>JAJHZJ010000200.1:7037736-8345499 GCA_023548195.1 Bettongia penicillata ogilbyi
CACCAATTGCCTAATCCTACACAGGCTATAAGAATGTAGAGCTATTGTTGGTCATTTGTGGAAAATAAATTTGGCTGAGTTCAGCTCAGAAGCTTTATATCCCACCACAAGCCAGCTGTACCTGGCCTCATCTATCCTGAGCTTTTAAGACATCAGGGCTGTCTGGATTATATTTTCAAGAAAGCAGTTATAGATGTAGAAAATGCTATGCTTGCTGGATTACAATAGCGGAAAAGCAGAAATGATCACAACTAATTCTGCAGGAGGAAATATCAAGGGAATGTCAAGGTTATTTGATTAATCTCAATATTAGTCATATGTCTAATGGTTATGTTAGTTATGTAAATGTAAATGACAATTATGTAAAAATAAACAGAACAATATTGTCCCATTAATTGAACTTAGAAGGGTATTATCATGTATACTTTTTAAAATAATATTTTTTTCTCAATTAGATGTAAAAGCAATTTTTAACATATCCACACTCTTAAAGCCTTATCCAAGGTGAATTTTTATTGGAGCTAATTCAATATTGACAAGTTTCTAAATTTTTAATTTCTAAATTGACCTATGAATGATTCCAAAACCTACTATGTCCATGGAGTTTCTGGGGTGCCTGGGGGTGTAGCAAGCACCAGGAGCCCTTTGCCACATTCAAGGACAAGTAGCCTCTAATGGGTTTGAGCCATGCTTGGCAGGTTCCAAAACAAGCTAATCAGTTTTAAGCAAATCTATGAATTAATTGATGTCAATAAGCACTCATTAAGTGCCTATTATTTATCAGGCCCTGTGAAATGTGCTATAAATAAAAGGACCAGGATGAAATAGTTCCTATCTTTAAAGCAAAGAACTTTACAGCCTTGTTGAGGAATCTTTTTCCAACGGACTGTCCTGCAGAGCTTAAAACTACTCTTGGATGACACATGCTGTCCTCTTCTAAACATTCAAGGACACGTTGGTTTTCTAATCCATAATACATTGCGAAGGGACACTGTTGGAAAGAAGAGATTCTCTAAGGAGCCTGCCTGTGGTTAAAAGCAGGGGATCCTGTAACAGTCTCAAGCTGGTAGCTTTCTTAAAAGTGAATAGTCATTTTAAGAAGAAAGAAAAATAAACTTGATCAGTTGTATTGAAAAGGGAGTTAAAAGAGCTTACACATTCCCCATCTCTGGAGCTGAAACCTATTGAAATATATATATATATATATACACATATATACATACACACATAACACTACCCACTATGCACAGATCTAGAAAGTGCAGAAAGAAAATTATTATTTTAACCCAATCTTCTCTACCTCTGAAACATTAAATATAGAAAACATTATAGAAGTGAGCTGAATTACACAGGCCCAGTGCAAAGAATGGCATCCGTATGACCAGGAATGCTAACAAGTTTATTGTAAAAAATGAGCAAATAAAAAACCAACCCAAAACAAAAAGCAAACAAATCCACCAAACTCCTGAAACTCTCCAAGTGTTAAAATTCAGAGAAACTGGAGCTGTTTCCTCATACTTTAATATCAACCTCAATCAACCTGTGATGGAAGACACCCCAAACACTTATTAATTTTTCCCATGAGCAGTAAGTGAAAGCATTTTAACATTACATATGAGAGACTAACTAATGTCTTTTTTAATGAAAATTTCTGCCAAAGCACATTTGCTGAAATCAGCTAAAAGCCCAGCTTCCAAACATTTGCATCTTGAGGAAAAAGCCACATATGACATTTGGTTTCCCAATGTTTCCCAAGCTCACATTCTAGCGACAGAAGAAAATGGCAGGGTCTATATTGATGACTGAATTCTTTAAAAGAAAAAGAATAAGAGAAATATTTTTATGTCCCCTCTCACTTTTTTCAGGGGCGAGGGAAGGTTGATAATCTGCTTCAATTATCTTTTCTTATTTTTTTAATGGAGGAAACATTCTTAGCAGGAGTAGCCATACTAAGCTGTATTCTGGTTAGCTGGTACCAACAGGAATACCATCACAATGCAAATGATTCCAAAAAAGACATAGAGAACAAAGAGAGTTAATATCATTGTCTTTTGGGAAAACCCAACCTAGCTATGGATATGACTAACTGTATCCTAAATGATGAAGAGGTGATCTACAACAAATATATGTATGTATATATGCATGCACACACACATATACACACATGCATATATTTGTGCATGTGTCTATATCTAATATAGTTAGACAGATAGGTAGATAGGTGTGTGTGTGTGTGTGTGTGTGAGTGTGAGTGTGTGTGTGCATACACACACACCAGATATTTAGTGGCATGATGAAAAGAATGGAGAGCCACAGGTTCAAATCCCAGGTCCTAGATTTACCAAAGGCATGATGCTAAGCAACTTATCTCCTTCAAACCTCAGTTTATCTGTATGTAAAATGAAGATAAAAATACTTGTACTATTTGCTTGACATGATTGGTTCAGGGAAGGTGTTTTGCAAACCTTATGGCCCTCTATAAATACATATACATATAAATAGATAGATAGATGGATAGATAAGAGTTGTTATTAATATTATAAAGACAGCATCATCAAAGCAGGTTGATGGACAAACCTGGGAGGACTCATAGTATCATTTCCTTGACAACTGGATTTCCTTTTGTGGGCCATCAGCACTCATTAGCATTTGGAGCGGGGCAACAGCACAGATTCTCCTGCCCAGAAGTCATCTTTGTGGGTACTGACCAAGCAAGATACCAGCAATGGTATTGCTGGCTTTTTCCCTGATTCCCACTGGAGCCTCATTTAGTGTCTTCATGTCCCCAAAATAATAATCCATAGGAATGAAAACTGAGTCCTGGTGCTTTTTCTACTGTTCTGGTTACACACTTTAAATATTCCTAATTGCAAGGTTCCAGGTAGGCTCTGGAACCTTTCTCAGTCTCAGTTGTTCCCAAGTAAAATGGAGAAAAATAAAAACTGAATTATTTCCCAAGATTACCTAAGGCTTCTGCAGTGCTCAGATGGCTGTGCGGGACAATTGTGCTGTGTGAATATAAAGACTCCTGATGCAATTCTTAAGGAAACTCCCACAGAAGGTTATGAGCCTCCACATTCCCCAGACTTCCTACATGAACTAGAGACCAAAACAGTAAAGCAAACGTGCCTGGGAGGCACAAAGACACTGCTGTTTTTTGGAGGCTGGTTACTTCATTTCGTCTATCACTCTTTCAGGACAGTACAGCATTATTGTTATAATGAAAGTTATTACTGCCATATTGAATTAAACTATTTTTAAAGGTTTCTCTGAAATCCTAAAAGCTAGTTTTCTCATCAGAATTAACATGATGATGTGACAATAACAATATTAATAATTACTATTTATACATCACTTAAAAGATCACAAAGTACTTTTACAAAAATTATGGTATTTTATCCCACAAAAACGCTGGGAGGTAGGTAATTTATAAATTCCATTTTGCTGATCAGAAAACTGAGGCAGAAGGAGATTAAGTAACTTGCTCAGGGACAAACAGCTAATAAGCATCTGAGACCAGATTTGAAATCAGACCCAATGGTCTATTCACAGTACAATTCAGCTGCTTATAATGATCCCACTCAAATGTGGGCTGCAACAAAGGTGTTATTTTCATGGTAGGGTATAGTGGACAAGCTAGGGCAGCCAGGCAGTGCAGTGGATAGCATGCTGGGCTGAGAGTCAAAGATAAATGTGGAATTCAAATCTGGCCTCATACACTTCTAGCTATGTGACCCTGAGTAAATCACTCAACCCTGTTTGCCTCAGTTTCCTCAGCTGTAAATGAGCTGGAGAAGGAAGTGGTAAGCCACTACAGTATTTCTGCCAAGAAAACCCAAATGAGGTCACAAAAAGTTGGGTACACTGAAAACAACCAAAACTATGTTGTGACCACATCGTAGATGGAATATTGAGTAAAAAACCAGAATATCTGAGTTCAAATCCCAGCTCAGACCTTCCTGGCAGTGTGAATTCATACAAGTCACCTTACCCATCTGAGCCTTGGTTTCCCCATCTGCAAAAGACTAGAATTAGACTAGAGGATCAGTGAGCTCTGCCTGCTCTTGGAGTCTGCAATTCTGCATGAGGGACTCTAACTCCAAACCTTTATAAATGACACATTGTTATTGGCAGTGGCAGCCAGCTTTGAGCCTTGCATTTTCATTTTTTTTCTTGAAGACTCTCCAAGCCTTAAGGTAATTGCATGAAGTGGCCTTACTGGTAGTATTGGGTGGGCAAGGTGGAAGGGAATTAGAAAGATGAAGGAATTTTCTCCTATCCACAAAAGCTTTAATAGAAAATGGCAAATGGGAGTGGGGAAGGTAAAGAGAAACTCCCTATATCCAAAGACATGGAAGATGTGAATGGAATTCAGTCCTCCTTCCTCAGTTAAAACAAGAGCTAAGATTTTTTGGTTTGATAAGGGGGAGTTAGATGGTCTTGCTAGCCTTTTCTGATCTCAGGAATACGGGGGACAGATCTGACTAATCATAGAATGGGAAATGTTCACCTTGCAGCGTACTGGCCTTGGCTATCTCATTCTGAAAGAACTGTAATACTTTGCAAAGGATGTGAATGAGCTACAATGGTGCTAGTGATAACACTGGAGAAAACAGAAGGCAGCCACTGAGGGGCCTAGCAGCAGCAGAGGATCTGAGCCTTCAGACCTTAATGGGAATAACAGAATCCATTAACACCAAGATGAATATAAGATAGAGCTACAGTGATGCTGGGCAGGCCTGGAGTACTTGGAGGTAGTAGCCTTTTGCAAGAGAAAATGGAGCACTGAAGGCAGAATGCAAGATCAGCATGGAAGAGATGCATGAACTCAAAGATCAGAGACCTTATATTCCAATTCACTGGAACTACAAACTATACAGAACAGGGAGAGTCAGCTCTCTGGTTACCCTGAATTCTTTCCCCTTCTTGGACAAGCCTCAGTCCTAGAGTGGCACAATTACACTACTGAAACTATATCAGTGTCTGGAAGAAGGGTTGCCCCAAATCCCTGGGCTCTTCTTCTCTTACTCAGGCAGTTCTCTATCTCAGTATGGCATGCAGAGTTACATCAACCCAATTCCTGTAGCAGTTACGAACTTCCAGTAAGGTCATGAGCAGTACTCTCCACATGCTTTATTATATGTAAAACACACTTATTTTATGTTCTGTGTTTTGTTCAACTCATACTTGCAAAGAAACTGAGGACCCCTAGATGAGAGCTAGGAATGAGCCAAATGCAGAGGATCTTAGGGGAAAGCTCCTAGGTAGGGACACAAGCAAAAGAAATCATTGAAAGCCTTCCAATATAAATTTGGATTTGTGTGAGTGCAGACATCCAGTAATCAGCCACGGGTAAGATTCTAAATAATAAACGTCTGCCCAATATCTGTGGAAAAAACCAACAATTTCTCTAGTGACTTGGAAAATCACTTTTTTTGGAAAGTGATTTGAAATAATGGAAATTTTAAAAAGTATTCTACAATGAAAAACAATTTGAGGAGGCAATTTCATGTGATAGAAAGAAATGCTGGATTTAGGCATCAGGAGACCTCTGTTTATTCCTAGCTGTGCTACTAACTAGGCACAAACTTGTAGACACTTAATTCTCTCATCCTTCACTTTCCTCATTTATACGTGAGGAATGGTTAAACTAGAATATTTCTGCCATATTTTCCATCTCTAATATATTATGATGCTAAATCCTTGTTTGTTGACAAAAGTGAGAAAATGAATGTGAGACTAGGAAAAAAAATCAATAAAGAAAAATCCCAGGCATCTTCACATTAGGCTCGATGTCATTTCATAGGTAAGAACGCCCAGCTAATTAGTCATGTTTGGTGTGAGGAGAGATCTGGATGTAATATCAGGAATGGTCAGAACATTGCAGATTTGAATGAAGGAAGTGCAATATCCAGAGACCAGTCTAACCAATAAAGAAGCAGAGGCCTATGAAAGACAAGTGTTGGGAGATCTTGAATACTCTCAAAATGCTTTGAAATGAAACTGAGCTTACATTAACAGATGTCTAGTCCCTAAATTACTCCGTACCCCCTCCTCCCAATGACTTGGAGTGATAAATGGGAGGATTACCAGGAAAAAAAATTATATAGTAAAAAGAAACTCAGCATGCCAGCATTTTTATGGACTTTGCAGTTAGGCTATTATCAAAACCTTTCTGAAATAAATTGTGAGGAGCATGGAAGATAAGAATTACGAACCCCTAGGGAAGAAATATAAACCTGGAGGAAAGAAGACAAGAGATGCAGAGAATTGGTGAAGGACAAAATCACGGAGTACCTCTCTGTCTGTGTTTAAATGATTGAAAATATGCAATGCACTGGTTCGATAAATGACTTACTCAAGATAAAATGTAAATCTTAGATGAAAATATAAGTCCCTGAAGTCTGCCGATGAAACTTTCTGTGCTGGCCAATGAAGCCAACTGTGATTGAGTATTACTTGACTCAGAACTAAAATATATCAGGTAGGAAATAAACGAACAACTATGTGTGAGGTGTGGGGTAAGAGAGAGACCAAGAGTGTCCCTTTATTGGATCCACTGGTCTAAAAGCCCAATAGCAAGTGATTAGGAGACTAGAAATAATCTTATTATATATGTTTTCATTGTATAAATGCCTTCTCTTTGGACAAAGGATCATGTAATATATCATAACTTTTAATATCATAACCTATATAATATATAATCTTTTTTCCTTCCTTTCCTTGGACTTTCATAAAATTAGGTTTTAGTTCTGATGAGTTAGGAAGAAATATTCATATTCTCTTCTCTCTCTCCCCCTCCTCTTTCAAGAAGCTAGTATACATGGAAGGCACAAAAAGATAAAAAAAATTTAACATTTAAACTACAGAAGCTGCCCCTCCAGAGACTGTGCCTTAACTGATCAATCAGATCGATGAACAGCAGAGCCAGTTAGGCATTGACCAATACGGCTGCCCTTGATGACTATTTGCTCAACAAAGGAAGTCCAGCCCTTGAGTAAATACCATATATATTTAGGCTCAATTTTCCATTCTGAACGTTCAGTTTTAACATTAACTCTCAAAAGTTAATGTATCGGTCAACATTTCAAAATTATATATAGAAGGACTTGGGAAACTTGTTAAGACTGGTTTCTGTCTTATCTGGATTGCTTCTTATGCTCTCTGCCTCTTCTCCTGGTTGGATATGGTATTGGTACCTAAGAAAATACTACCCTTATCTCCTCACTTTTCTCATTAATTAACCTGGTCCTTTCAACTTGTTCCTCTTGTACATCTTCTAACTCATTTCCCCTACAAAAGATGATTCTCTATAGCCACAGTTTTTTGCTTACACAGGAAACTGGCTAGTCCTTCAAGATACTCATGTTTCCTTTTTCTAACCAGCTGTGTATAGAAAACCCTGGCCCACTACCAACTACACAGCCCAGCTGAGGGATGGGTAATTACGCAGTCTGGTTGGGAGTCTGACACCTGTTATATACATACAGAAATGCTTTCTGCAATAAGTCAGGGTTTGGGATAGAACTGGGGGACAGCATCGAGTTGCCAAACCACAGTGCTGTGGACTCAAGGCCAGAGCACATGGATTCATTAAGCTGCTCCCCAAAATGAATTAATCATCTTTCCCGAAAATAAACAAACTATCTCTTCCTAATTTTCCAACTTCTGCTGATAATACCACCATTTTACCAAACCAAGTCACTTAGTCTTAAACTCTGAAGTCATCATAGACTGTTTCTTTCTCCCTCTCCTCCACCTTTTTCTGTTTCTCTAACTCTTCCTTTAATCAACCATCTTTCAAATCTAGTTAATTTTACTTAACACTCTAACTTCTGAATTAATTTCTATCTTTCAACTCCCACTGTTACCACTCTACTCTAGGCCTTCTTTCCTTCACACCTAAGCTTCTGAGATGGGCTATTACTTGGTCTTCCTGTCTCTAGCACATCCCCACTCCAGTCATATTTTTATATCTTTGACCTGTATAATTTTCCTGATGCAGTCTGATCGCATCATCCATTTAAAAACCTTAAGGGACTTGACTATTCCTTACCCAATAAAGTTAACAGGTCCCTTGACAATTTGGCTACAATCTACTTTTCCATCCTTCTTTCTCATTGCTCCCCTTCATGTATCCAAGGTTCCATTTGTCCAAGTTGGACTGCAATCCATCCCTCCACCCTTTTTATGCTCAATTCTCTTTCCTTGCCTTTATCCACCTTGTTCCCTGAGTCAGAAAATGTACTCCTCCTTTCAGTCTCTCCATCCTGAAATCCTTTCCTTTCCTTCAAGGCCCTGATAAGGTGCCTCCTTGAAGTGTTCACAAGTACCTTACTTTCCATCCTCTGTATTTCCCTCCTCTGCACTGATGACTCTTCCATCTTGGGAGAGCCAAAGAAGAGTTATTGATGGGTTGTTTCTAGCAGAGTACCTCACAGATCTGCCCTGAGTCATCCTTATTATTGTTTTTTATCAAGGGCAAAGATGAAGCATGCTTATGAAATCTCTGTGGGGCCGGGGGGATGAAGGAGAGTGCGTTGTTTGGCAAGTTCAGTCAGAATTAACAACATAAAAAGGCGACACTCCCAAAAAAGAAAAAAAATAAAACAAAATCAATGTGCCCTTAGGCTACACTGGGAAAAGTCATATATGCAGAAGCTTGGAGGCTGACTTGCTCTATCCTCCTCAGTCAGACGATATCAGAAGTACTGCTCCCATTTCTGGGGGCTATATTTTAGCAAAGACATTGCTAAGTTGGAGTATGCTTGAAGGAGGTTGACCAAGTTTTTATACATGCCATACAAAGGCTGGTCGAAGGGAGCCAAGAGATTTGACCAATCAAGAAAATGGAGGCTGGCTGTGATAGTTGTCCTGGAAGCACTGCCCAGAGAAAGAGGAATGATCTTTGTCCAAGGAGCAAAGAGGTTTCTGCTTTTGACTTTGTATCTCTAGCACCTAGAATAATGCCTGGCACACAGTAGGAGCTTAGTAATCCAATTCTGTAAGCAACTAGAGGTAGGCAGATGGGACAATGGTTAGAGCATTGTTCCTATAATTGGGAAGAAGATCTGAATTCAAATCTTGCCTCAAATACTAACTCTGACCTTAACCTCTCACAAGCCTAGGTCTCCTCATCTGCAAAAAGGAGACAATAATTGCACAGACCTCCTGGGGTTGTTCAGAGGATCGAAATAAGAAAACAAGCATAAAAGCAGTTTGCAAACCTTAAATTCTTGCTTAAATCAATGCTAGTGATTAGCTATTATCATGATTAGAATCTCATTGAATGGGTAGGCGTTGCAAAGGTTTGATGTAAGGAGAAACTTCCAAACAATTTGGAAGTGAAAAGAGCTGCTTTTAGTTGGGGGGTAGTTTTAGGGTTTTCTTCCTTAATAGGGATCTTGGAGCAGGGATGTTTAAGAGGGGTTTCCTTTATAGCAACAGGTAGAATTAGGTGGCTCCAGAGATTCCTTGCATCTCTGTGATTCTGTAATTGTATAAGCTCCTTGAGGACAAGAATTATGACATTTTTCATCCTTATAATTTCTGAACCTAGCACCATGTGGCCAATTAATAATGGTTGTTGAATCAGAGTTAATCATATTTTTAGGACTGAAGGTTTAGATTGTGTAATGATCATAGTGTGAAGGTCTACCATGTGTTTTTAGTTTCTAACATGCTTATATATTTTAATTGATATTTTTCACTTTTACATCATTCAAATTCCCTGCTATATTCCTTCCCTTTCTCCCTCTCAGAGATCCATGCTATAGAGCAAAGAAATTTTCTTAAAGAAAAAAAATCAGCAAAACTGAACAAAACATTTTAAAATAATCTGACAATATATGCAATATTCCACCTCTGAAAAGTAGTATAAGGAGGTATCTTCTCATAACTCTTTCTTGGCAGTGTCACCTTTTGGGGAAAAGAAATTATGTATTCTATCTACCCTTAGTTGGGGGTACCTGACCTCTCCCAGAGTCACTGCAAGATTAATTTAAGACTTCCACTTAAAAGTTTACATTTCTACAATACTTGAGGAAGACAAAACATTTAAGGTACACTTTATAGAATTGCAGAATATGGAATTGGAAGGGACCTGGGAGGTCAGTCGGTCCAATCTCTATCTGAAAAGAATTCCCTCTATAACAAAGTTCAATCAGAATTGAAGGTCATCTAACTTTAACATGAGGAGTACCAAGGAGGGGGAACCCAGCACTCTCAAGGAAGATCTAAGGGTTAGACAGTTTCTTTAATATTAAACATAATTTGTCTCTCCTACTTGGACCCATTTCTTGCGGCTCTGCCTTCTGGAGATAAGGGGAATAAGTTTAATTTTACATGATAGCTGTTCAGATGCTTAAAGACAGAGCTCATTCCCTACCTAGTATTCCTCTCTTCCCCAGTCTTCTCTTCCTACTCTCCAACTCATTAAGAGCTTTCTTAAAATCTGGCACCCAGAACAGAGTTCATTTGATCCTCACAGTAATTCTGGAAGGGACGCAGTATAAGACCATCCGCACTTTGCAGATGAAGAAACTGAAACTGAGAGGTGAATTTGACTACAGTGACATTGTTAGAAGGTGTTCAGAGGTGACACTCATACTACCCTCTTTGCTCTTCATCATCACTGCATGCCTTCTCTGCCAAGATCTAGAAGAATACAGCTAAAAATGGCTAGCAAAACTTTCTTGAGGTCTACAAGGTGAATGCCATATTTCCACTGTGATATTTTCCTTCCTCTCATTCCAACCTTCTGATAGCCTCATTATTTTTAGAAGGAATATTAACTAGTGAGGCTGTGTTTGGTGATAAAGTAAATTAATAGTATCTCAAATATAGTTTGTGAGGATACGAATTTTCCCTACTTAAGTTTTATTAGGGTCTCTTTCCTATTTTTTCTCATTCTCCTCCCAGAAGCTTGAAAATTTGTTTTTAGAGCTAAAATGTCAATAAATAAACACTGTATTTTCCCCATTCTTTCTATCAGGTTTTACTCTATGCACATAAAAAAAAATAATTTAGGTCATATAACCTGAGAAACCTGACCAAATTGAGCTAATTTTCAATGACTTCTATAAGAACCTATTAAGCACCTACTATGTACAACAATCAAGGTGATTTGTGGGGGTCTAAGAAGGGAAGTAAGTAAAATCTTCTATAGTAGTGAGGGAATGTGGGTGACCATGAGAGAGAATCAGCATTCTTCAGTTAAAAATTAAGTATATGATGAATACAGAAGGCTTCCTACAGCATGTAGGCACTGATGGATGAGTTAGGATTCAATAAGGAGGAGGGATTCTAGCACGAGAAACTGTAATAAAGGCATGGAATTGGCAAAGCGGTGTGGCATGGGCACTGGAAAGAGGAGGAATGTTAGACCTCATTTAGTCTACAGCAAGTATATGGAAAGAGTAGTATGAAACAAAGCTGGAAAGAGAGGTAGTATCAAATCACAAAGAGCCTTAAATGCCAAACTGAGTGTCCACTCTATACCAAGGAGGCAAGAGGAAACCACTGAAGAGTTTGGTGCATAGGAACACCATGAGCAGATCTGTTTACATGTAAGGTTAATTGCCAATGAATGGATGAATTACAAGGAAAAGAATAGAAATGGGAAAATCTGTTGAGGGGCCCTTTCAATATTCCAAGATCAGTTGTCCTGATCAATACCTGACCACTGAACCCAGATGGCTCTGGAGGAGAGAGTGAGGCTGAGACTTTGCACAGCCCTTCCTCACTGTAAGCCAATTCATTTGCAAGTCACAGTATCACCTTCCTGATGTCATGATCCTCTTGGAGAACGAAAGACAAACAAACAGCCAAGAGAACTGGGATGGATCGGATATGGGAAGGCAAGAGAGGAAAAGGCTTAGAAAAACATCAAGGTTTTGAACACAAGTGATTTGTTAAATGAAAATTGGTGCTGAATAAATGGAAACCAGCACCATCCCATGGAAAACAGGGTTAAGAAATATTCAGAAGATTTGGGATAGGGGAAAGTGCAAATTCAGTTTTTTGAACAATAGCTATGATAATAATTAAGATTTATGTATCATTTAGAGGTGTGTCCTGCAATTTAGTAATGTAATTTCATCTGATCTTAACCACCACCTTAGGCAGCAGGTATTATCATCATCCCCATTTCAGAGATGAGGAAACTGCAACCATGCATCTTTAAGACCAGGACCACACAGCTAGTTAAGTGACTGAGGCATTAATTAGGAAATGTCTACACTTAATTTGTTTTAGCAGTTAAGAAGCACTTTTCTAGGGGCAGCTAAGTGGTACACTGGATGTAGCACTGGCCCTGGAGTCAGGAGTACCAGCCTCAGATACTAGCTGTGTAATCCTGGGCAAGTCATTTAACCTTGATTGTCTCAAAAAAAAAGTACTTTTCTATATCTGCTCATGTGTACATTAGATTGCCTAGGTGAAAAGAGAGTAGAGACTCTGCTTCAGAATGAAAGTTACTCACTGGTTCTCTCTGGATTGTTTGTTCTACAGGTCCTGGCTATGTCTTCATAGCCTCACTTGGAAAAAAAATGGTGATCTCATTTTATGGTCCCTGTGTACATCAGAGTGATATGGTGAAGAAATAGATATCTAATGTCTAAAAACTATAGCCATGAAAATATAAAAACCTTGCCTTTATATATAGCTCTTTATAGCTTTCTAAAGCATTTTCATGAAAATTACTTCCTTTTTCAATGGTCACAGCAACTCCATGAGGTAGACAGGGCAGATATCATTGTCCCCACTTTACAGATGAGGCAACTGAAAGCTTCAAAAAAAGTGAATTACCTTATACAAGGTCATGTGGCTTGTAAATATGCTACTTTGGGACCTGGTCCGTCTTAAAAAAATCTTCCTACACCTTTCAAAAAGGAGATGTTAAACTGGGTACCCAAAGCATCCTGGCCTCTGGATATCCTGTGGATCACCCTTCCCTTCTTGGAGTAAGCTTCTATCTCTGAGGCAGCAATGGGTCATATGATCACAGCATTTGGAGTGGGAAGGATCCCTGGGCATCACTCAGTTCAATACCTTCTTTTAATAGATGAGGAAGCAGGGCCAGAGTAGTCAGGCAAGCTGCTGTGAGTAGGGTTATGTTTCAGTGCTAGGTCATTCCCACCACCTTCCTGTCTCCACTCCTAAATGTGGACTGATAGAGGAGTCCCACAACTGTGCAGGCTTGAAAAGTGCTTGAAAGCAGTAAGATCTCTTAAGTTAAAAATGACTGGCTTAAAAAATGTTTTTAACTTTATGTTTTATAATCTCCCCTGGGCCAACACTCTTCCTCATTTCTGCATATATATCCCACTCTCTTCAGCATCTATTCCAAGCCTCTCTTCAAGCCACCTACCCCAATCCTTCCTCCTCCTTCTCAGTAGAAGTAAGATCAGGGAATGGGAACTTTAGCTTCCTTGGCAGAGGGAACTCCCCCTCCTCATGCAGATGAGCAACTTTCCTTGCAACTGGATTCAGAGAGTTGGTTGGGGACACTAAGATGACAGTAAGTGACTTGCTACCACAAGTCAATGGGTCAGAGATAGCGCTGTCTTCCTGACTACTACGCCAACTCCCTATCCCCTATCCTCTACAGAGCAGAAGACCTTGGGAAATATTTTACTGGAAAAATTGAGATGCTCCATCATGAGCATCCTCATCTCCCTAACTCCTCTCAATCCCATCACCCACTCTATTGGTCCTTTTCCAGTATCAGAGTTGGAGAACTGACTCTTCCTGCAAACACTTGTGCCATTAATTCTCTCTCCTTGCCTCCTTTTCCCTCTGGCTAAGGAACTGGCTCCTTTGGGAAACTCCTTTCAAGTGATACCACCTACAGAAAACCTATCTTGATCATGCCCAGTTGATGGAGTCTTCCACCAGGAAGTGCCTTCTTATGTATTTTGCATTTAATTTTCTATGCACAAATTATTTCTCCACAGTAAAATATGAATTGTTTAAAGGCAGAGATTTTTTATTGTGTCTTTGAAATCCCTCACTTAGCACAGTGTCTGGCACATAGTAGGAGCTTAATATGTACTTTCTCTGAATGGATAAATTAATGATCCACATCCTAAGGAAAACCATGAGAATTCCCAAACCAGGACAGAAACTGTCCAGTTTTGCTGGTATGCTCTGCAGTAGAATGCAGGCTAACATCATACATCAGTGACTCTCCTGCAGAGGATCTGCCTGACAAATATATTGTACCATGCATATGTTCTAGAAGCACCCAGAAATGACTTTGAGCTGTCTAGATGGAAGGTGCCGCATACATCTAAATGATACTATTATTATAAATACTTCTTTTAGAATACATCAGTCGAGGGTGGCTTAGTGATGACTGGATAGCAAAAAAGGAATGAAAATCTCCTTTGAAGTCAACATACATTCACCCATGCAGAAGATTGGAAAGGGAGACTGTAGTGGGATTGTAGCACTTACAAATCTTAGAGTTTTATCTTTCAGACATTTGTTTAAATAAATTATCAACCACAAGAGTCAACATATTCTATGTTTTTTTCTGTTGTGGGGGAAATATCAGTAACTTCTTGTAAAGATGTGTAAAATGTCTTTCATGTTTTGTGTGTATATACATGCTAGTAACAAAGAAATATCATGACTATAAGCAAAATTGGATTCATTGAACATGTGTTTTTATCCTTTCCATCTTTTATGCTTTGGAAAGATTCCAGAGATTCTGTAACTTTTTTTTTTTATTAAGCCAAGGTTTTAGTACTGACTCATAAAGTAAGGGATGGATGGTAAGCCCTTTATTCTGTCTCTAATTATACTATTTTCTTTCCCAGTCCAATTTTATGAGGCTGGAACAATAATTACATGATTGTACAGCATTTTCACATATGTTAGATAATACATACGGCCTATCAGAAGATTTCCAGAGTAAGAGAAAGACCGATTGTTTTCCTCTTTCCATTGGCATGCTCTATCTATCAGCAGACATGCTCTTTATCTTTCTTCTACAGTTTGAACATATTGGAGTTTCAGGAACCATCTTGATGAATATTGCAGAGAAGGATGAATTCCCGTAAATGCTGATTGGGTGGCTTACATTTCTAAGTATTTACATTAAATTTTTCATGACCAGCACTGACCTCTTTTTTAAGACAGCTCTCAATGAGCCTTGCTGCCCACATACTCTCATTCATTTTATTCTTTATATACATCAAAACACCATCTAACAATTGACAGCAGTTTGATTTTTATGCTTGGCTTATTTCTGTTTCCTTAAATCAATTGTCCTTACTGCCTGTTGTATTTCTGAACTCTTTCTGTAGATGAACCATCTGTTTCTCTTATAGTCTAGCACTATTTTCATCTCATCACCTTTCTGCAAAAGCATCCTGTTGTTTTCCTTCCCTCCTGTTTCTCCCCTTTCCTGTGAGACCTTTACCAAATTACCAAAACCATCTTCCTAATGATAAGGTCAGAACATATAATTTTCCTGCTTAGAAGCCTTAAGTGGTTTTACAGTGAATAAAGGATAAATAAACTATGAGCTCCTCACCTGTCAATTTGGGCCTTTTACAGTCTGACTCCAATCTACCAAGCTAGCCTTTTCCCCACAAAGTTCCCTTTTCAGGAGAGACCTCCAAGTCTACAAGACCTGGGTTCAAGTACTGGCCATATGATTTTGAGTGTCACTAAGCCTCTCAATGCTCTAAACAATTCTCTAAGTAATAAAGAACTCAAATACAACGGAAATAAGTTCCTTTGCTTTGTTTTGCTGCAGTTTATAGTTGTTTCGGTACTGTCCAACTCTTAGTGACCCCTTTTTGGGTTTTCTTGGCAGAGATGCTGGAGTGATTTACCATTTCCTTCTCTAGATCTTTTTATACATGAGGAAACTGAGGCAAACAAGTTAAATGCATTGCTCAGGGTCACACAGCTAGTCAGCGTCTGAAGCTAGATTTGAATTCAGGAAGACTCATCTTCCTGACTTCAGATCTGGCACCCTATCCACTGCACCACTAAATAAAATAATGTAATTAGTATTTTTATATAATATAATAACATTTTATATAGTATTTAATATTCTAACTAATAATTTAATTAAAATTTAATATTTTAAATAGTAATTAATATAATAGCATTTTATATGACATAATGGTCTTTTTAAGATTGGCAAAGTGCTTTGGACATGTCATCTAATTTGATCTTCATAACATTGCTGTGATATAAGAACTACTTTTATCCCCATTTTACAGATGAAGAAATGAGGCTAAAAGAGGTTGTGACAATGTCACATAGCTACCAGCTGTCTCCAATAAATCTTCGTCCCTATGATTCAGATTCTTCTACACTAGGATAATTTAGATTGAAATTTGCTTTTGTTCTATGCATCTTTTAAGCCAAGTACTTTTAACTTTTGAAATCTTACTGTTTTCAAGGACTTTAAAAGCACTCGTTTACATAGAAATAATTGCTATACTAATTAATAGAATACTTATTCATTAATGCAGGTCCCCAAAGATCTCTATTACCCAACGTCTGATTAGCTTAGAGTTACTTTATATGCTAGAAAGCTATAAAAATATATTTCTTTTCCAATGTCCCATAATTTGGATATTTCCCAATTCAGATTAGCTTTTCAGACAATACAAATAATGAAGTTCTGTTGTGTAGCATACAAAATACACTGTGCCCAATATACATATGCAGATATTTATATTCATTTTGTGTGTAAAAATGTGTTTTGCTTACTTTTTGAAAAATTAGTCAATGACAGTGGCTTCACATGTAGCTTAGTGATGGACTATATGTGCATTTGTGTTCATATACATATACGTTAATGCAAAAGTAAAATTCAGAAAGACATAATCCAGTTGATTTCAGGACGATGAACTTTTCTACTCTGGCAACTCTCAAAGACCATCTGCTAAGACATTGAGAGGTTACCATCTACACAGGTAAAGTAAGGAAATGACTATAGGAAGTCATGGATTCTTGAAGCATTTATGTGCTGGTGCTGGTTCCACTTATCCCAATTTATTTCTGACCACTGCTTCCTGACAGTGATCAACACAGCTAACTACATCTAATCCTTATTCATCTAAAGTCAAACAGTGCTAGAAAGACAGTTCTACTGATGGAGTCTGAATGCAGATTGAAGCATACTTTTTCTAAACTTTATATTTCCATTTTTCTTGGTCTGTGCTGTCTTTCACAACATGACTAATATGGAAATATGTTTTGCATGACTTCACATATATAACCTATATAAAATTGCTTGCCTTCTCAATGGGGAGGGGGAGAAAAGGAGGAAATAAATGAGAGATTTTGGAACTCGATATTAAAAAAAATTGTTTTTAGATGCAACTGGGGAAAACAAAAATATAAATAAAAATCCAAAAAAAAAAGACTGTTTTACATGGACCAGTGATTTACCAGCATGAGACAGTTGGTCTGCAGACTAGCTTTGCTAATGCTATTATAAAATATTGCCTTAAAGTATTTATGAAATCCTCTGTATCTTACCTAAAGGGGAGCATGGCCTGCTGGCATAATCATCATTAGTCACATACAATTTTATGATCAGCACTTATAATTATATCCTGTTGTTATCTGAACATTACCAGCCACTTCAGAAATCAGAATTATGTGAGTTTAAAAAGAAACTTATACTCTAAAAATCAGTTACTATTTAACAAGGAATGGCTATTCATCCTTGAGTAAGAATTGAAAAAATATTCTGCAAGCACATCTAGAGACTGAACTTATGCTTAAACTTCAGTGCAGTGATCATAAGATACAGAACAATTTCAGTTTTGTCTGTTCTCCATTTGTGCATGTAGAGATATAAATGGAAGCCAACACCACCACCTGTGTGGCAGAGATACAAGTTAATTTCATTGCCATCTTAAGATCAGGTAGAGGCTATCATGTGTTGCCATGGATACAAGCTATTATTTCTCCTTTGTTTGAGACCTCTGAGTGGGCCTGATATTAAACTGTGACACACACTTAGTGCCAGCAGTGAACTTGGAAGGATCTAACGTTAATGCAATAACCCAACAGGCTTTCATTTTCAGGAACACGAATTGCTAGATTACTCCAGACCATACCTTTCTCTTCACAAATAGGAGTGGAATTGTGTGATCTGCTGAGGATTTCTTTGAGAAATGAGAAAAAGAGAGAGGCCAAGGGAGGGTTTTTCTTAAGTATAAAAATAATCCAAAACAATTATCTAGCTTGTTAGGAGGGTGCTAGGATATATCTGGTAGCTTTGGTTTGGCAAGGGAATGGTTTCCAGAATGATATTGGATTTTTTAAAGAGAGAAATTCTCTGTTTTCTTGGAAGACAGTGACCTTTTATTTTGCTGAATCAGTAGGTATTATGAAATGATGGATTTTAATATCATGAAATTCATGGAGGGTTGGGAGGTGGGGGAAGGATGCAAATCAGGAAGTGACAGGAATTGTCTTTGCTTAATTTAATCTTCCAGATTTCCTAAATGTGACTTTACATATTACTATGTGACTTGCTTGCCCTTTGTCCTTTGTTTTCAAAGAGGACCATGACATCAGGGAGGTGATGCCATGACATGCAAATGAATTGGGTTTAAGTGAGGGAGGGCTCTGCAAAGTCACCAGCCTCACTTTCTCCTCTGGAGCCATCTGGGTCCAATGGCCAGATACAGAACAGGAAAACTGGATACTTTAGTCCATATTACACTACAGTATAGTATATACAGTATAATGTATATAGCTATTGATACAGATTATCAACTATGTTACAGTATACTACTGTATCCTTCTGCAGTACACAGCAAAGATTCCCTAAAATGGAAGATGTCACAGATATGAATCCTTAGAGAAGCCTGACTCTTAGACTTGTAAGCAGGGACACAGTAGTCAACATTTCTGATTAATGAAAGTAAAATTGACTGAAATTCTTCTGAATATGCGTGGGTAACAAAAGCGATTGAGCTGAATTCCATATTGTTTTCTGAATGGAAAAACCAAGCTGTCTTAGCTGTGCTAGCTGTGGGTCTCTAGTGAGACATCTTCCTACTGGAGAGTCAGGCTGGGGGCCATTTTTCTTGTTATATCTTGCTGTTTTGTGAAGTGGTTAAAAGTGGTTGCTTCAACTTCAAAAGTTGCTTCAAAAGTGGAAATAAACACTATCTGAGTGCCACATTGTTCAGACAGACTCAGAGCACCTTGAAGAATATTTGACATATTAGAACAATCGCTTTCAAAACAAAACAAAAAATTAAGAATGAAGAGATATTTTTGAACAGTTTCTTGATTCCCCCCTTAATGTATGTAAACATATTACATCTGGAAAAATTATCTTTAGGATGCAGAGGTGAATCAGCTCTTGTGTCCTCTGATGTCTTGAGTGAAGCCTCTTAATATGATATGAAAATGTCACCTAATAGAAACTACTAAACAGTAAGGTATGTCTCTAGAGGATGGATAGCAGGAACTTCTCATTGTTGCATCCACTCTCTTCTCTTTCTCCAAGACACTTGAACCTTGCACATTGTAGGTACTTAGTCAATGTTCATTGTATATTTATTAAATTAATATAAAAAATGAACACTCCATTTGCTGTCAGATATGGCTGATGTACGGATTGATTTGGCTAAAGAATTCTTTCAATTTTTTTCCTTTCCTTTTTCTTTGTTTTAATGAATGACTTATTGGCAAGGGGAGAAGTGGAGGCAGGCCTATGTTTAGAAATGCCATAAAACAAAAAGATATTATTATAAGTGGTTATTTTTAAATGTCCAAGAATTACAGTTTTAATTTTTTTTTGGGAGGGAGGGGAAGAGGTTGAGTTTAGACCTATATTTTTATTAACATAGAGAACACCCAGGAAACTCCCACATCATAGACCTGCTCTACCACAGTTGCCTTTCATTTACTAATTGGAAAATTGGTTCTAACTTGGTCAATGATCAATATTTTAACTACTTGTTCATGGGTTGTTAAAAAGTGTCAGTAGGCATCAGTAGGCAGCTCTGCCTTAGTAACACAGAATCAGAATTGGATGGAACCTTAGAGAGCCCCTAATGCAAACTCAACCTGAATTGGAATCTCTTCTCCAAGTCACTATCCCTGACGAAAAGTCATAGAATTCATCTTTCTTCCTTTCTGATTCCTGAAGAACTTGGTCCCATATCTTTTTCCATTGTACTGGCATCTAATGATTTCAAGGCATTGATTTTTAGCTGCTGCTTCCTCAAACAAAGATTTCTTGAACTTCTCAATGGTGGGAGGAACAGGAAAGAGCTCCCAGGGGAGAAAAAAGAGCCCTGCTGTTACATGGCAGCTTGCAGACTGAGGTGTGATATTAATGCCTTTGGGGAAATCAACAGACCCTAATCCTGGCATGGGGCAGAGACAGACATCCCATGTCCTGACCAGATGGACATCCCCAGAAACTCCACCCACATAGCAGCTGTCATATCTATTTGCAAGTGGAGGAAACTGAGAAGTCATTCGAATGCCATTTTCTGGCTGGCCTCTGAAACTCACTGATCTGTTCCACACATATTGAGAATATCAACCAGTTAGTGTTCAAAGCCAAGATTCAAAAATTGCTTGAAGGAAACAGATATCAGTACATAATTTCTGTGATTTGGTTGGTGAATTGTTCTTAGACTGTAAAGTAAGCAGTATAGCCTAGTAGATTTTGAAATCAGAAGGTCTGGGGCTCAAGTTATATAGCACTGTGACTTAGTCACTGTGGCATGCCATTTAAACTCTAGGATGAGCCTCTGTTTTATTATCTGCCAAGTGGGGACAAAAATAAAAACTCTAACACATGATAACATAGGGTTAGACAAGAACATTAGACAAGAAGAGAGGAAACACCAGTGAAAGTAGGGAAATGGAAAGAATTCCCAAAAGGCAACAATAATGAAAACCTCCCATTATTAGGGATGTCCCAAAAGTCTTAGTGCAGGTTGGAAGCTTTAAACTCTCCCTAAGACTTTTGGGACATCTTGTATAATACACTATGGTTTACAGAAGCCATGGCACTGTGGATGTCCTCAGGAGCAGTATATCATATTGAAGACGCAACTGGTATTAGAGCTAGTGACCCTGGGAAAATCATGTAACCTCTCAAAGCCCCAAGCTACTCTCTAAGCCTTTAAGTTGCCAAGGAGGTGCCCACCTGCATCAGTAGGGAAAGTTCCTTGTTATATAGGAGAATTCTATAGAAATGATATCAAAGCACTTTATACCTCTTATATCACTTTCCCCACACAAAGACCAAGAAGCATCTGCTTTATTTTCTGCAAAATGAAGGCACTAATACTTGTACTACCCATCTCAAGGGACTATGAGGAAAGTGCTCTGCAAACCTTAGGTCTTACAGGGTTATAGAAATATGAATTATCGTTAACCTTTTCTTACCATCTTGTTATGAGGAAAAGTGATTGAAGTGTTTCTTGAACTAGACAGTGTTCAATGAATGGGGGCTGTTATTATTATTGTTACGAACTACTGATTCATTTTATTTCCCTTCCTCTCAATGATTTCCTCTTTGCTTGGCTGATGTTCCCGTAATAGTTACCTCTCTAATCACTTAAATGTATCCGCAGGCAATTCATGGTCTTGAACTTACAGAGCCATCCATGTGAATGGCAGCACTAACCTGGAAATTTACAAATAAAACAGCTGTTCTGCTTAGATGTGGAGTCTCATTTCCATCCATGAGAACAGACTCTGATCCATGTATGTTGGGGAATAGTTTACCTGCTGTTCTTTTGACTCCATAAGCTCCTTCTAAATGAGGGGCTCTCCCTGAGGATGCCTCTAAGTAGTTCTAGAAATGAAAGTGTTACTAGATGTTCTTCATCTGCCCCCATCTTAAATGAAAACCCCCTTCTTTCAGAAAATATTCTTACATAGAAAATTTGTCTATTCTGTATTATAACTTGAGACTTGATATCAGAAATCATTACCTAAAGCTCTACACTAGCACCATCACAGAAGGGGAAATCTTGCTTCCAGAAGGAAGCTAATACAGTTTCCCCTAGGATCTGACTGCATTCCATGTTCAAGTTATGAAATAGTAAGTAGGTACCTAGGTGTATTTGCATTTTAAAATTACCTTAGAATTTGCTTTAGCTATAATCTATTCACAAGGCAATTTACAAGCTAAATTTTTTATCATGACTTTTCAAATTCTCTTTGGGGATCTATCACCTTCACTTATTCCATCTGCTACTAAAGTACTGCTTTTCCTGTTCTGTTCCAACACAAAATGGCCTGCCTGTCATCTATGTGTGCACCAGGATGTATAGACTTGGCTCTAAGGAACACAGGATATGTTTGGATGGCAGGTGGGGCAAGTCCACATGTGAGTGAGCAAGGAGATGACGACTGAGCACTCCCCCTTTGGGGTTGCTGGGGAACTGATTAGATTCCTATTATTACTTAAATAATTATCAAATGAGATAATACATGAAAAAAACTTTGAAAACTTTAAAATATTAGATAAAATGTGAGCTATGATTGTTACATAAAGAAATACATATTTTACTATGGAGGCAGGGAAGAAATGGATGGCCATGGTTAGGTGACCTTTATCTCTGAGTCATAGAATAAAGATCATGAAACTAGGAAAACAAGCCAATTAACTGTCTGGAAAGATACTTTAAGATTTCAAAATACCTAATCCTAGAATATCAAAATCATACCAAGTGCAAGGCAACATAGTCCAACAAGAAATAATTCCATACTATAATACCCATTGAGTGGTCATTCAGCCTTGACTTGAAGACCCCCGAGTGAGAGAGAACCCACTTGCTCTCAAGGCAGTCCATTTAATTTTTGATTAGAGACATCGCAAAAGATCAATTTTTGCCAATTCTCTGAATCCCTCAACTTTGGATCCAGATTCTGAGCAGAATTTTTCATTACATTCCTTGGACACTCACTACACTTGCCTTCTCCTCTCTCAATCCATGCATCCCACAATCTACGTTTCTTTCTCTCTCCCTCAAAGTGCCTCTGTTCCTTTCCGATAACAGCCAGGCAACAGGAACCCTCCAATACAAGTCATGCAAATACCCCATCTTTCTAGAGAGGCTGGCAACAGCAACATTAGTAGCAGCTATCCATTGCCATGTCCATTTGTCAACAAGCACTTAGTAAGTGCCCGTTATGTTCCCTGAACTGTTCTAGGTGATGTGGACACACAAAGGAGGTAGAAGGCATGATTTCAACCAACAATGAGCAAAGAACTACAACAGTGAAGCATGAAATCATGAGTAAACACTTTTGCAAAACCAATTTAGGGTATTTTTGCTTTACAAATTTTTCTACCTACAAGACAGATTAACAAGACTTTACTACCCATTTGACACTGAAACTAGGTTAAATTTAAGATATCCATTCATTTATACATATATATGGATATATATTATATATAATATACAGTATATCATATAACATGATATAATGTATAATATAATTACACATGAATATATACATATGTATCTATATGTGTGCATGTATCTATCTTTTGTTATAATGTGTGTGTGTATGTATTGTTGTGAGGCTGTTGATTAGGGGAGCCTTCCTGATCTTTTAGCCCTACCCCCAAGAAGTCATCCAGGACATGTTCCTAGGCATGCAGAAAATCAAGGGGCTCTCTTGAATTAGCCCTAATTTTATATTATATATATAAATGCACACATACATATATCTACACACATATGTATGTATGTAGATGTATGTATGTGTATCTGTGTATATTTTATATATATATACATAAGATGTCAGTTGTTTGAAATTTCAGTAAATATCAAAGTCAAATGATCAATAAAGCCTTGTCATCAATCCTCTTAGATAGTTTACTATATATGAATATATATACATATATAAACATATGCACACAATGTGTGTGTATATATACATATATAAGATGTAAGTTGTTTGAAATTTATGCAAATATCTATGTCAAATAACTAATAAAGTCTTCTCATCAATTCTCCTAGATAGTTTACCATATAGGTACATATATACAAACACACACACATACAGACACAGACACACACACACACACATATATATACATGAGAAACAAGTTGTCTGAAATTTAAGCAAATATCAATGTCAAATGACTAATAAAGTCTTGTCATCAATTCTCCTAGATAGTTTACTATATAGGTATATATATACAAACACACACACACACACACACACACACACACATATATACATGAGAAACAAGTTGTCTGAAATTTAAGCAAATATCAATGTAAAATGACCAGTAAAGCATCATCATCAATCCTCCTAGAGAGTTTACTATTTATGTACATCTATACACATACACATATACACATACATGTATATATGATATGTTATTTGAAATTTAAGCAGATATCAATGCCAAATAACCAATAGTCTCATCATCAATCCTCCTAGATAGTTTACTATATATATATATGCACACAAATATATATATATACATACACAAGATGTAAGTTGTGTGAAATTTAAGCAAATATCAACGTCAAATGACCAACAAAGCCTTGTCCTCAATCTTCCTAGTTTACGCTCTACATACATGTACACGCATATGTACACACATATACATTAAGATGTAAGTTGTTTGAAATTTAAACAAATATCAATGTCAAATGACCAATAAAGCCTTGTTCTCAAACCTCCTAGATAGTTTAGTCTCTATATACATATATGCATATACATACATGTATATGTACACATATAAATACGCACACATACATACGATGTGCATCTATAGTGCACATCTATCTCTTGATGCCATGTGTCTTACCCAGCCACATCCTGACTCTTCCATTGCTCTTTTCATTTCACCCCAGGGACAGACACCCAATCCCCTCCCCACAACCAAAGGCACATCTCTGTGCTCTTTTTCACCCCACCCTTCCATCTTGGCCTGTGACCCACCTGAGGGGGGGGGGGTTCTGACTCCCCCCTGGGGAGCAGGAATCTCCAAGATCTGGGGTTGCCACTTTTTTTCTTCTTTAACCAAGTGAGTGTGGGGCCAACATACCTGCTGCATGCCTTGCATTGTCTGTTGAAGGAACTGCAGCTGCTGGTCCTTGGGGAGGTTTTCTTCCGGGCGGAAAAGTTGCCCCTTCTCTTGCTTCAGCAGCTCCACCTCGTTCCTGTAGGCATCCAGCTGCCACCGGAGACTGTCATTCTCTTCCTTGAGGGCATAGGCCTGAGCAGCCAGGGCTGGGGAAGGGACAGACAGCAGCGTCAGGAACAGGGCTCCATGAAGTCTCTGGTGGGGATTAATGAATCTAGGTGGGGCTGATGCTGGAGGACTTCTTGCTGGGAAAGTGATTTATTTGCCTGAGTAGAGCAACACCCTACCAACTCAGGGCTACAATGCCAGCAGAGAAACAAAAATAAAAAAAAAAAACCATAATCCTTTATGGTGACTCGTTGGACAAATGTCCCAAAAACTTCTGTGCAGTTTTGATCTATTAAAAGTTAAATCTGCACTGAGACTTTGGGGACACTCTACATTCAAGCTTTAAGAGCTTAAAACTGCACCAAACCCTGCCTCACCAGGACACTCTTTATTGGACATGTCCAGTAGACTTTGGGACCAGGACCCGATAGTTCTGTGACTATGGGTCAACCACTTGGCCATTCGAATGCTCAGTTTCTTCACCCATCATTTGTCTTGCCTTCCTCACATAATTGTCGTTAGAATTCAGTTTAGCAGATTTGAAAGAGCTGAGTAACCTCTATAGCATTTTTCAAATATGCAGTAGTGTGACTCCTCAGTTCTTATGAAGAAGAGTCCACAGGATGAAAAGGTTAGAGCTAAATGGGATTTTAGAGAGCATCTAGTCCAATTCTCTCCTTTTACAGACGGGGAAACCAAGACCCTTGAATAAACTGTTCCTGTATCTCACAGAGGCTGGATTCTCTGACTCTAGAGACAGTGACTTTTCCTCCCATTACCACAGTGTTCTATGCTCATAACCTCTTTCTTTAGACCTGGTGTGTTCAACAGAATATAAATTCCCCGAAGGTGGAGACTTGTTTTTGCCTTTGTATAGCACAGTGTTGGACACAGAGCAAGCACACACAAAAGGCTTGTTGAATGAATGAATGAATGAATGAATGAATGAATGAATGAATGAATGGATGAATGGATGAATGAATGAATGAATGAGTGAGTGAGTGAGTGAATGAATGAATGGTACAGTGCCAGACAGAATGGGAACCCCAGATTGAGGTTGTTAAAGTACTGAATTTTGTACAAAAGGTAATATTCATCTGTATTCTGATTCCTTTCTTATTATGCCTGTTTAGGATCTTGGCAGGCCAAACTTCTTAACTTATCAGGAGAACTGGCATAGTCTTAGGGACAAAGTGGCCTGCAAGGACAGAACAGAACTTAACCCATAGCTGAGCTGACCCTACACATTTTCTCACATCCCATTCCTTCCATAAACATTTATTGAATGCCTACTATGTATAAGGCGTTGGGGACATAAAGGCCAATAAAGTAATCCCTTCCTTCAGGAAGCTTATATTTTGGGACAAAAACAATCTTTTCTTCCCACTAATGTGGTAACTGAGTTTCCTCTGTTTGGCCAGCAGTTTTTTTTCCCCTCCATATCAGTAAACATTTATTAGATGCCTAATATGTGCAAAGCACTGAGCTTACAAAGGTAAGTATGTCAGTACCTTGCCCTTTTTTTTAAAAAAAGTTATTGTTCAACTTTCTATTTTTAAAATTTATTTACTTATTTTGTTTTAATGTATAGAATAAAAGAAACATTTCTATAACACAGTATAATAAAAATGATTTTACACATGAAACTGCAAATCTAGTATGTACAACCTGCTTAAATATATAATAAAGTTATGCAAATTTCTTTCTTTCTTCCCTCTCCACACTAGAGATAGTAAACATTAGACAAAAATATGGATACTATGTGTAAAATCATTCTACATATATTACTATCAGCTCTTTCTCTGGCCAACATGGTTTTTTTTTTTTAACATTCTCCATGATCCTGAATTTTTATTTAATAATCTGTCCTGATACAAAACTTATTAGTAACTTTTACAGATAGATGAGGAATCAGTAAAGCCACCTCCAGTTGGCATGCACTGTCCATTTTTCTTCTGAGGTTGATGTTGAGTGAAAGAGAAGAACAAATGAAGAATACTGTCAGGGTGGCATACTGGAATGAGAGTTGGGTCTGGGGCCAGAGGACCTAGGCTTCAACACCAGCTCTTCTCCTTATTCTTGATTAGACACTGAATATGTCACCTGACCTTTATGGGGCTGAAATGATTTTCTGATAAGGAGAATGCTTGAAGTAGAGTGTTCATGTTGGAGAGGGGGAGAGAGGACTGGATTAACAAGTGGAGGATCTGGAACATCAGATTGAATGGAGACCTGATGTGTTAGCCAGTCGTGAGCTCTGATAGATCCTTGAGCTGGGGAGGACAGGATGAAATTTGTGATTTCGGAAGGTTAGTCTGGTAATGTTATGCTGAATGGATTACAGACTAGAGAAACTGGATAAACAAAAGTTTGTTCTCTGGGTGTGTACAGCAAAGGAGCAGGCAATTTTACAGTTCTTTGGAGATTAACCCACAAGGGCAGAAAGAGAGCCAGGATAGATCTGAGATTTGAGACTAGAAATCTTAACCCTTTATAGCACCCGTCAATCACCTTCTCACAACCTCAGATAGCAATCACTTCTACTCTGGTCTGACTTACTGTAAGGAGGTTTCATTTGACAGGCGGATGATGTAACAGGGCAAAATTACTGAAAATGCAAAGACTGAAAAAAAGTATTGGCTCTACAAGCACATTACTACATTAGCAACACTGAAAGACACTTAAGTCATTTCCTTAGCAAGCTCTATTTGGCTCTTTTTCAATTTAGAATGGCATTTTTATTATCATAACTGATAGCAGGTGTTTGTGAAGAAATCGATTAGTATGCAGGGGTGGAAATTACATTTTCCAAATGAATTTGCAGAGTCTGCAATATAAGCTGAAATCTGTGTAGCAAAATGTGCCAGCACCATTATTTAAATAAATTATCTGAGCATAAATACATAGAGAGAAAAGGGCTATCCATTCTTTTGGGGCCTTTCTCACAATCCTATGAAATGGTACCACTGATAGCTTTGATTCTTGCCTGAGCCAAATGACCAGCGAGCTTGCCAAGCAAGACCCAGCGGTGTCTGCATTCCTGGAAGAAGGATGTGATATCATTATAAGAAAACAGCTGTAATATAAAAAAAAAAAATCAACACCATAGCCAATGCTATCAACATTTTTATAATTGGGGTGTATAAATGATTCATGTTCCTGATTAAATGATTTCAAGCTTGATATTTACAGATTTTTTTTGCTACCCATGTGGAAATATTCTAAAGGGTGAGAAATCATATATTGACTCCACTTAACTCCAAGCCACCTGTTTGTAAAGATGAAT
Source organism: Bettongia penicillata ogilbyi (assembly GCA_023548195.1). NCBI lineage: Eukaryota > Metazoa > Chordata > Mammalia > Diprotodontia > Potoroidae > Bettongia > Bettongia penicillata. The sequence goes on from JAJHZJ010000200.1 coordinate 7,066,209, forward strand.
CAGAATCGGACCACAGTCCTGAGGCTATTCAGAGCAAAGCTTTTACTTAAGACAATATTAGGCTTTCTGGACAGGAGAAATGGCAGAAAAAAGAACTACTACTAAATTTGCACCCAGTGACATTTATAGGACCTGAAAATTCCAAAGGGACCGAAAATGAAAACTTGGGAACATCCCCTTAGTTCAGTTTTTTTTTTTTTTTACAACCTCTCTTGGAACATCTGGCAGAAACTATATTGTTATTTCAATTTAAAAGATTTGAAAAGCATAAAAATCAAAGCTATCTTGATGAAATGTAACTCCTGAGTGACTGTGTAATGGATGAATGGGCAAATGAATGTGTGATAAATTTTAGTTTTTTTCTTTCTGAAATGCAGAGAATAATGATAGTAAACTGCTTGTTTGGAGTGCCAAAAGACTCTCTTTTATAGAATAGTCTGGTTAACTGAGAGTTAGAATAGATCACAAAATGTTAGGACAGGAAGAGACCTTGGTTCAAACCCTTCATTTTGCAGATGAGAGATATAAAGTGATTTGTCCAGGGTCACCTAGTTACTAGTGGATAAGTTGGACCTGGAATTACATAATGTTTACAAATTTTCAAAGAATTAGAGTACCACAGACTATCCACAAAACTACACTGAACACAATTTAATCTTTGATGTTTCAAAAGTCAGAGTAAGGACTAGGAGAGTGATGACCTTTGATGTCATCCATCAGTCAGCTGGTGTGTGTTCATCCTTTGTTGCCAAAGAAGACTATGCCATCAGAGAAATAATGGCATGACTTGCACTTGACTTTGTTTTGAGTGAGGGAGGGCTATGCAGGTCATCAACCTCATTTCTCCTCCACAGCCATCTAAATTCAGTGACCAGATATTCATCAGGATGACTGGAGATGACCCAGGATGAGGCAATTGGGGTTAAGTGACTTGCCCAAGGTCACACAGCTATTGAGTGTCAAGTGTCTGAGGTGAGATTTGAACTCAGGTGTTCCTGACTCCTGCTGCCTAAGCATTTCTTCAATGAGCACTATGAGCCTACCGTACTGTCCTTGGTGCTACGGAGTAGAAAAGAACAAGACATGCTTTAAATATCACTGTTAATACAATGACACTGGGATCATTAAATTTCTGAGATCCTTGAGAAATGGAAGCTTATTATATAATTTTGTTAACCAAATAAAGAAGGGTTTGTGGTTGGTTTTTTTTTTTTTTTAAATTAGCCCTGGGGAACTAAGAGAACGACCACTGACAAGAACATAAAATTTGATGAATTTTCAGATGCAGTTTTGTTAGGGAAAATGTTTATTTGCTTTTGGGTTGGACAGAATGTAATGTAATACATATTGTATGGCCTCCTATTCTCTATATTAATATGATCTCTGCCTTCTAAGAAGCTAGCAACCATTCAAAGTTTCCTTGGATGAAGATGGTGCCATATTTTACTTCTTTTAAGTAAATGAGCTGGTGAAAACATTGAAATTTCCAAGTTATCAGCTAGAGCTGGCTTCTGAAAAATAATTAGCACTATATGAAAAATGCAAGTTATTTTGGGATTTGTCCCAGTATCCTGACAATATGTTAATATCTTTTTCATGCTCAGGCAAGATATAACTAAATAAGAGAACACTTTAACATATTGTTTCCAACTCTATCTGCAGCTATCAAGAACTGTAAATCTTTGTGGCACTGGGGAAATGTGTATATTTAAACTTCTCTTCATAGTGTTAGAGCTTCTAGGAGGCTGAGATAATACACCTATTGTTCTTTCTTCATTTTCTTACTCAAAGTGCTTTCAAGGTCTCCACCTTTGCTAAGCTAGAGGGGCATTGTTTTGGGTACGTTGACAAGATCTTTGGCTCTGAAATAGGAAGATCTGCGTTCAGATACTGCCTCCATCACTCATTTGTTACATGACTTTGGGCAGATTATTTAAGCTCTTGGAACTTCAGTTTCCTCATCGACAAAATGAAGGGATTTCAATTTGGAGAGCAGAACATTGGTGTGTACTAGTTTGTCAAGACTGGTCTCAGTGCAGGCATAGGAAGCTATTTGAAATTTCAAGGGGAATTTGTGTGGCCACTTCACTCTAGGGGCTACCTATTCCAGGAAGTCTTCCTTGATTCCTTGACCTTAAATGTTCTCTCCATGTTACCTCAAATTTTTTCTTGTAAACACTTTCTTTAATTTTATTTGTTTTCAGTGTTCTATAATCACTTCCATATATCTTAGATTTTTCCCCTCCCTCTCCTCATTTCCCCCTACCTCCCTACTCCCTCCCTGAGATAGCATACAGTTTTATATAGGTTCTACACAAACATTCCTATTAAATACATACCTCAGTTTTTCTTAGTGAGCTTTGTCTGCATTCTTCTGCTGGCCCATCACACCCTATCTGTTCATATGTTATATTTCCATATATTATATTAATGAAGGGTCTACTTCTCTTTTTTCATGTCTGAGGGGATAAGTGGATCTCCAAATTTAGCCAGATGTCCCAAAAGGTCCCTTTTAGAACACTCTTGGTTACTGTCTTGGGAATAGCATGTAGTCTTGAAGACTAGGCTTTATGCTTCTCTGACGTTGATCAACAACCCAATGCCATCCTCTGTGCCTGGCTTTTCCCTCCTCTAAGAAGGTTATTTTGAGATATGCCCACTGCTTATCATTTAAACTTGGAAGAGGTTAATGAGTCAACGTCGAGAGATTTGAGTTTAATGGGTAAGAATCACATTAAGATCCTGAAGGAACAATAGGTCCATGGATATAGTGTTATATTTTTCCATTCTCTTAAAAATAGTTGTTTATATGTTGCTTAATAAGTGTTCCTGAATGTTTTTTCCCCCATGTATTTTATCTTCTCCACCAGATAGCAAACTCCTGAGGGCAGTGACTAAATATCATTTCCTTGGCATTCTCTTCAGCTCTAATACATACTAAATATACAAGAGAAATGTTCACTGAGGAAAGTTTGAAAAGTCAGCTAAAAACAACATAACTACTTTGTGCCCACTGCATTTCAAATTATCATTTAAATATCCATTCATCAGTCCTTATAAGCAGTGGTATCAATTTAAATGGAAACAGAGGCCACTAAACCATATGTAAGAATCTCCATCTGGCATTCTACTGACTTAGAAAACTATATATTAATATTATCTATGTTCTGTTGTATTTCTTTCTATTTTGTTAAATATTTCCCAATTATATTTTAATCTTGAACCAAGGCTACACCCTGGAATATTGTTAGCTATATTTGAGTATCATGGGCTATGTTTGATTCTTCTGCTCATAAGGAAAAAATATAAAACCCAAGGTAAGTATAATATCCATTTTCTAGATAAAGTAACTGGGGCTATCAGGAACTGAATGGCTCTATCACTCACAGTTAGTGATCACTTTCACAATTACAAAAGTTACAAGGCTTCTGCTTGGGAAGGGTCCAGTTAACCAGATAACCTTACAGAAATCCTAGACTATGAATTCCATGAAGGACGAAACCAGGTACAGGGTGCTGGACTCCAACTCATGATTCGTACCTGAGCTTAAATCTTGTCTCATTTAGTTGTTCATTGTTTACCCCTTTCCAGCCTCAGTACCCTTATCTGTAAAATGGGAATAGTCATGCTACTTCTCAGGAACATTAAGAAGATCAGTTGAGATAATGCACATAAAGAGCTTGGAAAACCGTAAAGGCCGACATAAGTGTTAGCTCGCTATTATCATTCTTCTTTGTGTCTTTCATGATGCTTAGCATAGTAAGTACTCTTGAAGGAATTAATGAAACATCTGTGTCAAAATTTGAAGTGATAGAGCAAGCCGTGTAAAGAGCGTAGAGTAGCAATCTTCCCCAAATTGCTTATAGAAATCCTTTTAGCTACAGCTTCTCTGGATTATTATTTTTATTATTATAACTCAGCACCGAAATAACATTTTATATTTGCAGAGTGTTCTGTAGTCAGTGTACAAGATGTTATTAGTAAGACCTAAACAAAGACATAACAGCATCTATTTCTGTCTGGTGTGAGACAAAGGCACTAAGTGTTTTTGGGGGATGACAGGCAAGTCTAGGGGTTGTCATCTCAATGGCTTAAAGGTGAGCCTGGAAGATGAACCTGCAGTAGGTATCTTTTAAAAAACCTTTCAAACTTAAAGAAACATTTCTTCCTTCATTGTGATATTTTTTTTCCTCTTGGGCTTCTGAGTTTATGCTGTCTATCTGAGGATCTACATCAAACATTTTTTTCCCATTTTTTTATCCCCAGCTCTCTCTCTCAACAACTTTTATCTTGTTTGCAAAAGAAAATCAAGACATTAAGAATACCATTTTTTTCAACACCAGCCTAACCTTGAATTTTAAAAAGACAGAGAAAAAGAATGGCAATATGAAATTCACTAAACATGAATTAATAAATACATGAAGAACTCTGGACTAGGCAAAGGTTAATAAAAAGTCTAGGCAAGATACATTTATGGCTCTCACAACTGTCCTTAGGACCTTAGGAAAGAAGAGAGAAAAATTCTGAAAATCTATTGGTCTCAAGATTCATCTCTTCTTACTTGATCCTGCCCTGCCCCAAGCCTAAAGCGGGGTGACACTATTACTATTTGAATTTCACTTGGGGGCAGGTTAGTAGCACATAGAGCACTGACCCTAGAGTCAGGAAGATGTGTTCAAATCCAGCCTCACCCAAGTGTCTCAAAAAAAAACCCAAACAAAAAACCCAAAAAAAAGTTTCATATGAAGAAGGCTTTTCCTACCTTAGAGATCTTCTTTATGAAGAATTAATAGATACACATGAACAAGAATCACACAGGACAAGAAGACAGGTAAGGACTGCGATTTGCACTGGTGAAGGGAATATCCATACCTCTGATGCATGCAGGTATCAAAGAATAAGCATCTGAATTTCAATTTTCCCTTTAATCTTAATTTCCTATTTCTTATACCAACCTGTCTGCAGTCTCTGATGCTTTTAATTACTATTCTTTCGGTGATTACTGTTGTTGCTAGTAAGTAAGGAGATGGGGTAAGGATAGGGGGCAGGGAGAAAGGTAGTAAGGTTTAACAGGTTTTGATGTGAGGATTCAGTCATACTATAATTTCACCTCTCATATGGCACTCAAGATTTGCTTTAACTGCCAAATAGCTTAATCCAAAGAGGAAGGCTTCAAACTTCCCCCATCCATCCTCATCCATCTGAAACATCCTCATCGCCATCATCAGCACCACCATCACCATCATCACTCCCATTAATAAACCCTCTAAACTTAAAGAGAACATCAGGTTTAGAGCACTTCCACTCAGCAACTTGTAAGGCAGATGATGCAGGTGCTACTCTCCTGATTTCACCGATAAAACATTGGAAGTTCACTACGATTAAGTTATTCAGTTATGGTCACATAGCCAATATTGGCACTGCTTAGGCATAGGAACATAATCTAGATTTGAATGGGGGCTTTAGAGGTTACTTAGTCTATCTTATTTTTTTAAATAGATGAAAGTGACTCAAAAAAGGTCATATAGCTAGTAAGCAGCAGGGTTGGACTTTGAACTCAGGTCCTTTGAATTCAAATTTATCACTGCTTCCACTGCACTAAACTCAACTCCAGCATTCTTTCTACTACAGCATGCTGTGTCTCCCTGCATCATGTTGGTCCATATATATATCCCATTTCTTCCAACCTCCCCCTAATCCCTTCTCAAATGGCTCCTTTCACACTATTTCCTACAGAAAGTCTTTCCCCCTGTAATTAGGCACAAGGTAGTGATTCCTTTTATTTTTTTTCACTTACCACCTCTGAACTGGCAGTTTCAATTTGATGAAACATTTACATCAGGAAGTGTAGGTTATCTAAATATGGATTTTTAAAAATGTGTACATGCTTGATGTCAGTACAGGTGCCTACAGAAATCTGTCATTCTGACATGTTTGCAACAGAGTGCCATATTTTAGAACAAGGATGGTAGAGAGTCTCTAATTCTTTAGCCCACATATGTAGAACTATCCTGTTGCTACTATGTTTCTTTCCCATAACCCCCCCCCCCCTCCTTTGGCCTTTGGTTCTGGTTACTTACATACAAGCTCTTCACTTTCGATAGTGACATCACTTACAGACTATCAGAAAGTAGGGAAATGCTCTTTGAGTTGATGGCTCTTTGAACGATCTTTGAGCTATACTGGTTGGTCTTAGGTTTGCATTGATGCATTCACATTCTCCCTTCTGAAACAGAGGGCTAGGATGCTCTAGAAGTGTTACTTATTTTTGTTCTACTTAACTATCACAGATAGCACCACAAACTCAAGAAAGCACTCTTAACAAGTGAGCACCATTCAGTCCTATTAAATTGTTTCCTTCCCCATTATAATTACATTACAAATGTGTGTTGATTTGGTGATAGCCATAGGGATAAGTCTTGAGTACCCTACTTTATTGGGGTGCCATTTTAAGCCTTTGATATCTTTCCCCTAGGAATGCACTAATGGGATCTCTCAACCTTCTGACAATGCAGCATCACCATAATTCTACATCACATGTCGCTGATTTCCATAGCAGAAAAAAACTCATATTCTATATGGTAGAGTTTAGCTGTTGCTTACTTTGCTCTTTCATTAGCCATGCCAATGCCATCTATGAAGGTGAAAATGCTTTATTTCTGTTCTAAATATTATCTTGCTACATGTCTTTGTAAAGTTCTGAGAAGCAGTGCTTTTGTAATTTTAAGATTTTTCAGACTATCACTTCATTCATTCATCAAAATGATTACTTAAGGCTTAAAATATGCAAGGTATTGAGTTAGATTCTGACTTAATTTACTGTAGTTATCTCAAGAGAAAGACACAAATATTCCTCTCTCAGCTAAGCCCCAAAGAAGCCTGGCTCTCTAGATCATCAGGGCTCCGACTCAGTTGGTGGCAAAATAGCTTAAATCTCAGGCAAGTGACTTAGGAAAAAAATCTTGGTTTTGTTTTCTAGATATGTAATTATGGACACTGTCACTTAACTTATCTAGGCCTATTTCTTCATCTGTAAAATGGGAATAACACTTTCTCTATCTACTTCAAAAGAGCTGTTCTGTGGAAATCGATTGATAAAACTTAGTGTTGTAGATGTGATTTATCATCCATGCACTTCCTTTATATGCTTTGGAAACCTTCATTCATGCTATGAACACTTATCATCTATTTGTAACCCTCCTATGGCATAGGTTAGCTCTCCAAATTACAAGTCAGTAAGCTTAATATTGATTTCTGACACAATTCTAGAACATATTATTCTAGTTTCTGAGTGTTTAGAAAGGGAAGTAGTGATTACTAAGAGACAGATGGCTCCTCTAAGAATAGGACATGCCAGACTAACCTGATTTATTTTTTTAAAGCTACTAACATGCTAGATCTGGCAACTGTTGCAAGTACAATATGCCAAGATTTCAAGAATTTATTTGATAAAACTGGTTGAATGATGGGACACAATGGGCTATCAATGGGTCCATATCATTGTGGATCGAGGTTACCTAATGCAGTCTCTCAATGAGCTATCCTTTGCCCTGGGCTATTTAACATTTTCATCAATAACTCAAATGAAGTCATGTAGATGACATGTTTATCAAATGTGAAGATGACAATGAGTTGAATCTCATAAGATGGGATTTAATAAGGGTAAATGGTTCTTAGGTTAAAATAATCAACCACACAAGTACAGAAAATATCAATAGCTTGAATGAAAATTATTTCAGCATCTTATTTGGATTATACATTGAAATGAAAAAAGAACATGAGAGCCAGTATCTGGAACAAGAAAAAATGTTAGTTTTGCTCTATGCTTTCCCTGGTCAGCTCACATAAGGATTGTGTTCAGTGCTGATGACCACTCAGACATGGATGGAGTCTAGGTGAGGCTCAGATAACGGTATGATGGACAATGTCCAGGGAAGGATAACTAACATGCTGAAAGGGCCAGAGATACTATGATGGAAAACTGGAAGAAGAAAATAAGTGGAGTAGGTAGGGGGAATAAAGTTGTCTTCAAGAATCTGACTATTGTTGTGTGCAAGAGGAAACAGAACAGAATTGGGAGCAAGTTTAGGCTCAAGGTAAAGAAAAGAGAAATTCCCACCAATTAGAGCTGTATGAAAATAAAGAGGGCTTTCCTCAGGAGGCAGATAGTTTTTGCTTACTGAATAGTAAATCTCTTTTAAGTAGAGCTTATAAGACTATTTATCAAGGATCCTGGGGGGAGGGCAGTGTTTCTCTTCATGGTCAGGTAGACTCAGTACTCTCAGGTTCCACTTACATGAAAACTGACAACAAAGAAAGAGGGACAGAAGTTCAAAGGAGTGCATGTATGAAGATTGCCTCCTCCTGTATCCTAAGGAATGGGACTTGCCACTCTATCTTCATTTCAGTTCAAAAACCACTCCTCCATCTTCTCCTAAACTATTCATGAGCACCCACTTCTGCTGGCCCCTCTATTGTTTCTAATCATGATGAATATTTATATAGTGATTTAACTATGTAAATCACCTTATAAACTTGACCTTCATTTCACCCTCATGACAACCCTTTGCTGAGAATATAACAGACATTATTTGCTCCATTTTGTGGATAAGGAAACTGAAGTCCAAAGGAGTAAAAGGACTTGTCTAGGACTATACAACTTAAGACTTACTTAGGAATGTCAGGCATGGGATTTGAACCTGGTCATCGTCTGGATGCAATCCCAGTGTTTTGTATCTAGTAGTAGATAATAAAGAAAGCAGGATAAATATCCTTTCCTTTGGGAACTGTAATCCACAAAAGATGACACTGATATGGAAAAAATGACTGGATTCTGACGACATTGAAGGCTGTTTTTAAACATTCTGTTCATGGATTTGGCCCAGTTTAAAGGATATTCCCTCCTCGATTTGATGTGCATTAGAAAACAGACCATGGATTCTGGATCAGAAAGCAGGTGAAATCTGGGTTCAAATTTTAGCTTCCTCATTTATAAAATGGAGAGTAAAAATAAGACTGCAGGTACCTACCTTCTCTGGGTTACTCTGAGAAATAAACGAAATAATGCATGTTAAGTGCTTTGCAAACCTTAAAGTGTCACATACATGTTAACTTGCTTTCCATTTCTTTCCATCTTTTCTAAAAAGTCTTTCCATTGGGGAGAGCACCTTGTTTTCAGCATCTAACATCTGAAGTACCATTGTTCTTTTCCTCCTAATTTTTCTTTTTTAGGTCTCATGATAAAAAACAAAACAAAAAAAACCCCTACCTTTTCCTTTCTGAATGAATGCCTCTTAATGTCTTTCCTATAATGATATTGTGATTGAATGCCTTCATAAATCCTCTACCCAATGTCTCCAAAGCACATTTTTTGAAATCTACTAGATGTTGTCTTGTATTATTTTTCTTTGAAAGCATATATATGGGCATTGTTTCTATCTAGAATAGCCTCATGACACATTCAGGATTAAATTAACATCTATATTCTTAGCAGGGAGAAACTTCCCCCACCCCCAAACCCAGCACCACCCTCCTTAGCTCATGGTGGTTTTATCTTTAACTGCTTTCATTGGTAAAGGACTAGAATGGTTTTTCATGTACATGTTCCCAAATCTAGAAGGCTTTAAAGTTTCTCTCCTTGACAAGGACCCAGGTCACTCATCCTGTATTTTTTCTCTCTATCTATCTGTGGCCTAGGAAGCCAAAGGGTTCACTGGTCTCCTTACATCAGGGGAATGGGGCAATTCTTTCCTTGGGCACTAGCAGTTGATCTGCATTTGTCTACCACATTCTTTTCCTTTAAAAGGTCTCTTGTAGGTCCATGGTTTGTTCCAAATAGGATAGGGTTAAACCCTGCATGTGGCAAGTCTATCTTTAACTTTCTGCTCTACAGCCTGTTTGTATCTCTTCTCTCCATCAACATCATCAGACTTTCTTTCCTCTTTCTACTTGGTAATACTTCAATATCATTGGCCCCATTTTTACTTCTCTCAGTTGAATTTCCTGATAACTTTTGTTGTTCGTTTTGTAATCACATTTTATTTCCTTGACTCAAAATTTTTCTCTTCAGTTTGTCAACTTATTCTAATCTATTCCCATGGTTTATATTCTCTTGGATCACTTACCAGAATAATTATTGATAATGTATATAGCATCTGATATCTAAAAAGAGACTTTAAATCATTTGATTGGTGGCCTGTCATAATTCTATCAAGGCTCTTAGAGAAACCTTAATTTACAGCTGAGAAAGCTGAAACTCAGAGGACAGTCACATGGGAAATTGTGGGTAGAATTTAGATTGTATGGCGGAAGGTGCCTTTCTTCTGCCTGATGACACCAAATAATCCCTCCTTCTGTAGATGCCTCACTCTGAATCCTGGAGGTTTGCCTTTTCTACGGGGGCTCTCTTCTAAGGAGAACTAGGTTATCTGGCAAGACTAACCTTTGAGCAGGCCTAAGAAGCAAGGAAGAAATGAACGGTCGCCTGACTGATTAACTTCCCTTTTATCAAATTGGCACTGATATTTTCTAAAATAACACCTTCATTTCCAAATATAACTTTCCCCTCCCCAGAGAGCCATTTTTTATAACAAAGAATTTTTTAAAAAGTGAAAAAAAGTAGTTTGAAAAATCTTGCCAACATATCAACCAAAAACAAAGTATATGGAATATTATATCTCTCATGTCCTACCTCTGCAAAGAAAGGAAGAGGCACAATTTCTCCTCTCCTCTTCAGGGACAAGCATGTTAATTACAATCGCACAGTACTGGTTTATATCTTCCAATTTATATTATTGCCATTATATGTATTTATATATATAAGTATATATACTTTATATATATATATATAATATGCAAATAGAGGTATAAACACATGTATTATATATGTGTGTAGATATATATACACATACACATATGTGTGTGTATACATCTATATCTATATCTATCTATCTATCTAGTTTTCCTGATTCTACTTCATTTACTTTGCATCAGTTCATATAAATTTCCCCTTGCTTCTCTGTAGTCTTCACATTCATTGTTTTTTATGGTACAGTAACATTCCATTCCATTCATATACCTAGAAGTGGGCTGGTAAAATATTTAACCACCAGCTTGGGGGAGAGATTGAATGGTATGAATGCAAGACATATTTTTAAGCTTAATTTGCATCTTAGATCTTTTCCATTACTTTAAAGCGCATACAATCAGCAGAACAATAACTGAAGTTCTAATTTGTACTACCTGCTGATTTCTGAGGTGTGCACGCTCACACTGAAAATTTAGCAATGTCCTTTGAGGAGCTGGTTCCAGCTGTCTCCAGCACTCTCCTATATAGACTGTGATTTGTCCAGTTATTCTCCCTTCTTTTCAACAGCCTCAAGTCCTCCACTCTTTCAGATGCCTCACATTCCCTACTGTGAAACTAGACCCATCTCCACTGAGATGATAGCTCATTCCCAGTGCTCTGTGCTCTGGAAGGTCATATTTCTCTTCTTTCTGTGATCTCGCTCCATAAAAATGACAGTTTTTCTGCTCAGATTCCTCAGGCTCCGCTTCAGAGTGCAGTTAGTTTCAACAACTATCTCTATGGCTAAACTGTACACACTTCTACAAGAGGGGACTTAGGCTAAGGTATTAACCTCTCCACTGGGACACAATAACCTTTTTGGGGAGCCAACAAGAAGATGTTTTTGCTTTTGCTCATTAAAATGATTTGTTTTGAGTTTCTGATGAGTTTAATTTTGCAGTGGCAATATTTTATTCTCACTAGCAACTACTTAAAAAAATCTTAGCAAGTGCTAAAGCACCCGTTAAGCACTATTAATCAAACACTAAATGCTTTTAAACAGCTCTGCCTCTTTTCTAATTGAGAAATAAAGCTGTTTGGGCAAGTTTATGGGGGTGACCTTGATTGAATTAAGGAGGTCAGTGATGGAGCAGACTTCAGCCCATATTCAGCAATTTTTAAGGAAATGACTGAACTCAAATTAAGCTAAAAATTAACATGAAATATTTTGTTTCGGAAAGGTTAAGGGAAATCCTCTGGGAAAGAAGCTCTCTTGTTAACTGAAATGTTACTGAAAATGGGAGGTAGCTTAAGAGACAGAGTGGTTGTGAAAGTGCTTTATAAATGAGGTGTTAATGATTCAAATATTACATAATTATATGTTAATATAATTATATATAACCATAATATATGTTATTATACCATAAAGCAATGAATGTAATATATTCATTACATATGTAATTATACGCATATGATTACAATATGCTTGATGTTGTGCAGTCATTTTTAGTCATGTTGGACTCTTCATGATCCCCAACATTTGGGGTTTTCTTGGCTGAGATACTAGAGTGGTTTGTCATTTCCTTCTCCAGCTCATTTTACAGATAGCAAAACTGAGGCAAATAGGGTTAAATGACTTGCCCAGGGTCATAAAACTAGTGTCTGATTTGAACCCAGGAAGATTAAGTCTTCCTGACTCTAGGTCTGGCCTCCTATCCACTGTGCCATCTACCTGCCCCTTCAATATGATTATAAAACTTTATATTTTACTCATTTTTTTAAAAAGCTAGGGACCTAACTACTTTTGATTACTGAAAATGTTGAACATATAAATTATAATTTATTTCATAAATTTCATAAATAATGTCTTTGGGATAATTATCAAAGAAAAACTCAAACTACACATTCTATGTTATACCTCTGCTCTTCCACTCAGCCTTAGTCTTTACCTTAGTTCAAAAATTAAAAGCCAAAAACAAATGCCTTGAGGGCAGGAATTTTTGCATCTCTCATGAAACCCAGTACAGTGCTTTCTATAGAGTGGATGTTTCAGGGCTTTGTGAATCAGTGACTCACCATCTCCTTTCCTGAAGAGGATCACATAGGACATCTTATGTAACAGGATGGTTGTAATAGTTTCATAGCATGGGCTAAATGTTAATGGTATGATTACAGAAGGTATATGCCATGGGGTGTAGCAAGAGATGTTTGGGGTTATTTTCTGATGAGAGGGTGCACTGACTATTTTTCCTCAATGTCCTCACCTTAATTCCTTGTCAACTTCAAAGAAAGGTACTGATTATTTCTAGACACCAACAATTAAAACTGAAGATCATTTCACTATCTGCCCCTAGTGCCTTGTTTACCCCTCTTTCCCATCAGGCATGGAGTTCAGGACCTCAGCCTGTCAAATCAGGTATTTGTTAAGAAATTCACCTTCTTTGGAACTAAGTAGATGCTGAGCTTAAATAACTTAAACCTTCATAGGGCCTCCTGCCTTCCACATTTCCCTGATTTATTAAAGATGTTTTTTGGTTACGTCTACATTCACGAGTGAGGACAGAGGCTACATTTCCCCTCTAATCCAGTACAAACCAAAGAAATTAGAGGACAGGTGTTCTAGAACACTGGACTGGGAATCAGGAAGACCTAGTTACAAATTCTACCTTAGAAAAATACTAGCTATACAAAGCTGGGCAAGTCACTTCACAATTTTGGATCTCAATTTCTTTATTTATAAAATGAGGAGATGGGATTCACTGATCTCTGAAGTGTCATGATCTTTTCAGGGGAATTACGTCATCTGCTTGGTTCATTCCAAATCAAGAGTAGGCAGATGAATGTTAAAGTTTTCAGATCTAATACTGTGTCTCAGTCTCATTTTAGTCACAGTTTTAAGTTAATTGACCTTTAATATAAAATAGTTGATTGTATCAGCATCATTATCAAAAACAAAAATTTAGATATCTTATTTGGGTTTAACAACTTCTCTATGGGGAAAGTACCATATTTTTCAGTCCTTGCTGCATTCCCTATAGGTACTATTGGCAACATTATTCCCATCACTTGGATGGGGAAACAGTGACTCACACAAGTGAATTGACTTACCCAGGGTCAGTGTCATAAGCAGGACTGGAACCTGGGTACTCTGCACTCCAATTCCAGCACTCATGTTGTACCACTCCCACCAGGAAAGTAGGCACATTTAGGCACTCATGTAATATTTTGAAAAATTAATTGAATCACTCTTTCTTATTAGTACACTGGTAAGTTTTAAAGCAATTTAGGAAGGTTAAAAGTTAAGTATACAAGAATCCTACAGTATCCAAGTATCCTATAGTAAAGCTGGCAGAGTCATGACAACTGACCTGCCAGTCACTTAAAAGAGAAATAAAGGAACATTTTTCCAAAAATCTCTGGCCATATTTCTTATCTCGTAAAGACACACACACACACACACACACACACACATGCTACAGCTTAAGTTATTGTGAAAGGAAACTTTGAATAATCAAATAAAATTCTGATATACTTTTTCATTATACATTCTGGACCTCAACTAAAAGTACTGGTGTCTCAAAAAGCGCAGTATTATATTAACTATCTCTCTCAACTTTTATTTGAAAGACATTTTAAAAGGCACTCTATCCTATCACGTGAAGCAAAGCCTCTCTTGCTCTTTGGGAAGCAAATTATGGAGAAATATTATAATGGAAAGTGTTGAAAAGTGGATGAGGAATCAATAAATTGATCTACTTTGTGGAAGATGTTCTAGGCAGTAGATGTTGCAGAGAAAATGGGAGAAAAGATGGGAAATGAAAATACTGACACTGTAGCTCAAATCATTCATAAATGTAGCCATCAGATGATATCTGTACTTCTGAAAATATCTTTGTTTTTCTCTTTACCTGTTCACAGATTTTAGAAATGAAGAACATAGGGTGTGACAAAAAAGCAGATGTGGCCTCATCAGGGGTAAATGTGACTTGGCCAATACATTTCACTTCCTGTTCATCCAAGAAAAACTTATTAAACACCTAATGTGTGCAGGGCACTGTGTATAAATCACTTCTCCTCTTGATTGGCTCCTACAGCATGTTCTTTTTTGAGGAAACAAATGTCCTCTTCCTTGGAAAAGGATCATGCCAGTTTCTGGAATGATTATGAAAATAAAAACAAAAACAACTTTTGTGTCTATGGGAATGGTTTTTCAAGATAGTTGACTTCGTATATAACTTGCATAGAAGCAAATGTTTTTGCAGTAGTGAAAAAAAATAGAGGAGAATTCTGTCTTGCTCACTTCCAAAAAAGAGGGAATCATTCTATGGACTCTCCACATCTATTAGGGAAAAGACAAGAGAACATCAACAATCTCCTGCAAACTCTCACCTAGCTAGAATGTTGGTAATGTGTCTAGCATCCATTTGGTATTTGTGCAAATAATCATGGGACGTTGGGTCCAGAAACTGAAATCATGATTAGGGAAGGTGAGAATTCTGATGCAAGATGCAAGATGAAATTTTGACATATATGTGAGATAACATAATACATTTCCCCAACCCCAGCAATAGTGACCTAATTTTCAGTTACATAAAATTATTGAAAATAGGCAGAATAGGATACCTCAAGCAAGTGAAGGTGTTTCCAGATAATTTCAGGGACCAGTTTCTTCATGAAGCCTTCCTTGGTACCCAATTCAAGGTGAAAGTTCTCCTCACATGTCTCATAGCACTTGGCCTGCTTCTTTCCTTTTCATTTATTTTTCTATCCACATCAAAATGAATATTGCAGGGTATCCCAAAAATCTTAGTGCAATTTTAAGCTTCTAAAGCTTATTTTAAGTTTTATGCAGGATATTCTATGTAGTAGATATTAACAGAGAATGGGGAAAGAGATGGGAAATAAAAGAATGTTGCAGCTATAATAGTTTAAAACTATACTAGGACTGTTGGGACACCCTATGCTTTCCCCCCTGTATATCTTCCCCTTCTATGAGATTCAGAAGCTTCTTGAAAGCAGTCAGCATTACTGTAAATCTGATTTTGCATCATCAGCACCTAGCAATATGAATAATTTATATTATGTATATATTTATATATAATAAAAATTATTTATTCTGTGCTGCTATATTTGTAAAGCACTTTGCATATATTATTTTCTTTAATCATCACAATGACTCTGTGAGGTACATATTATGGGTTTTAACCCCATTTTCCAAATGAGGAAACTGACTTTCCCATGGCCAAAATTTACGATAATTATGTTCTAGGATTTGAACCTAGGCACTGTACCACGCTATCTGGCACAATGGCTTTTATAGATTTATTTCATTCACACATTATTTATTTTATTAATTTACTTATTAAGTGTTAAATTGAATAGCTGAATAACTATTACAGCTACTGGGGGGCATTGCAGCTCATGGCTCCTGCATTCCTAAGTGGGACCTGTGAGTTATGATGGCTATAGGAACTGTCACAAATTTCTCCAAGCCATTAATGACGGCTCTGACCTATGGACTACGCTGATGACTTTATATAGAATGTGTCCCAGACAGAACAGGTAGACAGGCATCCCTCAAAGAGTTATGACTTAGAACCCAACCAGAAGAAGGGTCTTGGAGGTAACCCTTGGATCCCTCCCATTTCCTAGAATGGTCCATTTAGTGAAGATATTTGTTCTCAAGCTTCTAGGATATGGGAGAATTTGCCACAATAAGAAAGATGCACATTTCAGTAGAACCTTAAGTTCAAGGATTTCTAAGTACTAGACAAGTATTATTTGATGGTGAATACTATCATTCTTCAGCATTACGAAAGGAGAGGAAATGAATACCAAACAGCTCATCACATCAGATATGTGTCACTTTAATATGTTCAATGACCTGGAATTCTACAAGATGCCATCTCGTCTGTACTTTCCATTAATGTACCTCAGACAGAGGAGCCTTTCCAGGGCTTGGTCTAAAGAAGTTTATGAGTTAACATAGTCAAGAGTCAAACTATGAGAATTTCATGTCATCGACGGCGTTTAGATGTACAAAGCCTTATAAAGGCAGAGGGGAATTAGGAGAATGATGTTAATAAACAGTACATCACAGCACTATGAAGTTGGTAACAGCAAGTGTTTTAATATGGCCTAATATTGATTTTTTCTCTCTGCCAGTGGTCCCATTTTAACAATGTTATAGTCACACTTCACAATCCCAGACCAAGAGCTAGAGATGAAAATCAATACTTTCTATCTTTCTACTACTAAATGGGATACGTATCTATAGAGATTTGGTCACCCTAATGTTGGAGGGGCCTAAAAATCTGCTCTTAGAGAGGTGAATCCTAAACCCAGCTAGGAAGCCTAAAAACTCTAGGTACAAACATTGCTAGGTCGCTTCCCTGATGCCCTGAAAGATTATACTTGGTATTGCCAAAGGCAGAGTGACAGCTGAAGGTCCCAAAAGAACATAGACTGATTTCATAATAAGCTATTCCATGTTTTCAATTTTATACAGATATACTCTTTTTAAACCAAGGCTTTTGGATATTTTGTGTTAGACAGGGATGTCTTATCTGAAAACAAATCTGTTTAGGGCAATATTAAAGTGATTGGCCTAGGGGTACGATGTAAATAGTGCAGATATATTTGAATTCCAACTGCGTCACCTGGGTGACCTTGGGCAGGTAACCCCTTCTCTGGGCCTCAGTTTCTTTATCTTCATTCATAGACTAGATAGTCTCTAAGATTGCTCCCCAGTCCTAATTCTGCCTTCCATGATTTTAAGATTAGGTTCATAAGATACTAGAGGTTAATAACCCATTGAAAGTAATTTTTGCCAATAATTGCCCCATGAAGACTGGGGAAAAGACATGCATCCTTAAATAATAATAACAGCTAAGATTTATACGGTGCTTTAAAGTCTGTTAAGTTTTCATAAATATTACTCCATTTTATACTGATAATCTCAATTTCATATTTAGATACTTATTACATATTTTATATATAATAAAAATTGGAAAATTAAAACTGTCTTTAGTGAAAGGGATTTTGCTTGATCTGGGAAAGCAAAACAAACTCTAAACTTACAAATTTTCAGAGTTATTCTTTGGTCTTCATTTCCCCAAAAAGTATTATAATACTTCCAGAATTTCTGCAAAATGCACTTTAATTCCAACAACACTCTGTTAATTTTGCTCAAGTGCAAGTTGAAAACATATTTTAACAGCCTGTCAAAATGAGATACTAAGAGTGTCGATAAAATGACACTAAAATAAATGTAAATTTAGATTGCTGTCACAAGTGGCTGCTTGGTTTTGTGAAGATGTTAGGTTGCTATAGTGTTTTCCATAGCAACTTTGCATCTTATTACATAAATAATTCCTCAGTGTCCTTAAAGCTCGCTAAGAAAACAGGATTAAATCTATTCTTCTATGTAATGATCCTGCATAAAACCTTATCAGTATGAAATACCCAGAAAACATAATAAAATGTAATCTAGATAATAGCATTCCTGGCAGTTGAAAGGCGTCTGAGCACCCCAGGCTTTAGGCTGCTGGAGCACCACTAATGCGTGCGGTTAACTGGACACTTTCCGGAACCTTTCATAGGTTGGAATCTTAGCAATTTTTCTTCCTCAAAGTTCTCAAAATTAACTTTTTTGCTCTTGTGTAACATCTTCCAGTGGCTCTTTATTTATCCTATCCCAGTTGTGGGTTGTGAGGAGCAGCTTTCCATTACAAAGGGACAAGTAGGGACTTGATACTATAATGGTTTGTTTGGTAAGTCGAAAAGCAACATATTTTAGTGGGAAAGAAAATGTAATGAATTTGAAATGAAGGGGCCTGGATTCAGGTCCTGCCTCTGGCACTAACCTGGATCACCTTGGACAAGCTATTTCATCTTCATTTGCCACATGAGGCGGTTGGAACAGATGATCAACAAGGCTCTTCTATCTGTAAATTCATGATTCTATATTCTATATTTTCCGGATACAAGGCCTCATGGGAATCGAGCTTCATTATGAAAGCTTTTGAAGTCAGCTTATGAAGAGCATAAAACAACCCTGTGGATTTGTTATATAAGCTAAAGGATAAGAAGTAGGGCTGATAACCTAACCAACAAAAACCTAATGTACAAAAGAGATCAATTAGGGGTGATTTCTTGCAAAAAAAACAACCTTTAACTTTATAAAAGGGCTCCTTTAAATAGTAACTCCTCTCTTGCATTTTACATGTGAACTCATTTACAAAATTTGATCTATTTATAATTTTTCAGGCAAACTTCTACTGCAAAAACTGAGATATGCTTGTATAAGAAAATGGGGGGGTTGCTTGAGGTCTTTTAGCTGATTTAGAACATAAAAAAATGGTGGTTGGGAGGGAAACTCGTTTTTTTTTTTTTTAAATTGATGGAATTCTATTGCAAGAATTAAGGAATTTAGAAGACTAAACCAAGCCCACTGTAGGAAATCTCTTTTTAGCCTACTTAAGCCTTTGCTAGTTTCAGCTGATGAAGTTACTGACTTTTCACTTAGGTTCTGCAATGACATTTTGTTGTTGACAGAAATAGAATGATCTTTTCCTCCATAGGAAACTTTTTTTTTTTGCAGCAGTGGGTGATGGCTGAATATTACTACTGTATTTTCAGTTGGAGGATGTTGCTGCCCATGCTGTCATTTTCTGTGGAAAGGTCAAAACACGATCAGATATCCCAGTTGCACTTTGACCCATAACTGCTGGTCTTTGGGGTTTGCTGGTATTTTAGTACATCCTGTTAGATTTGGCATCAATAGAGTATGTCAGTTTAGACTAAAACAGCTCTCTCCCTTTCTTGACCTCTCTGTTCCTGTGGTGTACCTCCTACGCTACACACCATCGTCTTAGATCATCTTTCTATGTTTCCTGAAAAAGTTTCATCTCCCTGCCCTCCATACCACTATTTTCTTTCTGTTCACTGCAAAACTACTGGTGTAGCATCAAGCTTCTATCCATTCCATTCATGGCCAGCCACAGGGATCATTCCTGTGATGCCTGGGCATGATGGCAATCTCCATGTACACGCCATGTAAAAGTCAAGTAGGGGTGCTTCAGAATCTCTCTGAATCGCTACCATAGAGTTACTATAATGACAATGGCTGAAATTCACAGTTTCACCCCACATACACATTTGCATAAACCTATACTTGCTTTTGCAATAGAATATAATTATACAATCTAAAGCAGATGGCTAAAACAAGTAATATAAATGATAGGAATTATACAACCTATAGGAAATGTGCATTATAATTTATAGAAGATATGGAAATGTGGCTTCAACAATCTTTAGAATGAAAGATAAAATTAAGGTGATCTTGAAACTCTCTAGTCAATGACTACAGTCATTAATTAGGTACTGTTATACTTAATCCAGGGTGTCTAGATATGTATGAAATTGCTTAGGTTATGGAATTATTAAAAAATCACAAATTCAATATGAAGGTAGAATTAAGGGTCAATCTGATGTCATGCCTCATGAAGTGTCTAGGAATATCCTTGTATAATATTTACCTCCATTAGAAAAAACATCCTTATGATTATAACTACGTACATATGTCCATGTATGGATTCCAAGAATCTAACATTCTGAAAAAACCTTTCCATACCTTTAATACCACAACATCATCAATAGTTAGCTTAAAGTTCACCTGGGAGTATATCCACAATCTAATGACTTAGAAAGTATGCAAACTGTCTGTTCATATTTGTCCACTGCAAACTGGCCTTACCAAGCAGTCGATGAGAGGAAATGGAATTAGGTTCATAAAAAGAGCCTTTTGGTTCATCAGTGTCTTCCCAACACTGCCAAAATAGGTACAAATTGGCTAATTTGTATGTTCAATTGTCTCCTATAACACTGTCTGTCCCACTCAGTTGGCATTTATTATATAATACTTTGTACTGTTACTGATAATTTTTTTATTTTCTCAACTAGATTGCAATCTCTTCAAAGACAAAGATCATGATTTCAAGCTTTATAAATTTGAAGGGATGAGGAAAGGAACTGACCAATCCTTTGACTTTATCGGTATAAGGAACCTCAGAGGAGGAATTTCCTCTTTCAAAGCATGTCAACACTTTCTTGGCAATTAATAGTTTTATACAGCTGATCAAAACACTGGCAGTAAAGTGATTTGCCTAGGGTCCCACCAGGTCTTCCTGGCTACAAGGCTGGCATTCATTCTCTTTTTGGATCTCTTTCAGGTGGTGATTGATGGATTCTTTCAATACTTATTTTGCCCTCTGGTTCTAGAATGTCAGGGCAGTTTTCCTTGATAATTTCATGGAAGATGATGTCTAGGCTCTTTTTTTGATCATAACTTTCAGGTAGTCCCATAATTTTTAAATTGTCTCTCCTGGATCTATTTTCCAGGTCAGTTGTTTTTCCCATGAGATATTTCACATTCTCTTCCATTTTTTCATTCTTTTGGTTTTGTTTTGTGATTTCTTGGTTTCTCAGAAAGTCATTAGACTCCATCTGTTCCATTCTAATTTTGAGAGAACTATTATCTTCAGTGAGCTTTAGAACCTCTTTTTCCATTTGGCTAATTCTGCTTTTGAAAGCATTCTTCTCCTCATTGGCTTTTTGAACCTTTTTTGTCAATTGAGTGAGCCTACCTTTCAAGGTGTTATTTTCTTCAGCATTTTTTTGGGTCTCCTTTAGCAAGGTGTTGACCTGCTTTTCATGCTTTTCTTGCATCTCTCTCATTTCTCTTCCCAGTTTTTCCTCCACCTGTCTAACTTGCTTTTCAAAATCCTTTTTGAGCTCTTCCAAGGCCTGAGCCCACCCGACAACCCCCTGGGATGTCTGGGGTACCGAGGCCCCACCCTCCATGTCTTTCCCTGATGGCAAGAATATTTCCTCGTCGTCAGATCCGAAAGTCGGGATCATTTGCATCTGCTCAAAAAAGCTCTCCATAGTCTTATTTTTCTTCCCTTTTCTAGGCATTTTCCCAGCCAGTTACTTGACTTCCTGTCCACCCCTGCCTAAATCCGCCCAGCTAATGCTTGGGGTCTGAGATTCAAATAGGCTTTCTGTGGCAGGCGCGGCTGCTGTTCAATGTGAGCTTTAGTTCTGGTGCTGGGGTGGGGGCAGGGCCACCTCCCAGGCTCAGTTCCCTCAGGGGCTTTATGCAGAGACCTTCACTGATGGAGCGGGTAGGGGCAGGGCCGTCTCCCAGGCTCAGCTCCCTCAGGGGCTTTATGCAGAGACCTTCAGTAATGGAGTGGGTGGGGCAGGGCCGTCTCCCAGGCTCAGCTCCTTCAGGTGGTTTATGCAGAGACTTTCAGTAATGAAGATCCTGCCTGCTCAGGGAGTCCCGGGGGCTGCCGCTGCTGCCTCTGCCACTTCCCGCCCCTGCCTCTGCCTCCGCTGCTTCCTCCCGAGGGGGCCTGAGCCACGGGGACACCCTGCTCCCCTCTCGGCCAGCCCAGACGTGTCTCTCACTGACCTGCGGTGTCTGTGGGTGGAGGGACCTTCCAGGCCGCCGGAGGTTCTGTCCCTGAAGCCTGCTCGGATCAGCTTCTCTGGGGCCGCAGCCAGGCCAGCGCTGGGGTGGGGTCCACTTTCCGGAGCACGACGGACCCTGGGGACCACTCTTCAGGGCTCTCTGGAACGGAAATCTCTTCCACTGTGCTTCTGTACACCCTGCAGTGATCCAGAACTTGTGGGGAGCTCTTCTTACATTAAATGCATGGGCTTTGGGTCACATTCATTCTTTATTATAGTAACTCCGACAATCTTTAAAGCACTATGCAATTCAAATTATTACAAAGCACAAAACCATTTGGTCCAGAACCTAATACAGTACATATTGTAGATGCAGAATAAAGATTTATTGATGATGATGGTGATGCCCAGTAACATCATCACATTGTGACTTAGTTGCAGTATTACGTTAAATTTCTTACGCATAAAAGTTCTGAATTCATTTGAAGAATGGGTCATACTTGTTTTTAAGTAATTTTTCTTCTTCTAAAACTTTTCACTCCAAAAAGATTTGCTCAGAGCTATTACCTCACTAGGTGTTGTACCATTTTATCAGATACTGAATCACCCCCCAAAAGGGGACACTTCATAGAGAGCATAGGGATTACCTTCTTTTATTCAACAAACATACATTAAACACCTACTATACACTACTACTACACACTGTACTAGGCTTTAAGAATGCAAAGACAAAGCCTTTGAAAAGCTTCAGTTCTATTCTATTAAGAACGAAAAGGTACCCAGATAACTAAATATAAAATAAATGGAAAGTATTTTGGAGGCTCACAATTATAACTCGGGGCATCAGAGAATGCTACATGTAGGAGGTGATCCTTTAGTTAACAGATTTAAAGAGGGAGTGGTAAGCTAGGAAGACACTCTACATGGGGGCAGCCTATGCAAAGGCATGGAGACAGAAGGAATTTTGTGTCTGTGGTCAATCAGTAAGCATTTATTAAGAGCCTGTTGTATATCAGGCATCGTGTCAAGCATGGGCCATAGAAGGAAAGAGAAAAAAACAGTCCCTGGGAGCTCATACTCTAATAGAGACAACATGAAAAGAACTATGTACAAACTATATATATAAAGGATATATAAGGGATAATAAAAGGAAGGTCTCTACATTAAGGAGAATCATGAAAAGCTTCTCCTACAAGATGGATTTTAGCTGGGACTTAGAGAAATGCAGAGAAGTCAGGAGGTTAAGAACAGGAGGGATAATCATTCCAGGCATGAGGACTGCCAGAGAAAATGTCTGGAGTCTGGAGATGGAATGTCTTGTGAGAGAAATAGCAAGGAAGCAAATGTCACTGGATTTCAGAGTGTGTGTCAGGGACTGGAATGGTAGGAGGATGCCAGGTTGTGAAGGGTTATGAATGCCGAAACGTTGTATTTGATTCTGGAGGAGATAGGGAGTCAGAATTTATTGTGCAAGGAGGGTGGGTTGACACGGTCAGATCTATGCTTTAGCAGGATTAATTTGTCAGTTGAGTAGAGGATAGACTGGAATGGGGAGAGAACTGAGGTAGGAAGACCAACCAGCAGATTATTCCATGAGGCGATGAGATGATGAAGTGACATGCGCCTGAACTAGAATAATGCTAGTGCCAAAAAGAGAGCAGGGGGAACAGATGATGTATGCAGAACAACGAGGCCAATTTGGCTGAAACTCTGAGTGTGTAAGGGACAGTAAGCTTCAGTGAAGCCAGAATACATGCTAGCAACAGACTGTGAAAGACTTTACGTATCAAAATGAGGAGTTTGTATTATATCCTAGAGGCAAAAGGAAATCACTGGAGCTTCTTAAGGAGAAGAATGGCTTGGTCAGGACCGTTTTAGAAATACCAACCTGATAACTGTGTAGAAAAATGGACTGTAGAGGGGAGAGACTTGAGTCAAAGACAACTATTAGGAAGCTCGGAGAAGGAAATGGAAAACCA
The DNA here is from genome assembly GCA_023548195.1 of Bettongia penicillata ogilbyi. Classification (NCBI taxonomy): domain Eukaryota; kingdom Metazoa; phylum Chordata; class Mammalia; order Diprotodontia; family Potoroidae; genus Bettongia; species Bettongia penicillata. The sequence goes on from JAJHZJ010000200.1 coordinate 7,090,452, forward strand.
CTTCAGTATCTTTGCCAAGAAAACCCCAAATGGCATCATGAAGAGCTGATCAGGACTGAAATGACTAAAGGGCAGCACCAACATTAGAAGCCTGCTGGAAAAATCCTGGCTTAGAGAAGGTGAGGGTCTGAATGACGGTAGTTATGGTGCCAGACAAAAGTTGATTCATCTAAGTGAGATTGTGATGGTAAAATCAATGAAACTTGGTGATCAATTGGACAGGAAGGGTAAAGGAAAGTGAAGAGTAAAGGATTACTCTGAGATTGTAAACCTGGGAAGAATGGTGGTCAAACATATGGAATTTCAGAATAGGGATGGGTTTTATTAGGGGAAAAGTGAAATTTATTTTGCACCTGTTGGACATCCAGTTGGAGATGTATAATAGGTACTTGGTGACGTAAGACTGGAGCTCAGAAGATATGTAAGAGCTGGATATATAAATCTGGAAGTTATCTGTGTGTCGTTGAGAGATAATAAGGTCACTAAGAAAGGGTATGTGTAGTGGGAACATTGTAACACTAGTTCATTGTTGGTGGAATTGTGAATTGATCTGGAGAGCAATTTGGAATTATTATGCCCAAAGGGCTACAAAAATGTGCATACCCTTTGACCCAGCAATACCACTTCTAGGACTGTATCCCAAAGAGATTATAAAAATGGGAAAGGGTCCCACATGTACAAATATATTTATAGCAGCTCTTTTTGTGGTGACCAAGAATTGGAAACTGAGGGGACGACTATCAATGGGGGAATGACTGAACAAGTTATGGTATATGAATGGAATGGAATCCTACTGTGCTATAAGAAATGATAAGCAGGCAGACTTCATTAAAACCTGGAAAGACTTATATGATCTGATGCTGAGCGAAAGGAGCAGAACTAGGAGAACATTGTACACAGTAAAAGCCACAATGTACAAGGACTGACTTTGATAGACAGACCTTCTCAGCCATGCAAGGACCTAAAACATTTCCAAAGACTCATGATGTAAAATGCCATCCAATGCCAGACAAAGAACTACAGCATCTGAATGTAGAGCGAAGCAGACTATTTTCTCCTTTGTTTGCTTTTTCTTTCTCATGGTTCCTCCCAATCATTCTAATATTTCCATACTACGTGACTAATGTGAAAATATGTTTAACAGGAATGTATATGTGTGGTCTATATTAGACTGTGTGCCCTTGTGGGGAGGGGGAAGGGGAGTGAACATTGAAAACTAAAAATAAATAAATTAACTTAAATAAAACAGAGAAAGGTTATGTGTGTGTCTGAACATATGTGCATCTCTCTCTCTCTCTCTCTCTCTATATATATATATATATATATATATACATATATATGTATATATATGTGTGTGTGTGTGTGTGTGTGTGTGTGTATGGAGAGACAGAAAGAGATACAGAGAAGAAAGAGAAAATGAGAGAAAATGATCTAAGACAAAGCCTTGAGGAGTCTTGATGATTATAATGTGAAATATAACATTAACCACCCAGCAAAGGAGATTTCAAGGAACAACGAGACAGGTAAGAAGATAGAAAAAACTGCCTCAAAAACCTTGGGAGGACAGACTCAATCAGGAAGTGAGGATGGACAACAGTATTGAAGGCTTTAAGGGAAGTCAAGGCAGATGAAGACAGAACAGGGAAGCAGATTTAGCAACTGAGATCACTGGGAAATGTGGAGAGAGTAGTTTCCGTTAAGTGAACAAGAACAGGTTGAGAAAATGCTTAGGGGTGAAAAGTAGAGACAGGGAGTGAAAATAACTTTTTCTTGGACTGACATGTGAAAGGAAAGAGAGATAGAGTATTATGGGTTAAGGGTTAAGAGATGGGGTTTTGTTTGTTTTTTAAGGATTAGGTGAGTCACTGGCACATCTGTAGGTATCAGGAAAGTGTGTGTGCGTGCATGTGTGTGTGCGTATGCGTGTGTGTGTGTGTGTGTGTAAACTGTATTCTATTACATACAGTGCCTTATGGAAAGCAGGATGCAGTTTTAATTCAAGAATGGCTCTTTAAGACCCTGATTTCTGCACCTTGACTTGTTTCCAGCAGAAGGAAGATCAAGCATCTATAAATTTCAATTTTGTAAAAGTTCCTCTCTCTTCATGCCTCTGATCAGGACAGTATCTTCTTGAATGGGTGCTTCAATAACTACAGCTAGAGTTTTAAATTTATTAACCAAGCTGGTTTCCAACCTTTTTTATCAGCTCCGTTTTACTTCAGTTGCCTCCATTTTCCTATCAAGTTCCAAATGGAATGATGAACACATTTCTTTTCTCTCCCTCTCTCTCTCTCTCTTTCTCTTTTTCTCTCTCTCCCTCTTAGGTCAGTTAGGGTAGTAAAAGAATTATAATTTTATCAGAATATATCAAAAGGGTGATTGAAATGTAAGGTGTAACTGACATTGTACTTTTGTGAAATCCTCAATTTATAAGTACCATGCGCCTCTAAGAGGCACATCTAGTGGTATAGGGGATAAAGAGCAGAACCCACAGTCAGTTAGCTCTGGATTCAAATCCCACCTCTGAAAGGCATCAGTTACATGACTCTGGGCAAGTCACATAACCTCTCCGTACTCCAAGCAGCTTTCTATCAATCAAAACGATTTATTAATTACCTACTGTGTGCCAGGCACCGTGCTAAATATTAGGGACACACACACACACACACACACACACGCACACACGCACACAGGCAAAAGACAATCCTTGCTCTCAAGGAGCTCTTTTATCTCAATGAAATCAGAGATGCGGACAAAAAATACAAAACTAAAGATATATATTCAAATGAGATGAGTTGGGGCTCCTGATTTCATCCAAAATGGAGGAAAGGCATTATTCAGAAATTAAAAAAAACAACAACCCTGTCATGACTTTTCTTCAATCGTCAAAAACATAGAAAACCATGCAGACTAGACCCAAGCTTTAATAAAAGTTTGTGACTAAGCTGAGAGAGATTAATAAACAAAACACCTTCCAGTCACAGACTATGGAATCAAAAATAGCATCTTTCTATGGCATGACACACTCACTCATCTCCTTGGACTGACTACCAAACAATATCCCTCTTGGCTCTCTAAGAATAGATCTACTAATACCTGACAGACTCCAAGGCCAAGTCTCCAGGGGTAGGAGGCAACTGAAAGTGATGGGCTGGGGATTCTTTCATAGGCATAAAGTTTCACATGGATTTGGGGATTTAGTATTTTCTAACATCAATAAAAGACAGCAACACTCTCGGAGAAGGCAGCTAGTTTATGAGTGACAGATGTAAATCCCGTATCGAAAAATGAGTGATAGATAGCCTAATGAGCTACCACCAGGAGATGTGTACCCCTCAGGCAATAAGCCTTTACTCCCTCACTGCATTCTCTAGTGATCAAGTATTTGTCTGCTACTTGGTCAAAAGAGCAGGCGGGAATTCATGTCAGCCTGTGCCCCAGAGCACATAAAGCTAAAAATGACAAAGCAGCTTCAGGCCCAGAAGGCTTCTGTCCAGAGTCTTTGGGCAAGGTGTGAGTAAGAAACAGGGAATGACAGCAGACCTTAGGCTGAGACTGAGCTGCAGTATAAGAAAAGAACTAGGGAAAGTGAGGACTTTGAGCCATTGAAAGATCCCTGAGCTCAGGATTCCAGAAATCAAATTCTTTAAAAATTTCAGGTAGATTCTGAATGCTAGGCTCCTCAGGCACAGTGTCTTATGTTGGCCATTTAGACAGCAAAGTCTTCATGCATGATATCTACCTGGTTTCCCCCAATATTGTGATAAAGTAAGGATAGGGGAGATATTTTGATGTCCACTTTTAGAAATGGGTAAACTGAGCTACAGAGAGCTTGTGACAATTCCAAACATGCCATTTCATGAGTAGGTAGACCAGTATGCGGGTCTATTCCAATGAATCATAGACCTGTTTTGTTTTTCCTTTTAAACTACTATACTGACTTTCCCAGTCTAATTCCAACTCTTGGTATATAAGAAATACATATCAGATGATAACCTTTTCAATGGGCCGTGGTAAGTACTTGTTGATAGAAGAATTGGATCCATACAGAACATCCCCAAATCTATATTCTCCTTCATGTTCTTGCATTTGAATTGAGAATAGAAAAGGAATCCAGCTTGGCTTTTCAGATTTATGGAGAAAGTCCCTGGTTACTATCAAAATGTCCTTTGCTTTTGTGTGTATGCTTCTGAGATACTTACAAGAAGAACTGAGTGGATTGGATTAAAAGATAAGGCCTCTAGAGGATCTACTTTGCCTTGAATAAACAAAATGGGTCTGGATCTGGATAATAAGTAACATCTGTTGGGTACCAATACCATGCTTGGGGTAAGCTGCTCTGAGCTATTACTATTCTGGTCATGTTCTAGGCAGGCTGCAAAATTAGACACATTTCTTACCTGGAAAATTGACATGCTGCTTAAGAAAAATGTCACCAAAAAAAAAAAATAAACTTACATGTTCAAATGAGAACTTCTCCTGTATGCAATTCCTTCTAGGTCTACCCTACAAAGAGTTAGGTTAAGAATTGTAGCTTTATTTTACCTTGTTTCATGTATATAAGCACATTAATACAACCTTCATTAGAGGAAAAAGAATTTGCCTTACTTTCTTGAAGTAGCTGTTACAGAACTGGGACCAGTCAAGGTATTCAAAGCTAGAAGGGACCTTCTAAGTCTTCCAACCCAAAACCCTTGCTTGGATTAGACATTTAGAGAGCTAAGTCAATGAAACAGACTAGGAGAGTTAGGTAAAGAAAGCACTGTCCAGAGAGATGACGTTTTTTGCTAACGATTTCACAGCTGAAGAATAGTTGGAAATCAGAGTGTATGACACAGATGTGTGAGGTAATAAATATTACAAAAGAACTCATTCTCAAACTGAGATCCTCTGTCTCCAAAAAAATGTTCTTTCACCTGAATCTAGAATTTTTTCTCTCCTGAATCTAGACTTTTCAAAGATGGTATCTAACAGTTAACAAGACTGAGCCAGGAAGATAGTGACTGATTTTTAAAATATGGTATCTAACGGTTAACAAGACTGAGCCAGGAAGATAGTGACTGATTTTCTTAGGGGAGAAACAATCTAAAACATACAATAAACCAAAAGATGACCATCCCTAAAAAGTCTAATGCCAAATCCAAAAATAAGAGGGAAACATCAATACATAAAGTAAAAAAAATTACCAGATAGAGAGAACATGGCACCAGAAAGTACTTCTATGATGTCCACCCCTAAGGCTAAGTGCATGAAAGTACTTAATGAATTCAAATTTAAGGATGAAAGGGAATTCTCAGAAGAAATTAAAATCCCTCCTGGATATGTATGTACCAGAAGCTTTACCTGTGATCAATATCCGGGGCCCTGGTGTTCTTTACTGTGGCCCTGGTGCACCTGGATGCTTTATAGGGCAAGCTATTAACCAGGTTGACCCTCTTCCTGGAATCCTTTTGTTTATGGCGACTCATGACCTATTTTTAGTCATATATCACTGTCTTTCTCTTCCTGGCTCCCTGTAATCTTTTAGTTACAGAACTCAAGGCAGGTCTGCATTGTGTTATCTGGTAAATAGCGAGGTCAAACAGATTTCCATCCCTTAGTCTTTATTTTCCATAACTGCACGGCATCCCATTCCTTCTCTAGCCAGCCACTTTCCTAAAGAGCTCCCTTTCTGTTTTAGTAAGCAGCTCTCTAATTGTGTCTGATTTCAAATTCCCATCTGGGAAAAGAAAACCAGGGAGGCTTTCAAGCCAGCATCTTATATTAGGCAAACATGTATCTTAAATTTCTGACCCAATCAAGTCTCTATATAAGCTCCTTCATTCTATTAAGCACAAGAAATGGATCTAATCATCTAGCTTGATATACAGAAAGCTAACCCTTTGACTACAGATTACATGTATACATGGAACAGGTTAATATGATTATAGATTAGACCTGGAGGTAATGTTAGAGATCATTCAGTCTAACCTCTTAATTTTACAAATGGGGAAACTGAGGCTTACAGGTAGGATGCTCCTTGCCAAGGGTCACATAGGTAGTAAGTAGCTCAGCTGAGATTTGAATACAGGTCCTCTAACTCTGAATCTAGAGCTTTTTGTTTGACCTAATAATTTATTATTATATAACATATAACTATTACAATATCTTGAAAATCTTAATTCTGTAGGCAATAATCTGAATTCCAAGGGAGTTAGAACAGAGGCTTAAATATTTCTTTAGTGGTTAAAAAAATTTGCCATAATGGGAAAATTCCTTAAATGAGAATAAAATTCATATATCTTTCTGTGAAAGCTGTAGCTGTCATTCCCTAGATAATAATACTGGAAAAAAACTATTATGGTTCCAGATATGGGGGGAGAGAAATAGAGAGGGACGGGCATAAAGAAAGGGAGAGAGAAAGAGAAAGAGAGAGAGAGAGAGAGAGAGAGAGAGAGAGAGAGAGAGAGAGAGAGAGAGAGAGAATAAATGGAACTTTCAAATCAATATACTCCTAAAGATCCTAAAGTTCAGCAGACAAAAGACAGAGCCACTGACAGATAAAATCTAAGTACACTTCCGATAACAGCTCTTCCCTTCCCTGGTGCTCTATGACCACTTTCTTCTTCTCATCCACCTAAGATTCAGAACGCTCCCTCTGCCATCTCACATTGCAGGTTGTCAGCGTTACCTGATTCATCTACTCTCATTTTTTTATTAGGGGTGTCAGTACTCTCATCATCAGACATTTCCATCTCCTCCTCACGCCGGATCCCCATGAGTTGTTCACTGTGAGCATTTCGGAGCTCCTAGAAACAAAAGAACAACAAGCTTTTTACACTGAAAGGAAATGAGACAACACCCATTCTCCCAAAAGCCCTTTTGCTGTACCTTGGTTGTCTTAAAGTAACAAATCTATGTCAGTATGGAAAAAGAAACCACCTCCTCCTACCTCCTTCCACATCTTCTCTTCTAGAAGCAATCTCTACAGAGCTTTCCTTCACTGGGACCATTGTGATGTTAAATTTTAAGATATGAAATATAGAAAAAGAGGACATATATGTCTTCCTTTACTGATTATCACTGCTGACTTTTCAGAACAATATATTAATGGGTGTTTTAAAGCAAGATGTTATTTTTTTCTTAAATTCACTCCCTGTACTATCTTTCTATATGTATTCTGCCCAATTTACATATAAAAAAGGTTCATATCAATTTCACAAGTTTTTATAGTTCACAAAATATTGTCAGGAGTCATTAAGAAGCCACTACTTTCAGTATGCTTTTAATGAGTTTTAAGGAGTGGATATAGTTTTTAATAACAATAACAGCCTTGTGAAACTAAACTGTCCTATAGCTGATTAAAAACACAGAACCCATGGCTCATTTTTTAAAAAATAGGCATCAGGTCACTCTAATGTTCTCTCATTTTCTTGTCTCTTTCCTAGACCCATAAAAGGGTATTTAAAATTTTGGCAATACATTAATTTGGGAACTGTTTAGGGCTGTGTATCCTCTTGAAATATTCAGTGTCTGAGGGAAGAGGAAGGGCACATTCAGAAAGGCAAGACCCTATAAGTTTGAATATCCATTCAGCACCCCATTCTTTGTCTTCTTCGAAAGAGAGACAAGAAGGTCTCCTTTTTAGTCCCCCATAATTTCACCATATAGATTTTTTTGGTATGTTAACTTGCAACTTAAACTCTTAACACATCTAGCTCTATCTCTCTCTTTCCCTTTCTCCTTCTCCCTCCATCATTAATTTTTAAAAAGTATTTATACTTTTTGTTTTGACACAATAGACATCTCTGAGCAAATACCCAAACAAACCTTCCTCCAAAGTACATTCCTAAAAACACTTTGTCGATTGTTATCAGAGGAGAGGGGGTCTATTATCTCATTCTGATCACATGGCATGATCAGACACGATTATTTGAGCACTGTGTGGTATACTGCTCCTCTCCCTCCCTTACTTTCTATAAGTCTTCCCATGTTTCTCTGAATCCTTCCTTTTTGAAATTACTTCCTTCTGAAGTGCATCATTCAAGGAGACAGAAAAAGAAAGGCCTATTCTGCCCTAAATTCTGCTGCCAGGTGTTGAACAAGGGATGTTACACCATGATTACGCTGGTGCTTTATAAGTGATAGACAGCTAATTTTTCTATTGACAAAGGACCCAATTCCCAAAGAGGTGGCTTAAATGGGGCAGAAAGGGCCAGTTGTTTATTCCCCACAGTTAATGATAAAGAGTCATACAGTAGCTGTTGCTGTGGGAGGTGGAGAGGGAGGAAGAAATGAAAAAAAACCAAAACACAAAAAACCTGAGGGTGTTTCCACAGGGTGCCTCCGGTTCAGCAGTAAATCACTAGTACATTCTAATAAGTCTGTAAAGGTGTTGCAGATAATTAACAGATGCTGTACATGGGGAGGCTGAAAAATCAAGCCAATTATCAAGCTTGTATGCAACTGAGAAATTATCCACAATGTAAGTTGCAAACTGGTATTTAATCAATTAAATGGCACACAGGGAAAAAAAAATCAAAGGTAATTTCTAATTCTGTTTCATAACGGAGAGCAAATGGGAGTGGGTGGGAAGGGTTGGGACATTATGAAGGCCCTTCAAAAGATGGGACATTGCTTTTTCATGGTTTCTCCCATTCGTTTTAATTCTTCTATGCAACATGACTAATATGAAAATGTGTTTAATAGGAATGTATGTGTAGAGCCCATATCAGATTACATGTCATCTTGGGAAGGGAGAGGGGAAAATTTAAAAGAGGAAGTGAATATAAAAATAAATTGAAAACTATAAAACACTAGCATGATCCATGACTGAAGAGCATCAATAGGTGGGGAATATATATTTTTCTACCCCTCTTACAGAGGTGGAAAACTCAGCCATCTTCCTAAGACACCCAGAGTGTCCTCTCCTCTGGAGCCATCAGGATTTTGTTGGGAGTTGGGATTTAGAGAGGGTATAATGGGGGAAGAAAGAGGAAAAAGTGCATTTAAACAAATCAGCACACAGGAAACAATCAAGAAAAAAAAAGACATAAGAAAACAACTATTTCTGGCCGACGTTCTCAGGTTAGTGACAGGAGTTGAAAAAGGGAGTCATTCAGCAGCAATTTGCTTTTCTCTTCCATTAAAAAAAGTTTTGTTTTTAGAGTAAGGAAAACGATCTAGCTACTTTCAAGTCCAAAAAATATTTTTATGGATTCCCATTTAGTCTCTCATAATCATGCATCTGTTTATTTTACTGCACATGGCTACTTGACCTCTCTTGAAAAGCAATATTTGAGGTTTGAATTCAAGATGTCTATTCAAGATTATCTCCTATACTTCTCTAGTTTCTGGAAGATCAAAGAGGAAACCCCATGTTCATTTTCCCCATAGTCCAATCCAGAGGAACACAATTTTATCAGTCATCACCTTCTGAAGTATGCGTGAAGTTAAAAAAAAAAAAGAAGGCCTTAACAATAAATTGTAGTAACATTTTAAGTGTCCCATTATGGTGAAGTCATTTGGTATTTCCCATAATAACAGTGATAATAAAGAATTCATTTGGTATTCATGTGGATGTTACATCTAGTGCCATTGGTATTCAACTGTAATTTAGCATTAGTTAATGGGCACTTAAAATGCTACCCAAATAATTTATATCGTAGCACTCTGTTGTTTCTCAAAATACACTTAAAAAATTGTGCTCCAAAATCATTAAATAAATATACCTTACCTTCTAAAGTTTTGATTTTGAAACGGGGAAAAATCATTTTGAGAACTGTAATATTAACATGCTGTGCTAGGAATGGAGAAGCATCTGGATGAAATTTTTTCTTGTTAAGATAAAAGAAAGAAACAAAGATAAACAGTGTACTTACTTTTTTTTTTAAAGTACAGGTTCATAGCGTACACTACTACATGGCTGAATTAAACATGGAAACTGGAAGACCAATGACTAGGAAAACATGGCAGTGCTTCCCAGATGATAGAGGTGGCATCTCAGAGCTTTGGTATCTTTCCCCTCATGTTTACAATGTTAGAGGATGAGCGAGGGGGCCATTCTTGTAGCCTGATCAGTCCCTTTGTATTTCTCCCAGAGAGACGTGTGTTTGATAGAAATGACTAATAAAGGAGACATAGATGGAAAGAAATACTTTTCATCTCTGTACTCTGACAAAATCACAAACCTCCATCACTAGAGACAGCACTGAAAATGACCAAAAAACAAACAAAAATCTCCACACACAAACAAGGTGCAAATATGAAAACAGATCTTAATTTAAAATACTTTGGTGAACAGAGGTTCTTGCTTGATTTCCAAACTAATTACTAGCAGAAAGGTTGAAAACTATAATAATATTTCTCTTTCATAGAAGAAAATCACTCTGTTCTCCAAGTGTTAATTCAGCCGCTTTTCTGGATATGGAACAAGTCTTTGCTGGCTTTGGAGCAGATAATGAGATTGCACAATGATGGGTGGATTTGCCTTGCCGGCTGTAACTAGCAAGGGGTAGCTGCAGCCACACTATTCTGGGCCAATCCAGCTGTGTGATGGTGGTTAAAACATAATAATAAAATCACCAACCTCAGAATGCTTTCGCCAAATGTCTATGTTCTTGCGCTGAGCTTTCGAGAAATGGTCCCAAGCTTTTTGTCTGGCAGAAGCGTTGAATACGGCCACAATCTGCTCAACTTTGGTGAACAAGGAAGTCAAACAAGACAAGTAATTTATGTTGTGATCACTATAGTGAGGCAAAGCAAAGACACAAGGAGTCTATGGATGATGTCATTATTGAGACAACATCATCGATAGTCATCCAATCACGTGCCTTTTGTACTTACATTTTATCAAGGTTGGGGATGTCTCCCTTCAAGTCTGTCTCCATAACTTTAGTTCACATAAATTTTAAATGTGGCCTAAACACTTCATGGACAGCTGTTCCTAAGTACCTGGCTATCATTTTAAGATGTGAATGCCTCATCTATCCATCCATCTGTCCTCACATCGAGATATATAAGGTCTAGGTTGGGAGCTGGAAGTAGAGAAAGGGAGAGGAGCTGCTGAATGAGAAGGCAGACATCTCTGACTTCTTACATGCTATGACCTCAGTGACACAATTCTGAAAGGACCGTAGCTGAGGTGGATTTAACTGGGCTGATTCATTTTTAAGCACCTCTTCTCTCATTCACAATTTCCATTTTTACTCTTGAGTTCCCCACTGACGCTCCATTGTGGTGCTCCCAAATGCACCAAACCCAAAGAGCCTATTGAAAAAATTAGAGTCAATACCTCTTCTTCAAGGCGAGAAAAGACCAAGGTTTCCCAGCTGGCTCACCCAACTCATTGTGTTGGCATGCAGGTTTCATTTACATACCTTCTGAGCCCTCCACAGTTCATCAGGGCTACATACCATTGGCTATTATTCCATTATCACTTTCATAAAGCTCCCCTCCCTCTGGCTCCCAAACCACTTTAAGTTCTAACTTTGTCTCCCTGACTTCATTTAGCACCTGTGTGGCTTCCAGGCACGGTGCAATTGAAAAGATAAATATCGAGTATCCCTTAACTACACTACCCAGAGAAAAGACTGAGCCATTAGTATTATGTGCTAGGGATTACGCCCAGCCAAATGTAAGCCAAACGTATATTTTAAAAACCATTGGTTTTAAAAGGAAAGGGAAGCTGAAGATTTTTTTTTAAGAATTAAAGGGACACAGAATGAACTGTTAGAATTAAAAATTAAAGGGATTCATGTGGTCCCTGAATCGAGGTGCACATCTGAACTTTTTAATGATTAATTGTGAAGACATAGCTTATTATCTTCCTGTTGGAGCTAAAACCTGCCGTAAATCTTTATTAGGTAATTTCAAAGGCTCTATTCAAAAAAATAAGTAAAAGAATACATCTGCAAAAAGACAAGATGTTAACAAGATTTCTGACATTCATGTGTCATGTGCCAAGAATATCTACAATGATACAATAATCCCCAAAAGAGGGACCAAAAGAAATAATGATCACAACAAAATTCCATAAATTTAAAAGAGAGAAAGACAGAGACAGAGAGAGACAGAGCATATAAAAATGTTCAAATAAATATTAGGTAGAATGGGATGGAAAATGAAGGAGAAGATGTCTTCATTCATACGACACAATTTTAAACTTGTTCTTTCAAATATTATTTCAGAATCCTGGGATATTTCTCATAGAAGCTTTTATATTTACTATGGGTTTTTTTGCCTCTAATCTCAAAACTCAATCTTCTTATTTATCAAACCTTATCATAATGTCAAATGATGCATTAACTTAACTCAATTTTAATGGAACAATTTGTCCTCAATTCAGGTCTATGTTTCCTCTCAGGGCCCCCCGTGATGCTAGACGTGGCCCCTCTTTTGCCTTCTTCCCTCTCGCTACACAGATGCCAGGACGTTCATGGCAGACTGCCTTAAGGACAATCTCCTGTGACCAACGAAAGCTATGCTTTCATAGAAGGAAACGCAGAATTCTACAGATAGGTGTGAAGGCAGAACTAGTGACTTGTATAGTTTCGATTCTGTCCTGGCTCATGTTCATCTTGGGTTCTCCCATTCCTGGGTGGTGTATTTTGGCCACACTGAACATATAGTTTACAGCTGCTAAGGAACACAGTATCTGGGATGTGTCAGTCAGTCAATAAACTTCTACTATGTGCCAGGCACTAAGCTATGTTCTGGAGATACAAAGAAAGGTAAATAACAAGAACATTACCACATAAAAAATAAAAAAAATTCATGTCCTCATGGAGCTCAGTCTAAAGTCGACCTGCTAAAGGATTCTGGGCAGAATATATCCTCTACATCTTTAACGGATCACCAAAAATCCTTAGGCATTTCACAAGCAGTCTGCAGGCTGCAGGTTGTGCAGACCTGGTCTAAAGATATGGTGGAAAGAGATCTAGCTTAGAGTTAGGAGACACGGGTTTGAGTCTTGGTTTGGTATTTGCCAGTTAGTTTTGACCTCTGGAAAGTCTTTTTATCTTGGCCTCATTTTGTCTCATTTAATAAAATCAGATGATCTCAATTACTCTCTGACTCTAAAATTTCATTCCATTCAAGAGCCATTTATTTAGCACCTGCTGTATACAGAGTTATGTGCTAGAGGAGACATAACGTTTAGATAAGACCAGGTTTCATGGAGTTCGCAGCTTTGCTTTGCAGACAGATATTAAATGTGATTTCAAAAAAATCCTATGTTTTCAATACCACAGATGTTTATGATTTAGAGAGGGATAACTACACATTGTAAAGGAATAGTGTCCTGTCAACAAAGCCGTGCAAAGGGTCTAAAAAGCATGGACTTGGCAGAGGTTATGGCCTGAAGCTGTATTACACTCCATCTCCCTTATGTGTAGCTGAATGATGCCTAGGCTTAGGGATTAGACAGAACTAAGGCACTGTCTTGCCAAGAAGACTCAAAAACACCTAGGGATATCAAGCTGACTGGAGTTTTCAAAAATAGGATAATGTTTGGAGGATTTAAAAAGATCCATACACTTAGAGATGATGGGTTACCCTTTTATTTTATGGCAGAGAAGGGTAACAAGAAGGGTCACAGAAAGGAAAATACTGTTATTGCCATCAGAAGGAAAAGCAATGGAGTTGTGTGGTCAGGAAAGCAACAGCTGCTACCAAGAACCCCAACAGTCAGTAAACATTTATTAGGGACCTACTATAGAAATGTAGGTGGTGCAGAGAATAGAGTGCCAGGCTGGCAATCAAGAAGACTTGAGTTCAAATCTCCCTCACACATTTACTAGCTATATGACTCTAGGCAAGTCACTTGACCCTGTTTGCATCATTTTCCTCACCTGTAAAATGTGGAAGAAAATGGCAAACCCTTCCAGTATTTTTGCCAAGAAAACCCCATGGACATGGTTTGCTATGGTCCACAGGGTAACGAAAAGTCAGACTCAGTCAAAAGACTGAATACCAACAATAACTTGCACATGGTAGGTGTTTAATAAATGCTCATTGACTAAATAACTGATTCGATAGATGAGGGAAGTGAGGCCCTGAGAAAGTAAGTCTTTGTTGAGTTCATAGATATGAGAAAGGTGGAATTTTACCCTAGGCTTTCAGACTTAGTGTTAAGGTTAAATATATTTATTTTTTCATTCCTAACCCAACAGGGATGGATCTAATTAGCTTACTAAACGGATAAACTAATCTGTCCAAACTATTAAATTCTTTCACAAAAATACCATCTTCCTCTCATGGAGTTCTGTGGAACAAGGGTGGAGATTTGGCTGATTATAATGGCCTCTGATTTGGTGTCCATAAGCAGATGTTTCCAGATGTTTAAGTTTTGCTTGGAATGCCTGTATAGTATAATTTAACTGTTACACAGAGAGGTCAAACAGATCCAGTGGTGAATGACTAGATTCCAAAACAGGAAAATAATTACTGCTAAAATGGAAGAGTTCTTTCTGAACAATTGAATGTTCTCTGTAGAGTGTTTCAGATGAGTGTAGTTTAATCGTCACTTAAACAGCAAAGCACTACTCTGGTAGATACTTATGTTCCAGTAGAGTTTTCAAATGTGATAATATCCCAAAGTATCAGACTTGACCATTACACATAACAAATGGGCAGGAAAAGGTGGCAAATGCTATCAAGAATTCAATGATAATTACTGTCTTGGGATTGTACATCAGTATGTTGAGCATCTCTCAAAGTCTGCCCTCAGGAAAGAATGTTGTAGTGGGTGAAATAAGTTTTATATATATATATATACATATATATATACACATATATATGTATATGTAGTTAGATATAAAACACATGCACATCTATATTATACTTATATTTTTAAAGATCTTTTGGTTCAATGTTTAGATTGTTGGGTCTGGCGTCAGGAAGACTTGAATTCAGATCCAACTATATGACCCTAGGCAAGTCACTTAACATCTGTTTGGATCAGTTTCCTCAACTATAAAATGGTGACAATACCTTGATGTAAAGATCATTAAATGATGGAATAGAATATCTAAAAAGTGTTTAGTACTGTGCTTGGCAGGATCTATATAAATGTGAGTTATTATCACTATATTATATTATTATTATTGTTTTATATTGTCAACATAAAAACTCCTCCACTTACACAGCAAGCAACCCCATCTCTGCCTTAGTAAACAGTTTCGTTAGCTGTAATGGCCAAAAGACCTGAGGAGACTGAGCTAAGCAAAACTGGTCTTCAGATGGCAGTCACCTAGTCTATCACTGTGGAAGCATGGAAAACCTTTCTATTTTTGATGGGGTCTGCTCTAGCTGAGATTCCATTGGTACTATCCTTAAAAACCTAAGGTCACCTCTCTCTACCATCATGAGGCACCAGAGGCAAACTTTAATGGATGCCATGCATATACATATACATATACATATACATATATATATATATATCTCATAAGGTCATAAGTCTAGAGCTGGAAAGGACCTCAGGGGCTAGCTGAGGAAACTGAGACCAGGAGGTTGAGGGTTAAATGACTCATAGAAGTCACATGGAGAGTAACCATTAGAGGCATTAGAAACCAGCACCTTTGACTCCAGAACCAGTGTTTTTCCCACTATACATGTACACACACATGCACACACAAGCATATATGTTGCACACACAATATAACACATGTGCATACATGTATCATTTGTATATGCATAAACATATGTACACATGCATATATGTCTACACATATGTCACATGGCATGGTACAGTAATAGTATAGTAATTCTATGTATTAATGTAGTATTTTATATATATGTATATATAAAATGTTTATATAGTGAATATATATTTGTGTATATATATGAATGAGGAGAGACAAAGCAACAAAAAATGGGAAAACAGGTTCAGAAAGGTCATGGAGATTATAAACGGCTGAAGAGAAGGCAAACACTGCCAGGTCAGGTCTTCTGTCTTCCAATCAAGTGCTCTTGTGACCACATCCCATTCTTTGCCTTCTTCCTCCAGTTCCCTTTATAAGACCAAAGCTTAGCAGATAAGTCAAGTCCACTGTTGTTTTGAGATACTGTGGGAGGTATACAGGGCCATGGAACTGGAACTGAAAGAACTTTATAGGCAATCTAACAGTACTTAACACAGTACCTGGCATATAGTAGGGGCTTGATAAATATTTATTGACTGATGAATTAAAATAATTTTTACTTTTAGAGGTAAAGAAATACTCATACCCAGAGAAGTAAGGGGTCCTGGAAGCCAGCTGCACAGCAAAAAGTGGGCAAACTTTGCAAAGAACTGAAGCTCGCATTCCACAGATCTTCCCTTTCTTCCTCTCCCATGCCCCCGAGTACCTTCCAGACCCTCAGTCTTAGCTAAATATCTTAATCTATTCATTGGGTAATATCCTTAATCCTTTCAGCCCTCCAAATATCGGGAGAACTGGATTAAATCTTTACGAACAGGAGGACTGTCTTAAACAAAGTACCTTCATTTTTGTTTTTAATACCAACAGTGCTTAGAGTAGAGACTCAACTCTGCAGGGTTCAGAAGGGATTTTTCTTTGAGAGATAAAAATTTCCAAATTCCCCAGGAAGAGCTCTTAAGAGCTTGTCAGACACAGAAACAAATGAACTAAATTAGAATCCACCTGAGGTTTTCTAGTGTTTGTTACTGGGTTTTTTTTGTTGTTTTGAAGTCAAATAGCCCAAGGAAGGATAGAGAAGGACAAAGAGGCTAGAAACAGGGGCAGAGGATTTTAGATGGAGTGACTGCAAGGATACCAAGAAGTTCCAGTGGAATAAGTAAAATGAGTAGAGTACAGACAGAAGAATGTGTGAAAGTCAAGAGGAGCGGTCTGAGCGGTTTGACATCCCATTACTGAAAGCCTCTGCAAAAAGTCTCAGACAAAACTTAAGTGCAGTCTGGCTCTGGGTCTGAGATCACAGGAGCCTGCCAATCAGGCTGGCAGGCTGCCCAGTAAACAAGGAATTAAAGAAGTCAAACCTTGGCATCATGGAGGGATAGATGAGAATTTCAAGGTCAGCTTGAGAGGGAAAGAAGTATACTGTGGCATTATCTTGAGAGGGTAGAAAGGAGAGTCTTGTGACATGTATATTTGTTACAGCCTTGTTAAACCTGAGAGCCAAACATGCACCAATATCAGATATACTTCTGATGCTGCTGGCAGTGTCCTATACTATAATTTAGGCATGAGGAGGCTGGATATTTGGCTCACTCTGGGAGTAGGAAGGGGAGAGGGGAAAGAATGAATACTAACGCCAGGGCCCTAAGACTATCCCTTCTCTGCCCTTAGGGGCACGTACATTTGATGCTTCCAATGTCCAAGAGTGGAAAATATGAGGGGGAGGGTGTTAATTTAATCTCACACAGTCTCTGCCAAAGTTTGTTTTGACATCAGGAGTTCTTTCATTAGGGTTGTCTCCCAATGTAAGTATATGTGTGAGTATATATATGCACAACATAATATACATACATGTATATGAACATACATATAGATATGCACACAACATATATACTCACATATGTGTGCACACATGCACAGAATACACATGTGTATGGCATAAAACACAGGTACATATATAAATGTCCTGTATGCATGTGTGTACATGCATGTAATCCATACATTGATATATAAACACATATATGAACCTATATACATGCATATAAATACATATACATCTACCTGTACAGTGTGTCCTAAAAATCTTACTCCTCCTTACACTAAATAAACTTATATTCTGGACCTCTACCTTTTCTTTTCCCCCATTTTTTACTCCCCTCTTCTACCCCCAACTAAAAAATGTCCAGACCATTATTCTGGGAATCAGGAATAAAAAGATAAAAGGATGAAAGAATCCATGCCTTGAAGGAATTTAAAATCTAATAGAAGTGACACAAATAAGTAAAATAAAAGGGATAATATGATTAGTGTGAGTAGTGAATAGAGGTCATGCCCTAAGGATCTCCCTATTTTGGAACAGTCCTGTTATGTCACCAGAGATTTTGACTCTTCAAGGACTTTAGAGGGCTTTGCCACTGACTCTGTGATCTTATGGGAAATGACCACCTCTCTTTTTCTATCTTTCTAAAATGAAATGGGGCGGGGAGCAGCTAGTGAATAGAGCACTAGCCCTGCAGTCAAGAGGACTCGAGTTCAAATCTGGCCTCAGACACCGGACACTTGCTAGCGGTGTGACCCTACCCAACTCCAATTGCCTTGCCTTTATCCAAAAAAATAAAATAAAATAAAGTGGAGTGGATGATAGGGTCAAAGGAGGCTAGATCAGGCTTTCTCACCATCCCTTCCAGGTTAATGGTTCTATGACTAACATCTTCCTAAGTTGCCCTATTACCTTCAAACGTGGAAATCTTGAAATACTCTGCCTCATTCATAGTTATCCTTTTTTCAAAATGGTATTCTCCCATATAAGTTCCCTTTCATCTCAACTGGGAGGACTTTTCTTGCCTTTTGAGCGTCACAAAGAATCAAGAGAAAATATTGTGGGCAACTTGAAAGAAGCAGTTCGAGTGTCGTGGAAATACAATCAGGATAACACAGGATCTGGAAGCTTCTGCATTGAGGGATCAAAGGATTTGGAATGGAATATGCCAGAAGTCAAAGGAACTGGGATTAAAACCAAGAATCACCTGCCCAGCAAAATTGAGTGCAATACTTCAAGGGAAAAAATGGTCATTCAATGATATAGAGGACTTCCAAGCACTCATGATGAAAAGACCAGAACTAAATAGAAAATTTGACTTTCAAACACAAGAATCAAGAGAAGCATAAAAAGGTAAACATGAAAAAGAAATCATAAAGGGCTTTCTAAAGTTGAACTATTTACATTCCTACATGGAAAGATAATATTTGTAGCTCTTGAGACTTTTCTCAGTATTGGAGAGAGAACAGATTGAGTTGAATCAGAAGAGACAATAATAAAAAAATAAAATAAAATTAAGGGGTAAGAGAGGAAAATATTGGGAGGAGAAAGGGAGAAATGGAATGGGGCAAATTATCACTCATAAAAGACAAAAAGCTTTTTTAATGGAGGAGAAAAGGGAGGAGGTGAGAGGAGAAAAGTGAAGCTTACTGTCTTCACATATGGCTTAAGGAGGGAATAACATGCTCACTAAATTTGGTATGAAAATCTATCTTACACTACAGGAAAGTAGGGGAGAAGGGGACAAGTGGGGTGAGGGGGATTTTGGAAGGAAGGACAAATGGGAGAAGGGAGTAACGAGAAGTAAACACTTTTGGGAAGGGATAAGTCAAATGAGAGAACAGAAGAAAACAGGGGGACAAGGTAGGATGGAGGGCAATATAGTTTTTTGCAAAGCAACACATATATAGCCTGTATTGAATTGCTTGCCTTCTCAGTAGGGATGAGTGGGGAGAGAGGGAGGGAGAGAGGTTGGAATTCAAAATATTAGAAACAAATGTTGGGAATTGTTATTGTACATAACTGGGAAATAAGAAATACAGGTACTGGGGTACAGAAATTTATCTTGCCCTCCAGGAAAAGAGAGAAGATGGGGACGATGGGAGGGTGGGGTGTGATAGAAGGAAGGGCAGATTGAAGGAAGGGGTTATCAGAATGCAAGGTGTTATGGGGTGGAGGGAGGGGAGAGATGGGGGGAAAATTGGAACTCAAAATTTTGTGAAAATGAATGTCGAAATCTAAAAATAAATAAAATATTAAAAAAGACACAAAGAATCAAGAATACATCATTTTCTTTCTAAGGTGACTACAAGGACACTTCATTTGTGTCCAGTTAAAAACCAGCTTTTTTAAAAAATGAGTTCTGGATTTGTTCCAGAGCATTTGTTATGTGTCTAAGCCTGTTTCCCTCAATCCACTTTCTGCAGCAGAATAGAGCAGAATTAACTTGGACTTGGGAATTAGGAGATGCCCGTGTTCCATTTCTACCAACAGTACTTGTTAGCCATGAGATCATGAAGAGGTCAGTTAAAACTCTGTTTTTTTTTTAGTACCTACTTCAAAGGACTATCATGTGAGATTATTGGATTATAGAGTTGGGAGGAATCTCCTATGCAATGGCTTTATAGGCCACTAGATGCCCCTGTAGAGGTCTAGGCCTGGAATCAGGAAGACCTGAATTCAAATCCAACCTTGGACCCTAATTGTGTGACTCTGGGCAAATCAATCAATTTCTGTATACTTCAGTTTCCTCTACTATAAAATGGGAATTATAATCGAACCTAGATCACAAAGTTGTTGTGAGAATTAAACAAGATCACTATAAAGTACACTATCTGACACACTACACACACACACACACACACACACACACATATTCTACTTTTCTTCTCATTTGATACATGAGGCTTAAGGAGCATAAAGGTCAAATTCCACTGTACTGCCTCTTTGTGATAACATCTGTAAAGCACTTTGCAAACTTTCCAAGGCTGGTGCTCTATCACAAAGTGGTACCACCACTTTGCAAACTTTAAAGGCACCATATAAATGTTAGTTATCATCATCATATTGTTATGATTCTAGTTAACAACCACTTCCTTTTCAATCTTTTACACAAACACCTAGGAGGCTGACAGTTTTCAGTGCCCAGAACTGAATATTTCTCACCTGAATTGCTTTGTTTTAATGGACATCTCTTCAGATAAATCTTGGAATTGTGTAGGTTAGTGAATAGGTTTCTCCTCTTAGTTTCTCTATTCCTACCACTGCACTTTTAGAATGGCTTTAAAATGCTAATATTGTAATGGCATGACTTTGTTCAGAATATGCATTTAGGACAAGAGTCTTAAAAATTAAATAAGGCTGCACATACTCCATGGACAGGCATTCTCAGCATCCAAACAATCTTCACTGCTTACCCCAAGAAATGGAAACGTTTGCCTTCATATCACTGTCTCAAAGGGTTTCTTTTTTGTTTTAAGAATTATTTTAACAGACACTGCTGCTCTGAGACCAAAAAGGCATCTTTGGGGGGGAAAATACTTTTGTGGAGAAAGAAAGACTGCAGAGCTGCTACAACAGTTATATGGGAACTTTCCTCTGTGGATGAACTATATAGATGATGGCCACAAATGTCGAAAAAACATTTTAACACTTCATAAAATTCTCTTTGGACAGCAGAGCAGAGGAGCCAAATTTCCCTTGGTGGGAATAAAAATGTTTATCTGCAGTGTTCCTAAGAGATAACTGATTTCAAGGAGTACTCCACATTCAGAAGAAATGTGGAAGAGGCCACAAATCTGGCTGAAGGGGATAACAGCATACCCCCAGATATCAGAAGCACCTCGCATTTCATTCTTCTGATTTCCACATCCCCAGATCCTTTTACAGGCTAGCTTCAAGAAGCACGGTGAGGTAGCTCATAGAGAAAAAGATCAAGGAATCTCACTGTTCTCCATTGATGGTAATTTTGGCCCCAATTGATCTCAATTGCATGTTGCCATACTTGAATGCTCAGAACAGAAATGTGACTTTAACCTGCAATGCCTTACTTAAAACAGACCTGAGAAACGTGCATGGAATAACATCTAGTTTGCTGTATGCACTATTCCCTGATCTCACTGAAATATTTGATACCATACAGTCTGAGCTCTGGTAAATACTAGCAAAAACCTGATTCTACATACTACAGCAAATTATAGTATGTTAAAACTGAAAAATATAGAGTCATCCCCCTGCAGGACATAGAGATATCCCCCAACACCTTCATTTTACAAATATTTTGTGTCAGATAAATGTTGGAGAAGATGTGGGAAAGTTGGAACACTAATTCAGTGTTGATGGAATTGTAAGCTGATCCAAACATTCTGGAAAGCAATTTGGAAGTATGCCCAAAGGGCTATAAAAATGTGCTAGAGCTGTATCTTAAAGAGATCATAAAAATGGGAAATGGTCCCACATGTGCAAAAATATTTCTAGCAGCTCTTTTTGTGGTGGTCAGGAAGTGGAAATTGAGGAGATGCCCATCAATTGGGGAATGGCTGAACAAAACTGTGGTATATGAACCTAATGGATTACTATTGTGTTTTAAGAACTGATGAACAGGCAGACTTCAGAAAAACCTGGAAAGACTTACATGAACCGATGCTGAGTGAAATGAACAGAACCAGGAGAACTTTGTACACAGTAACAGCCACAATGAGCGAGGACTTAGCCTTTCTCAGCAAGGTAAGGACCTAAAATACTTCCAAAGGGCTCATGATGCAAAATGCCATCTACATCCAGAGAAAGAACTATGGAGTCAGAATGTAGAATGAAGCAGGATATGTATTGTTTTCTTTTCTTTTCTTTCTCATAGTTTCTTCCATTTGTTATAATTCTTCTATTCAATATGACTAATGTGAAAATGTGTTTAATAGGAAAGTATTTGTACAGCCTATATCAGATAGCATGTTCTCTTGGGAAAGGAGGGAGAGAAAATTTAGAACTCATGGAAGTGAATGTTGAAAACTAAAAATAAATAAACTAAAATTTAAAATATATATATATATATATATATATATAGATAGATAGATAGATAGATAGATAGATAGATAGATAGATAGATAGAGTATCAAAAATAGCCTTGAAGTTAATGGCGGTACCAATTACTCAAAGTGGGTATCTGGAAAAGTCTGGGGGTTGGAAATGATCACTGATATGCATGATGATGACTGTGAATTAAGGGTCATCATCTTACAGACCACTTTATGAATGTGATATGATATTCCCAAACAAAGAAAATATCTCAGTGGGTTTGTAATCACAGTGATTCTAATCACCAACTATCCTTACCTGAAACTCTTATGCATGATCTGGCTTAAGTTTGCTATCAGTTATCAAAAATTCTGACTATAAAATCCATACATCTTCTTTTTCATGTGTATATATTTTTTGATGACATCCTGTACCACCATTTCTCCTTCCCATGTCCTTATTTGTAATATATTGTAGTCAATCACATCTACCATGTGCCTTTTGATCAACCTTTACATGTCAATTTAAATTCTATGGAGTCTGTAGTATTCCATGACTCACAGCCACAAAACAAAAATGGAGACTATTGGCATTAAAAAAAAAAGATAGGATTTTATTTCAGGGAGAATCCTAGGGCTATTTTGTGGATAATGGGTATTCTTCTTCCATTTGTTTTTTTATTGTAGATAGAGAAGTCATATTCTCTTCAGTGATTATGGACCTCTTTTAGAAATCTCTGCAGTATGCTGGGTTTTGATATAATCATTACAATGCTGCAAAAAGGAGAATCTGGAATATCTCATGGTTGTTCAGTTGTTCAGTCACTTCTGACTCTGTGACCCCACAGACTACAGCACATCAAGACTTCTACCTTCTACAATCTCTTGAAGTCTAGGAGATACTCCCTATCTAGAGCAAATTCTTCCTTGACTCGGACTCTGAGCCAGGTCTTGTCCATGACCAAGGCAAAAACCTTCACTGAGTATACATCTTCCTCATTTCTTCTGGGGAGCATAGTGTTCAGAGGATGGTCAAACAACATTATTTCTGTTGCTCATTTTTTCAAGAAACCTACCTATTCTATGCATACTTGGTTTCAAAAATATAAAAGATGGTGCAGCCATCCAATTGCTTTTCCCATCTTTGTTGTTTTTTTTTTTTTTTAGTATCATTTCTACTTCCTCTTAAGCACATATATGATGGTTATGTTACAGCTTAAATGTAATGATTACATTGTCCTTACTGGTGAGAAGAGTTAGTTATAAATTAATCTTTGCAGATCTTTTCCATTTTTATGTTTGCTGGTCTCCATCTAGTTCCATCCTTAAAGGTCCTCAGAATGACTTTGCCTAGTGGCATCTCTTTAAACTGGTTTTTTTTTCTAACTTTTATTTATGAGGTGTTTCTGCTAATAATCTTCCAACATAATTCCTTGTAGGATTTTACAAATTAGCTTATATTAGCTGGTGTTGCCCTTGGTTAAGTACATCTCTCCACCACTGAAGTAGCTCATGTTTGCTAACTAAGGTGATTTTCCAACTCTGAGTAACACCTGACACCTATCAGATTGGCTGGCATGACAAAAATGGAAAATGATGGATGTTGGAGGGGATGTGGGAGAACTAGGACACTAACATACTGTTGGTAGAGTTGTAAATGGATCCAACTCTTCGGGAGAGCAATTTGGAACTTTACCCAAAGGGCTATAAAACTGCGCATACAACTGGTTCAGCAATACTACCACTAGGTCTACATTCCAAAGTGATCAAAAAAAGAGGAAAGAATCTATATGCACAAGCATATTTAAAGCAGCTCTTTTTGTGTTGACTAAGACTTGAAAGGCTGTCCATCAACTGGGGAATGGTTAAACAAGCTGTGGTTTATGATTGTAATGGAATATTATTGTGCTAGAAGGAATGACAAGCAGCATGATTTAAAAAAAAATTGGAAAGACTTACATGAACTGATGCAAAAGTGAATTGAACAGAACCAGGAGAACATTGTACACAGTAACAACGATAGTTTGATGAAGAATTGTGAATGACTTAGCTATTCTCAGCAATATAATAATACAAGAAAATTCTGAAGGACTAATGATGAAGCATATTATCGGCCTCCAGAGAAAGAACTACTTTTTGAATACAGACTGAAGCATGCTATTTTTTACTTTCTTTTTTTTATTTTACTCAAGTCTTCTTGTATATAATTCCTAAAATGGAAATGTTTTACATAATTGCACATGTATAACCTATATCTGATTGCTTACTGTCTCAGGGAAGGGGGAGTAGAAAGAGGGCTAGAATTAGGAACTCAAAACTTTAAAAAATGTTAAAAAATTGTTTTAACATGTAATTGGGGAAAAATAAAACATATTTAAAAAACCAAGATGGTTTTTAGTCTTTTTTGGTTTCATTATAATGATTGATTTATATCACTCAAATTTTGCATGAAATTACAATGATCATTGTTGATATTCTTTCTTATGTGCACTTTCAGTGCCAATAACTTGTTTAAATAATTTAGTTTTGGAGCATTTAATTGTACACCATAAATTCTAGCTTTGCATCAATTTTGCTCCTTGTTCTTACAAGTCAGTGAACTGTCTGTACACAAATAATTCAGAAATGACTCCTACAATCAGCGGCAAGTCATTAATTGCTTGTGAAATTTAATCAGTTTCATTTTTTGGATGTTGTTGG
Organism: Bettongia penicillata ogilbyi; assembly: GCA_023548195.1. Classification (NCBI taxonomy): domain Eukaryota; kingdom Metazoa; phylum Chordata; class Mammalia; order Diprotodontia; family Potoroidae; genus Bettongia; species Bettongia penicillata. The sequence goes on from JAJHZJ010000200.1 coordinate 7,115,600, forward strand.
TATTCACCACATCAAAACCTTTTGATTCATTTTCCAAGAAAGTATTCATGATATATAGTTATGAGGCTTATATGTAGCCTACAAATCTTTGGTCTTTTTCATTCTCTATTCCTGAATCATATTTTCCAAAACATTTTCACCATGTTCACCTGTTTCCACCTTTGCATTGAAGTTACTAACTATAAATGAATATATTCATTTAATTTGGAAGGTCATGTAGAATTTCTTTTCTTCATCCTCTATATCAGATGGTGATGCATAAAATAAAATTATTTATTTGGTGCAGCAGAAAGAATGGACCTGGAGGTATTGGTTATTGGTTCACATCTTAATTCTGTTCTTTGCTACCCCTGTAACCAAGGGAGTATCACTTTATGTTTCTTGGTTTCTTCATCCATAAGGGAGTTGTTTTAGGGAAATTTAAAGGTTCCTTTTGGCTCTAAATTTATAATTTTCATAGTGGTCTTTTTGCAAATATTTATCATACCCACTAAAAGATAAGATGACAAAATGTCTCATGAAATGATGTTTCTTACTTTGTATGACTTTGTATGAAAATAAAATCAAGTCCACCAAGTCCTTTATTTACCTTTCAAAGGAGAATTCACGAGGCATCCTTCCTTTCAGTTACTTCCTTCCCTCTTCTGGTTTTGTTTTTAAGGAGTATGTAAAGATCGTTAACTTTTCCAATAACGTAACTATTCACTGGCCATTGGACAAACATATTACACTGACAGTACTAAAACTTAAGTTGATGTTTATTGATAGTCAAAAAAACGGTGTGAATTTTAGCTCCTTTGTTCCTTTTTTTCTGCTACAATCTGGCATCATCACGGCAGAAACAGAAAGACCTGGTTGAATTCTGGTCCATTTTTCATTTTTTTTGTTCCATAGCTCCTCATGAGCAAATAATTCAATAATAAGGAATAAAGCACTGGTGATCGTCCTTTGAAAACAGACACAGTAGTAGAGCTGCGTAGAACCTAGGTTTATATTCATGTCACTATAGGTATACCATGATAATAATAGTGATTAATGCAACAATAAAAATTTGCATTTATATAGTACCGTAAAGTATGTAAAGTACTTTCCTCACAACCTTCTTTCTCCTTAGGTATGTACTCTAAGTATCATTCCCCCAATTTTACAGGTGAGTAGACAAAAGCTCTGAGAAACTGAGTAATTTGCCCATGATAAGACAAATAGTAAATATCTGAGATTGGATTCCAACCCAAACCTTCCTGGTTTTATGTCCAGCACTCTATCCACTACACTACAATGCTTCTTATGCTGATGGTACCAACATTCGGCCAACATAAATGGTGAATCGCTCCAATGCCTGGAACACAAAAAAGTATTCTATGCTTTTCTCATCTGGAATAGATAACCTCTGAGACATCATCAAGCTATTGATCCTCCTAACTTTGTATAGGATGACTACTATCTTTCATGGAAGGAGTGATAGGAAAATCTGTTGGTAGTGTTGCCAAATGATGTGCTACGAATATAATCAAAAGTCCTCAACATAGGTTGTATTCAACTTTTTGTACATTTAAAGCTGGTTATAGGGTTATGACCTTACTCCACTCTAGTCCAGCTTGTTTAAGGGTTCTGTGAGTTCACAAATCATACTTAAGCAAACTCATTCTTAATACATAAACAGACATGTTGTTATTGTGCTTTAGTCATTTTTCAGTTGTGTCCAACTCTTTGTGACCCCATTTGGGGTTTTCTTGGCAAAGATATTGGAATGATTTACCATTTCTTTCTGTGACTTATTTTGCAGATGAGGATGCTGAGGCAAACAGGATTAAGTGACTTGCCTAAGGCCACACAGCTAGTAAGTGTCTGAGGCCAGATTTGAACTCATGAAGATGAGTCTTCCTTATTCCAAGTCAAGTACACTATTCAGCACACCACCTAGTTGCATGGCATAGCCCCTAGAAAACACTATGGAGGTGGGACCATACCCACAATAGACAGGTTCTCTTACGTTATGTAGTATGAATTGAGGGTCATGGAAAAATAACTTAAACTGCATGTAAAATGCAGGAGTGGTCACATATTAAACAATAACAACACTTATTAACTTCCTAGTATATTAGTCACTATTTAAAATTTTTGTCTCCAATTTGAATGAGGAGTTCAGTGACGTGTTTATTAAATTTGAAGATGGTATGTAGTTGGGAGGGGTAACCAGTATATTGGAGGATATCATCAGGATCCAAAAAACATCCTAATAGGCTATACCAAACAAGATAAGATATGATGCAAAATCTTCACTCAGGTTCAAGAAATCCTCTTCACAAGTTCAAGACCAAAAACAAAAAAAATTAGAGTTTTTAATTGGACTGAACGCTCACCTTGGGTCAGAAGTGTAATATAATAACCAAAAAAATTAACTGAAAAATGATTTCAATAAACGAGGACAATATGCCAAATCTTTTTAAATTTATTTACTTAGCCACTAATTTAGTCATTCACCTGAAGAAGCAGGTTTCATTCTGACTATAGCAGGGATTCTAGCAGGGATTAGGACAAGATGGAGAATATTTAGAGGAGGGTAGCCTAGGAAAGTGGTGGGTACTGGACACCATGGTGCTTGGAGATTAAATTATAGAACTGGGATGTTTAGCTCATAGAAGACAAAATCCAAGGTGGTGGTTTTAGCTGTCTTGAATTATATGTAGACCTTCCATGCAGACAAGTATTTAGCATTGTTCTAGTTGGTCCCAAAGGGAACCACACAGTGCATGGAAGTGGCAAACGGGCAAATATTGGCCAATTCTAAGGAAAAAATCCTCCTAATTATTAGTGATTGTCTCTTGAATACAACTATGTTGTATTTATAAAACATAAACACAGTTACATATTCTTAAACCAACACTCTTCTAATTTCTATTCTCCTCCTTTCCTATATACTTTTCAACCCCTTAGTTCTCCCCTGACTCTCTTTTCTCATACCATGAAACATGTTGAGAAAGAACCAGAGTTGGAATATCATGGATTGTTTAAATTTTCATAGGTCTCTGAGTGTTGTAACAAGATGTGCACATTAATAATTCAATGCAGAAGCACATGCTTCCAGAACTTTAGAAACAATTCCTTTCTGAGCTATGAAATGACAGGTTGTACGCAAAACAAAACTGAGATTTGGAATGTCTGTGGAGGATTCCCGCAAAGTATATCTATATATAAAGCAGGTAATACCACAACATGAAAGTATTTGAGATGTAAAACATGGTGTGTTTTATGCCATGAAACTGACAACCCCATATCATAAAATGACATAATGATGAGATAATTCATCTGTGTTGAAGAGTCCATTACATCTGTATTTATTTCCACTAGAAAGGAGTTAGCTGGCCAGTTGGAAAAGGAAAAGAAGACACACATTTTCTTTAAATATCAGCATCGTATTCTGTTCTATCAGCTTTGATGACAATTCATCTGTAACCAGAAATGAAGGATTACCTAAGAATGAAGAGGCAGTTACTGCTACTTAAGTCCCTGATTTATTTAGTGCTGGATAAGAAGAAAATATGAAGTTGATTCAAATCAACAAATGCTGATGAAGCACCTATTATATGTAAGCCAACAGGTTAGGTGTTGGAAATGTAAAGACAAAGCATGATGTCCCAAGATGGTGTCTGGAGTCAAGAAAACCTGAGTTCAGATTCTGCAACAGACACTCACCAGCCGTTCGATCCTAGGCATGTTTCAGTTAACCTCTCTCAGTCTCAGTTTCCTTATTTGTAAAGTGGAAATAATAGTACGTACCTTGAAGGGTTGTGAGAATCAAATTTCATACATATATACATACATATATACGTATATGCACATATAGATGTATATACACAATATGCACATAAAAGTACATGCATTTCTACTTACACATACATAAGAGCACAAGTGTATATGCAGATATGCATATGTATGTGTATATACACATTTATACCTACATATACACATATATGCATGCATGTATACACACATACATGTATGAATACACATACGTATGTATATACACACACTCAAATTTGCTTTGCAAAACCTTAGTGATATATATTATATATTATTATAACTATGATATAATAATATATAACACATTAAAGGTAATAAAATTTGTATGTAAAAAGCTATTAAGCTGGGATATAATAAGTGAAATATAAAGCACAATAAGAAGTTCAAAGAGGGTAGAACATATTCATACATGGGATCCAGACAAGCTTCATGCAGGGAATGGTATCTGAGTTGAGCATTGAAGGAATGGGTATATTTCAGCAGATGGAGAGAGAGGGGCCAAGTATGGCATTGTGGAAAAGAGCAATGCATCCATATCCAGTGGATGCATGTGGAAGTCCTGGCTCCGCCACTTACCTTAAGTCACTTTATTTCTCTGGATTCCTCATCTATAAAATGGGAGGAGTAAGATCCTTTGTAACCTCACCTCCCTGACCAATGACCATTGTAGATCTATAGAATGGTTTGAGCAACGGCACAGAGATAGAAAAAGGAGGGATGAGAATGGGATGTTCTGTTTGTTTTGGTCATCGAGTTTGGTACCAAAGGCTGAATCTTTTTTAATTCTAATGTGAAAGTAAACAGTGTATAGAAGGTCTCACCTTCTTTGTAATTTATTTGTTAGGCATTTATTTGTTTGGAGAATTGATTTCCATCATGGCTGACTGAAGAAGGAAGTTAACAGTGACTTACAAATTAGCTATGGTAATGTCTCATCTTGTACTTAGTCTATCTACCCCAAACTCTTGTGTAGGTAGGAACTGAGGCAATGAAGAGAGGGCAAGCAGGGTATCTCTGCAGTGGACAGCCTGACTTTTAGCCCAGGATCCGACAGTTACCACCTGGTTGACCTGAGACAAGTCATTTCACTAGTTTATTCATCTTTAAATGATGAGGAAGACTAAGTTAGGAGGTCTCTGAGATCTACTCTAGCTCCAGATCAATGACTAAATAGATTCTAATCGATCTTTAAATATGCCCATAAAGTGGCATCTTATGTCAAGTTACAGATGCCCTCGTTTCTTTCAATGAGGCAGATCCACAGAAACATTTTTATCAAGGGTTGATGTGTTTTCATGTTACTGCAAATCCAGATGTCAGACGGATGTTGTGGACTTGGGAACTCCTCTGGTGGCTCTGGGACCTGCCTTTTTCTTTTCCCTAGAATGTTTCCTATTCAGCATGAAACTCTTGCTTAGAAACCTTGCTCACGTTCTTTGGTGCAAAGTTCACAAAACCACCATATTAACGTCCCTGTTCTAGGATTGCTTTGAAACACTTCCCAGAGAGTTCTCAACTTTTTTGCTTCAGCTAGTAAGGATATCTACAGAGAAGCATATTGATACTGCAAAATCAGGACATTTCATGGGGAAGTGGCATTCAGGGAGGCATTCGAGAATGACTGGAATATTTCCAGTCACCTAGGAGACAGAGAGCTGAGATGCCTTCCTCATATAATTTTCATGTTTAACAATCCCAGGCTCATTCCCAAATGAAAAAGCCAAAATGTGATTCATGTGGTGTTTGCCAGGAATATTAATGTTAATAAGCAGGGATGTTACTGATGCTCAGTTGGCTAACAAGAAGCTTTTGGAAAATGTGGCAATTGGGTTCACTATAAAAGACTGTTCCTGTTCAGATTATGGAAATGTTGCTATCTGCCTCACTCTGGACTTATCCTAGGGTACCGTGGTACAGAGAGCACTGGCTTTGCATAGAAAATCTGGATTCCAATCCTGACTCAGATTTGCTACCTTATGACCTTGGGCATGTCTTTAATCTCTTTGGATACTGGTTTCTTCATCTGTAAAATGAAAGGGTTGAAGGAGGGGGTCTTTGAAGTCCCTTCCATCTCTAAATCGATGACCCCTAGATCTTCCTTCCATAATCCCAATAGTTATTCTTAGGTCGCTCCTTACTGGCCCTGCTTCCTTGGGATGTCACTCCCAGCACACATACACAGCTGAGAATGTGGATACCATCACATAAGCCACCAGTGCCTAGAGAAACTGAGATCTGACTCTTCCTTAAAAGAAATCCAAGATTAGAAATGAAGCCAATTCAAATACAAAGGGTTTCAGACAATGTGTACACTGTCTATACGTATGGTTGAGCACATATGTTATTCTTCATTTTGGATGAATTCCTGTGTTGAGTTCATACTTACTTTTTAAGTTCATTTATAGATGGCAGAGAAGAATGAGCCCATCACTGAAAATAAACTAGGATTGGTAAGTGGGACATAAAGCCAAAAGCTCCCTGTAACTTTTAAGGTAAATCATCTATTTCAAGGTCACTTTGAGAGTGTTATGGCTCCCGAGTCCTGCTCAAGGCTGCTGGAATTCCTGCCAATGTGTTGGCTATGCTGCCAAACAATATACTTTAGGTTGCATCTGGCCTGCCACAGTCACTGCTGAAGTTAGCAAGTTGGTGAAAAACAAGGTCAGGGAGGAATTCAGAATCAAGTTAAAAGGCTAGAAAAGAACATCACAAAGTAGCAGATGAATGGGAAATTAACAGGTTGTCATATCTGTCACAGCTGGGAATTGACCAATATGCATTTTCTGAATCATAGTAATTTGGCACTTTATAGTTGCAAAATATTTTACATCTATTCTCTCCTCTAATTTTTGCAATCACCCTATGAGTTAACAACTGTTAATAATAACAATAATTCATATCTTTTCTAATACCTTAAGGTTTCCATGGTTTTTTGCATAGATTATCTCACTTGAATCCTCACATCAGTGCTGTGATGCATGTTTTTATTTTGTCCATTTTACAAATGGAGAAACTGAGGCTAAAGTTTAGTGCGTTGTCTAGAGCCACACAACCAGGGTGGAATTTGAATGCAGATGTTACTGATCTCAGAGAGCCAGAACTGAAAGAACCCTCAGAGGTCATCTACTCCAACATCCTCTAAAACAAAAAACAAAAATAGATGAAGAAGCTTAGATGGGAGAAATTAGCCTAAGATCATACAACCTTGAAACTGGGAGTGACATGACCCTTCCTACTACACTTCACTATTTCCACTCGACCAGGTGGCCTTCTACACTTGGTAGTTTCATGCTCCCAAACTATAGTTATCACTGACACTCTTCCAACCAGAAGCACACATTCAGCATTCTAAACTCTTTTGTTTTGACATGCTGTTACCCATTTAGTGGACATTGCCAGACAAAACCAAACCTCAGGGACTCCTGTTACTCACTGTCTGACTTATCTTCAATATTAGTAGCAAATCTGAACCTTTACCCCATATAAGTTGCAAGTACACCAGGAAATACTTCTAGGTTGTTGTCAGGGTAGTTTTCGAGAAGTGCGCTCTACTTCTGTATCTTTATTCATGGAACCGGATTCTCGTTTTAACATAAGGTACAAATTCCCTATCATGGAATTCAAGGTCATTCTTTATCTGGCTCTCTCTTCTCTCAACTACATGCTGACGACAGAGGACCATTTAGCATCCCTCATTCTTTTCTTGCCCTCACCCATCTCCATATATTTGTTCTTTACATGCTCATGTCTGAAATGGACATCTTCCTCCCTTCATCTCTGTCAAATGAAATTTCCATTTCTTCGAGATCAAAGTCAGATACCTCCTTCTCTGTGACAGTCAATCCCTGCAAATGACAGTGATCTCTTGCTACTCAGATTTCTCATTACACTTTATCTGGACCTCTTTTTTACACTTATCATATTCTGTTAACTAGATTATTCTTATTTTTACAATTAGATCTTAAGCAACTTTAGGACAGTCTTATTTCATCTTTGTTATTTCCAGAGACAAACAAAGTGCTTTGAATATTTTTGCTGTGGAGTCATATTTCAGTTGTGTGTGACCCTTCATGACCTCATTTGGGGTTTTCTTGGCTAAGATACTACAGAGGTTAGCCATTTCCTTCTCCAGCTCATTCTACAGATGAGGAAAGTGAGGTAAAGTGAGGTAAACAGGATTAAGTGACTCACCCAAGGTCACACAGGTCAGGGAACCTTAACTCGGGAAGATGAGTCTTTAAGATGGAAGCCCTGTCCATCATACTGCCTGGCTTGAATATAGTAGGCACTTAATAAAGGCAGGACTTTAGATCATAGGTGGAAGTGATTTTAGAAGTCATCTAATGTCAAACCCCTCATTTTACAGATGAGGAAACGGAAGATCCAAGAAGGGAATTTACTTGCCCAAGATCATAAGTTAAAAATGATAATGACTAATCATTATACGTTCGCATTTAAGTAGCTCTTTTGAGATTTGCAAAGCATTTTACATATATTGTATTAGTTGAACCACATAATAATCTTGTGAGGCAAATGATACTACTGCCCTTGTTAATAACAATGATGATAATAGCCAGTATTTACATAGTACCAATGCTGTGCTAAGCACTTTAAAGTTATTATCTCATGTGACTGTCACAACCACTCTGGGAGATAGATCTATTATTATCCTGAGTTGGCAGTGGAGGTGAATAAGGCAAATAAAGGTTAAGTGACCTGCTTGGGGTTATGCTCCTATTGCATGTCTGAGACAGGATTTGAATTCAGGTCTCTCTGGCTCTATTTAGGGCTCTAACCACTACTCCTATCAAAGTGGGATTTGAAATGAGATCATGTAATTCTAGGGCTTGTTTTTTTTTTTACCCCCATGGTACCATGTTGCCTCTCTAATCTCCTATTGGACTACTGTATTTTGCCACTGTTTATGTTCTAATGGACAATATCTTGCATCCCTTTCTTATTTTGGATATCACTTCCAGTATTCTACACTGCAATGCCAGTGAATCTACCCTTCTTCTATTAGTTAGCTGTCTCTTCAGAGAGGGTGAAGATAAAGCTAAGAGATAAATCAGAGTTCAGATGACTCCATCCCTTCTATTCTGTGGGGACAATAGTGATAGATTTCAAATTTTTAGTCTATATGGCCAGATGCTTCACCTTTATCTCATACTAGATAGCTAGTTACCTTTAAGGGACTATTTGTGGGTGTCTCCCTGCTTCTACAAAGTCTTCTTCGGTCCTGCAATTCAGGCATCAGACTTCCATGATCTCTCTGGCCAGTGATAACCTTCCTTTTCCAGCCTCACAAACAGCATATTTAATACACTTATCATACACTACTGAACATTATAGCCATCTGTATTGGTGTCTTATTGCCCTGGGGCAGCTGCATGGCTCAGTGGATGGAGAGTTGGACCTGGAGGCAGAAAGATACATCTTTGTGAGTTCAAATCTAGCTCCTGAAACTTAGCAGCTGTGTGACTCTGGGCAAGTCATTTAACTCTGTTTGCCTCAGTTGCTTTATCTGTAAAATGAGCTGCAGAAGGAAATGGTAAATCATTCCAGCGTCTTTAACAAGAAAACCTCCAGAAGGGGTCGGACATGACTGAAATTACTGAACAACAAAAACTTATTGCCCTATGAGGATAGGAATTGTGTATCATCTAACTTTGTATCTCCTTCAGAGCATGGTATAATCAATCCACAAGCACTTATTAAGTACCCACAAGGTCTTCTGTTGGTTCTATAATCTGGGGAAAAAGATAGCTTTTTAAGGAGTTAATACCTAAATCTTGTCGGGTCTGGAATTTACAAGAGTATTGTTATAGCACTATTAAATGGGCTTTACAAATCAAAAGAACATCAGCAGCTGGGAAGCATTATAGCATTTTGACATTAACTACAAGCACAGCTATAGAGCACTTAAAAAAAAATTCACACACACACACACACACACAAACACATACACATTCTTTTTTGAAAAGAGCCTTGGATAATTACCCTGACAATTGTTCTGTGAGGAAGCCCCATTTACATCCCTACATCAATTACATATCTGGACATAGAAAAAAAAATCACCAGGCAATTTGCCTTCCATTCTAAATGAGCAAAGGCAATATAAAATAAAATAAATTAGATCTAACTCTTTGTTTCCAATATTATTCCTGAGTATCAAATTTCTGGGACTTTAGACACTGCACCTCCTGAGTATCATGACCCAAGGAGGATGAAAAGTAGCCCTACCTGCAACGTTTCCCCAAGCATGGCCCAAGACCAACTGAGTCGGAACGTGCTTTCGATTCTGTCAGCATTGGTGTGACCTACAAATCTCTATTTAAACATGGATGAGTGCACAGCAGGTAATGGGAAGTATGGGCTGAGTCAAGGCATCAGGTGCGTTTGGCCACTCTTGATATGGAGGCTAGATGCTGCACGGTGATGGAAGGCTATGGAAACTTTGCTCACCTTGAGAAACAAGCTCTTAGGGGATGGTCCATGTTCCTCCAAGTTGCCATAGAGGATGAAGTAGGTTATGAAGTTTGCCATTGAGTATGGAGTAGAATGGGAAGTAATTATAGCTACTTACCCCCAAAAGAAACAACCACCACAACAAGAAACCAAAAACACACCAACAAAGGAAAGCAAAACCACAACAGAAGATACGGCCCCCAAAATGGCTACTTACATTGAGTGAGAATTCCAGTTAAGGCATCTTTGAAGTTCTCCTTTGCTTGTTCCATTTCTTGCTCATGGTTGGCTTTTTCATTCATCAAGCGACGGACATGACTGTTGGCTGACTGGACCATGGAGTAGAATTGGTTGGCCGATCTCCGATTTACTTCCCCTCGTTCAATCCAGGTGAGCAGCACCGTGATGGCTTCAGAAAACTTGCTGTCATCTAGCAAGGGAAAATTTACAGAGACAGCTTAAAATATATATTTCAAACAAAACAAATCTATGCATTCAAAAATTTAAAGCATGCTTTCCTTTGTTCCCTTCATGGAACAAGATGTAGTATTATCACTCCAGGTATGTTACCCAGAGCTGTCAAATTATTTTATCTGAGGACAAATATTCTCCACTAACAGATTTTCACTTTGTATCTCATTCTTTTCCACTTGTGGGAAATTATCTACAAAGCAGAAAGTGACCCAAATGCCATATTTTATTACCAATGAATCAACAAATCATTTATTAAGCATCTGCAATGTGTGATTCGCTGTGCTAGGTGTTGGTGACACCAAGTCAAAACTGAAACAGTCTTTACCCCTCAAGAAACTTACATTCTTTTGAATGAGATGTGTGTATGTTGTATATGTATGTATATATGTGTATGTATGCATGTATATATATGGGCTACACAAATGTCCCAGCCCCCAGTATAATGAATTAACAAGAAAATACCTTACATCCTTTCGCCTAGAGAAATATGGCGCCGAAGTCAATAGACATTTAAAATACAAACTCAATTGTAAACCACTATGGAGGAAGATGGCATAGGTTGTCTTTATATAGGTATATGCACATATACTTCTGCATGTACTCAATTACACCAAAATATACAAGATATACGTGAGGGCATACATACAAGTATATGCACATATATATGCATGTTATTTATATACATACACACACACATATATACTCCTAAGTTGACTAGATTACATAAAATGTACAAAGTACGCATATAAGTATACATAATATACATATGTAGACAAACATGTTGTCTACATACATGTATAATGCACACATTTATATACACTAGCTTATATAAGATACATATAAAGGTATATATGTGTGTATATATATATATACAGATCTCTATATATTTATATATACATGCTTGTAGATACAAATGTGTATATATATATATGTGTGTGTGTACACACATCTATATGTGCTAGATTACATAAAATGTACAATACACATAACTAAGTACAAGACCTACACACATATTACAGAATAGAATGGGGTGAAGGGGTCTAGCAGCCTTCATGAAGTATTGTTCACATTACAGGTAATATGAAGAGTTATACTCTCACAACTGCATTAGTTTTAGTTTTCGTATGGGCAAATTTCCCATTCTGCTGAATTGAATGATATCTGGACTGGTATGTTTAGGTGAATTTCAAAGTAGTTGACCAGACAGATCCAAAGAATAGTCACTTTAGATATGAGATTGATTCAAGTCTTTGATCCTTTGAAGGATTTCTTGAAGGAAGATAGATAAGATTTGCCCTATCTTGCCCCAAAAGGTAGACCCAGAAGCAATGGTTAGAAACTGAAAAGAGATAAATTTAAGCTTCCTATAAAGAAAAACTTCCTAACAATTTGAGTGATCCAAAAGTGAGATAAATAGCCTCTGAAGGTAGTTGATTACCCCTTAAGATGTCTACAAGTAAGAGCTGAATGAGCCCTTTGGGTAAATGGAAGAGAGCAATTCCATGACTGATATTTTATGCTATTTGTTGTGCTTCGGCCATTCTCATTTATAAATGCTTATTAGAGGATGTTTCTTAAGTAGATGACCTGCCCAGCTTCCTTTGTGCCTCAGTTACTTTTTGCTGCTTTATGAATTGCTACTGTTTGTAATCTCCTACCATCTTCCTCCATAGTGCTTTACTTTTGTCTTTTAAATTGTTTGTCTTTTAAATGCATATTGGCTTTGGCTGCCATGTCTCTCTGAGTGAAAGGAGGTAAGGCATTTTCTTGTTAAGGCAGTGTAGTGGGGACTGGCATTTGTGCATAGTGTATTAGCATGTTTGGCTAATTCAGACTCATCACACAACAAGAAGAAAGCCACGTGGTCCTGAGAAATGGGCAGTGATTATTTGCCTCTATGCTTGCTTTTTTTCCTTTTCATTCTAGGTAAAGGGATTGGGTCTTCTGAACTTGTGAGTTTCAAAAAATAAGGAGAGAGGAAGAGAGAGCATTCAGGTTTCCCAATGTCTGGGTTTTGCAGTTAATACAGTATTGGGGCCTAAATGAACAGGGGATGCCCAGAAGAAGGTGAGATGAGGACACATCTAGGAGTCAATACTGCATCTAGATGTGAACAAGGTAGGGTCAACATAATGTAAGAACTGAGCTAAGTTCAAACCTACTCTCCCAAGAAATTGAGATGATAGATGGAAGAGATGTGGAGGAGACTATCAGTTTGTACTTTAAATATACTATGTATTTCAAGTAAATTTTTTGTTAATGTTGTTCAATTGCATATGTCTCTTTGTGGGCTCCATGGACCACATGCCAATACTGTCCATGGAGCTTTCTTGGCAAAGACACCGGAGTGGGTCATCATTTCCTTTTCCAGTGGATCCATGGATTAAGTAACTTGTCCAGGGTCACATAGCTCATACGTGTCTGAGGCTGAATTTGAACTTAGGTTTTCCTGACTCCAAGCCCAGTGCTCTACTGAGTCACCTCGCTGCCTACCTTCCAAGTAAATATCTCTTTCTAAAAGTTAATTGGTATTAAGCCATTTAATGGAACTGGGGTCCTAGTCACCGGCACCTGATAGAGAAAAAAAAAAAAACAATAGGGGCTTGGGACAATGGTACTAGAGAAGGGATACCCTAATTCTTCAGGGTACCCTGGAACCTTGAGATGGCAAATATAGTTGGACAGATTTTGAGAGAATGAGTCCAGAGAATACTTATTACATTGGTTTCTAGACTCATTTGGCTTTATCATTCTGGATACTATGTTTTGAGGGGACTATTATACGTTTGCAATACTTCCCAGGAAATTGTGATAACTGAAGTGATACTATCATTGTCTTTCTACATCTCTTTATATATAGTTTGGCATTGACTACCATATAACTTTGATTTCTTTGAATAGGCAAGGGTGAGGCTACTGTGACTGTCTCATTAAATAACTAATATAATTTATATTAATAATGATTTACATACCATTATTCAGAAATACTTCTTCAAAAATTTCAAACTTCAGAAAATTCAGAATTTCAGCAAAATGGGTATTCCTCCATTAATGAAGACTGTATTCATTTTATGACTTTGTGGAAGAGTTCATTTCCCCTTGGCTAACAGGGTAATAAGCCCATATGAACTTATGCTCTCTGTAGATAATAGACACATGGTCTGTCACAAGATTCACACTCAAATAATGTCTTTCTAGTTTTAGTAGAATCTGCCAGCATATTTGCTCTGCAGATAAGGACCTTTAAGAACCCAAAGTAACCATCCAAATATCAGTGAGATAATGGATGATGATTTAAGGGATGTCATAAATTATCAGCATTCCTATATAAAACTAACAAAACCTAGAAACAAGAATAGTAAATTCCATTCAGAATTATTACAGATGCTACAAAATAATTGGGAGTGTATCTAACAAGGTTCACCCAGGGACTATATGAATCTAAAAAACACTTTTTGTAGAAATAAAGACCGACCTAAGCAACTGGAGAAACTTTAATTTCTCATGGGTAGATTAAGCCAACATAAATGGAAGTAACAATATTGCTGAAATTAATGTATTTATTCAGTGCTGTACCAAACTCCCAAAAGAATATTTTATAGAGCTAACAAAATTCATATGGAGAGACAAAAGGCCAGCAACCTCAAGGGTAATAATAACAAAAAAGTGGAAAGAAAGGGGGTCTATCGGTATCAGATCTCAAACTGAATTAGAGAAATGCAGTATTCATTAAAAATATTTGGTACTGGTTCAAAAAAAAAGAGATAGAGAGAAGTTGATCAGTGGAATAGATTAGGTACTGACCATATACCAAGATAAGCTCCAAATGGTTGTATGACCTAGATATAAAAATGTCACATCACAAAGAAATTACAGAAGCAAAGAAGAAATTAACTTTTGAATCTATAAATAGGTAAAGAGTTTATGATTAAGTAAGTCAAAAAGAGGTTTACACAAGACAAAGAATTCTGATAACATAAAATTTTCAAACTTTTGCAAAACCAAATCTGATATAATAAAAATTTGAAGGGAAAGAGGTAATAAGTTGGTAATGTGTCTTTTTAAAAAATATTATTTGTTTTCAGTGTTCTACAATCACTACCATATAACTTAGATTTTTTTCCCCCTCCCTCTGCCCAGCTGTCCCCTCCCTCCCTGAGACAGCCTACAATTTTATATAGGTTCTACAAATACATTCCCATCAAATTTATTTTCACTATACTCATGCTGCGCAGAAAAATCAAAATGAATGGGAGAAACCATATAACAAACCAAAATGTATCTCACACACACACACACACACACACACACACACACACACACACACACACAAGATCTGCTACATTCTGTGATTGAATTCCGTAGTTCTTTCTCTGGATGTGGAAGGCATTTTGCCTTAAAAAATCAATGGGAATTTTTAAGCTTTTGCATTGCAATGACATTCCAAGTCTACCAAAAGAAACTCTTAAACTCTGTGGTTGCTGTGCACAAAGTTCTCCTGGTTCTGCTCCTTTCGCTCAGTATCAGTTAATATAAATCTTTCCAAGCCTCTCTGAAGTTTTCCTGTTCATCATTTCTTACAGCACAATAGTATTCCATTACATTTATATACCACAATTTATTCAGCCATTCCCCAATTGATGGGCATCCCCTTGATTTCCAGTTTTTGGCCACCACAGAGAGTGCTGCTATAAATATTTTTGTACATGTGGGGCCCTTTCCCATTTTTATGATCTCTTGCAGATATAGTCCTAGAAGTGGTATTGCTGGGTCAAAGCGTATGCACATTTTTGTAGCCCTTTGGACATAGTTCCAAATTGCTCTCCAGAATGGGTGGATCAGCTCACAGCTCCACCAACAATGAATTAGTGTTCCAATTCTCCCCCATCTTCTCCAACATTTATCATCTTCCTGTTCTGTCATGTTTGTCAATCTGATAGGTGTGATGTGGTACCTCAGAGTTGTTTTGATCTGCATTTCTCTAATCAGTAGTGATTTAGAGCATTTTTTCATATGACTATAGATAGCTTTAATTTCTTCCTCTGAAAACTGCCTGTTCATATCCTTTGACCATCTATCAATTGGAGAATGACTTGTATTTTTATACATTTGACTCGGTTCCCTATATATTCTAGAAATGAGGCCTTTATCACAGACATTAGTTGCAAAAATTCTTTCCCAGTTTTTTGCATCCTTCCAAATCTTGGTTGCATTGGATTTGGTTGTGTGAAAACCTTTCATTTTAATGTAATCAAAATTATCCATCTTGCACTTCATAATGCTTTCCAGCTCTTCCTTAGTCAAAAATTCTTCCCTTCTCCATAAATCTGCTAAATACATTATTCCTTGCTCCTCCAATTTGTCCATAGTATCCATCTTAACATGCCTTTTTAAAAATAATATTTTAGTTTTCTCAATTGCATATAAAAACAATTTTTAACACTTTTTAGAAATGTTGAGTACTAAATTTTCTCTCTTCCCCTCCCTGAGATGGTAAGAATTTGATATAGGTTATACATGTACAATGTAAAACATATTTCCATATTAGGTATATTGTGAAGGAAAACACAGACTAAAAAAAAAACCAACACACACAAAAAATGAAGAAATTGAAAAACAGTAAGCTTCAACATGCATTCAGACTCCATTAGTTCTTTCTGTGGATATGGATAGCATTTTTCATCGTAAGTCCTTTGGAATTATCTTGGATCATGTACTGCTGAGAGTAGCTAAGTCATTCATAGTTGATTGTTGTATAATGTTGCTGTTACTGTGTACAGTGTTCTCCTGGTTCTGCTTACCTCACTCTGCATCAGTTCATGTAAGTCTTTCCAGGTTTTCCTGAAATCATCCTGTTTGTCATTTGTCAATTCTTCTAGCACAATCATATTCTATCATAATCAAATATCACAATTGTAATATGTATTTTTGACAAAGGTCTCATATCCAAGATATACAGGGAACTGAGTCAAATATATGAGACTAAGAATCATTGCACTATAAGAATAGATAAATTGTTAAAGGAATAGAAGAATTTTCAAAGGAGGAAATATAAGCTATCAACAATCATGAAGAAATGTTCTGTATTATTAATAGAGACATGCGAATTAAAGTAACTTGAAGTTCCACTGCAAATCTATCAGATTGTTAATGATAACAAAGGAGAAAAATGACCAATATTGTGGGAAAACAAGTACAGTAGTACACAGTTGATGGAGTTGTAAATTGGCCGACCCATGCTGCACAGTAATTTGGAACTATGACTAGACCAAACTGTTGATAACCTTTGACTCAACTATACTACTACTGGCCTATGCCCCCAAAGAAAACAAACAAATTTTAGAAAGAACCTATATGTAAAAAGATATTTATGGTAACTCTTTTCATGAAAGCCCAAAATGATGCTTTATTCCTGTTGGGGGAATGACTAGACTCATTGTGGTATACAAATGTAATAGAAAATTTTCGTGCCAAACCAAAAGATGAAATGGACAATTTCAGAGGAAACAAGGAAGACTTTTATGAAGTGTTGTAAAGTCAAACTAGAACAATTTATATCAGGCTAACAAAATTATATAGAAAAACAACTTTGAAAAACTTTAGAACTCAGATTAATGTAATAAATAATAAAACTATGAGTCCAAAAGATTAGAGATGAAATGTAGAACTCAATTCCTCCTAAAGAAGTGATGAACTCAAAATAGAGAAAGATATATATATATATATATTTAGACATGGCTAATTTGGAATTTTGTTTTGTCAGAGTACATGGCTATGTATTCAGGGATTTGTTTTTCAGAGTTCATTTTTTTTAATTTGAGAGGAGGCAGTGAGAGGGACTGACAAATTAAAAATACCTGTTACTTGAAAAATGCTAAGGTATTTAAAAAGCTATTCCTTAAAAAGATATATTTACCTATGACATGTATTTAAGTATTTCTCCTCTACCAGATCTTTCTTTCTACATGTGTCTTCTTGAGTGGGTAACGATGATGATTTGGTTTACAAGCCATGTCCAATAAAGACTTGATTTTATTTGCTGTTAAGAAGAAAGTGCTTAAGAAAATGTATTAGCAGCATAGATTATGCATGTTGTCCTATATTCAAGGGTAGGTGGCATTACTGATACATGGTCACAAGATGTGATTTGATTTTTCTTTCAGTAGGAAGGATTGATTTTTACAGGATGCAACCTGGTTATGGAACAGAAGTTTCCTCTATGTAAATTGAACTAGTGATTTGTGGTGTGAACCCCAGAACCTGGGACTTATTTTAACCTCAGGCTTTAGTCAACTGATGGCCTAGAATTGCCCATCCTGGACTCTGGACATGAAGCAGAATGAATTCTTAAAATCTTACCCCACTAGCTCAGGCAAAGAAGTGTCATTTGGTAGCTCACATAACTTGTTTTAACTTTAGAAATTCAGTTTTAAGTTCAACCCTTGGTGAACTCGGAGGTAGTGGTTTCTTAGCTCATTCCATGAACTGAAACAGTTCTTATAAGGAAAAATCTATCATAAAACTTAACATTATGTTCAGCCCATGGAGGGAATTGTAATTTAGCATTATGTTGGGAGAGTCCCACTATAACAGTTACAGTCAGAATAAATTCTGTCTCCCTTACACACTATACCTCTCACCCTGCCAACAGATGTTAGGAGAATGGACCTCTGAACAGACAGCAGAGATAAACCAAATGTTTATAAGAAATTCTTTAAATATGTTTACTTCTAAGTGCTTTTCTTTTTCTCTTTCACTATAATTCTCTCCTCTTTCATAAATATATAAAATTTTTTTTTAGCATTTTGTTATAGACTTAACAATACACGAAAATATCGCTTATCTTTTTTCAACTGCATATAGTTATTTTGTCTCTTTCTTGCTCTCATAAGATTCACAAATATGCTATTTTACTGTTAGAACATTTTACTGGCAAATGGAACTTTGATTGATATACTGACATTCCAATTAAATTGGACTTGCATTAGTTAAGGCATGACAACATCAGTTAACATTTGTTGGGACATAGGGGGTAGTTTTAATTTATATTAATTAAGAAAAAAATCCAGTAACTTTCTGGATGGTTATATGAGCACATCAGGAGAAGCCAATTTCAATACCCAACTGTATATTTAATTTTTTATTTGGTAGAAGGATAATTGAGAAAGAAGAGAACAATATAAACTAATTTAAATACGATCGGCTTGTAGCCTTATTAAAGATTTTCATTTAGAAAGAAACTAATATTGCTCATAAGAATCACGTTAAAGGTACACTCATAAAATTTTCAAATACATTCTCTGGACATGCTTAGGTACAATTTGGTCATGAGAGTTCTTTAAAAATTCTAAGCAGAAGTCCTTTCTTGCACTAAATTCTCAAAAAATATTTAGGAGCCATTTTTCTCTTGATGAATTACACTTGATATAATTTCGTCCTGGGCCTCATCACATTAAGCCAAGATTACTAGAACAACTTCCCAGCTGGCCTCTCTGCCTCCAGTCTTTATCCCCTCCAATCCAGCATGCACATTATTGCATAATCTTCCTTAAACATCATTTCTATTGTGGCATCTCTTCTCAAAAGGGGGAAGAAGAGAGTATAAGGGAAGGCACGGAAGTAGAAAAATGTCTATGTTTGGTGTTAAGGATGGTGAGTAGATTGGTTTGGATAAAATGAAGATTGGATTTAGAAGAGTAGTTGAAGATAAGGCTGGACAAGATAGGTTTGTCACCAAATTGTAGGGGGTTTGAATGTCAAATTACAGATCTTTGACTCTTCCAAAGAGTCAATATGGAAGCCCTGGTGAATTCTGAATACTTTGTGTAGGTCTGATAAGAGGAGGAGAAAGAGAATGAAAAGACTGAGAATACTTAGAAATCCATTGCGATAGTCTATGAATGAAGAAATAAAATCTTGAACTTGGGGGAGGGGGGCAATGGGAAAGGAAAAGAAGGAATGGAAATTAGAGACATTGTAAAGCAGGGATTATTAGCTTTTTGTATTTGTCAGGGACATTTTTCCTAGTCTTGGTGAAGCCTGTGGACCCCTTCTCAATAACTGTTTGTTGCCTTCATTAATAATGGTGAGAGACTGAGTGAGAAATGCTGAATTTCAGTTAGATATTAATGAAAATAAAGATGGGATTTTTCCCAACTATGTTCATGGATCTGCTGAATCTGGAGACCTCATGTTAACAGCTCCTACTATAGAGGGAAAATTCATGCAAAAATTGGAAAATTATTGGATATGGAAGTGGGAGAGGAAGACTCCAAGGACCAAGAGTTTACAACTAGAAGAGACGTTACAATGCAGTGAATACACTTCCCACCCCCATTCTGCTGATGAGAAAACTGAAGAACAAAGAAATTATGTGACTACGCCCGGGATCACACAACTATTAAATGTCTGAGTTAGACTCTTAAGCCAAGTCCTTCTGAATCCAAATCCAGTGCTCTATTCACTAGGTCATACTACCTTTTAAAGAATAAAGGACCCTCTACACATGGATCCAAAGTTTCGGTAAGTAAATGAGTTGTGTTCATTTAAATAGGGATTTTAAGAGTAGAAATGGTTTAGAGGGCAAAATAATAAGTTTTATTTTATGCCTGTTGGTAAATAGAGGAAAATGTTGAGTTTGTGATAATTAGCAGGACATCTGGGTGGAAATATCAGATAGGAAATTGGAAATGTGGGGCGGAAACTCAGATGAGAGTTGATACCTAGAGAAAGAAATGAAGATGATGCATAGAGAGGTTGAAGATTTAAATGAAATCTTCAAGGACCTGAGAAAGAAGAACCAAAGGGCCCAGGGCAGCAAATCAGACAATGCCTACAGGCTATACCCATGAAATGTTATTTCCCACTATTCACTAATACGTACCCTCCATTCTCATTGGGCTGGTCCCTTCAGTCCCACCTTCTAATGTACTCCTGCCCCCCTTCTCCCTGACTTTATCAGTGTTGTCCTTCTTCCTAGAATGCCTTTCCCTCTCCCTTTCTAACAAAGTCTAGTCTTCATTGGGTACCCAGTTCAAGTCCCAGATGTTTTTCCATCTAGAAGAAGGCAGTGGGATAGGGGCATAAACCTGGAGTAGGGAAGACAAGTTCAAATCCAGTCTTAGACACACGATGATAATGTGACTCTGAGCATGTCACTTAACCCCATGTCTCAGTTTTTCAACTGTGAGATTGGGCTAATAATAATAGCATATATCTCCCAAGATTGTTTTGAGGATCAAATAAGATATTCACAAAGTGTTTAGCAGAGCACCAAGAACATAGAAGATGCTGTATAATTGCTACTGTTACCATCATCTTAATTTTTAAATTAGTGAGTTCTGTAAGCTTACAAAAAATGACAAATGTATTTCAAAATAGTTTCCTTTATAGTACTATGTATTTTATTTTAAACATTTAAAAACACTATTCTCAGAAGTCTGCAAGTTTTACTAATCTGTCAAAAAGATTCATGTCTCTCTCTCTCTCTCACACGCACACACACACACACACACACACACACACACACACACATACAAGGTTGAAAACCTTTGCTACAGTGGAAAGATTGTTGGCGACTGGGAAACAGGAAGATCTAAATTTGAATTCCAACTGAGATACTTTGTAACCCTGGACAAGTCCCTCAATCTCTCTCTCAGCCTCAGTCTTCTTACTTATGAAAAGGGGATGGTAACAACCCAACATCAAAGTTATTGTGGGACGCAAATGAGAGAATATATGTAAAGTGCTTTGCAAACCTTAGGTGCCTTATAAATGCTATTCTTCTTATAGTAAAGCTTCTTGCCCATTGTTCCATGCCTTGTCTCTCCCACTAGACTCTGAGGATGAGGACCTCGTCCACTGCTTCTTCAATGCTGTGTATATGATAGATAACCATTAAGTGCCTGTTAACTGGCTTCCTGGGCTAGACCTAGAGAGTCTACACTTGTGAGGACAATGCAACAATTGTTTCAAACCCCAGATTGCTCCTGCAGCCCACTGGGTTTTAAGGTACATCAAAAGTAGTTAAATGCTAGCAGCCTGCAGCTGACAGCCAGCAGGTGATCAGGGGATAGAGAATTTGAGATGTCTTTTTAAATCAATCACATCGTTGAACCAAGATACTTTTCTTTCTGAATTAGTCAGAAGTGGTTAGTTGTAAGAACCAATTTAAAAAGTGAGGGGAAAAGAGGCGTTTTAACATAATTAAAACAGTGACTACCCCAAGCTGACATAAACATATTCCATCAGTGCAAAAAAAAAAATTTGAAAATAGATTTCCCAGAATAAATTTAAATTTACTCCTTGCTCACTGGCCTTCCTCTTTATAGCTTTATTTTTTATTACAATTAATTCCTTAATGTGTATTCTATGGTTAAAGAGACTATTAAATAAAAATGAATGAGTGAAATTTGGGACATAACAGTTAAATTATATTAATTCACCTGAGCTAGTTCTTTCTCCCCCTCTCTCCTCCCTTTCCCCTTTCAGGTCTTTGAGGGGGTGATTGATATGTTACAAATAGGAAAAAAAGCTGTATGGCAATCAGAATAAAAAGGAGTCCTCAGTCAGGCTGGAGTCATTCCTAAAAATCATTTTGGAATGGTCACAGCTTAAATTAGTGAGGATCAATGAATCTAACCATTATTTATAACATAGTCATTGATAATACACCCACCAAATATACCCTCATGATCTTTTATTTTTGGCTATTTGGATCCTTTTTCATTTAACTTATTTACTTATTTTTCATTTTCCTAGGGAGGGGCTTTTAGCTTAATAGTCGAGAGTTACTTTGTCATCTTCATATTTAAGACAAATTTCTCTTCATTGCCATAGAAACCCAGTGTCTAGCTTATGAGTATTGTCATTCTAACGAGGCAGTTTTCATGGTCCTGCTATCTGTATACTCCTCTTTATGTAATAAAGCAAAAAAAAAAAAAAAAGAATTCTATAGCCTGATAACAGAAGGGATTCTGACCTGACTTATTTGACCATCCCCTACAGAGGAATGGAAGGTAATTACTTCTCTTGCTCACTCCCTCTTGATATAGTGGTTAAGCAGGTGGCAGAAAATTCTGGCCAGGGAGTGAGGTCAAGATATTCCTCCTACACCAAACACTGTAGAATTTTGTTCTATTTTTTCCCCCACTTTGCAAGCATTCTACATTTCTAGCCAAAATGAAGTACATGATGATGTCAAAACACACTTTCTCACCAGCTTCTACTAACACCTGGAATAGTCTTTTTTTTCCTCTTCTTATTGATCTCCTGTCTATCCTATAAACCTTCAGCATTACTTTTTTTTCCACAGTCTTCCATGAATCTGGTTTATAACAACTGTCCTTTGACTTTATCTGATGCTTTATTTTGCAGCTCTCTGTAGTACTGACCATGTGATGCATCTTAGGTATTGGTTTTGGTATCTTACTAGACTAAGCACCATGAGGTCAGGAATAATATTTTTATCCGGAGTTTATATCTGTCCTAGCACTTGCTATAATGTTCTGAAGACAGGAGGTATCTAATAAATTTCTGTTATAGTTCAATAGTTTCAATAAATTACATACACACACATATATGAGCTAGACTAAGTACAAAATAAAAAGGACAATGACAAGACATCTCCACCCACATCTCGTTCTTCTTGGTCTATATCTTGTCACCGGACTCAGATGGCTGCAGAGGAAGAAGAGAGGCTGATGACTTATTCACTTGCATGTCATGGCATCATCTCCCTCGTGTCATGGCTCCTTAAGAGGATGACAGATAAAACAACAACAAACCGGGCATTTCCTCTCTGGGGTGGCCATCGAACTAGAGTTGCAGTGAGCTTCTGGAAGGATAACACCCTTCCTCCTTTGTTCCTAACAGAGAACTGTTCTCACAGATTCCATCCTAGCCCTGTTTTATTATCATTACAGTCAGTGGCATTAAGCTAGCATAAGAATGAATATACTGTTGACAAAAATTACCTAGATTTTAGATATGCCTTTCAAAAATTATCTCATGCTATTCTTACAGGAAAATAAAGAGATATGAGCTACATTGGGTAGATTTGGAACTACTTGACTAGCTGGGCTCAAAGCATAAGCATTAAAGGGATCAGTGTCACCTTGGGGGAAAACATCTCCAGTGAAGTGTCTGGACAAATATACTAGACTATCCTCTATTTCATATTTTTATCAATGAATTGATAAAAATATATATGATATGTTAATCAAGTCTGGAAATGGCACACAGACAGAAGGATATGCATCATATTGGATAACAACATCTGGATTTGTACACAGTCTCGTGAGTCAGAGCACCTGACTCTCACCTAGTAAATGAAATAAAATAGGCATAAATAAAAAGATTCAAATTTGGATTAAAAATCAACTTTATATGTAAAAGATTGGGAGAAGAAGGAGAGGCAAAGACAGGTAGCTGTCCATCTATAAAAGACCTCTGGGTTCTGTAACGACAGGTAGCAAGGCATAGTTGATAATGGAGGTAGAAGTCAGGAAGATTTGATTTTGAGTCTGCACTCTCTGACACTTACTAGTTGTGAGAACATGAGAAAGTTATATAATTTCCCTGGTCTTCAGTTTCCTTATTTATAAAGTGTGGAGAATAACTATTGTACCACACCTCCTGTGGCTCAAAAGAGATAATCTACATAAAGTGTGTTTTGAGTGCTATAAAACTATCACTTCTATAATGGCAATTGTTATTACTTAGTAGAGTCCTTGTTCAAGATAATTTGAGAGTGAGACATAGCAGCCAAGAAAGCTAATTCAATCTGTCTTATTCTGCATTGAGAGAGATGGAATTCAGAAATATGGAGGTGATGGTCCTACTGTTCTCCACCCTAGTTAGACAACATCTGGAGTATTTTGTGCATTTGTGGGCACCATATAAAAAAAGAATACTGATAAGCTAGAAAGGAAAGCAAAAAGGACAGTGAAAGCCCTTTTCCTTCAGCCATATGAGGACTATTTAAAGGATCTGGGAGTATTTATTATGAAGAATAGAAAACTTAGAGATATGAATGCTATTTTCAAATATGCAAAGGGCTTTCACATAGTCAAACAAAAAAGGATTAAACTGGTTATTCTTGAATCCAGATGGCAAAACTGGAAGTAATTGCATGAAAATTACAAAGAGGCAGATTTAAGACTAAGAAAAAGCTTTTGAACAATTAGAGCTATCTTAAAGTGGAAAGGGATTCCTTAGGAAGCAGTATATTCCCCTCCTTTGATGTCTCCAGTCAAAGGCTTCTTACATATAATGGACAGAAAATAATTGCTCAGGTGTGGATGGGACAAGATAACCTTGGATTTTCCTTCTAACTTTAGTATTTTGTGTTATATGGCTGAAAAAAATGATTGCCCTTCTAGCATTAATAAGGAAGGATTGTATCCAAAAAAGGGGAAAGATGTTATCATTGGACTGAACTGATGAGACATTTGGAAGCATTGCGTCTAGTCCCCAGTGCATTAATTTTAAGACGTACATTGACAAAAGAAAGTTGTGACCAAAGGAAAGGATTGCTCACAAGTTTTCTTCTTGGAGAGGCAAACGAAAGCATTGGTGGAATTGGTTTTATCGTGTAGCCCAAAGCAACAAGAATCACATTTCCATGAGACACTTGCTCATGTGCAGGAAGCAAAAAGATCAGCATAAAATAATTGTATCTTACACATCAACATCTGTTCCAAAGAATGGAAAGGTAGAGAAAGTCTAAGAACTTGTCCAGAACTTGACAGAATACATTTTGACACTTACTCAGTGACTTGAATGCAAAAGAAGTCAGAGAAAGATATGCTAGAAAATAAGGCTTAAGTTTGTGAGGCTAAAGAAGCCAACAGTTAATAAGCCAATCCCATGATTGGCCAATCCATCTCAGAGCTGAAAAGTGTTAGGTATGGCTAACATGGGCAGCTAGGTGGTGCAGTGGATAGAACATTGGGCTAAGAGTCAGAAAGATTCATCTTTGTGAGTTCAAATCTGGCTTCAGATACTTATTAGTTGGGTAAACCTGGGCAAGTCACCCTGTTGGCTTCCATTTCCTCATCAGTCAAATGAGTTGGAGAAGGAAACGGCAAATCACCCCAGTATCTTTGGCAAGAAAACCTGAACAGGGTCATGAAGTCAGACATGACTGAAACGATTGAGTAACAACAGCTAAAATTTATACACACAAACAAAACTGATGAAATGGATTATATCTTAATGGATAATAGATTACTAGGTCCTGATTTAGAAGTCACATCTGTATGCAAATAATACATCAACTAGTTTTTTTTTTTAAAGTTAAACATCAACATCAAATTAGAGAAAAGGCTGAAGATAAGAAGACATTATGAAAAACTGCAACATCTTCAACCTGATCTATTTAAATAAGTCACTGATAATAGGTGGAAATGGGCAACACCCCTAAAGATAAAGACATTGACCTTTATCATCACCATTTCCTACTAAAGTTTATTCAGTTTAATGCAGTCACCATAAACAAGGCTCAGAAAGCATGTCAGCCAACAAGTGATTATTTCTTTGTTCAGGGGCAGGTATGACAGGCTAGGAAAGTATCAGCTTTAACATGGATACTGAAAAATTACAATATTATTATCATTAGCAATGTCGTTTTATAAAACAGTGACTCAATGGAAGAAAAAATAAATCTAAAGAAGGTATGGAGTTAGAATCAAACAAGCCATATCATCTCAAGAGCATTTACAAATGCAACTGATTGAAAGAGCTCAAATAGAATGAACATGGAACAAAGTTTTTGAGATTTCTGTAACGAGTAATAGAAGGACTCCTGGGATGTAACATTTTAGGAACTGCTGAGCTATATGGAAACCTAGAAATGGTGCTTAGGAGAGTAATGTTGGGCAGAGTGATTGGGGCAGACTAAGAACCCATGCCAAGAGTAAACTCATGTTGAATGTAACGCTATCTTCGATATACTGAGGAACATTTCAGTACATAGTTCATGAATAAGAATATAAAAAGAGGTGGGTTGGTCATGTCACATGAGGAATTGAGAACTAATGAATGGCCCTAGTACTCCACTGGTATTTTCCAAAAGTAAAAAAATAAACAAAACAAAAAAAAACATGTCGCCTCTAGAGGATCTGTACATGACCGAGGAGAAAAAATAGCAAAGAATGAGAATATTTGGTTGCGCTCTTAACCAAAACCCCATCAATGAGATCATAGATGCATGGAAGCCATGGATCCATTAACATAACGAATTATGTCCTGGTTGTGCAACCAGGATGTAAAGACACTTGGACTTGTAATATTAAAGGAACTACTGAAGATAATGGATGGATTTAGTTCAGAAAACAGAAGTTGGGTATATAATTGAAGAGATTCCACTATTAAGTAAGGAGCTGAATTAGGGAATCTCCCAAGTTCCCTTCAACTCAAGGATTCTATGGTGCTAAGTGTGGGCTTTATGAGGTGAAGGTTCATTGTTAGCATACACTTTCTGCTAATGCAGTCTTGGTTTCTGTTATGTGGATTCCTACAGGTTACCTCATGCCTTTGCATCCCCTGTTAGGATGATCCTGGGGAAAAGCTGAGAACTCGAGAAATACATTTAACCAGTAAAAATTATTCAACTTTGTCTGATTAACTGGAAATGAACAAATATTGCCGAGAGTTTGGGTTTTTGGTGGTTGTTGTTTTTGTTTGGTTTTTACAGAAGGCTTATATTTATTCATTTGTTAAGCGGAGTATTGTGTTAGGTACAGAGGAAGAAACAAGAGATCCTGAGTTTAAATAGGACACAATTCCTACCCTTATGGAACTTACAGTCCACTGCAGGCACATGACAGAAAAGCAATTCATTATAGCACACAAAATCACCTAAGTGTAGAGAGGTGAAAGACAAAATGCCAAGTGTAGACTCAGGGCAGTATGAGCAAGACTTAAATGGGAAAACACAGAATATTGTCATATGAGGGTAACTTATACCCTGAGATATATGGGATCAAGAGTGTGTGTGTGTATGTTGGATTTATTCCCAGTTGCTACTTTTCTTATCAATACAACCAGATTGATATAGTGGAAAGAGCACTAGACTTAAAAGTCAGAAAATCTGGTTTTCAATCCCTAATTTCAATTTAAAAAATGCCTTTTTCTAGACGTTTGATCTTAGGCAAATTGTTTTCCTGATCTGGGCCTCAGTTTTCTTATTTGTAAAACAAGAGGGTTGTGCTATGCTATCTCTAAGTCCTTTCTGGCTGTAAGCCCTGTGCTTCTGTTATTTCAAACCCTTCCTTCCTTTCTACATTCCTTGGCACCATTCTACATAAATGTATTCTTGCCTGAGGAGACACAGACAATTTTAGTTCATTCACCAACTCTATCCCACCTGCTTTTTTTTTTTTTAAGTTTTAAGTTTCTTTGTCTATATCCAGGCACCCATTCTTTCCCTTCCCCCTACATTTCCATTCAAGAGTAGTCAGCAGTACTTAGTTTGGAAACTGCCTGAGCCAACAGAATGTAAACTAAGTATAGGGTGTCATGGATGGGCAAATTAACATATAATTCAAAAAATAAAAAAAGAGAAATGACAAAAAACGGAAGAGGTCAAGCACAGTCTAGATGACCACTTGTCAGGAATGTTACAGTGGGTAATGCTATAATCTATAATGGCCATTATGTTACATTATCTTATGACAACAAATTATATTATCATATTATAGATTCTTTGTGGGGGGGGGTTAGGTGAGACTCAATGAAAACAAGGTCCTCACCAGAGCAGAGGCCTGGTAACTAACTATTGGATGACATTAAAAACAATAACTGGCATTTATATAGGTCTGAGGTCTTCTCCAATAGTCAGGCTCTGAGATTCTGTGATAATGACTTCATTTTGTGGGAGAGGAGAAAAGATAAGAGGGGAGAGGGGAGAGAAATGTGCACACACAAATTTAATCTGATGATAATCTGAACAATCAAGAAAATAATAAGTTAATTTGTAAAGACCGCTGATTTCTGAGGTGTAAATATTCTCATTGAAAATTTAAGTGTGATCTCTCCACCCTGTTGTGCTCATCCTTCGTTGCTGAAGAAGACCACGCCATCAGAGAAATGATGACAGGACTTGCACTTGACTTTGTTTGGAGTGAGGGAGGGCTGTGCAGGTCACCAGCCACACTTCTCCTTCAGACCAGATATTCATCAGGATGACCGGAGATGACCCAGGATGCACTGGGAGATCTTGGCCCCTTTAGATCAAAGTCTATGCAGGTACTCACTTAGGGTGAGATGACACCCATTCATTGAATAGGTCTGTTTAAGAAGTAGTCAGGGTTTGGCCCCTTTAATGAGGCAAAGGAAAGAAAGATGTTAGGCTGGGAGGGAAACAGCAACAGTTACTACTGATAATCACTCTGAATCCAGGAGGGTCCAGAACAGGCAGGGGGCAGGGACCCCATGGTGTCTGAGTTTCAGACTGCAGTAGGCTAAGGGAAAGAAAGGGGAAGAGGAAGGGAAGGGGAAGGTGTCCTCCACACTCCTGATTCCACAGCTACTAAGGGTCTAAAGTAGGGTTCAAACTCAGTCTTCCTGACTAGAGATGAGCATGAAAAATAAGGCTGCTGAGGTTTGTTTGGAGCATCTTTGTTTACCTGAAGAAAAAAACAGAAGATAAAAACGCTCTTTGGGGCATCATAAAAATCCCTTTGGAGTGTGGACAGTAGAAAGGTGGGTATTTGGTGATCTGGAAAGGGCATTCAGCTGATGTGAAATCTGATGGAGCCACTTGGTAGTTAAATGGGGCTGCTGGTGGCACCATAGTGCACAGAGCAAGGGGCCTGAACTCATCTTCCTGAGTTCAAATTTGGTCTCAGACACTTATTAGCTGGGTGACCTTGAGCAAGTCACTTATTTGCCTCAGTTTCCTCATCTATAAAATTAGCAGGAAAAGGAAATGGCAAACCATTATAGTATCTTTGCCAAGAAAACCCTAAAAGGGGTCATGAAGTCAGACACAACTGAAAATAACTGAACAATAATATAAGTTTTTAAGTAACTGGAAAAATGACAAACTTCCCTGAGTTTCAGAGGTGGTAGTTTCCTCATCTCTATGATACAGGTAATGCTTACATAACCTACCTCATGGGACAGGGGTGAGGGAAGAGCTTTCTCAACCTGAAAGCTCTACTTCTCTGAATGTAAGCTATTTTCAATAATGTGTGTGTATATATCCCTTTCAAAGTACATAAAGGCTTCTAAGTACCAGCCTTCCAGCTTTGGAGTAAACTTACAATTTAGAAGCAGGGTTAGGGATGGCTCTCAGAACCACCGCCACTTCCCTATCTGGCTGGCCTAAAAATATTGGGGAGGTATTGGTGATGGCCAGGTAGAGGCTGCTACCACTTCAGGGAATTTTCACTGGGTATTCAGAGAATAGATTGAGCTCTCAACTTCTCTTTTGCTCAGCTGTGATAGCTCACTTCAGTTATGGAACTGTCTGTATTATGGTACCTTTAGGAATGAACTGCCTGTATTATAGCACCTTTAGGCTAAGGTGACAAATTTGAAGTCAGAGGTTTAGGGTTCAAATCTAATTCTATACTTCTTGAGCTAGCCTCCTCTGAACCTTGGTTCTGGGAATTTGGGGCAGTGTGGTATAGGAAAAAGGACAGTGATTTGGAATTGGAAGATGTAAGCTCACATACTGGATCTACTACATCTGTGTAACTTTGACCACTTTCCTTTCTGGGACTCAGTCCATTTATCCATATAGTAGGAGTCTGGACTAGTCTAAGATCTTTCCTAGTTCTAAATCACATAGTCTTCTAACCTTTGAGGTCTCTTCAAATTTTGAGAAGCTATGATTCCTGTACCTTGAAAGATGAGAAAATGGAGTTGTGCATAGGTTAGACTTCTTGGGCTGATGAATATATTTCATTCAAAATGATCTGCTCCTATTTCTATGAAAGTCAACATAGCCTGAAGCACTGTCTTTCAAGCAGGATTATTCCCTTGTCTCCTTCCCTTCTTCTTGAGCAGGGGAACAGCATGAACTTTGGGGGTGTTTACTTTCACTTAAATACAGACAGCATGTTCAGCAAAATACCCACACCATTTTCTTCCTGACTTGAATTTGGAAGGGTCAGACTGTATCACATGAGATGCAAATTGGAGCAATTCTCTGTGGATTACGATTGGTTCTGACCCAGGCTCCTGAAGTCTAGATAATGTATCAGGTAATCCCGATGGCATTTCCAGGAAAACTTAAGACCCCAGGTTTAGGATTTAATGATTTGTTAGAACTATACCTGTTTTAGAAAGAAACTCTCCACTTTAAGTAATGAAAGATTAGCTGAGGCTTTCCAAAGGGGCGGGGGGGGGGGGGGAATAAATGCTCTTACTAAAGAAAATCCCCAATGAATTAGTACTGTAATCTTTCCTCACTGTCTAATCAATCTTTTCCTTACTTCCACACTCCAAAGAAGGGCTTCCTCCAGGGGTGGAGATTCTGTGCTAGACACACAGAAATTCATTATCTCATCTGGCTGGTACCACTGTTTCCAATAAAGTGCAATTATGCTGTTATTGAGCTCTTTCTCTCTTTCTCAAAGCCATGCTGTAAACTTTTAGGTCCATAAGCAGTTACTTTGCAGTCAGTCTTCATTAAATGGAATAGTCTTAAAACACTGTCAATTGAATCATCTGGGTTCCCATTAATTTTTAAAAATCTGTATCTGTATCAATGTAAGGAAGATTGAGTGATTCTGAGATATACACATAATAAAGCTCAAATTAAATATGTTTGCTTTTGGCCTAGTCAGCAAGGCTTCCGCTGGATTGGGTTACCCTATCACTGTGTGCTGAAAATTCTTTAACACCTGTCACCACTGGAAAATTGTGTTTTTACATCTGCTACTGGTCAGCACTTATGGCCAGGGGTACAGGGTCACAATGGATGCCAACAAGAAAATGCAGATTGAAAATGGACAAAAATTGGCTTTGAAAAAAAAATCTGAAATAAAAGTGTCCAAAAAAAATGCTGCTTATAGCTGTTTGGTGCTAGAAGCGAACCGTTTTAACTATGTTTAAAATCTTCCTCCTTTCAGGGGGTAAAAATCCAAATCCAATTAGATACTCTGCAAATTCTATTTAGGTTTCTTCTTTTCACCTTGAATCTTGACAACGTTAACCATCCCTGTTATCACTAAAATCATCTTTAGGGAACCACTTACCCCAGCTCTCATCACCCAGTTTTGCAGTGTTATAAAGAAAGATAGGTAGGTGGGTTTCCTCTCACTGATCCAGCCAATTTCCTAAGCAATTAACTGCTGTTTATATTCCAAGCTCGGCACATGGGCTGAAATTGTCAGGCTCGATATTACCTGACTCTTGCCTGAGATGTATCCCTAGTCAGTTCAGCCTACTGTATCTTCCATCTATTTAAATTTCCAATCTGTTCTCTTCTCAAGGGATCACATCATACTTGGCAAAGGTACAGCTTTGGAGTTCTGCAAATTATACTGATCTATACAAATATATAGTTTGGAAATGGCAAGCCTTGCAAATTACATTACCAAAATTCAGTTCCCAATTTGCTAAGCCCTAAAAAGATGAAGCAAGAACTGCTCCCTTGGAAACTTAGGGTCTCTTTTTCCGAAATGTCATTGGGCAGAAGTACTCAGCTTGGATGTAATACCCAAATGAGGGAGATCATGGGGAAAAAAAGATATTTTTTCAGCAACTTAAACCAAGAATGAAAAGAATCTAGTTGTGAGAAGTGGTTTTCCAAGCTGTCACTCCTGGGTGTGGACATGCATGAATACAAACAGTCTGTTGTATAGATTATGAGTGAACTACTGCATCAGAAGCTGTAAACTTGGGATGTTTGCTACTGAGTCATTGGTATTTTTTCTTTTTAAAAAACCCAGTGTACAAAACTCACACTGAAATATTTCTGACTGGGATGAATTTGTTCCATCCATGTAGTTCCTTCCACTCCATACAGAAGGACTCCCTAATGAAAATGTGGTGCTTTTATTTACTGTCTTTAATATAACCAATGTCTGTGTTTGCAGTCTCCTTAAAGGCCCCTATTAGGATCAGGGGAGCCCAGAAGCCATGGACTTCAATTCTCATTTCACAGCTGAAGATATAGGCTTAGGAAGATTAAGTAACTTTTGCAAGGGGACAAGTAATTAAGAACCCAAATTGATATTTGAACCCATGTTCCTGAGGCCAGAACAGTGAGTTCTGGAGAGTCCTGGAAACCACACGCTTTGAATGTAACCTGTTGTTTCAGTGTGAAGCCAACACAGCTGTCCATGGAGACTTTCACCAGCCTTGAACAGGAGGCATCTGGATACATGCCCTTTTTGCCCTGCTCTCCCTCTCCCCAAACCCCCCAAAAGACAGGGAAGATGTTTGAAACTAAGTAATTCTTTAAGAAGTGATCTATACATATTTTTTTCAACATAGCCAATGTAGAGATTTGTTTGTGTTGACAACACATGTTTGTAATAGGTTTTGTTTTTCTTGTGTTCTCAATGAGGTGGGGAGATCAAGGTAAAGGGGGAGATAAGAAAACAGATTTGGGTTGATTATATCAAATAAAATATTTAAAATTTTTTCAACTCTTTTTATAAATTTATTTTTACTTTATTTTTAGTTTTCAACATTCTCTTCCACAAGATTATGAGTTCCAAATTTTCTTCCCATCTCTCTCCTCCTCTACCCACCACAAGAGATCTTGCATGCAGATTACCCCTTCCCCTAATCTGTCCTTCCTTCTATCACACCTCTCTCCCTTCTCCCATCCTCTTCCCCTCCGTTTTCTCACAGGACAAGATAGATTTCTAAACCCCACTGCCTGTATGTCTTATTTCTCAGTTGCATGTAAAAAAAAATTTTTTTTAAGTGATCTACACACACTTGCTAGGAAAGTCTCATACGTACTGGTCTTCTCAAGTGTGAATCTAAACACATGGATATGAAGCCAGAAAATATCTTCAATAATATGCATGGGTTATCCACATGTGAACAAGAGACTGTCTGAAATGTCCTCATCAGAAGATCTACTTAGGATAAATGAGCAGTGCTGTTAATTTCTCAGGTTTCCAAATAATAAAGAACCATCAACCAGAGTTAAAGACAGTTTTCCTTGGCAATTAAGAAGTGCCTTGTTTCCACATTGCATTCTTTCCTTTTGAGATTCATGGATTCACACATTGTTTTGCACAAGATTGAGGCTTGGCTCAGCCCCCACCCTTTCTAGCCAAAGGCAGTTTCCCATTTTGAGTTTCTGAGTTAGAAGTGCAAATATGGGAAGATCATAAATTTATAGCTAGAAGGCAAGGAAGGGAATATGCATCGATAAAGCACCTAAATACGTACCAGTCACTGTGCCAAGTAATTTACAAATATCTCATTGGGTTTTCATCATAACTCTGAGAGGTAAGTGATGTTATTACCCCTATCTTATAGTTGAGGAAACTGAGGCAAACAGAAATGAAGTAACTTATCCAGAGTCACACATCTAGTAAAATGTCCGAGGCTGGATTTGAACACTGGTCTTCCTAACTCTAGGACTAGTGCTCTAGCCACTGAACCACCTAGCTTCCTAGGATAGAAAATTAAAGTTTGCTTTATCCAGCTTCCTCATTTTATAGATCAGGAAACCAAAGCCCATACTTATGACATAGCTTGCTCAAGGTCACAGAATAAATCAGCAGAGCTTGATTCTGAACCTTGATCTTTTGACTTAAAATCTAGGTCTCTTTCCCCTATCTCCACACTAATACTTCCTGGCATCCCTTTGCTCTCCCCATCCCATCCCTTTCATCTTTGTCCCTTCAAATCCTCATTATCCTTCAAGGTTCAGCTAACACTGTCCTCTGTGAGACCATCCATCACTTTTCTAACTGCTCTTTCCCAGACTCCTCGTATACTTACTGTCAGTACCACAGATCATCCTCTCAATTTATCCTGCTGTAGGCCTGTATTGTTTTCTAATTATTTCTTGTATTAGTTCTATCTGTTCCACCAGACCCTGGAAGGCAGGGACCAGACTATGTTGTACATTTCTTTCATGCTCCTCCACAGCACCCAGCATGGAATTTAGTACCATAAGTACATGCTGTTGAATCATCATCAAGTAGGAAGAATTTTACAAGAATTGCTGGAACACTGTGACCTGACCCACTGGAGTGGGCTGGATCTTGATGAGTGAGATGCTTAACAGGAAAAATAATAGCAACGTTCTACTGCGCCATTAAGAACCACAGCCTGGCTTCCTCCTCATCTAAACTGAACTCCCATTGAGCATACACTTTCGTGAAGAATTTGGGTCAGAGTTCTAGGAATACTGAGTAAGGCTTCCCTCAGAGTGGTGATGGCAGAGGGGGTGGTTCCTTTGCACACCATTGCTTCTTCTCTGTGCTTCTTGTCTGGAAAATGCTTGCAGCTAATCAAGATGGCAAAAACCATAGGATTTGCTAGTGTTAGAACTATAATTTCTCACCTTCCTTCCTCAGCATGGAAAAAAAGCAGAGAGAGTCAAGACAGGACTAGGCTCATGTCTGGGTAGCATCCATTGATAAAGAAGAAAAGAGAAGAAAAGAAAAAATAAGTCAGTCAATACCTTTTAGCTTTTCGGCCAATAATGTGGCTTCATGTTCGGAATAATGCATTATTGCCGGAGGGGAGGGAGGACGAAGCCTGTCTTCTTCCAATTTGCGTCTGTGCCTCTCTTCCCTGGCCAGCATCCTCTGTTTACATTCCCATTCATAAAAGTCATCCCTGGCTTGAGCAAAATCCACATGAAGGCGACCAGAGTCCTTTTTGTCAGTGCTGGAGCCTAATCTCATGCGGTAACCTAGAACCAATGAGCAAACACGTTAGACAACAAACATACTCTCTACGGATTAGAAAGAATCTTCTTTCTGAGGCCCTTAAAACACGGCAGGCATATTGCTTATTTCCTCCATACAGCATTGCTACGTGGGTAGGGAACCATTATCACACTCCCCACTTCTAGAAGGTGAGGCCAAAGCATTTTCAAGCTGAGCACCTTGCAGAGTTGGTAATAGCATCATAGGCAGAAAGAATTTTCAGAGGTCATGTAGAGTAGCCTCTTGCTTCCAAGGAGAAGCTTACCTAAACCACTGCCTAGTCTATTTTTAACCATCTACCACAATAAATTCCACGGTGCCTGGACCCCTGAGTCACAACTTCACTGCCCTAGAACATGTGCTGCTTCTGCTTCAATTATCTCTCTGCAGTTCCAAAAGCCACAATTACAAATGCTCTTAGGCAATGTTGCTTTATTTCCACTTATCCTCGGGGGTGCTCTGGAAAAAAAATATTTTACCTTCAACCAGGAGGCTTAACAAAAAGCTTTCCTAAAAGGCCCCACAATGGATCATCTGGCATGAAGCTCAGTATAAATAGCTCCTGCAACCTTTGAAGTCCACAGGAGTTCCGTGCTTAGATCAGCTCTGCAGAGTGGAGCAACACCAGAAATGGACCTAGAAATCTTTAGAGGATTTACTGTGAGCTACCCAACTTACAAGGATTAGAGCAGGAACCTGATCTTAGAAATCAACACAAATAAGCCTGAAATCAGCCAAGCAGTCTGATTTCAAATGCAGAAGGGAAACTTGATTTTGGGATCCCTTCAAAACATAAACTGAG
The DNA here is from genome assembly GCA_023548195.1 of Bettongia penicillata ogilbyi. NCBI lineage: Eukaryota > Metazoa > Chordata > Mammalia > Diprotodontia > Potoroidae > Bettongia > Bettongia penicillata. The sequence goes on from JAJHZJ010000200.1 coordinate 7,152,011, forward strand.
GAACCCACTGAATCAGGTCAACTAGGGCCCACCAGTGAAGTGATAGAGAAGCATTCTTATTATTTTTGGGAGGGGTGAAGGGGACTTTGGATGGGGCTGCTAATAAGCCCTACTTTAAAAGGGGGAGTCTACTCAGTACGGATATTGAGACATCACACAACACTTTTCAAAACATTGAATAAGTATTTTGGGGTTCAAACTCGGGTGGAAATCTCAAGTAAGAATCGTAGCCCCAAATAGGGCATTTCACACCTTTCCAGAATTACAAGTCTTAAACAACACGCAGATCACACACTGAATTCTCTCACAAAATTCAACCTCTTTCTTCCCTCAATGTCAACTGCTGCCTAAGAAAAGGGAAGAGAGAAAGAAAAAAAGTAACATTACAAAAAAAGTGATTCTCCCATCTGGTTAACAAAAATGCAAAATGTAACACTGGAGCAAAATGTTTCTCTCTGCTGTAGATAACTGAGTCTTAAAAAAAAAGCAAAGCAATTAGAAAGAATGTCAGCCATTTAAATCACCTCCCACACCACACTTAGCAGCTGAGCGCAGTCCAGAAACCCTAAGAGCAGTCCAGCTGTCCAATCTAGATCACTGGCCAAAAAACTTCCCCTGTGCCCATGTTCAGAAGATTGTTTTGCAAATGTCTCTGGTTCAAAAACCCAAACGTCACTAGAAGACTTAAAGGGCCCTTGTTGGTGTTCAGCCTAAAATTAGCTTAGCCTTCAGATAGGAAATGCTACCAAACTTAGCGTGGCATTCCGCTTGTCCTCAGGCTTGTAGAGCCTCCCATGCACACCTTACCGCCTTTTCCTCCCTTTCTCCCCAACTCGCCTTTTCGATCCCTCCAAGGCTTCTTTGACTCTGCCTGAGCAAGAGGCCCAACAACCCTCTTGATCCAGTCACAAAGGCTCAACCCTGGAGGCATTACGACTCTGCCCACTCCCTCTTTAGAAGATGGAAAATCAGAAAGAAAATGGGCACCATACTCAGTCAATTGGGAGGTGGGTAGCAGTTGAGGTGGGTCTTCTCAGAAATGAGAAATAGCCAGGATGGAGGTGGCAAGGAAATCTCTGCCAGGTACCTAAATCTGGCACTGAGTTGTCTTCATTTGTGCTTTTTAGCTTTCTAATTGATTCAAAATTGGGATATGGAAAGGGGCCTTTGAAACCAATTAGTCAAACTCCTGCATTTTACAGAAGAGCCAATTGAGGCCCACAGAAGTTAAACAATGTGCCCAAAGTCACATGGTTTGCTGGCGGTGGAGCAGCGATTTCTTTACAAGAAGTCAGGCTGCCCAAATCTTTGTGAAATTAAAGAATGTGCATGAAAAGCTTCACTGACCTGCCAGTCAACAGAACCTCATACTTTAAAATGTTATCATTTAAACCTCCATATAACCATAGCAAGTGAATGACAGAGGTTATTTGTGTTTTAAAATTCAATAGATCTTGATTAATTACCTTCTATGTCCAAGGCACAGTGTTCACCACAATTTAGAATGCCTCCAGATTCTTTCCCCCCCTTTTAAGGACTGATTGGAATAAGTATGCCTCAGACTTGTTTTATGTCTTTATTTAGCATAGGAAAGTCTCTGCAGTGTTGGAATCAAGTCAAGGCAATGGAATTTCACGGCCGTTAGGGGCTGCCTGCAGAAATTAGCTGAAATTTGGCAATGATGTTTAGATGTTGCTTCTCGGCTGGTTTTCCCCTCTTTCCTCATTAACTTCAACTCAATTGACCCACCTTTGGTTTTGATGAGTTAGGGAGGGGAGCTGCCTAGAAATTATATAGTTTTTCCTTAGCTTATGAGGGGGAAAGAAAGGAATGAGATGGAGGGAGGAAGAGATAGGAAATTGGGAAGAGGGGAAAACAGAAGAACAAGGAGAAGTATGTGTGTATAAGGGCAGAATGGAGAAACTGAAAGAAAAGAGAAACAAGTTGAAAATTTTTAGAGTACAAAAAGAAAGAGGGATAAATAGAAAGCAGGGGAGGTAGCAATAAGCATTTCAAAAATTGTGATATTTTGAAGTCATCACCAGTGCCAATGGTATCAGATTTTGATTTGATAACAATTTTGTTGCCCACCTCCTCATACACAGCCCCTATACCTCATTACAATGAGGACTACATGAGATCTTATTTCAAAATCATCAAGTCTGCAAAAATTGATACCAAAGAGCCAGAGATCAATAGACCTGCCCAATCAAATTACAAGCAGATTAGAACCTCAAAGCTAGCAATGAACTTAAAGATCTTATATTCCAACACCCTTCTTAAACGGATACAGAAACTGAGAACAAAAGACATTAAAGAACCTAATCTTTTCTAAGACTAAATTACTTGAACTTTGGTATCCTGGCATCCTAAAAAGTGATGAATTAAAAGGGTAGCTATTTATAGTAAAAGTACTTTGCCCCCCAGAGAACCCCATCTAATAACAGTAATGAGAATCAGAATACATCAAAATGCTTTCCACCTATGACCCATTAGTCAAATAAGAAGCAGAAATGAGGAAGAAAAAGATGGAGATATTATTACAACATGGTGGCATACTGCTGGAGGAGTGGGGATAAATTCATAGCTTTCACATAGTGCTTTTTTGGCAAACAAGACCAAATGGAAGGGTCCCCCTCTGCCTTCCCTTTTCTCTTTTCCAGTTCCCAAATGTTATTTTTGGTGCCGTAGAACCAAGGGAGTCAGCACATATTAACACAACAAAGGACATGCCCCCCACTGACCCTCCCCCAAACCATATATAGAATGCAGAGTACCAGACAGGTAAATGGCTTTATCAACCATGAACTCCTCTGCAAAACGAATATGACAGAAATTCTTCTTGCTTTTCCGAATGGCTGTGATATCGCCACACTGCTCAAAGACTTCTTGAATAATTTCCTCAGTAGCATTTTCAGGCAATCCTCCCACAAATACGGTCTTGCACCCAGGAGGTCTCTCTCTTGTGGAAGGTGGTGGAAGATCTAATCACAACAAAACACAAAGATATTGGTGTTTATTTACGTTTCCTTTGGTAGTTTCCATGGGCAAAAAGCTAGGCCCAGCTAGTATTTCTTAAAAACAGAGATTTCATAGTTGGATACCCACTTATATTTATCTTGGATTACATCTTTTTCAAGTTCCTCTCCCTTCCTCCCGACTCTTGACTGTCTATGTTCATTCTTACATGTAGAATGGCTACACTTGTCCATGAGCAAAGATAAAGCAAATGTTACCATAATTTCATTTCTCTTTCATACTACAGAAGCCCCAGCAAATGGGGAGGGGGAAGAAGAGAAGTACAAAACATGATGAAAAACCTCTGCTGGTTATCTACCTTGTCTTGTCGCCAGATAATAGAACAGAAAACCAGAACACAGAAAACATAACCTAACAGCTCAGAGAGTACTTACTTGGCCGTGAAACACCAGAGCCTGAAGAAACCACTTTTTTATTATTTACATTTAAATGAGCAAACTATTAAATTTGGGGGAAGCTGTATAAAAGATAAAGTGCATACTGTCATAACATTTTACCTAGTTTATATGCAGATTGCTGAAGCAATCTTCCGAAAAGACCAGTTTTTTTAAAAAAAGCTAACACTGATTAATAGGAATAAAAAAAATTGTCCAAGCCAAAAAACAGGTCTGGCTATTAAAGTTCATAAACATGGTATCTGAAGCTATATTCTAAAATATTCTGACCCATTTGACTCATCTAATATTTGTTGCTTTCAACTAAGTACAGTTTAGGCCAGAAGTGCCACTGATGAGGACTAAGAAACTGCTATTGAATTAATTCTTTTTTTCCATCTATCAAAATACATTTTGGGGTTCTCCTGTCTACTATGTGAAGACTCACATTATTTAGATGTTGTTGCGTAGTCAATGCAAGAGTCTAGCTTGGCTGAAAAGATTTTTAACTCTGGCTGCCTAATCTCCAAATATTGCTGTATCAGCAACACTGCTGTATGAAGTCAGCTCCTTGACTTGGAAAGCCATTCCATACCATATGTTTCTTCTAATATGGAGACTCAGGATCTCCATGAGCTTGCAGCTATGTTACATAAAGCTCAAAAGGAGGATACACATGTCACTACCTGGAAACATACACAAAACTATTTTTAAATTCATTTTAAAAAATTTGGAAACCATTAGCAAATGCTTCTTCATTAATATCACTTACTTGGGTTTGGAGGAAAGAGTGTACAACTTTTACAATGAATTATTTCTTTGACGACAGATATGTCCGTGGGTGGTGGTGGTGGTACTAACCCCATGCCTGGTATCATTGGGTTAATTGGAGTGATTCCAGTCATCATATTGAGGCTGGGATCAAAGCCTGGTACGCAGATTGAATCTATAGAAATAACAATTCAAAATCTTGGGTTATGAAACTCAAATGAATTTTATCAGTATTTTGATAACAAAGATCATTCACTTTTAGAATTTTCTTTTCCAGGGAGGAATCTGTCTTGATATAAAGTTATTGCAAACTAGCCCAGAGGAATGATATCAGGAAAAACTTCTCACCTCTCACCCCTAGGCACACTCATGCAGAATGGTGAACCTCAAACTATACATAAAGGAAATGTTAAATCATTTAAATATTAACATGTCCAAGTAGAATACAGCCTATTAAAGTATAACACTATGCCCCATGAAGTTTAGCTATTATATAGAATGCAATTTTCTGTTTCAGAACATTAGTATGCAATTTATGTTGTGTTGTGACCCAGAATGTGGGAAGATCTCAGAAGGGCCCTCTAAATTTACTTCTCAGCCTGATTCTATCAAGGTTGCCTTCTTTTCCAAATGCCCTTGATTTTGGAAGAGTGATCTGTGATCACCTGCTTCATGGTAACATAGTCAAGAGGCTGCCAAACCCTTTTACCTTGGAAACAAGTAGCTTCAGCTCTTGTAGCTCACACCACTCCTTGACTCTCATGTATTCAATTTCAGACCAAATCATCTACCCTTATTGATTTCCTCACCACTAATTCTTTGAACCCCAGTAATTCAGTTTCTGACTTTCATTTTACTACTATTGATCCTTCCAAGGTTACCAAGGCTTTTAAAAATGTAAACCCATTTTTTCCCCCTACTTCATAGCTCCTTTGTCATTTCTATAGCACAGTTCAGCTGTCCTCATGCTGCTGTTGGACTCAGTGATAGTGATCCCTGCCTACCACACAAGTCCAATATTCCTCTTTCACTGGTTCATCTTTAAATGTGAGTGTCCCCAAATGTGGGTTGGCCTTTTTCCTGACTATACTTTCTCCTTTGGTAAGTTTCACTCCCATGGGATCAATAATCACATCTATTCAGATGACCCACAGCCCAATCTTTCCCCCAGGTTCCAGTATTGTATCATCAGTTACCTGTCTGATATCACCAATTGCATATTCCTTCTAGTATAGTATTCCAAACTCAACAAACCCCATTCTCTCTAAAACTGATATTATTTCCCTACCCCAACTACCTATTTATAGAGATGGCACACATTCACACAGAATTGAAATCTTGAAGTGATCTTTGATCCTTGATTTTTCCATATGTCTCAATCCTTATATCTCATCTGTTGCCAAGTTGTTTAAGGCTATATTAAGCTGAGAATACTGAGGGAGATAGGGAGATGCCAAGAAGGCATAGCCATCACTGGGTTCCATGTTTCATTTGGATGTTTCAGGGAAGGATAAGAGGGAGCTCTCTGATGGTCAGAGGCATAATTATGCTAATTAACAAATTTTATCCCATTTTACAAAGACCAGGATGAGTGCTTATTAGTAATTACTGAAGGCTTCATGATCATCAAGATACAACTAATTAGAAATGAGAAGTAAAGCATGCTTGTATATTCCATATATTTGTCTCCAATTAAAATGCATAATGAAGATAAAGCCAGGATAGCTGTAAAGTTCAAGAGAAGAGTGAAATTCTTTTTTTTAATTTTCAAATGTATTTTATTGATATATTTTGTTTTTTTATTTTTTTCTATTAAGTAATTTATTTTTAGTTTTCAACATTCACTTCCATAAGCTTCTGAGTTCCAAATTTTCTCCCTATCTCTCTCCTCACTCAACCCCAACATGTATTCTGATTACCCTTTTCCTCAATCTGGCCTCCCTTCTATCACACATCTCCCCTTTTCTCATCCTCTTCACCTCTATTTTCTTGTAGGGCAAGATAGATTTCTATACCCCACTGCTTGTATGCCTTATTTCCCAGTTGCATATAAAAACAATTTTTAACATTCAGTTTTAAAACTTTGAGTTTCAAATTCTCTCCCTTTCTCCCTCCCCACTCACCCCCATTGAGAAGACAATTTGATATAGGTTGTACATGCACAGTCCTGCAAAACGCTTCCATAATAGTCATGCTGTGAAAGAGTAACTATATTTCCCTCCATCCTATCCTGGCCCCCATTTCTTCTATATTCTCCTTTGATCCTATCCCTCCTCAAAAGTGTTTGCTTCTGATTTTCCCTGCTTCCCATTTGCCCTCCCTTCTATCACCCCTGCCCCTTTCCCCCTACTTTCCTGTAGAGTAAGAGAGATTTTCATACCCAATTTGGTGTATGTTATTCCCTCCTTAAGTCAAATCCAATGAGAGTAAGGTTCACTCATTCCCTTTCACCTCCCCTTTTCCCCCTCCATTGTAAAAGCTTTCTCTTGCCTCTTTTATGTGAGATAATTTACCCCATTCTATCTTTCCCTTTCTCCTTCTCCCAGTACATTCCTCTCTCACCCCTTAATTTTATTTTTTAGATATCCTTTCATATTCAACTCACCTTGTGCCCTTTGTCTGTCTATATGTATGCATGTATATGCATGTATATATGTACATATGTATATGTATACAGCTGGGTAACTCAACTCCTCCTATCCTGTCTGCCTCCCCTTCCCCTTCCTTCTCCTCTCCAAAGAAAGTTAAATTTGGATGGCCAAAAGATGCCCAGTTGACTTGGGTTTTACTAGCTCCTGTCCTGTCCTATCCTGTCCTAAAATGTTAAACCTACTGCACTCTGAAACTGGGACTCCAATGGGCCTCTGCCTAAGGGCTCCTCTGGACCCTCCTAGTTTTAGAGTGATTATCAATAGTAACTGTTGCTGGTGACCCAGCCTGATGTCTTTCTTTTTCTTGACCTCATTAAAGGGGCTATGCCCTGGCTACTTCTTAAACAGGCCTATTCAGTGAATGGGCATTGCCTCACCCTATGTGAGTAACTGCAAAGACCTTGACCTAAAGGATCCAAGCCTCCCACTGCATCCTGAGTCATCTCCAGTCATCCTGAGGAATATCAGGTCACTGGATTCGGATGGCTCTGCAGGAGAAGGGAGGTTGGTGACCTGCACAGCCCTCCCTCTCTCAGAACAAAGTCAAGTGCAAGTCATGTCATCATTTCTCTGATGGCATGGTCTTCTTCGGCAATGAAGGACACATATGTGTGTGTGTGTGTGTGTGTGTGTGTGTGTGTGTGTGTGTGTATTCTCTCCAAATACTCCAACACTGAAAATTCTCATGAATTACAAATATCATCTTCCCATATGGGAATGTAAACAGTTCAACTTTAGTAAGTCCCTTATGGTTTCTCTTTCCTGTTTAATTTTTCATGCTTCTCTTGATTTTTGTATTTGAAAGTAAAATGTTCTATTCAGCTCTGGTCTTTTTATCAAGAATGCTTGTAAGTCCTCTATTTCATTGAATATCCATTTTTCCCCAGAAAGATTAGACTAATTTTTGCTGGATCGAGTAAGATTCTTGCTTGGATCTCACTCCCTTTCCTCCAGGAACAGTTAGGGAAACAGACAGCTCCAGATTTAGAACCAGAAAGGGCCTTATAGACCACAGAGTCCAACCTCTTCATTCTGCAGATGAGGCAACTGAGGCACAGAAGGATTAAATGACTCGGGATCACAGAACTGTGAAGTGTCTGAGGCAGGTCCTTATGACTGTAAATCCAGGGAGCAATAAAACATTACTAATGAACTATAAAATCCAGGGGATTCTTGCATGGCAGCAAAGTGATGTGGTGGACTGAACACTGGGCTTGTATTCAAGAACATCTGAGTTCAAATTCAGCCACAGTCATTTATTAGTTGGGTAACCCTGGACAAGTCATTCCACCTCTGTCTGCCTCAGTTGGCTCAACTGTAAAATAAGGATAAAAATAGTTTCTGAGGAACAAATAAGATGATATTCGTAAAGCTCCTGGCATAGTTCCTAATACTTAATACATATTTGGCTGCTTCTCTCTTTTCTTCCTCTCACCTATCAAGGGGGGCTATTTGGTGGAGAAGTTGGGTTGGCCATCGCAGAAAGTGGGATAAGCCTTGTAATTCAAGACCTCAGCCTGGGATAGCATTGGTCCTCTTTGAAAACAAGGACAAATAACAACAATAATTGATAATGCTAAGGCGATGTCACCAAGATGCCCGACTCTGTGGTAACCCTGTCTCTAATAGCAGATGGGACCTCTTGGGGGAGATCTTCTCTATTTATGAATGCAAGACATGCATTCATTCTGGGAGCTGGGAGAAGCACTTGGAGACCATATGGTCTCCTTTCCCACACCCCCTGAATCCAACAGTTTATTGAACTGAATGATGCATGTAGCTAATATTTTGTGCACTTATTATTATTCAACTGGTAAGTACAAGTGGCTTCTAGAAATAATCCAAGCAATAAAATAGTGGTGAGACAACCATTTTCCAAACTAGATATTGACAAACTAGAGTAAATGCAAAGAACGATAGGCACCAGAATCATAACCAGGTCACAGCGACTAGAGTAGGTGTGGGGAGCCTGTGGCCTTGAGGTCACGTGTGGCCTTCTAGGTCCTTGAATGAGGCCTTTTGACAAAGTCCAAGTTTTACAGAACAAAATCTTTTATTAAAGGGATTTGTTCTGTGAAGGTGGGATTCAGTCAAAGGGAGCTTTGACTCAGAGTGCTGACATATTAGGAAGTGGGAGGAGGTATTTCCTACATGCAGCAGTTTACAATTAAGGGGAGAGGAAGAGGGCATGGAAAGACTTCAGATTTCAAGATGAGTAATCCTGAAAATTAAAAAAAAAAAGGATGATACAGGATTTGCTGGAGAAACAAATATGGCCTTGGAAAGAGGAGCAACTTCTGGGCATCCAGGAATTGTGATAATGGTGTGGTCCCTCTGATGATTTTCTATATGAAAAGTGAGGGTACTTCATGGCCCAAGGGACAAAGGTAGAGCTGCCTCAGAAGGGATGAGTGCTGTCCTAAAAGGAGAGGGAAGCTATCACATTTGTCTGGGTATCTGATTTCTGGTTACAGCTCTGTGGGGAGAGAAGGTAAAAGGATTGATGACCATAGCTACAAGAATCAGGTATGATTCTCTCAGAGAAGAGCCAATTTAGTAGAGGAGATAGCTATCTTAAAAATATCAAAAATGCATTTGTATAGGAGAGGAATTTGTCTTGTTTTGCTTTACCTCAGAGGGGATAAATAGGAAGAATTTAGTAGAAGATCTAGGCTTGAATTATAAGAAAAAGAATTCCTCAAAACTGGAGCTATCCAAAAGTGAAATATGCCTTCAGAAGTGGTGGGATTTCTCAATGGTTGACTTCAAGGAAAGACTTGAGGACATGAAAGCCACCTGTCAATTATACTTTGGTGGGAATTTTTGTTCAGACACAGGTTAGACTAGACAGTGCCTGAGTTCCCTTTTAAATCTGAGCTATGGTTTTGTGAATGTAAAAAGCCATCCTAAAAGAATGAATGTCTGGGCAAACAGATTGAGTCAAAGGGTGAGATCCATTGACATTCTCTGTATCTTGCTCCCTGATCTGGCATTAATCTCTCTGTCTGAATCTTTGCTACTGCAAAGGTTTTCCAATTTCCATTACAAATCCTTAGGTTTTGGTATTTCAAAAGAACCTTGATACTGACCTGGTCAAGCCTTTGGGGTTTTATGCTTAGATTACAATTCATACTTTGTCATTCTTCCCTTGAAACCAAATGTCCCTCCCTAGCTCCAGTGATTGTCTTGATCACTAGTTTGTGTTGGCCCATTGGCTGGGTAATTGTATGGCACCCTTCAAATGCCAGATTCTCTGATTCTGGTTAACTTCATTTTAACAGATGACATCATTGCTGGAATCGCAATTTCACATATTTTTATCCAAAAAATGAAGAAAAATTAGATTTTTCACTTAAGCACAAGATGAGGGAAAGGGATAGAGAGAGAGAGAGGAGAGACAACTATTAATAGCTAGTGTCTAGGTAAGGCAATTCAGCCCAAATAAGAAATAATAGTTAAATGTAAGAAATACATTTCTGAATGGAGTTCTTAATCTCTAGAAACAGTTTTCAAAGAGGGCTTTATGGGAATCATTTTACCTGGAGGTTAACTTTCTAAAGAAAGAAGATACTCTCCTTTGCAGCAGGCTAATCTTTCCAGGGATAGACTAGCACAGGGAAAAGACATCTATTTCACAAATACAATGGGATGGCCCTGGAGGTTACTGCTGGTGGCTCTCTGCCTTTCTCCATGTACGAACCTTTCTTTTCTCTATCTTATCCCTTTCTTCTTCCTTTGACCACTCAATTTCTTCCTTCTTTCATACTCTGCTTTCCTTCCTTCCTTCACTTTTTCTATTTTTAATTTTCTCTTCTTAATAATGCCTTGGATCTACCAGTGGCATGGACTCAAGAACTCTGCTGGTGACACTCAGAGCTCAAGATGCTGAAGACCACCCTAAAGCATTCACTTAACAGAATAATATGTTAATTTCTTGCCAGGAACAAAGCCTACTAAGAGGAAATGCAGGAATAATTAACATATTGTAATGGCCTATGGTTTAGCAACAGGGATATCACACAGGAATGAATGATCAATAACATAAATTGAAGAGGAATGTGATTAAGAGACACAAAGTAGATAAGGAAAGGAATTTGCAATTTGAGGGTCAGGGTTCAGGAAATGCTGTCTGGGGGTTAGATAAAGAGTGAGATGTGAAGACCTAAGAAACTGCTATGCATTCTGATGATGGAAAATCTGCCCTCGGGTTCTCTTCATTATTTGTTCATTCTTCTGTGTTGAACCCTGTGGGGTTCATGACTCTGAGTCTTGTCAACCTCCTCAACCATCTGCCTCCTCATCTCCTCCAACATTATTGATTTGGCTAGGAGATGCCACTTCTCACTACTCCCAGTACATGCATGCAGTGTGACTATGAATTCATGAGATTTCAAAGAGACTTGAGATTTGGCCTTAAAAACAGTCCACTCTGTCTTTATTCCAATGATGGCAGCAGGCTTCCATTTCCTCATCAATAAAGTCAGGAGGTTGAACTACAAAACTTCTAAGGCAGGCTCATCCATTCATTCTTTTAATAAATATTTACTAAGGACCTACTAAATGTTAGGCTTAGGCATGTTGGCTTAGCAGAGAAAGTGCTAGACTTGGAGTCAGAAAGGTAAGATCAAATCTGGCATTCAACATCTGTGTTACCTTGGACAGCTCACTGGGCCTCAAACAACCCTCTAAGACTATATTATAGACAAGTTGAGATCTTAGTCCACATTAATGAAAGGATAAGCTTTTAACAAATTGATGCATATGCTAAACATGGAGAGAGATAGAAAACTCACCACTAGCTAGCTAAAAAGATAAAAGTATTCATGCACTATGTGTCAAGCCCTGAGCTAAAAAGACTAGAAAAAAATACAATAATACAAAACTGAATATAAATAGAAATTGAAGGCAAGAATATTAGGAGAGAAAGATCATTTTAAGCTGAGGGGAGGTTGCATGAAAGAAATGACCTTTGATCTGGATCTGAACCTAATATTGTATGGATAAAGAAAATCTCCAAGATTCAGTTTCAACTAGAAAATTCTGTAACTCTATGCTGATATAGCTCAAGGTATTTTAAGAACGCCTACTTGGGAATTCAATTGCCTTCAGATGCACTTTATGAGGCATACATGACAATGAGTCTCATTTCACAGTCACATCTCATTTTTTACCTTCCAAACCACATATCTCAGCTTGATCACCCATGGTATTCAGCAGACTTGACACTTGACTCCAAACAAATTTCAGCTTGTTTCCAAAAATCAAAACCGTTTTCAAAGGAGTTTGCTATCACTGGGAAGATTCAAAAGAATGTATCTCAAAGAATGTGTTTAAAAGAAAGGAGGAGCTAGAAAGAAATGTCTTGAACATTGATGTTTTCAACATCATTAAAAATGTAAAAAATCTTCCAAGTTGATGGATTTGAAGGGGGTAAAATGCATTCAGACATATGATTTCTGGGATGTTTGATTAAATATAAATGGTAATCTCATCACTTTAAAGTCACACTTTATATAACATTAGTTTGGTTTCGTTTTTGGTGGCAAGGGGGTGGGTCATGTAACCTTCCCACTATGTGCCAACAAAAAGATTAGCTAAAACTGAAACAGGTCAGAAGAGCAAACCTGAAGGGTCCATGAATTATATTAAGCAGATATTTCTCACAACTACAAGGCCCAGTGCTTATAGTCTCCTATAGCTGTAATGTCCTTTTTTCCCTCTCTCTCTATTTGAAGGTGAAATAAGTAAAATATCTTGAGAGATGGATTACTGGGTAAGCATGGCTTATCTCATGAGTGAAATAATTTAACCTATAATAAGAATTATTCAAATTTTCCTAAGACAAAAATCATATGCAGAACATATGGGATTTAGTGATACATTCCTGGTGAAATCAGTACTTTGAAAAGAGCTTAGAAGACCAACAATTGATAAAACTCACTTTTCTATAGTATTTTTAAGGTTTATAAAGTGTTTACCTCAATGTGGTGAGGTAACTCAATTTTGCAGATGAAGAAATTGGCTAAGAAAGGTTAAATAGCTGGCCAGACATCATACAGCTAGTGAGTATCAGAAATGAGATTTGAAATAAGGCTTTCAAGGCACTGAGACCAGTTCTCTCTCCACTATACCCTGCTGTGGGATCTCACAGGACCTAGGATTGGACACTGGGTGGTGGGGGTGGGAGTGGGAAAGGATTAGAGCTTTGTTTTATAAGATCCGTGAACTTTTTTATAATATAAGAAGACCTGAAAAAGTGCTTTCATACACAACAGACACAGATGGTAAGGAAAGGGCAGACTCTGCTTTAATGACTTGTTTTCTTTCTTGTCTTTCCTGGAAGTGTCACACTGGTGACTTCAGGAATGCTGCTCTCCATCTCCACAGAGAATGGGGTGGGGATGAGGAAGGTCAGTCCCAAACATGGAAAAACAGAGAAATTAAAGCAAGGGTAACTGGAGATCTTTTTATAATAATAGCTTGTACATAAGTCTTTATATATTGTGCTTTATGGCCACAGAAGTACTTTCCCCTCTGTTATCTCATTTGATCCACACAACTTTCCTGTGAAGTCGTTAGCATAAATATTACAGATGAGGAAACTGAGTCATAGAGATGTTTAGTGACTGCTCAAAAAACTCCTAAGTGGCAGAGTCAGGTCTTGAAGCTCATCTTCCTATTTTAAATTTAATGCTTTTGCAACTATATCAAGCTGTCTACATAAAATCACTTTCTGACAGAGATAGTTTCCATCCTGAGTTATGAGTTATCATCTTCTTTGAATTTCTCTAAGTGTATGATACAAATTCATGATTTCCTGATTCCCAGTGCAGCATTTGGCCCTTTGTTATCATTATTCTTAAAGCAGGGATAGGGGTTGGGGGGAAGGTGTGGGGATTCTGTGGGCACACAGACATGAACTGGGTGCAGGCTACAAGAAGAGATACCCATCTAGGGTACTGTTAACATTCTCAGCCTTCTCCTCCCATTATCCACTCTTGATCTCTTTCCTTACTTTCAGATCTCATGTACTCTTAGCCTACTACCATCTCTGTAGGTCCCTACCCAGACTCACATCTCCAGTGAGAACAAGATTCTTTCTGAAACAAAGGAGACAATTGCATCACAATGCCCTGCTAATCTAAAGGGAGAGTGGATCATTTAAAACCCAATCTGTTGAATGAAAAGTCCAAATTCATGATGTCAAAACTGTAGGGGCAAGAAAAAGCCTCTTTCTAAGGATCTGTTTTTATTATTATAGGGTAGTTACAGTTTCTGGAGCTCTGGCAAATCAGTTTGTGGTCCACAATCATACTGATGTTGCAGTTTTGCAGAAATATAATATAGGAATTAACCAAAAAGTAATTCCCCACCTCCAATACACACACACACACACACACACACACACACACACACACACGTGTGAATGTATATATACAACCATAAACATATGTGTGTATATATATGTTTATATATACATACTATATATATGTGTGTGTGTGCATATGTGTTTACACACATATCCACACACACAAATTGGGATCAAACTTTTTTTTTAAGATGATTTTTAATTTCCTGTTTGGAAGCTTTTCTGAAAATGTCTATCTTAGGAAATGAACCCTTTTCAGGTCTTCTTTTATTCCAAATTCAATAAGGGACATGAAATATAAAATGAAAGAAATTAACTCCATAGGAGATTAGAGGTAAGGTGAACATCTTATTGAATTTATATGAGAAGTTGATTCCCACAGTAAAATCTTTAAGAGAATAAAACTGTCTTTAAAAAAAATGCTTTTGTGATCTTTGCCAAGAGATTCAAAAGTCATAAGGAGTAAGTTTTTCACTTAAACACCAGATGCATAAGGAACGTGTTCTTAAAGTCCTGCTGTGCTCATTTAATAAACAAAGACCTCATTTCATCTCTCAGATCCTCTGAGCCTACTTTTCATCAACACTGGTAGGATTCAGAGAGATGAAGATTTTGTAGAGCTGATTACAAGGTTTATGGACTTTGGGGTGAGCAATTTGTGCCCCTGTTTGAAAATATGACAACGAAATGAGTAATGGGAACTTTAAACTCAATCCCTCCTTCCTCAGGAAGTCTTTCCCATTCCCTCTTAATTGCAGTGCCCTCCTTCTCTTAATTATTTCATATTTATCCTGCACATAGGTTGTTTACACATAGTTGTTTGCATGTCTCCCCCATTAGACTGTGGGCTCTTTGAGGGGAGGGTCTTGTCTTTTTACCTCCCTTTATAGCTCTACTTCTAAGCACCATGACTGACATATTCTATATATACAATACTATATGCCTGATATGCTGCAGGCATTTAATATTTCCTGATTGGCAAAGTGCCCCAGAGCAAAGGTTCCTGAATTAAGTCTGCCATATCTATTACCCAGTCTACAAAGAATATTAGGTGGCAAGTTAAACAGTAAGAAAAAGCCCTTAAGAATGCTTGTTTTGAGTGGGCAGCTGGTTAAGAGTATCCAAAAGTTCCCTGAGAGCTCCTCATCCTAGGCTGGTTAAGTGAATTGAATGGATAAGAACTACAAAAGCTGACTATACAGTGAGCCAGCCCATACCACCCAGAGGGTATCATCAAAATGTTTTATCGACCTACTGAAATATAGAAATACCAGAGGGACCACCACAAATGGGACATGAAAGTTTTTAATGGAGCATCTGGCATATAACAGGTAATAAGCTTAAGCTGTTTGGAAGCCAACTATTCCTTCCCTTTCCTCATTTCATTTCTATTTTCACTGCCCTTCAAACCCTTATCACTTCTTGTCTTCACATGCTTCCTGGGTTCCAGGTCTCGAGATGCAGCCTAATATTGCCTTCGCATTTCTGGCTGCCATATTACATTGCTGATAGTTCACTGTCTCTCCCTACCCCCAATCTTTTTCAGATGAAATTCCATCTAATCATGCCTTCTCCAGATTATGCTTGCAACAATGATTATTTGAGTTTACCATGATACCTATTAAATTTCACCTTATTTGACTTGGTCTGATTCTCCACCTCTTACTACTGCTAAGATCTTGGGAAAATCACTGCAATATCCCCAGCCTCAGTTTCATCAGATGTAAAGATGAAAGGACCAATGAAGAGAATCACTGAGGAAAACCTTAAAGCTGGAAGTCTGTGATCCTACCTAAATACAAAGTGTATGCAAAGTCATTACAAGAGAGAGAAAGTGATACTAGCTGAGGCAGAATAATAGCAAACCTCATGTAGGATGGGGCACCTGAGCTATGATTTGAAGGAGAGATTCTGTGAGACAAAGGTGAGGAGAAAGTCTGTTCTGAAATTAGGGGACCACCTGAGCAAAGGCACAGACACCATAGGTGGGAGATACCTAGCAGGCAAGGAGAGCAGAAGGGAGGTGGGAAGAGAAGGAAGGAGGGAGGGGGGAAAAAGGGAGGGAAGGAGGGAGGGAGGAGAGGAGAGGGAGGGAGAGAGAGAGAGAGAAAGAGAGAGAGAGACAGAGAGAGAGAGGGAGGGAGGGACAGAGAGAGACAGAGAGAGAGAGAGGGAGAGACAGAGAGGAGAAAGACAGAGACAGAGAGAGCGAGGGAGGGAGTTAGAGAGGAGGGAGAGAGAGGGAGACAGAGAAAGAGAGACAGAGAGAGAGAGGGAGAGAGGGAGAGAGAGAGAGAGAGAGAGAGAGAGAGAGAGGAAGAGAATAACATGAAATCAGACTGGAAAGGTAGATGGGAACCATATTTTTTAGTGTTTTAAATGCCAGTCTGAAAAGTTTATATTTTGTCCTATAGGCCATAGGATTTATTTCATATTTTAGGGTAGGAGGATATAATGGGAAAAGAAAGAAAATAGAGGAAGGCTGACTATAATTACTAAGTAGGAGATTATTGCAGCAGTCTAGGAGAGAGGGGAAGATGAACTTAAATAGGGTACAGGACATCTCTGACAAGATATGACAAGAAAGGGAGAAGGAAGAGATGAGGATGACTTTCAGGGTGTTAACTGGAAGATGGCAGTGCCATCAGTGGAAAGTATTATTTTTCATCTTTGTGTCTTAAGCATCTAGCACAGAACTTACACATAGTAGATTTTTAATGAAACTTTAATTTCAATTTAGTTGAAGGTCAAAGAGCATTCAAAGGTTCTTATGTCAGATCAAAGTAAAATAATCTATCTAGATTCTTTTATTTTTAATGTGACTGGTATAGTATAGAGAGACTGAAAAAGAAGTATCTAATATCCTTAAGAAAGAAATCACACATGACCATCAGCTTTTTCAGTAACCTCAAAAGACATATAGGTACTAGCATCACTGAACCTGGTAGACAATAAGACATAGCAAAGTCATCCAAGAGATCCTAAAATAAAACTTTCCATGTTACCTTCAAACATGGAAGCTTTAGCTCCTTTGGACACCAGAAAGACAGTCCTGATCTTTGCTTCAGCACCTCCAAATCTGACATCATGATGCCTATTTCCACCTTCCAGTGGTTTATCCTCTTACATTACAATACAAAACATGGAGAAGTGAAAAAGAGAGCTCTTCGATTCCAAGGGTACCTTCACCCTCTTAGAACAACAAACTATAGCTCTCTTACTTCTCCAAACAGGACCAGATATTGGTGTGAGACTTCAGTCAGGGATGGCCTTCTGAGACACTTATTGAGATTGCATCAGAAAAAAAAGCTATTTGGAGATATCTGTAAGAATGATTACTGCTTTTCTATTCCCTAATATGAGCAAAATCTCCTTGGAAGTTCAAAAGGACCTCAAATCTACTATGTCTTAGATATTCTTAAGCACCAAGTTATCCACAGAGGGGAATTGCTAACTATTTTTCAGAATTTATAAAACAAAAAAAAACTAGGAAATCCAGAGAAGGGTTACGAAATATAGGTTGAGGATAGAGAGCAATTTGTTTGTGGTGGTAACAACAGTAATAACAATAGCAACTCCTCCTCCTACTACCACCACTACTACTATTACTACTACTACTATTTCTACTGCTACTACTACTACAAGTACTACTATTATACTGCAACTACCACTACTACAGCTACCACTACTGTTACTACTACTTCTGCTACTGCTACTGCTACTACTACTGCTACTACTGACATTTATACTCAAATGGATCTGTGATCTCATTGTTTTGCATTTTCTTTTCAGTGAAGTAGATGGTAAGCTCTCTACGTTTGCCCATCTGGTATTACTCTTATCTGTCTTCTCCAAGAGGTTTGCCGCAGGGCTCCACCCAATGTGTCTGGTGGTCTCCTTCCCTTTCTCCCAATGTTATGAGGCTACCAGTGCAGCTTTATCATTATCCATCTGCTACCCCTCACATATGACATATAAACAGTCCATCTCTTTCTATCATACATTCCCTGAGAGCATCTTTTACTCCTGTTCATCAAAGCTCCTTGTTAGGTATACACTGCAGCCTCTCAAACTCACCATGTACTTCTCCATTGCCCTCTGTGTGATATTCATGTTCATCTTATTAAAGGTTGTAGAGTTCCACATTTCACAACCATACTTCCATTTCTATAGCCCTTTAAAGTTTTGCAAAGCTATTTCTATGCATTACCTTATTTAAACCTCAAAACAATCCTTTAATGTAGATACTATCTTCCCCTGCCTATCAGGTTCCACTCCATTCAGGTGGGCTTCTGTCCACCTGAAGTCCATGAGAATAGATGCAAAGAATGAAGCCTGGCTAATTTGCTTCTTTCTTAACTTCTTTTCATAGCCTTTCTCATTAGCTGATAATGAATTTCCATCTGGTACAATGGTATGTGACCTTGTACTGTCAGGCTTTTACATAGGAAAATGTACTGCTTAGGCTCTCAGTGTTCTCTGTGGTTATGTATGTGTGTGCGTGTGTGTGTGTGTATGTGTGTGTATATATATATATATATATATATATATTTTTTTTCTTTTCCCTCATGATTTAAATGATCATTGATGAAGGAGCCTACTGCAGATATAGGGGGAAAAACACACTGGGGTGGGGAGCCTTAGGAAACCTTTCTTGGATGCTCAAACAGTCACACAACATACACTTCTCTGAGAAGCAGAGATACAGTAAATGTATATCAAAAGCCCAAAATGTTTATCTATGTCCACTTGTCCCTGGCATTTAATGGCTCCCATTCTAAAGGACTACTTTAATTCTTTGTCTGAACTCAAGATAACAGTTGAGCAAATGCCAGGCCATTCTGGGAGCCAAATCACATGTAAATGAAACAATGATCAGTCAGTGAGTGGGGAGCACAGATGGCATTTTCGAGTGTAAGATCTTTCCGGACGGGGATCTTCCAATTGAACCCCACATCCTTGGATGTACGCAGAGGATATTTGATGAGGATTAAGTTTTGATTTTATAAGTCAACTGTGGTTTCAGTTTGCAGAGGCAGCTGGGTGATAGGTAACTTTCCATAAATTTAAGTGGGAAGAAACAAATCTTGTTCAATATTTACCTTCCAAGATGATTCCCTTATCCTTTTACCTTACAGCAAGTTATATAGGTATTCTTTATTTCTAGTCTTTTAAGAAATTGAAATTTTGTAGACATTGCCTAATAAATAAGATCAATAGGTGGCAGGCAATTTTATAAGAGTATACAGGATACCATTTTAAGAGAATTAAATATAACAAAAATTCCAGGCAAAGCATGTAAAAAGATACGCACTAAAACTTTGGCATAACCTTAAAAAGATTGCAAGATTTCATATTAGCTCCATCCAGTCTTCCTTACACAGGAGGCTTGGTAACCACATTTATTTTCTCAAATCCATTCCAACAAAGAGACAATGATATAGTCTATGAAAAACCCTTTGAAAATGGCTAAATGCCATCCAAAGGTAAGGCATTATTATTATAGCTGTTGTTTTTGCTCCATGACTCTGACTTTATTCAATTCATCACACTGTTTGACATCTTATCATCATTCTTTCCCTGAAGCTCTCTTCTGACGTTTCTCCATGGTGCTGGGGGCAGCTCTGGGACCAGTTGAGCTGTGCTAAGCTCTGACACATCCTGCAAAGTGGAAAGACTTTGCGTTTAAGCCAAGGGATAAACTCTTCTCTGTGGATGTTGGTCCAAGAAACAGGCTGAGTGAGTTCAGGGTCTCATCCATCCTCAGAAGGCTGACCAAAGCAACCCACATACAAACTATTCAGCAAGACATGGAGGGATTGAGATAAAGAGTGGGCAAGGGTGTCTACACAATGATGAGATTATAGATCTTTCAAAATACTAAGGTGTTGATAGTATTTTGTAGACCACAAAGTATCTCATTAGCAATGCCTCATAGCATCATTGTGATGAGACAGGCCCCTCATTTTTTTACATTCATTTAGTCTGGCAATTTATTTAATCTATTCTCATTGTGTAATTGAAAAATGGAGTAAGGTGCCCAAGATCATAAAACAAATCTGAGAGAGCTATCTCTTATATGTTTTCAAGCTTATTATTCCTCATATTGCAAGTCTCCCCAATTTGTCTGCCTACAGTACCCAAACATGTTGCATGTTATGGAGAAAATGAAGGGAATAGTATGGCGTTTTAAAAACTGCCCTATTCCAGCCTCCATTTGATATCTTATTATTCTTTTAAAGCCAATTTGCAGAATATGGAAGATTTTTTTAAATATTCCTTCATTTACAAGGGGGGGAATAATAAACTGAGTCATATAAATGAAAATCAACTTTTAATTGTGTGTAACGAAAAAAGCAAATTTTCTACTCATTCATTATAAAAGAAATCAAGAACTACTTATGCAATAGATAATGAAAGCATAAATATGCTTTATATTATGGACAGATAAGAGAGAAAGAAGAGTGGGGAAAGAGGTTAAGGGGAGAAAGAGGGAAAAATACAAAGTCAGGAAGGGAAGACAGAAACAGAAGAAGAGATACACAAGATAGAGATACAGGGATACATAAGAGAAAGATTCCTACAGGAAAAAAAAATAAGAGAAATATTAGAGCATAGAAAGATGGAGGAAGATGAGAAACAGGGAAAGAAGGAGGGAAAGGAAAAGGGAAGCAAGCAAAGAGGGAGATGCACACAAAGAAAGACTGAGAGATAGAGACAGAAGGGTAGGTAGATAGAGATACAAAGATAGAATCTCATAGAGACAGAGAGACAAAGACACAAAAAAATCATTCTTTCAGAGGAAATTAGGAAGACACTCCTCCCCCCCACTAAAACAAGAAAAGAAATACAGTGACAAGAGATTGGCATGTCTAAATCCTCACTGTTTTTGTTCTTTACATGTGAATTTATATTTTAATTCAGACAATACTATTAATAACGTCTTGGAAATTCCATGGTCAGAAAAGGAGACTTGGAAAAGTGATAATGTGCTTAGTAACTGACCCCACAGTACAGAAGATGTAGAGATGTGAATTTAGCTAAAGGAAGACACACACACACACACACACACACACACTACCAAAACCACCACTAACAACCACAAAAACAGAAAACCTTTTATCTATTTTCTAACAATTGAGCTATTTCAAAGAAAAATGGGATGCCTAAGGAGGATGGGGCCCAACTTCACTCCAGGAAATCTTCAAGGAAACACAGGAGGACTACTTGCCAGGTATGATGTTGTGGAGATTGTTGTTTAGATATGGGTTGAGTAATGTTAGACCCTCTCCAAGGTCCTATTCAACTCTGAGATTCTGCGATTTCACTTGCAATTTTGGCAGTCCCTTGGACAATGACAGTGGCTAATTTCTCAGAGCAAGAAGGTAAAGAAAAAAATATTTAGCTAACACATTGCCATTTAAAACTAAATAAGATATTTGAGCTGAATATGGTTCACTATCATGAATCTGTGTCATGGTGTTTTCCACTTCAGTGCAGGAATGTGGAATATTGAGAGACTGAGAGGCTTTAATTCCAGTTAAAATAAAAAATGAATGAATGAATGATCCAAAGACACTTGTCTAAGTCCAATATTTTAAAAATGTTACAAAAGAGATTTCATTTGAAATTATATACTTTATGCTTGATTTATACTTAAAATTATGTTTCTGTTACTCATTTCCAGTTTTATATCTTATTCTAGTCACTAGCCATCATTTCTTAAATTATTACTAGGCTTTTATATATTTTATGTTTGAAAATCCCTTTAAAGTCAACACTTTAATGTCCATTTCTTGTTAAATGTCTGTGACATAGGACCTTCTGTCCCTAAACTACATGCCTTAACAAAAGAGAAAGGAAAGCTTAAGGATTGTTTTCAAAGTTCCACATGAAGCCATAACCACACTGGAACATTTCGGATTCATGACCACTTTGGGACTAATCAGTCCCTAGCTGATATGCCTGTATCTACAACCTTTTAACTGTTACCTTCATCCTTCTGTGATCCATACCCATTCCTGAGACCCCTTTGGGACAAATTTTTTTTTGTAGATCTATGTATCTACAACCTTTTAACTGTTACCTTCATCCTTATGTGATCCACACCTATTCCTGAGGCCCCTTTGGGACAAAATTTTTGTATATGGCCATGGTTCCAAAGGTAACAAAGGAAAAAGGAGTTAGAATTTATATTCATATTAATTTATATTAATTTACTTATATTAATTTATATTTAAATAATATATAATATATAAATATGTAAATTACATAAAATAAATATATAAAAATATAAATATATTTATATTTCTAATTTATATTTACATTAATTTATATCAGTCAGTCTCTGACTGATCTCTGATAACAGAGACTCTGGAAAAGAAAGAACACTGGGGAGGGAGGGAACAAGGGATGGATCCTAAGGACCGGGCTTTGGATTCCAGTTCTGCTATTTAATAATTAGGTGAACTTGAGCAAATCATGGAAGTTCCTAGTTTTCTCATTTATAAAAATGAGGAGGTTGGGTTACATAATCCTTAAAGTCCCATTGAACTCTGGATCTTACACTCCTATTATATCAGGATCCCTTCTATCATTGTGGCCTGCACCAACAAGTCTTTAGTACCTACTGTGCACAGGGCATTTCCTGAGGGATGACTGTATGCTAAGCATGCTGAATTGAGGTCTTTAGGGGCATCCAGGTAGGGAAGTCTAAGCAATTCTAGAGTGTTGGAGTGTGTGTGAGTGTGTTTAGTTTCATTATCTTTAACAGTATCCTGCAAGTAGCAGGTCAAGATATCACACTTCTCAATAGGATCTTGCCATTAATTTACATTTAGGTAAACTGAAGCACAAAGTAGTCCTGTGCCACAGATCAGGCACTGAGTTGGGCCAGAACAAGAACTGTATTTTTTTCCCATCATGGAAGCACTTCATGACTGAGTTGCCTCAAAACATGAATTCACTTGGGAAATCCCCAAATTACCTTATAACATTGAAAATAGTGGGCAAGAGAACATTCAAGAATTATAGTTGGTGTATGTGGCAGAATCTAAAGAAAGGCAAGGTGACAATCTTCCAAGACAAAGGAAAGACCTTGCCAGAACAGCATTTAACATGGGGATAAAGAACAGGGAAAAGGAAAAACTGAAAATGCAAAGTGCTTGCTATCAGAGGCTCTAAAAACAGAAACTGAAAGTAGCTTTTCATCTTGTAAGGGCAAACCATACATTCAGGTGTTATGGCTCTTCATTTTATCACTTTAGCCATGGTTTTATACACAGGGAAAAAAATCAGCTTCCAAACATTTTGTCATGTTGGGCAGTGATGGACAGGGGATGACAACTCTTCAAAATGACTGAATTTTATTCACTGCAGCCTCCAGGATGGATATAAGACATCAAATATTAAAGTAAAAGGAGTATTATCACTATATTGCATTAGTAATGCTCTAGTAAATGAACACACACACACATACCCCCCTCAAAAAAATATAACAACCCCAAGTTATCTTTCCATATGGTTGACTCTGTGTGGAAACATTGCCTTAACACTTGCAAAAATCCAAGAAGAATTACAGCTCCCTTCCCTTAACAGCACAAATAATAGTGGGTAAAAGAATTCAAGAAATGTATTTTAAGATGTGATATTTCTTCTAATGGTTCAGGTTTCATCACATTATCAAGAGAGGATAGAGGGAGAAAATCACTTTTGTAATTGGTCAATATGGTTGATCTATCTATGCCCTATACCTTATGGCCTCAGTTAAAATGGCAGAGATCCAACATGACTCAGGTACCATATTTCCCAGGAAAGGCTGTCTTGTGGGAAAGACAAAACAGCACTTATGATATGCACTTCTTGTAAATTCTCTAATAAATGTGTGGTAATGGCCACAGGATGTTTTAAGATATTGTCCCATTAGTAATCTAGGCACACTGAACCTTGTTATTGACCATGAAATAATATATTGAGCAATGAAGATGGTCAAGTTTTCTTCTTACTACCTGCTTCAGGTCAACTTTAGCAAGAAGTGCCATTCTTTTAACTTGACTGTTTGGCAATCGTGAAGTAAAACAATAAAAATCTGATTCCTTTTCATAATCCCTGAAATCTAATGGAAAAAAAGGCAGATTCTATGTCAGAAATAATAGTATATGACAGACTTTGTGTTACAAATAACTGATTTGGAGTTGTGATTACTGTGGCAGAAATTTTTCATGGAATCAAGGTAACTTAAAACTATTTTAGGAAGGAGGCAATCACAATCAAGTTTTCCTCCTGAAATAGTTCTATAAATTCAGTGTGGTTTATTGATAGTTATTTCCCACTATGCTAATAACATGGGACATGCCATCCTCTTACAATCTGTTCAACAATATGAGGATGTCAGGTCAACAAAAAATAGTTTCTGGTCAAGAGACGGTTCTCAAATGTACTATAATTCTCCAAGCAAAATGGTGGGATGACTACCTTCTAGAATAATAGCACAGTTTCCCTTTTGTTGACAAATGCTTGGGATAACCTGAATTCCCCAAGCAGTTTATTGACTGACCACTCTCTTCCACACCAAGTACAAAATGAGATAAAGGGTAAACTCTGAGTTTCAATTTCAAAACTCTGATTCTAAAGAATATGGGAATTCGCATTGTTAATTATATAATCTCATCAGCCAAAGAAATCTTCTAACCTTCAAGTTACAGTGGAAATGACATAAAATAATCCAGACTCTGAAATGGTAAGACTAATCAGACGGTGTGATGTGATCCAAATATCAGGTTTGAAGCCAGAAGCATGAAGTAAAATCATCCCTCCTCAGGTACAGAATAAAGAGTAACATACTTAAACATGTAGGTTTATCCCAAAGAAAGAGTTCCTACAATGCTCACAGGGTCATCAAAAACTGTGCAAACATGACTAAAATGAAATATTTTGACTCTTGCTGATAACAGCAAGGACATCTTCATTTAACTTGACTGTGACCCTATTCAAAAGACAACATTATTCTTGAGCTATAAAAAAGTGATCTCTTGATTCTTCTGGGCTGAACAGTTCCACCAGTGCACAGGTGAAGAATATGTGGAAAGAAAGCATGGTTTATAATCATTGGAACATAGTGGCACAGGCTCAGGAGTTAATAACAGCTTGACATCCCAGAAAACCCTCTTCATGCTTGGGAGTTTGATGTCATGGAATGTCTTAAAAAGAGCTGCCTTTGAGGAAGAAAAAAATTGCAGAAATTAAATAATTCCAGGAAGACTTGAAGCTTTGACTTTGTTTTAGAGTGGGATAAGTAATGGCAGTCAACATACGTGATCCTGAAAGCTCTACTTAAACATTTCTTTTACCACGCAACTATCTGATGAGTTGAAATGCTAAAGAAGTTGCAAATTCATCTTTTGTTGTCACCATGATTAGGGCATCACTGAAATAGGACATCATGTTCAAAAAGTTCATTAAAAAGTCTTAATGAGCACCTGGGAAATTCCAGAAGTAGTAAAGATTCTGAACTAAAGACTTTTAATTCAGACTGCCCAAAAATAAGCAACTGAGTTTCTACAGTAGTATTGTCCATGATCAGCTAATGATTAACTTGGACAAGGTCAATTTTGTAAAGGTATTTACTCTAGCAAGAAAAGCAAAGAATTATTGAGTTGTAGACACCAAATATGAGAGTTGCTTAAGTAAATAGTAGCCTCCACAAAGTATCACCTTAGAATTAGGCTTTGTCACCGGTACAACCAGTGTGATTCATCAGGCAGGTGAAACTGGTCTGGAGATATGTTTGATTACTCATAGATTACTTTTCTTCAATTTTTCTCCTTTGAAGAAAAGGTAAACTAACTGTCAAGTGAAATCCTATGATGGCTGAACATGATTATAGATTTAGAGCTGAAAACTATGGAGAGAAACCCTAGCAAAACAATGGATAAAAAATGAACATTGACCATAGTTCATGTAGAGGGCCGGGAGACTGAGGTGGTAACAGAATATTTGTACCTTCATCACTAACTCAGGCAAGAAAAGATCATGGATAGAGTATACATGAATGGAAACAAAGTGATCTGGATTAATTTCACACATATAATATTGAACAATAAAGAAAACATTCATGAAGATCAGAGTAGAAATGCTACTGCTATGCCTACAGTGTGACATGCACCAGAATACTGGTCCAATTAAATTCCACATTCCAATTAAGGTCCTACTATACAAAGCATGTGTAGAGACAGTGTTGAGACAGGAGGATTAGGCTCAAATTATGCCTCTGAAAGTCAGAGGCTGTATCCCCCTGGGCACTTCACTGAAGCAACACTCTAGTACTCATGTACTAAGAAGAAATAGCTTCAATGATAAAGTGACATTCCACACCAGGACTCCTCCACATTGAGGAGATCCTGGATATTTTGCATATTGTAAAGCACTGAAGTAGGGACTGGGGATGTTAAGACAATCTTCTCCCTCCTTAAATTTCTGCCCTTAGGAGCTTATTGGTGGGAGGGCGGAGGATGAAATGAAAAAAGGTAAGATCAATACAATGTAGGATTTGATAAAAGAAAAGGCACAGTCAGAAGACTCTAGGAAATAAAGGGAATTATCAAAAACTATTTTGCCCAATTATATGGTAAAAAAAACAACTGCCAACTGAAAGGAAATAGATGAATACTTAATATAAAATATTAACAAAAGAAGAAATTAACCAAATAGCTTGATATCAGAAAGAGAAACAGAACAAGTCATAAATGAACTCCTAAGATAGGGGAGAAAACCTCCTGGACCAAGCAGATTTACAATTGAATTCTATCAGAAATTCAAAGAACAATTAATTCCAATTACTACATAAAATTGTTTGCAAAAATAAGAAAAAAAAAGATATTCTTCCAATCTCTCTACAATACAAAATGTGGTCATGATAAATAAACTAGGGAGGAGCAAATAAGAGAAAGACAATTTCAGAACAATGTGCCTAGTAAGCATTTTAGTTCAAAAAAATAAAATAAAAAATTACATATTAGAAAAATTATGGCCATAATGAGATTAGACCATCATGAATGCAGTGTTCAATCAACATAAAGAAGAATATGCATATAACAAAATATGTTGACAATATAAAAATATGATTATGTCAATAGATGCTAGAAATGCTCTTTGGTAAAATCCAATACTCATTGCTATTAAAAATTCTAGAAGTCACAGGAATAAATAGATTTTTTCCTAAATACTATATGCAGCCAGATCCAAGAGTAAACTTTATACAATAGAGAAAAGTTAAAAGGCTTTCCCAGGAAGATTAAGGGCAAAAGGAGTGATGAGTATTATATTGTATTATATAATTATATTAGATTCCTATTTACCACAATGCTAGAAATGTTAGCTTTAGCAATAAGACCAGAAAAAGAAACTGAGGAAATATGCATAGGCAAACAGGAAACAAAACTATCATTTTAACCTGATCATATAATGATGAATTTAGAAAACCATAGAGGGTAAACTAAAAATTAATTGAAATAACTTTCAGCAAGGTTGTAAAATATAAGATAAAATCGCATGAATCATTAGTATTCCTATATATAACCAACAAAAAAAGAGAAGGTAAAGCTAAAAAGAGAAATTCCATTCAGAATAACTACAGAAGCTGTAAGATAATAGGGAGTGTATCTACCAAGATTGTTTTCCAGGAACTACATGTATCTAAACATTAAAAACCCTTAAGAAATAAAGACAGACCTAAATAATTGGAGAAACATTCATTGTTCATGGATAAGTCAAGCAAACATAATAAACACAATGTTACTTAAATTAATTTACTTATTCAGTGGAAAAAGGAGATTGTATAGACCTAGAAAAATATAATGATACTCATATGGAGGAACAAAAGGTCAAGAATCTCAAAGGCAATAATGAAAACAAGTGGAAGGGAAAGGGTCTATCGGTGCTATATCTTAAATTTTACCAAAAAGCAGTAATTATTATAATCATTCAAGTGATTCATACTAGTGAGGAGACACATGTGCACACACACACAGAGAAAGAGAGAGAGAGAGAGAGAGAGAGAGAGAGAGAGAAAGAGAGGGAGACAGACACAGACACAGAGACAGAGACACATAAAGAGAAACAGTAAGAGAGATAGAGAAACAGAGACACAGAGACACAGTCAGAGAAGACACACAGACAGAGACAGAGTCAGAGAGACAGAGAAATAGAAACAGAGAAACACAGACAGAAACAGAGACAGAGAAAGACATAAAAAGGGAAGGGATGGTGATAGTGGTGGTAGAAATTAGACATACAATATGCAGAAACAAACACAGTAGCATTGTGTTTGAAAAGCCAAAAGACTCCAACTACTGGGGAAAGGACTCAGTATTTGACAAAAAGTGCTGGGAAAAATAGACAGCAGTCTGGAAGAAACTGGCTTAGACCAGCACCTCATAATGTACACCAAGATAAACTCCAAATGAATATACGTGATACAGATATAAAAATTACCTAATAAACAAATTAGAGGAGCAAAGAATAAATTACCTTAATTAAGGAAAGAGTTTATGACTAAACACATTGTAGAGCATTTTAAAAGATAAAGCAGACAATTTTGCTTATATAAAATTTAAAAGTTTTCACACAAATAAATCTAATAGAAAACAAATAACTGGGGAAAATTATTCTCCATCATTTCTCTGAGAAAGGTCTAATATCCAAGATATGTAAGGAACTGGTTCAAATTTATAAGACTAAAGACAATTTCTCAATAGATAAATGATCAAAATATATGAAAAGGTTGTTTTCAACAGTAGAAATCTGATCAATCAACAATCATATAAAAAGGGGCTCTAAACCATTAATAATTGGTTATTCGAGTTAAAGAAAATTTAAGGTTCTCCTTCATACCTATCAGACTGGAAAAGAAAGTGAAAATGACTAATGTTGGAGGGACTGTGGGAAAACAAGGATATCAGCACGCTACTGGTGGAGTTGTGCATTGGCTCTCATTCTGGAAATCAATTTCGAACTGTGTTGTGACAGCTAGCAAACTATATATAACTTTTGATCCAGCAATCCTACCTCTAGACCTGTACTTCAAAAAAATTAAAGAAAGATAAAAAGGAAATGTATGTACAATAATATTTATAGCAACTCTTTTCATCATAGTCAAATAGTGGAAACTAAGGAGGTGTTCTCCTATGGGGGAATGGTTAAATAAACGGTGGTATATAAATGTAATGGAATGCCATTGTGCCATAAGAAATGATGAAGTGGTCTATTTCAGAGGAAACTGGGAAGACTTCTACGAAGTGCTGAGAGAAAAGTGAGCAGAAATAGGAGAGAAGAACAATTTATATAATGGTAACACAATCAAGAAAAGTATCTTGGAAAAATTTAGAACTCTGATCAATGCAAAAATTAATCACAAATCTAAATGATAAACAAGACATCTGACTCATCTCCTGACACAGAGGTGAAACTAAAGTGCAGAAAAAAAAGATTTTCTGACATCGCTAACAGAAGAATTTCCTTTACAGGTCTATGCAACTCTGTATAGAAGGTTTTAATAAAAAACATTAATTGCTCAAGGAGGGAAGGTGGGAAGTGGAATTTTTTTTAAGTTTATTACTTGAAAAAAAAACTTGTTTTAAGAAAAAAGAAAATTTGAAGACGGAGACAACAGTTTAATATGGGGAGATCTGTGAAGTCCGTGGAGAAAATGACAAATTTGTTACACTTAGAAGGCAAAAAAAGACTTGAAAGGCAATAATGAAGAAGTATATTCCAGGCACTGGGGAGAGATTTCATAGATATAAAGGAGTGGGAGATAGCATACTAAGTTCAACAAATAACAGTTTGGTTTGGCTTCGACACATAGAGAGAAATAATATAAAATGAAGTCAGAAAGGCAGATTGGAGTCAGATTGTGAGAAGTTTTAAATGGCAGGCAGATCAAGGATTTTGTACTCTATCTTAGAAGCAATAGAGCATCACTAAATGGTCTTGATCAGGTCAAAAACCTGTGCATTGGAAGAGTTTTTTCCCCTCAGAGCTATGCAAAGGATGGCTCAGAATGGTGAGACTGAAAACAAAAGAAGCTAGTATCACAATCATCCACTGGGGAGATGAGGTTTTGAACTAGGATGGTATCAGTGTGAGTGGAGACAAAGGGATGGATACAAGAGAGTGATCAATTGAAAAAATGTGTCAACTAAGTAGATTTGGGGGTAGGGAGATTGAAAAAGAAAAGAGTCAAAAATATTTTGGAAAGAAGAGAAGGTTGCATTCACCAAAATTGCAATGGAAAGAATTATATCCAAAAGGTCTCTGTGGCACTATATGACAATGAGGTACTCCAGAGGGAGTTAGGGGTAGTGGATGTATTGGAAGAAAATACTGTATGAAAAGACATCAGGCATAAAGATGATGGACATTAAGAGATGATGCTAAGTTAAGAGATGTGATACCGCAGCACTATAAACAGCTGACTGGGCGTCTGAAAACTGCAGATGTGCCAAAGGTCTAGCTATTTGAACAGAGATGGAAACAATGAATACAAGATTAGGAACACTGGCTATGAGTGTGATTCTGAATCCAAATAACATGACATTGGCTTCCTCTTGTAAGTTTCCAGTTCATCAGAGAACACTCTGAGAAATGTGTTGACAATATCCTGTAACTGAATTGTTCTTATAATTTCAGGATCATATGTAATGATTTCTAGTGGTTTGAATTGGGTTCTTTCCTAAGAAGCTTTTAGGACACCACTCATAAACATTTTCACTTCAGCCAAGGTGCCATGATGGAAATTTACAACACAGTTTCCAGTATTATCAACTGGATGATCATTGTAATCTTGGAGAATACATTGTAACCTGAGCAATTTTAGCAATATGTCCTACGAAAAAATTATATGGAAGATTTCTTTACTGATTCAATCATGTGATCTAACGTCAAATTATGAGAAATACATACTTTTCAGGATTTCAATAATCACTATGTCTATATTTCTAGGAGCTGATTAAAATATTAAACAGGAAGAAAGGGGGTTGGATTGCCTTTGGGAAATTTTATAGCTCTAGAACCAATATCATATTACTCTCCAGTGCAATGGGTGACTCAGTGGTGTAGTAGATAAGAGTGCCAGGTCTGGAGTCAGGAAGACCTCAGTTCAAATCTGGCTTCAGATGTTTAGTAGTTGTGTGACCTCAGGCAAGTCGCTTAATCTCGTTTGCCTCAGTTTCCTCATCTGTAAAATGAGTAGGAGGAAGAAATGGCAAACCATTTCATTATCTTTGTCACGAAAACTCCAAAGGGGGTCATAGATATGGCTGAAAAATAACAAAACTCCAGTCTAAAGACAAATCTTTTTAATACAAACATTTTCTCAGCAATGCTACAAGGCTGCAAATTTTAGAATACCTCAATCCCTGAAGAATAAAAATTACATTACAGAAAAAAATAGAGTAACAGATAAACTGGACATTTAGGTGGCACAGTGGATAGAGTCTTAGGCCTAGAGTCTGGAAGACCTGAGTTCAAATGTGACCTCAGAAACTTACTAGATGTATGACCCTGGACAAGTCACTTAATCCCGTTTGCCTCAGTTTCCTCATCTGCAAAATGAGCTGGAGAAAAAAATGGCAAAGCACTTCAGTATCTTTGCCAAGAAAACCCCAAATAGAATTACATAGAGTTGGACATGACTGAAAAATGACTAAATAATAACATAAAAAATGGAGAAATCCATGGTGGTAAAAGCAGGCTGCAGAATATTTCTGAGAGTAAATGGTGCACAAAAAGAACATAGGGGACACCACTGACAAAATGCATAACTGAAAAATAAAATAGGCTGATCACATGGTAAGAATAAGAAATAACAGCTGGACAGTCCAAGGGCTGAACTGATACAAAATATGATACTACCTAAAGGAAGACCTGTAGCCTGTTGAGTAGACACACTGTTAAGGACTTAGGTAAGAACATGATCAAGAATTGCATAGACTGACATGGGACAGATAGTCTGTGATCTTTACAGCTCAAGTACTTTCTGCATACCTTTTTCTGATTCCTTTCCCCACTGCTATTTTTTTTGGTATATTTTGTGCATACTTATACGTGTACATGTTATCTTCCTGGATAGAATGTAAACTCCTTGAGAGTAGGATTGTTTGATTTTGCCCCTGTATCCCTAGCACACAGAAGGCATGTAAAATCATTTGTTGATGGCTTACTTGCTTGATTACAGTGACAGAGGGAATATTCCTATCACTGAGAACACAGTACACCACATTCTGTTCTGTCTCCATTTCTTTCTTGCACTTATTGGTATTTATAAATGCTACAGCAAATACTCCAGCATTCTAGGGTCTTTTTTTCAGTGATTCTATGAATGTGATACTACTTCAGGTCTTTGCTATCATGTGAAGAATTAAGATCACCTGAAGGCAGGCAATAGGAACGGTTGTAGTAAGTCTAGGGTTTCTTTTGATAGATTGTGCTTGAAAGATTCTGTCAAGGTGACATTTTTCTTGAAAAAAAAAACACCAATTTATCACATAGTATTTCATGGAGTAGAGAAGTGGGGCTATTTTGGTGGCTTAGGGTTTCTGGGCATTTTGTTTCTGTCTAGGGCTATATTCTGTTGATTGGCTAGCTCTCTCAAGGAAGAGGATCAAGTACATAAATAGTGTGTGTGTTCCCTTTCTAGGGTTTCATGTGCTCTGGGTCACAGTTGTTATGATACCCCAGGGTCTAGTTTTAGTCTTATGATAAGGGAAGGTCTGTGATAAATTTGTTTTACAGGTTGAATGGAAATTGTCCTATCTGATCAAATGGCCTAAGATTCCTCCTCACATCCTTTAAGGGTTTGCTACTTCAAGGCTAGGGATATGACACTAATACACACACTAACACCCTTTAAATCTAGAAAGACCCCATATAAAAATGTTGCTACATCTGAGATATGATGTAACCATACTCAACCAGAGTAAAGTATATAAATATGTATCCTAAAGCCATTGCCATGTTTTTCAATATACTGGCCCACACTGTAACTAGTAAGGTTATTTTTACTACAACATTATCAGCTACTGAGTACCTATTGGGTGTTGTTAGATGGGTGGCTCTCAGATTTTTATTATAGATCTTTCCACATTCCTCAACATAGTAAAGCTGTATTCAGCAAGCCAAGTTCAGATTGAGTTTATGCCAATATTATCCATGCTGGAGAGTGTGAAGATCCAAAGCATGCATTTACATACTGGGGAAAGTGTTGAACTTAATCTATATTTAATGTGATACAGAAAAGAAATTTGCATCGGTCACAGAGACCCCGAAAAAAATGTTCATTTGGGCTACTATAATCATGTTAGCATTATTTAGTCATGCTTTCATATATTTCAAGTCAATATTAAATGAAAAAAAAGGCAAGGTCTTCACATTATAAAAAAAAGACCACTTAATCAGTTAACTATATTTGCCAATCAAACCATAGCAAGTTAATATATATGATATATGATAATGGCAATGTTTCAGGAGTTTCGGGTGTAATTTTTGACTGTGTTGAATAGAGGACAGGGAACTGGCCTTGAGATAAGGAAGACCTGTGGTTCAAATATGGTCTGTAATACATAGTGACCATGCGACCATGGTCAAGTCACTTAACTTTTCTGTGTTCCAGGAAATTAAGACTGCAAGTAAAACAAAAATTAAAAAAAGAAACTGAACTTTATTATTGGAGAGAATTTGCTCACTTGGAATTCCTCCATACCAATGGATTTGCAGGTATAGGTCCGATCCCGTATTACTATCCAACATTTCTACTGGCATAAGAGTTGAAGCCAAAGAATAGTTAGCATTTGTGTGATATCCTCTTGGAACAAAAGTCGTGTACCATGAAGGTCTGTTCTGGGATCAATTATATTCAAAATCTTTCTAAGCTAGAGTTGGAAGTGGCCTTGAAGACCACACAGGAGGCCATACCACATTATCTCTGCAAGGCTCTTTTCCAGTATCTCATGGCAGTGTGGAGGTAACCCTGGGTCTCAAGGCTTTGTCAATGGAGTGACAAGCTCTGTCACTTTGGGTCATGATGGGCTAAATTCTGGGAACACAAATAGGCCTAAGGCATGCTCCCAGGGAATTTAAAAATAATCTGATGAGGTTGTTTCAGCCATGTACATACAGTCTGTGGAGAGAACATAAGGTAAATCCAAAAATATGTGGAAAAATATGTTTGCCATAAGAGCTGCTAGCAAATCTGTATGTAGGTTGCTGAGAAGGAACAGATCATCCCAGAATTGGAAAATGCTACTTATCATCTGATGCCTCGTTCGCTAAAGCAGTGGTGCCAATTGCAAATAAAAACAGAGCTTTGTGGGACACATAAATTAACATTATCTGTGTTGTGCTGCGTTTTTATTTTGTTAAACATTTCCCAAATATGTTTAATCTGGTTCAGGAAGCACTTGGGAGTTCTGAGAGCCTTGAGTTTGACATCTCTGCATGGAGGCCTGGAAGAATGATTGGCAGGGAAGCCAAGCCTATCAACAGTGATTTTTTTCTAGCTGTCTGCCAACATATCAGTGGTCAAACTCTTGGTAAAGGGAAATCTTGGGGCTGTATCAACTTTATTTTGCTTATTTTTATTAATCAATTTGATTAAAATCAATTTTACTAATTAAAATTAAATTTATTCATTAAAATCAAATTTATTTATCAATTTCAAATTCTACTGCTGGAATGTTCACAGAACTGTGTGAATCAGGAATTTCTTCATTTCACTGTGTCAGGATATCACTGTCTTTTTCCACTCATTTCTTGCCTTAGTTCTTATGATAAGGGTCTATGTCTTTATTTGAAAGACTCATTTTGGTCCAGACCTGGATGGAAATGTCTCATGTACGGTCCTGAGGGATCTTTGAAAGGGGTATTGTTGGTCTATGTTTATCTGTAGCTAGAAGAAGGAGCCTGAGGATCTCAGAATAAAACTTGGTTCTGGATCACGTCTGAGACATCTTTTCTGAGGCTACACTTACATTGTTGTATCCATATATAGCTGGAGCAGCAAGGTGGTATAGTGGATAGAGGATCAGGCCTGGAATCAGGAAGACCCATCTTCCTGAATCCAACTCCAGCCTCAGACATTTAACAGC
This sequence comes from Bettongia penicillata ogilbyi, assembly GCA_023548195.1. Taxonomy (NCBI): domain Eukaryota; kingdom Metazoa; phylum Chordata; class Mammalia; order Diprotodontia; family Potoroidae; genus Bettongia; species Bettongia penicillata. The sequence goes on from JAJHZJ010000200.1 coordinate 7,187,355, forward strand.
TGTATGACCCTGGGCAAGTCACTTAAACCTGTTTGCTTCAGTTTCCTAATCTTTTAAATGAGCTGGAGAAGGAAAGGGCAAACTACTCCAGTATCTTTGCCAAGAAAACCTCACAACTGAGTGACTGATCCATAACAGAAATGACCCTGGTTCTATGGAAGATAAGAATTAAAATTTAAGTGTAAAATGATCTGTGACTCCACCAACCTCCTAAGCATCCTATGTAACTCTTGTCCCTGTCCTTTTATATAAATAAGGTATTTATTACTTGTTTGCTATGTGCCAAGCACTGTGCTAAATACTGGAGATGCAAATATAACAAAAGAGACAGTTTCTAATCTCAAAGAGCTTGCATTATAAAGGAAAAATACACACACACACACACACACGCACGCACACACTCACACACAGAAGAGTGTACTCAGGGGAAAGTTGGCTAGTGAAGAGGTGAAGAAGTCCAGAGATTTGATTTGAGTTCCATGTGAAGGGAGTATGGCTGGGGCCTCTCCTGGTATGGTGGTCCAGTTTAGGGATTTCCTAAGTAGATACCCTGTTTCTATCAGAAGAGTCAGTGTTGCTTGCATGGGAATCGTTATTAAAATAAGGTTTTAATCTCTCCCCAGGGCAGATATTTCTTCAGGATGAGAAGAGGTTTGCCCTAACATACTGAACTTCCTTACTTTGACCTTGATAAAGAAGGGTGGGGTGGGGGAAGAAAGGATGGTTCTTCAATAATAGATGAAACTTCATAAGCATAAGTACCCATAAAAATGGGTTATTTTAATGATGAATTTTTAAAGGTACATCCCTAACCTCTGAGGATGATTTCAGAAAAAGTATTTTGTCACATTAACTGCTTTCTCTGTCAGGGACAGAATGCTGGATGGTAGAGACCTGTGGGTCTGACTCATTATGGATTTTCTCATATCTTATATGCTACTAATATTATTATGTGCTATATATAAGTGATGACTGGGATATTACAGTTGTAACCTTTAAATTAATAATAAGAACAAAAGAACTGCCATTCTGGTTCACATCCAATATGAACTTATAGAAATAGGACTCAATTTAACCGAATATATTATGAGCAACTAGGAACCAAGTTATACAGTCTTAAAGTCAACAAAAAGCAATGTTAAGAGTTTGCATATCAACCAGACCAAATCCCATTCTTTCTCGGTCCATAAGTGTGTGAGTGTGTGTGTGTGTGTGTGTGTGTGTCTATGTATGTGTGTGTGTGTGTCTATGTGTGTCTGTGTGTGTGTCTGTGTGTGCATAATGTTCAAGGAATATCAAATTTATGGGTTCTGCACATCTGAACTTTTAGTTGTTTTTTATTTTTTGTTATAGTGATTTTATTATTTCAATGGGATAAAATAATGATATTTGTGTAATACATTTCCCCCTAAATTTACAATAATGATGGTTTAACATAAACTATGTAGATTACAATTTCTCTATTTTTGTATGATGTAGAAGAAAACATCCTTGATAAACATGCTCAGAGACAAATATATGCCCCTAGTAGATGTCTAAAAATGCAAAATATAAACTACTGTTTTTAACCATGGTGCATTTAAACTCTCAAACATGCATTAATATACTCTAGTTTTAGGGAAAATATTGCACATAGCCTTGTCTTGCACTTAAAGAAAAACACAAGCTGAATTTAACATACAATATCCTTCCTGCCCCCATACCCAATCTCTTGTAAAAATCAAGATGGATTATAGCCTACAAAGACAGACAGCGGTTGTCACTTCCTGGTTAATACTCCCTAGGACTGAATAAAATCACAAAAGCAACAAGACACATTGAAGAGAGACAGAAAGAGAAGACTATTAGCTGAAAGAAGAGACCTGAAGATTGGAGGAATAACACCGACTCCCTCATGCTACTTCTGCTGATCAGACGGACATCCGATAACCTAACTTGAATGCCTGTGAAGTGAATTACTTTGTTAGAGTCCTGCAGGTAAGTGCCTGGAGGGGCTGAATAAAACGTATCCTGGGGAAGAGAAAGATAACCTAACTGGGTACTTCTAAATGGCACAATCTACTGGGGGGGGGGAGAGAAGAGAAATAATCTAGCATAATTATAAAAAATACTGTATGTAAATAGAAAGAAATAGAGTTTGTTTGCATTTCAACTCTTTAAAGGACAAGACCTTCATAAATTGGCCCCTCAGACTCTGGTGATTCCCTCCTCAACCACAAATGCTCCAGAGTGTTCTGGAAATGTTTGTCAATCTGTTCTGCTTCTTCAGACTCAAGATTTGGAAGGTCTTCTCTTATCTTCTGGATAAGTGGATTCAAAGCCTGAATTGTCACTGCATCATTTTTCTTTTCATAAAAATAGATAGATCTGCTCAGAATTTCTATAAAAGCTGAACTTGTAGCGAAGGATCCGTGCACTGATTTGCTATCTTCAGAGCTTTCTTTAAGCATTCCATTACTCTCTTGCCTCCATGAAGTTCTTCATTCTTGTCCATATCTCTGCCAGAGCAGAAGATAGGCCAAATGTGCTCACCGCCTGACACAGCCTGGCTTTTTGAGCAGTTTGGAGGCCACCAAGTTACACTGAGACTTTAAGGGCTGGTTCTCTTCACTGAAGTCCTTCATCCCCTCAAATGTCCTGATGATCATAGTGATGGCAGCCAGCTGGGCTTTAGAATTACTGATTTCATCTTCATATAGAGAAAATGCCTGGAACATCAATTCATATGTCACTTTTTCATAGTTTTCAAAACCAATTTCCCCAGCAGCTAGAGTCTTGAAGGCAAAGTCATAGAGGCAGCTGCCAATTCTGCTTTGATTAAAGCACTCAAAGTCTGATGTGCAAATGAAAAAAAAATCTTCTGGGACTTCTTCTCCCACTTACCCACTTTGGAATTTTCTTTGTAACTAAAAGCCAGTTGGTATGCTGCAAATACCAAGGGAGGGAATGTAAAGCAAATGTGTTGGTTCCAATTAGCTCCAAAATGTTTCTGTGCCATGTTTAAAATCAAGAATTGCTAATCAGGGTCATCTGACCAAAGAAGATGAATGAATCCCACAAGGCTCTACTTATCAGAAAAGTTTTCAGGGTCCAGGTCTTCCACATGTTGATTTGGGTGGTCTTGAATTAGTGCTGATACCAGGCTCATGACTGCATCCATCTGGTCTTGTGAGACAATTTTGGTGTCATAATTCAGGACATTACGAAGCACTTAACACCTCATACTGTCTCTAGCTAGACTCATAGTAAAAATACTCAAAGATGAAATGAAATTTCAAAACTGTTAAAATGTTGTTATAGGTGTCAACAGGTATCTTCAATAACCTCTTAAGCTCCTTTAAAACTGCACTGCTGGTGGCAATATGTTCTAGATTTAGCTTGTTAAATATTTCCACCATTGTTTCTGACACTTTATCAATATAATCCACACAATCTGGACATGACAAGGTTAATGAGACACACTTGTAAAGACACCACATCTTCTAAAGGCATATTTTGTCTGGTCTGTATTACAGTAGCTGGGGCAGCTTAGTGGTGCAGTGGATCACCTCAGACACTTAACACTCACTAGCTGGGTGACCTTGGGCAAGTCACTTAACCCCAACTGCCTCATCCTGGGTCATCTCTAGGCATCCTGATGAATATATGGTCACTGGATTCACATGACCCTGGAGGAGAAGTGAGGCTGGTGACCTGCACAGCCCTCCCTCACTCAAAACAAGTCAAGTGCAGGTCATGTCATAATTTCTCTGATGGCATGGTCTTCTTCGGCAAAGAAGGACAAACACACACACAGTAGCCACTTGCTGTGAAAATATATAAAAAAATTTAATATCTGCTAGGATGCCAGGTCTACCTTCATGGTGAGCAAATAAAGCTAATCTATCAATAAAGGAATGATTATGTTTTTCATATTTACATTTTGGTGTAACTCAACATAGGCTTGAAGAAAAAGTTTGAAGGTCTGTAGATTAAATCCATCAGGGAAGACTTGAATGATACAGTCCATTAGATACTCTTGAGATGAGGCATCCCTGAAATTCACAACCTGTTCCAAGGTACCAGTCAAAACAATCACTCCACATTTATATCACTCCACATTTACACCTTCTGACTGACTGAGGTGGACTCAATTTGTTCCCACTAGAATTCTAAGTTCCTGTCTTTCCTGTTCTCATTTCTCTGTATCCCAGCTATGTCCTTGATGATGTATTCACACCCAGAATTTATTCATTTCTGAAATAGAATCATTGATATCTCCAGTTGTTTCTTCATCTTTTGGCTCTCCTTCATCTGGCAAAATGCTTCTGGTATATTGAACAAGCTAATGAAAAAAATAGACCTCTTAAGGGATGCTGTACACCATGGCACATCTCTACCAAATCTTTCAAAATATTTTTTCTGGACTGAGGAAATGACTTGACATAACCAACTTCAACTGTAATAATTAGATAAGAGTCTTGGGATAATATTTCTAGTGGACTATAAAAGTTCATAGAGATCTGCTACTTTCCTTTCTTTGGCAAATTCATCTGTCAAGTAGACCTCCAAATAGTGCAGTTCATCAGAAATTCAAAGTTCAAAGTAGCGCTGTGGTGATAACATAGATATCTGAAGTTCATCAAGCATGCTAGAGGCATGTTTCAGAGGATCCATAGGCTTGTTTTTGTCCAGACATCATCTCATCTAGAATGACCGAATCTTCCCAGACTGAACAGCTTTATCTAGAAGTTTTGGGTTTTAACCATTTTTCAATTATGTCCGACTCTTGATGACCCCACTTATGACCTTCTTGGCAACTATTTTTGAGTGGTTGGCCATTTCCTCCTCCAGCTCATTTTACAGATGAGGAAACTGAGGCAAACAGAGTGAAGTGAGTTGCCTATGGTCACACATCTTCCTGACTCCAAGTCCAGCATTCTATCCAATGTACCATTTAGCTTCCCCACATCTGAATTCTCCCCAAGATTCTTTCCCTACTTTGTTTTATTTCTAAAGCTTCCTATTCATCTTGAAAGGAAAAAAGCCAGCAAAGTGCCATACAGAGTGGTTAATCCTTATGTTAATAATGATTTATATGCACTAACCTGCAGCGATTAACACAGCCTGGTCATATAGAAACAGGAAGGAGAATCATCTGGAGTAAGAAAACGCACCAAGACACAAGGCAAGAGAAATTGATACCCAAGATGCCAATAGAATACTAGACAAAAAATGTTAGGCTTCCCTTTTCAGAAGAAAGCCACAAGTCTTGCTAATGTATTTCCCAGAACAGAGTATTCAACATGCTGAAGGATTGTCTATTTATTTACTCAAAGGCAACAGATCCCATGGTATTAATAACAAAGTCTTCCCCAGTGAGCCCCTGCTGTTGATGTTTATAGGGCTGCAATTACAGAAATAGGGAGCTTGGTGAAAAGGGAAATGACACCATCCACACCAGCAGGATCCCTTTTGATTATAAAGAATGAGAGGCAGATGGTGAAGATTCTTCACTGAAATAAACATAAGGAAGGCTGACGTTATTTTTGAGATTGACAGATATATATTCACACAAATACATGCACATATACCATATATGTTCCTATTTATATAAATATATAATGTTCTCTATATAAGTATATGCATATAATGTTCTATATGTAAATATATAATGTTCTATAAATAAATATATATTATATATGTTCTATATATAAATAGGATATCATCTGGTCCCATTCCCTCATTTTACAAGAAGCTGAGGACCCAAGAGATTAAGTGACTTATCAAAGATCACATAGTGACTAAATAGCAGAGCTGGAACTTGAGCCAAGGTCTCCTAATGGTAAGTGAAGTGCTCTTTCAAAGAGACCACACTGCTTCTACTCTCCAATGGTTCTGCTTGTATCTCAGAAGCAGAGGTGTTACAGTGGATAAAATGCCACACCTGGAGTCAGGAAGACTATCTTCCTGAGATCAAATCTCCCTGCAGACATTTACTAGCTGCGTGACCCGGGCAAGTCACACCATCCTGGTCAATTTCCTCATCTGTAAAATGAGTTGGAGAAGGAAATGGCAAACCACTCTAGTATCTTTGCCAAAAAAATACTGGATGAGTGTCACACAGAGTCAGAATCATCTGAAAAACAAACAAAAATACCTCAGAGGATTCAGAAGATGCTCATATGTCCCTTCTCTCTGTCTTGGTGGGATTGCTATAGCACTCTCCTCTGTATTCCACCTCAAGTGGTCTACTTGAGGCATTCTCTACTATATCACCAATTGAAGGTATGCTACTGATGGACTCAGCTGAGCTGCCATCTCCTATAATGCTAATAGGGATTTTTTTTGCCACCTTCCTCAGGGTCTAGCAAGATTGCTATCTATGCCACCATCGAAATATATGGAGAATGAGGACAGTGGCAGCTGCTAGAAAATGACCTGAAATAATACAGCTTCTCAAGCACAAGTGGGCTTTTTTGAAGAAAGGCTTCCAGGATAAATAAACACTCTCCTCAGATGATGAAACTGAGCTCCAGACTGTTGGGAAGTAGAGACAGATGGAATTACCTACACAAGACAGTCAGAAATGAAGTAGAACTTTTTGAGCCAGGCCATGAAGGAAAACAGAAACCAGAGACAGAGTTTCTAAGAATAAGCAGTCCTTTTCGGCTCTCATCAAGGATAGTGTCACCAAGGACTTGATAGGGATAGAACAGGTGGCCAATCACATGTTCTCTCAAGACAACCACCCCTCTAGAATGCTCATCAAGAGCATGCATCATAGTGGAGGGGAAGGACCTGGAGTCTGGAGATTGTGGTTTTTGGTCTCAACCAGGGTTTGCTTCTATGATTTATTAGGTAAGTACAGAAATGCCAAGACAGGCACAACCCCCTGATCTAACAGCTGCAGAGTATCACATGCTGACCTGCCTTCTGCTCCCCCTCCCCAGGGTATTCTCTGAAATCTCAGTTACATTAAAAAAATGAAGCTGTAGTGTTAAATATTCTTGGGAGTATTTTTTAAAATATGAATGGTAACCCTTTGTATTGGCCCCTTAAATATTTTGTATAGAAGGCAGTGTGGCATAGTGGATTTGGAACTGACCTTGGAATCTGTAAGACCTGCCTCTAACACTTACTGACCATGAGAACCTGGACAGGCAGGGTCAACAAAGGAAGGAGGTTCTGTTAGGCATCCTCAGGCCATGGCAGAAAGAAGAACGGAATTCAAGAGGAGAAACTCCCCCTTGGCTTTGGTGCACCTAGCTTCATTTCACCAGGTTGTTATGGCCAGTAAGTGCTGGAGGTATGTCAGTTCCAAATCCACCATGCCAGGCTGCCTCCAATACAAAATATTTAAGGGGCCAATACAAAGGGTTCAATTCAATCAATTCTATCATAGATGTTTCTCTTGTGCTTCTTTTATTATTTATCAGAGAAGAGGTAAGTTCACATTGGGGCTAAGAAATTAAGTAGTCAATCACATAGAATTCCTTCTGGTAGAAAAGGATCATTTCAAGAGAACAAAAAAATGTCTATGCACTCTTAGCTTTTTCAACCTTAGGGAAATTTTTATGAGAAACTATATCTAGACAATGTCTACTTTGATCATTCCGATGAACCGCTTGGGTCAGCATTGAATACTCTTCTTTCCCTTGCCTTGTTCAGAGGATGCCTAATAGACTCTCCTCCGCTTTGAACACTGCTTAGATTAAACGAAGTTACTGAGTGTTAGCTCAGCAAATCTCAACATGCATAGGGTCCTTATCTTCAGGACCTTCCATATTACCTTTGACCTTGCTCTACTTATTTAGAACCACTCCAGAATTTTCTTGGATTCAGTTTTATTTCAAATATTATTTACAATAATATTTACTTCAGATCTGGAACTATACACTAAAATATAACCTACTCTCCATCAAAAACATACATGTTTTAAGGTCCCTTTTTTTCACCAAACACTTTAAAAATCACAACTAAAATTACTTCTTATACAACAATTAAAAATCACAAAGCAGTGTGTCAGTCTTATGACCCTTTATTATAAATGAACTCCAAAACGTTATCAATTTTTATACTCTGAAATTCATTTTAACTTGGCTGTATTTGGAATTTTGCAAAGAATTCTAAAGATAGCAATGTATCTGTAAGCTCTTTGTTCCACAAATGTGTGATAATGGACTCTGGCCAGATGCAATGAAATTCTGACCAGGTATTGGAGTTCATATGTCAAAATGGGAGCTAATTTTAACCTTAACTAGAGGAAAGATTTTGGAAGCTCCCACAAGAAATGTCATACGAGAAGACCTGCTGGATTTGGAAAGAGGACTAGGAAATCACGTTTATCTAAGCACTGAGGTCATTTCAAGATAATATTATTATAACTGAAAAGTGGAATCTACTGGATGTCACATACAAGGTTTTTAAAAGCATTTGGCAATCTAAAAATCATCAAAAAGGAGGTATGATAAAATATTGGACAATATTAAAGCAACTTAGGAGAAAAGACACAAAAGCCAACCTGCAGATGGAAGTTATTTCCACTTGGAGAGGTTCTTTACATGAAGAATTGTTGAGATAAATAATAAAAGCCACATGAATGACATAGGTAGGTATATATACTTAGTGAAAACAACAGACTTGGAAAATGAAGGTAAAATGAAAATCTGAATCAATAATGAAGATGAAGGCTGCCAGGATTATGTGGATTGGGGTCACTTAAGGGGCTTGAACCAGATAAAGGAGAAATTCGAACTACTATAGGAGAGAGGAGGATACTTTGCTTATAGCAAGAGACTAATCTTGCTAACTGGTATAATCAGCCAGAATGCTAAATAGGAGAAAGATTTAAGCAGAAAAAAATGCTTAAAATGCAGAAGTCAAATTGAGATGAAAGACAATGAGGATTGAATGCAAAATAGCTTGTGGAAGAGAATAATGTGAAATAAGCCTGGAAAGATAACACTGGAGTTAGGCTGCCAAGCTGAAGAATTTGCATCTTATCCTCCTGGCAACAGAGTTAGGGTTAGGGTTTGGAGGCAGGATCCACTGAAGATGCTGGGGTCATGAAGTAGCATAGCCAGACCTGAGGTATAGGAAGTTTATTTGTGGAAGATCAATTGAGAAAATAGTTCACAATCAAGGTGATAGGTGACCAAGGACTGAACAAAGGTGATAAACTTGTGAGACTTTGGTGACACTGCTTCTTTTTTGGTTTTAGATGTATATCTAACCACTTCTCTGTTCTTTTTTGTTGGTTCACATCCCATCTGCCAAGCAAGAGGTGTCCTTCAAGACTCAGTCTTAGACCCTTTTTCCTTCTCTCAACATTTTTGGTCCCTGGTCCCTCTCATGGATCAAATTATGATCTCTCTGAAGATGACCCCAAAGTTTCTATATCCAGACTGTGCTTTCTCATTGATTCCAGTCCTGCATTTCTACGTGCAAGCGAGACATCTTCACCTGGATGTCCTCCTCGAATCTCAAATGTAGCAAACTGAAAACAGAAATCATTTTTCCCCACTTCCCTCATCCCTAAATGCCTCTTTCTCAAATCAAATCTCTTTCTATTAGTGGTACTCACACTTTTGCTAGTTTTCCAGGTTCAAAATTCTGGAGTCATGTTAAACTCTTTTTTCTCCCTCATTCTTTATTTACAAGCAGCTGCTAAGGACCGTCAATTTTATCTCCACAACATCTCTTGCATTCGTTCTCTCTTCTCTGTGAACACTGGCACCATCCTAATCCTACTCCCACCTCACATCTCTCCTGAATTATTGTAATAAGCTGAATAACCTGAATTATTGTAATTACTGTAATAGGTCATTCTGCCTTCGCTTCACTGTTTCCTTTCCTGCTCATTTTTTTTTTTTACATAACTACCAAATGTTCCACGACTTGCTGCCATCTCTAAGGAAAAACACAAACTCCTCAGCCTATCATGTAAGGCCCTCCACCTTATTCTAGTCAGTCTTTCCAATGGCTTCATTTCATGTTGCTCCCGTTCTAAAGTACATAATAGTAGCTAACATGTATATAGTACTGAAAATACACCAGGCACTGTGCTAAGTACTTTGCATGATTACATCATTTGATCCTGACAACAACCCTGTGGGGTAGGCATTATCATTCTCCCCATTTTACAGTGAGAAAACTGAGACAAGCAAAAATTAAGTGATTTGGTCAGAGTCACAAGAACTAGTGTCTGTGGCCCCATTTGAACTGGAGTCTTCTTGGACACCAGACCCAGGGCTACAGCCACTGTAACCCCCAGTTGTCCTTTCAGCTGAACTGGTAGCTTCTTGATTTCAACATCCGTTTAATTTTTTTATTTTGTTATTCTGAACTTAAATATGCACAAAAGCAGACATTTTGCTTGACTAAGCTTATTTGTTAACAAGGTTTTGATATCCTCTGCCCCCTTTCTTGTTCAACATGGCATCTTCTGCCTTTATCTACCTCCTCACCTCGACTTTTTCCTCATGGAGACCTTTCAAAACCTTTTTCTCTCAAGCCTTAGCTCAGAAGCCACTACTTCTACTTGGCCTTCCTGACTCTATCCCTTTCCCCTAGACCAGGGGTAGGAAAGCAATGGCCTGGAGGTCACATGTGGCCCTCTAGGTCCTCAAGTGCCTCCCTCTTACTGAATTCAAACTTCACAGAACAAATCAGATTTAGTCAAAGGGCTGCACTTGAGGATCTGGAGGGCCATATGTGGCCTTGAGGTCACAGGTTACCCACCCCTATCCTACACCATTCGCTTTTTCTACAGCATGCTGATTGTTTACTTGCTTCCATCAATCCTTATAATTTCTCTCCCTCTGAGGAAGCTCCCCAGCACAGGGACCAACTTGTTTTTTATCTCCAGTACCTAGCACAGGGATGTGGAAACTGCAGCTTCAAGGACACCTCTATGTCCTCAAGTGTAGCTCTTTGATGGAATCCAAACTAGCACAATGCCTTGAATATAGTAGATTTTGACAACATTTGTTGAATTCAGTTGAAGAATCCAATTGCTGCCCATTCCTAAACTCCTCTTCCTCTTTCTCCACTTCTTTACTTCCTTCAAGTTATAGCTACAATCTCTTCTACAGGAATCCTTTCCCAGTCTTAACTCTGGGGACTTCCTTCCTTTGCTCATTTCCTACTTAACCTGTACATAGCTCATTTGTACGTAGTTGTTTTCATGTTGTCTCCTCCACCAGACTCTCAGCTCCTCAGGGTTAGGGTCTCTCTTTTGCCATCCTTTTTTTTTTTTTTAATAAAAATTTATTTATTTAACTTTTTACATTCATTTTCACAAAATTTTGAGTTTCAAATTTTCTCCCCTTTTATCCTCTCCCCCCACCCCAATACACCAAGCAATCTAATTTTCCCTATCACCAATCTGCCCTCTCTTCTATCATCCCTCCCTTCTCTTGTCCCTATCTTCTCTTTTGTCCTGTAGGGCCAGATGACTTTCTATTCCCCATTAACTGTATTTCTTATTTCCTAGTAGCAAGAACAATACTAAACAGTTGTTCCTAAAACTTTGAGTTCCAAATTCTCCCCATCCCTCCCTCCCCACCCATTCCCTTTGGGAAGGCAGGTAATTCAATATAGGCCCTATCTGTGTAGTTTTGCAAATGACTTCGATAATAGTTGTGTTGTATAAGATTAACTGTATTTCCCTCCATCCTATCCTGCCCCCCATTGTTTCTATTCTGTCTTTTGATCCTGTCCCTCCCCAAGAGTGTTGACTTCAAATTGCTCCCTCCTCCCATTGCCCTTCCTACCATCATCCCTCCCCCCTTGCTTATCTCCTTCTCCGCCACTTTCCTGTATTGTAAGATAGGTTTTCATACCAAAATGAGTGTGCATTTTATTCCTTCCTTTAGTCGAATGTGAGGAGGGTAAACTTCTTGTTTTTTTCTCAGCTCTCCTCTTTTTCCCTCCACTAAAAAGTCTCCTGCTTGCCTCTTGAATGAGATATAATTTACCCCATTCCATTTCACCCTCTTTCCTCCCACTACATTTCTCTCTCACCATTTACCTTAATTTCTTTTAAGATATGGTCCCATCCTATTCAATTCACTCTGTGCTCTCTGTCTCTGTATGTGCATGCATGTGTGTATGTGTGTTTGCGTGCACTTGTTTACATGTGTGTGTGTGTGTGTGTATGTGTGTGTGTGGTCCCACCAACTACCCAGATACTGAAAAATTTTAAGAGTTACAAATATTGTCTTTCCATGTAGGAATGTAAACAGTTCAGTCCCTTATGACTTCTCTTTGCTGTTTACTTTTTCATGCTTCTTCTCATTCCTGTGTTTGAAAGTCAAATTGTCTTTTCAGCTCTGGTCTTTTCATCAAGAATGCTTGAAAGTCCTCTGTTTCATTGAAAGACCACTTTTTTCCCTGAAGTATTATACTCAGTTTTGCTGGGTAGGTGATTCTTGGTTTGAGTCCTAGTTCCTTTGCCTTCTGGAATATCCTATTCCACGCCCTTCAATCCCTTAATGTAGAAGCTGCGAGATCTTGAGTTATCCTGATTGTATTTCCACAATACTGGAATTGTTTCTTTCTAGCTGCTTGCAATATTTTCTCCTTGACCTGGGAATTCTAGAATTTGGCCACAATGTTCCTAGGAGTTTCTCTTTTTGGATCTCTTTCAGGCAGTGATTGATGGATTCTTTCAATACTTATTTTGCCCTCTTGTTGTAGAATATCAGGGCAGTTTTCCTCGATAATTTCATGGAAGATGATATCTAGGCTCTTTTTTTGATCATGACTTTCAGGTAGTCCCATAATTTTTAAATTGTCTATCCTGGATCTATTTTCCAGGTCAGTTGTTTTTCCCATGAGATATTTCATATTCTCTTCCATTTTTTCATTCTTTTGGTTTTGTTTGGTGATTTCTTGGTTTCTCAGAAAGTCATTAGACTCCATCTTTTCCATTCTAATTTTGAGAGAACTATTATCTTCAGTGAGCTTTTGAACCTCTTTTTCCATTTGGCTAATTCTGCTTTTGAAAGCATTCTTCTCCTCATTGGCTTTTTGAACCTCTTTTGCCAATTGAGTGAGCCTATTTTTCAAGGTGTTATTTTCTTCAGCATTTTTTTGGGTCTCCTTTAGCAAGGTATTGACCCATTTTTCATACTTTTCTTGCATCTCTGTCATTTCTCTTCCCAGTTTTTCCTCCACCTGTCTAACTTGATTTTCAAAATCCTTTTTGAGCTCTTCCATGGCCTGAGCCCACCATACATCCATCTAGGATGTCTGGGATAGAGAGGTCCCGACCTCCACGTCTTTCCCTGATGGTAAGAATAGTTCCTTGTCATCAGAATTGAAAGGTGGGAACATCTGTACCCCATCAAAATAGCTCTCTATGGTCTTATTTTGCTTCCTTTTTCTGGGCATTTTCCCAGCCAGTTACTTGACTTCTGAGATTCCTGTCCACCCCCGCCTAGATCCGCCCAGCTAGTGATTGGGGTCTGAGATTCAAATGGGCTTTCCGCGGCAGGTGCGGCTGCTATTCAATGTGAGCTTAAGTTCTGGTGCTGGGGTTGGGGCAGGGCCACCCTGCAGGCTCAGTTCCCTCAGGGGCTTTATGCAGAGACCTTCAGTAATGGAGCTCCTGCTTGCTCCGGGAGTCCCAGGCCTCTGCTGCTGCCTCTTCCTCTGTCGTTGCCTCTGCCGCTGCCTCCCGAAGGGGCCTGAGCCACAGAGACACCCCGCTCCCCTCTCAGCCAGCCCAGATGTCTCTCTCACTGACCTGTAGCGTCTGTGGGCAGAGGGACCTTCCTGGCTGCCAGAGATTCTGTCCCTGAAGCCTGCTCAGATCTGCTCCTCTGGGGCCGTGGGGCCAGGACAGCACAGGGGTGGACTCCGCTGTCTGGAGCACCACGGACCCCTGGGTACGGCGCTTCAGGGCTCTCTGGAACGGAGATCTTTTCCACTGTGTTTCTGCATGCCTTGCAGTACTCTAGAGTTTGTGGGGAGTTCTTCTTGCAGGAAATATATGGGCTGTGGGTTTGGAGCTAGCATACATGAGTCTTTCTACTCCGCCATCTTGGCTCCACCCCCCTTGCCATTCTTTATATCGCCAGCACTAAGCATGGAGCACACAGGTGGACCTTAACAAATGCTTATTGAAAGACAGACAGACTGACAGAAGCATATGTGGATGTTCTCAAAAAAGGCTTTTACTAGACTTTGATGTGTAGCCATTACACATATATTTCTGGAATAATGCGAAATGAAGCAGTCACACAACAAAGCATAATAATGGGCTTTTGCATGGAGTTTCAAAGTTTATTTTACATCCCACTGGAACCTTTGGATGATACCATGCAGTAGGTACCACAGCTATCATTACCCCATCTTGTACAGGAGGAATCACTCAGCTAGTAAGTGTAGGAGCTGGTATTTGAACCTACATCCTACTGCCTCTAAGGATGGCGTGTTGAGGTGGTATTTGAACATGGGTCTTTCTGACTCCAAGTTCAGGACTTAATCCAATAAGTCACATTGCCTCCCCATACTAGTCTGGCATGTAATAAGCACCTGCCTGACAATTTAAAGATAGATAATAATGCTGTACTTGGAAATATCACTTTGCAGTGTTTGAAGCATCCTTCACCTACATGATTCCATTTCTAACTCACAATGCCATGAGGCAGGCAGGGGAGTTATTATTATCCCTGTTTTATGGATGAGGAAATGAAGCTCATATAAGTTATGACTTGCCCAAGGTAACATGCCTAATAAATGGGGGAGCTAGTACTAGAATCTAAGGCTTCAGCTTTCTTGTCCATGGTTCTTCCACAGTCAGTAGAATACTGTCTCTTCTTTGGCCTCAGGGTATAATTTGTAAGGGCAGAGCTCTAGCTGAGTTCAAATGAAACACAATGAGAGAGAGCCAACACTCTACCGCTCCTCCTACAAGAGGGAGGAGAGAAGAAAATGATCAGTAAAGCTCATCTTGATTAAAGGAAATAATCAGAATGGAAGAGATCTCAACATTATGTCCATTCTTCAGGTCTTCCTTCTCTGTGGAGGAGACTTTTTATTCACAGAAATGACATGATAATAATAGTTATCTGCTTCTGGAACTGTGAAATTATTCAAGATTTTTTGCCTTTTTAAGTTGTGAGAGTAAAATCCCAAGGTATGAAGGAAGCATATTTATCCCCTCAGAGGATATTTATTTTACCTCTATATAAATATATATGTATATACATATTTATGTATATATGTACATATATACTTATATGCATGAATGTGTTTATATACATACACATACATATTTGTATATATGTGTGTATACATATACAGACATATATGTGCATATAAAAGCTTATTTATCTCCTAAGAGGAAAATTATAAACTTGTAATCCACTTATTGGCTTATTCTTCCAGATCAATGGGGAATAATGGCCCTTGACTATTTCCTTTGGAAGCCTTAGAATGAGGTTGGGTGTTAACCACGCTCTTGTCAGTCTTTCAGGTTTGAAATCCCAGAGTCATGTTAAATTCCTTTTTTCTCTCATTCTTTATATACAATCAGTTGCCAAATACTATCAATTTTGCCACCACAACATCTCTTGCATCCATTCTCTTTTCTCTACTCATACTGGCATCATCATAGAGTCTTAGAATGAGGTAGAGGGTGACAGGCATGAAAGGGTCTGCAAGTTCTTATACTAGTCGTTGATTCATGGGGACAATCTAAAAATTCACCACTGCCTTTGGAATCACATGGAGACCAACTCTGGAGCTAACTGCTGGGTATTTTACAAGGGCAGATCCAGTCCTCTTGTGTAAAAATATGCTTGTAGTACCAAAGAGAATGAACTGAGGCTGGCAAGGAAATCTAAGAACAACAAATAGGTTTGGGGTTTCTTTAGTTATACTGAGGCAAAGATGAAAATCAAAGACTTATATTTAGGGACATGGTTGTGCTGTTCAGTTCAAAGCTTATTTTGTTTCTCTTTTATTTTTTTCCTCTTTCTTCCAAGAAGAGTGATCTTAAGGCTGAAAAGGACAGAGAAAAAAAGGCCAAAAAAAGGCTGATTTCTAAGATAAGTAAGGAGCTAGTAGGAGAGCACCTAACTGCCTTTGATGAGTTCAAAACACCAGGCTCAAAGGAACTACATCCTAGGGTGCTGAAAGAACTTTGGGAATTGATTGCTGAACCATTGTTAGAGATCTTTGAAAGACTATAGAGAAAAGAAGTTTCACTGGACTAAAGAAAAAAAAGAATGAAGTCTGCAAACTGTAAGCCTATGAGCTTTATTTAGAATGCTAACTTAAAATGTATGGTTAGTGAGCATCAAAGAAAGGTAGAGTGATTTCAGATACATTATGACTTAGGAGCCAATCATGAAAGACTAACCTTATAATGGGGATTGTAGGGAAAAGGGGAGCAGACGAGACTGCTCCAGACTGAAAGAGGGAGTAGTGGAATTCTACAGATATAGTTGACCTAGATATTAAACATTTTACATTTTGTTATGCTATATTGGGGGCAGAATAAAGAAATAGAAGCTAGATAAAAGTATTGCTAGGTGATTTTGGAACTGATTGGGTGGATCAATAGTAAACTTGGAAGAAAGTCTCTTCTCCTAGTGTATTCTGGGAAATTAATGTTTTGCCTTGTGATGATGAACAGAAAAGGAAAAAATGAAAATACAAATAAACATTAATGAAATTTTCAGCTGATACAAAACTAGGAAGGATAGCTAATATATTAGATCTCTATCAGGATCTCAAAATATTTCGAAAGGCTAGAACGCTGGATTGGACCTAACAAGTTGGACTTCAACAAAAATAAAGAGTTGCATTCAACTTTAAAAAAAAAATCAACTTCAAAAGTACAAGATGTAGAAGCCATGGCTAGATAAAAATTTTAAAAAGATATGGGGGGGTTCAGTGGAGTGGAAATTCAAAATGGACATGAGATGGCAGCCTTCCTTGGTCCCCTACTTCCATATTTCTTATAGGAGTCTATCTAAACTCTCCTCTTTTGCCATTATTATAGTCTATTCTTATGTATGTGTCCTTTGTTTGCTATTAGATTGTAAATTCCTTGGAGGAAGGGGTTATGTTATCATTTTTGTATTCCAAATATCTACCACAAAACTTCATGTAGTGATGAAAATAAATGTTTGTTGAATGAATTACTGGAAAAGGCTGTGATAGCTCAGGTTTAAATAAGGTCAATATATCACAATATACATTTTTTTAGAAGTGCTGATTATCAAAAAAAAAAAAAAAAAGGCAAAAGTCCCTTAACCAATTATTTGCTCTCACAGGTAGGAAATTTAAGGTTACTTCCTGAATCTCCTTGGGCCTGTTATCTGTCATGTGCTAAATGAGGGTCCAGACTCGATAGGCAAGGTCTTTTCAAGCTGTAAATCAGTCCTATAATCACTCATAACTTTGGTAGTAAGATATTATTATAATCATTACGCAAAATGTATTAAAAATTCAACTATGCCACTGAGTGGAGAAAGTCCCAGATAGTTTGAGTTTAATTTTTGGATATTTTCTATTTTTGAAAATGAACCTGAAAGGTGGCTTTCTGCTTGACCTAGTGAACAATTCCCTGTTCCTCTGTGCCTTCGTTTTACCATCTGTGATAAGAGAATCAAGGTGTGACCTCACCCTAAGTTTCTGAAACCTTGGAGTAATTCAATAAGAAAGCTGTCAGATACAGGGAAGGACTGTCTGGCCACTGTGCTGAAATGAAGAAAAAGGGAAATGGTCCATAAAATTTCAGAAAAGATTGAAAAATGAACTTCAGGTTGATTTAAAAAAATTATTTAGTTTCTGTATTTCAATGTGATAGATTTTCATTAATTTTTCTATTTATATGTTAAAGTTATTACCTTTTTTCTTTAGTAAGATTCTAAATTCTTTTCCATTGTGATGCTTAATAAATATAGGAGGCATAAAACAGCAGAAAGAGGTTTGGATTTGGAACCAGGTTGAACTTGGCAGCTCTGACACGTGATAGTGAATTGTGCTTGGGTGAATTCACTTAACTTGTTTAGATCTTAAGTGAATAGTTTGAAATAAATGACCCTGACTCCCCTTCCAGCTCTAAATCTATGATCCTATGATATGCTAGAAAGAAAGCCTTCTACTATATTCAAAACAAAACAAAACAGGTAAGAACTCAGGTAAGAGAGGAAAGTAATGCCCAACCGTGAGCAGGAAACACCAGTGCCACCATAAATGGGTTCTCTGTTGGGGAGATGGGCAGCCCTGGCTAAGGCTAGGAAACTGTTATGTCTTTGAAGATAGTTTATCTAATTGTTAAGTGACTACAGATAATTTATATAAAAAGTGTGCTGCTCCAAAAATAAAAAAAATAAAACCACTGATAAAAGGAAAAGAACAGAAAAAGCAGTGTTCTATGAATTGCTTAAGGCAAAGAATTCATTTTTCTCCAACAGAAACACCCGTACAAAAATAGTGCCTCCCCACCCTCTTGTTCTTCATTTGGCTTTAAGTACAGGTAACATATTCCCAGAAGTGATTGCTCTCCCAGAGTTGCTTTCTGTGGCACAGTCAGGGTGGACAGGCCCAAGACTTGGCTAGAGATAATTACAGGCACAAGGCTTTTGAGGGGGCTCATTTCTATTCTCTTGAAGGGGAGGAAGGAACAAGGTATACAGTTTATACCATAATCCAGTGATGCCCATTCAGTGGTTTGTGAACCCCTTAGGGATTTATCATGATAGCATAAGGAGTTTGAGCTAAAAAGTCTCTGATGGTAACTTAACCAGTAAATAATTGCCCAATTATGTTACAAATATATTTTTCCTTTTTTACAACAAGCATGTACACATTTGAAACATTATAGGTTTGTAAATTTTAATTTGGAGCTTTATTGGGCTAAAGTTATCATTGTAGTTATTGTAAGCACTTAATGAATATATCTAAAAGAATACGAGTAGTATATTAAATTACCCTAAGGGTAAAAATACATTGTCATTTTTGTGTTTTGTTATTGTAGCACAACAAAAAAATGTTCTACAAACCACTGCCATATTTGAGAGAAAGCTGTCTGAGCCATATGACAGACGGTAAGAAGAATTCAGAGGTGAAGGAAGTGGACAGAATTTAAAATGAGCCAGGGAAAAGTAAAGGAGGGTTTTGAGGGAGAAGCAAACACCACATAGTTCATTAATACTTTGCCAGTATTTTATATTTTCTATGAAAGGTCCATGGGTTACCTTTTTTTTTGTTTGTTTGGTTTTTTTGGTCTCTGCTTTTATGTCTGTTGGTGTGGACCTGTGTCTACCTTCCATTTTATTTTAATACACAATAATTCTCAAGTAACCACAAATACAGCGTTCTGAAAGATGCTTATGTTAGTTCAGTTGGTTGGAGCTTGACGCTATTGAGTTCAAGGTTAGGGATTAAGTCTTCCAGTAAGTTGCCCTCACACAGTCAACACTCTATCCATGTCCACAATGTGGCATATCCAAGCCCAAGCAGGCACTTCATGAATGCCAATCATCAGTCACACTAGTAAGACCTCACATGAAACATTACGCCTTTCTCACAATTTTCTCCAGGAGCTTTTTTCCTAATATACAGCTGAAGAAATTAGGAATGTATTCAGGTCAAGTGCCTTTGCCACTTGCTGGCTGTGTGACCCTAGACAAAGTCATTTAATCTCTCTCTGCCTTAGTTTCTTCATATGTAAAATGAGGATGATAACAGCACTTATCCCGCTAGGTTGTTATGAGGTGAAATGAGATAATAATTATAAAGCACTTAGCACAGCACCTGGAATATGGTAAGCACTACGTAAATGTTAGCTATTATTACCATCATCATTGTAACGTGCCCAAGGTCACACTATTAGCAAGTATTGAAGAGTTAGCATTCAAAGTTGGGTCTCTATGGACCCTAAGTCTATCGTACTATTCTGCCTTCGTCTATACTACACCTGTTCTGTCTCATCTTGGCACGAACTTATTGCTAGTAATATCTTGGGATTTTGAACTTGGAGCCAGATGCCCAGAGAGCTTAAGACATTTGCTAAAGGTCCTAAAATATGTAAAAAAAAAAAGCAGAACCAAGATGTGAACCCCATTCTGAGTCCAAATCAGGGGAGAGGGCGGTGGTGGTTTCTTTTATATTGGCTAGCAATATGGTCCACTTATTTTTCAGAATCTTAACTATTTCTCATCTGTACATCAAGGACAATAACAATGCCGGCTTTACAGGGTTGCTGTTGGGGTCAGTTAAAAGAATTCAAGTCCAGTGCTTTGCAAACCTGAAAGGATTATATGAATTTCATTGATTTTGTTGTTATTATACACCACTCTCCACTAAAGAAAATGGACAGTAAACACCCATGATACAATAGCAAGAGTACTGGTCAAAAAGATATGGTCCTGCTATTGGCTCTGCTACTGAGGAAGTTACCTTTGTGAACCTCAGTTTCTTCACAGGTAAGATGGGAAGGTTAGGTTCTGATTTCAAGACAACACATTACAAACATTGACAGACCTGTCTCATGAGACTTTCTGCAAATGGAAGATATTCCTATCCAAAGGTATTTCAATCGCCAAAATTGTGATTTCTATTGATAAGGCAGCAATCGTGTCATCTTCATAAAACACTAATCAGGGCTTGAATACTCATCATCAAATTTCATGGGAAATTCTGTTTTCAAGTTCTCAATAATATAAATAAAGCTCATAATCATTTATTAAACAACTGCAATTGCCCAGCACTCTACTAAGGACTAAGGATACAAAAAGAGGCTCATCCCTCACATTTTTAATTTCCTTTTATTTCCCTATGTTATAACTATGGGCAAAATAACTTTTCCTCTGAGCCTTAGGTAAGTTTCTAAGAGTAGCCATATTGTAAAAGGCTTACTATCTGCATTAGAGGAGGGAGGTTCCCACACTGGATTATTCACAGTGCCAAAATCCCAGGTCCTTGAAAGGATGTGATATCCAATTGGAGCACTGAAGAGGAACTATAGAAAAGTATGAAAAAGCAAGGAAGTAGGACTGGGGAAGGTATTTTCAATTATATATGTGTCAGGCTTTTAATACTGCAGTTAATTTTATTTTCAGAATTATAAATTCTCTGATCACACAAAACTGTGCGAGAATGTAGGGTCCTTCAGGGAAGAGACTGTTTTACATTTTTATTTCTATCATCAATACCGAGCATTATGGATATACTAAAATCTTAATAAATGCTTGCTGACTCACTGATTGAAATAAATAAAACATTCTCCAGACTAATTGGCAACAGATTTGTGGATCACACTCACGTTTGTTACCGTTTCCAGGTACATTTAATTGAGGATTAATTGTGCTTGCCTGCTCCCACTACAGCTAGGTGGCATGGAGGATAGATGGCCAAGCCTGAAATCAAGAAGACCTGAGTTCAAATCTGACCTCAGACACTTAGTAGCTGTATAACCCTAAGCAAGTCACTTAACCTTGTTTTCCTCGGTTTCCTCATCTGTAAAATGAGCTGGAGAAAGAAATGGCAAACTGCTCCAGTATCTCTGCCAAGAAAATCCCAAATGGGGTCACAAAGAGTTGGACACAACTGAACAACCGCAAAGCTACTTACTACCTTTAGAAACGTGCAGAAAGCCCAAGACACCCCCTGCAAACTCCCTCATGCAGAGGGGGCATCTAAGTGTCCAGGTTCCACACTGCATCCACTTCATCTCTGACTTCAATTATTACCTACTGCAGCAGATACACCGGGAACAATGTGTCTGATGACAAAGACAATGAGACTAAGCCACGTTTCTCATTCCCTTTGGCTAGTCCTTTCTCCTTACGTAATCTAGGTGTGATTCCTCAAAGACTTCAAAGATTGAAGTTCTCTTCCTGTGAATCCCCCTTGACTAAGGCTTGTAGGACAGAATGTATGATTAACTCAGCAGGGGCTTTCTGGGTCAATAAATACACACACTGCCTCTCTCTCTCTCTCTCTCTCTCTCTCTTTCTCTCTCTCTCTCTCTCACACACGCACATGCACATGCACACGCACACACACACACCAAAACTAAAACAAAACAAAGTAAGCAAATAAAAATCAATCAACCCATGGTTATCCTAGTAACTGAGGTGTACATACTGCTGGTTACTAATGCAGCACATATGATAGATTACGGAGAGTCTCTCCTCTTTTCTATGTTGATTACTTTGTCAGGGTGTTGCCTTTATAGGAACAATTTTAGTCTTTACTTCTTAGATTCTTGACTTGATAATTCTTTTTTCAATTATTCATTTATCTTTTTTGGCTAGCTGAATTGCTCAACACAGTCTATCCCACCTTCTCAACTTTACAGATAAAATGCCCAAGACCCAGACAAATTTTCCAAAGCCAAGAACAGAACCCAAGGCTCCTTGACTTTCAGTCCTGTGGTCTTTTCCACTCTTCCATACTATTTAACTCCATTGCTGTTAGGCCACTCAAAGTCTCCTCTGGTTGATATACACCTCAGATTACCGCTTCTTCTGTTCTTTTTATAGACTTTCTCTAGAATTCCTTATCAATTGGTCAGAGCTCCATGGATCTACAGCTGGAAGGAAGCTTGAAGGTCATTTAATCCAATCTAATCAATTTAGAAATGAGAAACAGGCTAAAAGAGGCTGTGACTTCCTCAGTCACACAGATAAAAACAAGCCTAAATCAGGGTCTGTGCATAGAATCTGCAGAGAAATGAAATCCCAGTTCAGATCTATTATATATTCCAAGACAGAAAGATATCCTTGAAAAAATAGTCTCTGGTGAGATTGAGTAAACAACTGAGTTGAATTAACTCTTCATGCTTTCAAGGTGCTTGCCATCCAGCTTGCTTAGCTTTTTAAATTAGACGGCATGGAAAGAATATAGTGGAAAGTACACTGAACTTGGAATTAAGAGGCACGGGTTCAAGCCCAAGCTGTATTGACCTGCCTGGACTTTTAAATTTCTACATGTGTAAAATGGGGATCATAACGCATTCACTACCAGTCTCAGTTCCCAGTGTTGTGAGAATCAAATGAGATAATGTTCAGCAAAATTCAGTGGAATTCAATGGAAATGTCAACCAGTCAATCAGTAGAACTTTTCTTAAGCATTTACCATATGTAAGGCACAGTGCCAGCCATGGACAAAAATTAAAGACAAAAATTAAACATTTCTCGCTTTCAAGTCTCTTTATTCTACCAGGGGTGGGCATGGATAGTGTGATTTCTGTTGTTACTTAATCAGTTAGTCACATCTGACTCTTCATGACTCCGCTGAAGGTTTTCTTGGCAAAGATATTGGAGTGGTTTAGCCATTTTCTTCTCCAGCTTGTTTTACAGATGAGGAATCTGAGGGTTAAGTGACTTGTTCAGGGTCACATAGCTAGTAAGTGCCCAAGGCTGGATTCAAACTCAAGTCCTCCTGACTTCAGGGCCAGCACTCTATCCACTGCACTGAACAGACAGAGAATATTAACAATTGGAAGAAACCAATGAAGGGTAATGTCACTAGAACTGAGCCTTGAATAAGGTCTCTAAGAGGCAGAATCAAGTAGGGAGGACATTCTATGTGGGGTTCATAGTCTATACTATGTATAGATCTATAGACTATAGATGTATGGATGTAAGATGACATTTAGCTAGAATGTGCATGGTCTGGAGGGTAGTTTTTGTGAAAGAAGGTAGGAAAATTGGGTTTGGAGTCAGACTGTGAAGGGTTTCAAATGGCAAGTTGAAGAGTACACACTTTATCAGAAAAATATGAAGTTGGCAGCTGTATAGAGGATTGTTTGGACAATGAAAAGCTGGCAGACCAAGTTCTAGCCTATGATGAGAATTCAGGCAACAAATGTAAAGGGTTTCCATGTCAGTGGAGAAAAAGACATAAATGCTGGAGAAGTTGTGAAGGTAGAACAGGCAGGCTTTGCAAGAGATTTGTATACTGCTCTATACTATTGTATACTGCTATCATTATCATAGGTGCACCCATGGGACATGAAAGCTTTAGTGGAGATTCCAAAGACTAAAAAGTTTGTTTGCTTTGAACATGAACAAACCCCAACCTCTTCAAAACACCCAATAAAAGCATAAGTATGGTAGTGGAGTGGTTTGGTATTTCTTTCTCCAACTCATTTTACAGTTGTGGAAACTGAAGCGAGCAGGGTCAGGGTCATACAGTATCTGAGGCCAGAATTGAACTCAGGGAGATGAGTCTTCCTGACTCCAGGCCCAGCGCTCTATCCACTGCACTACCTAGCTGCTCTATACAGACAGTATCATGAAACAATAAAAAGAATCAAGTGACCTAACCTGGGCCTCATCTAAAAAATGAGGACTTTGGACTTAATGATGTCTAGGAAGACTTTGCCATTCTTTGAAGCCAATGGAGAAGAAAAAACACGACTACGCGCTCCATCATGGTATGAATTGACACTCAGGACATTTCTGTCCAACTAACTTTGTCAGAACCATTGCATTTACAGTCAAGGTCATAAAAATGGTTCAGCTGAAGACAAGGTTTCCTGTCCATTCCCAAATGAAAAAAAAAAGAGGGTTTCTGCAACCACAGAGCCCTTGAAGGACTGCAGTTTCCTATGAAGAGGATGAGGCTTCTAACTACAGCTGGGCAATTCTAAACTTACTAGAAATTGGGTCTCACCAGGTTTCCCACTAACTGTCATGACTGAGTGAATATCTACATCAGGAGGCCCACGAGCCTTCAGTGGTACTGCATCAAGTCGTTAATCTCTTCATTTTCTAGAAACTAAGAGTGGGAGGGCAGGCCACTTGCCTTATCCCCTTCCCCAACCAGAAATACCTACAGGAGCTCCACCAAACCCACAGACTGAGACAGAGCTCTGTGTGTCCCTCGGGGATGCTTTCTGTCAGCTTTGAGAATCCTCTTTTAAATTGCAAATGACCCTGGGAGAAATCATCCCTTGTTAACTCCTTTTTAGTTCACTACCAGTGGGCTGAGAAGAAAGGGACACAGGAGAGGTGTCTGAATTAGGGAGGGTAGGTGGGATTTAACTGGGTCGAGAAGGGAATATTGAAAGTAAAGAAAAAGGCACTACTATAACTAGAGAAGGGGGATAGTCCTGGACACCCCCACTTTGACCACTTCACAATTCTGTGGAAGCCCCACCCCTTGTGAAAGGATCTTATTTAGTTAATTACTTTGGGCATGCATAGTAAAGGTACTTCGATCCACACCAAGAAGGCTTGACCACCTACAAAAGCTGAGTCCTCCTCTTGCCATGTTGCTTACGTCCAAACGACACCTTTTACTTTCCTTCTCAATTCGCTCTCTTCCCTCCCCTTCCCCTTCTAAGAGTTCATAAAAATGAAGGTGTTTTTTAAGGCAGAGGCCAGAGGAAAACAAGGTCCGATGTTTCTGCTGGGAAGCTGAGTGGAGTTCTATCCAACTGAAATCCTCTTAGTTCTCTATGTCATTGCTTCCAATTCTGCTCTTTTACTTGATTGGATTTATGCAATGAACCTAATTCATCTTCTCTGTTTTCATGATTAGAAAGCTCCATTTGGTTGCTACTTTGTGAGATTTCCTTTTTTTTTTGGTTTGGATGTTGAAACCTACCCCCCTTTTCTGTATTTATTGCTGTGCTAAATCATATTCAGGGACTTGAAAGCCAGATAGCCATCACTAATTCATAGCAGCCTACCTGATACCACTAATCTCCTCCTGGGTATTCTCTCAATAGTAGAGTCCAGTATCTTTGGATTCCAAACTCTAAGCCCAGGAATCTTTTGGAAGAGCCCTCCACTTCAAAGAGAATTTCTAACAAAGATTAGAGTCACAAAGAATTAAATATTTAAATCCATTTTCTGGCATTCAACTTCATATAATAAAATTCTCCTCTGAAACACAACTAAAAGTGAAAAAGTTCTAACTAATAATATTTACTTATTTTTCAAAGACAGTCTGAAGCCAGCACTGGTCCATGGCAAAATGTGAAAGAAATGCTGAGATGAGAGTTGGTCAGTAACAGCAGAAAGTTCTGAATTTGGTGCTAGGGTTCAAAGCCCTCCCTTCTGAAACTTACTATCTATGTTGACCTGAGGCTTAGCTTTCTCATTGTAAAATGTGGAAGCTGATAGTCAGGGATTCTTAATCTGAGGTCTGTGAACTTGTGTGTGTTTTTTGAAGTATATTTTGAAAATTCAATATCACTGATCTTATTTGCAAGTCTATGTATTTTATTGTGCACCTTAAATATTCTGAGGAGAGATCTGTAGACATCCCCAGACTGCCTAATGGGTCTGTCACAAAAAAGTTGCAAACCTCAAACAAGGTAATCACTAAAATTTAAATCTGTGATCATATAAGGTTTTTCTTTGGCCCTTCCATTCCTTCTCACCATTTCTCTGTGCCTTCATGCCCATACGCTCCTCCCATCAGAGCCCAAAGAGCTCTATGAGCCCTGCCTGTCTAGTTATGCAGGGAAGATGGGACTTGACCAATTCAAACTGAGTAAGACAAATAGGACTGAATTATATGAAGGATGTGTGTGTGTGTATGTGTGTGTGTGTGAACATTTTAAAGGGTCACAGAAAGCAACTGATGCAATTCAAAGGAATGAATCAATAATGGTGAAATTTCCAGAGTCAATAGGAGAAATGCTTTTTAGCAGAGGGGCTTCCCATTGTCATCCTACCAAGTAGGCAGGCCACCTAATCAGAAAATAGGTTCTGTCTAAATACAATAAAAGTCCATGCCTTAGAAGTAAAATGATTTGGTTTTTTTTTCAAATATGACCACAATCTCTTCTCCTTGAACCCTTAATGTGAAAGTTGCATTATTAAAGGGCACTCTTTTGAATAATTTTCAGCCAACTGTATTATATGAATGCATGCATGTGATACAGAGAATCCATGATGCAAGAATGAGTTATTACAAGAACAAAAAATGCCAATGAATAACAAGTGGAAAGAAGGGATGCAGAAGCAGAGAAGACATAACACAATTATTAACAAGAGTTTCTCTTTACAAATGAAAGACTTTGACATTTGCCCAGATCAGAAATTCAATTTTATAGCACCAATAGATAAAAGATTAAATTGTGTATAGATAACATCAGACTGGTATTTAAAAGGTTAGCCACGCTTAGAATTGATTAGTCACTGGCACCAAACTGCATACATGACGATGTGACGGAGGAAAGACTAGGAAATGGAATCATTTTCACTAGTCTTGTTTCACACATGTGTGTATGTGTATAAGTCTACATGCATGCATGTCTATATGTATGTGCAATACACATATGCATATAACTTTAGGTGTGCATACACCTGTGTGTAGTACGTATGCACATATTACATACATGTTTATGTATATATGCAAGACAATTTTGACAAGGAGAAAAGAAAGTGTTGTTCCTATAGTTCATAACACATGACATGTATACAGGATCTGACATAGTATTTGACAATTAAACATCTGCTGAACAAGAGATGATGACAAGTTAAAATTTAAGTTGTAAGACTAAAGGTCAGTACTATAGAAAAAGAAAATGTTTATCTGGGAAGGGAGGGCACAGGAAGGATTCATAGTACAATATAGATCCACAAAGAATTTCTATTCTCCATCCTACAGTAAAGAAAGATAAACAGAGACTCTTTTTGTATTTTCTTTTCTTTTTTTTTAAAGATCTGATGAAGAACATCTTTATGGTAAATGTTTAAGCCAAGCATTCCCAATGATGCTATCATCCATGGACAGTAGCTATTCAAGGTTGAGAAGCCCCCTTTAAAGGACTTCACCTTTATCAAATACTTTGTATTGAGAATTATTGCTTAGAAGCTTAATAACTGCTTTTGTTATTTTGAAGATGGCTTTCTAAAAACACTTTAAAATTTCTACAACCAGTCTTGCAGACATTCAAACAAAACCAGCTATGGCTGGCTGTGTGTCTACGTGGGTTTCTATCAGTGATTCAAATAACCAAAGAAAACTGGGATGGTCTGGAAGGTCCTTTCCTTAGACTAATAAAGACATATGATTGTTTGTCAGCAAAAACAGTTTTTTGAGGCAAGTTGCCAGGAATCCCTCTGCATAAGAAGCTTTTATCTTGGGATCCCTGAACATCACATCCATGTATATACGTATGTATAGGTACACACATCCATATGCATTGTATATGTACACACATATACACATGCATTTTTATATGTATGTGTTCATACATGTATACATAATCATTTTCTCTTGTTAATTCTGTGTATTTTATTTTATGTATTTAAAAGCATTATTCTGAAAAGAGCAGGCTTCACTAGACTGCCACAGGAATCTATGACACAAAAAAGGTTAAAAACCCTTGTTCTATTTACCATTATCAACCAGTTCCTGATTCATGAACTGGACTACTGAATACATCATGGGATGTTGTAAATAAAAAAGCAATGACCTCCCTCAAGAATTCTGGGTCTATTGGCAAAAGTTATATGACCTTGCTTCATGCAAAGTCATTGGGCAATAAAATCCTTAATTTGTCATAATAGCTGTGGTAAAACTCGACTATAATCTTGTTCTACTATAACATTCCACCTATGCATATAACTCCCTTGTCGTTTCATCTAACGTTTTGTTTTTGAAGAGTCCATTAACAAGATTAGGTGAACTCTGGTTATGTAGAAAAAGATCAACTACAGACAACGCTAAACAAAAAGGAATGTGGCAAGCATTCCACCCTGAGATAGCACAAAGACATCCATTTTTTAAAAAACTTAAACAAATGTGGTTAGATGCTATCAGAGAAAGCTAGGCTACAAATAACTAAACTGGGTCTGGGAAATAATGAGTCAAGTCAGACCCCAAAAGGTTCAGAGAGAGTTTAAGAAGTTTGGCTAATACAGGAGATAGAGAATGTAATTCAGTGCAGCCACGGTAAATCTTCTATAACGAGTAGGGCTGTAATTCTTTTCATGGTAAGTTGTTGGGAAAATCATAAATTGGTCATGGTTAAAACGTCAGAAATCTCAGAACCATAAGAAAAAGTAATGAATTGTTGAGGATATGGTTTACTCCAGAAGACACAACATATTCAGGGAAAAAGAGTGGGAGTAGGAGGAGTTGGGAGATTAAAGTAATTTCCAACCTATTAATATTTCAATTAGGAGGCTGGAAAAAATTTGGAGGGCAAAAAAAGAAAATCTCCACTTACTAATTCAATGAAGGATATATCTGGAAAGATTAAAGGTCCTAGCTAACGTGTCAGAAGGGACCCCCAACCATGGACAATTTCATCTGTAGATACTAGAATTGGGGAGAAAAGAAAGCTGAGGATTTACCTGTATCCTGGTAATGTGCACAAATACACACACATACACAACACACTTAGGTAATTTTTGCAGATCAGACAAATGGTATTTTTTTGTATTTCCACTAAAGACTATCTTTTGTATAGATTATGAGATATGCTAAGCTGAATAAACTAATTTTCTTCTTCCCATCCTTCTTTCTTTCATTATCTTTTTTCTCTTAATGCCTTTCCCCTCTTTTCTCATCTAATTTCTCTTCTCTGAACATTATTTCACAGCATCAACTTATAAGAAGAAATGCCCATTTTCTGGATATCCCAAGCTATTAGAGAATTCTTTCCAAAGTCCAATGCTTTAAAAAAAGAAATGAAATTTTTCTTGAGTTCTGTATTTCTTTCTTTCTTTTTTTTTAAGATCTCACAAGCCACATTCTCAGCTTAGAGTAAGGAATCCTTCTGGTTGAAGATTTGATAATTCTTCATGAGGAACTGACCTCCTATCAGTACACAACACATGCCCTGGACACATGTCTCCTTGCTACACTTGTCCCCAAAAAATATGAAAAAAAATTAAACAAAGACCTCTAGTAACTTAAATAGTGGAGTATTTCTGGGTTGACATGGTATAGGCAATGAAGACAAGAAGTACCCATATGACTTTCAGATACATTTAAATAGTGAAGTAACAATTTTCTATGCATTAGTTTTGTCTGCACGAGGATGTGCAAAATCCTTGAGAGCATGAACTATATCTTACACTTGCCCCTTGAAGCTCACACAGCACAGAGAACAGTATTGAGCAAAACAAGTAAATACTGAATGAATTGAGCCAAGATTTTTTTTTTCTTTTTAACTAGGCCTATCAGAAAAGAGAGATCCTGGCAGGGAACTTCTTTTACCAATATAAATATGCACTCTCTCCTCTTAGCATCATAGAGAGTTTTCTAGAACATAGAATAATTTGCCCAGAGTCACACAATCAATATTTGCATAAGCAGACGCAAACCCAGATCTTCCTGTCTCAGAGGTTGGCTTAGCATCCACTTACACAATGCTGAATTCTTCCTAAATGGAAAATGTCTACAGCATCTTTGTTTCAATATTCTTTACTGCAACTAATTTCAAAGAATGAGCCTACAGATGATAGACAACTGCGGACCCACTAAATGGAAAATGTCTACAGCATCTTTGTTTCAATATTCTTTACTGCAACTAATTTCAAAGAATGAGCCTACAGATGATAGACAACTGCGGACCCACAGGGGAAGGCTGATAAGGATGTAATACAGTTATCAGGGATGGGGAGGTAGGGAGATGGTAACTGAAGGCCTCTATCTGAGGCAAAACATTGGTTGGGGCAGACCAGTGTAGCAATGAAACCCAATATTCTCAGGCAGAGCCAGGACAAATAGAGCATAGCATTCTAAATGTGGGGCCACTGTAAACAAGACCAATAATCACTTAGTGATAGTTTCCCCAACCATACTCCCAGCTCTTGGCAGTTCCCATCATCACCTCCTAAAATGCCAGTGAGAGACAATAAAGGCTATCTACTGGCCTCTGCATCCCCTGTCCTGGGTCTTACAGAAGCAGGCTTACCTGACACAAGCTGCTGCCCTGCCAGGCCCACGGGGACCATCCCCAAGTTATTCATGGCGGTTGCCCAGGCGGTTGGATCGGTGACGGACATGTTCAGCTGTGTCGTATCAATTGCTATACTTCCCAAACCATCAGCTGCTGCAGGGAAAAAAACAATAATAACAACAAATTATAAGTTGGAGTCAACAGGCAAGAATGTTTGTTTTAAAGGAAATTATGTTTCCAGAGATGTGAGGCTTCATTTACCACATCCCCATACCACCAAAAAATAAAGCACTGTAATCTACAGCAACACTTTCCTCAGACATAAACATAAAGAGTTTCTGAATGTGTTCTGAGAAGGAACTTAATGGCATGTAGTTTATATTATACACAACAAGCTATTACTGAGGCACCCCTGGAAAAGAGAAGAAAAGTACTTCCTTCTCTCGGTAAAACAACATTAGTTAAGTTACAGGGAAGCAGCCGTGTTGAAGCAAAACAAAAAAAAATAGTAGATTTGAAAGCCAGAAAACCCCAGTTTTCTTTCCAATATCTTCCACGTTGGGGAATTCACTGACCCTTTATGTGCCTCAGTGTCCTCACCTGTAAAATGGGGACACCAATGCAAGTCCTACATAGACATCAATGCTTCAGTGTTGCTCGGAGGACCAGGTAGGATACAGCGTATGAGTTATTATGATAAGTAAAGCAGAGATATTTCCTCTCTTTTCTGAAAAAGTCTACTGGATGATCAGACTAAAAATAAAGATATTGGTTTGCAGACATGTATTTTTGGAACGGGTGCTTCTCAGTGACTAAGAGTTTACAAATAGTTATCAACACTAAAATTCTGTTCAGAATATTTCATTTGAATAGGTTCCAACGACCTGTTTTGCATTTTTTTAAAATCAAGGCTCCCTCTTCTTCAAACTCCTCATTTTACTACTGCAGGGGAATATATAGAGCAGTGGTCTCCAAAATTCATTTTGTACCCCTCACCAGGGTCAAGGATGGAAGTAGAATCTTTCTAGTGGCATTTGAAAAGCTATTGTTGTGGGCACCCTATTTGGGTTAGGTTATAACTCTCCTGAGGGACCAACACTAGTCTTCAATAGGGCCAGGTTGCATGATATTGCAACAATGGGTGAACGTGAAATAGGGGAGTGTTGGACCATAATAGGTATAGTTGTGTTGGAGACAAATTAGATAACTGGGCATTGCAGGAAGGAATTCAACTCATCTTTTAAATGCTGGATCCCATAGCCTTTGAGGTCCTGTCACAACCATTTGGAGGCTCTACCTTGGATCCTCAAGGGTTCCAGTTTCTACTTTGAAGATCACTGATCTAGAGCACACAAAACTTCAACTTCACAAGCAAAGACTTTCCATGACCACCTTCTCTTCCTCCCAAACTCCTATCATCCCCACCAATTTAAAACGGGAGGGGAATAGAAAAAAAGAAGCTTAGGTATGTTCAACTTGGTTTAATCCTAAGTCTAGTCTTTAGGAGATCCACCACTTGATTTCCTTTAGGCCCCAGAGAACATGGGCCACTGCTTATTTTCAAGGCTAGGCAAACATTCCCAATGAAAGCCCTAAGATGATGTTACTAAGGTATTATTGGAAATCACTAGTATTTACCTGCAGCCATCATTTGTGTGAGTTTCTTGGGTCGCTCTTTGACACTTTCAACTCCACGCTCATCTACTATTGCATTATATACACCTGGAGGTACAGGAGCCCTTTGGTTAGTACGTGCAGGATCCACAAGGAGATCATCAGGCTCTATAGAGAGGGGATGAAAAGACTGATAAGAAACTAAATATAACTTCCTTCAAAGGAATAACCACTATCTTTTCAAAACAAACAGTCAAATGAAAAGAAACCCACTTCCAGGCAAGACAGCACTAGCAGGAGTCCAGTTAAGCACCCTTAACCAGGGGCTATCCCCATTTATGCCCTGTGTTAGACTGATGAAGAGTATCACTTGTGAATATGTCAGGCATCCTGCCTCCATCTCACAAGTCTTCACAAATGGGGTCTCAGATGCAGCAACTCTGTAGCCTTCTCTATGTACACACACATCAATGGAGTAGACTGACCAAGAATTGAGCTTTTATGTTAAGAACTAAGTCATCCTGTAAGTTTAGAGGACAGTTGCCCATAAAATATATTTAAAGATGAAAAGAGCTAGAAATGTATTTTTTAAAAAAAGAAACTATTCTAAACCATCATGGAATACAGAATAGAAAGTGGATTTGTAGTCAGGAAGACTGAGGCCCATATTGCACCTTTGAAACTTACTAGCTGAGTGACTAAGTTGCTTATATTTTCTGAGGTTCATTTACTTCATCTGTAAAATAGAGATAATAATCTCTACAGTGCCAAATATACAGGGTTGCTGTGAGTCTCAAATGAAATAACCTACATAAAAACAACTTGTATAGACTTTAAAGTGGAAACTGGAAAATGAATGAAATGCAATATTAAATAATGTCAGATCCTGAATAAAAGATGAGAATGTTCCATCCTAAAAGGTTTTGGGTATATCTGGGAGCTATGGAGATATCTTTGTTTTTCAATATCTGTTAGAATATCCTTGTAACCAAGACAAAATTTGACTTAGCCTGAATGTTCTTTGAATTTGAAATATATGTGGATATATTTTTAATGGTTCAAACTAGAAGAATAATCATGTCATTTTAAAGGAGTGAAACAGATGGTATATTAAATGGTTTCAGGTGAACAACTGAGTGAAAATATTTATTTTTTGTCACTTACTATTATTAGGCACCTTTATTTGTTCCTCAGAAAGTATATATGCTATGAATTAATATCAATGTATTCCTGAGAATTAGTCACTACACCATCTGTCTACTAGTTGAGGGCTTTGTGGGTATGTCTCTTTACAGAATTTTGTGTATCAGTTTATCACGAGACTATCCATCACTTCCATGGCAGAAATTTGTTGCCAAGAAATGGAAACCTAAGATGCACCTGTTTGAGTGGAAGTTCTAAACCACAGCGTGTGAACACAGACAAAATCCCCAACCCACTGTCTTTATGAAGTCACAAGCAGTACTGTCTCAACTAGTAGGAAATGGGAGACATTTAGAGTTTCCTCAAACAGCTGCCATCAAGATAAACTGTCTTTATATAACAGCAGATTGTACTCAGTATACATATTTTGTACCAGGCAATTAAACTCTGCTACCCATATGACTCTAGGACTCATATATTGTGCATCAATTAACACAGGTGATGATTGACATCAGACAAAGAGACTCCCACCACATAAAGTAAATTTAATTGCAGAGGAAATGGTATACCTAAAATTCTACCCTTCAGCTATCCATAATACCACTAAAATTTGTGTTCTGCTGCAACAAAGCCTCCTCAGGTCACTCCTGCTTGAACCTTTACAGAATACATAGAGCCAAACAGACTGAAATTTTTTTTCATTTAGATTGCCCAAATATCCCTGATGTAGGAGCCCTTTCCTTGGATCATCTCAAGGTTACTATTTATCTTACTTATTCCTCAAAATAGGAGTGAGTTGGCCAGCTTCCCAGTCTAGGTAGCTAGCTATATTTGCACTCAACTGTGCATACATCACCTTTTCCCTCTGTCCAATACACCTTCAATTGTGAAGCCTCAAAAGACTTTGCAGCCTTGGAGACCGGCATTTAGCTGACTCCCTTTGTAGCATTTAGGACTAAAGTCCATCTTGTCCTACACCTGCCATTTTCAGAAAGTGCTTTCAGAATAGTGTTAGCTTTCTCCAGTGCAAAGGGTTATGCTAATGGTTGGCATTTTCACAATTACAGCAATCCAAAGGGGACTGGGCTTGGAGTCTCTTAGACAAGAGGACCACGTGAAACACAGAATATCTAGATGTCACTTGATTTTCTGCTTACTGGTGCTGTCTGGGTTAATTCAGGTCTTCACCTTGCCCATCATAGAGGTCCCTTTTATATCTTCATTGAAAAGAGTGCTGGACAATCAAAAGTCCTCAGAGTCTAATCCTGGACACATTCCTAATGATCTCGAATACCTGGGTCATTCACTTAGACTTTCTTCACTTAAATTTTCTCTACCTTAAGTTTTCCTAGTTGAGTGACTGAGGGAACTTATGTGACAATCTCCCATATGTCCTCCATGGCTTGAGCAATGATTTTCAAATATAGTCTTATGAAAGATTAGGGTTTCTTCCTGAAATTCTTTTTTTAATTAAAAATTAATTTACTTTTATTTTAAATGGGGGTGCATGGCATCTCTTTTAGGTATAGGATAGGATCACTGGGTCATAAGGCCTAGGGAAGTTAAGGTGATACTTTATTAGGGCTTATGCCAAAATCACAAGGGTCATAAGTAGCAGGGGAGCTTCATTTGAACTCAGGCCCTTTAACACTAATGTCATGGTTTAGTTTATTGCACCAGGCTGAGAAAATAAAACCAACAGGTCTACAAAGTTTAGGAGTCATTGGCCTTGGAAGAAAGGTACCAGATTTAATAACTGGCTGGTAAGTAGTGAAACCTCCTCCTTCCCCTAGTACATCATTTCCTTCTGATGGAATAATTAATTTGTTGTACATTATCATTGTATTACTTTTAATAGCTAACACTGATATTATCACTTTAACATTTATAAACCACTTTATAAAAATATACACACGAAACACGTATACATATATACATGTGTATGTGTATATATATGTATCTTTAAATAAATACATGTATGTATGTGTATATGTTATCTTTATGTGTGCTTACATATATATAAATACACCCAGATTATATATACATATGTATGTGTATACATATACATATATATATATGATCCTCATAACAACTTAATGAAATATTATTTTGCTGATTTTACAGATAGGGAATCAGAGGGTGAGAGAGGAGAACTGATTGGCCCTGGGTCATACAGCAAGTAAGTGTTTCAGATGGGAACTCAGGTCATTCTGACTTCCAGAACAGTACAGTATAAAATTATCATGAATAATCAGTACTAATGGTTATTAATAATAAATAATTAAGACTTAGGAAGGCCTTTTTTTTTTTAATTTCTTAACTAAAATGGGACATATTCCTAGGAATATTTACTTACATTATTGAGATGTGAGGAGGTTAAATGAAAGTTTGCAAAAGATTCTGAATATAGTAAATGCTATTTATTATTACTATTTCATTTTGGAGTGCAGCTTTTCCATTAAGATACCCTGAGATCCCTCTGTAGTGGTGGGTAATTATGTAATTAATTCTGAAAGAGTAAGGACCACATGTTTCCACAACTAACTGCATGTATGCCAGCACCCTACCTAGCAAAGGTGATGTCTTGGTCTCTGACAAAATGTTAACTTTTCTTTGTCTCTCTACAAAGTCACTTGAAAAAAAGAGTAGCCCTTTGACTCCATGTGGTTACCTAATTTCTGAATCACCAAAGCTTTTAGGAATTCTTGATCATTAAAAGAACCAAACATTTATGCCATAAATGATAGCATCCTTCCCCCAACTCCCAATTGGAAGTAGATGGAAAACTCACTTCTCCTAATCTGAATTTTTCTTCATTAAAATAGGAATTATTCTACTTGTATTGCCCACTTCACAAGATTGCTGGGCAAAAATAGCAGCAGCAGTAAAATTTGTAAATGTCCAAGTACTGGATAAATGAGTTATTACCATAACCATTTTCCCAGCTGTAGAACCAAAATGTCACAATTCACTTGGTACTGGAAACTGCCCTTTTTTGGTATTGTGGAAGAAGTAAGCACAATATTTTGTGACTGTTATGTAAAGCCTATAGCCACAAGATTTTCTGCCACCTGATCCAAGCCTCTGATCCTTCAATACATTCCCAGTCTACTTGTGATGTATCACTAACCAACACATTTGTTTTTGCTCAGTCATTTCAGTCATGTCCAACTCCTCATGGCCTCATTTTAGGGATTTTCTTGGAGACAGTATTGGAGTGGTTTGCCATTTTCTTCTCCAGATCATTTTACAGATAAGGAAACTGAGGCAAACAGGGTTACGTGACTTGCTCAGGGTCACACAGCTAGTAAGTGTCTGAGACCAGATTTGAACTCAGGTTGTCCTGACTTCAGAGCTGGCACTCCATCCATTGCACTAACATGCTTACTTATAAATAGCTTAGATGCTAAATGAATCTCTAGTTGAAATGTTACTTTAAAGACCAATGTACAGATATTCGTCAACTGCATGTGATGAATAATGCCTGATCAATTTATATGCTGACTTCCTAGTGGTTTATTTCCGTCCCAACCCAGGTCTCCACAGAAGTCCAACTATGAGATTTCATTATAGGGTAAATATGACAGTGATTTTTCTGAGGCTACCATAAGATTTGGCAGGTCTACAAAGTCTACAAATATAATTTGAGGCAATAGCCTATTCTGTCATTTGAGGACCAGTATACCTGAATGGCAAGAGGTTCATAATGATCAACTTGGCCACTAGGTTATGAATTCATTGCCCATGGTGATGGATGAGACAAATACAGTTACTAGATGGCCCTCCATTCTGGGCATCCCCCTTTGTCACATGAAGTGAAAATGGTAGAATTGTAGAAAAGGAGACGGTATTAAGAAGGTATTAATAATATTGGGCACTCTTAATGCAATAGTTTTGTCTTACCAAAGATTTGACACAGTTTTTGAAAAAAAAGAATCATTTGTGTATTAATATTTGTTCACCTGACTCTTCATGATCCCATGGACCATAGTATGCCAACACTGTCCATGGTGTTTTCTTGGCAAAGATTCTATAGTGATTTACTAATTTTTTCTCCAGTGGATTAAGGCAAATAGAGGTCAAATGACTCATCTAGGGTCACACAGCTAATAAGTACCTTAGATCTGATTTGAACTTAGGTCTTCTTGAAGCTAGGTCCACACTCTATCCACCAACACACCTAGTTGCTTCCACATAGATATAGTAGCATATTAAACCCTGAAGCCACAAAGAGAAGCCATAAGAAGATGCATAATATCAAAACTGGTGATAAAAGTAAAAACAGAACTACATTCGCCATGTCCCCTAAAGCAACAATAAAAAAAATAATTTACATGACATATAGTTATCTCACTTTACTTTTATATAGTGATCCAAAGTTTGGAAAGCACTTTATAGACATTTGAATCTCACAATGATCTCAAGAGGCAAGTATTTAAGTATTATTGTCTCAATTTTGCAGATGAGGAAATTGAGGCTCACTCGAGCAGTTAAGTGATTTATTCATAATCACACAGTAAGTGCCAGAGATAAAATGTGAAACTAGGTCTTCCTGACTCTGAATGGAGAAATCTATTTCCTGTGTCGAACTACCTCCTATAAGCCAGATTATTATAAGCCAAACAGAGCAAAACAAAACCTACCCCAAAGACAACTGAAGTCTATGGACCAACATCTGTTGTGGAGAAATAAGGGGCAGAAAAATGATATGAAGAAGTTTGGCTCCTCCAACCCATGCCAACACAAGTCTTGATGGATGGTGACTTCTTTGTGAAGGTAGACACAAGGAGAAAGTGAAATGTATGTTAAAGATATAGATTTGAATTAATAAAAAAGATGAGAGTCTTGTCTATTGCTCAGAAGTCACACATGATGATGAAGGCTTTACTTCAAAAAAAGTTAATTTAAAAAATCAGTATTTAGTGACTAGATATGGTAAGTACCAAATGTTACCTGAAAAAACAAAAATGAATGTACTTTAACAGATATGAAAAGACTATGCGCAGTCAAATCTCTAATTAGCTGAAGCAAAGGTCAAAACCAATAATGAACTGGAAGAAAGGATGTAGGTGAGAAGACACAACAGCTTCATATTGATCTATGAGAAGAAGTTATTGGCTCTGAAAAATGGCAGCAGGGGAAAATATATATGGTGCTATGTACAGCCAAACATAATCACTCTTGTTAACCAACGAATATGTGAGTGGGTCCAGAACATTTAGTACATGCTGGTGATCCAAAGAAACGCAGTCTCTGCCCTTACATTCTAATAAGGTGGGGAGAGACTAAAAGCAAATAATGTACAGATAAATGGAAGGTAGTCTCACAGAAAAGGCATTAAGGGAATAAGTCAAAGAAACTAGGAGATGGAGGGGATGAGGGACAGTATTCCAAGCAAGGGCGACAGGCAGTGTGATACCTTTGATGAAAACAAGAGAAGGGAATAAATAGGCAGTCTTTTGAAAATGATGCTCTTAATGGATCTTTATCTCTGTAGACATACAATGGTGGAATCAGAAAATCTTACATTTGGGAGGAACGATGGGAGCCGTGTACTACAAAACACATCTAAACCAGAATCCTTGTGACTATTTTAGTCAACCCAAGTGAGCATTTATTAAGGACTTACTATGTACCAATAACTATGCTAAGCAGTGGGGCTACAAATGAAAAAGTGAGATAGCCCTTGCTCTCAAGGAGCTTCCCCTCTAGTGGAGGATTCAACGAGATCACTTTACTTAAGACTTCCAAGGAGAGAGTATCGGCTTCCTCATGAGGCAGTTCACTCCACTTTCGCTCTAACAGCTAGGAAGTTTTACTTTGTGTCATGCCTGGATCTGTGCTTTTGTCAGTTTCACCTGGAGCCAAGCAAGACAAGTCTAAACCTTCTACTTCCTGATAGTCTTTAGACCTATTTGTCTCATCCTGTTATCTGAGCTAAGCATCCACATTCTTTTGGCAGGCTATCATGTGGAAGAACTGCAGGACTGTCAAATCCTCCACATCTTCTGGCCATTCTTCAACTTATTAAAATGTCCTTTCTAAAAGGTGGAACCTAAACTCAATACGATAATCTAGTCATGAGGGCAACATACAACATGAGTATCATCACCATACTCCTGGACACTATGACTCAATTGCCATAGTCCAGTCATAGGTCTCATCCCACAAATCCCAACAAGTCACAAATGTATGTTGTCAAATACAATTGCTCTTTTTGCATTAGGCTCTCAAGTTAATTTGTTCACACTAGTATAGATATAGGTTTTATTACTGGCTCCTTTCTTGGATTTACTCTCCTGTGAATTTCTGTTCATCTCTGTTTTTCTCCATGTATTCTACTCTTTATGATACATAGGTTTTCCCCAACCTTTCAAGTCTTAACACCTTTGGATGGGATTTGCAGAACTCCAGGTACATGTTATCCTATTTCTTTCAGATGCAACCAATGAGGCTAGAAGCCTGTTATTCCTGTATTTTAAGTCTAAGGACAGAAATTAAAAACCTCATTTTCAGACATTGTTTTCTTTAAATAGCTGTTCATTTCTCAAATCTGCCTTTCCCTTCCAAAGTCCTTAACTTCTAAGGATAACAGTGTAGAAAATACCATCCATGTTTCAGGGGTCTTCAGCTTCTTGGCCAAGACTGATCATCTTTAGGAATGTTTCCTAGGCTCCTTGTAACATTTTTATTTGTGACTACAGGATATCGCAGAAGTGGGTAATGCTTTTATGGTCTGGTAGGTCTTAGGAGGTTATTTTTTTGTCACAGTCTTGAATACAAGAGCTAGAAAGGAAACAAATTTCTCTAGTGTTACCAGGACCATCAAAAGCTTTTTCAGTACCCCTATCAGCAGGGAGCCAGCAACTCCCTCTACTCATCTGACCCTTTCCTAATGGCATTTTGCTGCCAGCACAACTGAATCTGTGCGCTGTCATTCCTTGGAGACCAAGCATTTCTCTTTAGAATATACAACTCCCCTCTTCAAGAGGAGACTCGCATTTGTTTCTTAGCTTCTAATTTTCAGCAATTCCTTTTCCTCCCCTTTCTCCTCTAAGCGATATTCTTCTCCCCTTCAACCTGCTGAGAGGTCAGGATTTGTGGGATGCTTTGTTCGATCCAGTTTCTTTTTCATTCTCCCACTGAAGGCATTCTTCAGTTTATTAAAGGAGAACTGAGTTCTCCCAGATAACCTGGAGTGCAGAGGTACTTCTCAAAGCATTTTACTGTTTCTTCTAGGAGGAAGCCCAACCTACACTTTGAGCATAAATGGCACTAAGGCAGCAATGGCAATAGCCTGCACGTCACACAGTCTTTGCAGGTCCCTGTGAAACCTGCTCTGTCCTCCATGCTTGTTGTAAGTAAATTTCTTAATCCTTCTCATGTTGTAAGCAACTCCCCTGGAGAAATGCCATTTGATTAGGAGGTACAGAGAATATGAGACTTGGCTACCTTTGTTATTTGTTGATTTTTTTAAAGCATCTAACATATTGCAGAAAAACACAATCTTAAAGGATCTCCTCCAAGAAGTGTCTCCTACGTATATAGTGAGGCTCTCAAGATGCTCCCATTAACAGGGTTTCTTAACCTGGGGTCACGACATTTTTTTTTAGTATTTTGATAATTGCATTTAAAATAATTTATTTTTTAAAAACTAAGTTATTTTATGCATTTAAAAACAATATTCTGAGAGTAAATAGGCTTCATCAAATTGCAGAAGGGGGTCCATGATACAAAAAAAGTCAAGACTCTCTGTAAGGAAATACCATTTTGCTAATTATTTCAAGCCTCCAAACTCTGTGGGACCTTGTCAATGAGACTAAAGATTACTTTAAAAAGATTACGTTAACAAGAAAAACCCAATGGATGAAGAATACCTATAACCCCAATTTTGAAACACAGTCAGAAGGGCAATTTAATGAATTTGTCCATTGTTGCTTATGTCTTGGACAGATGCTGTAGCTGGACAAATGAGCTAGGTCCACAAGGGGATAGGAAGAGGACAGCAGCCTGAACTGCCTTTCAGAACTCATATAGTATTTTTAATGATATCAATCTGCTGCCTGCAACAAAAACCCATCTTTTATATCACAAATATTCTTCCAATGACACTATAAGATATGTGTAACAAGTTATCAACAATGACCCACACAAAAGAAATGGAGTAAAAAGGCATCATTGAGGATGTGTGTGACTAGAAAAGAGGTTGCCCAGTCGTCCATCATATATAGACTATAATGTGGAAGTTCCAACTGTTGCCATGGTATTCATGAAATATTAAAAGACTCAGATGAAAGCCTCCACCACATGGGTGAGTCCCCTTGGAAAGATTTATAAAATGACATGGAGATGGAAAAACATCCCTATGTGGTGATCTTCACTGAAGAAGAACTACCTACATAGATTATAACCATAATTACACATGTTCACATATGTATTATTATTATGCATTTTATATTACATTTTATATGTATTATGTATTATATATTATTATGTATTATTGTTATAATTACATAACCAATTACATATGTAAAAGGTTAGAAAAAATGGCAATGCAATTCTGCCAAAGGTCAAATTATTTCTTTTGTAACACTCTCCTTTATTAGGTGCATTCTAAGACAGAACTTAGCATTCAATGTCATAATCATTTTAACAAGGGGATTTATATTTAATTTTGAACCAGATTAGATCAGCCTTGCAAATAGCTTTTGAAACCCATCCAGGCTTCAACAATGACCTGTACAATCTGCATTGGCCTTTCTCATACCTTCTGATGCAAACTCCTAAACATTCCAACTGTTCCCTAGAACCCAACTGTGCCAGTATCAGTCATACCTACAGTTGCACCAACAACATTAGATTCTCATTAAAACCAAACAAAAAGTAAACTGAAAGGAGAGGAAGGGCATATCCAATTTATTTTCAGGCCTCCTGCCTGATTTTCTTTGGCCCACTGCCTGATGTACTCTGAGTCCTAGGCACATGCTTACTTTCATGGATGAATAACTTTAGTGAGCGAAGCACGTTACCCATCCCTTATAAAGAGTCCAGGCCAAATGGGGCTTCAATTACTTCCCTCCAATATGACACCAGGTCTGGTATATAAGCATGTTTTCTGTTTCAACACCCAGGAATCCTTTTATGTTTTTCAGAAACTATTCATTTCCACCCACAAATGGTGCATGTTTATAGTCAAAACAATTCTATATTCATTCAGAGTTCCACTCTTCATTCTAGTCTCTGAGAAAATGCTTCACTTTAGTCTGTAAGGGAAAAAGAACATTATGTTTTCAATATATATAAATAGCTTTCATTAAAGAAGTGAGTCTTCTACAGGAGCTATACGTGGCATTGATGTAAAATCACTCTAAAATATCTGACCCTCTTAAAGGGAGGGGGAAACAAAGTAGTAATAAAATTTTAGAGAGAAAATGCTGTATAGTTTTAAGTTGTGTTCCAGGTAAAGCAGAGAAGAACTATGGGATATTCAAATAACAAGAACAATTTGTAATTGTTAAACAGGACAAAACATGGAAGTTTAATTAGTCCTGGGGTAAATTAACAGTCTTATCCTACGTATAAAAGATCTAATTTAAAAGATTCTATGTACCAGAATTTACTCTAGTGACCAAGATTTTTATATCACTCTAATGTTCACAAAGCACTTGATACACATTATTTCATCAGAGCTGCACGAAAACCCTCAGTAAGTACGACAAGTCTTATCTGCACTTTACAAGTCAGGAAACTGACATTCAGAGATATTAAGTGGATCTTTAGAATGAAGAGTGTAAGATTCGGTTGTCTTCAAATATTTGAAGAGTTATCATGTGAGAAAATGGGATGAGATTTGTTCTGTTTGAACTAAGCAGACAGAGCTAGAAGTCACAGAAGCAAATTAAGTCTTGATGTCAGGAGCAATTTCTCAACAATTTTGCTGTTGGTGTTGTTTTCCAGTTATATACAACACTTCACAAAGGAAAGGCCTGGCACTCCACCCATCAAGTCACCTAACTGCCCTCTTAACAAACAGAACTAACCATTCAATTGTTCATGGTGTTAGGCCTGGAGTCAGAAAGACTCATTTTCTGGTCCCAGACACGGTAGCTGTGTGACACTGGGCAAGTCACTTAACCTTGTTTGCCTCAGTTTCCTCATCTGTAAAATGAGCTGGAGAAGGAAATGGCAAATTACTTCAATATCTTCTCCAAGAAAACCCCCAAAATGGGGTCATAGGAGTTGGACATGACTGAACATTAATTAAACTGTGTACATCCTCTGACCCGCAGATTCCATTGCTAGGTCTATACCCCAAAGAGACTGAACAAAAATATTTACGGCTGGTCTTTCGTGGTAGCAAAGAATCAGAAACAGAGGGAATGTCCATCAATTGGGGAATGGCTAAACAAGTTGGGGCATGTGAATGTACTTGAATATTATTGTGCTGTAAAAAATGATGAAGTGAATGGTTCTAGAAAAACCAAGGAAGACTTGTATGAACTGGGCTAAATGAAGTGAGCTGAACCAGGGAACAGCTTTCGATGATAACATCATCCTGTAAGAAGAACAACTTCAGAGCTCTGATCAACATAATGACCAACCACAATTCCAAAGGACACGTGATGAAACATGCCTTCCATCTCCAGAGAGAAGAGTGATGAAGTCAGAATGTAGACCAAAGTCTATTTTCTTCCCTGCCTCCCTCCTCTTCATTCCTTCCTTCTTTCCTTTCCTCCTTTCTCCCTCCCTTCCTTCCATACTTCTCTTTATTCCTCTCTCTTCTTTCCATCTTTGTTTCCTTGCTTCTCTCCCATCTTTCCTTCCTTCCTGCACATGGTTAATATGGGAACTTGTTGGAGAAAACTATATAGACTTGTGATGCA
This sequence comes from Bettongia penicillata ogilbyi, assembly GCA_023548195.1. Classification (NCBI taxonomy): domain Eukaryota; kingdom Metazoa; phylum Chordata; class Mammalia; order Diprotodontia; family Potoroidae; genus Bettongia; species Bettongia penicillata. The sequence goes on from JAJHZJ010000200.1 coordinate 7,231,824, forward strand.
CTTCGTTTTTCTTCCCTTCTCCATGGAGGTAGGAGAGGGAAGGAGAAAATTTGGAACTAAAAATAAAACCAAATTTAATCAAAAAAACAAGAGTTAGTCAAAAGTACAGTTGATTACTTTAGAAGGTAATGGGGTCCCTCTCATTGGAGAATATCCAGCAGAGGTTGGGTGACCAACTGGAGTATATGATAGAATAAGGATTCTTTTTTTCAAAGATATGGATTAGTCAGTGTGAAATCTCTTAAACTAAAAAATCCAATGCTTCTGTATTTTCTTTATGATGACATTAAATAGTATGCACTTGGATTTGAAACCAGATCTCACTAGACTCCAGGTATACTGGTCTTTCCACTATACAAGGTGCTTCAAACAAAATCAGAAAAAACCTGAAACAATGGAGTGAGAAATGGAATGGGAGAGAAAGAGCAGTTTCATTTTGCACTGATAATTTGTGATATTTTTTGGTTTTGTTTTTTGTTTTTTTTTTTTTACTAAAATTCTGGGGCAGTGAGGTAGTGCAGTGGATAGAGCATGGAACTTGGAATCCGGAAGTCCTGAGTTCAAATCTGTCTGAGACACTTATTAATTGTGTGACCATGGACAAGTCACTTAAGCTCTGTCTTAGCTTCCTCATCTGTAAAATGTTAATAATAATAGACATTACTATACCTTATAGGATTGTTGAGAGGACCAAAACAGACAACAAAAGTAAAATGCTCCATAAATCTTAAAGTTCTAGACAAATATTAGCTATTATTATTCTTAATAGTCTTTGTTGTTCGGTCATTCCAGTTGTGTCTCACTCTCTGTGACCCCATTTGTTTTTTTGTTTGATTTGTTTTTTGGCATAGATACTGGAGGATTTTTCCATTTCCTTCTCCAGCTTATATTACTGATGAGGAAATTGAGGCAAACAGGGATAAGTGAGTTGCTCAATGTCAGTCAAACAGCTAGTATGTGTCTAAAGCCAAATTTGAACTCAGGTCTTCCTGACTCCAGCCCACTGCTCTATCCACTATACCACTTTGCTGACCCTTAATATGAGTAATAATATTTATTTTAGTCTGAACTTCAAAAATGTGGGAATAGTATAGGAGAAATCAACCAGGATGATGACAGACAAGGTTGGACTCTTACCAGGCTTATAACTCTGGTCTATTAAATAAAGTCTGAGTCACCTTCTAAGGGTAATTTAAAGTTATTAAATGTATAAAGGTTTATTTCACACAGGGCAGTGATCAGATGTTATCCATTTCTACTGACAGAATAAAATAAAATGGGATTAGGCTGCAGGAGCAGTGGTTTGGATTAGGTTTAAAAGCACTTATTGAAAGACAAAGTTATTGAACATTGGGAAATCTATGAAACCTCCCTGCAAGAGGGGAAGGATGGCCTCATGTTTTGAGAATGTCATAGGTAAACATATGAACTGGACTGAATTTGATTCTGCCAGACATAAATTCTTAAAAGATATGTCGTCCAAGAGTCATAAAATTGCTAGGCATTTTACCATCTATCTCTTGCCTCTTTTGTATTAGTTGAGTTAATTCAACAGTAATTTATTAATTTGACAAACAGAGAAGAAGCATGGCATTGTGGATAGAAAGTTGGCTTTGGAGTCAGGAAGACCAGGATTCTGGCCAAGCTCTAGGTTCCTATCTAACTTTTCATGGTCCCAGGTAATTCTCTCTCCTTCTCCCCGACTATAAGTCATAAAACAATTGCACATCTATAGCCTCTAAAAAAATAACACATCACAAATGTGTTGCCCTTACGGAGCTTATGTTCTGTTGAAAGATGGAACATTTTCAAGAGCGAAAGAACACTCAGGAAGTCACACCCAATCAAAATCTTAAAGAAAGCTAGTGATTCTAAGAGTAAACATTCCAAGAGCAGTAGGATTCCTGAGTTCTTTTGTTTCTCTCAAAAGAGTCTCAATTGCCGGATAATGGGGGAAACAATTGCATCATGGAACTAAGTAGTACAACCCCAAAGAGAGAATATGATTTCTGAATTTTTAGTTTTCAAGTAAAAGGAAGTCAGCCAAGGGCTGCCATTTGGAAGACCTTTCACTTCTAAACTAAGATGTACTAGTGCTCAATCCCAAATCTCAGCTGTCTGAAGTTAAGTGGAAGAATACAAGACAGAAATTTTTGCCTCTATACTCTACAACACAAGCTGCTCTACAGAGCCAAAAAATAAATAAATAAAAACAAAATTTTAAAGAAAGGTCTGTTAGATAAATGTGAGAGCCAGCATGTGATGCACTTGGGGTGTCCTTTACAAAGTCGGCTGCTAATTTCCCAAATCCTAACTCTTCCTGGCAACCAATGCTGGGTCTTCAGCAGGTTACAATGCTGCTGCTTCTTTTGTGAGGGCTCCAGCAGCTGCTGCCTGAATGAGCTGAAATCTATAAATAACTGAATCTTGAGACCCATTAAGTGCGGCATTAGTGATAACAAAGGCATATACAGTACTAAAATAGTGAAATCACTGGAAGGAAGGGGGAGTGTTAGCTTGGCAATGCACTGCCCATAATAAAAGGCAAATCTGCCCATTACTTATATACAAAATGCCATTCTGGACCTGTGATTACAGCCTCCATTTTTCACTTTGTCTAGCACCTGATTTTAAATTGTAAATCATTCACTTTCCATCTCAGGCAAGGAATGGTTACAGAATAAATGATAAGGTTTCACCCAATGACATGTCAGTCTTTGAAGAACTCGACATTAAAAATAAAATTGAGACATGACCAGAAGGCCTCCCTCTGAAATCATGCAATCAAATGAAATGACACAATTTGCTGAAGAGATGTCTTCAACAGGATAGGCCGCACATGAGACGGTGAACAAAGCCAATTATCTTCTGACTCGGAGAAAAACACTCCATGGAATTGAAAAGAGGAGTGAAGAGAACAATGCCAGGGGGGAAAAAGGAAAAGCAACTTAGAGAAAACCTTTATTTTTATTTTTTACAAAGAACACACTGTATTCCCAATTGTTAGGAAAGAAGAAGGGAAATAGAATAGAGAAAAACTAGATTGATTTTTAGAAAATCATGTTGTTTTGTACTAGCTGTGTGACCTTGGGTAAGTCATTAAATTTCTTAAGAGCTGATAATCATGTAGATACTCTACAAACTGTGGCAATGTTACATTATTTTCCTTTAAAAGTCTGTTTACCATGATATTTTCATATTGTTCAGATGAGATTTAAGTATCTGGAGCTTTCCCAAATCCTTAGAATATATATATATTTTTTTTCCTGAATAAAGTGTTATCCTATTGGAAAATTGAAATGCAGCCTAGTTTGGAACAGCAGCCTGATAAAGTGATGGATTTGGAGGTGGGGAGTCACAGATTCAGATCTCATCACTGAAAATAATCTGGCTAATTATGGCTAAATCAAGTCTCTAAACCATAGTTCCTCATTTGAAAAAAGGGGGAAATAATACCTACACTACTCACCTCCAAGGGCTGGTATGGAGATTAAAATGCAAAATACTGAAAATACTTTTAAAACCCTGAAGTTCCATATAAATATCAATTATAATTGAGTATGAAATACTATAGTTACAATTATTCTCTTGCTTGTTAGAGGTAAATATCACATAATGTACAGGTCAGCATATACTACTGATTTCTGCTTTTCTTAGTCTATCTAGCATATGAAAGAAAAACAACCGAATGGAAGTGCCATATAACCCATGTCTCCAACTGTAAATGCATTATTGAAAAAAAGCAACCCAGGAGTAAAAATAGCATTTGGTTCCATTAAAATAACTGCACTTCCACTTTAAGTAGTCTCTGTCAATCAGAATGCCATCTGTGATTACTTTAGATTCATAGACGCTTAGTATTAAAAAGGGCTCATTTGGTCAAACTGCCACCGCATGCAGCAGGATGAGATGAGATCCTTTCTTTGCTTCAGCACTGCCAATGATGGTGAACTCACTTCTTTTAAAGACAGTTGATTCAATTTGAGGGCAGTTTTAAAGTGTCTGAAAGTCCTTCCTTTGCAGTGAGATGGAATCTGAAAGCTGAGAGAACTAAATTCATCCCTCTCATCCCTCCAAGGTCGATGAGAATATCTGGGCAAATGGTCTAACTTCACTTTTCTATCAGTACAACAGGGATTGCAGGGCTTCTTAGTTACCTGAGCCACACACTGGAGTCCATGAAATTAAATGAAGATTAGTCTGTCAAGAGTCAGCCACCCTTCGGTGGATAAAAAGCTCTTTGTTTTTTTGAAATTGACCGTCCTCACATAATAACCAAGCCTAAAAAAGTATTGTAGGCAGTGAAGGAGACATCTGGGGTATATAGAGAGGCTAAAACACCCTGATAAAGTAGCTGGTGATCCTACAAGGAGAAAGGGAATAGCTCTTTTGGAACAAAGGCATTAACACCTGACATCAAGCCTTTAAGGCAGGGTTGTCATGGTGTGAAGTCCTAGAACCAGTAGTGGCAACTACCCACAAAAGAACAGTTTTTGCATGTGCACCCTATGGAGCTGTGTACTGGTTACATATCACCCTTTTCAAGTCATCCCTGCCAGCAGCAGCAGCTTCTCTCATTGAGGAAAACCAGTCACAGATAAACCTCTGATTGGTACCATTTTGTCCTGGAGTTTCTCATAATGTGCTCATTTTATACTCTGACCTAGCCATGGAAAACACATTACACAATGAGGTGAGACATTTTAATTGCAGAGGGTGAATAACTGGCCCTCAAACAACTGGGGAACTTCGGTAAATGAGTTATCCATGTTCCAAAACACCCTGTGTACCACTGCTTAATCAGTGGAAATCTGCCTGAACTCATACATGAAACAGAATAGAGCCAGTATAAACTAGTGGCACATCGTAATTAACCTATGTACTGAGAGGGTCACAAAGAGCATATGAGTTACCCTTTAAACTAATGTGCTCTTAATGACGTCCCTGAAACATTCTGCATAAAGCATCTCACCCCCAGCTAAGCGCAGGCTAACCAACATTGGCAAGGTCTGCCTCTCTGACCACAACTCAAGCCACGAAACTGACTGCAGTACTCAAGGGCACTGCTATGCAACCCCAAGCACTCATACATTGAATTGGGCTACTGGTTGAGTTTCCAGAGTCTACCTGTTCCTCAAGTTCACGTCAGGAAAAAAACTTCATATTTTGTTACTTTTACTCAGCTTACAAAAAAAGTTATTGAGGGGGAAAAACGGGGAAGAAATTGACCTTAAAGAAGCAGAGAGATGAAAGGAAAAACCCTGGTCCAGAGTGCTACATATCATGTTAGGTTGGCTTGGAGTGATAATATTTATGGTTTTATTATTTATATAAAAAAGAAATTATGCTGAATGTGTTTTCTGGGAATTACAGTATATTGCTATTGCTGTGATGCTTTGTTATTTTCACAGCTAGATGATTTAAGCCCAAAACAAATATTTTAGAAGAATTCCCACTAGCATTAGCACATTTTTTCCCCCTTCTGATCTTACTTGGGGGAAAAAAGTCTTTTGTTCTTCAAGTCCACTGACCTTCTCATTCCTGAGTAATAGTTACTTTGTTGGCTTATTATGAAATAATTCTTAATCTGAAATAATGAACCAGTAACTAGAAGGTAGTTAAGAACATGCATAGCATTTAAGAACTGTAGGGTTTTTCTACTTACAAATATATATATATATATATATATAAGGTTATGATTTATTATTCCTCTTATCTTTAAGATAATTATTTCATTTATAATAATGGTGAAGAGTTGTTATCAATAATAATGGATAATTACCATTAATAAAAACAACTTAGATGCATATAGGTTAGTAAATATTAAGGCCAGGATAACGCAAAGCTGAGTATTTTGACTAGTAGTCTTGTAGGTATTTTTAATTATTCATGTTATTGATTTACCTTTTAAATTTTCAGTTACAAATTCTCTACCTCCCTCCATTCAACTGAGAAATCAAGAAATAGGATACCCATTATACATATTTCCACATTAGCAATGCTGAAAAAAAAAGCAAGAAAAGTAAAGAGGGAAAAATATGTTTCAATTAGCACATGGAATCAATCAGTTCTCTAGAGGTAGACAGCATTTTTCATCATCAGTTCTTTGAAATTTTGTTTGGTCATTGTGTTGCTCCGAGTTGCTAAGCCTTCCACAGTTAATAATCAATTCAGTATTGATGCTACTGTGTACATTGTTTTCCTGATTCTGTTACTTCACATTTTATCTGTTTATACAAGTCTTCCCAGGTTTTTTCAGAAACCTTCCCCTTCATCATTTTTACAGCATAATAGTATTCTATCACAAACATATGCCATAATTTGTTCAGCATTTACTTCATTGATGGGCATCACCTCAATTTCTAATTCTTTGCCACTACAAAAAAGCTGCCATAAATAGCTTTGTACATATAGGTCCTTTTCATTTCCTTTGATCTTTTTGGGACACAGTGGTATTGATGATGGGTCAAAGGGTATGTACAATTGTATAGCTCTTTTGAGTATAGCTACAGATTATTCTCCAGAATGGTTTGACACAATGCCACAATCAGTGCATTCATGTCCCCATTTTTAGGAATCCCCTCTAGTATCTCATTTTTCTTTTTTGTCATATTAGCCAATTTGATGAATGTGAGGTGATACCACAAAGTTGTTTTCATTTCCATTTCTCTAATTATTTGTGATTTTGAGCACATTTTCATGACAATTGATAGCTTTGATTTCTTCTTTTGAAAACTGTCTTTTTATATTTTTTTGACAATTTATGAAATGAAGGATGGCTCTAATTTTTATAAATTTAGCTCAGTTTCCTATATATAATCTCATGCTTAGTCACTGATCATAAATTCATAGATTTAGAGCTAGAGAAGATCTTAGAGGTCATCAAGTCCAATCCCTTCCCATTTTATAGCTGAGGAAACTGAGGCTTAGAGAGGTTGGATGACTTGCTCATGTCTCAAACCAACAATGAAGATAGAATGTGAGGTCACCTCACTGCAGAACTCTATCTCTTATGTCACCGAGCTGCTACTGGCCCACTGTACTATGTAGTCACTCATAAAAAAGAATACATTTAAAGAAGCTGCATAGCATAATAGATAAAGATATCAGATTCCAGAAGACCTGAAATCTACTGGCTGTGTAACCTTGGGCAAATAATTTAACCTCCCAAGGCTCTCAGCGACTTTCCAAGACTAGAAGTTTCAGAGAATCTTCCAACCTATACTGGCAGGTAGATTGCCAACCTACACTTTTCCATTCCTTGTGTAACTGAAACCACAGGTCTAGAACCAATACCAATTCACAGTTATATAGTCATGTAAGGTTTAGAAAATCATTCTTCTCCTACCGCTCATGTGAGTCAGGTATCATTTTCTGTACTATGTAGATTTTACAAAGAGGTTAAGTGAGTCGTCAAATATACAAATGGACATAACTACCATATTCCAGTAATTATATGAAGACCTGGATATGCAGACATACATATAAATACTGGTATGCCTCCCAAACTCTAGGTTCTATACACTAGAAGAAAAGTCTTCTAATGCTAATGCCACTCCTTGATCAGTTTTTTTGGCATACACTCATACACATTCACTCCCTCATTCTTGATAGATATCTATTTAAATGCTCCATCCTTTGAGAATTCAGAAACAGATCAGATGAGGTGCCTGGGAACAGACTGGGCCAGGGATGGGGGACAGAGGGACACAGTCATTAATTTCTTAGAAAAGGCAGCCAGAAATAAGTCTTCCTTTGAGTTTATTGAGGATCTGTTATGAAATTAAGGTACTCCAAGAGTGTGGGTACAGATCACACAGAAAAGACTAAATGACTAAAATAAGCCTTCCCCTATATTCAGTCAAAGAGCGGTATTATCTAACTTGTTGGTTGAGCATAGTCAGTCCCCTGTATCCTAGACATATGAGTCCTTCACAATGGGCACCAGGATATATTAGCTCATGAGTTCTTAATATGGGGTCTTTGAACTTAAAAATATTTTGATAATTTTATTTCTATAATTTTTGCTTTGTGATCCTATGTATTTCATTGTTATGCTTTTAAAAACATTACTCTAAGTTCATAGGATGCAACAGATTGACAGATGAATCCATCTCTCTCTCTCTCTCTCTCTCTCTCTCTCACACACACACACACACACACACACGATTAAGATTTCTGAGAGATATGGGATAGATAGATAAACAAGCATTTATTAAATACTTTCTTTGTGCCAGCATCTTCTTAGATTATGGGTTAACTCAGGGAAAGATTTTTCTCAGAATAAGACTTATCCTGGAGCTTCTCCTATGATTCAGGCTGATGCCAAGGTCAGAGGAGTAGATGGTTTCATTCCCTGGTACCTCTAATTTGCCTGTTGTTAGCTATTTAGGAGCATTCTGCTTCAGCTTGTTATCTCTGGGTTCTTCCATCTGCAGCTGGTTAGTTAATTTGGTTAGAGGGCAGAAAAGGAGGATGAAGTCAAGTATTTGACCCCCATTTAGGCCAGTTAGCTTTGTTCTTTTCTATAGCTACCCTCTATAATAACTATCCAACTATTTAGAAAATGTCTGCTATTGGTCACAAGGGGGACCAGATAAGAGTTGGTGGACAAGTCAGCAAAAATCCATTACGAACAAAATAATGCAAAACAACTTTCTTATATATGCTGCATGTGCTTTATCTGAGCCTACAACTGGGTTGCTTTTGGCTAAGTGTAGGCTGAGGAGAAGATCTAGCATGTTTCTGCCAGAAAAGGATCCTGCCTCTAGCTGATGATGCTTAGCATGAAGCTGACTGTCCTATTCTGAAGCAACAAAATCCTCACTCTCCACTGTTCTCTCTGTGAACTGCTCTGTTTTTAAACCAATGCTCCTAAACTCATCCAAGCTTTCTAGCTTGGTACTTGCACCAGATATTTATTTCACCAATTGGTAAATTTCTAGTTATGATCCTTAAAAGGTTTTACAACTTGCAGATACTGACATTGTGTTCAGACTACACCACCTCTATTCAATCAAGGTTTGTCCACTCACTCCTTTGACTGAGATTCGCCATGTTAGTCTTATCTCTAGTGCTGCTAACCCTTCCCTCCCTGCCAAAAGGCACCAGCAGAACACAAGGCATTTTTGGAAAGGGAAAGATAATGAGACTATAGAGTCAATTTGTGAACTAAGGGACATCAAAATGGACAATAGAATTCATATTCAAAAAGGAAGCTGAGAGATCAAGTAATCCCACCCCCTCATTTCACAGAAGAGGATAATAAAGCCCCCAAAGGAGGCATGTGTCCTTCTAGGTAATGGCAGAGCCAGGGTCTTCTGATTCCAACTCCAGTGTCTTTACAGAAAATAATTCCAGAAAAATTCAGTTCCATACAATTCTTTGGATATCAAAACCTGAAATATGGTATGCTGCTGTTCTAGTATAAGAGCCTTCTACTTATTAAGATTTGGCTCACAAATGACTAGTGCTGTTATTTCTTCCCCTTCATGACCCTCCTTCCTGCCCTTGGAAACCTTGGTGGTTGTCCAGGAGGCTAGAATGGTTGCTGCTCTCCTAGGTGCTGAAGCTGCTGCTGCTTGGTGGTGGTTGATCTCAAAATTCCACCTATATAGAGATTGCCTTGCCATCTCCTTAGCCCCAGCTTCCAGTTTCTCTACTTCCTCCATCTCCTTAAGGACTATGACATTCCTAATTATAAGAGCCCTCACTGAAAGATATTCCTCCTAGGCCTACCTTCTTCTGCTGGTTCCTCCAGATTCTGAAATGCTATAATTCTTTGTGTTCCCAGAATCCTCAGAACTTGGAACACATTTTTTCCACTGAAATAATGATATGAACAATAATTAGCCCTACAATATTAATACTGTAACTTTAATTACACTTATGTATAATTAATATATCTTAATATATATTGTTATCCTATACATATAATAGTATAAACATATGCTTGCATACACATACCCTATATGAACATATACATGTGTATAAAACTATATAGATATATATATGAATGTATAAAGATTTATAGGAATATATGAAGGATTTGTGACTTCACCAGTGTGGAGGAACTCCTGGTATGAAAACACTATCCACCAACACAGCTGGTAACCTGTCTGTGCCTTCTTGAGAACTTAACTGCTAAGTGATTGGTCCAGGGTCTAGTAAGGGATTCAAGTTATGGTTCTAAATTAGGCCTTTTTGACTTCTGGGTCTCTGTTTACTATGAAAGCTGCCTCTATGATTTAAGTTCATTAAGGGCAGCATCTGTTTTATTTTTTTTTTTTGTCATATTCTCCCCAACACTTAGCACAGTGCTTACCACACTGAAGTGTTCAGTAAATGTTTGATGACTCAAATTCAAGAATGGGTTAAAAAAGAGTTTTCTCCAAATCCATAGTCATACACCTCTGAAAAGAAGGTAGAATTATGTGTTTTCTCATTTCTTTTTTTGGCACCGAGCTTGACTATTCTAATTACACAGTGTTTAGTCTCTTTTTTTGCATGTTCTTTTCATTTGTGTTGTTATAGTCATTATGTATACTGCTTTCTTGGTTCTTCATATTGCATCAGTTCATAAGTTTTCCATGCTTCTCTAAATTTTTCATATTTCACACAGTAAATCATATCCTATTTGTGCACTATAATTTGTTTATCTATTATTCAACCTATGAGCACCTACTTCAACTTGGACATTTTTACTCCATCACTGGGCAGTACTGGAAGTAGAGCAACGGAACAGGACCAAGGAAGGAACAACATTCTCCAGGACCTTCCACTTCCTATGTCCATAGGACAATATAAAGATTGACGTGGGTTGGGAGCCTCATGTGGATGAAATTCTACTGTGCCTCTTTTATTTATTTTTTACATCAAATTAAATAAAAATCCCATTCCTATTAGGCACTTACCAATGTGCAGTTTTTATTTGCTGTATAATATAAGTTTCAACTCTGACAGCTGATTGAGTGACTTCACTCTCACTTTGCCTCTCCTATGAAAGGTGTAAGGAAATTTGGCCGCTTCATTTGCATATCACAGGAAAGTTCTTGTTCCATGTTTCCTGAACTATAGTTTTGATCTTTATCACCTTGATCCTCATATCAAAAGCTGCGTAGAGCACTAATAGGAAAGGACTTTGGGGGTGGGGTGGGGAGGGGGACTTCACAAGGCAGCTGTGGCCTGGTGGAAAAAGTAATAGTTTAAAGTCAGAAGAACTTGAGTACTAGTCCAGGCTCTGACGCTTATTAGATGTCTGGCTCCTGATTCAACACTTGACATCTTCTCACCAAAGTTAGCTAATCTGTAAAATCTTCAGCTGAGTGGCAAGGTGGCACAGTGGATAGAGTGTTGGGCCATGAGTCAGGAAGACCTAAGCTCAAATACAGTCTCAAAGACTTTCTAGCTGTGTGACTCTAGGCAAACCATTTCACCCTATTTGCCTCAGTTTCCTCATCTGTAAAATAAGCCAGGAGAGGAAATGGCCAAACACTACAGTATCTTTGCCAACAAAACTCTAAATGGGGTCACAAGGAGTCAGAACTGATGGAAACAACTGAATAACAACACCACCATCGACAATTTTGCAGCCTATAACCCCTCTCTCACAGGATTGTTGTGAGGAAATGCTTTGTAACCTCTAAAACACTAAGTAAGTGTGAGCTGATAGAAACTTTTATCTCCAACCCAAACATGTCAGTAGCATCCAAGATACTCTGCTAGGTGCTAGAGATTCAAATGATAGCAGCACTACCAACACCAAAAATGGTTCCTGCCTTCAGGGAACTTACATTCCACCTAATCTAAATACTCCTAGCAAAATGGATAGATACTTGAGAAGTCTACCAATCACCTGCCTTTCTATCCACCCTATATGTTTGATTACTCTTACATGTGTGGCCTCCACCAAAGAGAAGATGAGCTCCTCGAGGGCAGGGACTGACCATCTCACTTTCTGATTTGTTACCTCCAGCACTAAAGGCAATGTTGGTATACAGTCAATACTAACTAAAAGTTATCTTCATTAATTAATTAATTGACTCACTCTGGCACTTTACAAAACTCTACCCATACCCCCAAACCAACTACCTCCAACTGCTAAAAAAAAAAATCTTCATTCTCTCCAATTGGTTTGATTGCTAAGACATCTTAAATAATTAAAATTCTGGCAAATGCATGAACTACATTTCAAAAGAAGAACGGAGTTGCATTTTTGAAAGCAAGGCAGAAACTTAAATGGTTTCAGGGAGAGGGTGGTGGGAAATTCTACAAGTAAGCTTCAAGTATGAGAGTATACCACCACTTCAAGTATACCACCACTAAGTCCAGCTATATGATTAATTAAAGTCAAAAGACTTGCTGTAGTCCAGTAGATGAAACAGCAGTGAAGGTTTCTAGCCTAATCATGACTTATTAATTCAGCACACTAAATTCGGGGTAATGGCTAGCAGTGGCAGGAATATTATTGTGATGGATTCTGCCATTAGATGACATTATCAGGAACATTAGAAAAGATAGGGAGGATGTGTGAGGAAGGGCAGAAAATTCAAGGGAACGGTGAATTAATATAGAAAATGAGCTGCAGGATAAAACAGTAGATGCAGTCATATTCTTCCCATAAAAGCATGGTGAGTTGAAATGGCTTCCTTCTAGGCACACAAGGAGCCATGCTGAGTTCAATTGCTGAAGTCTGTTTATGAGTAGAAAAGGTGCCATGCAGAACTACATCAATGGAATGTAAAGGCTGGGAATTCACGTATGAAATTGAAGAAACTTGAGGAAGCTTCATAATGACAATGTTATCATAGTGTTGTTGCCCTATGGAATTGCATATTCTCATTTTTCGCTTTCTTTCGCATTCTTATGACTCCATATGCTTGAAACAAAAACAATGAAAATACATTTATGCTACGGTATAAGCGACAGAGACTCAACAGGGAGAACCAAAAGTAATTAGAATAGTTTAAAGATTAAAAACAATAGAACCCCTGAGGACTATACACTGTAATAAGGGGAATGAGAAATGAAGGTACACAAGTAAAGGTGATAAAAGGCAGAATGTGATCAGGGTAAGTTAACGATGCTGACAAAGTGGTCTATGGAAATTTAAGATGAGAGAGATCACTGATAGCTGAGGAACTCAGGAAAGACTTTCTTCGGGAAGGAGCACCTGAGGGAAGCTCTGAAATAGAAGGATTTCAAGAGTGGAGACAGTAGTTCTAACGAAAGATTTGGTTGAAGAAAGGAATAGTTAAAATTAAATAGTGGGGCAATTGAAAGATTCGATTTCCTCAAGTTATCTCTTACCCCCCTCTCTTCCTTTTTCCCTTTCTTGTCCCCCACTATTTATATGCCTACTTAAACTGTAGTGGATACCCACTTACACTTGGACTCAGGGTTGGACATCCTCCAAAATAGTGTCAAAAATTTCTGGTAAAGAGAGGTTTAATAAAATTCTCTGTTGTGTCTATCAAGAAATCTTATATGATCATACCATGGGAATGTAAGATATCTTCTTGTAAAGGAATGTTTAAAGTTGTACTATGCTCTGCCAAATTAAATTCATTTTTATAATCAAGAAACAAGAAACACATCTGACATTGTCTTTGCCTTTAGTCAATGCTGCAATTCTAAAGAAGTGGTCCAAGACTGACCTTAAATTACATTCTCTTCTCATATTTTCATCAAATATCCTTACTAAGAATAGATAATAGAAAGTGAGTATGTGGCTTAGGAGAGAAGCTATTGTTGAACTATCAGTAGCCCTTTTTGAGTACCACTAAAATTTTTCTATAGATGGAAAGGTTCCTCAAGTTGTTCCTGATTGCATATGACATTTCACTGCTTTCATCAAACTCTAGAAAATCTTAGTATTTGTCAAGTAAAATTTACAAGTCAAAAGAATATGGCCTAAAAATGTGACCTAAAAATCCACATGAAGTAAAACAAATGGAATAATTTTTATTATTTTACTATGACATACAATTGGATAGGCAACCCACTGAGTGAGGAGAGAGATATTAGATGATAGATAGACAGACAGACAGACAATCAGACAGATCATGTAGAAGCACTGCAAATGGACAACTGAATTGGGCTCAGAACTGAATAGGAGGAAGAGAAGAGTTGCATTGCATATGGGAAACTGCATAATACTTGGTCTTGAAACAGAAAACTTATCTTTGAAACACAAATATTCTTCCAGGAATGTTATATAGTTTTGAATCATAGAAGACCACAATCTGAAGAATCAAAATGACAATTCAGTTAAAGGACAATGGAGAGATGAACAGTGGGCATAGTGACGGGGCATATTACAAATGATAATTTATGTGCAAAAGCTTGTATACAATCTATCATTCAAGATATAGATGACTAGAAAAAAAGAAGCAAGCCAGTTATAATGCAAGAACAAGAGATAAATGAAAAACTTGCATGATACAGTGGTTGCTTATGTAATGTCACACGACCAGAGAAAGGACCTCAGCATGTTGGTCGGACACCTTACAGAAGGTTTGTGGGTCACATAAACAAGGGTCACACAGGATAAGAAGATATAGAAAAGCTGTCACTTGCACACTGGAAGCATTAATCACACTGATCAGATTTGAAATCCACTGAAATATATAATGATGGAGGGAAACTAAAACAAAGTTAGTAGAAGGCTTCCATGTTTATTTGTTATAATAAGTATTAGTAAATTAGTATAATTAATAATAGTATATTAAACATTATCTATTTTATAACAAAGACAAGAATTCTGGATAGATCACTTTTGTGTAGTACCAAAAGGCTTGCAGAGACCTTTAAATTACATCATTTGATCTTTAGAACAACCCTGTGAGGTACTGTGCTTTTGTCTCCATTTTATAGAGAAGGAAACTAAGGCTTAGAGAAATTAAATGACTTGAGATTCTAATCCAAAGGCTTCCTAACTCCAAGTCCAAGACTGTGTCAACTATGCCATGTTGCCTTCCCATTAAAAGTTCGTTTTCTCTCCCCTTTGAATATTATTTTGGAATTGAGCATTTGTAGAACCTTGTCAGAACTGGGAATGGGGCAAGAACTAAAGAAGTGCGAAAGGATTCCAGCATCTTTCTTATTCTTTCACAAATCCTATAACATTTTACTAATAAAATAACAATGGCCATAATTAGTTTTGAAATAATTTGCCCCTTCCTTTCTTCTTTTTCTCCCCCTCCTTTCCTTTTTTTGGGGGTATATGTGGGAGGGCTTCTTCTTCCCCTCTCCCCAAGCAAATGGAAACCAAGTGTATATATGTATTTTATATTCAGTAAGAGATCTCAAGTGCAAAAATCCTCCATAATTTAAAGGAAATCATTGATTGGTGATACCTCTTTTTTCCCCTTCTGGATTTCCCCAAATCCCCAAAATGTCTTAAGTCAGAGGAACTCAATGGAACAGAAAGTCATTTTCAGTCATGCCCCAAAGTTGTTCTGTTTGTTAAAGAAAAGTTAACTTTCTCTCTCATGGAAACTGCAAATGAAGAGTTTTAGAGAGGAAGATGATAATCTTCCATCTTTCCAAAATGAACAGCCAGACTTGATTTGATGCAAAATAATTAATCTATAGAAAATTAAGTTGGAGGTACAGGCAAGATGGGAGCAAGGTCCAATTATTTAGTTTCTATTGAGATACCCAAGTATGTCTTGCCACATGCTTCACATGGCTAAATCTTCAAGAAGAAAAGAAATAAATGAATTGATACACTAAGCTACTTTATTTTTATCTCCCAGAGGATGAAACGTGTATACATTTAGAATGACTTCACTATTAATAATAGTATCACAGATTTAGAGCTAAATGGGAAATTCAAGCTCATCTAGAGCAATACACTCATTTTACAGATGTTAATAACTCACATGGATATAGCACTTTAAAGTTTCCAAGAAATTTTCCTCATCACAAGTGGGGAATACAAGTTTTATTGTCTCCATTTTGCAGCTGAGGAACCAGAGACTCTGAGAGATTATAGAGACTCTACAGAGTGTGAAGTAGAATTTAAATCCAGGTTTACTGACTGGTAATGTGTTCTGCACTATATCCACTAGGCTACATTGTCTCAAAATCAACTGTTTGTCCTTCGTTGCCAAAGAAGACCATGCCATCAGAGAAATGATGACATGACTTGCACTTGACTTTGTTTTGAGTGAGGGAGGGCTGTGCAGGTCACCAGCCTCACTTCTCCTTCAGAGCCACTGGAGATATCCACTAGGTTACATTGTCTCAAAATCAATTGACACATTACAAGAATGATAAATTGAACATGCTTATTTTCTTTCCTCCTTCTCTCTCCTTACCAGGATGCCATCCTCATAAACAGGGGAGCTAGGTGGTGCAGTGACTACCAGGCACAGAGTCAGGAAGACTCATCTTTCTGAGTTCAAATCTGGCCCCACTTACTAGCTGTAGGACCCTGACCAAGTCACTTAACCTTGTTTGCCTCAGTTTGCTGGAGAAGGAAATGGCAAACCACTCTAGTATCTTCATCAAGAAAAATCCAAATGGGATCGTGAAGGGTCAGATTTGACTGAAACAGTACAATCAAGAAATGAAAAAATTCAAATTATTCCATAGACTTGGTCAAACACTCAAGCACCCACTAGAGCAGAAGTATCAAATACAAGATTAAAACATAATTGGGACATATTTAATAAAATAGATGTAAGGTTAATGGTGGGTGTGGGGAAGAGTTAAAGATCTTCTCCACCTATTATTGGCCTCAGATACCTTTTGTTAATTTCTAATGAAGCACTGGGTCAGAGGGTTTTGCCCTCTACCTATGAAAGGTGTATATATACTCTGAGGTGAGGCTTTCCTTTGGGGCTTATTTTTTGGAAGAAGACTGGTGTGCCAGATGAGATTTTGGGTAGCCACTAAGAAGTCCCACAGCTTTGAAACCTTTATGTTGGTGCTTCTCTCTCTAGTAACTATGTATGTATGTAATAGGTAGCTGGATCTGCCTGTTAATCTGTGATCTATGTATTGCTTATGGTCAGACAGTTGGAAGCCCTGTCTGTTGGTCTTCATTTCTCTGCTTGCGTTTTGTCTGTTGGTATATGTGTTTGTTTAAAATGATGGTTGATCCCTCAAAAGCTGCTTTCCTTTTAGAAAAGCAGATCTAAGAACCTGTAGAGCAGACCCTCCTGTATATGCTGGGGTCCTTGATGTTACAATAAATTAAAATACAACAAAATATACATAAGGTTAATATATACTTTGTTAAATCAATATGCTGTGTACAGTGATTCTTATGTATGGTTTAGTGGCCCCATTTCTATTTAGGTTTGACACTCCTGCTCTAGAGTTGTCTGGTTTTGTTATATGGCAGGAATAGTAACATGAAACAAACTTCAGATATATGGGGACATTTCTGCCTCTATATATTATTTCACAGGCAGTAAAGTTGTTAGGAACTTAGAGATCATTTATTCTTACTTCCTTCATCATTTTCTAGATAAAGAAACTGAGGTACCCCCAAATTTAACAATTTCCCTACGGTTACACAGGTAGCAAATTGCATGCATGGGATTTAACTCAATTTGTCTGACTCCAAATTCAGTATCTCTAGCAAACAACATTGCCTCTATGGTGTACACAATTCTTAGCAACTTGACAGGTAGGATAGCAGAATGTGAAGGACAGATACTGTGCATAGTCAGAGGACTTGGGTTCAAGTTCAGGTTCCAACACTTGTTAAACTTCATCACTGAGTAAATCATTTAATATTTATGTAATCATGTTTATATTATCTACCCAAGGAGGTAATTGGGAGGAAAATTGCTTTTGTAATCTGTCTAGTGCTTTATTATTAGCACATTTATTAATAGCACTGTCTAGTGCTATTACTGTCAGTATCATTTTTATTATGATCAATTTAGGAATGAGAAAGTTTGGAACAATTTGATCCCTGATCCCCTACTCAAACTGCACATACCATGACTGAGAGCTTGTGTTTGTGACCTACTAGAGAAAACAATGGATTGGCTGCCCAGTCCACCAACACCATCCTATTTATTAGTACAGTGATGAGTATATGTCTGCTCCTGCTCTTCCTCCTGATGAGCAGAGGACCCAAGAAAGGAACAGGAATGTGGAATGTTACAAGATTTCTGGCTGATCAAAAAGCATCTTCTTCATGGTGCTTTGACACTATCCTCTACTTCCCGACTCAAAGATCTTGGCTCCTATTAGCTCTTGACTATCAGGATAATGTTTATGTCTGAGACAGAAAAAGGATGTTTGCCTCTGTCCTAAATCTTTTGGCCTTCACAGGTTTAGGGAGGGCACAGGGTTTATGGAAAATCAGTGAATATCTACTTTTTACAAAGACTCATGGCCATTTTCTGCTGCTTTTATCCTCTCATATTTTAGACTATATAATATGCTTTCTATGAAATTAGTGTTCTGAAGACGTTTGCAGTAAAGATATTATAGACTGTAAGAGTATGACAAAAAAACTCTGTTAACGACTTCCTTCACATCAGAGTGATGTGCTTTCATTGTATGTTCAGTACATAGTAACAAGATGGCACACCATTTCATGATCACCATCATCAGCAAATAGTCATGAGTACCTACTAATGTGTATAAAGTGTTGGGAGGATGCAAAGAATTAGAAAGGCATGGTTCTTACTTTCCTGACAGACATAAATAATGGGGGGGTCTACAGTACACAGATACAAAATAAATATACTGGTCCAGGCAATGTGTGAGGCAAAGTTTCAGCAGAAAAACATTCATGGAAGAGCTGAATGTGATAATGGGATTTGGAGTTGAAAGAACTGAGTTCAAATCCTATCTCTGACACTACTTGTATGATGTGGGGTAAGCCCATTAAACTCTGACTCAGTTTTGTTATTTTAGGAGGCAGTTTTTGATCTATTCTAGCTTTAGATTTATTCTTTTGGACCAGGTGGCACAGATGATAGCTTGTCAGACTTAGGATCAGAAAGATCCAAGTTGGAATCCCATAGCTTCAATTTCCTGGTCTACAAAATGAGGTTAAGAGTAATTGTGAGGATCAACTGAGATAATATATGGCAAGTCTTTCACAAATCTTAAAGCCTTATATAAATTCTAGCCATTTGGTAGTCTGGTAGCACATGCATAGAGCACAGAACTTAAGAGTCAGGAAGACCTAAGTTTAAATCTGGCCTCAGACACTACATGTATGACCCTGAGTAGGTCATTTACCTTATATATGCCTCAGTTTCCTCTTCTGCAAAATAAGGACAATTACACCTACCTCCAAGGGTTATAAAGATCAAATGGGAAGATATTTGTAAATGTCCTTAGCACAGTGACTAGCACATAGTAAATGCCATACAAATGTGGTTGTTATTGCTTGCTATCATGATTATTTTTCAGTTTGAGCAAGGTCAGAGAAGACTTCATAGAGGAGGTGGGGCCAAGAAGATTAGGTAGGATTTGGGGAGAAAATGCAATTTAGAAACCCTTGTCTCCAAAGTAGTGGGAGGCTGGTCAGCCTGGGAATCTTGGCATGATCCCTAAGGGGTGTGATTAACTAACTGGAGGGTGGGGAAATGGATAGCTCCCATTGGTGCACTGCAGTCATTTTTTAGTGGCTTGTGAGAGCTGATTGTTAATGTTCAGTGTGAATGTTCAAATTTTAGGAATTAGCAAACACTACAAATCAGGGCTTAATTTATTATTCTGTTCATTGTTTTAAGGAAGTGATAGAGAAAAATGTTATTACTTCAGATTATACTTAAAACTATGCTCAATGAAAAAAATTTTCTCCTAGAAAGCTACTTCTTAAACATTTATCAGCATGTCCCCTGACTGTATCCCATCACGTCAAAAAAGTCATGGGTCTTGTCTCTAAGACAGCTATTTTTCCTTCTCTATGCCTTCCCGCCCACCCTTGCACAAGATCCCAACCTTTTCTTTTCTGAACTAGATGTGGGCAATGATAAAGATACCATTAGGCAAATTCCTCCCCTGTCTTCCAGTATACCCTGATCATGACCTGGCAGCTGTCCATGGTGAAAGGTATGCTTTGCATGAGCACTGACTTCTCCCCTCCACTCCATCCCCTTCTCTTTTGTTTTAGATGGGACTGTTAGTCTCACTGCATGAGAAGGCAGGAAAGGACTGCAGTCTACAGTGCAGATCTCATTACATCATCTTTCTTCCAAAGCCCATTCCTCTTCTAAACATCCCTATTTTCAGTTAAGGACACCACCTACCAATGCAGTCACCTGGATTTACAAACTGCGTCATTCTTGACTTTTTACCTCTGCTCATTCCAAGCACCAAAGCCAAATCTTATCATTTCTACCTCCACAACTTCTCTGGAAGAAGTCCCTTTTCCTACACTGCCTCGTTGAACTAATACCTCTAAATTGGACTATTGCCATAGCTTCCTAATTTCCTCTTCAGACGCTTCTCTACCAGATGTTCTTTAGGAACATCTGCCAAAGAGATGCTCCTAAAGTGAAGGTTTGAATTGTCACCCCTTTCTCCACAAACTTCAACAGCTATCTATCACCTCTAAGATAGAATAAAACCCCTATTTGGCTTTTAAACTCTTTCACAACATGGCCCCAAATTGAGAAGCCACTGAAACTGTTTTAGTTTTTCTTTTTGCATTTGTTCACAATCTCACAAAAAGACAAGCAAAATGTCCAAACATGAGCAGGAAATTAAGGTATGATGATCATCCATTAATCAAAATCTCTTTCGAAAAAAAGTGATAGATTTCTATTAAGAACTTTCCACTGAGTGAAGATCAGGGATAATTCATTTTTGCTTGCTATGCATGGTGAAATGATACATACAGAGAAACATGAATTCTGTTAAAAAGCTATTCTCCTGTTATAACCTATTATTTGATTATTGTTTTGTGCATCTTTCAATAAAAAAATTATCAAAAAATGAGATTTACCTGCTTGGCTAGCTACCATGATTAAATTAACTGAATAACTGATTAATAATTTATTGTTTCTAAGTCTGCCCTACTCCTGCGGGGCATACCCAGGTTTGTTCCTGTTGTTGTTTTTTAATGAGTCATTCAATCATACTGCTCAAACTGAAACATTATTGATAATAAGAAATGATAAATATTATTTATGGTATTCCAACAAGAAGAAAAAGACTTTTGTACAACAAATACAGCATTTTTAAAATACTGCTTATTCTAGACAAAACACAGAAGTGAGAAGACAATCCTGCTCCAGGATGGTCTCTCTCCCAAGATAGACTGACTTTAAATTCTTTCATTTCTTTATTTGTTCCCTTGGCATCTAGTACCATGCTGGGCACATAACTGGTGCTGAATAAAGGCTCAGTTTCAATTGTGTTTCAATATCTTCATCTGTCATATGGCAGGAGGTTGGACTAGAAGGTTTCTTAGGTGTAATTCTTTCCAGCCCTAGATCTATGATCTTTTTGATATATTTGCCATGCTATACTAAATGAATCTTCACTATGCGACACTTTCTTCACATCCCATTATATTACATTGTGGTCTCACGCCTCCTGTTCTGTAGTAAAATATTGGGATGGCCAGATAGAAACAGTGATAGAGAAATGAAAGGTGTTTTCATGGATGTGGTAGCAGTATTCTCGAAGCTGTAGTCTTGAGACAAGCATCTGGGATTTCAAATTGAAGATATTCCCACATACAATGTTTTTGTTTATATACTAGACAACTAAAATAATCAAGGGAGAAACTTCTATGTTGAAGAAACTAAAAAGATTAGGACTCTCCAGGCTGCAAAGACAAAGGCTATTAGGAGATATGATCAAAAAGTATAAAATCACAATAGATATATAAATACTCATCAAATTGTATGATACTAGAAGTGGGAAAATTCTTCAAATCTTAAAGGAGATAGTTGTAGGATGAATAAAATGAAGTGTTGTTTTTTTTAACCGTGCTTATAAATGGAAATCCTTATCCCAAAAGACATTAAATGTTGTATGTTTGAGAGGATCTTAAATTCTAAAATAATAAACCCAAAGGTCAGTTCATGAAAGATGGATTCCTAATAGGTTGACTGAAAATCAGGACTATCAAGGGAGCATTCTTAGTTTTTATAAGTCAGCACAGTAATTCAGTATAATTCCATTCCATGCAAACATTTGCATTATTGAAGTTATCATTATTGATTTAATTCTAACTAATAAGGTAAAATTGATTAATGATAAAGAAGAGATAGGAGCCTTAGAATAACCAGGTCATGCTGCAGTTCCTAATACAGACATTGTTTTAAATGAAGAAAACACTTCAATGATAAGCTATAAGCCTAATGACAATCACAGAATCAGAGGGGTGAGGGACCCCAACATGAGAGTTGCCATGTCACATAATTGATTCATTATAAAGGAGTCCACTAAAGTCCACACATATTTCTCACATGAAGTCGTAATTAATTTTGCTCTATCCTTAGTTTGATTATTCTGTGGTAGAGAAAATAAGCTATCAAGACCAAAGGATATTATTTGCTTATATTTTTAGCTTGAAAAAGACAACTCCAGTAACATTAAAGATTGAAAGTTCTCATAAATACCATGATATTTAGAGCAGCACTCTTTGTAGTAGCAAAAAAAAAAAAAAAATAGAAACACATGGGAGCATTTAAATGAACTGATGCAAAAGTGAAGGAAGCAAAACCAGGAAAGCAATCTGCATGATTGCAACAATGTAAATGCATATGAAGAGAACAGTAAACTCAATAACACAAAATGAAATTGACTTCTATGCGATTACAATGCCCAGGCTTAATACTGGAGAACATGTGGGAAAATGAACCATGCTACCTTCTTGAAATAGGAAGGGAAGTACATGTACGGAATATTACATGTATTGTTAAACTTAACTGATCTGTTGATTAATCTTGCTGAATTGCTTTTTCTCATTCTCTACCACAAAAATGATTCTCTGGGAGGGGTAGGGAAAGAGATATATTTGGATATGAAACTGATATGAAAACCTGGCATATCAATGTAATTTTAAAAAATTCAACATCATTCTTATATCTTAAACTATCATTAAGAAAAAAATCTCATTCTCATATGCTTGGCTTCTTAATACAAAGAGATCTTTGTTTTATAAATCTCTTAGCTTAAATTTGCAACAATAGCAGTAGATTCATTACTACTTATACTAACACGGTCTTTATCTGAAACTTTTTGTTTTTGGTTTCAGTCCAGATTTATATTTCCTAACAATACTTTCTATTTTCTTTCTGGAAATGTAAGCTGGACCACCAGAAATGTGTAGTAAGCATAATGTCTGATGAGTTTTGGTAGACCCTCTGTTGCAACCAAGACAAGTAAGGCAAAGAAATAGTAAGAAAGCATGCACTTGCTTTTAATTAGTTCAAATGTCCAGGTCCAGAATTGTATTACAAGGTGATAAAAGAATATCAAAAATTTGTGGAATTGGAAAATACTTTCTTAGTTGAACAAGATTTTGAAAATTATAAACCAATAAGCCAGATAACAACTATGACAAAATTTTGCAACAGGTTATTAAATAGGAAATTTTGTGAGCATTTAGAAAAAATATATATTATGCTCAAACAAAGGCTAGTATAGGTTCACTGAGAATAAGTTATGCCTTCCTGATCTCATTACCTATTTTTTCTACAGTTAAGAGAATGATAAGTTGCAAGTGTAAACTGATTTCATGGAACCACAAAAGGTCATACATAAGGTTCAGAATGAGATGAGTTAGTGGTTTCATTATTCAAATAGAAATGGCAATGGAGAGCAAAAGACTGGTTATTTTGTGGGCTTTGCCTCAAAGAAAGAAAGAAATTTGACAAAGGTCCCCATGATATCCTTGTGAGAAGAAAGGGAAGCATAAAGTAGCACTCTGAGGTGAATTCACAACTGGTAAGCATACCCAAATCACTTGGTAAATGAACGTTGTCAAGCTAGATAGAAATCTTTTTTGAATTATGTCAAAACTCTGTCCTTGGTCCTATTCAAAAATGTTATCAGCCTGGATGAAGCTGTACAAAATAGATGATTAAATCTCTTGACATAAAGTTAGAAAGGATACTTAATACAATAGGTAACAGAAATAAGATCTGAAACTATCTTGTACTGGTTGGATAATGGCCAAAATCAACAAGATGAAAGGAAAGGCACAGAAAATTAGTCTGATTTTATACTGATTCTAGTATTTCATATGGTATTTGTTTAAAACAATAAAGTGCATTCCACAAACCTTTGTTAAGTTTCTATAATATACAAGACACTATGATAAGAACCTAATGTGAATTTATTTTCATGTAATTTGCCAATTTCACCTAAAACTAGTATGTCAGAGACCATTTGACCATTTGTTTGACCATTGCAGGGACTTGTAACTTTATTATAATTACCTTCATACAAAGCAAACTCCATTTATTTATAGTCTATTATTCCTAGGATGACATCAGTGAGCTTTATACTGGTAATTTCAATTGGGTAATTGGAGGAACTGACCATAATATCACAGATTTAGAGCTAGAAGTAATCTTAGAGATAATTGAGTAAACCCATATCTGCATTCTTGAAGTTGAGAAAACTAAGGAACAAGGAAGGTAAGTGACTAACTCAGACTCACACAATCAGGAGTAAGGCAGAATCTGAACCCAAGTCTTCCTGGCTCTAAGTCTATTGCCTTATATATTGTGCCATGTGCTGACCTGGGATCCAAGCAACCTGGATTCTAAGACTGATCAGATGGTACAGTTGGGAAACTCACATTATCCATGTAGGCCTTTTTCTTCATGTATAAAAGTCTTGGTACAGACGACAGCAAAGTTTCTTAACCTGGGGTCAAGAAGTCCCTTATAGATTTCAAGGGGTCCATGAATTTATATGGGAAAAAAATTACATCTTTATTTCAACATAATTAGTTTCTTAGTAATGATAACTCATTTGTAACATACTTTACAATCTCATTTTATCCTTACAACACCCCTGGGAGGTGGGTAACATTATTATTCCCATTTTATGGATGAGGAAACGTAGGCATACAGAGATTAAGTGATTTGCCCAGGGTCACACAGCTAGAAATTATTACAGGCTAGATCTGAACTCAGGTCTTCCTGACTCAAGGGCCAACTCTCCTTCCTTCCTTCCCACTATGCCACCTAGCTGTCTATGTTTCCTTTGTACTTCTGTGGGTTTCATTTTATGCACTTAAAAACATCCATAAGCTTCATCAGAGTGCAGAAGGGGGGAGAAGTCAAACACACACACACATACACACACACACACACACAGTTGAGAATTCATGGGCTAGAAGATTTTTATGGTTCCTCATGGCTCTAAAATTCTTTGGTTCTTCAACAAAGAGAGAGTGGAAATGAGGGGTTGGAGTCATTTCTCTTTGCCAGAAAATGCTGTTAGATGCCTTGGGTGGAAAGTGAACAGCTTAACCTTAAACAGATTTTAATTTTAATAGAATGGAATAGGTCAGCTGAAGCCTAGTCCCTAGGAAGCCTTGGTACAATCTAGTACCGTGAAGAGTTCTTTAACACGCCCTGAGTTGGTATTGCAATCCCAGTAGGAGGGTATGTGAGTATGGGGCTGGAGGTAGAGGGAACTTTGAATAGATGAAATGTCTTCCATGAGACTTGATTCATAACTGATCAAATCCTTTATTTGGCTACTTATGATCTTACTTTTACCAGTAACTCCCACTAATGAAGTCTCAAACTGAGTTCATACTCCTGTCTTGAGAGATTTATTTGTATGAGGAGGAGGAGAAAACTATCACAAAAGGGAAGGAAAAGGCATCTTTGTGTTCAAAGTACAAATTCTAATAAATAAAGATCAGTTTTCCTCTATAATTAAAATGGAGGTTGGGGCCAGGAAGCAGTGGTCCAAATATTATGCACACAATACAAATGTTCTGACATGCAAAAGGTCTCCTAGGAAATTAAAGTCCCTAAAGGGTCAGAAAAACTGAATCAGAGCAGAGCAGCCAAGCTTTCACTCATAGAGAAAACAAGTATAGATGAACCAGGTCTGACTAACTTCACAAGCTTCGTAAAGTCCTCAGATTATCTGGGTATTAGTGTAGGCAGATCTCAGCTGTCCATAAAAATGAGAACACGGTTTAAAAGCTGTATTTGAATTTTAAAGGTGCTCAACATTTCTAGCATTGTTTACTAAAAAAGGTCAACACTCGAGTCTTTTATTCATGCACATCGCTGCCTCAATCTAAAAGCACTGGGTAAGTCCTGATGAGTTTTCCACATGGCATATGCTGGAAATGTGTTAAATGCACAGTTCCAGAGCCAAGGACATTATTTTTTCAACTCACTGAATCTCTTATTAAAAAATCTTTGCTCTGCCTATTCCTGGAGTGTCTGAGGATAGACCAAAGCAATACTGGATCACAAACTGAAATGACACATTAATTCACAACAGTAACAAAAATAATATGGCTCTCTTCCCAACACTTAAATCTCCTCCTGACCCCACTTCTGTCTAATCTAGAAAAGGGGAAAAAAGAAACATTTAAATGGAACATATATCCAATTTCAGCCCTAGCATGAAATCTTTGGCTTTTTTTTTTTGGACAACTATTTTGCTCAGATATATGCCTGGTGCCCTGACCCAAATTCCCAGCTCTATACATGTATTCACTTCAGTTATTAGTTCTTTTTTTTTCTTGCAAATCAAAGGCATAATATTCAGAGACCTTCAAGTAAGATTTGTGTTAAAATCATTAAATGCCCACACAAGTAATTTTTTATTAACTGAACCCAGTAATGATACATAATACATACCAATTTTATGGCAGGGAGAAGAATTATTCACTTTAGTATGCCAAGAATATCTGTTGTGTAAATTAGAAATTGTCTTGGTAGCAAGTTCAACGTTATACACATTATGGAAAACTACAACTTTAATGCCAGGGGAATCCTGAATTGACTGCAGGCGTGCCTCACCTTAATTCTTAAGAGAATTTAATAAATTCCATCTTTGAAAACACCATTCCCTGACACATTTAAGAGCTGTTCACTTAAAAAAATACATTCTTCACTTTGCAAAGGGCTTGGCTATGGTTTTCTATAAAAATACTGTTCCCCAGTACAACTGTTACTTGTTTTGATTTACAGAAATCTGAGTGGTCAAGCATCTCACTGATGTGTCTTGATTGTCACAACTGTAAAATGAAAGTTGGACTAGATGAACTCTCAGATCCCTTCTAGACATAACTCCATGGTCCTATGAGTTAAACATTTTTCACATAATTTATATAATCAAATTGATTTGAATTGTTACAAAATTTTGAGTTACCTGCAATTTTTCAAGTATCTTTTGCACAAAGAAAGCCATTATCTGTGAATTTAGACATAAATATTATATCCCAGAAGACAAATCTGATCAGTTGATTGATGTAGAGATAGGGGTTAAAAGGAATGTGATATTAATAAATCATTTCCTCCTCGTTGGTTAGGCTGTGCCATAATCCAAGCCACCACCAGTAGTACAAGAGTAATATAAAGTCAGCTCCAAACTCAACTCGCAGAATCACAGACTCATAAAAACGCAGAGCCTGGTGTTAGGAAGTCTTGCTGTTCAGTTTCAGTCATATCTGACTTTGTGTGACCTCATATGGGATTTTCTTGGCAGAGATACTGGAGTGGTTTACCATTTTCTTCTTCAGCTCACTTTACAAATGTGGAAACTGAGGCACACAGGATAAAGTGACTTGCCCAGAGTCATAAAGCTAACTGAATTTAAATCTTGTCTCAGACACTTTCAACCTATGTAGGTCTGGGCAAATCACTTAACCTCTGTTTGAGTTTTCACATCTGTAAAATGGGGATAATAACAGTACTTTCCTCCAAGGATTGTTGTGGGGATCAAATCAGACTATAATTATAAAGCATTTAACACAGGACTTGGCCCATAGTAGGTTTTCTGTGCCTATCATCATCATCATCATCATCATCATCATTAGTTGTGTGTCCTGAGGAAAGCGATGACCTCTTAGCTTCAGTTCCTTCATCAATAAAATGAGGATAGTAATAGCACCTACCTTAAAAGGTTGTTGGGAGGATGAAATGAGGTTTTTGGAAAGAACTTTGCAAGCCTTAAAGTGTTATAGAAATACCAATGGTTGTTACTATTATACATCCAAGTTACCATTTCTCCTTTGTGAATGGAAATAAATTGACATCCCTGGCTAGAAAATGTGTGCATGCACATACATATTTATCTTGTCTGCCAGTCTACCTCATGGATGCAAGACACTCCAATATATAACATCTTGAACAGAAAGTCACAAATGAATATTAACCTCTTTATTGCATTAAAAAAACATGATTTAAGAGCCTCAGGATGGTTAAGAACTAAATTAGAAATCTAATTGGCCTTGAATACTTGTGTCATTTTTGCCCATCATGGTTAATCTGAACAAGAGAGTGAGTCTTAGGGCTCTGGGAAAATAATTCAGAGCACAGAAGAAACCATAAGAATAGGCTTCCATCACAAAGAGAACAGACTTAGCTGATCTGCCATTAGCAAAGGAGTGAGTCAGACTCTTCTCCGTTCACTTCCACCCCTTCCTTTTCTTCCTCCTTTCATCTCTCATTCAGTAGGGATGCTCAAAGATCCCAAAGTGGAGATCTCAGAGTAGAAGGTATAGGTCGATTCCTGTCTCAGGAACAATAGGAAGTGAGAAAAAACTAATGAAGGATTCTCACCTTCACTATGTATTAGAAATAGGATCTTTCCTATATAAAAAGGGAAAGATTGGATGTCATTTTTGTTGCTGGGCTACTAGAAAAATTGTAGCATGTTCTGTGTCTGTCATTTCTGAGGCAATAAACAACATCCTTCAATAAATATTATTTGGTTTCCTTTCCTAGGGTGGATGCTGATTTACTACAAAATTACTCATTTTGAGAGGTATTTGCTGCCAAATACAGGAAGTAAAATCATCAGAAAAACTTGATTCTTTCCATGTTAAGAAAGAAATTCTACAAATGGAAAAATAGCACAAACTCAGGGGGCTATGGTGATAATTACGATATAGTTAGAATATATATGTGCTAGGGAATAATGTGGGAAAAGATAAGTGCTAAGCCAGTGCCTAACTATGGAGGACTTTCTCTCCCAGCTAAGGTATCTGGTCCTTTAATCTTAGTATCTAGGAAGAAACCAGTCAAATGAGGAGGTATGAGTTACAGATTCAATCCTTTTAAATAACAATGAATATTCTACTAGATAAAAGTATGAGATATTAGAATGCTTTCTTGTTTTATTAAATACAAGAGTCATGCTGACTCTGAAGCAATCTCAATTCATAACAGAAAGGTATTGTCACACTAGCTTCTGTGAATTTATGTTTTTGGAATTACTGTAATGAAAACATTACTCTATCTCACTACTACTCATCTCCAACTTCTGGCTCCCCTGACTTCCTTCCAGTCTCAGCTAAGATCCATCCTCTAGGAGAAGCCTTTCTTAATGTTCCCTCTATTGATTATCTCCAATTTATCCTAACTACATCTTGTTGGTGTATATGTGTTTTCATGTTGTCTTCATTAGGCAGAATTCTTTGAAGGCAAGGACTGCCTCTTACATTCCTTTGCATCCCCATACTTTAGTGACTGGCCCATAGCAACACTTAATACAAGTTTATTGACTGACTGAGTCACGACCTAGAGGGTTCATTTCAACCCTAGTGTTCTATAACTCCATATAATAATTGGGTTGAGTACACTGAATGGGGAAAAAAATGTCTTGCAGAGATCTAAGAGCCTCAGCAGCTTAACTTTTGAGTCTCCCTCATTATAACCTGACCTTGAAAAGGCCTCCCGTTGTACCCCTACTGACCAATCTTGGTGATATATGACTTTCAAATAAATAATGTATGGGCTGTTTCTGCTATGTGCTATGTACAACTTTGACTCAACAGGGACTTTATAAATGTTATATGAGAGAGTAAGCTTTCTTTAAAAAAAGAAAGAAAGAAAGAAACCCTGGATTCTTTCAATGCAGGCATCAAACAAGTCTCCAGAAAAATGTTGATCAGTGGGTACTGTTTTCATGAAAGAGAATGAGAATAGCTGGCAGGCACAATTTGACCAATTCAGTGACATTCTAGCATCTCAAAGATTTACTCAGACACAAAAGATGGGAGGCTGGGTGGTGCAGAGAGAGAGAGAGAGAGAGAGAGAGAGAGAGACAGAGACAGACAGAGAGACAGAGAGACAGAGACAGACAGAGAGACAAAGAGAGAGACAGAGACAGAAACAGAGAGCAAAACAGAGACAGAGAGCAAGACAGAGACAGAGAGAGACAGAGAGAGAGAGATCTCTTTACCCTTTCCTTTATCTTTTTTCTTCTTTCTCATGCTCTCCCTGCCAAATATTCCACAAGAAAATGGCCCTCAGATAATTTTGTAGACAGCTAACTTTTTACATTTGCAAATAAGAACCTCTAACATGTAGCATGAGGCTCTCATTTGAGCCTCACAATAGTCCCGTGCAGTAGAAAATATTATTATTATCCTTCCTTCAAGATCAGAAAATTCATGTTTTAGACAGGCAAACTGACTCGCCCAGCATCCCAGAACTAGTGTCAGAAATGGGAAATGAACTTAGGTCTATCCTGACTCCATTTCAAGCACTCTTTCCACCTTACCCTATTACCCACCTTCACTATTCTTCCATTGTTTACCATATTATTCTTTATTACCAAATATTCTAAACATCTCTATGCACAGAATTGATCATAACATGCCACTGCTCAGAAAGCATTCATTGGTTGGCTCGCTATTCCCTATCAAACAAAGACCAATCATTCTGATCTTCAAGATTCTCCATAATTTGGTGCCAAAAGTTACCTCATACTGCTTAAGCTAATCTGGACCACTTACCATTCTCTGTGAACGTACTGTTTCTCCAAAGGGCAGATAGGTGGTGCAGTGGATAGAACACCAATGCAGGAGTCAGGAGGCCCAAGTTCAAATCTCATCTCAGACACTTGATACTTACTACCTGTGTGACCTTGAGCAAGTCACTTAACCCCAATTGCCTCATTCTGGGTCATCTCCAGTCTTCCTGATGAATATCTGGTGACTGGATTCGGATGGCTCTGGAGGAGAAGTGAGGCTGGTGACCTGCACAGCCCTCCCTCACTCAAAACAAAGTCAAATGCAAGTCATTTCATTATTTCTCTGATGGCATGGTCTTCTTTGGCAATGAAGGACAAACACACACTGTTTCCCCACCACCCTGACATTGCTTATTCTGTTCTCTCTCCCCTATAACATCCCTTCTCTCCCATCTCCCACATTTTCTGAAATAACACCTAGCCTTTAGGACTCAGCAGCTTAATGTTCCCTCTATTGATTACTTCCTCCATGAAGGTTTCTCTGATCCTACAACTCATCATTGCTACTTCAGACCTTATACAGACTGCACTTTGTACCTCTTTCATCTATTTATCACATTGCATTTGCACCACAGCTATTTATATTATCTCCTTGCTAAGAGAATTTCATACAAATACAGATACACACATACACACACACACATACACATACACACACCTACTGGGTTGTAAATTCCGTAACAGTGGGAAGGTGTCTTCCTTCTAGGACAGTGCTATGTGCACATAAATAATAAAAAAAAGTTCATGAAATTGAATCAGAAACAGAAAAAATGTATAAAATGCTAAGAAAACTTAGAAATAATTTCTAAAAAAAAATGTGACCCTAACATGTGGTTAATTTGTAGTCTTCTATTGTTTCTGGATTACATATCTCTAGAGATCAGGGTACCCATTTAAATTTTTATATAGCCCCATAAGAAGGACATGTATACAAGGGTTTCCATAAACTTTATAACCCTCTGCTCCCATCCTCTAAGCTAGTGTGTACACCAAATTACCCACCATGTGTAGATTCAGTCAGGCTCCACCCAGTTTCGGCCAAGGAAGACGCAAGAAGATGTAGCATAGGAATTCTCTATGATGGCATTGATATGGTGTTGTAACTGTGTCTTATCTTCCCCCAGTCTCTTAAGTGCCTTGCTGTTTTTGTTTTGTTTCGTTTTTACCTTGGTAAGCCAGAGTGGCTGAATTTCCAATACTTGAGACAATCTCAAATTAGCCTTTCAACATTTGTGTTTCAGAGTTTTCAGTGTCTGCAGTTCTGACAATGAGACACCATCACTCAGTGGATTTGATTGATCAGCCAATGATCAGAGTAGATAAACTTGGACTGACTATTCTAAGTCAAAAGAAGTCCCCTGCTTTTGCCTTATAGCTTCTGGAGCAGGGTTAAGAAGATGTAGAAGTCCACTTTCAATACTCATAATGTCATCAATTCGGTCCACAGCTATCTCAGCATCTGGTTGATTAGAGAAAATTATTATGCTGGGATTATAGAAGGAATTATATTGGGAGGGATTAGTGCCCTTTGGTGCTTCTGGTAGCAAATGACCTTGAAAAAGATAATAAGAATAAGAATCAAGAAATCTGTGAATGATAAGAGAACTTAGAAGCTGTCTAGTCAAACTTATTCAAGAATCCCTACTACAATATCATTAACAAGTAGTTATTTAGGCACTACTTAAAAACCTTTTGTTTTCTAGGGGAAACCACTCCCTCTGAAGGTAGGACACTTCTTTGGGAGCCACTTCAATTGCTGGGGAACTTTCTCTTGACCTCTTCCCTAAATATGCCTCTACTTTGTAGGTCAAAAGAACCGATCTTGTCCCTCTGCTATATGACAAGTCTTCAAAGGCTTGAATGCAATGATAATGTCCTGCCTTCCATCCTCAAGTTCTCTGAGTTAAAACACGGCCAGTTCCTTCAGCGAATCTGCAAGTGGCTGGATCACTAATCCCTTCGCTATCTTAATCACTAACCCTCCCCTTGCCCTTCCACTGCATGTTCTCCAACTTCCCAGCATTCTTTCTTAAACTGAGTGCATTATTCAAAATGTGATCTAATGAAAGCCAAATCTAGTATGCTCATAAGCTTCCTCATTCTGGATGTTATACCTTGGTCAATTTAATGTTTTTGCTGAAGTTATCAAAGATTTAAGTAAGAGTACCCTGAGGTCAATCAAGTGTATATGATTTTAAAATGGTATTAAAATGTGTTAATGCTTCTTTCACACAAAATATAAAAGATCTGCCTTTAAAATGTTCACAGCAATCAATGGTTTTAATTGAGCAGAAAAGCAGACAGAGACACTGAAACATTCCGTTCCAGCTGTGGCTCCTGACAGTCATCCTGAGAGATGAATTTCTAAAATAGTTGTTTCCATTAAGATAGTGATATTTATTGAAAGGTAAACCAGAAACCTATGTACTTCCAACATTACTGAACAAAGGCCATTTACACCATTCTGGATGCATGTTATGTTAGCTCTTATCTGAGTTTATCAGTATTCATCAGTTAATCCAAGTGCATGTAAAAACTCACATAAAGGTAGAACATAGTCTCTTTTTAGTGAGAAAGAATTTGGCAACTTCTTGGAAACTAAAGGAAGCACCTCCTAATAATCTATCCACTCATTGTTGAAGGACAGATTAAAAAAGAAACATGAAATCTCTTTATGTTCCTCAAAAGCACAGCCCTGTTAAATCTGTTAGATCAAATGTGGCCCCTGACATCATCCTTTTACCAGACAGCACAAAAAAGAAGACTTAGTCACATAAGAATACCATCTACCTTTGGACTTTTCATATCTTTTATTTTAAGAGCCTTTGTTCCTCTTATCTTGGCCATTTTTAAGAATTTCTCACCATGCTTACACATACACCAACTCCATTTTCTTGGCAGAAAAATAACAAATAAAACAGGAGTCAAGGATAGAACAAAACAGATATACACTGGCATTGTTGGATTTTTTCTGTCTCAAACTTTACCTTCTTTCTGAGATCTTGGCTCCCTTCCTATGCTTCATTCTCAGTTCTGTTAAGTCTACGAAAGTGGCAGAGCCAAACTCTCTCCAGGAAGACTACACATTAGCAAACCGCACCACCAGAAGCCAGAAAGTACTTTCACTTAAGTAAGATCACCAACCTTTCTGATAAGCATCCTGTAGTTTCCACCAAGGACTGAAAAAGTTTAAAATAGT
Organism: Bettongia penicillata ogilbyi; assembly: GCA_023548195.1. Classification (NCBI taxonomy): domain Eukaryota; kingdom Metazoa; phylum Chordata; class Mammalia; order Diprotodontia; family Potoroidae; genus Bettongia; species Bettongia penicillata. Next base: position 7,265,932 of record JAJHZJ010000200.1, read on the forward strand.
AACGTACCTCTGAGAGAAATTTCTACACTGGGGTCTGGAGGACTGAATCGAGTAACTCGCACCATCTTAGAAATGAATGCAAAGCTTGGGAGAAGAGAGTATGCCTTGAGGCTTTAGCAAGGGGAAAGAGTTTAATATTTGAGTTTCAAACATGAATTTATAGAGAAGTTAATGCTCTTTGGGTGAAGATGTTTATTCTAGATGCAAAGTGGGCAATTCACTTCCCAGGGCAGGTTCCTTAGGTCCAGGTTGCTTTCTGCCTGTTCAATCTGGCTGGTGCAGTCCATCGCATTTCACTAAATAAATTACTATTCAGCAAAACATTTCCTTAAGCAGATGCAAACACTTTTTCCTCTGTGAGACTTCCCTTGGGCAAGTTTAATTTCTTAGGAAGGGGTCAAAGGACAGCTATATAAAGTGAACACTAAGAAACAATTATGCAAAGTCAGATATTACTGCTTCTGCTGGACCCTGCTAGACTTCAGGTCTTTCTATGCCAGTAATATTAACTCCAGCGACTTCACTTATAGCAGTCACCCACTCCATTTATAACCTTTCTCTGCATCATGGATCCCCTTTGGCAGTCTGGTGAAGCCAATGAACCCATTAGAATAATGCTTTTTTTAATTCACAAAATACAAAGGACTACAAAGGAAAACACTGATAATTGAAATAATTATCTTTAAGAAGAAAAGTTCACAGACCACAGGTTAAGAATATCTGATTTGTAGAAAGAAAAATGTTGGGGCTATTGGATATTTTTTATATGACCATAATGAAGTAAAAAAAGATGAAGTATGATATAAGACCTGTGTAAAATGTCTTCTAATACATATTGACTATGAGATGGTGGGCAAGTTATTGAGCAAAGCCTCAAGCAAGACTATGAGACTAATAACACATCAACCACCAACTTGCCTTGGTAAAGAGAGTTTCCATGCCAGGAGATCCCTATGCCAATAAAATCATAGGTCTGAAAGATGAAGAAGACAAGTTACTGTATTTGGATAGAATGAAATATGTATTTAATAATTACAGAAAGAGGAGGGGAAGGAAGGGAAAGGGACGTGGAAAAGAAAAAAAAGAAATTATATCTTTATGTGTAATAAAGGGTTAAGCCCTGATAATCATTTCAGAATTAGTTCTCTGTGTGTAGAACATTGATGGATTGGAGCAAAAGTCAAAACTAATGACAAATTAGGATGTCAGAGTTAGAAGGGGTCACAGAATCTCACATCCAAATTCTTATTTTCTGATACAGTTCTATACCAAATAAAAAAACCCACATGGAAAAAAAACACACAAGAAACCCTTTCCCAGGGGAAAAAAAATTCACACACACACACACACATATATAAAATATATATACACACACATATCTATGCATATATGTGTGTCTGCATATGTCTATATATCTATGTATTTGTGTATATATGTATGTACACATATATGTATATATACATGTACACATGTATATATATACATACGAACATATATATTCACACATACACACGTATGCATATACACATCTATGTATACACACACATATACAATATATATATCTATATAAGTTCTTTTGTTCAGTAAACAAGCAGCATTGACAAAATGGTTATTTCCCAGGGTATTTTTTCTTCTATGAGATACAAGGCAGGGGAAAGTACCTTAAATATCTATCCAACATTTGTTTTTCTTGGCCACAACTTCAGCTAGTTTGCTTCTATGAATCAGGATTACATCCCAAATACCAGAGACCAGAGAGAAATAGTCATGCCAGAATAGTTGCACCCTAACATAACCATTGCTTTTTGACAGGGATTGTATCTCTCTAACACACACACATAGACACACACACACACACACACAAACACACACACACAATATTGAGAAGCCAAGGGCGGGGGGGGAGGGGAGATGAATACATGTAAACAGTAGGTTTTCATTTACTTCTCCAACAACATAATCTTGTGTTGTTCAAATGGTTCCATTATCTTTGAGGTCTTAATCATTTGTATTGGCAGTTTCTGAAGTGTTCAAAGCTTGCGCTTAAAGAGTGTTATTGGCATAAAACATAGTCATGCAACATTAAGCAGATTTACAAGCTTGTACATAGTTATCCTTGATAATCTTTATTCAAAAGTAAGTTAAATCTCACATACTGGTTCAGCAGCCTCAAATATTCCATGCTTAGGCAGCATATGCTACCATGAACACTGGCTTCAAGACTCATCCTTAGACTTTTCCCCCTTGTTGAGACCCACCAGTTTCTTATTGCTCTTGTTTTAGAGAGGAGTCTCAATCTATTTTCTATATCCTTGACCAGGGGAAAAAAGGCCAGAAAGACTAGGAAGGCATTCTGAAATATAGCAATAATCTATGAATGACCAAAAGGTGGTCATCTAAATGCTCTGAGGAAATGGCATAATTCCATCAAACAAATTTACCTTCAATGGACCATATTACTTTTTAGGGAACTAATCAAAATTAAGTCATGCCAACAGACATTGGTTAAACACCTACTATAAGCCTTTGAGAGATACAATGCCTCCTCCCTGGGACTAGGTGGCACAGTGGATAGAATGCTAGCCCGTGTGGGGAAAGGAGGGAAAGAGAGATAGAGATTATATCTTTGTGTATAAAAAGGGGCCGAGTCTTGATGACCATTTCTAAATTAGCTTTCTGAGGGCAGACCATTGACTGCTTGAAGCAAAAAGATCAACACAAAAACAGTCTCAGAGTTAGAAGGGACTTCAGAATGTGGTTGAACATACACACCTCTTCTATTCCTATCCCCATCTCCAGTGATGGGGAACTGATTATGTTCTGAGGGAGCTCATTCTATTTTCCCCTAGCTTTAATTGTTGGGAAGCGTTCTGCCATAGAGTCAAAATATGACTGTAGCTTCTACCATTGTTCTTAATTCTTCCCTGCAGAGTCTGGTGGTATAAGTTTCATCTCTCTTTTCTACATGGTAGATCTCCATTTATATGAAGATAACTCTTACATCCTTAGTAATTCTTACCTCCTCGAGGTTAAACATTCCAAATGTCTTCAACATGTTGAGCATTCTGACTCTCTTAATATATTATCATCCTGCTCATTCTCCTAAGGACAATTTTCTCTAGGACTCTCCCAAAATTTGATTTCAAAACTGAAAGTACTAGTTTAGGGGATGATCTAAAAGGGCAGGGACAGCAAGACCTTATCCTCCACACTATCATAAGATACAGAGGTCTAAGATTACCTTGGCTTTTGTGTCATTATTGGCAATTCACACTGGGCTTATGGTCTCCTGATAACCCTCAGAACTCTTCCAGAGGAACAACTGCCCCATCATCCTTCCCAGTTCTGGCAGTGAATTCGTTTTGAATCCATCAGCAAACAATTATTAGGTACTTATTATATTCAGGCATTGCACTAAGTGAGGGACATTCAAAGAAAGGCAAAAACAGTCCCAGATCTCAAGAAGCTCACAACGTAATGATGGAGACAATACGCAAATAACTACGTATAAACAAGATGTTTTTAGGAGAACTGAGAGAGAATTCTAACTAGCACTAAGGCAAGCTGAGAAAGCCCTTTACACTTTGGCATGCAGTCTTCATGAGTTGCTACAGTCACAGAATCATAGATGTAAAGTTGGTAGGGATCTCAGAAGCCACCTAAAAATTTTATCATCTGCTAGAAAGAAGCTCCTATGAACTTAGCTAGGCTAGTCTTCCTACAAAAAGCAACTCTAGCACTAGTACAGACTGAATCCTTTTTTGAAACTGACAGCCCCTGCCAATGCTTCAAATTCTCCGGCATGGTTTTGAAAACTTAGGGTCATTTCCTCAAAAAGATGAGGCAAGAAATGAAATAAAATTAAGGTAAAACTTTTTTTATGAGTATGTCTTTATTTTGATTATATGATTTTTTTTCTATCTAGACAAAGAAAACATAACAGAGAGAAAGGATTTTAGTTATCTTTTAGGCATGTTGCCAAATATCCTGAAATCAAATAAAGAATTTTTTATAGTATTTTGCAAAGAGTTTTAATGTTCTCCAGCCTAAAGGGAAAAAAAAAACCTTTTTTGAAAAATGCATAGCTTCTCAACGCCATCCCTTGAATTCTGAGGCTTTACATTTATCTCTATTAAATTTCATCTTAATATATTCAGCCCAATCTTCTAGTTTGTTCAGATCTTTTTGAATCCTGACTGTCATCGGTTTCCTCATCTGTAAAATGCTGATAATAATAGCACAGAGTTCATACCTCTTGATGTGAGGACCAAATGAGGGTAACTAGTGCTCCATACACCTACTTCTTCCTTCCCACAAAATCCTGATGATAGAAAACTTCATATAATTTCATCCTTGATGAAAGTATGAAAAGCAAACAGGCAGGCTTTTACAAATGGATTCCAGAATGGAACACATGTTATTTAATTAAGAGGTTCAGGGCAAACAAATTCTCCCTTTCCTATTGATTTTTGACACCAGTTGAATCAGTAGAGCAAATATTCACCAAAAAAACTCTTCCAACAGGTATCACTACTGTATGTGATGAAAGCTTGTATGATGTACCAACTGAAACAATTTTGCTCTATTAATTTTTGGTTATTAATATCAAGTAAGCCTTGCAAAAGGGAGACATATTCACCAAAAGTGTTTGTCACTAGCTTGGAAGTTATTCAGTGGTAAGTTCAAATGAAAACATGACTTACTATGGATGGTAGTATCTATTATATGCTTCTTTTTTAGCTGATTTTGTGATGTTTGCAGAGTACTGGAATATTATGAAACATTCTATATTATATTTATATCACCTAAATGCCTTTAGCTTGAATAATCTCAGAGGGATAAAAAAAGGATAAAGAGTGTCTCTCATTTAACCAATGATGGCCAGGTATTCAAGACCAATCCTGTCTCAAACTCTCACAAGTAACACGATCCTTGCATGTTGGTTCATCATAGGGACTAGTTCCCAAACAGTCAGTCCCGTCTAAAAATAGAGTGATTTACCCTGTTGATACTGAATGAGCTCTCCATCACCACAAGCATGTCAGCCAAAACTAGGTAATCACTTGAGTATGTTGTTGTCTTTTCAGCTTGGTGCGATCTTCCAGAGAATCTCAGACCACCTTCATATCATAATGAAGTATAAGGGTTAGGTTTATGGAGAAGAATACATAATTATTTCCAAAATGTCTATGTTTTGTGACATCACTGAAATGTCACTCTGGTTTTGATTTTGGAAAGTGAACTTTATGGTAATGACTTAGTATAAGGCATGTCTATTTATGTTATATATGTATATATTTCACATTTACTTTTCTACATGTAGGCTATTCTTTCTGGCCCCACCCCCAACAGAACAAAAGTTCTTTGAGAGCAGGAACTATATCATGTTGGTCTGTATGTATTTAGTAAAATGCCCAACACATAACAGGCACATAACAAAATGCTGACTGACTGAATGAATGTATATTTGTGAATGAGTATGTTTATCATGCTCTTACAAAATGTCTTTCAGTTAATCATATACAGAAATACATAACACAAAATATATATTATATAACACAATAGCATATACAAATATATTAAAAATTACCTTTTCTGTAATTATTTATAATTTATGTATATTAAAATTTCTATACATGTATATAAAAAGATGGTAGGCATGTAACATTTTCCCTGTTTCCTTAAACCAAATTCCATTCCATAAAGTGTTTATTCTTGCTCTTAGCTGTGTAAAAAGGAGGGCAATCAGGTTCTTAGAAAAGCTACATCTCACAGCCACTTCAGGAAAGAAGTAATTGGAGAGGAGCTTCTTCACTCTGTTTTTTGAAAAGAGCATTTATTCCATTGTCTTTGGTTCTCTGGGTTGATACCTAAGGTCAATTTAGATTTCTGAAACAATAAATTGTAACCTTGGGCCCACTTGAATGTAATGAAATCTCCTAAGAAACAGAATGGGATTGAGGGCTGAAAGAGGAAATGAAGAAAACCTCTGAATTTAAAAAAATTGGCAAAAAAGTGCAATCATTTTCTTAGTCAGAGATATTTCTTAGGAAATGATTTCTGGGGGGAAAGCATAGTAAGAAAAGTACCACACCCTTAACTTTGTTCTAGTTGTCTTTGACTTCCACAGTTTCTCTGCTACTCTTTTCTGACTTTGTGTAGTGAAAAAATGATATATATTTGATATACGGATATAGATATTTCAGTGTAGATATCTATACACAAATATACATATATTCTTGTATGGCGTTTATTGCTATACCCTTTGGAATTAACTAAACAAAACAATGAGACAATACAAAAAATTCTTTGTTCAGCCAAAGACTTTCAGGGTGGAGTTTACCACAGACATTTATTTCTACTCACAGGAAGTATTTGCTATTTTATAGGGAGCAGAAGGGAAAATGGAAAAAGGACTTCCTTCCACAAATCTTCTCCTCTTCCATCTTCCCACTGTTTGAGCTCTAGGAAGGTGGGAAGATGTCCAATTTGAGACATATGTTTCCCCAATTTCCAAGCAGTAAGCATTGATTCAAACTTCAGAGAAAAGACTATCAAATCAAAATAAAAGCACCAGTCCCCTTAAACAAGAGAGCAAGCCAAGAGCTGCTCTGCAGGTCGCATTAGGGCGAACTGAGACCATGGAAAATCAGATGTACCATACAATTTGAGGTCATTTGGAATAAAGACAGACGGTCTGGAACCCACCCAGCCATTTCTAATACAGAGGGCTAAGTGAGCAATTCTTTTTACAATGCCCTCTAACTTCATTAATGAAAAACTTAGCCATTAGGGAGACAAATATCCAGATGGAAAAGCTGAAGGTTCTCTTTTATACTACATAGTTTAGACATGGATTTCCCAGAGCTACCTTCCTGATCTTCTCTCAGTTTTGCAGTCATACTTTTCTACCTAGAAATGGACAAGTCCTTGGTCTGACTGTGTGAATTTTTCTTTATCTCTAAACAATCTTTCCTATCTAAACTATTGTCTTGGTTTAAGGCTGTTATTATGCCAGATGTAATTTCCTATAAATGTCATCATTGCCTACCAGGCTATAAACTCTTTATAGGACTGTGTCCACGTGGCTTTCTTTTTGCTATGCTATGCTGAATTGAGTACTTATTAACAGCTAAGGAGGGTAATGCTACAGAGCTGATCTCATTTATCTTTATGAAGGGCATACTATGCGCAAAGTACTGTGTTAGGGAGCCGAAGCTAGGAATTAGTCTATGAAAAGTCATTTGGAACTATGCTCAAAAAGTTACCAAACTGTCCATACCCACTGATCCAGCTTTAGCTACTACACAATAAAGAAATTAAAAAGGATGAGGACATATACACACATATACATACACATACATACACACACACACATATATATATATACATACACACACACATATACGTGTGTATATCAATGAATCAATCAATAAGTTCTTGCTATGTGCCAGGCACTATAAGCGCTGAGAATACAAAAAGAGGCAAAAGGTCTTGCCCTCAAGGAACTTCAGGTCTGATGAGAAAGACAAAATGCAAATAAATATATACATGCAAGCTATGTACAGGTCAAATACAAAATAATCAATAGAAGAAAGGCACTAGAATTGAGAGGACTTAGGAAAGAGTTCCTGTAAAAGGTAGGATTTTAGTTGGAACTTAAAAGAAGCCAGGGAATTCAATAGGTGGAGATGAGGAGGGAGAACACTGAAAGCATAGGGGAAAGACTGAGAAAATCCCCAGATCCAAGAGATGGCATGTCTTGTTTGTGGAACAGCCAGGAGCCCAGTGTCACTGGATGAAGGAATGAATACTTGACGGGGAGTAAGTTGCAAAAAAAGATTAGAAAGATAGGAAGGAAATAGGGTGTGCAGGGCTTTGAATCCCAAACAGAGGATTTTGTATTTGATCTTAGAGATCTTTGAGAGCTACTGGAGTTTATTGAATAGTTGAGTGACAGTCAGATCTTCACTTCAGGCAAATCATTTTAGTGGCTAAATGGAAGATAGACTGGAGTGGAGAAAGGTTTGGGACAGGAAGACCCACCAGCAGGCTACTGCAATAGTCCATACGTGAGGTGATGAGGGTTTGCACCGGAGGGCAGCAGTATCAGAGTATCTCTCAATGAGGGCATGATTGGAGAGATGTTTCAATCATAAAATTGACAGGCCCTGGCAACAGGTTGGACATTGGGGATGAGAGACAGAGTGACATCAAGTGAGCCCAAGGGACCAGGAGGTTGGTGTTGCTCTTGATGATAACAGAGAAGATTGGGGAGGACGGTGTAGGAAAAAATAATGAGTTCTGTTTTGGATAGATTGAGTTTAAGGCGTCTACTCAACACCCAGCTCAAAGTGTATAAAAATGGAAATGAGATTAGAGGCCAGCAGAGAGACTGGTGCAGGATAGGAAGATTTCAATGTTGTCAACATAAAGGTGATAATTAAATCCAGGGGAGCTGACGAGATCACCAATTAAGCAGTAAAGTGAAAGAAGAAGAGAGGCTCCACCTTGGGGGATACCTAGGGTTTGAGGAAAATATGTACATAATATAGAAATAATATATTTCTATGTTATATAATATAAATATTTAGAGTGGCTCTTTTAATGGTAGCCCCAAACTGAAAACTAAAGAGGATTTTGAAAATGGCTATATAAAACATGGCAAATGAATGTAAAGTAACATAATTGTGGTATAAGAAATTATAAAGTAGACTCTTCTTAAAGGAAACTGAGAAGACCTCAATGAACTTATGTAGAATGAAAAATAAGTAACAGCTGGTATTATAGGATTGTGGTTAGCTAGGGACTTCACTTGATATTAAGGCAAGATTCAAACTCAGATCTTTGACCCCAAGGCTAATACTCTATCCCTTCTGCCATACTGTACCTAAGCTGAATACAAGGGGAGTCTTCCTGATTAAAGCAACAGATTGCATAGTAGTCTCATGTCAAAAATGGCAAACTAAATATGTCAAAATTCATCTCTAAAAGAAAAAAAATACAAGATTCTATGCTTTCTTACTGAATACTTACATATTTTGCAATGAGAGAAAATCTAATTATGATCTTAAAGTTAGCTGATTATATTATATTCTAATGTCATGTATACAGGTTGCTGGATTAACTATTTTTCCATTAATATTCTATCTTCCTCCCCCATTTTCCTTATTGTCTCCTACTTGTTTTTCTCCCTTTCTACCAGGTCCTTCCTCCTTCCTTCCTCTCCTCTCTCTCACTCTCTCTGTCTCTCTCCCATCCCCACCCTTTACTCTCATCACTGGACTGCTAGACTTCTGTTTTGATCACTGAGGCAGCCAGATGAACCAGAGCACATCTGGTTATTTTGCGAATCTTACTGACTCAACAGAATTGACCCAGGAGGAGGTGATCCAACAGACTGTCTAGGCAGTCTAAAACTAGGAGCAATCAAATGCATGATGAACAAATCTCAAAATGGCTCTTATTAATGAATACTTGCAATTCTTTAAATGCAAATTAAAACACTACGATCCATTTCAGGAAACAAAATGCTTTGACTTCTGCTAGTGACAATACATTTTCAAAAATATTTACTGAGTGACTGTTTCATGTCAGGCACCAGGTTGGGTACAGAGACAGGGGCCATGAGAGATATCTGTTGATGCTGAAGAAGGAACACGTTAAAACTGTGTTATTAATACTACTTTCACATGCACCAACTACAGTTACTTTCATAGTTGCAGAATCATTTCAAAACAAGGAGAAATCTGACTAGTGTGGTACAACAAAAAGCATATCTACATATGTAATATGCATTTTAAATCAACCTATATATTGGTTTAAACAGACAAAAAAATATAATGCCATAATTATGCCCAGTAGTTTTGAAGGTCCACAATGGGTAGAGACCTAATTGATCAAGAATGTATCAGAGATTCCTGAAGTCCTAATAAAGTCTGGGGCTACATTCTTTAAAAATGAAACAAAATAAAACAAAAACAAAAAAAGTTACTCCTCAACAGTAACTTTAATTTTTCACTATAAGATTTACATGTGCTTCCAAAAGTCTACAACGGAATAAAGCAAATCGCTGAGCAAACAAATTGGACTGTGTACAATTCAATCATTGACTCAGCAATCAGCTACTATAAGTGGAAAACAGAATGAAGTTGAAAACAGTTCATTCAATCAAATTATGTAGACAAGGCCAAATGTAGTCATTGCTTAAGAGATCAATGCACAGAACAGCAAAATTACAAGTCTCTTTTCACCATTCATCTGTCAATAAACATGTCCACACATAGGCATGAAATGCTTTATAACTTATTGGCAGTCTCTTAAGTCACCTACTTGTCCATCTGGCCTTGCATTATTTAAAGGTTTTAAAACAGTCTTTAAAATGTAGGAAGTACTATAATTTCTTTTTTTTTTCTCCAGTCTGAAAAGCAGGACAAGGCTTCCTCTTCCATTTTCAGTCTTAGTAGTGAAGGTCCTGGGGTGATTTTTATGAACCAGGGCCATGAAGGGATTTGAAAGGAATTTTTCCACCCCAGTTCAAAGAGTACACAGAATTTAAGGAGTGGCAGCTCAGGCAGAAGAAAGCTAAAAAGGTAGAGTACTAGCTATTAGATTAAGCATTTGAATCACGTAGAGTTGACATTTGAATCACGTAGAGTTGAAATAGCCCTTGGGGCTCATAGCTAAAGGGACTGAGACACTTTTCCTAAGAGACAAAGATACTATGTAGCAACTACAATTTAGTGGAGAGAGAGCAGCTGGCAGAAACAGAGAACAATTTATCAAAGACACCAAGAAACTGTAATGCAGGGGAGAAGTTAGACCAGCATAGGGCCCAAGCAGACTGCAGTAACTGCAAAAATAAGTCATTAGCCTAATGATAAATCATAAGAACAGCTAGTGCTATCAGCAGGTATCCAAGGAAGGATGCAGCAGGATCAAAGGTAGGGAAGAATTCTATTTAGAATGAAGGCCTAAGTCTTGTATCATGCGTTGACTCTGTGTTCCCTACATACCTATCTTCTCTCATGTGTGTAGTCTTGGCCTCGTGTCTTCAAAACATATATTCCCTTTCAAACCAGGTGTGTGGAAACGTGTGGGACAAGTCACATCTGTGTTCATGAAATGAAGGATTTGTTGTCTTTTGTTTTGCTAATGTGTTTAATTATTTTCCTCTTCCCCCTAGACTGCCCACACTCTGAGTTCCTAGTTAACTAACCCAGATTCAAAAAAATTTGTGGGTCAGAATCCTCTCTATAACATGACTCAGGATACTCCACTAATACATTTGCTTTTATCCTAGACTGATGTCACACTTAGTTCAAAGATAAAGTAATTAAATAACAATTGTAAATAAAGCAACAGAACATTACCCCACAAATATTGAGCTTGTTGTCCCCCAGTACATATGTACAGATACTCACTGGGTACAGTATTTAAAGGATCACAGGTGGGCACGAATGTGGGGAACTCATATGATGAAGGTACTTGTGAGAAGAGTAGTATGGAACAAGACACACATGTAGAGAGACAATTAAGGCCTATTACTTCAAAGATGCTGGTGACTTTTACTGGTGTCACAGAATTCCTCTTTGCTGGAACCTACCAGGTATTGCATATCAATATCTCACCACTGGACATCTCCAGTGTGTTTCTTAGTAGGTATCACCTCTCTGCTCCAGTTGGACTATTAACCAGCTCTCTTCAGGGTCACTGAATTCCCAATTTCAATATCTTCTAAGGATGCTGGAGTTAGTAAACCTTCCCATACCACCCAGAGGACACACGCTAGTTCAAAGCAAAAAAACATTAAATTGTAGGGATTATGATCTGTTGCTGGGGAAAAATGGGAGAAAGGGAAACAACCTTTTAGTCATCTGTAAGTTGGCACAACTACTTCCATTTTATTACACACATAATTCCTAGTGGATGATAAACGTATATTAAAGAGCTGGAGAAAAAGTTTGACATTTGAACTAGTGTGTGTCCTCTGATTGGTATGGGAAAAGAAATGTTTGTGAGCTGGAGTTTGGGTGGAGACTTTCCTAGAATATACCTTAAACTTTGAGTAGCATTTAGCATTTACAAATGAGAGACCTGAATTATATAACAACACTTACCTTCAAGAGTGGTGTTTATCAGTAGGAAAAAATACCAATTCTTCATTTGCCATTACATTTATAATGCTATGATGGGATAAAAACATCACAGATTTAGGCATCAGGGAACCTGGGTTTGAACCTTGGCTTTGGTACTTACTTAAATAATTGATTTATATTGACTATTGTATCAGCAAGCACCCTGACAGATCCAGGATTGCCTGCTAGCATGGGTTCTTAGATCTGCTTTTCTAAAAGGAAAGCAACTTTTGAGGGATCAACAATCTTCTTTAATCACATATACCCACAGGGAAAATACAAGCAGAGAAATAAAAATCAACAGACAGGACTTCTAACTGTGTAACCATAAGCAATACATACTTCACAGATCAACAGACGGATCCAACTGTCTGACCATTACATACATACATGCTTAACAGAGAGAGGAAAGCACCAACATCTGGGTTTTCAAATTGGGAGAGATCATCCTGAAAGGCTACCCAGAGTCTTACATGGCACACAAACCTTCTTCCAAAGAGTAAGCCCCCAAAGCAAAACTTCATCTCAGAGTGTAAGTGTATATGTGTATGTATGTATGTATGTATTACACATACAAACACACATAGATACATACATACATACACACACACACATACTTTTCAGAGCTGGAGGGTATCACTACCCTTATGGCCCAGTGCCTCAGTAATAATTAACAAAAGGTGTGTGTCTTCCTACAAAACAAGCCTTCCTTAATCAAGCTTCCCTTAATACACTCCACCAGAGGCCTGTTAATGGACAGGGACGATCTTTAACTCTAATTTATATTACAACTATACCTTAGCTTCTTCCTCTTTGAAATGGATGGATTGGAGATAAAACATAAAGTCAAATGTAGATGATCTCTAAATTAATTCTAGATATAAACACATGATCTAATGAGTAATGGACTCTTTTTCTTTTCTACTTCCCCCAAAGGAGAAAACTAATTATGAAGGGTTCAGATAAGGAAACTCAAGTCAGAAATCTTGCTAAGGTAACAAACTCACTAAGTGAGAGACTAGAGACTTAAATTGAAGTCTTCTGAAGTCCTTCCACTATAACACATTGCCCTTTAAAATCAACAACATGCCAACTACATGCCAGTGAATGATCTGTGTATGAACTAACTCTGGAAGTCATTTGGTAAAATTAACATTTAGAAGCAGGCACCGCTGGTTATTTCACACATTATTAACTTATATTACAATTCAAATAAGCTTACAGCTGGCAAAAAAAGTCTCTTCTGTAAAGTGATCTCAAACATAATAGGCTTAATCAGAGATAAATTAAATTAGGCAGCCATGCATACTACAGCATATTAGCACTGCGTAGTTATTAAATACATTTTCTCTTATCAGTTGTGTGAACAATATTATAGGCAAACAAACTGTTCAAGAGAGTAGTAAATAAAGTTTATGTTTGGGATACTACATGCCTGACATTTTCCATTCCTTCTCCAAACATTACATGATCTCTTCTGCTAACACTAGCACCAGGTTAAGCCCCCATAAATGCGTCAACTTCACTCCCAGGCAATTAGCCAAAAGAACAGCAGACAGAACTAATGAATACCTTCACCAGCAGATGTTCAGCGTGGTTTCAGGTTTTTCCAACGGGAACCATTTCCTGGTAATTTTCAGGAGAATGCATTAATGAGTCATGGATGTTGCAAAGTTGACTAAAATGTAAGTAGGTAAGTGACTTTGCTCATCTGATTTAAAGCAGCATAGTCTGAGCTTTCAGAAAGTCTAAGTTGTTTCAGGTTACTTAAATAAGAAAAGTCTCAAACTATTATGCTTGGAATGATAGTAACAAAAAAAAAATTACTTTCTCCTGAAATCCTTGTCTCATAAGGTTCACAGATTTAGAATGGTAAGGGACTTTAAGAGGTTATCTCAAATCAAGTTAAGATTATTAATTGTCTCTCTTTTTAAAGATGAGTAAATGGGAACCTAAGAGGTTAAATGTCTTACCCCAGTTTATACTAGTAATAAGTGGCATAGCCAGAGATTCATAACCAAAATACTTGGACATCAAATCCAATATACTCTCCACTGTACTACAGAATGTCCCCAAATTTAAGAGCTAGGTGGGGCCTAAAGGGACTCTTGGTCCAAAGCCTTTATTTTACAGATGAAGAAACTGAAGCTGAGATTAGATAAGAATACAAGATGAGAAACTCACTAAAATTGGAGATTATGTAATTTGCCTCAAATCACATAAATGGTATCCAGTAAAGCTAAGACTTGAAGTCAAATCCTTTGATTTCAAATCCATTTTACTTGGCTATTCTGATATCACTGTGTGATATGGAGAGAATCCTAGGTTCCTGAATGCTTTGTCAAGGGAGAACACCATCATACTAAGATGGAAAAGCTTTTAGCTTGGCCCCTTGGGCGTACTAAGCAGTTTGTCTACTGAGCAGCAGTCTAGCTCTCCACCATAAATGGGGGTGAATGTTTAAATCTACAGAAATGCACTAAGACCATCTACCAAGGAGAAGAGGGGATGACACCCCCATCAGGGGAAGGAGGGTCCATATCAGCAAAGCATAGATCTGTGAAGGCCTGGAAGGACCAAAATATGACAGTGATCCTAGCCAGCAAATAAGTGTATGTTTGGGCTTGGCATTTGAGCAAACAGCACTTTTATAAAAGAAAATAAGACAGAATGATTATAGGCTTTTTTTAAACTAAGGCTCACTTACCTTTCTTACCATCTTTCACCCTTTCTTATTATTCTCCCAGACCTTTTAACACCTGTGCTCAGACAGTATGTGAGTTCCTAAGAGTTGCCCCCAAGTTCTAGGAACGGGTTTGACATTCTCTCCCCAACTCTGCACATTTAAAGCTCAATGTAAGATGACAAGAACATTAAACTGCCCACTGAGCAAAATGTGAAGTTAATCAGTATCTGTGCAGAGCTGCAGGTACAATAATTGGCAAATTAACGTGTGCGGAAAGTTAGGCCACCTGCATACAAAAAGCTCCACCTTGGAATAACTAATGAAGACAAATGTCTGCTCCCGTTCCTCTTGACAACTACCTTAGATGTGTGTGGGCTGAAAGAATAACATGATAGTGACTGTTTATTTTTCCCCTAAAGTGTCCATAATACCTGGTATTATTTTTTATTCAAAGCCAAAAGAAAAGAAAAGCGATACCTTTTCCCCTCCTAAACCTCAATATCCCATAAATCCATATTGGCTAAAACAAAGGAAGCACTGGTTCTTCTTCATGTTCTAAAATTGAAACGGCTGACTTCGGTTAGCCAGTCATCTGAACCTAATCTGATCCGCTTGAGAAAGTAGCCGACTGATGACCAAAAAGATGAAAGTCATTTTATAGACACCTGATAAGAAATCTATGTGACTTCGGGAGCGTGGCTGATCCATGAACAACAGGACTGACCATTAGTCATTATCATGCCATGAATGAGAAAACAGTTATGAAAGCA
Organism: Bettongia penicillata ogilbyi; assembly: GCA_023548195.1. Taxonomy (NCBI): domain Eukaryota; kingdom Metazoa; phylum Chordata; class Mammalia; order Diprotodontia; family Potoroidae; genus Bettongia; species Bettongia penicillata. The sequence continues at coordinate 7,281,525 of JAJHZJ010000200.1, forward strand.
CCTGAAAACATACCAAGTGCTACGACCTGCAGGGGTTGATCAGGACAGCTCACTTATCAGATTAATGAGTTTACAGGGTGGCGAATCTTTTTTTGAGGGGTCTATAATAATAAGTTATTATTATTTATTATTATTATTGCATTATGTGTGCACATGTCCATTTTTCGAGCTATTAGGGGAAGTGATTTAGTTCAGTCTGTTTTGTAAGTATTTGAGGCCCCGTTTGAACTCAGGTCTTCTTGACTCCATTCAGACTTAGGTCTTGACAACTCAGCTCTATCCACTATGCTATACTTTCCTGCTAAGACTACTAAAAATGGGTCAGTTTCCTGGTTTTGGTCCCCTTTTATATTTTTTTGAGAGATGCAAAGAGATGTAAACTCGAGTCAAAGAGACCTGAGGACAAACTATGGTGCCTAGGAGTTGCCTGCACAGTCCCCAAGAAACTGACCCTAGCTATATCCACACCTTTAGATGTGGTAGCCTCTTGGACTAAGAAGTAGCAGTAGCCAGGCTAGTGGTGGAATGGCATGCATACACAGTCCCTGAATTCCTGAACCTTAAGTGCCCTCAATTAAATTTTGGATCAGCAGTTTCTGAGGCAAGTTAGAAATTCACATTCCCTCAAACTGTGGCCCACTATGCAGTGAGAATTCCTGAACCTCAGCTTTCTAAAGAAAAAAAGAAGAGGAAATGGTTATCAATGCCAGTTTTGGGGTTGACCCACTATCAACCCCAGGTTTGAGAGTTCTAGGCCTCAGCCTTTTAAAATGAGAAGAGGAAAAGTCTGGATAGCACCAGCATATTATAGAGAAGAGGATCCCAGAATCCCCCCTTTTAAATATAGGTCCAACATGAAATGATGGCTCCGATCCACAGTAGTGCAAGCCAAACCAATTCATCTGCAAATGAACATGGCCAGATGGCCAGTGAAGTCCTCTCCAAGTCCCAAATTCTGGGATTCTGTGAGATACAATAAAAGTCCCAAATCAAGGCTCACCACTCTGTAAGCTCATCTGCAATAAGAGAGGCAATTAAGAGTCTTCTTTATTTAACCTGAGTTGAGGCAGACTGGACCAGATAATCTTAAAAAATCCCTTACAATTTTAAATCTGTGAACCTATGAGACTAGGACTTCAGGAGTCTTTATGTTCTGTTATTAATTACTGTTTTCTAATTGTTACTGTTAGTATCAGGAGCTTTTCTATTATGGTTCCCTTTCTCATCAATTAATACTGTAGTTAACATTGGTGGTTTTCAACTAAGGTTAGAAAAAGATATTGTCAAAAGGTCAAATTTGAATGTCTTTATTTAAATATTTCTAGCATTTTTCACCTACTCGCTTGTCCAACAACACTGGCATACCCAGGATTGCTGGTAGATCTACTTTACTAGGAAAGACTTAGGGGTTTTTAGGGGTCAACAATCATTTTTTAATTACATTCACTAGTTTGAGAAAAAGTCAGCACCCTGAACTTCATAGAAAATATAAGCAGAGAAATAAAGACCAACAGACAGGGTTCTACTTTTTGAATCAAAGCAATATTGCTGTACACTTTACAAATATCCCTGGATCGAGAGAACCTTTACATCTGAGCAATTGAGGAGCTCTGAATACATAGCCATTCAGAGTCTTGACCAGGAAATCACAAGGTCTTTCTCATAAGCAAGACCCCAAAGTAAAACCTCCCCTCAGAGTATACATACCCTTCTCAGAACCAGAGGGCATCACAACCCTCTTGACTCAGTGACTAATTAAAAATTAGCAAAAGGTTTGAAAGCCTTCTTATGAGTAAGCCTCCCCTAAGCAAGCTTCCCTTAATGGGCTCCACATGAGGCCTATTAATGATCTGGGAACATCTTAAATCCCATTAACATACAGATAGTAAAACTTGCAGGCTGCCCAGCTCCAGTTCCCACTCCCTGCACAGTCAAGCCTAGTTGAATCCATAACCATTTCTTGCCCTGCAACACAGGTGTAGGCCATCCCTAATAATTTCTCCAGCTTTTCTCTTTAGTCCACACTAGATCTGCAGCCCAGTTTGGGGATTAGAGAGACACAGCTGCTGGCTGCTCCCTGGTTTGAGAAAAAGACTCACTATGTTTTCTCTTTGGATTTCCCTAACACTACTTGGTCTGATGCTCTTATATATTTATTGGAAAAGCTGTGGGGAGAGCTGAGTTGTTCTCCTTCCTTTTCTACCATCTTGGCCTCTCTCCAACAATCCTTGCTCTCAAGGATATTACAGAGGAGACAACAAATATGTATATAAGTATAGGCTGGAGTCAAGTACAATAAATTGAATCCCTTAATAATGCATCAGTTCTTCAAATGAAAACTGGATGACCATTTGTTGGATCTGTTATAAAAGGGATTCTTGTTCAAGTACCAATTGAATTAGGTGGTCTCTGAGATCCCTTCCAACTCCAAGATTCTCTGTTTCTGTGAAATTCTTAAAGAGAACAATGTTTCCTTCCCTGCTCTATCATCCTCTCCTCCCCCTCTGCCAATCTTCATTAGAAGGCTATACCCCAAGGTCTTTGAACCTACCTTGTAGGGTTTGATCTCAAGTTTCTTCACCAAAGTTTTGCTTCAGCTTAATGATGTAGGTAGTATAATATTTTCCCCTTTAGCTTTGCGGACATTACAAATGAGGGAATTGTTTTCTTACAGATTTATCTCACACTGATTTTTTTACTACTTCTAAGACACACCTACCAGGTTTACCCATCAGTCCCCTTACACATTCAACCATACCCATTTCTTGCTATTTTCCATACTATCTCCCTAAGCCAACAAAAATAGAGTATAGTCCGTTGGTGAACCTGAAGCCAAGTAAGCTGCTAATTTACCCACAAAAGCAAAAGCCCATGAAAATATGCCCAAAAGCCAACAGAAGGAAAATGCTATTCCACCTGATTCTTTTATAAAGTCCCTGAACTTGCAAATATGTGTTCAATTGCTCAGTACTTTGTGCACAGAGAGTATCAGGTTTGCTGTGGCTTTCATTTGAATAAATATCTCTTGTTGGGGACAAAATGTGAATGATCTAATAGAATATAAACTTTCCCCAAAATTAAAAATAAATAACCCAAACCCTGCAAAGTATATTTTTAGAAATGGTATTTCCCTGACTGTTGTTCCAGGAAAACTCTAATATACTACATGCTGGGCCCAGCAAAAAATTCAAGAGCATGCCAGATGCCACTGGAATGAATAGAGCGGAGCCTCAGAGAAGAAAAATAAAATGAGCATTTGGAGAATAATATCCTGAAGAGCCTTCTCTGCCTGGCATCCAGTCCCTTCCCATTCCTCGATTTGAAAACTATATTTAGCGCTATGCACCTGTAGAAAGTTGAGAAATCATTTATTCAAAATACACTTTACTTACTTAAAGTATTCATTGCAAAAATACAATCCAAAGTGTTTCTTATAAAAATGTTTTAAGTTCCTACATGCTATTATAAGCAATAGGAATTATATAAAAATAACAAGTAAAACTAAGTTGTTACTCAGAAACACAAGCAAAACTATCTTTTTAAAAATTATTTTTATAAACTTACATGAATTGATGCACAGTGAAGTGAACAGAACCAGGATAACATTATACAGAATAACAGTAATTACTGTTTGATGAAGAATTGTGAATGACATAGCTGTTCTCAACAACAGAATGATCCGAGAAAATCCCCAAAAGACTAATGATGAAGTATACTATCTGTCTCCAGAGAAAGAACTAGTATTGATTGAATACACACTGAAGCATGCTATTTTTCACTTTCTTTTTTTCCTTTTATTCAAACCTTCTTACACAAAATGACTAATATAGAAATGTTTTACATAATTGCACATGTATAACCTATATCTGATTGCTTACCCCCTCAGGGAGAGAGGAGAGAGGAAGGGAGGAATGGAATTTGGAAGTCAAAACTTTAAATAAAAATGTATAAGAGTTTTAAAAAATCAATTTTCTATATAGTTTTATCTTAAACATTTAGGAATATTGCAAAAAGACCTATTACTTAACATGAACTTTTACATTTTTGAATTTAACATCATATTTGATAAAAAAAATGATAAAGGCCAACAGTATTAAAGTTTATAAAATTGATACATTCTTTAGATATCTGTTTGGTTTTCTGACAGATTGCATTAGTGATCTTACTGCAAAACTGATATTAATTTTCTGGTCTTTCACTTTTGGAAAAATAATGCTTTAAAAACTAATCAATTAAGAAGCAAATTCCATTCCTTTAATAAATTCTTATTTTAGAATTATAAATGGCCTGATATAAATATAGCTGGAGTTTCTAACACTGGCGTATTGTTCACTAAAATAGTGCTGTATTGTGTGTGTGTATGTGTGTGTGTGTGGGTGTGTGTGTGTAGAATATAAAACCACAAAATCATGGAATCTCCCAGTTATAAAGACCAATCAAATGAATGGAAATGGTCTCTAAGAATGGCTATATGGAAAAGCTTATCATTGGTGTAATTTTGAAGGCTATTTCAAATTTTTATCCAAAATATAATGATATCAAATGTTTCAAAAATTACTTTGGAACCATGTATCTTCAGTGAAACTTTATTGAAAACATAATATCTGATAATAATTTAGAAGTTAACTCTGAGAACTTTAGTATACTCTCAGTCAGACAGTCAACAATCATTTATTGAGCATTTACGACATGCCAGGCATGAGCTAATTGCTAGGGACACAAATACCAATTAGCTATGTTACCTTGGACAAGTTCCTTTACCTATGCTCTGGCTTTCCTTTTCCTCGTTTGAAATTTCAAAGAGTATTCAGGGAAAGATGGTCAAGATAACTAAGAATCTCAAAGGAAGGTTATTAAGGAGAGAACAATATAGTCAGCGGGTGGAACTCTCCCAGAAACACACACGCTTTCTGAAGAGAACTCTTCAATCTAAGTAGAGAACTGTTGAAGGAAGAAAGAGACTGACATCTGTCCAGCTCTGGGTGAGTCACATGCAAATGAGGGTTTCTGAGAAGAGCAATGGATAAGGACCCAGAGATTTGAATAATATGGACTCCCGTCAACGTATGTGAATAAAATATGGGGGAAAGGGTGAGAATTAAGTAAACAAATATGCTATGCGTTAAATAAGGCCAGATAGCTTCTTTTGGCAAGACTTTGGTTAGTCATTGGTTTAAGGTTCTGCATGTATTTACAGATGTAATACAACTGTATTTTTCTCGGATTTTTAGCATAATTTAGGTTTTTCACTTTCAGGTAAGCTTTTTCACCAAATTAGTAGGGGTTTCCTTTTCACTAATTTTTATCCTTTCAAAACTTTTGTGGATACTTATTTTTCTTACTTGGCCATTCTTTATGTCCCAGTCACTCATCAGAAACCACACGTAATCTAACATTTTCCAACATTTTACTATTTGTGAGTTTTGGAGTTTCCTGCCCAAGTCCTGAAAACCAATTTTGCCTTTCTCCAAAAAATTTTTAAGAGCAGTGCATTGCTTATGAATGGAACTGTTTATCTTTAGTAGCCAGGCAAATATGCATTCTTGATCAGATTCCCAGTGCTGATGATACCCTTTAAAAGCTAAAACAAGCCAGGGAGTAGGGGTGTGTCTGAATTAGCAGATATAATGAAATCATTCTGTAGAAAAGGGATTTGAATCTGCTTTGGGTTTGCATCTAAAGTACTGAAAATAAGATGTTTTATTTGAAATAAAGGGCTGCGCAGAGAACATACCCTTCCCCAGATATATTTCAAAGTATAATAAAGAGATGTATTAGTCATCACTGCTGTGATTTTCCTGAAAGTATATCTGCTGGCACCTTCACAACAGCCTTTCAACTAGCATGGAAAGTCCTCTTAACAATATACCGTATTTTCACTAAGCTGTGAGCAGTTATTCTGATTATGCAGATGTAAATTTGAAGATTAGCATGATTTGTAAATAATTCATATTTTGTTGGTAACAGGGCTACTACACATTCTTAATTCCTCTGCCATATCACCCTGATGAAGTGATGCCTGCTTAAGATGTGTGAAAGATAAATCTTGGTGACTTTTTTTCTAAACAACCCCAAGTCCAAGTGTTTTATCCAAAATAGTTACTGATTTACTCATTTGTATTGAGAACCATTTAGTAGCTTCCACTGGCTTCCTGTCCTTTTCAATTTCTACCAAAACTTCTGTTTACTTCTACTTGGAAAGCTAATTAGTAAGTTTGCCTGGGCTCAATCAATCCTGCTTTACTTGTGCCCCAGATGTCCTTTGCAGTTGTCCATTTTTTGCTCCCCACACTACACCACTCAGAATGCTGAAGGAAATAAGTTTGGAATGGTGATGACAGCCCCATACACAGATAAGTTTCTTCATCTTCTGAAGTCAACTTTTTTTTTTTTTTGGCTCAGACTCCTCCAACATTCACAGCTTTCTCATACAATATCAGAATTTACTCTACTATAAATAAAAAGGCAATAGAGCATAGATAACATTACATTTTAAAACTAAGTCAATACACTGTCTGCCAGGATCCTTACCATTTCTATCTCAGTCTGACATCACTGATCTGCTCCAAACCCTTACATCTACAGATAAGGAACTTAAAATCCAAAGTAATTCCGTAACTTTCACAGGGTCATACAAGGACAGCCACTCTTTGAACTTGGGTCTTCTAGTTCCAAATTCAGTACCCTTTTCATTACACATAACTAGAGACTTTTATATGTGGTAGCTCCTAAGATCCTGAAACAGAGGGGAAGTTGGAGATAGAAAGGACAGAAAGAAATCCTTTGCTTTCAAGAGCTGATCACAGTTATTATTTAAGTCAACTGCAAGTATGGACCATGGGCTAAAGAGGTGGCTTATATTGGAGGACAAGCATGCAATTTTCATTACTTTCTAGAAATGATGAGCTGTAGAGAACTGTTTATCTTGGCTCCCACCCTGAAGAGGGCCATACACATGCCACACTCCAGTGCATGTACCCAGATGGACAAGCAGATGGATTAAACAAATGCCAGCGATAGGCATGCCCCCCACCCCAGAAGTGAAACCCACTAGGAAAAAGGAATGGACAGTTTGTCAAAATGCCACCACAAAGAATAACAAATGAGACCCATAAAAAAAAATCTCATCAAGTCTACTATAACGCAGAATGTCGAGTTATCATCTTTGCATGGCTTAGAAAACAACACTGTTAATCTTGGCCTGGGAAAAGCAGCCCCAAAGTCAAAAGCTGTCTTTAAAAATACATGTGAGCTAAGTAAGACTGAAAAGCACTTCTCCACAGATTCTAGGCAGACATGAAAGCCCACATAGTATGGTAGTGTTTTGGGAGAGTAGCTGGAGGGGAAGCTGAGTCAGCATTTCTGACAGAAACCCACTTTTTTTTTCAGAGTTTATGCTCAGTTACAGAAGTGTGCTACAGTCTGAACTTGGCACCAAAAATCTGTTTATCAGAAAACCATCATCATTACACACCAGCAAATTAATTTGGTGTTGATTTTCAGAATGAACCGATCTATACCTGCATACTTGAAAGACAAAGAGAAATTACTCCGTGATGGTTAATGTTTTCATACAGAAAAATGCATTTGGCAAGTGGTCAATATAGTTTGGAATCCTGGAGAAAGATAAATGAATAAAACAGGTAAAAATTGAACTTGAGCCTACACCTGCCACTCCTTACAGTTATATTTTTAACTTAGTTGCTTTTTGTTAAATCCTTTCAAAAGTTGCAGCTTCAGTAGCATCAATGGCCTCAGCAGGCAGCTATACTTAAGATTATCATTAACTGAATAGAAACCCATGTCATCGAGAAGCAAGTTCCAGGAAACAAATTGAAAACAGGCTAAAACCTTTAGATGTATAGGCAATTTCAAGATTTCAGAGAGTGGACAATTTATCTGTATCTTGTACAGTTTGGTCTCCCAGAAGGAATTTGAGAACACTGTATTGAGACTGGACTAATGTAGAGTATCAAAAGCTTTTAAAAAAGGATAGCTTTACATACTCATATTTAGATCTCTGCACTCTGGCGCCTGCTTCTAGAAGACAGCTATTTTGAACTTCTCATTGGCATCCCAGTAGGTTTAAGGGTTCAAGACTATATGCTATTTGCGGGAGAAAGACTGAACTAGTGAATAACTTAGTAAATTAGTAATCTTCATATAGTTCAGTGAGGAGTCTCTTACTTCAAAATGATATTTGAAAGCATTTAATGGCTTCCATTTTGTTTTAAGATGGCAGATGGAAGCGGAAATTGAGCTTCAGGTGAGTAATTCAGGAATCTTAAATAATCTGGAAAAATTACTCAACCTCAGTTAGCACTTTAAGGAAAACTAAAAGTTTTCATAAAACACAAGAGGGTTGGTCTGGTGATTGAAAGATAATCTCTATCTACAATTAGGTAACATGTTAGTTGCTGGCTAATACAAATATGAATAAGAGACTTCAGTGACTAAGAAATGGAAGGGATCCTTTGCTTTTTTGATTATATATTTTCTTTGAAAAGAAATTCGCCACACTCTCTTTTATCTCATTCTGCTCCAAACTCCACTCTGTGGTGATCATTTTAATGAAAGCCATATTAAAAACCCTTTGCAGGATACAAACAGTTAATAAAATTAGGCTATAAAAATGAAATGGCAGGGGGTAAAAGGAAAAATAATTTATTTCTCCTTGGATGTCTAAAACATACTGATTCAAAAAATTTTTAATAGCAAGATGATGGGTTATCATGCTGGTACCCATGCTGAAGAAGGATGAGATAGATGGTTAGGGTCCTGAAAATAAAAGAAATAAAAAGGTACATGTTTAGAATATGCAAAGAACTGGTAGAAGCAGGAAAATGTATGTTATTGAAGAAGGGAGGGTACTGTAAGAATTTGGAAAACAGAATGGAATGATGCTTGAAAATTCAATTGAAATGAACCAAAATTGAAGGGCAATGGTGAGGCACACTGTGGGTTGGGCACTGGATGCAACATATAATATATGATGAACTTCAAAGAACAGAAAAATGCATGGTGGACAAAAAAGATAGGCTGGTCATACTGTTGACAGAGAGGGACGATAAGTGAACAGTCTAAGGCGTCAGGTCAGCAAGAAGCAAGGAAGGCTTCCAATATGTTAGATTAATCTCTTGTAGTGAACTGATGCCATGTAGAATGGGCAGACATGGAAAGGATGCGATCTGCATCTTTGGAGGGAATATCCAAATTAGTGAGATCACAGATCCTTTTGAGTAGCTGAGTAAGTACCAAGTATCTGTGCTAGGTACTAAAGACACAAAGACAAAAAGAAAACAAACCTCTACCCTCAAGGGCCTTACATTCATTCTTCTGTTTTGTGTCTCTCAGACCATCTGGTTGATTATTTTTGGCTCACAGAGGGAAGAAAAAACATGAGTTAATGGAGAAAAGTCTGGCTGGGATATCTTGGTCAGAGGAATTAAGTAAAATGCCTTACAGGGGTACTTGATACTTGCAGATTGGTTGACTGACTTTTAATTAACAACTGCCACAGACATTTGAAGGAAAGGGTAAGTATTCTGAACACAAATTAAATAAACATCCTGGGGATTGTTTAAGTGTTAGATTTGTACACTATTAATGAGATTTAGTAATAATGGACTAGAAATGACAGTGTAAGAGTTAATGTGAAACTTTAAGATCCTCACTACCTCCAAAAAATGTCTTTCATCTAGACTTAACAGTAACAGGTATCACGCACTCAAAGTGCTGGTATTTTGTGTGGAAGAGCATTGATTTCTTCTCATAAAGACTTCCACTAAAAATGTCAATAGATATTTTCTAATGTAATTCCCAAAGAGATGAAATGTTCAAAGGGTGTGGGAGTATACTGGGAGAAGGGGTAAAGTCCAAATAAACAGGGAACCCAGAAGACTTGCAGAATGGAAAAGCTCTTATTGTATATCATTCTTGCAATCAACAATACGGAGAACTGGAGAATTCTTTAACAAGATACAGGGAAAAGATGTCTGAAATGTTTCACTGGTAGATAGTCACTTAAGATATATTGTTAACTGAAAAAGAGCAATATATCACAGATACAAGTTGTATTATGCTGCAAGCATGATTTTCCAAGAGAGCTGTCTCGAGATGTGTAGATTAGATATATGCCCATAAGGAAAGAGTGTATTTGTCTATAATTTCCTATATTACATCCCTGTATCTTTTATTATGAGCTATTTTTCAACTAGAATATGAACTTGATCTCATAAAACTAATATTTATTCCTTCATCTTTACAGAGCTGCAACCCATATGGCATTGCATTTCAGGAAATGAGAACTTCCAAAGAGTCCATCATACTCAGTTTCTTTCACATACAAGGAGATATGAACTCTTCAATATTTTGGGAACTTGGCTCAAGAATTTATTCAGAAAATTTGAAATTATTAAATAATTGGAGGATAAGGGGAAATTTTTTGGTGTTATCTTTTTCTTTCTCTCCATTAGTGCAGCCTTTTGCTGCAGATGGACAGATGGACAGAAAGAGATGTTATAGACTAGTACAGATTATTGATAACTGTTATTTATAATTACATAAACTTGCCTCTTATGATTTGCCCTTTCATTAGAAAACAAAGAGAAGAAGCCTTTCACCCTAATCTTCTTTTCAACTACTTATTGAATGCGTGAACTTGGTAGAAGGAAAAGCAGATGCAAGTTAACAGAGTTTAGTTTCCTAAATGAATCCATAGTTTCATTTTGGTGTTCTGATTTCAGTACTAGGAAATATTCTATCCTGAAATCAAATGATCTATTTGTTTGACAAGTCAATTTCTGACAAAGATAGAGGAAAGAAATATTAATGGGGAATTCAGCCCACTGTAAGGGAAAGAATTCTGGACTTGGAATTCAGTCTGACCCTGCCTCTGAAACACTAGTTGCATGACTATAAGAACTTTTTGGATGCTCATTTCCTCATCTATAAAAGAGGGATGATAATACCTGCAATGCTTACCTTATAGAAATATTGTAAGAATCAAATGAGAAAATGTACAGACAGTGTTTTGTAAAGCTTAAAGCATGGCAAAAATTCCAACTGTTATAATTTAGTATGGTCTGTCAGCCAATAAGCATTTAATGAGCACCTACAAATCCATCAAGTGTCATGCTAAGCCTTAGTAAAGAAGGGGCGGTTTTAGTATCTGCATCAAGAGACCAGAGCCCAAGGAAACCTCAGGGGGATGGGGGCTTAGTCTGGCTTTGATTTCTAAATCATGTCCTCTGATTATTTCACCTTACCAGGAGAATGAGAAAAGAAAAAAGGATGCAGATTCCATACTGCTACTAGATGAAGAAGAAGGTGGACAGGATGAGGCAGCTACATTACAGATGGAACTAAAAATCTTTGAGTGCAGCTGCGCCTGGGGTAGAAAAAACCTACTAGGGATTAATGGAAGATGTTTAATTGGATATAAAAAAAACCCTTTAATTCTTTTTGTCTCTCCTCCATAAGATGACCCTAATTAGATCATCAGAGTAGCCTTGACTGGCTTTGCTCAGGGGAGGAAGCAGCAGAAGGAACAGTAAGAAAAAGAATCAGAAATAAATAGAAGGGTCCTGGAAAAATGCCTTTCTCCTCGTGTGTGTGTGTGTGTGTGTGTGTGTGTATGTGTGTGTCTGTGTGTGTGTGTGTGTATGTGTGTGTCTGTGTGTCAGCCATCGATGCTTCAGATTTTGTGATCTCTTCCAGTCTACTCACTATGCCCAACATATTTCCTTAGGTGCTCGCTCTATTTCCTTTTTGCTTCTTTGTCAGCCCGCTTTCATCCCTCTTTCTCCATTCATGTCCTGATATAGATCGTCCTGCGTCTATATTTTCATATCAAAGAGCAACATATCTTACTCCTCACTGTAACGACATAACTTCTCCGGGCCTTAGTTTTTCTACCTGTAAAAGGAGGAGGTTACAGCAGATGATACCTGAGACCCCTTTTAATTTTTATATTCTACTATTTCCATATTCTTTGTTGTATTTAATAGATATTTCCTTGATGGGAACCATCTGACCAAACACTGTTGCCTATAAAATATTTGACCTGCACTATGTCTTGGTTCTTCTTTCTTCAACTTAATATAAAATATTTGAGGATGTTCAGAAAACAACTATCGCTACGATTATTTTTATATAGCTTTATGGTTTACAAAGTGTTTTTTCTACAACCACCCTACAAGATAGGTAATATGAGTATGAAATATAATGAGAGGTTTCAAAAAATAAGATCTATTAGGGGAAAAAAGAAAGGGGATATTGTCACCAGAAGGTAGCAAGTTGATTTAATAATAGCTTTCAAATATGGAAAAGGTTATTATACAGCGGACAGTGACCACATGTTCCCCATCTCCATGGAGAGATTGAACAAGAAGAAAGGCATTTAAGACGCAGCATAGGGAATGTAGGTCAGAAATGATATAGGTTTTTCTGACAGTGAGGGTTATAAGACAGGGAAAAAAGGAATAGGTTACAAAAGGAAGTTTTGGAATCCTCGGCTATGAAGAGCTTTAAAATAAATTGATTCATATCTGTCTGGAATGGTTTAAGCATGGTCTTGCCTGAAGATAAAGAATTGTTTTGTTGACTTCTGCGGTCCCTTTCATGTCTATGACTCCATAGACTCTACATCCAGGTGGCATGCCCCCAAAATGGCAGAATGGGGCCCTGAAGATGGAGATATAAATTCTTATTTCCCTCCACACCCTATTCTGCTCTTCCAAGTGAGTTAAGTGTGTGGCGCAGAGATGAAGGGTGCAGTGGGAAAACTGGAATCTGGCCCATCCATTGCAGTGCAATCTACTTTGATTTCTCAGTAGAAATAAAATAAAAAACCAACAGTAAAGGGCTATTAAGGGAGAAAACATTTGTCACTGTGGACAGAATAAAAGTCCTACCAAATGAAATGGATGCCCGTGGAAAAAAGACTTGTCATTCCAGGGAGAATGCCTGGCTCCCTCCTCCTCTGCCCCTCATTTAGTCTTCATCCATTTACTATACTGACTATTTTCCCTATGCCCTGCTGATTTTTCTTTCTGTGAACCATGCATACAGTGAGTTTAGCCTTTAGCCAGGTCTAAGTAGTCAAGTATTTTCAAAATAAAAGTGTTTTACTTTCTGCTGTCTTAACATCCAAAATATTTGCCCTGAAAAAAATTTTTTAAGGATATATCATAAGCAATTATGATACACAAGCAAGCAACTCCCACAACATTTAATATTCATGTTTTGCGCTTTTATATACTGTTTTATGCTAGGGTAATCACCTGGATATAAAATTAAGATGTTTTTACCTATCACATAATATTTATAAACTTATTTTTCTCCAGACCCAAGAACATTTCTAACTGTCTTCCTTTACTATGCATGTTGTTTTGGGTCAACCCTTTGTATGTCTCCAGCTCTGTTTTACTGCTAAGTCTGTCTGGAAGATGACAAAATCACAGAAACAGACATTCCTTGAGAAAGAGAGAGCCAAGCCCAGAGGCATTCACTCCAAAGATAAGATGCTTTATTGGCTTCCATAGTATTCTTAACAAACAGGGCCCCTCAAGGAGGGGAGCTTGCTTATATGACATGTAACTACAGCTAAAATGGTGTCATGTAACTATACAGGATTATAAACTCTGGGGATCAGAGCTGTTTTCCTATAATTGGGCCCTGTTCAGGGTAACTTAGGGCCTTAAACTACCAGACTGTTGATGAACAATAAACTTGGGCTTCCTGGGAGATTTATGTGTCTAATTTATAATTGTATGTCCTCCAGCCCTAGCACATAGTGAGTGCTTAACAAGTCTTTCCTGAATAAGGGTTTGAATGGATTCATACTTGCTCTAAACTTTTCATTCTGACCCAAGGATTAACCTTGGGACTTCAAAATCTTACTATCACATTGTCTACTGAAATTCAACAGAGGGCTCAAAAAGATAACATTATTCCATTTTCAAACAAATACCATCAAAGATATGCATGTATATGTGTACATGTAGCTATATATATAGGTACATGCACAATGTGCGTATATACATATATATACACATATGTATATACTATGTATAAACACATACATATAACTAGATCCTGTTTAATGAAAGTAATGAGTTCTGTGGTCTCATTATTCAAATCTACATCAGTTGAAGTTATAATTGTATGTAACACATAGTACTTTGTTCTACCCAAATGGAAATATGCAATGAAAAAATCAAATGATGCCCACTCTATGGAATTCATTATTTATGCCAATATGGACTCTCTATATGTGTAAGCATTTAGTTTTTACAAAAATGTGGCAAAAATCATAAGATGTGGTAATACAAGAACATGCCTTAATTTGCAAGTACTTTGGTGAGCCCTTGGTTTCTAGAATTTTCATAACAATCCAGAAAGTAGAAAGTGATGGGCATGAGTTCTAACATATCAGATGATCTCTCTCATTCTCTTCAACATCAAGGATGCTGAGAAACCCCAGTTCAATGAATGATGCCCTTGACTGAAGGGAACTCCCTCTGTCCTGCCCCACCCTCACTCCTCACTTTGCCTCCACAGTATAATAGAGTAGCTGCATAATTCTGAAACATTCTATAGAATTAATGGCCACTTCACTAATAAAAATGGAAAATTAACACAAACCTTAAAAACAGCAGAACATCAAAAGACAGGGCTCTCTCTGCTCTCCGAGAAGCTGATTAAAAAGGATGCACTCACAGGAATTTTTCAAACAGAAGTTGCTCACAGAACAATGCCAGGGCAGAACTTGTGTGAAGTTTTGACATTACAAGGATGTCTCTAGAAATAAAGAAAAAGAAGGTCAGAGAAATAACAGAGGGCTGAAAACACATCAGAAAAAACCATCTTCATCGAGGCATATCAAACTGAATACTAGCTGTGCAACTACCACTAATCTAGGCATTAACAGGTAAAATTAATTTGTGTTTGATGGTGCTGGGAAAAATATCCTAAAGATAACAGTATTTTGTAACATCGCAATCTGATGAGTTTTGCTTTGCCAACAACATTAAGAGAAAGACAAAGCTTACATAAAGAATTCTTGAAAAGCTGGAGCAAAATTACAACTCAGCCAATAAACATTAAATGTATAAGCAAATAAATAGGTAGACAGACAGATAGATAAGCAGATCTTAAAAGAATGGACTTGGCAGTAAAACTGACATTACCATGTCAAGGTCAGATTTACCTCAATGTATATCCCTCTCCCATCTCTCATATTCTGCTTTGGACTGATTTATGTAGCTTGCACTGTCCCGCTCAGGTAGACACCACACAAATGCACCTACCTGTGCTTTTCTTCTAGCAGTGCTTTTCAAATAAGAAAAACAAAAAAGATATTGACAATTCTGTTAAGGCCACACTCTTCCCCCATACTTAAAAAAAAAAAGATTAAGGGACAAGTAATTGAAAATCTAGCTCTGGACCCCTGTAGGTGTTTACTGATTGGCTGAGTACTTGGAGAACTAAACTTTATCCAGTTGCCTGTTATTCCTCCATCCTCCTTGCTCATCCTAAAAGATCATTCCCCCCAATCAAATCTGTTAGTGTATATCAAGCTATACCATATGAGGCAACACCTGGCTTCAACAATGCAAAAATACAAAGTGCCCCCAATAACTTTTAATAACAATGCAATCAGGCTTAGGAACAACCACTCTTATTGATCTGGAACTTTATAATTTATCAAGTGTTTTCTTCCTATAACAACCCCGGGAGGTAGATAGTAAAAGTATTATTATTAGCCCCATTTGACAGATCAGAAAAGTGAGGCTCTTATTAATAGTCATGCAGTAAAGCAGCCTCAGGAGGCATCTAGTCCAAATCTTATCTGAACAGGAATTCCCTTTACAACATTCTCTATCCCTCATGCTACCCCAAAATAAGACACAATCAGCCAGCCTTTATATGAAAACTACCAGTAATGAATAATTTATATCCTTCCTCCCAAAGTACCTCATTCCACTGTTGGACAACTCCACTTATTAGAAAATTTTGCTTATAATCAGCTGAAATCTGACTCTGTCCTTTCTATCCATTGCTCCCTCTACTTCCATTTGCAGACAAATGAAACAAGTTCAATATCTCATCTACTCAACTGCCCTTCAAATACTTGAAGATGCTGCCACATTGCCCCCAAATCTTCTCTAGCTAAAACATTCTCCATCCTGATTTCAATCTCCTTCAAGTTTAGCATCTTAGTTATTCTTTTATGGATCTGATTTGATTTGTCAATGTCCTTCTTAAAATGTAGTTCCAAGAACCAAAAACAATACCTCAGACATAGTGAGACCGGGGAAGAGACCACTGGGACTGTCCCATCAGCTCTCATTCTGGACACACCACTCCTATTAATGCTCTGTCTCAACCCAGGGCTTCTGAGGCCAAACTCAGCATGCTTGGCATCGTGCCTTGGTCCTGTTAGAATGCCTCCTTGCTTCCTCCTCCCCTCCCACCCCTCTCTCTCCCCTATGGTGGTGAAGAAAGTCATGTTCACCGTACACTTCTATTTGTGAATGTCTCAGGTTCCAAAAGCCAGCGTAGAGAACAGCGCAACTTACCCTTTGCCAGGCAGCCTGGTGAGATGTGTACCATGAGAAGTCCCAGCACTCAGGCTTATCACAGCATGTCACAACTGTGAGAAACCCAATCTCTCTTAGGGCCCACCAACCAAGGACTGCCAACTGCCCTCCTCCAATCCCCAGTGCTCAGTACCACGGGGTGGAAACCGTGTCTAAGGAGAGCTACTGGCTCATATTCCATGTGATATTTGAGGAGCTTGCTATGATGGGAATTGGAAAATGATGGGAGCAAGAAGGTCACTTGCAGTCTATTCACTCTTTGGCAGCAGGAAACCTAAGTCATGAATAAAAAGTCAGTGTCAGGGATGGGAAGGCTGCTGATATTACTGAGTTCTGCAGAAGTAAAGAGTGGGAATATACTACAGGAAGATAAAGACCAAAAATGGGCCAGTTTGAAATGCCTTTGATGACTAGAGTCACCTATCTCTATGGGCACAAAGAACAAAGGGTTAGGGGTATACACTAAAGCCTCAACATGTGCTTATTTAATTGGAGGAAAGAAATAGACCAAAATGGATAAGTTAGATAACAAACAGAAAAAGAACTAGATAGAGGGCTCAACAGAACATTTTGAGGTACTTTTTTTAATAGACTTTGAACAAAGATTTCAGGTTATGTCCCTGGGCTCTCTAAGCCTTCCCTTCCTCACACATCAATGTACCCCCAAAGAATTGTCACTGGCAAATTCCAAGTAAGCAAGGATAACCTTAAACAAATAATAAGGATTAAGTGGTTACATAAATCCTCTGATGATAATTGATAAGCAAGAAAATGAACTACTTTTGGCAGAAACAGCCCATGAAATTAAACATCATTCCAGGATTTGGTGTGAAAATCAGAATTCAACTACAATACAGGCCCAGGAAACGATGCAAAGTCGGAAATCCATATATGTGTTGCCAATGAAGACACAATATCCCCTGGGATTCTGGTCCATTATTTCGTAATCTAACTTAACACCATGGATTTTAATGGAATTTGGCAAGCTGGAGACACTGCACTTTAAAAACTTAGACCCAAATTTGAATCAGCGAGCTTGTGACTCAAATTTCTAATGTGACCTTTATGGGGTATTATTCAGGAAAACATGTCTGTCACTGTAAAGTGATACCGGATACCTTCTTTTATTTTGGACAGAAGAATGAAGAGATGTACAATTGTTACCAGGACTGAAGCTGGCAGAGAAATCATGGTACACCATCAGGCTTGGTGGATTGAGAGTCCCTGACTCTTCTACTACATGCTCTGTGTAAATGCTGCCCTTCTAACCCTCAATCCCTCATCTATAAAATGGGAGGGAGGGGAGGTAGATTAGATGGTTCCTATGGTCATTCCCAGCTCTAAATTTAGATTCTGTAATTCCATCTTCCAAAAGTCGGGAAACCAAAGATTGTAGATCTATCATTTGTTATAAAATACTGGTTATCACATTAATGAATATTTTCATACTTTTTTCATAAACCAAAATGTTTCTCTCATGCTCTGGCTTTAATGACCTCCAGAAATTTTACTTATTTAAAATATGTTCCTTCCTCATAATTCCCTTTATTAAGAGATCATCAAGATCAGATTTGTTGTATTTATGTCAAACGTAATATTGCACTGAGTGGAAGGTTATAAAGAATATCATGGCATGAAGTCCCTCATACTTTTCCAAGCCTCTAGGAATTCTGCACATGCTAAGGACTGCAAGGAGTCACCCTTCATCTTGTCCCTCCCTTTCATTCTCTGTATTCAAACATGTCTAACCTGTTCTTTTGAAATATCTTCTATATCAGTCTCTTCCTTTCTATTCCCCATCACCACCCAAGATCGGACCCTGGTCACCTCACAATGGGTCTTCCTTCCTCTAGACCAGGCCTGCACAACCTTTGACCCACCAAAGGATTTTGAGCAGCCCATGAAAGATGGAGCACTCAAAATCCTTTGGTGGGCCACAGGCTGTGCAGGCCTGCTCTAATCCCTTCTTTCTTCAGATCTATCTAGTACATTGCCACAAAATTTATCCAAAAACAAAACAAACAAACAAAAAATCTTTGCTCATGCCCCTGCTCTGCTCCAATCACTGTTACTTTCCAAAGCAAAACCTCATCAATAATTGCCTAGAGCCTCCTTATCACAGAGCTATCAGACAAACTTTCTCCTCCTACATAATAGTGAGTCCCCTCTTTTTGCCTTTATTCCTGAAGTTCCTTGCTGTGATATGTTCTCCTCTGATGACTTTTTAAGTTCTACTCATTTTTTCAAGTCAAGCTAATTCACAATTTGCTCTACGGTGTCTATTTCTGACTTCGCTAGCCCATACTGATATCTTGCTTCTTTGGCCATCCACAGCACTTGTAAGTGAACAAAAGCTTGATGTAAGATTTTTAAAAATTCTAGGGTTGTTGGTGCTACTGGGCAAAGCAAACATCTGCACCTTCAAGATATGTTTCTTTAAAATATATCACTGCACTGCCAACAAAAGGGTGGAGTGCACTTAGGAAATTCAGATTGGAACACTGGCACAGCTGCAATCTGGATAAGAAGCCTTAGGTATTCCTGTTTCCACTGGCCTTTCAGTGAGATGCAAATAGTACTATGATACTGTGAGAGAAGTTGTAAAGTGTAATTAATGATTACCCAGCTTTCAAGTACTTTAAAAATAAACATATCTTTGACACCAAGATGAGAGGGAGAGAGAGAAACAAAGAGAGAATAAAAGAGAAGGAAAATGTGTATGTGAGGGGAAATGTAATTTTTCTAAGGCATCCCCAGGGTAATTAACATTTAACTAAAAGGCTCTGAAAATTTCTTGTTATTACAACCACTATTTAAGAAAAAAATTTTAAACCTTAATGCCATTTTAAAGTATTTCAATTGATCAATTAATACTTATCAAATGTCAGGGACTATGCTAATGCCAAGTATAAATGGAGTAAGAATATATTGATTACCTCAAATTCAATAAGCTATATTGGTCCAAAAACATTTTCTTGTTCCACCCTCCCCTCCCAAATACTCTGGATTGTTTAAAACCAGAGCAGAGCCTATAATTCAAGAGTGAACCTTTTTGCCAGTCTGTTGAAACCATTCTCTGGAAAATGTTTTAAATGAACAAAATAAAATACATATGTTTAAAAATGAAAACAGTTATCAAAATATCTCTAAAAAATTACAGAGCCCAAGCTAAGAAACTATTTTTACATATAGGAATTTTTTATCTTTCAAATATTTCATTTTAAGGTTTATATTCTGGGACTACCTATATTTGAACCAATACAGCATATAAAACCTTGGCCTTCAACCCAAATGGTTTTGCCTCAAGACTTTTCTCTATTGTTATACACTGAATAATGATGCTACAACCATTCTTTTGTAATAATATCCCTAATATATTACACTTCATAATAACATCAAGCAACTTGCTATTGTATCTTCTTGAGCCAATTGGCCAAGGCAAGTCTGATGACCAGAGAGAAAGCTGTAAAGCAAGGTCTCTTCTTACAATAAGCTGGAAATAGGGGAAAGTCCTTTGGAAGAGAGACAGCATTGTGAACCTGGAGGGGTTTCCTGATACCAACAAATGCATATCCCATTGGCATACTACCTATAGGACCATAGATGCTCAGTGCCAAAAAGGTCACATGGGTCAGCTTCCTCTGGTGTCAGATGTGACACTGTCTTTTCTCCTCTTACATCCTGGTGAGTCATGCCCCACTCCAATCTTTTGTGCTCATTACAGGGGTTGCAAAAGTGCTCAACTAGGTGCAAGTTTTACTGCTCTCTTTCTCCACCATTAGGAGTTGACTTCTTGTCAATTCAAAGGAATCATGAGAATTCACCACAAAATTCTTACCATCAAATATGGCAGCATCTTCCTTTTATTTTCCCCAAAGACTCTGACCTCCTTGTAGGAGGCAGTGGCATTGGTCTTGGTAACCACCGTCTTCATGGCTTAAGTCAATCCAGTTCTCCCTACCCCAAACAAATTTGGATCAGTCCCATTGTGGCTGCTCCTAGTTATGATCTCAAGTCTCTGTGTAAAAACCTATTTTAAGCTTTTATAGTCTGAATTTTTATCATTCAGGAATACATCTCCTATTTATAATATTGCTCCTAAGAAACTAACTGATGCATCTGATATTGTTTTATTTAACATCTTGTTTTCACAGAACCAGGTTAGATTAACCAGGATATGTCTCTATTTGTCAGTAAGCCATTCAACAAACATTTATTAAGCACCAGATGTATGACAAACAATACCCTCAGTGCTGGGGATACCAAAAATAAAGGCAAAAGAAAATCTCTGCCCTTGAGGAACTCCCAGTCTAATTAAGAAAACAATATGCAGACAAATATGGCCAAACAAGCTGCTTTTAATGGCAATCAATCCACAAATGCCTGCTATGGTCTCAGCCACTACCCTAAGCAGTGAGGTTGCAAAAAAGGAGTAAAAGGTTGTCCCTTCTCTCGAGGAGTTTATAATCTAACGGGACAGACAACATGTGAACAAAAAGTAAGCTATATATAGGAAAAATGGGAAATAATTAACTGGGAGAAGGCTGTAGAATTAAGAGAAAGGTTTCCTGTAACAGATGAGATATTAGTTAGGACTAAAAGGAAGCTAGTGGATAGAGTTGAGGAGAAATTAGAATGCATTCCAGGCATGGAAGACAAACAGGGAAAATGCCCCAACCTCTAGAGATGAAGTGTGTTGTTCCTTGAACAGCCAGAGACCGGTGTCACTGATCAAAGAGTATATGATGGGGGATAAGATGTAGGAAGACTGGAAAGGAAGGAATAGGATAGGTGATGAAGGGTTTTGAATATCAAACAGACCATTTTGTATGTGATTATGGAGGCAATAGGGAGCCACTGAAGTTTATTGAGTAGGGACAGACACAATCTGACCTGTACTTTAGGAAAATCACTTTAGTGGCTAAAGGGAGGGTGGATTGGAGAAGGGAGATCTGAGGCAGGCAAACCCACAGGCAGCCTATTGCAGTTGTCCAAAAGTGAGGTGATGAGGGCCTGCACTAGAGTAGGAGAAGTTTCAGAGGAGAGGAAGCAAACTTAAGAGATGTTGCAAGTCCCCAAATCAGCAGACTTTGGCAAAAGCTTGGATATGGGGAGGAGGGTATGAGTAGGTTTTGGCAACAGTTTGGGGAGCAATGAAAGATAGTGAGGAGTAAAGGATGATACTTAGTTTATGAGCCTGAGAAACTGGGAGGATGGTGTTACCCTGTAAAGTAATAGGGAAGGTAGAGGACAGGAAGGATTCAGGAACAGAGGTAGGGAACTTGAGACCTCAAGGTCACATGTGGCCTTCTAGGTCCTCAAATGTGGCCTTTTGACTGAATCCAAGTTTCACAGAACAAATCCTGTTATTAAGGGAATCTGACCTATAAAATCTGGACTCAATCAAGAAGTCACACTTGAGGATCTAGAAAGCTACAAGTGGCCTTGAGGTCTCAGATTCCCCATCCCTAGTAGGGAGAAAGATAAAGAATTGCGTTTTGAACATATTGAGTTTAAGATGTCTACTGGACATCCAGTTTGAGATGTTTGAAAGGCATTTGGAAACACAAGATTGGAGTTGGGGCAAGATAGGTAGATTTGAGAATCAGGAGCATGGAGATGGTAATTAAATCTAAGGGGGCTGATGAGATCATCAAGTGAAATAATACAGAGAGAGAAGAGCAGAGGACCCAGGACAGAGCCCTGAGTGACCTATCTGGTTAGAGGGCATGATCTGGAAAAGGATTCAGTCAAAGGAGATAGAGAAGGAAACAGGTAGGAGGAAAACCAGGAGACAGTAGTGTCCTGAAAACCTATAGAGAAGAGAATATCAAGGAGAGTTGTTTCAGTAGTATACAAGGTTGCAGAGAGGCCAAGAAAAATGAGGTTTGAGAAGAGGTCTCAACATTTTTGTAGTCAACCAAGTGTGAGATCATCAAATATTTTCTACTCTTTGCTTATCACAATCCACTGCCCCTACATATCCTAGCCCATCATTTGTCAAGCCTGTCCCCTCTTCCTTTGCAAGTTTCTTTCTCATTCATCCTTTCAGTTTCGACTTTCCCTATCCTATCACACCTATGCTACTGTGATAAACTTCTAACTGACCTCAATGTGAAATTTTAGTCTCTCCTCATGTAAACAAGTTCATTGTGCACAATGATTAGCCTTCTTAAATCTCCATTAAAAATAACTTGATAGCTTTTTACAGAATCTTTACTTCCTTTTCCCCCCTCACCCATCCAATGAGCCTTCACTTGCAATAGGGGAAAAAAAGAGTTCAAGTAAACCAAGAAACTCATTAATTAAAACCATTAGTTAATTAATTGAAGACTAATGGTATATGAAACACCTGTGCTTTCCAAATTCTTCTCCAGATTTGAGCTTGGTTATCATAATTATATAGTGTTCAATTTCATTTTTTGATTCTTTCAAATTACATTGTGTTAGTAGTCATTGTGTATATATTTTTTCTGGTTCCATTTATTTCACTTTTATCAGTTCATATAAGTATTCCTAATCTTCTCTGAATTCCAACTTACCATTTTTATACTACAGCAATAACCTGTTATATTATCAATTTGTTTACCCATTCTTCAAATGATAGGTACCTACTTTCTAAATTTCCACTCTAATTGTCATTCTCCTGCTGAGAAACTTATAATTGCCTCTGAACATTAACAGAACAAAATCCAGGCTTCTTCCCTTGGCTCTCAAGGCTCACCACAATCTGGCTCCAGAGTCTTTTCAGACTTATCTCCTCTTCATGAACTCTCCAATCTAGCCAAATTGGTCAGCCTTCCATGTCCTGAACCTGTCATGCATTTTCCTCACTTAAATGCCATTACTCACTTCATTATTTCCGCTTAAAATGGTCTTCTCCAATTACCAAAATTAAACCTGTCCCTCAGAATCCAACTCAGGCTCACCTTTACCATAAAATAGTCCCTGACTCTTCATGCCCTCCCTCTGAAATTAACCCTAAATCATCCTCTCCGAAATCCTCTTTGTATTCCGTTGTTTGCATACTGTCTTCTCAATTAAACTGTGAGCTCCTCGAGAATAGGTATTGTTTTTTGTTTTTGCTTTTACCCTTCTTTATATCCCTAGCACTAAGCACCCTGCTTAGTACCTAAAATGTGCTTTTAAAATGCTTGGTGACCAACTAAAGTGATTTTTGCTTCTTTTCAATCTTATGACATATATGTTTCATGTATTGTTTTATATTCTAAATTACCACATTGGCCAAAAAAAAGACCATCCCAGAATTACTGTCACTACAATGAAATACCTTTGAAATAGAAAAAAATATAAGCAGATATTAAGGTAATACCAATTACAGGCTATGCAAAGACTTTACATATGTCAGATTTGGGGGAATAAATGAAGTTTATGTTTGCTTCATTAGACTATATTTTCAAATATATATACCTCATTTTCTCATCAAACATTTTTCTATTAAACATGGCTCCAGTATTGTGCTAGATGTTAGGGATATAAATACAAATACAATAAATGAAACAATCCCTATTCACAAGGAACTTAAATTCTAATGAAGGGGAGGGATGGTTATGATGACATCATTTTAGGGTTAACATGCTGGAAACACAAAACTGAGAAAAGTAGAATAACAAGAATGAGGGATAATAGATGGCTAGCCAGAGTACTGAACTAGTATCCATAAAATGCTAAAAGATGTAGAGGAAAGCATTTTGCACTTTGAATAACTGATGAGGACACAAATGTAGGGAAAAACAAGATATAGTTGTACTCTGATCTACTGGAGGAAGTATGGGTTACTCATGTCTTGAGATAAATCATGGAACCATCAAAGTATTAAAAGATATGACTGTAAGATCCTTCAGGCATAGGCAATGTCATACTTCTTTGTAACCCTAGAACAGAGCTTTCTACATAGCAGACATTGAAGAAATGCAGACTGTCTGCCTAATTAGAAGGTCAAGTCCAAGAACTGTGAGCTCCACTATTGTGGCTTTCCCTTGGAACCAACTAGACTCATTGTGAAACTTTCTTGTTTACGATTCTCTTTTATAAAGTAGCTTTACTATAATAGTTCTGATTTCCAAATCAAATGAATTGTACAGGTAGGTTGGAAAAATATCTGGCGAAACAAAGGAAATACATTACACTATGGTAGTAACAATAGCCCAAATAACAACAAACATTGCACAAAAGGTTCAGGAGCGTTTAGAGAAATGCAATACTTTATGTCACCAGCCCAAAACATATACTTTAAAAGCTAGTGAATTTATATGACTCCCATTATCAAAATTTCCAAGAGTAATAGTGCTACTTCCAGAGGCAAAGTAAAAGAGTTTCAAAGCCTGTAGGGGAGATTTGACCAAATTTAGCTTATAGGGTCTTCCTCATATAGATTATTGTTTAAATAGATTAGATTTAAGCTGGTCTGAGATGGTCATCCTTGAACACTGGAGTCATACATTAATGCTGTTCTTAGGGCCTGAGAACAAGGAAATGCTTCAGTTCTTTAATAACTAAACCAACTTATACATAAGTCCCAAATAGGAATTTCATCCTAAAATGTATATCCATCATATCAAAGTTCTATATATAGTTTTGTGTTATACTGAAGATTATTTATATTTGGATACACACATATATTTATATGTTGGCATATGTGGAGAACATTTAGCTGGGAAGGTATATGGAACAATTTGCAAAGTATTCTTAAAATATTTGTCAAATTGAAGTAAAAACAAAAATAGATCTAATTAAGAGAGATAAGGAAGCAAAGTACATCTTGCTAAAAGACACCACAGACAACAAAGCAATCAAATTAGAAAAGCAAGGAATAGTCTTCCAGTCAGATCCATGGGGAGTAGAAGAATTCATGACCAAACAAGAGATAGAGACAATTATAAAATGTACACTAGGTGATTTTGTTTATATTAAAGTGAAAAGCTTTTGTACAAAAAAAACAAATGCAACCAAAATTACAAGGAAAGTAGAAAACTGGGAAACAATCTTTACAACAAATGTCTCTGATAAAGTCTTCATTTCTCAAATATATAGAGAACTGAGTCAGATTTATGAGAATGCAAGCCATTCAAAAATTGGTAAATAGTTACAATGATATGAACAGGGAGCTTTCAGATGAAGAAATCAAAGATATCTATAGGCATATGGAGAAGTGCTCTAAATCACTTCTGATTAGAGAAATCCAAATTAAAACAACTCTAAAATACCACTTCACACCAATCAGATAGTTTAATATGACAAAAAAGGAAAATGACAAATGTTGGAGAATATGTGTGGAAAATTGGGACAGCTGGTGGAGTTGACAATTGTTTTAATCATTTGTATCGGCAAGGGCCCCAGCATACACAGAAGGGTCTGCTGGACAGGTTCTTAGATCTGCATTTCTAAAAGGAAAGCAACTTTTGAGGGGTCAACAATCTACTTCAATCAAACACATGTATCATTCACTTAGTTCAGGGGAAAAAGTCAACACCCTGAACTTCAGAGAAAATACAAACAGAAATTACAAGCAGAAAGACAAACAGACAGGGTTTCCAACTCTCTGACCAAAGACAATACATACATCATTACCAGACAAAGAAGCACCAACATTTCCAAAGCCAGGGGGCTTCTCAATATGGCTGCCCAGAATCTAACCTGGCACAAGAACCTTGTTCCAAAAAAATAAGCCCCAAAGAAAAACCTCATCTCAGAGTATATATACTCTTTTAGGGCTGGAAGGCACAACCTTCATGACCCTGTGCCTCACTAGAAATAAACAAAAGTTGTCTGAGGCCTATTAATGGATGGGGAAGATCTTTAACTCTTCCTACCCACCACCATTAACCTTACATTAACCTTAAACCATTCTGGAGAGCAATTTGGAACTCTGCCCAAGGGGCAACCAAACTGTGTACTGTCTTTGGTCCAGTGATACCACTATTAGATTGGTATCCCAAAGAGATAAAAAAAGGGGAAAAGTACCTACACATACAAGAATATGTATGTCCTATTTGTGCTAACAAAATAATGGAAACTCAGGAGATGCCCATCAATCGGGGAATGACTGAACAAGTTGTGATATACGAATGAAATGGAACACTATTGTGAAATAAGAAATGATGAACAGGCAGATTTCAGAAAAACCTAGAAAGACTTGTACAAACTGATGAAAAGTGAATTGAGCAGAATGAAGTAAACACTGTATATAGTATTAGCAACATCTTGTGATGATCAGTTATGACTCATCTTTTCTAAGCAACACATTGATCCAAGATAAGTACAAGAGACTTATGAAGGAAAATACTATCCATACCAAGAAAAAGAAGTGATAGACTCTGAATATAGATCAAAGAGCATTTTCCCACTTACTTTATTCTTTCATGTGATTTTTTCTTTTGATCTGTTTCTTCTTCCACAACTATGATGCATATGGAAATCATTTTACATGACAGCATGTATCAAACTATATCAAGCTGCCTACCATTTTCAGAAGAGGAGAGGAGAGGAAGAGAAGGAGAAAAATTTAGAACTCAAGATCTTGTAAAAATGAATGCTAAATATTTTCTTGATATGTAATTGTGGGAAAAAATAAAATACTATTTAAAGCAAAAACAATTTTGTCAAGTATAGAAGTGAACATTTATAAGACTTCCCATGAGCTGTCAAAGGAAGATGGCAATCTTTTTAGCACTACAGAACAAAAGGGAAAGACTGCAAAACAGCAGAACCAGAATTTGATTCTCTTTCTCTCTCTCTCTCTCTCTCTTGCTGTAGCACTCTCTCTCCTTTCTGTTTTTCTGTCTATCTTAAAGAAGAGAAGTAAAGAGAGAAGAGAAGAAAGGGAGGGAAGAAAGAGAAACATAAGCTACAAACCTGACCTTCAGGTAGTATTAGAATGAAGCAGAGGATAGAAAGGTATTTTCTTTGCTTACCAAATTTTAGTTCATGTGTTTCATTCTCCTTTATTAAAACTGAGTTTTAGGGGTTAAGATTTTGCCCATTACTTTCTGCATTCATTTGATCTCTTGTTTTGTGGATGTTTATTGCCTTTTTAACTTAAAAATTTTAAATGAAGATTGTTTAAAGTGGACCTTCCAGGATCATCTTGAGTTTGGCATTTAATTCATTTTGTTATTCCCAAAGAGCCAGCTGATAATCTGCCCACTGGAATCAGTTTCATCCCTCAATTCCAAAATTTCATTTCTAGGATTCAACATGCCTCATCTTTATAGAACATGATTCAAATAAGAATGCTCAAATCCAAGAACTGCAGAACTCCGGAGAATTTATGTTGCTTAAAATGAGTGATAGACCTCTGAATTTCCACCTACCCTAGTTTATCAATTTCAAATAAATGAAGTTATGACATTAAAAGGAACTAGCAATGTCTATGGAGCTTGTGTGTGGTAAGAGCATTACCATTCATTCACCTTTTCAGGCTGGGGGGCAGGGGTGTATACATGACATACATATAGTTTTTCCAATAACATTTGTGGCAAACATCTGGACTTTAGCAACACACTAACGTATTTAAGCTCATGCAGGGGTTGTTAAAATGAATACAGGCGTGAATTTCTTGAAGAAATAAAATTACAGGATTTGTTTCCTTCCTAAATAAGAATTTTCCAGCAGCTGGTAAATGTCCAGACGTATAACCCTAAAGATGGATGATTCTTCCCTTTTTTTTTTGAGGTGGAGGGAAGAAGGGAGGGGGAGTCACTGTTTCAGTTTTGAAACTATTCCTTTTCAGCAAAAATTAAGGATCAAAATAATAACGATAATAATAAACAATAGTATAGAATCTGGAGATCTACACCAAACCACTGGGGAAAGAGCCTGTGTATTCATCTAACGTCAATCTAAGAAGGGTAGGAATAAGTGACTCATGTTCCTTTGCAACAACCAAATACGCAGTACGAACTATGAGCTATATCTGGCACATGAAAGAGAGCCTGCAGAATCAGGGCAAAGTTAACAATCACTGCTTACTTCTGATGATTTGCAGGGGCAAATGATATTGCCAAAATAAACTTCTGAAGTATTGCTAAGAATTATAGAGTCCTGGGAAAGAAGTAGAAATTTAGATCATATTATTTTCACTATTGCTGGTGAATTATTTTCAGTGGTTGTCAACTAAAGTTAGCCTTGAAAAAAGAAGGATTTGGGAAGGAAACAGCTGGCTAATAAAACTGTATCAGATGCAATGTATTTCAATTTCTGCAATGGGGTTTAAGAGATAAGATCGCTAGTTTTTTGTTTTGTTGTGTTTTACCAAGAATGGACTATGTTAAGCAAGGGTGAGAAAAGATATACTTCCCTGTAGACTTGCAAATCTGACTGAGAGCTTCAAAATGAGACAGTAAGAGAATAAAAAACAAACAACTGTCCCATGCCACAAAAGCCTTCTTACCAAAAGGAGGAAGTGATGGAGAAAGCAAATATTGTAGGTCTGATTTTTATCAATAAAATTCAATTCCCTGGAGCAAAACTAAGATGGCAGAACAGGCAGTAGCTTAGTTGAACTCTCACAAAATTCCCTTCCAAATTTAAACTAACTATACAAATCAAATTTTGGAGTGGTAGAGACAACAATAGGTCAGGGTGAGACATTTTTTCCAACACAACTTAGGAGGTCAACAGGAGAAATGTGTGATACCAGGGTGGAGACTGATCCAGTGCTTGGCAGCAGCACCAATGGTGGGCCTTGGAGATGTCTGTGACAGTGGCAGCAGTAGAAGCCTGAAGATATTTGAGCCTAGAGATGTCAAGGGGGTCAGACAACTGGACAGAAAGGGATTACAGGGAATCTTTTGTTGGCACTGAATTCAGGACTTGGTGCTGTCTGGCAATTCTATTACTCATATGCAGTTCTGGGTCACAGTTTCAGGGCCAAGAGAAGAACTAGCACTTGTAGCTGCAGGGAAGCAGAAGCCCATCCTGGGTAAAGAACAGAGTACAAACCAGGAGACCTGTAACCATGCTTCTCCTTAGATTATACCACCCTGGAATTACCAAAAACTTGCAAATCCACAAAACCAGCTCTGAAAAGAGCAGCATGAAAAAACCCGAAGCTTGGGAGAGTAACTTCTCACCCCAGGTAAGCAGAGTCCAACTTTAACATAAACTTCAAAGTCCAGAAATAATCTGGGAAAAAAATGAGCCTACAGCAAAAGAAGAACTTGACCATAAAGGCTACTACAATGGCAGGAAAAATTAAGACATAAACTAGGAAGAAAAAAATAATATGAAAACAGTTACAACCGAAGTACCAAAGAAAAAAATTAACTGGATCCAAGCCCAGCAAAAGTTTCTGGAAATAAAAAAGAAAGACATAAGAATAGAAGAGGAAAAATTGGGAAAAGAAATGAGTGTGAGAAGAAAATTAACAGCTTAAGAAAAGCATAAAAGAATACTGAAGAAAACAATACCTTTAAAAACAGAATTGGCCTAATGGTTAAAAAAGACGCTCAGAAGTCCATTAAAGAAAAGAATTCCTTAAAAAGCAAAATAGACCAATTGTAAATAAAGGTATAAAAATTCACTGATTAAATTAAAAGGAGAATTGGCCAAATGGAAAAAGAAAGACAAAAGTTCACTTAACAAAATAATCTTTTAAAAATTAGAATTGGGCAGGTGAAAGCTAAAGACTCCATGAGATTTCAAGAATCAATAAAACAAAGTCAAAAGAATGAAAAACAAAAGAAAATATAAAACATCTCATCAGAAAAACAACTGACTTGAAAAACAGTTCAAATAAATATAATTCAATAATTATTGAACTATCTGAAAGTCATGATCAAAAAAAGCACCTCAACAAAATATGTCAAGAAATTATGAAGGAAAACTTCCCCAATATCTTAGATCTAGAGGGTAAAATAGAAATTGAAAGATTCTACCAATCACCTCCTGAAAGAGATCCTAAAATGAGAACTCTCAGGAATATAGCAGTTAAATTCCAGAGACCCTAGCTCAAAGAGAAAATATTGCAAGAAGCCAGAAAGAAACAATTCAAAGATCACAAAATCACAGTCAGGACTACACAAAATTTAGCAGCTTCCACATTAAAAGAACAAAAGATCTGGAATATGATATTCCAAAAGGCAAAAGACCAAGGATTACAATGAAAAATAGCCCACCCAAGGGAATTAAATATAATACCTTGGTAAAAAGTCATTTAATGAAACAGAGAACTTTCAAGCATGCATTCCTGATGAAAAGATCAGAGCTGAATAGAAAATATGACATTCAAACACAAAACCCAAGAGAATAAAAATGTAAACAAGAAATGAAAACAAAAGAGATTCAATAAAATTAAACTGCTTACATTCCCATAGGTGAAGGTAATACATGTAGCTCATAAGAACTTAATCATTATTGGAGCAGTTAGAAGGAATCTTCCGAGATAGAAGGCATAAGTATGGGTTGATTATGTTGGGATAGTCTCAAAAAAATGAAGGGGAAAGAGAAAAGGATGTACTGGGAGAAAGAGAAAGGGAGAGGTAGAATGGGGAAAATATTCTTACATAAAAGGGGCATGAAAGAGCTTTTAGAGTGAAGGGGAAAATAGAGAGATGACAGGCAGTATTCAAACATCACTTTCATTGGAATTGGTTCAAAGAGGGAATAATGTATGTACCAACACTCCATTGGGTATAGAAGTTTCTTACCCAATAGGGAAATAGGAGGGAAGGGAATGAGAAATTGGCGGGGGTGCAAGGGGTTGATAAAAGGGAGGGCAGATGAAGGGAGGCAGTGGTGAGAAGCAAAACAGACTTTTGAGAGGGAAAATGAAAAACAGAAGAAAATAGGAGGGGGAAAACACAATTAGTAATCATAACTGTAAATGTGAATGGGATAAACTCCCTCATAAAGTGGAAAAAGATAGCAGAATACATTAGAAACCAAAATCCAATATTGTTTTTTATAAGAAATACACTTGAAAAAGACACACACAGTGTTAAAATAAAAACCTGGAGCAGAATTTATTATGTTTCAGCTGAAGTTAAAAAAAAAAAAGGCAGGAATAGCCATCATGATCTCAGAAAAAGCAAAAGCAAAGACCTAATTTAAGAATAATCAGGGAAACTACATTTTGCTAACAGGCATCACAAATGATGGAATAATATTAAAAAAAATATAGCAAGTTTCTCTCATAAAGGCCTAATTTTCTCAAATATATAAGGAACTAAGTCAAATTTATAAAAACAAGAGCCATCTTCCAACTGATACATGGTCAAAGGACATGACAAGGTGATTTTGAGAAGAAATCAAAGCTATCTAGTCATATGAAAAATGCTCTCAATCACTATTGATTAGAGAAATTCAAATCAGAACTTTGAAGCACCACTTCATACCTATCATAAATTAAAAATTCTAGAGGAGATGAGGGAAAATTGGCATATTAATAAACTGTTGATGGAGTTGTGATCTGGTCCAATCATTCTGGAGAATAATTTGGAACTATGCCTAAAGGGCTATAAAACTGTGCATACCCTTTGATCCAGCAATACCACTACTAAGTCTATGCCCCAACAAGATAAAAAAAGGGAAAAGGACCTATATGTATAAAAATATTTTTATCAGCCCTTTCTGTGGTGTTGAAGAATTGGAAATTGAGGGGATGCTTATCAATTGGGGAAAAGTTAAACAAGTAGAGGCATGTGATTGTGATGGAATACAATTATACTATAAGAAATGATAAGGAGTGTGGTTTCAGAAAAAAAAAATGTCAAGATCTATATGAACTGTTGCAAAGTGAAGTGAGAAGAAACAGATCATTGTGCAGTCATAGAAATATTATAATGATGACCAACTGTGAAAGACTTAGCTACTCTGTTCAATACAATGATCCAAGACAATTCCAAAGGACTTGTGATGAAAAAATGTTATCCACCTCCAGAGAGAGAACTGATGAACTGAGCGCAAGCTTAAATATAATTTTCTCACTTTTTTTACAATATAGCTAATATGGAAATATATGTTGCATGATTTCATTTGTGTAATTGATATTTTACTTGCCTTCTCAGTGGGCAAGGGAGAGTTAGGATGGACCTCAAAATTTAAAAAGAAAAGAGAGTTAAAAATAAATTATATTTCTTTTTTAAGAAATGTAACTCACTGCCAAAGTGAAAATGACAGAAAGCTTGGGATAAAGCAATCTTTCTTCCAAGCATTTTAATGATAGACAAGGAGGGGAATGAAATCCAAGCTGGTTTCAGAGAGAATAGGAAGGAATCCATGTCTTAAAATTCCATAAAGTTGGCTTAGGATAAATAGAATACTGTTAAGAACACAATTCTAACAACATAAATGAAATTGTCCTGTGGAAAAGAAGGGCATAGATATAAATGCAATGGGAATTAATTGACAAATTTAGATTTTTTTTTAAAAAGTAACTACAATGCAACTAATATAGAAGATGGAATTAAGGTCAAGTGAGGATGATAATGAAATAATTTTTAAAGATAGTTAGCATCGACATATAATTTTAAATATACTTTAAATACATTATCTAAGACTGGGAAGGTAGGGGAACAAGCTCCTACTCTGTGCTACATACCACGGTAAGCATTTAACAAATATCCCATTTGAAGACGAAATTGCAGAATCAACTGAAACTGGTAAAAGAAAAGAAAGGAGGACAAAAGAAGGGTTTTTCTTTGTTTTGAAAGAGGGGTTGTTTTGGCTTGTTTGTTTTTTGGTTTTGAGCTGAGGAGGTAAAGCAGAGATCAAAGAGGGGTTACTGCTACCCAGAGTCAGTGAGTGGAATAAGCTGGAGTGTGTCCAGGGTAACAAGGAACAAAAGAAATTTCTGCAAAGGTTACTTGAAAGAACAGGGTCTTTTCAACTGAAGAAGGGTAAATGTATGGGGGAATATGACAACTGTCTTCCAGCAAGTGAAAGGCTCTCATGAATGAGGGGAGCAGAGAATGAGAAATCGCCAACCAGTAGATGTTTGACTTGATAACAGGAAAAAAAGCTCAACTTCCTTAAAGCCAGGGCTGTCTAAAAGTGGAATGGGAACTCTCAGGAGTTAATGAATTCACCAGCACTGCTGGAATTCTTCCAGCACAGGCAGAATGACAGGCAACTTGTCGGAGATTCTTTTCAGGGAAGTCTCGGCAAACTCAAAGAGTCTAAGAAGATTTATGCATTTCTTAACTACTACACTGGGAAGACATTACCCATATAAGTGATAGGGTGAATGATATCTCACTTTGGGAGGCTAAGTCAGGGATTTGTATCTAAATAAGGGAAAGGTCAAAATGGTCTAGAATACCCTAGATCATTCCAAATCAAGAGTCTCTGGGAGGACAAAAAATATTCAGGCACCCAACGAAGGGACTTGAATCTGATTCAAAGCAGGTCCAACTAGAGAGTCCCCATCTTCTGGTTGGTTATTTTATCCTTCTCTAGTGAATTCATCATATGTCATGTATTATGCTTATTTCTATATGTGTAAGGGTCTAGAATTTCAAAATAGCCCTTTGCTATTCACCTAGTCTGTGAAAAGCATAGTGTTAAGCAGTGAAGAAAGATCCAAGGTTTAGCTAAGACAGAGTCCCTTCCCTCAGAGAGTTTGTCGTGGGGGCTTGAAGGTGGGGAGAGCAGACAGGGACACACACATACATAAATAAACATACAATACCTTAGAGAAGGACAAAACGGAGTGCTCTGTGAGCCCTGAGGAAACAAGTCATTACAGATAGGAATATGGGGGCATGTGAGTTGGACTTTAAAGAACAGGTAAGAAGTTAAGAGCTTAAGGAGAAGGCATGCGAACAGGTAAGCCTTAGAGCAAAGACATGGACATGGGAAAGCAGTGCATTTAGGGAAGACAAAAAAAGTCATTTGGCTAGAATACAGAATGAATAAAATGAAGTAATATGAAATAAGGCTGGAAAGGTGGCATCATGTCAGATCGTGGAGGACCTTGGATGCTGATTTAAGGAATATGAATTTGGCATGTAAGAGGAAAGCTTTAATGATTTCTGAACAAAGAAATGACAAGTCGGATACGTGTCTAAGGAAAATAACTTTGGAAGTAAAAATGAAAGATAAGTGTGAAGAGAAAGTTAACAGAGTGCGAGGTGG
Organism: Bettongia penicillata ogilbyi; assembly: GCA_023548195.1. Taxonomy (NCBI): domain Eukaryota; kingdom Metazoa; phylum Chordata; class Mammalia; order Diprotodontia; family Potoroidae; genus Bettongia; species Bettongia penicillata. The sequence goes on from JAJHZJ010000200.1 coordinate 7,316,225, forward strand.
GAGGGAGATACTGTTCAGGTGGCTGTAATATCCCAGAATATGTACCAGATAGTAGCTATGGAAATAGGCAGTTACTAAATGGAGGTTGTTTCTCTACCAAACTATCTGTGAAAGGTACAGTTGTAGACTTTTAAAGATGATTAGGGGCTTTAGAGGCCATTTAGTTCAACACTCTCCTTTTATGAGTCAGGAAATTGAGGCCTGGCATTTAAATGACTCACCCACAGAAAGTTAATGGCAGTCAGTCCATGACTCCCACACTTGAATGAGCTAGGTGGTACACTAGATAGTGTATTGGACTTAAATCAAGAAGACCCGAGTTCATATCCTGCCTCAGATGCTTCCTAACTATGGCATCCATGACAAGACATCAAACCTCTCTTTCGTTCATACCACTATCTTTTAAGGGGGAAAATAATAGTTCTTGCCTTACAGGGTTGGCATGAAGACCAAATGAGATAACACATAGAAAGTGCTTTGCAAATCCCCAAGCCTTGTATAAATGATAGCTGCAGATTTTATCAGTATTTCCGTGTCTATCCTTCAACATTCTCCAGTCTTAGAACCCCTTATCTCACCTTATGTAATATTATTCCATGTACTGCGTATTTAGACAAAATGGACCATCACATAGGTTTGTTCATACTCTTTTCTACATTTGAATGGCCTCTTTCTTCCCACCTCTAAGTCTAAATTTCTATCCATCTTTAAAAGCTGGTGCTGCTTCTTACAGGAAGCCTTCTGTAATCTCACAGTTAGTTGCAAACAGCTTCCTCTCCCCATGCCAAACATTACAACATGTTTCTCTAATCCATTTATGATAACTGTGTAGTATAGACTACAGAATATTATTTATTTTTGTACCTATCATTTCCCCTACTAAACTGTAAACTCCATAAAGACACCATCCAAATTTTACCTAAATGCCAAATCTTCCCTTGGGTCTCAATACCTACCACACAGTAGGACCTTAATATATGTTTGTTGAAAGGTTTTAAGGGTTTCTTTCTTTCTTTCTTTTTTTTGAGGAGATTTGGACCTGAGAATTCACTGGTATAGGGCACCTCCATGAATGTTACTCCATTCTCAGCAGCAGTTTTATCATTTGAATCCTCACTGTTGCTGAATTGAATGAAAAGCTATTTTGGTATAAAGTAAGACAACTTTCATTAAGAGATTTTGTGGAGACAGCCTCAGGACTGGCAAACTGACAATTTTCTTGATGCTTAGAAGAGTGTAGTCACAGGACTGCCCTGGAATTGCTTCTCACCCAGCAGGTACATATGTCTTAAGCTGACTTCTTGCTACAGCAGAATTATACTCCAAATGCCAGTGAAAAATCACATGAATAAACCTGGATTACCCTGACATCTTTAAAAGCAAAATGAAACAAAATAAAAAACAAAATTAGAAAAGCTCCTGACACTTCCTTCTACCACAAACTACAGGGCTGTCATCACAGCAATCAAAGCTTTCAGTTTGACTGATTTCTACCAGAGTGGTAGCTTAGGGCAAGTTGGTTGGCTGGTTCTTGTGTGATTAAGTAACCTAACCAATTTTATCAGTACAAAAACAAATGCCTTGTAAAAAAATAAGAAATCATTTTGCCCAAGAAATATAAAAATGTCCCAAACAAAGCAAGCTCTTGCATAATCAAGCTTGCTTTTCTTACAAATCACACAATAACTGACAGTAGTATGCTGTTTCATTGATTCTCATTCTCCCCCCACTCCTTGCTGTTTTGGGAAACATTAGACCAATAGTCTACATCAATCTACTGGAGAGAAAACTGTCATCCACAGCAACTGTCAACCTTTAATAATAAATAATAAAACTTTAATAATAATCTAGGTTTCATCTAGGGGAGCCAGGAGGAGAGGACTGGAGATTTTCTTTCCACAGGTGATCATGTACATTCCCCAGGATAGGTTTACAAGTGCTTACGTACTCAATCTCGTGAGCTTGGGTTGAAATTCTCCATTATCTGCAACTCTGTAAAGGGCTGCTAAATTTCAAATCGATCAAAAGAGTTGAACAGAAATCTACACAAAGGCAAAGCAGGAAATAGATTTTACAGTATTTTACTTCTGCACTATAAACACATCTTATTTAAAACACAGAATCTAAGGCTGTCCTCCCATTGCCTGTTTTCAATCATGAATCCAAGCACTGTTCATGCTCAGAGTATAGGCTGGCAACAGATGCTTCTGTCAAAAGTTAACAAAATGCAGTCTTAGACGCAAGAAAACAGAGTGCCCTGGAAAATACCCTCTATGTCACCAAGCAGTATGTGACTGTAAAGCATCCTAAAGCATATCAACAATAGGGGGCTGAACTACCAGGCACATTTGCCATCACATCCCATGGTAGTCTGTCAAGTTGATTACAGAAGGGGAAAACACTTTCAAAGGAGAAACTAGTTGAGATTATTGGTAGATACACTCAATGAAAGTTTCCAGAACAATCTCTTCATTCTGGCTCAGGGGTTTGCTACAATCCTATCATAAAACATGATCCTAACTTTGTAAAGCTTCATTAATGCCTTCTGTTTTCACGTCATAGTCATTTCAAGGCAAATTGTAGCAGTACCAGATGCATCTGGCATGATTTTATCTCCAGGGCCAACAGCGTCTGTTCAAAACCTTTCTCATACATAGCTCAAGCTTCCAAAACCAACTTTGTCCCCTGGGCTTTCAGCTGATGACCTTGCCCCTGACAATGAGAAAAAGTGTGATGTCATCTGACTTAAGTACTCTCAAAGTAGGACTACTAGATTTATATCTTAAGCTTCAGTCTTTTATCTGAGTTCTATAGTATCATCTTTCCATCTGCCTGCTGGATATTTCCTCCTACATGCTCCATCAGCATAGCAAACTCAACATGGCTACAACAGAACCTACTACCTTCCTATTCAAATGACTAGTTATCGGTCACCCAAGCTCAAAGTTTTGAAATCATCTCCGACTCCTCCTTCTTTTTTGCCTTGTTAGCCAATAAATATTTTTCGTTTGTCTACTTCTTTTATTGATGACTTTTGACATCATCATTATTACTGAGCATCCTACCCAGTAATGCATAGTGAGTACTGCCTGTATCACCTATGGTACATTCCTTTCTCACCATCACATCAAAAATTTCTCATTTCCTTCAAATTTCAGCTAAAATGACATCTCCTATAGGAAGCCTCTCTTGATACCAGCCAATTGCAAGTAGTACCTTGCCCAAAATTACTTTGTATACTTTTTTATTGGCATTTTTTCCTTGCTCCCTCCCCCTCCTTCCCAATTCCCCCTGATCCTCCTGGCCAGTGTAAGTTCCTCAATTGGCAGAGATTGTTTATGTTGTGCACAAATCTAATCATGAAACAGTTAAATCAGCACAAATATTGAAGGAAAAATAAGCAAAACGTTCTTTAAAGCATACTGGATAAATATTTGTGCTTTGAAGGAAAATAACCGAAAAAATTCCTAATGAAAAAAGAATTCTGTAGATTCCCCAGAGAACATGGAACTCAGCAACAGAAACTCCCAAACAGTTTAAAGAGAAATTAAATTTTTAAAAGGAAAGAAATTAGCTTGGAAATCAGACATCTCAAAATCAAAATAATAATAGCTAACATTTATATTTATGTAATATAGTTCCTTCTTCTGACTTGTTAGGTTGAGGAGTTACCCTGAAAACAACTTCCTGACATCCTGAAAATCGCATCACTTTGACCCTAACATCTTATTGACTGCTCAGTCCTTTACTTTCATTCATGATAATCCAATTGATGAGCCAACCAAATGGAATTTATGGAAGATATACAATATACTTGAGTTCTGGTAAGGCTAAGGGTGATGATGATAAAAATAATAATACACACATACATATCTTTTTAAGGTTTACCAAGTGCTTTTCCTACCATAACCCTAAAAGGCCTATAAGAGAAAAGATGCTACTAGATAGGAGTACTCCCATTTTCAATCTCTGGCCTTTTTTTAAGGGAGAATTCAAATCTGTTGTTTCTACCAGGCCCAGAGTCTTAACTCTAATGTCTCATTGCATGATCATTTATAATTTCAGTACATGGAAGGGGAGATGACTTTGCTTTAGCATAGCCTTATACATGGATATATAAAAGCCACAGGGACTAAAAGTAGTCAATTTGCTATTAAAAAAAATATATATACTTACTTCTTTATAACTGAAGTGATCTAAAATTGCCAAAAAATAACAATTAACCTTCCATCTGCTCCTTAGAAATTAAGTTGCTCTTAAAACAAGGAGTCTTGCAAACATTATTAGTAATGTCTGCATTGGTAATATCAACTACTATTCTGGGAGTAGTAAAAACTGTGAGAAAAAAATTCTAAAAGCAGCTTTTGAAGCAACAAATAATAAAATGGGGTTGAATTGATTATGATGAACTGAAATGGGATTGTTTTTAGAAGAATTGTTCTTCCTGACACTTTAATGCATTAAGATCGAAAGTAAATATGTATAAAAGAAAAAAAATAGAGAGAAAATAACAAAATCTTGAACTAAGTATTCACGCAATCATATGCGCAACAGTTTATATATTGGTATGTATAATTTATCAGCATGCATATCTATATTTCAGATAAATTTAAATCCTTTTGGATAGAATGATGCAGTGATAGATACTCTGAACTCTTAGGCAAGTTTTCATTCCCGTTCTTCTTTTTGTATGCTACTCAAAATAATCGATGTACAGTAATTTAATTAAAAACTTTTGAATATCTTAAATTTTCTATTGATTGACTTGATTTGGGGCTATGAGATAGCCTTTTGTGCCATTGTGAACACGTCAGTGATGCTAATTTCCAACTCATTAGTGACCTGTTTCAGTGGAGAGTAATGCATGCGTCTACTATAGTGGTGTGTATCCATCTTATATAATTACACTCTAAGTAAAAGAGAACAACCATGACATGACAAAGAGGAAAAGAAACGGATTATAAAAAATGAAAGCTACAATGATCAGAATAGAAACAAATGAAAAAATTCATAGTATATGGTAGATTTATAAATTTAATCTTCAAGTATATACCTATAAACTTTCTTTCCTTTCCATTTCATTTTAGAGTTATAGTTTATACGCATGCAGGGGAGATTTCCTGTATTTGGACCAATACTACAGGTCCATAGGTAAACAGGGTACTTAATTTAATCAAATAATTACTATGAATATATGCAAAATAATTTTGTATAGATTGTCTCAAGTCTGGAAGTTGCACCATTATTTTCAAATGTGAAACTATTTGAAGTTACATTTTATACTTGGTAGATTTCAATCTACCAAATCTAAGTTTATCATTCTACGATACTAAATTCTAAGATCCAGGTAGAGACAAACAAATTACATTTGGCACTGAAGGAATTGTAGATGTTATCACAGAACCCATGAACAATCATGGTGAATGAAATATAAGAAGGTGTCGTTGGACTCTATAGATAGGTGACTATTGTCCTAGTTTCCAAAGGGTGGACTCTAGAAAGTACATTAATCATCAAAACAGTCAAAACACAAGTAGCTTGTGACCCTTAGAAAACAACTCAGTGATCATAGGGAGGTAATATTCATTCACTAAAAACAAGTCATGCTAAACATCATTTCCTTTTTGTACATGGTTACTAGAACGGCTGAATGTTGTAAATATCAGGTACCTGTATGGCTGCAAGAAATTTATCAAATTATTTTATGGAAACTTTGTGGACAGGAAAAGATGGAGAAAAATGGGTTAAATGAAAGTATCATTAGGCTAACTTGTCACTGGTTGAGCAACCAGACCCAAAGAGTATGGACTCATGTAATGAAGTAACTGCATCTTGAAGGGCGGTCTTTCCTGTTGGACATTTTCTAAAGTGGATAAAGACAAAAAGCACATGTTTATAAACTTGCAGATGACAAAAACTATAAGTGCTGGGTAATAACATAGTGAATGACAGAATTAGGACTCAAAAATCTTCAGAGTCTGGAACAATGGTCCCAATTAGATAAGGTAAATTTAGCCTGTGTAAATCTGAAGTTTTCTACTTAGATTTAATTTGTCAGCTGCGCAAATAAAGAATTAAAGGAGATCTAATTAATAGTCAGCTAGGTGGATAATATAGAGGACTTGAGTTCAAATCCAGCCTCAGATACTTACTAGTTGTGCGACCCTGGACAAGACACTTAACCCTGCTTGCCTCAATTTTCTCATGTATAAAGTGAGCTGGAAAAGGAAACAGCAAAGCACTCCAGTATCTTTGCCAAGAAAACCCAAAATGGGGTCAGAAGGAGTCAGACAGGACTGAAAAATGACTAAACCACAAAACACACCCTTTTGACCTAGTCTATTGTTTATTGAAAGCTTTAAACTGCTTTAAAACTCTTTTTTCTTTTAAATAAGTTAATAACCAAGCTGTCATTCTAAATTGTGTTTACCCTCCTAATACAGGTGACAAAATTAATGTAGACAGTGTAAAGGTCAGTTGATTCTTAGCTCTGGTTCAACTCACAAATACCTAAAGGGTTTTTCCGATAGTATGTAACTCAAAGCAAAGGCAGTAAAGAAGATAATAAAGAAAATTAAATTGACAGGACGCAGACCTCTTTTTAAAATCATGCTGTCCCCACATCGGGTAAAGGAGACAAAGAGTTTGTGTTTTAAAAAAGTTCAAGCCACTTCGGGAGCAAAAGATCCAAAAGTACTGCTCACTGGCAGTCTCAGGGGAGCCTGCTACTAAGAGGCGCGTCCCTTCACATTCATTCCAGATGTCAGGCCCAACAATCCCGTGCTCATTTCATTTAATATGTAGTTCATTGGATGCACTCTACTTCTTTCACAATTTTAGGTAATCTAAATCTGATCACATATCTTGTTCCCAGTCATGGTTCCAAATTAATGATGTTTTGCTATAATTTATAAAAGTACTTTGTGCTATAATGATAACTCTTCCCTAGAATATTTCAGAATGTTCTAGATACAGAAATTATTTAATTCGTCCATATTTTCTATATAAGGAGCTTATGTATGGAAAATATTAAATCATTTGCTCAGAGCTATAGAGTGTTTGAGGAGGTTAGTAGGGATTAGAATGGGCAAATTTCTGATTCTTGGTTCTTCCCTCACATAAATTGTACTAAAGCACTACAGCATTAAATGACTTGTTCAAGCTTTAAGCAAAGGATGGAATCCAAGGTTTCTTTACTTTACCTTCCTTTTTAAAAAGTTCTTCTCTTCACTAATGAGCTCCCAGTTCTCTCTCTCACACACACATGCACACATGTATACATATATGTGATACACATGTATACATATATGTGTGTATGTGTAGAGGGTATTATATATGTATAAATTATATAGATATAAACAATTATATGTGTTATTCTATATGTATGTATACATAAACATATTTAAAATCACTATATAAAGTGTATATATTATAGTATATATTAATGTTACTATCTTTAATATACACATATGTGTATATATACATGCTTGTATATCGAATAAGTGGTGTAATGATATGTAGATGTAAGGAATGGAATTTTACTTCTTTATACACAAATAATATCTATGGAATTCATATGTAATAAAATATGAGATTGTAAATAAATTATAAACAAAATAATATAAATAAATATAAAAATAGAATATAAATAAAAAATAATATAATAAATATAAAAATATAAAATTATATAAATATAATAAAAATTATCTATATAAAGTGTGTATATAAATAAATAATATATACTAAATATACTAAACATGTATATTTACTAAATATACTAAACATGTAAAAATATATAAAATATATGTGTGTACAAATAGAATTTCACTCCTTCTAGAAAGAAATTCAGGTGATTAGAAAAGGGGCAAAATGCTGGGAGTAAATGACATGAAATAAATTTTTTAAAAAGTGAGCTCTCAAGATGGTAGGTGAGGAGAACAGGGTGAGTCACCAGGAATGATGAAATCTCAGCTGTGCCCCACTTTAGGAAAGTCTGACAGCACTTTGGAGGGATCCTTGGCACACACATCACCAAAGGATTTCTTTAAATATCTTTTTGCTCCTGTTCAGTCACTTTTTAGTCATGTCTGACTCTTCATGATCTCATTTGGGGTTTTCTAGGCAAAGATACTAGAGTGGTTTGTCATTTCCTCCTCCAGCTGATTGTACAGATGAAGAAACTGAGGGAAACAGTGACTTGCCCAAGGTCACAAAGCTGGTCAATATCTGAGGCTCCATTTGAAAGCCTCAGCTTTCCAGCTCGGCACTCTATGCACTGTATCTCTTATCTGTCCTTTAAATATCTAAGTGTGTGTAATTATTTCAATATTAAAACATGAAAAGCTGGTGGGGAAGGGGGATAGGATGGACACCCCTGCACCCAGATTTCTATTTCCTATTATCACCTGGATCATCAAAGGCGTCAAAATTAGGGGTTAATAAAGGCTTGTTGATTGATGGATGAGTTGTTAAAAGGGGGAGCAAAATTAAAACCCATCCCCTCCTCCCCATCCCAAATGAAGACAAAAGCCCTAAACAGTCACAAGGTAGATGGATGGGAAAAAGTGAGGGAGCACTGACCTCCCAGAAGCTCTCCTACTGCATAAAGAGAGATGTGCCAGTATCTTTCCCAAGTGTACCTGGGCTTGCACAGAATAAATACACAACCAGACAAGGGCTTTTAAATCCAGACCTTCTTCCTCCAGATGGAAGTCTTGAGGGTTCCTTTAGGGCCCTCTTGGCCATTGGAGGACCACTGGAGAGGCTATCCTTTGGGGAAAGTGGCACAACCAGGGATACGCACCCCCAGAGGATGCACAAGTCTCTTAAAAGTATCACTGCCCTGCCTTGAGAAAATGAGATTCAGTATTTGTTTTTGAGCTGGCCTGGGCATTTACAAAGGCTCAAGATGCTTTGGGAATAGTGAATCCAACAAAGCTGGATTTGTCTGCCTCTGGGGAGCCCTTCCTGCCTTCTAACAAGTGTGGTCTTATATGATGGCATCTCATGTGTAAGATCTGACACACCTGCGGTAATTGTTTTTTCCCATAAGATCTAAAAGCTAGCTGGGTCATAATTAAGCCCCAGGAACAAAAATAAAGCACCTTAGAATTAAAGAATGCAGGTTTCACCTTCTTTTCAAAACCATCTGCTTAGTTTCAGAGACCATATCTAGGTTAAGTAGGCTCACCACTGGCATTTCATTTTTTTTTTCTATAGAAAGATTTAGAGTTCTTAACTTATATCAAAGAAATTATAGAAAAGTAAGAAACTGGATTCTAATTAGGAAAAGCAGCCCATATCAATTTCCTTCTAAAAAGTTATGCCTAACTAATGCCACTTAAAAAATCTGGTCAAAAAGACTCTAGATTGTCATACGAATAGAGCAGCACTTCTTAGCTAACACAAAAAACAACTCAGTACATGGTAGTTTGTTGTGGGTTTTTTTTTTTTTTGATGACAGGAAAAATTGCTTATAAAATTCCGAGACTGGTTATTTTACACAAACAAACATACACCCACACACTTAAGAATTTTAGGTTCAGGTCATTCATATACCATCATGAAAATATATACAATTATATAATGTCCATGTAATCTAGTTAGTTTCTTTGATTGGCTCAATTATCTAGAGCTCATGTCTATCAATGTCAAAGTCTTGGGATGGTCAGCTTTACGTTGTCCTAAGGCCAAAGGTCATTTTGATAATGTGACCCTTGTAGAAGGAACTTAGAGAATACTGGATGGATCACCCACCAACAAAAAAACCCTTCACTGATACTAGAAAAGGAGATTGAAAATCTAGGCCTTCCAAAGAACAGTACTGCCATCAGGTAGCAAATCCCCCACCCCACATTTTCAAATAACCTGTCCCTTCCTCCTTTCATTTAGTCCACTCTTAAGAAGTGACTTTTTCAATTTTAATTGTAATTCCAATGTAACTTCATTTCATTAATATAAAGGATGAAAATGAGTTATACTGGAAGGAACTGCATGATGGAACCACCACTGCCCCCAAAGCTTAGAATTCTTTATAAGGCATATTTTCATGACAGTATGTGAGAGGCATGGAGTCCAAAAGCCACCTAATAGCTCCAACTTGGCCTAGTGTACAATCTCATGAGAATCATAAACTCTCTGCTCTTCAGTTTAGCCATCACTAAAATCATATCAGTTCTCTAGTTTGTTTGGAATAGAGATGTTGCAAAGGCATATCAGGGCCTTGTTACCTTGCACCTGGACCTGGCAAGAGCCTCCCAAGTTGTCTTCTTGCCCGTGGGTTGTCTCATCTCCAACAACACCCTGCTCTCATATAAATCTTGCCTTTTCATTGTGTGTTACCAGAACAAAGCTCGTATTCTTTGGCCTGGCTTTCAAAGCCTTCCAAAATTTGCACCCAACTTGCCTTCCCAGACTCGGCACTACTCTTTGACTCATTCCCTATATTCTCCAGCCAAAGTGAATTCCTCACTTTTTCACATGAAAAGCTTAGACCCTTACCACCATGATGTGTTTGCCTCGACTGTTCCCCTCTGTCTGAAAAGTTCCATATTATCACTACTCTCTTCCCCAAGTCCTAGAAATACATACAAACACACAAACTATACACACAAACATATGCATACACAAACATAGACATATACAACTTACACACAAGCACACATGAATACACATACTCTCTGTGCATATACTACCCATCATTAAAGGCTCAGCACAAACTCTACCTTCAACATGAAAAAGTGTTTTCTCCTCTAGACCTCTCTAGTTTTGTATTTGCACCATCTTTAATGGTTTACATATGCTGTGTTGTATTAAAGTTGTCTTCATTTTTTTCTTTCCACCTAGGAGGCAGCTTACTATAATGGAAAGAACTCTCTTTAGTCAGAAGAAAATTCAAGGATCTAAGTTCAAATCCTGTTTCTGTAATTTACTATCTTTGTGACAGTTTTTCTGGACCTCAGGATCCTAATCCATAAAATAAAGGAGTTCAACTGGATAGCCTCTGATGTCCAGTCTGAACTATAATACTGAGCCACGGGTGGGGAACTTGCATCCTTGAGGCTACATACAGACAGACCTCTAGGTCCTCAAGTGTGGCTCTCTGACTGAACCCACAAGTTTGGATTCAGTAGAAGGACTGCATTTGAGAACCTAGGGGGAAGTTTCCCCACCCCTTTAGACCTTATGGTCTAGTAAGTAGACCATAAGCTTCTCCAGAAGAGGTGCCAAATACGTAACTCATCTGTGTATGCTTGTTAGTGCTGCACAGTGACTTGAGATCATTATGAGTAAAGATCATTATGATAGAAATCACACACTGGCAATATCTGTACTTTTCAAGGGCCAAGACTCCAATTTATATTTTATCTTTCAAATTTATATGTGATCTTTCACTGCTAGGAAGCATAGAAGATAGAATGGATTTGAATGCCTCAGACACTTACTAGATATGTGACCTTGGGCAAGTCATTTAAGCTCTGCCTGCCTCAGTTTCCTCATCTGTAAAATGAAGATCATAATAAACCTAATTCCTAGGGGTTGTAGCAATAAAGTGAGATGTGTATAAAGTTCTTTGCAAACATGAAAGTTCTGTGTGTAGCTATTATCATCATCATATTATTAATTTAATTAATTATATAAATGCTAGCTATTATCATTGCTCTCTTTCTTGCTTCTACACCTTAAACTGTGTTCTTGTTGTAGGCTTTCCTGCCTCCCATCTTTTTCCTTCCAATTCGACTCAAAATAGCAACCATAACCAAATACCTCCAATGGCTCCTCTTTGCCTCATCATAAATTTGAAAAACATAGTCTTATTTTTATTACAATGTATAACAACCACCTTATTAGTCACTTATCCATTCCTTCTGAAACCATTTACTTGCTGTTGCTCAGTCTTTTTCAGTCATGTCTGACTTCTCATGACCCAACTTGGGGGTTTCTTGGCAAAGATACTAGAGGGGTTTGCCAGTTTTCTTCTCCATATCATTTTACAGGTGAGGAAACTGAAGAAAACAGGTTGAAATGACTTGCCCAGAGTCATATGGCTATTAAGTGTCAAAGGTCACATTTGAACCCAGAGAGATGAGTCTTCCAGGCCCAGAACTCTATCTACTTCTACACTTAGTATTTGGTACTGTGCAAGAGCATGATGTTTTGCTTTGGTGGGCTTCTTTGGTGGGAGGTGTTGAAAAAGAGAAATAATTAAAGGACAGTCACTGTCATCATAGTTTACAATATAGTCAAGAGAATAATTACTGCCTTATTTTTATCATTTTTTCCAGCTTTGGTTTCTATTCCATTTGTCTTTGTATTTTTGTCTACTTTTGTTCCTGATATTACTTTCTTCTAAAAGGCAGTATCCAGAACTGGATAAAATATTCTTGATGTGGTCTGACCAGAGGGCAGAACACAACAGAATTCAAATCTTCCTCATTCTTTTGTTTTTAACAGTAATTTTGTCCAATGTAATTTTGTTTATTTGTTTGCTTTTAAATGAAATGAAGAAACTACTTTGAAATCAGTATGAACTTAGGTAAACAAAGATGTCAAGGACCCATTATTTCATGGGTGGAATCAATCATCAGTCCTCACTGATGAAGACTAGAATCCCCCCATGCTTTAGAGGATGGTCTTTGTACTATGGTTTCCAGTCCTCTGTTATTGAGCCTCTGTCAAGATTCTGTCCAGATTCATAGCAACTGTTAGACTTTGAGTTTCCCTGGCATACCAGGCTTACCTCCATGAAGCCTTGGAGTAGGCTTTAATGGAGCAAACAAGCATAGTTATGATTTTTTTTATCATTTTAAGTGCTGATTACTCTTAAGCATGGCACTTTAAGTCAGATTTGGAGAGTGACTGAGTAATAAACATATCTCTTGCCAGTTTATGGTGACAAAAATCACTAGACACTGATCTCCATATGTCCAACTCCAAAGCAATGCCTCAGAAGACCAATAATTAAAAGACTTTGAGTGCATTATGGGGCCAACTTTACAACCAAAGGTCACAGTAATACAGCAAGGGAGAACTTCATTAATCTGCAAACCCACTTTCCATAGCGGACCCAAGAGCCTCATCCCACTCACAGAGATTTAGCTGTAAAATTCTATTATGAGAATTTTGTTGTGCTCTCCTCCATGGATGGACTATAAGACATTAGTATAACATGTCCCATAATTGTAATTAAACTAAAGACACTTTCTCAAATGGAATACACGATTTCTTTTCCATATTAACTTGCAATAGGCTCTTCCATGTTTAAGTGTATACTCAGTTGCCATTTTCCATAAGGCCATGAAATGGAGAGGCAGTATGGCCATAGTGGATAATGTACCTCAAAACCAAGAAAACCTTGGTTCATCTCCTGCCTCCAACACACACTGGTTATATAGGGCTGGTCAAGTCCTAACCTTCGTTGCTCCAGGGTGGAAACTCTGAAAATCTGTGTTTTGAGAAGGTGCTGACTGTACTGGTAGAGGTACTTGCCTCATCTGGGAGTTCCCTATATCAAAGAATTCATGGTCCTTATCCCTCTAATTCTTATTAAATAGCTACATGTAATAAAACAATCAGCAATGTGTCTACCTCCCCACCATACTCCGTTCCTCTCATGTTAAACACATTTCACTCTATTCCCCACCCTTTCACCACAGCCTTGAGAAGTAATTAAGTATATCCAGTGCACTAGGGAACCCATCTTATTTCTTATCAACTCTTTCTAACTTCCCAAATCCATTAGTATTATTCATTGCAATGCAGATGACAGAAAAAGCACCTAGAGTTATTAGTCTATATCCAAATCATGTAACAGCCAGAAAAGAGGCAAATTGATGCATCCCTTCTCATTTTTTCACTCTTTTGTACAGGGACATATGAAGAACAGTATGATTGGACATGCAGATGTTTTGAGGGACATGGGAGTCCTGTGACTTCATTAACATAGGGCAGCTCCCTACACCAATGGAAATCAACTACTTACCGTCAGAGGGGCCTGGAGGCACTCAGATGTAGTGTCGATTCTAACCCTAACCCTAACCCCAACCCTAAATGCCATGTAGCTATGGTATTTCAGGAGCAGAACTTAGACTCAGGTCTTCTTAACTTCAAGGTTGGCCCACTCCCTATCTTCTTACATTATAGTCTCTCAGATCCCCTATGAGCTACAGCTGAACACATCCTATGAACATAGTATCATGGATTTAGAGACTGAAGCAATCTTAGAAGCCAGAGCATCCAGCTCCCTCATTTTATAGATGGGGACATTGAAGCACAAAGAAATGTGACTTGCCCAGCATCCCAGAGCTAGGAAGTGTTAAAGGGATTTGAACATAGGTCTTTCTGACTCCAACCCCAGCATACTGCCCTCAACATCGCACTGCCCTGAAGCACTATTTTATTTTGGCTCGTATGAATCTGCCAATCCTGTGTAGCCCTCTCTACTTCTAAAGATGAAAAAAATTGTTTTCCTATTATGAAAATCATTGCATTCTACATTACTCTTTATGGAGGCGGCATGAAAATATAAGTATAATATATTATATTTTTCCTCAAATCTGTCCAGCAAAATTGCCAACAACAGGAGAGATTTAACTTATTGATGTCAAAAGTAATATTTTACTACAACCAGGTCCACTCAGCTGAACACAAGCAGCTGAGGAATGATGAGAGGAAGAAAAGTAGTTATGGAATGACTTAAGCGGGTCAACTCAAACAGAAGTGTTTGGTCATATTGAAGTAGGAAGCCCCACTTCAGGTGACATGGCACAGCTGGAAAATGTAGACAGCCATACTATAAGTAAAGTCTTTCTCAAACCCCAGTAAAAAGAGCCCATGAGAGGTACCAAAAAGAAGGTTTATGGCTCTAAATACAGAATGCATGTATTTTAGAAATGAGGCTTTTATCACGGACACTAGTTGCCAAAATTCTTTCCCAGTTTTCTGCTTCCCTCCTAATCTTGGTTGCATTGGATTTGTTTGTGCAAAAATTTTTCAATTTAACGTAGTCTTGCACCTCATAATATTCTCTATCTCGGATTTGGTCATAAATTTTTCCTCATTTTGCACCTCATAATGTTCTCTATCTTGGATTTGGTCATAAATTTTTCCATTCTCCATAAATCTGACAATACACTATTCCTTGCTCCCTTAATTTGTTTATAGTATCAGCCTTTATACCCACAGCATGCATGCATTTGAACTTTACTCTTGTGTATGGTGTCATGCCCAGTTTCCACTACACTGTTATCAAGTTTTCCCAGTAATTTTTGTCAAACAATGAGTTCTTATCTCAGAAGCTGGGGTCCTTGAGTTTAACAATAGATTATTATATTCATTGACTACTGTGTCTTGAATACCTAACCTATCCCACTGGTCTACATCTCTACTTCTTAGCCAGTAGCAAGTGGTTTTGATGATTACTGCTTTATAACACAATTTGAGAGCTAGTAGGGCAAGGCCAACTTCCCTAGCATATCTTCTCATTTGTTTCCTTGATATTCTGAACGAAAGTTTTGTTCTTCCAGATAAATTTTGATATTATTTTTTCTAGCTCTAGAAAATATTTTTCTGGTAGTTTGATTGGTATGTCACTGAATAAGTAAATTAATTTAGGTAGAATTGCCATTTTTATTATATTAATGTGGCTTACCCACGAGCAACTGATGTTTTTCCATTTACTTAGATCTTGTGTGAAAAGTGTTTTATAATTGTGCTCATATAGTCCTTGGGTTGTTTTGGCAGTTAGACTCCCTGATATTTTATTGTGTCTACCATAGCTCTAAATGAGATTTCTCTTTCTATCTCTTGTTGTTGAGCTTTGTTAGAAATATATAGAAATGCAGATGACTTATATGTTTATTTTATAACCTGCAACTTTGCCAAAATTGTTTATTATTTCAAGTAGTTTTTTTTTACTTCATTCTCTAGGATTCTCTAAGTATGTCACCACATCATTTACAAAGAGTGATAATTTAGTTTCTTCTTTGCCTATTCTAATATTTTCAATTTCTTTTTATTTTCTTATTGCCAAAGCTAATATTTCTAGTACCATATTGAATAACAGTGTGATAATGGACATCCTTGTTTCACCCCTAATCTTACTGGAAATGTGTCTAGCTTAACCCCATTGCATATAATGCTTGCTGAAGGTTTTAGGTAGATACTGCTTATTATTTTATGGAAAGTTCCATTTATTCCTAATGTACAAGAATACAGGTCATTCCCCAATTGATAAATGGTCAAAGAATATGAACAAGTAGTTTTCAGAGGGAGAAATTAAAGCTATCATATGAAAAAAGCTGCCATATGAAAAAATTCTCTAAATCACCATTGATTAAAGAGATACAAATCAAAACAACTCTGAGGTACCACATCATGCCTATCAGATTGGCTAACATGACAAAACAGGAAGATGATAAATGTTGGAGAAGATGTAGGAGAGTTGAAACACTAATTCATTGTTGGTGGAGCTATGAGCTGATCCAATCATTCTAGAGAGCAATTTGGAACTATGCCCAAAGGGCTACAAAAATGTGCATACCCTTTGACCCAGCAATGTCGCTTCTGGGACTCTATCCCAAAGAGATCATAGAAATGCGAAAGGGTTCCACATGTACAAAAATATTTATAGCAGCTCTCCTTGTGGTGGGCAAAAACTGGAAATCAGGAGGATGCCTATCAACTGGGGAATGCCTGAACAAGTTGTAGTATATGAATGTAATGGAATACTATTGTGCTGCAAAAAGTGATGAACAGGAAGACTTCAGAGAGGCCTGGAAAGACTTATATGAACTGATGCTGAGCGAAAGGAGCAGAACAGGAGAACTTTGTACACAGCAACAAATACAGCATGTGAAGAATTTTTCTGGCAGACTTAGTACCTCATTGCAATGCAAGGACTTAAAAAACTCCCAATGCTCAAGGCAAAATGCCTTGCACATCCAGAGAAAGAACTATGGAATTGGACTGCAGATAGAAGCAGACCATTTTCTTTTGTATTATGTTTTGCTTTGTTTTATGATTTCTCCCATTCACTTTAATTCTTCTATTCAACATGTATTTAATAGGAATGTATGTGTAGAGCCTATATAAGATTGTATGCCATTTCAGGGACGGAGTGGGGAGGGAGAGAGGAATGGCGGGGAGGAAGGGGAAAAAAATCTAAGCTATATGGAAGTAGTTGTCAAACACTGAAAACAAATAAAACAATTTAATTTAAAAAAGAAAAAAAAACCCAAAAATCAAGAGAGAAAGCTAAAAAAAATGTGCATACCCTTTGGCCCAGCAATATTGCTTCTAGGACTGTATTCCAAAGAGATCATAAAAATGGGAAAGGGTCCCACATGTACAAAAATATTTACAGCAGCTCTCTTTGTGGTGACCAAGAACTGGAAATCAAGGGGATGCCCATCAATTGGGGAATGGCTGAAGAAGTCATGGTATTTGAATGTAATGGAATATTATTGTACTAAAAGAAATGACAAACAGGAAGACTTCAGAGAGGCCTGAAAGGACTTATGTGAACTGATGCTGAGTGAAAGGAGCAGAACCAGAAGAACATTGTACACAGTAACAACCACAGTGTGCGAGGCATTTTTCTAGTAGACTTAACCCTTCACAGCAATGCAAAGACCTAAAACATTCCCAAAAGACTCGAGGCAAAATGCCATCTACATTCAGAGAAAGAACTATAGAACTAGAATGCAGACTAAAGCACAATATTTCCTCTTGTGTTAAACTTTGTTTTGTTTGGATTTTCTCATGGTTTCTCTCATTCATTTTAATTCTTCTATGCAACATTACTAATGTGAAAATGTGTTTAATAAGAACGTATGTGTAGAACCCATATAAGGTTGCATGCTGTCTCAGGGAGACAAGAGAGAGGGAGTGGGAGAAAATCTAAGATTTGTGGAAGTGATTGTAGAAAACTGAAAACAAATAAATTAATAAAAAAAGAAAAAATACAGAATGCATGAATACACTGACTGGCACAGAGTAGTCACTTGACAGGCACCAGACTGATGAACCAAAGAGGCTTTTCATAGGCAGAAAAAGTAGAAAAGGCTGCTGGTTACACAACGGCCTTGAATTGATACTTTGATCACCATACTACCCTTTCCTGTCCAGACTGTGTTTACCATGCTTAACAGTCATTAGAACTTAAAATGATTAAACTGTCCTCCTTGCTTCTCTGTGAATTACATCTGCACATATGGATAATAATATTAATGAATGTTGCATCCTCAAAACAAAGGGGAAAAAAGATGTAGCATTCAATTCAATTTAAAAAATACATATAATTTAAAGTATTAATATAGATACTACCATTTATAAGAAATATAGGACTATCCTTTACATTTTTTTTATTTTAAAGGCTTCCAATCACTACAGGTCATTAGAAGCTTATAAAAAATTGCAAAACTTTCCACCATCATTAAATCAGAAATGGAGACTAGTAGTCTGAGCTATAGCTAAAAAAAAAAAAAAATACAAAAAAAACCAAACCCAAACCTCAGGCTTAGAAAAGAGCTTTCAAGGAAAAATAATTGGTGATAATGCTCCATTACTGGCCCTAATTGAAAAGCTGTGTTTCACAAGCAGAAATGACCTTGAGGCAGAGGCAGAAGCAGAAATAACCTTGGGAGAGTTCTCTAATATGATGTGGACATGACTGTATTCAATCAACTAGTTTGAAAAGAGAGCAAAAGCAGTGACCAATAAGAGCGATTGTTATCTGATGTTTCTCTGGCGGTCAAAAATAAGTGAGATTAATTGTCTACCTCTGGGCAGCCCACACTCTGATAAGTCATGGGCTAATATTTTGATTCACACCCATCATTCAGGCAACATCTATTTTTAAGCGGATGGAGTCTTAGAAATACAATAACAATTCAATTTGAAATTGAAGGACTGGGGAAAAAAGAGGCTTTGAATTGACTGGGTTCAGATAATCCAATGCTTAGATAACAGAACAATACAGCATCTAGTTAGCTAGGGAATAACAAGTTGCTTTGAATTATACAACATTGTAAGAAAACCTCTAAAGGCTTACATTACTGTTTTTGGATTGCATTCAAAATAAGCCAAAAGTATAGTAACTAATGGGGAATAGGGGTGGGGAGGACTAATTACTTTTTGGATTTTCTTTACTTTGAAATTAATTCCAAAATTGAGAAATTTACCCTTGTTCTCCAACCACCTCACATTTCCATAGCATTTTAAGATGTGTAAAACACTTTCCTCACAGACTAGGAGATATTTAAAGTATTCTTACACTCATTTTATGGACGAGGAAACTGAAATGTCTTTCCTAAGGTCACTCCAAAATCAGATATTCTCACAGCTAAACAGGACCTTAGGGAGAATTTCTGCTTATCCAATCCCCTCTTTTACAAACAGAGAATCTAAAGTACAAAGATGTTCTGATTGGAGCAAAGTCACACTGTTTAATTAGCATCACAGCCAGGATTCGAACCCCTGTCCTCCTGACTTCCAGGACAATCATCAGTATTCCTTTCACTACATAATGCTAAATTAATTCTCCTAGGTTGAGGCTGCCAATCAATTATTCCTAGTTTTGTTTTGAACGAAAAGTCCATTTCTTCTTTCTGATCAGTGTAACAAAAAGGACAAGTGTAGAAATAACTCAAATACAAAGAAGAATATAAGAAATGCCATAGAAGAAATACTAACAAAAGTGTAATGAAGCAGAGATTATATCACTTTTGTTTTTGTCACAATATGGTGCCTGGCACAGAGCTGCCACTTGAGACTGCCTGTTGATTCGTTTCTCTTTTACTTCAAAACACTTCCTAAATTCACCTTCTCCTTCCCATTGCCACAAAAACCTTAGTCCAAGCTTTAGTATCTTTTCATACAAACCATTACAATCTCCTTGCTAAATTCCTCCTCCCTACCTGCATGTTTAGCTAATATTCTTGAGTCCCCCCCCACTCTCTTTTTTCAGCTCTCTTCTCTTTTCACTCTATATTACTTGTTGATCTCAACAGTTCCAGTGGTTTAATTATCATCCCTACGCAGATGATTCAGATCTATACAACCAGCCCTAGACATCCCCTTGAGAGACTTTAGTCTTTCATCACCAATGGTCTATAGGACTCCTCCAGTTTTATGACCCACAGGTATCTCAAAGCCAACATGTCCAAATAGACCTCCTCAAATTTTTCCTTCTTCTCAACCTTCATATTACTTACTGTCTAGGGCACCATCATTCTCCAATTTGTCATCCTACAGTCCTTACTTTTGCTCACCTCATATCCAAATCAGGTGCCAAATCTCACCATTCTTAACTTCACAACATCTTTCCTACATGTTCAATTCTTTCAAGTGTCACAGCCATTTAATTCACATGCTATTACCCTCTTATCTGGACTATGCCAAAATAATCTTCCAAATAGTCTCTCAGCCTCAAGTCTCTCCTCACACCAATCCATCCTCCATAAAGCATTTTTTTTTTGTGATAGCTCAGACTTCATCTCTCTCATTTCATGTCCTTTCCCACATTTTTCACATATAAGTAAATTTGCCCACTGTCCTCTCTACAGAATTACATTCTCATTTTGAGTCTTTGCTCAAAGTACTGGAATTCTATTACACTTACAGAACACCCATGGAATGAGAATTTTTCTTTATTATTTTAAGTAGTTCCTGAAAGCCACTTTTCTCTATGTATCCTTTCCTACAACACTGGAAAAGAGGAAGTGAATCTCCTCATTTAGCCCAACCAGCCTCAACAGTCAGCTCCCACGAATGTCACCCTCCTTCTCCACCCACCCCAAGATGTCATTTTTCTTCTCATAAAGCTAATACTTTATTAATTTAATTTATGTTTTCTTTAGTGTTTTTTTCAGTGGTTTTATGTCCTTTTTGCTGTCCACATCACATTAGTGGTATCTCTCTTGGATTATAAACTCTGAGAGAGACAAGGCTACTATGACCATTAACTGTGATCAGTAGAGTGTTTAA
The DNA here is from genome assembly GCA_023548195.1 of Bettongia penicillata ogilbyi. Classification (NCBI taxonomy): domain Eukaryota; kingdom Metazoa; phylum Chordata; class Mammalia; order Diprotodontia; family Potoroidae; genus Bettongia; species Bettongia penicillata. The sequence continues at coordinate 7,337,210 of JAJHZJ010000200.1, forward strand.
CAATTGCAGTGTTATGAGCAGATGTGGTGCTCACATGTTTTTGATGATGATGATGCCAAAAAACTATATTTTTAAGTATCATTTTTATTTCAGCAGTGGCTGACAAATGAATGCACCACTCTTAATTAACAGCACATAATGCTGGCTTATTAGGAATAAAATATCCCAGTTCACTAGAGCATTATTCCAGGAGAATTACTACAGAATTAACTAGCTTTGTTTAAAATCTGGAGGACTAGTCACTTTGGCATCATCCTTTAATTAAAGCTTCAACATCTAACATTCTAAAACCTTTGTTTCTCATCCATTATTTTGCCTTTCATCCTGACCTTGAAACTCCTGGATTAAACAGAAAAAGAACAAAAGTTCCTTAAATGAGCTTTTAATTCTGCCACACTAAAAAGATATGATGTTTAAAGCACATTTTTTTAAAAAATAGATTTCAACAGTCTGAACTCCCAAACTGTATAAATATTTTTTGATTAAAGGAATGCCTTTATTCCAAAAGACATTCCTATTAACAGTAAACATTTTCTACAATCCATTTTCTTTCCTTTCTAAGAATGAAAAATGAAGTTTTGGGGGTTTTTCCTATTAAAAATTCTGACTACAGAAACATCATGCTGTAACCAGTTTATTTGACATTCTATCTAACATTCAATAAGATTGCCAAAATTGTATTTTAATGAAGTGGTTGGTAGAATGTTCTCTTTTGATGTTCCCAAACTATAGCCTGACACCTGTAAAAATCAGTCTATATTTTAGTAGATAAGTTGATGTGGCATGCAAGAAAACACTGTGATCTTAAGCTATAGAGAATTAGGCTAAGAGAATAAAACATTTCTGGACTAGAGAGATCAAAGTCATAGATTTGAGCTAGAAGAGAACTTTGAGGCCATTTAATCTAACTCTACCTTTTATGAAACTGAAAACCAAAAGAGTTAAGTGGTCCTCTGATTCCAGAGTCAGTGTTCCTGCCACTGTATGGTACTGCCTCCCAGATCATCTGAGGCATTATGTTCATGACTATGTACATGTGTACTTTTAGGAAGACTATTGCTAAACTATAGCATATGCAGAGAGTAATCAGCAAGGTGGAGGAGATGAAGGTTCACGACATACAAGGATTGGTTGAAGGAACTGAGAATGTGAAACACAAAGAAGAGAAATTTCAGGGGCAAGCATGATAGCTATTTTTCAAAACTATGTGAAGGGCTGTCATGTGGAAGAACAATTAAGCTTGGTTTGCAATGGGAAGAAACAACAAAGAAACAGATTTAGGCTTAATATAAGGAAAATTTTCGAACAATTCAAGGTGTCCCAAAATAGAATGGGCTTGCTTCAGGAAATATGGGGTTCCCTCTCACTGGAAACAATCAAGCAAAGGCTGTAGGATCATTTGTTGAGTCTCTCGGGGAACAGAAGTTACAGATTGGATTAGAAAGACTCTGAAATGAGGACTCTTAGAATCCTGAAAAATCTGACACATCATCTTCAGGATCAGAGGATTTATTGAAAATTTCCAACTCTGAAATCCTATTTAAAGTTACTGTAGACATTATAAAATACTTGGAAGTTTATCCGCCATGACAAACCCAGGAACTTGATGAACAAAACTACCAAACACTTTTCATACAAATAAAGTCAGATCTAAATAACTGGAAAAACGTTAGTTGCTCGTGCGTTGGCCAAGTTAATATAATAAAAATTACAATTCTGCCTAAATTAATCTATTTATTCAGTGCCATGCCAACCAAACTATCAAAAATTGTTTTGTAGAGCTGGAAAATATAACAACAAATTTCATCTGGAAGAACAAATGGACAAGAATATCAAGGAAATTAATGAAAAGAAATGCAAGAGAAGGTGGTTACACCAGCAAGGACCCTACCATACACAGGAGGGCCTGCTATACAGGTTCTTAGATCTGCTTTTCCAAAAGGAAAGCAACTTTTGAGCGGTCAACAATCTACTTTAATCAAGCATGTGCATCATTCACTTAATTTGGGGGAAAAGTCAGCACCCTGAATTTCAGAGAAAATACAAACAGAAAAATAAAGACCAACAGACAGGGCTTCCAACTGTCTGACCATGACATACATACATAGTTACCAGGGGTAGGATCACCAGCATCTGAATTTTCCAAGGATGAGGGGCTCCTTAGTGGCTGCCCAGAGTCTTCTCTAGCCAAGCAAACACTTCGCCCCAAAACAAAATCTCAGAGTACATATACACTTTTCAGAGCCAGAGGGCTTCACAATACTTGAGAACCAAGACCTCAATAGAAATTAACAAAAGGTGTGGGCCTTCTAACAAAACAAATCTCCCCTAGTCAACCTTCCCTTAATGGGCAGGCCCATTAATGGAAGGGGAAGATTTTTAACTCTCATCAACATAATTAACAGTACAGTAGCCTAATCATACTAGATCTTAAATTTCATTATAAAGCAGCAACTCATCAAAACTATTTGATACTGACTAAGAAATAGAGCAGCTAATCAGATGGAATATGTTAGGTACAAAAGACACAGTAGTCAATGATTATAGTAAGCTACTGTTTGATAAATCTAAGGATGCCAGGATCTGGGATAAGAATTTACTTTGTTACAAAAACTGCTGGGAAAGCTGAAAAATAGTATGGCAGAAAATAGGCATAGAACAACATCATAAACAGTATACCAAGATAAAGTCAAAAGGATACGCAATTTAGAAATAAAGGCTAATACCATAAGCAAAGAGGAAAAGGAATAGTTTACCTGCAAGATTTATAGAGAAGGGAGGAATTTATGACCAAACAAGATAGAGAACATTATGAAGTGCAAAATAGATAATTTTGATTACATTAAATTGAAAAGTTTTTGCACAAACAAAGCCAATGCAACCAAGATTAGAAGGGAAGCAGAAAAGTGGGAAACAATTTTTATGACCTGATAAAAAGGCCTCTTTTCTAAAATATACAAAGAATGGAGTCAAATTTATAAAACTACAAGTCATTTCTCAATTGATAAATGGTCAAAGGATATGAACAGATAGGTTTTGGATGAAGAAAAAATGCTCTAAATCACTACTGATTAGAGAAATGAAAATCAAAGCAACTCTAAGGCACCACAACATGTCTGTCAGATTGACTAACAGGAAAAAAACAGGAAAATGCTATATGTTGGGAGATGTGGGAAAATTGGAAAACTAATGCATTGTTGGTGGAGTTATGAACTGATCCAAGCATTCTAGAGAGCAACTTGGAACTATGCCCAATGATTATAAAAATGTGCATAGTTTTTGACCCAGCAATACCACTTCTAGATCTGTCTCCCAAAGATATCATAAAAATGGGAAAAGGAGACATATGTACAAAAATATTTATAGCAGTTCTTTCTGTGGTGACCAAGAACTGGAAATTGAGGGGATGTCCATCAATTAGGGAATGGCTCAACAGTTGTGGCATATGAATGTAAAGGCATACTATTGTTCCATAAGAAATTATGAGTAGGCAGATTTCAAAGAAACCTGGAAAGACTTGCACAAACGGATGCGAAGTGAAACAAGCAGAACCAGAAAAACACTGTACATAGTATCAACAACATCTTATGATGGTCAACTGTGAATGACTCAGTTTTTCATAGCAATGCAACGATCCATGACAAGTACAAAGGACTTAAGAAGGAAAATGCTATCCATACCAAGATAAAGAACTGATAGACTGAATGCAGATTGAAGCATACAATTTGCTTTCTTTTTTGTTTCTCTGTTCCATCTTTCTTGTGGTTCCTCCCATTGGTTTTAATTCTTCTTTATAACATGACTAATGTGTAAACATTTTTAACATAAATGCGTATGTATAGCCTACATCTTGAGGTGGGGAATGAGGGGGCAGAGGGAGAAAATTTGGAACTCAAATATTGTGGATGTGAATGTTGAAAACTAAAATAAATTAATTAATTTTTTAAACATTTTTTAAAAATAAATTTATTTATTTAACGTTTTACATTCATTTTCACAAAATTTTGGGTTTCAAATTTTTCTCCCCATTTGTCCCCTACCCTTACCCCAATACACCGAGCATTCTAATTTCCCCTATCACCAATCTGCCCTCTCTTCTATCATCCCTCCCTTTCCTTGTCCCCTTCTTCTCTTACATCCTGTAGGGCCAGATAACTTTCTATTCCCCATTAACTGTATTTCTTATTTCCTAGTAGCAAGAACAATACTCAACAGTTGCTCCTAAAACTTTGAGTTCCAACTTCTCCCCATCCCTCCCTCCCCACCCTTTTCCTTTGGGAAGGCAAGCAATTCAATATAGGCCATATCTGTGTAGTTTTGCAAATGACTTCCATAATAGTCGTGTTGTGTAAGATTAAGTATATTTCCCTCCATCCTACCCTGCTCCCCATTGTTTCTGTTCTCTCTTTTGATCCTCTCCCTCCACAAGAGTGTTGATTTCAAATTGCCCCCTCCTCTCATTCCCCTTCCTTCCATCATCCCCCCCACCCTGCTTATCCCCTTCTCCCCCACTTTCCTGTATTGTAAGATAGGTTTTCATACCAAAATGAGTGTATATTTTATTCCTTCCTTTAGTCGAATGTCATGAGAGTAAACTTCTTGTTTTTCTCTCTGCTACCCTCTTTTTCCCTCCACTAAAAAGTCTCCTGCCTGCCTTTTCTATGAGAGATAATTTGCCCCATTCCATTTCTCCCTCTCTCCTCCCAATACATTCCTCTCTCACCACTTAACTTCATTTTTTAAAGATATGATCCCATCCTATTCAATTCACTCTGTGCTCTCTGTCTCTGTGTGTGCGTGCATGTGTGTATGTGTGTGTGCATGCATATGCATGTGCATGTGTGTGTGTGTAATACCACCAACTACCCAGATACTGAAAAGTTTCAAGAGTTACACATATTCTCTTTCCATGTAGGAATGTAAACAGTTCACCTTTAGTAAGTCCCTTATGACTTCTCTTTGCTGTTTACCTTTTCATGCTTCTTCTCATTCTTGTGTTTGAAAGTCAAATTTTCTTTTCAGCTCTGGTCTTTTCATCAAGAATGCTTTAAAGTCCTCTGTTTCATTGAAAGACCATATTTTCCCCTGAAGTATTATACTCAGTTTTGCTGGGTAGGTGATTCTTGGTTTGAGTCCTAGTTCCTTTGACTTCTAGAATATCCTATTCCACGCCTGTTGATCCCTTAATGTAGAAGCTGCTAGATCTTGAGTTATCCTGATTGTATTTCCACAATACTAGAATTGTTTCTTTCTAGCTGCTTGCAAGATTTTCTCCTTGACCTGGGAATTCTGGAATGTGGCCACAATGTTCCTAGGAGTTTCTCTTTTTGGATCTCTTTCAGGCGGTGATGGATGGATTCCTTGAATACTTATTTTGCCCTCTGGTTCTAGAATCTCAGGGCAGTTTTCCCTGATAATTTCATGAAAGATGATGTCTAGGCTCCTTTTTTGATCATGGCTTTCAGGTAGTCCCATAATTTTTAAATTGCTTCTCCTGAATCTATTTTCCAGGTCAGTTGTTTTTCCAATGAAATATTTCACATTCTCTTCCATTTTCTCATTCCTTTGGTTTTGTTTGGTGATTTCTTGGTTTCTCATAAAGTCATTAGCCTCCATCTATTCCATTCTAATTTTGAGAGAACTATTTTCTTCAGGGAGCTTTTGAATCTCTTTTTCCATCTGGCTAAATTCTGCTTTTGAAAGCATTCTTCTCCTCATTGGCTTTTTGAACCTCTTTTGCCAATTGAGTGAGCCTATTTTTCAAGGTGTTATTTTCTTCAGCCTTTTTTTGGGTCTCCTTTAGTAAGGTGTTGATCTGCTTTTCTTGCATCTCTCTAATTTCTCTTCCCAGTTTTTCGTCCACTTGTCTAACTTGATTTTCAAAATCCTTTTTGAGCTCTTCCATGGCCTGAGCCCACTGAATATTTATTTTGGATGTTTGGGATACAGAAGCCTTGACTTCTATGTCTTTCCCTGAGGGTAAGCATTGTTTTTCCTCATCAGAAAGGAAGGGAGAAGATATCTGTTCACCAAGAAAGTAATCTTTTATGGTCTTATTCTTTTTCCCTTTTCTGGGCATTTTCCCAGCCAGTTACATGACTTCTGAGACTCCTTTCCACACCCACCTTGCCTCCAGATCTGCTCAGCTAGTGCTTAGGGTCTGAGATTCAAATGCTTCTTCCCAGCCTCAGGGCTTTCAGCGGGAGCAGGACTGCTATTCAGTGTATGATTAAATTCAGGTGCTCAGGTGGGGGCAGGGCTGCTATTCAGTGTGAGATTAAGTTCAGCTGCTTGGGTGGAGGCAGGGCCACCACCAGGAGTTCAGTTCCAGTAGGGGGTTTATATGGAGACCTTCAACAATGGATCCAAGCTCCTGTCTGCTTTGGGAGCTCCTATCTCCTGCTGCCTCTGCTGTTGCCTCCTGAGGGGGCTTGAGTTATGGAGATACCCCGCTCCCCTCTTGGCCAGCCTAAAAGGCTCTCTCACTAACCTTTGTGCTTGTGGGTGGAGGGACTTGCATGGCCGCTGGAGATTCTGTCCCTGAAGCCTGCTCACATCTGCTCCTCTTGGTGCTGCCCGGCCAAGGCAGGGCTGTGCTCAGGTCTGGTGCGCAATGGACCTTTGGTCTCAGTTTTTCAGGTCTCTCTGGAACAGAAATCTCCTCCATTCTGTTGCTTCCACTGCTCCAGAATTTGTTGGGAGTTTTTTTTTTACACGTATTTTATGGGTTGTGTGTTAGGAGCTAGCTTATGTGTGTCTTTCTACTCCAACATCTTGGCTCCTCCAATAAATTAATTTTTAAAAGAATTAGAAATTTCTAATTCTGGAAAGACATATTCCAAGCTCAATCTCTTTCTTATCCTTATAATTCATGACTCTCCTCTAGTGGTAAAGGAATCTAGAAATACTGCCTATTTTCTCTTCTTTTCTTTGTCACTGAACTTAGTCTTGTGCTTTTAGAACACAAACTGTTAGTACAGCGATAAGAGACAAGAAGATGGATAAGATTGCAAAAGACTCACTTCACTTTCTCTAGCAGAATGATGATTTGTATGATTAAAATATAAAGCCACCTGAATTTATCTTTTTCTGTTTATACTGCTTAGTTCTCATAACAATTGTGTCTCTACTTTCTTCTAAATATTGCTTTCCATGTTTCAAGCATCTAATTAAGTAAACACAATGCAAAGTGAGATGATATACTGTTTGGAACACTATAAAGTTACAGAGTAGAAAGACTTCCATTATAATTCCATTTTCACTGTCATAATTTTCCAAAAGGTTTCAACCTGTGGGGTTGAAACATTCCATGCTTGATTTCAGCTCAAAACTGAATGTTTTTGTTCAGTTAGTTTTGGAGGTAAATCTTCTTGTGTTGTTGTTGATATTTGAAGTCTTTCTATAAAACTAAATCTGACTGACCTATTTTCATGTCTTGACCAAGATGTCCCAAAGAATCTTAAACTCATCATGTCCAAAACAGAACTCCATATTGGCCCCCGAAATCCTCCCCCTCTTCTGAATTTTCCTGTTCCCCTCAAGGCCACCAATATCCTTCTGTTCTCCAAGGCTCAAAACCTATGTCATCCTCAACTTCTCACTCTTTGTCCATCCCACATACACAACCTTTTGCCAAGTCCTATCTTTTCTATTTTCATAACATATCTTGTATATATTCTCTTCTCTCCTTTGAAACACCTGCTATCCAGGTACAGGCTCTCATCTCTTTACAACTGGACTATTACTGTACCATTCTGCTTAGTTCATCTGACGTAAGTCTCTCTCCAGATCAATAACCAAAGTGATCTTCCACATCACTCTTCCTATTCAAGAGACTCCACTGACCCCCTCTTAACAGCAGAATTAAATAACAAATACTGTTTAGCTTTTAAAATCCTTGCCAAATGGACCTTTTCCTATCTTTACAGTATTTTATACTTTATTATTCCTCCATAAATTATAATACAGCAACACTAGTTCTCTTTGTTATTCCTTTCACATCACACTTCAGCTCCTGTTTGCCTTTCCACAGATATATAAAAGGGGCAGTTGTCTTTTCCAAGCATCCCCCATTCTCCTTTCTCCCTTCTGCCTCTTCCATTCCTTGGTTTCATTCAAAACTCAGCTTAAATCCTTCTGCATGACGTACCCATCCCAGATCCTCCCTCAATCTTATCCCTCTGAGATTACCTCCAATCTGCCAGAACATATTGTGCATATGTATATAGCTCTCTACATGTTAGAGCATGAGTTCCTTGGAAGCAGGGACTATTTTTGCCTTTCTTTATATCCTCAGGACTTAGTACAGTACCTGTCCCAAAATAATTCCCTTCGCAAAATTCTGATGACTAGATTTGACTTAATGAAGTCTTTCCTGGTCCTCAAGGATCCTTCCTTTCTCTGAATTCCTGAGGTACTGAGGTTTATCTAGACCTCTGGATCTTAACCTCCATAGCTATGTTTATTCTGACATGCATATTTTATTCCTCCAACTAGATCATAAACCTCCCCAGGGAAGAGACCAGTATTTATAGTCTCTTTTTTCCATCTCTAGCACTCGAAAAAGTAAAAAGTATTCTACACATTAAAAAAGGTTTTTTTAATTGTCCCATACATAATAGTTATTTAAAAACAAATTCATTCTTGGTGTTGATTAGTATAATGAACAGAAATCAACAGAACCATATTAGTGTCTCCATTACAGTATTACAGTTTTGCAAGAAAATGTCAACTGGAAAATCAAAGGTACTTTTTTCTTGAGTGTAAGATAGATTAGTTAATATTAGAAAGAATATAACTTCATTGTTTATTGTGAAGAATAAAATGCAAAATTTTTCTCAGTTTACTTTCAATACTATTTGTTGTAGTATTCAAACAGATTCCAACTCCTTATCAGCAGCAGCAGTATGACTTTGAAGCTTAGATTTGGGGGGGTGGTAGAGATGTTTATATTCGAAGTATTCCTTTATACTGTATCCCTAGGAAAAGGAAGACTTTAGAGAGTTTCTGCATTTTAAATGTTTAAAAATTCAGCATACCAAAAGACTGCTTCCCTGTTTTGTTTTATTCTTTAGCAAGTCCCCATTTTAGTGGGTACATCAGCACTATTGTCAAAAGTATCTGTACAGTTGATAAAACTCCGTTAACATCTGTTCAAACTCCAGTTTCTTGTGTTTGTATGCTGAGTTTTTTTAATGCAGAATCCCTTCCTACTAGAGCTTACAGGTAGGATGAATTGCCAACTGACCAATAAGTATTTCTAATGCTAAAATTTAGTGTACTACGTCTCGAGATAGTTCTGAAGGACATAGACTCAGTTAATGGTCTTTGTTCAAAAGTCTTTCAAATAATGCCAATAAACTTGTTGTCCAAATTCTTTGATACTGCACAGGCAGCACCCCTGATCCTGTTAAGCAGAGAATTATGAAATGTGAGCAAACAAAAGCCTTCAGAGATTTTGTTTTAGATGGAAAGGAAAGGTAAAACTTTCTTCCAAAGAAATAAAATTCTATAATTGAAAGTTGCTGCACTGAATTAGTCTATACTTATATTTTCTGATAGGAATCTGTCCTAGCAACCCCAATTGAGTTATAATTCATCCACTTCTTAAAGTTCATAAAACAATGGATGGCAAAGAGTAAGAGTTGGCATGGCTCTCAGAACAGCAACAGATTAAAAAATTTCAAGCTAACTGTGTAACCAAGATGGCCAAAGAGAGCATTTGCATGGAGAGTTATCTTCCAACTCTGGCTCCACTCCAAAATAGGTAAAACTTTTGTATCTAGAAATACAGAAAGGAATACGCCCCAAAGACTACCAAATCAGTTAAATAAACACTAAAATTAAACTATGGCTAAGATTAATATGGCAATGCCAGTCTTCCAAGAAGAAACAGAAATTTACAAAATTGTTATTATTAAATTTTAATAATATTAAGATCACATATATTTTTTAAACACAACGAGAAAACAAATTTATTTGAAAAAATAAGATTACATGTTTGTTGCTGGCTACCATCAAGATTAGCTACTTATTGTCAATATAAGGAAAAGGTGTTGGGTTTTATTTTTTTAGTTGACAGCAGAAATAGTTGTATTTACAGTTAGAATAGTAATAATAGCTAAAACATATTTAACACTTGAAAAGTTTACAAGGATCTTTACAGATATTATCTTACTTGGTCCTCACAATAACCTTACGAAGGAAGTACTATTCATATTTCCATTTTGTGATTATGACACTGAGGTTGAGAGTATTAGGTGATTTTTTCAGTCATACAACTGTTATCAGAAGGATAATTCAAGCTCATGCCTTCTTGATTCAAAGCCCAGCAATCTATCAATGAAGTCACAGTTTTTTAATGTTATATGTTACTCAGAAGTACCTCCCAGAGTATTCTTCACCCAATGGACATTCAATAAATCAAGCTCTTTATAGAACTTGGAATAGGAGATAACAATGAAGGAAGGAAATAACAAGGTGAAGAATGTTCTCAGTTACAAAGAACATCAAACTTAATTTTTTGTTGTTGTCTGGTCTTTTTCAGTCATGTTCAATTCTTAATAATCCTATTTAGGGTTTTCTTGACCAAGATACTGGAGTGGTTTGCCATTTCTTTCTCCAGCTCATTTTACAGATGAGAAAACTGAAGCATGTAAGGTCAAGTGACTTGCCCAGGGTCACACAGCTAGTAAATGTCTGAGATTGGATTCGAACTCAGGAAGATGAGTCTTTCTGACTCCAGTCCTGGGCACTCAGTCCACTGTGCCATTAAGTTGCCTCAATTTGGTTTTACCTGTACTTAATTTACTTCTCTTATATTCTTTAGAAGTACCATATAGTATGGATACTTACATGCCTTTCTTCTGCATGAATTAATGTAATTCTCATAACAGTCCTATGGGGAGAGTTAGTGCAAGAATTATTATTACTATGTAAGAAATAATTTGTTCCACTAATAAGCAGCAAAATCAGGACCTGAACAAAAGTCTCCTAACTCAGTTTCATGTGCTAGATATTAAACCATACGCCAATAGATTTGCTCCTTAAAAGTTGGGTTTTCCCGAAGAAGTAATGAGAAGATTTCCTTCTTTGCGGGGTGGGGGACGTCTTCCATGAATGTGGAACAATACGTAATGCCCATTCTGCCAGGTTTGATCCGGTGTGTTGTGAGGTTCTAATGAGATAATGTAAAGCCTTCACCAACCTTAAAGTTCTATGTAAATGAATTTAATTATTATTCTTATTAGCCTACTATAGTCACCAGAACTCCAGTCTAATGAAGACTTCATTTTCTGAGCTTTCTATGTATTTCTAATGAATTCAAGCAATGATCATAGAGCAGTTACAGGGGTGCGTTAGTAAGTATTTAACAGCCAGGTTCTGAGGGGGAAGAGGGGAATGTATCCACACACTTAAGTTTACTTGGTATTATTAACACTTCCATAAATTTAGAAATCAACAAAACAATTCATCAAGACCTGATTTGTTACAGTTGCTTATTTCTGAGATATAAATGCTCACACTGAAAATTTAATGATCAGCTTTCCCAAGTGAGTTAGAGCTCTACCATACCCCTGGATTTGATTAATATGCTAGTTAGTTCTGGTGAAATGTTTTTCTCAGCTTTATTTGCTGATTTTTAGTCTTTGTAACAGCAGGGATGTAAAGAGGAATATATTTGGCAATGAAAGTGATAAAAGATTACAATAAAACATTTTATAAAATTAATTTTCATAAAATAGACTATGCTTTCATTTGATTTCCACGATAATTTCAGACTTTATATTTAATTCCTCTTCAACCAGCAGTTGTTCCAAAACACCTTAACTTTGTTTCTCTCACCATCTTTACTCCTCTATCACACAGAAGTGATAAATGTGAACCAAATAAGTTATTCTTTAAAGTGACCTTTTTCATAGAGTGAATATTCTGAGATGCCAATAGTGACATTTTCTTGTTTTCTGTTTAGATTTCCATATAATAGTTTCTTAAATTGAGACATACTACATTAACCAATTCAATAATATTATTAATTCAAAATTAATAATAAATAACAACCAAAGCTACAGCAGAATATAATTTCCATATAATATACTATTCTCCGGTGCATTAATGTTACTTTTAAAAGAATTAAATGCATATACAGTGAACCTCATTAAAATGTGAAATACTATCTCAATGGGACTATTTAAATAAATTTAAACCCGGTTGTACATGTTAAAATATATTCTGTAATACTTCCAATTACTATTATTCTCTATCCATATTAGTGCATATTTAAAGAGTTAAAATATACATCAAGAGAGCCAGAGACAAGACCTTGGAACAGTCAAAACTCAGGGTGGGGGAAATCCGGTATCAATAATAGTATAGCCAAATTCACCTTCTAGCTTGAGTTTAAGACAATTTTCAACAGGAAATAATTTTAACAAATTCTTGCAAATGGTTTGCAAAGTCATTGCATGGCAAACAATTCTGTTAGCCCTGAGAAATCTACATAGTCGACAAGATCCCTCTTTACCATAGACCTTCCTACTGCCCTTATCAGCATGTTATCTTATACCAGATACCATTTGGAGTTATTCATGAGCTTAAAGTTTCTGTTGCGCACACACACACATGCACACACACACTTACATATGCAGAAAATTATTAGATATTTTAAATCATTATAAGATTGCCCTCTTCTTAGCTTTTTGTAGGCTTAAACTAATTTCTTCATGTTCCTAGATATGTGAGTCAATGCTGACATTTTTTACAGCTGTTTTCAATGCTATGAGAAAGATATCTGGAGTTCCACTAAATAAGACCTATTCTGTCCCTTCTCAAGATATCTCTCTCCAGAATAGGTCTTACATCCTTGCCATCCATGGATCAAAACTGGTTTCTTGGATTTTCTGCATGAGACCTTTTGTCTCACCTATAGGCACTAACACAGAAGTCTACAGCAATCTGCAGAGAAAGAGAGGGAAAGAAGATACAACTATATGGTCAAGTCGGAGTAAAAAAAAAATTTAATGGTAATGGGACACAGTAAATAAGAGGTGACTAGACCAAAACTCTTAGGGATTGGTAAAATGAGCATTGTGGCTTCTTCCCTAATACAGTATCCAACACAGGATTGAGAGAGCCGGACTTAGTATAGTATAGCTTTAAGTGGATTAAACTTGATTTCATGACAAAATATCAATGATGAAACAGAAATGGTCAGTGTTAACTAAGAGAGTCAGAATAATACTGAGCAAAGTGTAAAGGGCTTGAAGCCAGAAGAAACAGGGTTCAAATACAGCCTCTGAAACCTACATGTTTTTTTGATCATAAACATTAAATCACTTAATCTTTCAATTTCAGTTTCCTCATCTGTAACATGGGAATAATATCAGTAAACAACCAATAGGTTCATAAAGATCAAACGAGACAGTGTTTGTAAAGTGAACTGAAAACCTCATTCACTAAATCCATCTATCATTTGAGCAGTATCTCCACTAGAATGCCCCAAGAATCTGTTACTGGCTCAGTGCTATTCAACAGTTTGATAAAAGAGTGGGATGAAGGTCTAGACTTAATACTTAATCAAATTTGCCAATGAAATTAACCATGTCATAGTTAAGATCTAAAATGCACGCAGTGAGCTAGAATAGGGGTAAGAAGACAACTGCTCAAGAGCCAAATTCAGCGCAGGGTCAAGCCTGGGTTAGATCAGTGGGCCATATATGACAAGACAAATTTTAATAGAGATAAATATAAAATCATCCACCTGGTTTCAAAGAATAAAGTATAGGACAAGACAAAAAAAATGTGGTACCTCACTTCCATCTCACTACAGAGACTTCCTTAGTAATCGATGGAATGAGGCCCCAGATGATGGCTAACTACTAATCAAGTTTCTAAGAGTAACCTTGAGAGGTTGAGAGCTTTCTAGCACTATTCATAAAAAGACCCATTTGTGCTCCCAACTGACTATCATCTAGACAATTAATTTTTTAAAAAAAGGGGATGCATCCTCCTGATCCCCCATACTGAGGAATGCCTACATAGACATTCTGAAAATGTTCTGGGTATTTTAATGGACAGACATTCACTAGCTATGAAGCTCTTTTCCAGACTATACTGGCCAGAAACTTCAGCCATAATCTTTTTGCTATATTTGATAGATATTTCCAGGAAAGAAAAGAGAAATCATGTTGGAAATCATCCTTATACTCTGAGTCTCAGAGAAAGAATTTCTCAGTTTATCAGCTCTCCATAATTTGCTTGCTTTTGCTGCATCCACAGGTTCCTATTTCTCAGGTCTTCTATTTCCCTATACAATTGCTTGCCTTGTTCTGTGCCAGGAAGTTATAATTTGCACCCACATTATAATTTGTTACTGTAAAAATGGCTGTAATGTCACATTCAATAGAATAATGACCAGTAGTGTAAATAAAAGGAGTTGTGAGGAAGGTTTGTCTTATGAAAATATCATTTAAGCTCAGCAGTTCAGGGATGAGATACTGAATTATAGTATACAGTATGCTAAATATTCAAAAAATGCTTTAAAATACTTGAAAGGTAAAGGCTTAATTTAGATGCTGTATATTTTTCCTTGATTTGGATTAAGCCCAAATGATCATTTTTAAGTTAATGCAAAAACACAGTGGAAAAAAATGAATCATACTTTAATTGCCATAATATTGCATCATTTACTTAAAGTAGAAATGATTGGTGAATCTGGTTTGGCTGTACGTCCTAAACAAGCCAATTAGTACACAGATTAACCTCTGCAATCACTCTCTAGCCAATTGCTTTCCATAATTTTTTCATAAAAATTGTTTGCACTCATATTTCTTAATGAAGCAGGTAACTAGCTTTGCATCTCAGTAATTTGGTCCTTTCAGCTAGAAAAGTTTACAGTATTTTGCTTTGGAGTAATTTACTGCTGATTTACTTGCATCCTGCTCAAAGTCCACATTTTGCAGAAATGCATCAAAAGACTGGAGAATATGGGCTAATTAGATGTGGCATTTGGACACTACTCAAAATACAGGCCTGTTCATGAAAAGTATCGGCTAAGAACACATTCAGCTTCTTAATGTTAAAACTCTGCCACATTCCAGGGAAATAATTCATCTATGTAGCTAGTCCTTTCTTCAAAGTTTATACCAATTCTATGCACAAGCTCTGCCTGTCCTCTCTGCTGCTCAGTGGTAAGTAGTTCTATTATTTCAATCAGAAATCAGTTTGAGCTCTGTGTGTAGAATGCCAAGCAAGCTCAACGTATTGGTGAGCAATCATGATAACTTAAGTAATAATAATTTAGGTACATTTAAAAATATTTTCTGTAGATTTTTTCTTTTGCAATGATTCTAATAAATAACATGGCCATTTCAATACATTCAATTTCAATTGAATAAGCATATATTGATCATCTACTAGGTATAAGGCATTGCGCTAGATGCTAGAAATACGATTTTAAAAAAGTCTCTGAAGTCAACGAAGCTATATTTTACAGGATGGACACATATGTATACCTACTCATATATATGAGTCTATACATTACATATATGTCTATGAGTGTCTATATTATATGGCTTGTTGGTTGTTGACCTTTGTCTTTGGAGAGGAACAAAATGACACCACCATGATAAAATGAAATTTCAGTGTATCCAACTGTGGCCGATCAGACCAACATGATCTCGGAATGCTCTACCACAACTTCGGCACAGATAGTCTGTGTGAATATTTGGGATGGATACTCCAAATCTGTGCATCCTATGTTTACTTTGTGCTGTGTCAATTTTGCTTTACTCAAAGAGCACAGAACCCTTTCTGATGTGGGCACATCATGCTGAGTGGTCCTGTGCCAGTGTCTCCCATGCTGCACAGTGAAATCCAAAGTTCTTGAGAGAGACCTTGAGAGTGTCCATGTGTTGCTTCTTCTGACCACCATGTAATGGCCTGCCCCATGCAAATTCTCCATAAGACAGTCTTTTTGGCAAGTGTACATTTTGTATTCAAACAATGTGGCCAGTCCATTGGAGTTGTGCTCTCTGAAGCATAGTTTGAACACTTGGCAATTCAGCTCAAGTAAGGACTTCAAGTGTCTGGTACCTTATCCAGAATCTTCCTAAGACAGTTCAAATGGAAGCGCTTCAGTTTCCTGGCATGGCACTGGTAGGCTGTCCATGTTTCACAAGCATACAACAATGAGGTCAGCACAACGGTTCCGTAGACCTTCAGTTTGGTAGTCGGTCTAATACCTCTTCTCTCCCAGACTTTTCTTCAGAGCCTCCCAAACACTGAGCTAGCTCTGGCAATGCGTTATTATATTATATATAATACACATATTATATATGTAATTTTGAATATATAGATACATATATGTGTGTATATATACACATAATTATGTATTATATATAGGCTCATATGTGAGTTGTATATATGTGTATAAAGACATATATAAATAATAAAAATATAAAGTAATTTGGGGATCAGTAAGCTATAAAAACTAAGAGGTAGATAGCTTAATACTTAAGAGGTAGCTAGATGGCTTGGTGGATAAAGCATTGGGCCTGGAGTCAGGAAAATCTGAGTTCAAATTCAGCTTCAGACATTTACAGACATTTACTTCAGATATTTACTAACCGTGTACAAGTCACTTAACCTCTGTGTGCCTTGGAGACAGTTAGATGGCTCAGTGGATAGAGTGCTGGGTCAGTCATGAAGACCTGAGTTCAAATCT
The DNA here is from genome assembly GCA_023548195.1 of Bettongia penicillata ogilbyi. Taxonomy (NCBI): domain Eukaryota; kingdom Metazoa; phylum Chordata; class Mammalia; order Diprotodontia; family Potoroidae; genus Bettongia; species Bettongia penicillata. The sequence continues at coordinate 7,353,933 of JAJHZJ010000200.1, forward strand.
AGCCTCAGACACTCACTAACTGCAGGAAATAAGCAAGTCGCTTAACCTCTGTTTGCCTTAATCCACTGGAGAAGAAAATAGCAAAATACTCCAGTATTTTTGTCAAGAATACACCAATAGGGGCTCACAAAAAGTTAGACATAGCTAAATGACTGAGCAACAGAAACAAAGCTATAAAAACTGGAGAGAAATGAGATACACCATGATCTGATAAGAAACAAAACATAAAAATCTTTAATAAAGTAAGAGATTTATGAACTAATAATAATTGTACTAATAATGTTCTTTTCAATATTAATTAACAATTAAATTTATTAATAAAATAATAAATTAGATGACTTCACTCCACATATCCAAAAAGCAACTTCTCATCTTTACGCTTAAGCCCTGCCCTACTCCTACATTCCCCATTACTAACCAGGGCAACACCATTCTCTCAGTCTTTCAAGCTCCCAACCTAGGCGTCATCCTGGATTCCTTACTTTCTCTCTCACTCACACACACCCCTTCCACCATCATATCCCACCTATTGCCAAGGCCTGCTGATTTCACCTTTAAAATATCTCACTCTCCTCTGACATCACTATCACTCTAGTACAGGCTCTTATTGCCTCACACTTGGATTATTGTAATAGCCTGCTGGTGCATCTGCCTGCCTCAAGTCTCTCCCTATTCTAATCTATCCTCCATTCAGCCACTGAAGTGATTTTCCTAAAGCTCAGGTATGATCACATCACCCCCCCATAGACATTCAACTGATATCTCCCTACTGCCCTCAGCATCTAGTACAAAATTCTCTGTTTGGCATTCAAAACTCATCAAAACCTATCTCTCTCCTACAACTCCAGTCTTCTTATATCATATTCCCCAACCACACACCCTTCCATTCAGTGACAGTGACCTCCTGGTTGTTTCTCAAGCAAGATATTCCATCTCTCTCTGGCTGCTCCTCCATGCCTGGGATGCTGCCCCCTCATCTCTACTTACTGGTTTCCCTGGCTTGCTTTAAGTCCCAACTAAAATTCCATCTTTCATGAAGCTTTTCCCAAGCCATCTTAATTCTAGTACCTGCCCCTTCTTTATCGTTATCTATTGAGCACAGATCAACAACCAAGGCCCCTCAGTCCAGCTGTGAGGCATCCAGGTCCAGTGCAATGAGCAAGCTGCCAGCCCCTAAGCCTTGGTGTGGAAGCCAAACCCCTGGGTGCCAGTACAAGAAACTTGGGACAGTGCTTAAAAACGAGAAAAAAAAGAGCCCTGACCATAGAAAGTTGCAATGGCGACAGAGAAGATCAAAACAAACTCAGAAGAGGACAACCATGTCAAAGTACCTACATGTGAAGCCTCAACAGTGAATATGAATTGGTCTAGAGTTCAAAAAGTCCTCCCAGAAGAGCTCAAAAAGGATTTTAAAAATCAAGTAACAAAGGTAAAAGAACAATTGGGAAAAACAGTTATGCAGGAGAATAATGAAAAAAAGACTCAAAAGCTTGGAAAACGAAGCACAAAAATTAACTGAAAGAAACAACTCCTTAAAAAAACAGAATTGGTCAAATGGGGAAAAAAATTCACTGGAAAAAGAGGTATAAAAGTTAACTAAAGAAAATCATTCCTTAAAAATCATTATATATTTAGCCATATATAACTTGTTTCTACATATTTGTTTTCTCTCTTTCTCCCTCATTAGACAGTAAGTACTTTGAGGATAGGGATTGCCCTTTGCCTCTTCTGGTATTCCCAGCATTTATCACAGTGACTGGCACATAGCAGGTATTTAATAAATGTTTATTGACCGACTGACTGATGTTTTCTAGTGATATCTGAGAAGCCTTTCACTTAGGCAGGGCTAAGGAGTAGAAGAACAAAGTAGACACAGCCATGGAAAGGCAGAGCACTGAATTCAGAATGAGAAGACGTGTTTATGAACTCTAGCATCTCAGAAGCAAGTCTGAATCCAGTTTCAGACATTTACTAGCTGTATGACCTGAGCAAGTCATTTACCCTCCATCTCCCCGAGTTTCTTCACCTGCAGAATGAGAATTATTATAGTGACTGCCTTTCAGAGTGGTTTTGAAGATAAAATGAGATACTCTATGTAAAGTCCTTCGTAAATCTTACAGCATTGTGTAAATGTTAGCTATGATGATGAAAACAACGATTTGCTACCTATAGAACTTTAGGAACTTACACTCTCTGGCATCAGTTTCTTCATCTCCAAAATGAAGAAATTGTCCTAAGTAACTTCCCAAAGTCTCCACCAGTGTTAAATATTATGACTCCGTAAATACTCTCTATCCAAATTTAGTACTTGGTCACCCTGAGTTTCACTATCTTTGTTTCCTGATCAATTTGGGATGGGTTTTACCCGCAGGTGTCTGAGCATCTGTGCTCAACATCAGTAGCTCTAAGGTCACCAACACCCAGTAGAAAGTATAAACAACACAGAGAAGACACAATCTTTGCCTCAGGGTCAAAATTCCCCAACTATGCTTGTAGGTTAACTTTTTGATTTCCCTGACTTCAGATCTCTGCAGTTTTAGACCTATGGAGTAGGTCCTTCTGTATCTCTCAGTCTTAAGTAAAACTACCCAAGACTCAAATATGTACTTACCTAAATCCCCACAATGTTTACATGAATGACATTAGTATATTTCCTCGAAACAGCCTGCGTATCTACTGGATGACTCCTGCATAGCTGGACTTCCAGTCATGAACTCCCCTGGCCAAGCTTAATCTATGCTGCTACCCAAATTCTAAGGTGACATTAACTGTTATAAATGAGTTATGTAATGAGTTATAAAGTATCTTCCAAGCTCAATTCTGTGTTTTAATGAACTTGTAGCATCTTCCACAGTTTTACCCTAAGATATTATTTTTAAATAATCATCATTTCCTTAAATTTACATTGTCATATAAATAGTGTAAGTACAAAAAAAAAATGAAAAGTCACTGTGAGCACCTTAAGTTTCTAGGGTTATTTTCCAAGTGTTAGGTTCAAAATGACAAATATGATGTTTTAGGAACATTTGGTGGTTAAACATTTTTTGAAATTGTTACAGAAATCACTAGAAATATGCTGGAGTACTTCAAAACAATTTCTTTCATTTGTTTATAGAACAATTTTATAGGAAAAGTGCAGATAATTGCTTCTAGCTTCCAGAATGATGGCAGGAACATATATCACTTATGCAGACTATTGTGGGCATGTGTATAGAAAAGCAGATGCAAAAGTAGAATCTTGAAAACATCATAATATTCACTGCACACCATCTGCTACCAACCCAAATAAGTCTTTCAATGATTCCAGTTGGTAAAAATAATAATATTATAGCAATAATAACAATAAAGTAATAATCCACATTCATATAGCTGTTACTATAGGTCTGTGAGAAAGGTAATACCAAGGAGGAGCACTTGGGATTCCTTGTAAATGATGACCAACCTGGATACTGAATAAGGGGCTTGAGTTGCCATTTTGACACCTATAGGTTTCTAGAATTACTACTTCTCAATTGAGTAAACATCTCTAGACCACCTTGCTAGCAAATGAATGAGGAAGAAACTAAGGCAAACTCTCTTCAGATTACTCATATCTCGTTTTTCAATTATCTTACAGTTGAATTTTTTTTTATTCTTTATAGCTTAAAGATATTTTTCTTGGTAGAAAAACAAACTATACCCGAAAAAAGAAGCAAAATTCAAGTTCAGTACAGTAATTATATCTAGACTCTGCCATATGGTGCCATCATACAGTGTGGCCCAAACAGTGGTCCTAGCCTTCTGTGATTTTCCTTTTTACTCTTAATATTTTTTAAGTTCATTTTGGCTTTCCTTAGCATTTGTCATCAAACTCAGTTTTTCTAAACTTCAACACTCACAAAAATTCTCTTACAGAACGATGCTGTTTTTCTTTTCTCCTTTTTGGTGTTCTTCTTCTCTTACCTTCCTTTGCTTCCATCTTCCCTACGTGAATTTCTGGTTAGTTCATTTTTAAAAACTTGACAAAATTGATCAATTCCTTGTTTATCCAATTCCACATCCCTCTCCTCCCGCCCAAATTTGTCATTTAAAAAATTAGAAACATTTGTATTATCAACATTTTGTTGTTCAGTCATTCTTTGGTCATGTTCCACACTTTGTGACCCTCTTTTGGACTTTCTTGGCCAAGATACTGGAGTGATTTTTGCCATTTCCTTCTCAAGCTCATCTTACAGATAAGCAAACTGAGGGAAACAGGATTAAGTGACTTAATTGATATTGATTTAATCATTAAGTTACATTAAGTGATTAAATTACCTGGGTCACAGAGCTGAGACGTTACTGAGGCCAGATTTGAATTCAGGTCTTTGTGACTCTGGCCTCGGTGTTCTATCCACTGTACCACCTAGATGTTTCAGAACATACCATCCCTCCTAAATCATCTTCTCTTTATAGAACTTTAGGCCAGGGGGTATTCCCTATTCTTCCTTTAAATTCACTGGAATACATACTCTCCAGATCCAAGGCTTGCATCACACTATACCCACTCTCCCCTCCTTGTCTTAATCAAACTCTTGGATATAGCAGTTTCACTTTGTACTTTGGCCACCAGCTCTTTATTGTTTAGCAGCAGGCCTGGAATAAAAATTCTCCTTGCCAGTTTCTCTATCTTTTGAAGATAAAATAATAATGATAAAAAAAATAATGAAATTAACAATAAAGCAAGGCAGTAATTGATCAATGTCTCTACTTTCAAGCAAAGGAAGAACTTTCTGCTGTCAGGAGATAAAATTCCATAGGGACATAGGTAAACTCTCACACTTTGAGTATCAAAGTCAATTTCACATGTATAAGAAAAGAGAGGCATCGATAGACAGAAGTTATTAGAAATCATTCTGAAAATGATTTGGGGGCTTTATTGGCTCACAAATTGGGCTACAAACTCAATGTGAGTCAGCAGTATGCTGTGGAAATTAAAAAAGCTAATGTGATTTTGGGGTACATGAAGAGTGGGGGCAGCTTACAGGAATAGAGGAGTGACAGTTGTATTGTATTCTGCCTGGAGTCGTTCAGTCATGTCTGACTCTTCATGATCCCATTTGGGGTTATCATGGCAAAGAAACTGGAGTGGTTTGCCATTTATTTTCTCCAGCCCAGTTTATAGATAAGGAAACTGAGGCAAACAAGTTAAGTAACTTGCTAAGGGTCACACAGTAAGTCTCTCAGGCCAGAATTGAACTCAGGTAGATGAACTTTCCTGATTCCAGGCCCAGCATTCTATCCACTGTGCCACCTATCTGTTCCAATGCTATTCCACACCCTCCTTATCTTATCTATTTCTATTGTATGCTACATACCCTTCCACTGCCATTTTCAAGTCACATGAGTAACATTCTACCTAGTGCCAGTGATACCTGAATTTACCTCCTTTCAATAAGATTTCTAGTTTACTTGGTTGTTTTTTTTTTATACATACTATGCATATTTGCATATAGATAGCTGAGGTCATGAGTATTATTTCCCCCCATTTTGGGAAACTGTCTCTTGTGAATTATGGATTTTCTCCATTAATATTCTTTTTCCTATGTTACACCTGCTACTTTCTATGGGAGCAGATGTATAAAGGCAATTTTCTCCCTCCCTTTCTATTTTTAATTTAACACCTTCTTTCATTAGATCTGCAAGTATTCTGGCAATTTTTTTTATTAAATCTCTATCCCTGGTCAATGGCACATAAATATGGTATCTTGGGCCATGATTATAAAATATAAATCAAACTCTCTAAAACTCTCTCATAACTCCTCCCTTGTCTTTTGAAGCTCCTACTTTTAATTGGCATCAGTGATGAAAATAGCACCTGTGCCTTGGAGGTCTTCTGATTCCTTCCCAATACCTGAAAATCCCTAGCAATCTTTTCTAAGTTCCCTCCAGCAGCAGCATCTGTCTTCACGTAAATCAGCAGAAGTGAGTAGTAGTTGTCAGATTTGACAAGTCTCGGGAGGCACTCAGTCATGTCTCAGATACAAACCCCAGAAAGACAATAGACCTCTATGCCTTTTATGTCAAATAGATATATGACTTGGGGCAACCTTTATATCCTTTAGCAATGTCACCAGGCACCAGAATTTGGTTGTATTTTTTTCTTTCCATGATGAGCATTGGATATTCTCTATCTGAGCAATCCCCAGAGAACCTCAATCACCATTTTAGGGAAGCATAAGAATCTATTCCCTTCCCAGAGAGTTTAGCACTAACTTCTATGGAAAAAGAGCCTTCTGGTTTTTTTTAATGAGTCAAAAGGTTCAAAGGTTCTTCTGTCCTTTCTTCCCTGAACTATATAAGAACACAAATATTCTTCCACCCTCTAACCTCTTGAAACAAGATAAACCAGAGAGATTCCTTCAATCTTTTTACCATCTCCTATAGTAAAAAACACCAACTACATAGTTTTGCATACAGATAGCTGTTATTCAGCCACAACAGAAATACAGGCACTGGAAAAATCTTTGCAGGTCTCTGGAGATCTAATTTGCTAAAATGTTCAACTATCATTAACTCTCACCAGTAACTTCCATGGCAAAGTGTTCATTTAACACACCGTGGTTATATTGCAGGGACTTTTTAATTATTGATTTTTCCCATATTTTTTTCATGCTATTTGTTACCAGCAAGGCGATCCAGTGCCCTTAATCTCTTGTCAGTAGTTCCTAGCCAATTTGAGAAACTATCAGGTGTTCAAGGGAATTCAAGAGAAATCCTACTCTTTGGGCCTCTCTCTTCTCTGCTCTCACCATATCATGCACTGGCAATATGTACATTCCGTTGCTGTGGATTTGTACTTATTTGCTCAAACACCTTCTGTTTGTTTGGGCCTTTTTTTAAACAAACATGCCAGTGCAGATGAGTGTCCCCAAAGTTCTCTCATGAACCCTCTTCTCCCTCTATCCTAACTAGCCTAGTGATCTCTTCAGCTCCCATGGGTTCAATTATTGTCTTTATGCAGATGATTCTCTGATGTGTATCTTGTGCAATAACCTCTCTTCTGGGTTCTGGTCCCATATTACCAACTGCCTTTAGGACATTTCAAAGCAGAAGTACTGAAGGCATCTCAAAACAACATGTCTGAAATAGAAATCATTGTCTTTCCCCCAAGTCCTTCCCTCTTTATAACTTTCCTATTACTAGAAGGCACCACTCAGTCATCCAGGCCCAAAACCTCATGACCTTCCTAGACTTCTGACTTGTACTCACCCCACATATCCTTTCTGTTGTCAAATCTTATTGACTTTCTACCTTCACAACAGCTCTAATATACATTCCTTTCTCTTGACTCACACAGTCCCTTATCACCTCTCACTTGGACTACTGCAACAGCTGTCTCATTTCTCTACCTGCCCCAAGTCTCCACTCCAATCCTTTCTATCCATTCAGCTGCCAAAATGACCTTTCTAAAGTGCAAATCTGACCATGTTGATCCCATACTCAATAATCTCTGGGACTCCTTATTACCACCAGTATCAAATATAGGTAACCTAGCTCCGACCCAGATGAGTTATGAAAAAGATAGTACCATGTTATGTGCTGCATAAAGGGAAAGAAATGCGACTGTGGATTAGTAGGAAAAATGCTTTTGGTTTAAATGACTTGGTTCCATATGCTATTCAGGAGAGGTAAATGGAGAAGGATTACACAAAGGTAGTGGAGAGAGAAAAACTGTAGCATGATAGCCATATAGAGTAAGACAACCTCATCATGCCCCAAGACTTGTAATTCTTGGATCCTGCTGGCAATGGACTTCCTTGGGGGAAGACAATTCTGTCTCTCCTTGATTGAACTGAGATTTCATTTTGCTCCTAGCTTAAGAGTTCCTTCTCTCTTATATTTCCTGGTAGATTCTAATCCATAGAATTTTTCCAATTTCTTTTGGCTGTTTTTGTTTAATATTTATTTGTTATTCACTATTTGTGACAGTCTTTTGTTGTAACTAGAGTTTGGTGGGGAAGGGGTAAGATGACAACTGTAAGCTGAGAGTTACCAACCTCTACAAAAATGACCAGGGAAGTAGCTACCATCCCCTAGACAAAGTTTCCAAACTCAAAAAGAAATGGGCCACAAACATTAGGATCCTTGTCAGCACTATATATTAATATTATGTATGTTTTATTATATTTTTATTTCATTAAATATTTCCAATTTAATTTTACCCTGGTTCAGGTCACACTTGGAAGTGTTGTGGGCCACATGTGGCCTACAGGCTGCATATTTGACATTTCTGCCCTAGACTATCAATATTTGAGGTATGACAGATAGATTTCTACCTTAATATCCCTCTTGAATAGAGCCAAGGGAAGGGGTGAGTTCCCAGCTGCCTCAACATGGAAATCACCATCTTTAGAATTTCAAACAAGGCTATTCCAAAGTTTTCCTGTACTGACTCTCTGGAGCTCCTTTCAGTGCATGTCCCTTCCAAAGAGTACCTATAAAATATTCAACTAAGTCCCTTATGTAGATATTCAACATTATTCACAGCATCCTCTGCACCAACTGGAATTCAAGTCTCCCTTCCCATACGTAGCATCCAGCATAGATGGATTCTCTCTCACTCTATCTGGTTGGGAGTTGAATTGTGTATAAAACCCTCACTTACTACCTTTCTAATAAGTATACTCTTTATTCCATGTTCTCTATGACTAAGCTATACCAACATACTTGCTATTTCTCACATATATGGCACTTCCAAAATCTGTACCTTCACACTTGCTGTCACATACTTAGAAAGCTTTCTCTTCTTCCTGCTGCCTCCTCCCTTCCCAACTCAGCTCAAATCTCATTTTCTGCAAAAATAGGCCTTCCCCAGTGCCCAGTGTCAAACCTTAGCTATTGCTATGAGGTTGCCGTTCTTTATCATCTATCTATCTATCTGTCATCTATCTATCTATCTATCTATCTATCTATCTATCTATCTATCTATCTATCTATCTATCTATCTATCTATTTACCTACCTACCATAAACCACATATACTCTCTCTGATTCTCTCTCTCTGTATACATACATATACATATATATATATATATACTATATTTACATACATATACACTGACACATAGACACAAAGACACACACACATATATATGTGTGTGTGTATAAACTGGTATATATATATGCATGTATATATGTATATCGATAGGTAGATTAGATCAATAGATAGATACGTACATATAGATATTCCCCTCACTGTCTCTCCTACTAGAAGATGGGCACCTTGAGAGTAGGGGACTGTGTTTTTGAGTTTGTTTGTATCTTCAGGATTTTGTGTAACGCCTAGCTAGCTTAATAAAAGTTTAACAAATGCTTGTTGACTGACTCGATGAATATTGTCCCCTTAAAAATAGTCACTCTGGGAAACCATGCACTTGATACAAAAAATTCTGTCATTGTTCAAGTTTCTCGAATTTTTACTTTAAAAATTGCCCTTAGAACTAATCTATAAGAAAGTCTCATTGCTTCATAGGCATACCTCATCACACATATACTCATTCATCAGACCTGGTTTCAATCATCTCTTTACAGTTTTCCAAAATGAAATCCACCTTCAAAAGGATGAAACTGCTCCGCAAGGGAAATTCAAAGGAATGGAATGTGAGCTCTGCAGAAAAAGGCATTCCAAAAATGCTTTGAGCAAAGATATTGTCAATTCAATAATCTCCTAGCCTCCACATATGACTCCTTTGAAGGAGATCATGTCATTCCTTTGGATATGTTAATTCCTGATAGGTTTGTTAAAAATAAGTTGTCTTATTGTCTTAGAATCACAGCTCACACGTAGAGTAGTTTTAACATTTATGGGCTACAGATAATCTATCAAATCTACTGCTCATAAATGCAAAGGAGAGATAAAAAATAAATTAGACAGATAACAAGAGATAAATAGCACACTCTCCAGCACATCTGTTAGTGATTTTTGTCATTACATCCAGAACTGAACTCCAGCTCTGTCACTGGCTGTGTCCGCTTTAAGTCACTTTTCTGTTCCCTCATCAGTTGGACAGGGTGATTGTGAAGGTTTTAAATTCTATAATTTCTTTGACCTTTATTTTCTTTCCATGACTGCTGGCTGGATTTTCAGGAAAAAGATACTACAGGTCAAACTGATTCTTTCTCTTTCTCCTGTCAAGTTTTCAACTCTATTAGGGAATCTTCAATAACCCTCTCAACCACTATTTTTTCCCCTCTTGTTTTAAAACTACACAAGCAAATAGCCTGGGAATTTAGAATATTCCCTGTCTATGCTGTAAAATATTCCCTGTCTATTCTAGCCTTTCAAAAAAAAAGTTACTGAGTTTTGTTGTTTGGTTTGGTTATTTTTTTGTTTATTCTTTATTAAACCCCTTTGCAAACACTTTCAAGGAAGTATATATGGAGAAAAAAATAAAAAAACAACTTCCAGGAATGAAAAATTCAGAAAGGCAGAGAGTAAACAGGATTAGTCAACAATTTTAAGGGAAATTATATGCAATCGAACAAGGGGGGAAAGTCTTGATTAGAAACTTTCAATTAATATAGAAATAGCTATATTTTGAATAAATATTTTCAATTTGGTATCAATTCAGTAAATATTCATTAAGTTCCTATTATGTGCAAGGCATATAAAGCATTACAACAAGCATGGTAGAAGCAAAGTTAGGGAGGACATAAACCTTGTTCTCAAGTAATTTATAATTTAGCAGATTGCACTGGGCAGCTACTTAACCTTTGAAAATTAAGCCTACTGAATATAGATAGTAACCAAGGAAAGCTCAGAGACTGTGAGCTCCCCTGCAACAATGTTTTTCCCCTTCATTTTGCCAAATGTAGTACTTACTCCCAAAGCATTTATACTTACAGTTTTTTAATAGAATCCTCCAAGTGGTTTTTGATTGGTGAGTGCAACAGGAAATTTGTACAAAATGTTCCCTTTAAGGGCAAAATAAATATGAAAATAGGTTTAATTCAACTCAACATTTTATATTTCCATTTTTACTTTACAGATAAAGACATGTCAAGTGTCTGAAATCTCCTCCTATTTTCATGATTAAAAGAAAACAAAGCTTGCTTATCTTCACCCGATAAAGAGGTGTGACACTAAAACAAACTTCAATTGGAATTAAATGCTACACTGGATATATATGATGCGTTTCTCCAAGGTAGCTGTGAAGTTCCATCAGAAATGCTTAGATTTTCAGAGCAGGCTGAACCGCACCTAACAAAATTAAAGCACAAGGTCTTCATGCGGCTAGATGAGTTTCTTACTTTTTTTTTTTTAAGAAAGGAAATCAATATTGACAATTCTGGCAGAATATAATTTGTTTTTGTTTCTTTTTTTCTTTTCCTTCTGACACATACACTAAAGTACTACAATTTCTGTTACATAATGCTTGACTCATAAATGAAATGATAGCTGTCAAATCATTGATTGGGCCTACATTTCATTTCATTTTTCAAGTGTTGAGAGTAAAAAAAGTAAAAGAGAAAGAAGAAGGAAAGGAAGGAGAGGAGAGAATTTTTTTTTTCAAACTAAATTGTGAGGATACTGGCTGCCCAAGGCCAATCACTTCTTCAAAGGAAAGAAAGGTCAAGAATTGACCAAAGAAAGGTCTTTCTGCCTCTGCCCACAGAAGAGCTGCCTTTATAGGATGACAAAGGCAGAAAACCTCTTATGGAAAAATAAAAATCTACAGAGTACCACAGAATCAGTGATTCCTTGCCCCCACCTGCAAAGAAAAGTGTTCTCTTCTTGTCATCCTCCATTAATGAAAGAATGAGAAGAGTGTTTCCACTGCTTTTTCAAAAGCATTTGTCATTCATCTGGTCCTATGCAGTTAAGTTGATTTGTATAGTAAGCAGATCACTCAGGCTTTTTGCCCTAGCTGAGCACAAAGCTCTTCAACATAATGAGGACCATCAGACTCTTTAGAGTTATTAGGGAGGGATACTTTGTAGAGAGCCCCAAATGCACTGGACTCAAGAATGGATATTTTACATGGAAATTTGACCTAACTGGTGGCAGACCCGCTTTTCAAAATTATTGCTTTTTAGAGTTAATCTTATCCAGTAAATATTTTTACTATTTTGTCATATTTATTGTTTACAAATATGATATTTACTATGAGGGAAAGAGTGGGAGATTAGTTGAAGTGGTAAGGAGTAAAATGTAGCATTCAGCTAAGCAAAGTAACGTCACAAGGTAAGGGACCCTTCTTTTCTCTTACAGGGTAGACATCCTGCTTCTCAGTCTTCTGGAAGAAGTAAGGATAGGTAGCAAAGTGCAATGAGTACAAATATTGTGTGGGTAATTCATGAAAAATGTAATGTGTCAACTTATGGAGCTAAATTATTTTAGTGTAAGGATGGGAGTAGAATTAATCAATCACCTACCTCACCTACAGTAACTAAGAAAATGCTGAACATTTATACCTTGATGTTGTCCTGCTACTGAATCAATCAAAGTCACTAAACTAACTGTGAAAAGTGCTTAATTAGTTTGGAAGGAATGAAAGTCACTGGATACTACAAGATCAGTGGGATTGGTTAGGGAAATTGATGGTTAAAATAAGAAGCAGTTTGGAACCCAACATGCAACTTACAGGTCAGCTATATAGGGAGAAGCAGTTCTAGCAAAGACCATGAGAGGGAATTATTCTAGACATTAGGAAGCAAAAGAACTTGTCTTCTCCTCTTTCACCTCCTTGACTAGACTAAGATCTTGTGAACTTCAGAAGGTCAAAAGATTCTGGACTTCCCACAGGTGTCCTAAATATGTCCCTGGAACAGCAGGGGTTACATTAGGAGTTGAAGATAAACTAAACACATTAAGGAAGCACAAACTGGGGAATCTACAAGATGGCAAGCAGAAAGCCACACCATAACTAATGGTGCCTCAGGAAAAATGTACAAAGAACTTCCAGCAAAAATACTTCTAGAGAAAACTCCTAGGAATATTGTAGCCAAATTCCAGAGCTCCCAGGTCAAGGAGAAAATATTGCAAGCAGCCAGAAAGAAACAACTGGAGTATTGTGGAAACACAATCAGGATAATACAGATCTAGCAGTTTCTATATTAAGAGATTTCAGGGCTTGGAATATGATATTCTGGAGGTCAAACGAGCTAGAATTAAAACCAAGAATCACCTACCCAACAAAACTGAGTGTAATACTTCAGGGGAAAAATTGGTCCTTGAATGAAATAGAGGACTTTCAAGCATTCTTGATGAAAAGACGAGTTGAATAAAATTTTGACTTTCAAACACAAGAATCAAGATAAGCATGAAAAGGCAAACAGGAAAGAGAAATCATAAGAGACTTACTAATTTACATTCCTACACAGAAAGATAATGTTTGTAACACTTGAGACTTTTCTCAGCATTAGGTGTTGGAGAGATTATACACATACACACACACACATACATACATACATACACACACACACACACATATATATATAGACAGAGGTGACAAGGTGAGTTGAATATGAAGGGATGATATCTAAAAAAATAAAATTAATGGCTGAGAGAAGAATATATTGGGAGAAGGAGAAAGGGAGAAACAGAATGGGGTAAATTATCTCTCACATAAAAGAGGCAAGAAAAAGCTTTTTCAATGGAGGGGAAGAGGGGGAATGTGAGAGGGAAAAAGTGAACCTCATTCTCATCACATTTGGCTTAAGGAGGGAATAACATGAACAATCAATTTGGCATGAAAATCTATCTTACACTACAGGAAAGTGGGGGGAAAGGGTTAAGCAAAGGATGGGGGCATGATAGAAAGGACGGCAAATGGAAAGAGGGCATAATTAGAAGTAAACACTATGGAGGAAGAACAGGGTCAAAAGACAGAATAGAATAAATGGGGAGCAGGACAGGATGGAAGGAAATTAGTTAGTCTTTCAAAACATGATTGTTATGGAAGTGTTTTGCATGACTACACATGTGTAACCTATTTCCAATTGCCTGTTTTCTCAGTGGGGATGAGCGGGGAGGAAGGAAGGGAGAGAAGGTGAACTCAAAGTTTAAAAATGAATATTAAAAATTGTTTTTACATGCAAGTGAGAAATAAGACATATAGGCAATGGGATCTTGCCCTAAAAGAAAACAAAGGAGATGGGGATAAGAAAAGGGAGGGTTGTGAGAGAAGGGAAGGTAGGTTGGGGGAAGGGAAAATCAGAATGCATGCTGTCTTGCGGTGGGCAGAGGGGAGAGATGGGGAGAAACTCTGAAACTCAAAATCTTGTGGAAGTGAATGTTGAAAAGTAAAATTAAATTAATTAATTAATTTTAAAAAATACCCCCAGCAGCACTTAGTCACCCCTTGTGCTACATAATTTCATCTCAGTAAGCCCAGTTTTCTTGGATTCTGTACATATTGTTGAGAGTGTGTGTCTCAGACTTCTTTTTGAAGGGCATATACCAACTGTTTTTACTATACCACCTTAGTAAATACTGATTTCTAAAAGCTAATTGTCCAGTTAATTATTACCAATTGGTCATTAATGGGGTAAGCACAACAGTGGAAATTCATGAGTTATAAGCTTACAATGTTATCTCCAACCCCTTAAGGTTACCCCTAGAACTCCAAAGAGACAAGTAACCAGCCTTCCCCTGGAGACACAGATTACTGGGGCAAATTAAGTTTTGGAATAGTATTCCCGGGACACTTCTTCTTTAGGTTGATTGTGCAACCACAGTAAGGTATGCTCTGTTTCCTCTGCAATTTAAATATTAAGAGGGGAGGGTGTTGTCAGAACTAATTTATGTTTGAGTCTACACTACAGGAATAAAGTCAGGAATCTTAAGCACAGCTGGACTTGAGGAGTGTTTGTGCTTCAGAAAGAATGATATCCCTGTGTATCTCTAAAGGGAAACAGTTCAAAAGAATGAACAGAATTACAGAGTTTTAGAATATCCAGAAGGAATCCCAACACTGTCACCCAACCTCTGGCTAAAGACCTCCACAGGGAGGGAACACCGCCCTTCAAAGCATCCCAAAGGCTCTAATTGTTGGGAGGTCTTCTTTTGCACCAAATCTAAACCTTCCTCTTTATAACATCTACCCATGCTTTGGGGACAAAGAAAGAAATTTCAATCCCTCTTCTACTTAATATCTCACTAAATACTTAGAGGAAGTTAGCATGCCTCCTAGAAGAGATGACTCAATGCAGCACTCTCTCTCTCTCTCTTTCTCTGTGTCTCTCAGTGAATGTGTGTGTGTGTGTGTGTGTGTCTATGTCTCTATCTCTCCCTCTCTCTCTCTCTCACACACACACACACACACACACACACACACACACACACACACACACACTCTAGTTCACTAAAATCCCTCCATGTTTTTAAGACAAATTATCATCAAACTATGCCCCATCTTGTGAAGTTGACATTTTTCATGAGGGTTAAGATTGTGTTTGTCCCTACTGAAGGAAACAAGCATCTAGTAAGAGTCTACTACATGCCAGGCACAGTGAGTGCTAAGCACTTTATAAACATTGTCACCTTTGATCCACATAACTACTGAGGAAAACGTTTAGCTAGTTGTTTATTTAGATTTTTTTATTTAGATGATGATCCCCATTTTACTTGATGTAACTGAGGCAAAGAGAGTTGAAATGACATACCCAGGGTCACACAGCTGGTAAACGTTTGAGACCAAATTTTAACTTGTCATCCTGACTCCAGGCCCCGTGCTCTATCTATTGCACCATCTAGTTGCCTCTATTGAGATATATGTCACAATTCACTCCACTGCCTGTCATATCTTTTTGGAACAGTCAGTGATTCTGAAATACTACAATTCTATGTCTAAGGTAAACCATGCCAAATGTAGGAAGTTTCTCATCTCTTTTTATAAATTAATTTCCTGTTTTTCCTCTGCTTCTCTCCCTTTAATTCTATTCATAATTTTAATTCCCATGCCACATCTATTATTTCTTCTCCTCATACCATAAACCACTACAGTTTTGTTTTTTTTTTAAGCTTGAGATGTCCCTTTTTTGGCACATAACTTGGCTCACTAATCCCTTCCCTGACACATGAAAAGAATGAGAGGCAGCAGAATGCCCATGGATCTTCCTTTGTCATTTAAGAGGTTTCCATTTAAAGCATTTTTCTTTATTTCTTTTTGTACTTCTCTGTTACCCAGCCCATACAACTTTAAGTAAACCAAAAACCATTTAAAAAACTCCTAGGTATTTAGGATCCTAGAGCTTTCTTCCTACTGCTTTTAAAATAATAATGATAGACAAAGCTCTGCCCAACTACCCTTTCCAGCTGACCCTAGGGTGGCATTTGCCATCACTTCTACCACTAAAACCATCAAAATAATCTTTTTGTCAAGTTTCTTTTTGTTTCCTCCCTTACAGACTTGCTTATGGTGCTCAGGGGGCTAGTAAGAGTTACAGGGGAGGGACAAAAAGGGGTTATTGAAATCTTGCACAGGATTAAAGTAAGCAGTTAAGGATTGTTCTTTCATAAACATCAACTGTCTAGGTGCTGTGGCCTGTATAGGACAAACATCATAGTGTTCAATGGGAAAAATTAGACATTTACATAGTTCTTCCTTCTGCTTCCTTGACAGGCAGAAGAAAGGGTTGCCCAACCCAGAGCTGCTAAAATTTACAAAGATTGGAAGTCAATAAATCAAGAAGAATTTATTAAAGCACTACTACATGTCAGGCACTATGTTGAGCTCTGGGTATACACAAAAGCACAAAACAAGCCCCTACCCTCAAAAGACTTAAAATCTAAGTTTTGTACAAGTAAGACAAATATAGGATAAATTCAAGACAATATCAGAAGAAAGGCACTACCATTAAGAGGTACCAGTAAAGACTTCTTGTTAAGATGGAATTTTTAGCTAACACTTGCACAGGACTCATTGGAAAAGACCCTGGAAGACTGAAAGGCAAAAGGAGAAGGGGATAAAAGAGGATGAGATGGATAGATAGTGTCATAGAAGAAACAAATATGAGCTTGGACAGACTTTGGGAGATAGTGGAGGTTAGCAGGGCCTGGTGTGTTATGGTCCATGGGATCATGAAGAGTCGGACACAAATGAATGAACCACAAATGAAGGAAATCAGAAAGTAAAGATGAGGAAGGAGAGCATTCTAGGCATGAGGGGACAGCCAGTGAAGCAGTATGGTCAAAGAACAGCGTCTCATTCAAGGGACAGCAAGGAAACCAGTGTCGCATGTCTATAAGCAACGTAGAGGGCAAGAAGATAGAAGACCAGAAAAGTAAGAAAAGATCAGGTTAGGAAGGGCTTAAAATCCAAAAAGAATTTTATATTAGATCTTGGAGATAAGAGGAAGTAATTATGTTCATCCTTCGTTGCCGAAGAAGACATGATGATATGACTTGCCCTTGACTTTGTTTTGAGTGAGGGAGGGCTGTGCAGGCCACCAGCCTCACTTCTCCTCCAGGGCCATGAGTCCCGTGACCTGATATTCCTCAGGATGACTGGGGATGACCCAGGATTCACCGGGAGATTGGGCCCTTCAGGCCAAGGTCTTTGCAGGCACTCACTTAGGGTGAGGCAACGCCTGTTCATTGAATAGGCCTGTTTAAGAAGTAGCCAGGGCATGGCCCCTTTAATGAGGCCAAGGAAAAGAAAGGCATCAGGCTGGGAGGGAAACAGCAAGTTAGTATTGATAATCAGTGTAAAGCCAGGAGGGTCCAGGTCCAGATGAGCCCTCAGGCAGAGGCCCATTGGTAAGGTTTGGGGAGAGGACAGCACAAATTATCAATAGTAACTGTTGCTGTTTACTATCATTATTTTATTATTTTTAATCTTTCCTAAATCAGTAAAATCAACTCACCTTTATATTCAAAGGAAAGAACACTTTTACTTGATTTGTCAGGTCAACGTGCTTAATTCCAGTTTCCCACAAGTGCATAATATATACTATTTAGGGGCAGTTAGATGGCACAGCGGTCAGAGCAACAGGCCTAGAGCCAGGGAGACCTGAATTCAAATTTGACCTGAGACACGTACTAGCTGTGGGAACCTGGGCAAGTCACTGAACTCTGTCTGCCTCAGTTTTCTCATCAGTAAAATGAGCCAAAGAAGGAAATGGAAAATTACTCTTGCATCTTTGCCCTGATAATCCCAAATGGTGTCACATATTGTCAGACATGCCTGAAAACAATCAAACATATACCATATAAATGTTTATTCCCTTTCCTTCCCCTATATACTGGGCCACCTAATTGTGTGTGTGCATGTGGTGGAGGGTGCTGTTTAAAAAAGGTAATTTAAAAACAAGGTCAAAGTAAAATTTTCATTTTTCCAATATATTTTTTTTATCAATCAGTTAGTAACCATTTATTATATGCCAGACACTGTGTTAAGCATTTTACAAAGAGTATCATACCTGATCCTCACATCAATACTTTTAATACCCCTATTATACTATTCTACAGATGAGAAAATCGAGGCAAAAGAGAATTTTTTTTAAAGTGACTTGTCCAGGGTCACACAACCAATAAAGTGTCTGAGGTGGGACCCAAATGCAGATCTTCCTGACTCCAGGCCCAATGCTCCATCCACCATACCACCTAGCTGCCTTGGCAGCAGAGTAGGAGAATGAGACTGTCTGGCTTCAACCACAGCTCCCGTGGGTGACTTCACCACAGGTCTACAGTCTGATCTTTACCTTTGTAGATGTGACTTTCTAAAAATGAGTATAAGAGGGCAGCCCTAATGCCAGCACTGTGCACTACTGGGACTCATATTTGTAAAATCACTGGACATTTACAAAAGGTTTACTTTACCCTAACAAAGTAAGGCTATGCAGCAAAGGTACAGTCATGTGGCACCCTCTCTCCTATATTTTCCAATATAATTCTAAAATTTTTAAACCCCAAAGATACTACTTGTTTCAAAATTACTTACAGTTTAAATAAAGGTCCTGGAATAAGTATTATAAAGAACTTAATTAAACTGTGCTAAGTGCTTTACAAAGACGAGTTTATTTGATTCTCCCACACACCTTGTAAAGAGGGGTTATTATTATTTCTATTTTATAGTTGATGAGACTGAGGTAGACAGTGACTTGCCCAGAGTCACACAGTAAGTGTCTGAGGCGGAAATTGAACTCAGGTCTTCCTGACTCCTGGGCTCAACTCTGACCTTCCCTTCCCATCAATCAAATAATGGGAAAAGACAAAGGCTGTAGAAATAGCACAATACAACCTAATTCTTCACAGGATATACGCTCCTCCCACTACATATGGTCCCTGGACTTCACTGGCTAAGGTCCATCCTTAGATTAGATTTTCTGGAAATGAGTGTCTGTTGTATAGCTGTTAGATCCCACAGACCCAGATAATGTAGGCAGGCCTAAATTGCTTTTCTGCCCATGTGTCCTCAACATCTCCCTTTGGGACAATCAGTGATTATTGTTTGAAAAAATGCATACAATACCAATTGAGACTTGTTATTTGTTAAACTGCCTACTCAACCATGAAATCATGGAATAATTAGGCTGGTTCAACACTCTTTCTCTGGGCTAGATCATCCCTAAAATTGCAGAGTATCTTGCACAGCCCTCCCTCACTGAAAACAAAGTAAAGTGCAAGTCGTGTCATCATTTCTCTGATGTCATGGTCCTCCTTGAAAACAAAGGACAAACACATAAGATCTTACATTCACACATATACTAATTTGGATAAAACTAACTTTTGCTCTTTTAAAAAACAAAGTTGAGACTTCCTTTTATTGAAATGACATTTCCCCAGCAGCAATTAGCTACATTTTGTCAAGTTAATGTTTTTACTCGCCTATCTTTTGATTCCTTAAATGAAAACAAAGTGAAAACCTGAAGTGGAAAAATCCCATAATTTTTAAAAGACTCATATGCCTTTAACATGGAAGTCTTAATGTACGATGCCTGGCACACGGCAGGCATTGTGTAAACTTTTATTGGTTGATTATCCATTGACTCATTTAATACATGTTATGCCTAGGAGAATCCTCTCTTAGCTTAAAAAGGCCAAGGTCTCTCTTTCCATCCGAGGTCATCACTAGTTATCCTGATGACTCTGGAGGAGAGAGTGAGGCTGATGACTTGGCACAGCCTTACCTCACTTAAATCCAATTCACTTGCAAGTCAAGATATCACTTTCTTCATGTTCTTGGTCCCCTTTGAGAATGAAGAACCCCACTATTAATGGAGTAAAAATGAAAAAAAGTAACCTCAAGCTGGGACAGTATCTGACAGAAAATATTGCTTTATGGAAAAAATCATCTGACAAGATTTCTTACTATCCACAAGGTAGCAAGAAAATCACTGTACAAATACTTGTTTTTCTTTCTTTTACTTTATTCTTTGGGCCCAAGAAATTGTTTTATTTTTTAAATACAAGGGAATTGTCACTCTTAGTATTAATTGCCTGGGTTGTCTGATATTACAAAATCATATTATCTTTTCAATGTAACTCCCAAAACAAAATCTCATAGGAGTGATTTTTTAAATCCCTAGGAAATGGCAATTATTTTCTTTTAAATATGTTACTATGAGTTGTGAAAAGATGACATTAAAGAAGAAAGCAAATCACCCAGTGTCTCTGAGTATTTTTTTAAATCAGTCCTTTCCAGTCAGGTTGGGTTTATTGTCAATCTTTGTTTTTATAGTACATAGTGAATCAAGCAATGTGGAAAAAAAGTTTTTGTCTGCCACAAATTTACCAAAAAAGTTTTTTTTAATTTAATTGAAATTCAAAAAAGAAACAACAAAAAGAACTTAAAATTTCTCAACCACAAAGGTTCAAACTTCAGCCAGGGCTCTCTTCTTTATCAAGCATAATTTATATGATGGTCTGTTTCTCTACTCTTCCCCGCTCCAAATCTCCATGTTTAAACAAAGTTAAGATACCTTTCATATATTTGCACATTTTAAAAAGAGGAATGCAAGCTGCCTTCCAAAGGAAAAAACATCAGTTTGATAAATACAGTTGTTCATTTTTAAACCCAAAAGAATAATTAAAATATTCAATAAAAGTACATAAATCATGAATCCACTTTAACCCTCACTAAAATAAAGCTAGTTTCAACAAAGAACATGTCGTCAGTCCTTAATCATTCCAATGTACTAATTATGAGGCATAAAGCTGCTAAGTGGCACAGTAGATACAGTACCAGGCTTAGAGGCAGGAAGATTCATCTTCCTTACTTCAAGTCTTGCCTTAGATACTTACTAGGTATGTGATGTTGGGCAAGTCACTTAACCCTGTTTGTCTCAGTTTTCTCTACTATAAAATGAACTGGAGAAGGAAATGGCAAACTGCTCCAGTATCTTAACCAAGTAAACCCCAAATGGGGTCATGAATATCACACATTTCTAAAGACCAACTGAACAACAAAAATTATGAAACTGAAATTCTTCTGGGACTATAGCTAAAAAATGAAAACCTTTGTTTCCATCCTGTAGGCAGTTAAGTAAATAGATATCCAAACAGCAATAAGTGAGAAAGGTCATCTTTAGTCTTAGATGTTCACCAAGACCAACAGATGGTCAGGTACGATAAGTATCATACTCTAAGACATTTTCAAACAATGTATTTGAAAGGGAAGTTAAATATATTTTCAAAAACTAAAATATCAAACTGCAAAGGTATAATAAGATAATTCATTTACCTCAATTCATCTCTGCCTGAGTTGAAATCTTTTAGATTACATTCTAGTTAAGCCATAAAATGGCTCAATAAGTTTTGTGTTATATTCTGATCTTATGTAGCCATGTTGTGTAATTTTGTATTATGTATATATAAAATTACACACATATACATACACACATGTAAACATATACATGTGTGTATACATGCACACACAAAGCCTACAGTGCAGCACAGCATGACATTTTAAAAATAGTACTTAAGTTTATAGTAATTTAAAATCTATATTCTGGCCACAGAACTGCTAGATCATAATGTTTCTCAGTTGTATGTCTGACTAAACTATTTAGAATCTTTCATAACATCTAAAGAATGAGCTCTGTCTGTCTAAGTAAAACCCAGAAATTCATAGTTTATGGGGCTATCTGATGAAAAAGGGAAATATAGCATCAAGGAGCAGAAGGCTCAGTAATGAATTCCATAATCAGGGTCTATATGCCTAAAAGAGACAAATGGAGCAAGGTAAGGGCTAGACAAGCCCTATAATCCATCTCTTTATTTTTTTTCACAATAATGCTTCTCCCTTTAAAAATATACATATATACGTGTATACATACACACACACGTATATATATTGTAAATGGGATATAGGTGGGGGACAGTTCCCTTCAAGTACGCTTGCAAAGAGCTCATACTTTCCATTGTTTTCAGAGGACTAGAAAGTATTTTCTGATTTTCTTCTTGAGCCAGTATAAAGTGGTTTGCATGAATAGGCAAATCTGCAGTTTTTTAGCAGTGGTTCTGCACACCAGTAGCTGTTGTTTAGGACTCTGGATCATAAACAGCCCAGAAATCTTAGGGATTGTGTGTTTCATTTCAATAACAACTTGCTGCAATTGCAAAACACCTAAAAGGTTTGGTGGTGTGCTTTTTTTTTTGTAAAGATAATTTTTAAGAAAGGAAGAGGGAGAGCAGGTGAGAGGGAGAGGAAGAGAAAGAGTGGGAGCAGAAGGAGAAGAAAAGGGGAAGGATGAAGGAAAAAGAGAGAGGGAGACATGGAAAGAGAGAGGGAAAGAGAAAAGGACAGGAAGAGGAAAAGGAAGAAAGGGAGAGCGAGGAGAGAAAAAGGAGAATGTGAGAGAGATCAGAAGAGGAAGGAGAGGGGGAGATGAGAGAAAAAGAGAGAAGAGAGGCAGGGGGGGACATCACTCCTAAATTTCATTGTCTTTGGCATTTTAAAATGTACTATAACCAATGACGCTATCTCATCAAGAAATCCCTCCTCAAATCGTCCTTCAAATACAAAAGCCCACAAAACAGGACATAACTGATATTTATCTATAGTGAAACCCCCTGCCCCAAATAGAGCAATTAAATGAAGTCGGGGTTGTTGTTTTTTTAATCATCTGAAGAATATATGGCATATTTTCCCCTCAGGAAGCCACTGACCTTTTTAAGCTGGAAAGCATGTTTATACGTTGAAAATTTCTTTTCTCTTAAAAGGTACGTTAAATTTAATCAAATTTGGTCTTCCTCTATTTAATGAAAGCTTCAGGGCTTAGAGGCTGCATTTGTGGGGGGATAGCAGCCAAACAAAAGCACACAAAGTATAATAATATCAATGTAAATTGCATCTAACATTCGGATGGACCAGTTGTCTGGGAAAGTGCACAAGGCCATCTGTCTGCTAGATTGGCAAGCACCCCCTGAATGGAGTTCCACAATACTGAGGAAGATAGAGCCAAGGAAACAAGGTAGAGAAATTCAACTCAGTTGTGGCAGTGCTAGCCCAGCCACTTGCAAGGTGCACAGTCAGATGATTTTTGTCTGCCTTTTCCCCCCTTAGGAAAACTTTATTATCTTTCCCAGCTGCTACTTCAACTAAAAACAAAAACTGATTTAATTAACATTATGAAAATACAGTTGAGATTCTTTCCAATCTCTTTCTATAGGATTGATCTAATATTCACTCATTAGCATTATTATCCATGTACAGCACTTAATGGGCCCAGCTCTGCCGCAGGCTTTGACAACCTCATATCCTGGTGGATGAGCCACAGCTGACTGCTGACTGGGAGAAGCAGGAATCTTTAGTGCTGTCACTCTAAGGGATTTCCGAGCTTCTACCTAGAGAGTTCTGACTTCAGAAACAACAAGAGCTTAAAAAGAAAACGCTCAAGTATTTATTGACAGCCTTGAGTCCACCATAAGAAAATACCTCTGATGTATGGAAAGGGGTTTGCCAGCAAAGCCTCACGCTGATTGATTTGAGAAATTCCTAGAAGCCACACAAAGGGACCAGAGATTGAAGCTGGAGGTTGAATCATAATATATTTATTATCCTGGAGGTCCTTTGCTAAAAGTCCTGCCTGACTCCTTATTCCCAATTTATCCCACCACTTTTGGAGTCTTTCCTCTTTCTTTTTATTTTATCCCTTTTCTTCCTTTTCATCTGTTTTCTTCTCTGTTTTTCCTTTTTCCTTCTTTACCTCCCTTCCTTTCTAACCTCTCTTTACTCTGCTCTCTTCTTCTCTGCCATTGACACCACCTACATCATCAGGCTCAAGCAGAATCAAAGCCAATCCTGCTACCAAGGAAGAGGATGGACAGACCCAAGGCTGGCCTTACATGAAGGTACAATAGGTAACCACTTAAAGTCTGGGATACAGCATATGGTATGTCAGAAAGGAAATTCCCCTACTCACCATCCAAAATATCTCTAAGTCAGAGATTCTTCATTATGTTATGTCTTATTATCTGAAAGCACATCAATTAGATTTATTTGGGTTAATATGGAAATTCTCCTGGGAGGACCAAGAAGGAGTTACTGGGTCATAAGAGCTATTCAAACCTTGGTACAAATGTATTCCCTTCCAGAGAATTGTGGAAATTGGGAATTGAAGGAAAGTAGAGGAGTAATAAAAATAATTTTTGAGTATGGATACTTGTAAGGGAAAGGTAGACCTCAGTGGAATACTCACCAGGTTTGGTTTTGGGCAGCCACAGATCTGTGAAAGGTATCACAAGGGTGATAGGTGATTTAATATGTGTGCAGAAAGAGGAAGGGGAGATGCCAAAATGTATTTCACTCTCTCTTACTTTGAAGTTTTGCATATTGCTAACTCTAGATGCAACATGTACAAGGCAGGGTTGGAGATCCCAGCACTATGTGGCAGGTCCTCAAACAGGAGCAAATGTCACCAAAGGGCATTTCATTTTAGGAATATCTCTGTCATGTTTTCACTTAATTAAATTTACTTTTTTTTTTTTTTTGTGGCATGATACAAAGGAAACTGTCTTTGTATCTTAGATTCCTTGACCTTGGAGAAAAGAAATGCAAAATTATTCTTTGTAGTCTCAACTTATCTATTCAGGGCCCAAAATTGACAAGGCACTTTACTGTCATTTTCTCATCCTTGCTCAATTTTATCATCTTTTTTTTTAATGGAAATTCATGAGAATGAGGCAATACACAGTGGTTTCAGGAATAACAGTACAACAGGAAAACTTGTGAATAGTAACAGGGTGATCCAGTTAGGACTGAACTTGAAGCCAAGAGAGACTTACGTACAAAAAGCAGTTCAGTTGTGAGAACCCAAAAAGTAAGCCTCCA
The DNA here is from genome assembly GCA_023548195.1 of Bettongia penicillata ogilbyi. Classification (NCBI taxonomy): domain Eukaryota; kingdom Metazoa; phylum Chordata; class Mammalia; order Diprotodontia; family Potoroidae; genus Bettongia; species Bettongia penicillata. Next base: position 7,379,170 of record JAJHZJ010000200.1, read on the forward strand.
TTTCTTCATCTGTAAAATAGGATTAGCAATACATACTGTTGCAGTGATCAGCCATGATCCCAGCGTACACACACTGCCATTTCCTGTCAGAAAGATGATGGCCTAAATATGCAGAATAAGTTGTACATTTTTTGGTTGTGGACAACATGGGAGTTTATTTTATTTAACTAAAGTACATCTGTTACAAGGATTTTCCTTCTTTTTTATGGGGAGTTAGGGGTAGAGAAGAGGGAAGTAAATATTTTAAAAAATAAATTTTAAATTTAATTTTAATAAATTTTAAATACATGTCGAGTATAGTTTATCTCACAGGATAGCTAGGAAGAGGACATTATATATATAGTCTTAACCTCATAAATGTATGCTCTTAGTAGCAATACTAAAGTATTAGTAGCAGCAGCAGTAGTAGTAGTAGCAGTAGCAGCAGTAGTAGCAGTAGTAGCAGCAATAATAGTGCTAGATGCTAAAAGTTCTTTGTGGTCACTGTGAAATATAACATTCTCAGTTATACTTCTCAATGGCTAACATTTATGTAAAAGGAATAAAACTGATGCTGTTTGTTCAGGTCCTAGAACCTGAGTTGTTTCATTTTGACTCCTGAAAAGAACAATTTGGTTCCAACAAGATATGATACTGATAAGGGAAGACATATCCATAAACTGACAATTTCCATTTCTGGATGTTAATTCTTAAGTTTTATCACCAAGGGCGGAACAGGGAGGATCTAGCAAATGGGCATTGAATGGTGTGCCTGCATTAGCCCAACAAGTATTTTCAAGATTTTGGGGAGAAAAGTGGTCACCATGTAGAGATTACCTAGGCTACGCTTCCAGGGCTGCTCAGGTGTGCATAGATGGAGTTCTTTTATCCCACTAGCCATGTAGGATGAGAGGAGACAGCAGGGGACAACATGGTTAAAAATAAAGGTACAAAATATATACAAAGTAAATGCAAAGTAATTCTAAGGTAAGTACTAGCAGCTGGGAGGACCAAGGAAAGCCTTATTATGAGGTGGTGCATGACTTTGGCTTTGAAGGAAGCTAGGGATTTTAAAAGGCAGCTCTGTACAAAGAAACAAAAATGGAAGCTGGAGTATAGTAGGTGAACAAGTAAGCCAGTACTTGCATTGTAGAGTGCATGATGGGGTAATTAGCCTACACAGTTAAGTTAGAGTCAGATTGTGAAGAGCTTTAAATGTCCTTTGTGGCAAGGTTTACTATGGATGGGGAAATATATTTCTGTACAATGTGGCTTAGTATGTTACTAGAGGAAGGTAGGGAAGAGAAATACTACATTTTATCCCTCGGAAACATACATTAGCTTCAGTGGGGAGGGAAGGAGAGTAAATGGAAAAATCCAAGTGACTATCCAATTTATGTGTTCACTTTTTTGAGTTTCAACAATACAGACAGCATTAGGGTCTAGCTTGTGCATGAGTGACCTCTGGCTTACAATTCTGGACCCACCATGCATTTGACTTTGGAATGTCACCTTCTCTCACTAAGTTATATTTTCCCAATCTGCAAAATGTGAATAAAGATCCTGGTCTATGTCACCAAACTACTATGTGGCTTAATTAGGGATTATAAAGCATTTCAAAACTACAAAGTGCCTTATAAATAATATAATAACCACTGGCACTTTTACAGAGTCTTTCTACCCAATAGCTTTTCATGCTAGCACCGAATAATGTATCATTGTACGTAGAAGCCCTCAGAATTTATATTCTAAATTCTAGTAGGAATATGCTCAAAACTCAATAATGTCAGGAAGCTTTTTTAAGGAAGGAGAGGTTAGGATCAAGGAGAGAGGCTACAGTGGGAAAAGCCAATAAAATGTAAGCATAACTGCTATTACTGAATCCCAGCCTCAGTGCTATTCATGATAATCCCACCAAAGATAGTCCTAATCAATAACATACATGCTTTCTTTGTGCTCTCTACAACTGACTTCTACTGTACCTAACTTCACACCACTATACAATGCACCTTTGTATTATGTAAAGTACACTATTTAGACATGTTGACTTCTCTAATTAGTCTATAAATACTTGACTTTTACCCACTGCTTTGGTAAGTGAGATAATTGCTAAGGAAAGGCCAAAGCATTTATAGTCAATCAGATGACGGTAGAGGGAATATGGTCCTGTTCGCTGAGTAAAATGTAAAACATTGTGTGGTAAGGCAGAAGCTATTAGCAGGATCAATATTTCCCCTAGTACCTTAATAAATCATTATATCAAAGCTCAGTCTCAGGAAAGAGAAAACCTCAGTCTACCACCATGGAAGCTTCCAATTCAGAAAATAAAACCTTATTTAAATTACAAAGGCCTAATTGGTGTACAAAGGGAAATGGCAACTTGCAAAGACAGTCTTCTGGTGCTAAATGTGTTTGAGTTTTGAATCATTAGTGAGAGAAGAAAAGCAGAAAGACAAAGAACGCCGCTACTTTCTGGGCTGAACATTTATAATTTGCAAACTGGTAAATATGTATGAACCTTCTCCCCTGTAGCCATTGGATGACATATTGTTTTATAGAGATATCATAAAGCACTACAATCTGAGGAAAGGAGGGTTAGGCAGTTATAACTCACATCCTCCCCCCATATAAGTATTTTCAATCTTCCCAGACCTACCCACCCCTTAATTCAAATAATCTCAATGGGGGCTGATTTCACAAAATAAGGTGCACTTTGATGCCAGTGAGCAAATGAAGAGTAAAGGGCAAGAATTCTAATGCTACGGCGATCTGACTACATTTCACATAAAAGAACAATCATGTTTTCCAAAATATTTAACTGTATCTACCTCTTCTGTAGCCAACCCAAAACAAGTGTGTGATAAAAAAGGGAGAATTCATTAACTTGTCCAATCAATCTACCTATCTAGCCAACTATAGGTACAGCATATATATTATGTGTAGACATATATATATACTCCTTAACTAACAATATATACTATATACTACATACTTAACTATACAATATACACAATATAACATATATACTCCTTAACTAACAATCTTTCTTTTCCCTCTAACTGGCAGTAAAGGAAAAAGAAATGCATCTCAAAGTTTCACACTGAAGAAGATCCTGCTTTCCCCCACTCCTCTCCAAAAAGCACACTCTTAGTCACACTTAAAGCTAATGTCCCCCAAAGCACTTCCCACACAAATCATCTTGGTTGAGTCACCAACTTGACTTCACGGTGACTCTCTGGTGGCACCTCTGTCGTATAATGACAGTAATATATTTCTCAGGAGAGCTTGGAATACTTACCAGACGTTATCTCATTAATCCTTACAATGATACCAATAGGGTATGGCACTAAGAGGACGAGCAGGAAAGCTGAGGCATGAACAGGTCAACGCAACCAAAAGATCCATAAATCCCAGACTCCTTCAGTCATTTATTCAGTATCTTGAATGTTGGTATTACCCAAATAAAATAATGTGCTAAGGGGGTTGTCGATAAATTAGTAATAATACTAATAAATCTTTAGGGGCTTTCTAATACCTGCTGAGTGATGGTCACATTCTCCTACTTGGCATTCAAAGCCAGGCTGCGATACCATGTACGATACCACACTAGTTTGCCAGACTTATTTCATATTATTCCCCACCATACTGTCTATACCCCAAACCCACCATGGCTAATGTCTCTCAAAGCACAAATCATCTTGGTTGAGTTACTGACAACTCGACACCTGTGTCAGGCAATGACAATAGCATTTCTATGACAAGATTATCTCTGTCTTCTAAACACAAACGGTGCTTTCCTGTGTAATTATCTTTGCTCCACTGTTCCTATGTCTGAATTTTCTCCCTTCCTGAAGACACCTGTTAAGTTTCCACCTGTTCTTTAAGGCTCAGTTCAAATTCCACCTGTATCCTGAAGGTTTTCCTGATCCTGACGATGATGACCCTTCATTTCTGACCTCACAGGGCACTTTCCTTTGCACCTCTCTAATGCGTTTATTCTTTAACCTTTTGCATTATACAAATCAGTGTCATATTCCCCTACTAGACTTTAAACTCCATGAAGGCCAGAATGGTATCTGATCTAAACTTCCCATCTCCCCCTCTGTGCCTACCGCAGTGCTCTGAACACGGTAGGCATTTAGGAATGTTAGCCGAAAAAGTGAATTAACTTTGAAACCCTCATTGAAGAGACAAGGCAAATGCATGAAAATATGAATAGCAACACACGAATTGAGTAACAACGTCAGACAATAATATAAAGTGGTGTCTCAACAGATTATTTCATATGAATACCGATTCTGCAGCTCAGCCTATAAACCCTTACATGGCAGAAATAGTGCTATGAAGAGAATCACTTTGGGCTTCGAATAGAGAAGGAGAACTTCATGGAGAAGGTAAGATCTGAGTGAACCATGAAGGATGGATAATCAAAGATGGAAGGGTAAAAGCATTCCAAGCATGGGATATGATGGAAGCAAAACCATTAAGGCAGGAGTATGCTACACAGGCATGGCAGGTTTGGGGAAGATAAACAGACTAGGATGGTGGATGTAGGATTTAGTTCAGGGATGTAGTGAGATATAAGGCTAGAAAGGGAGCCTGATACTAAACTGGAAAAGGTTTTGAATGGTAGGCTAGGGATTTGGAATATTATCATGAAGGTTTTGAGTATCTAGGAAAAGGTTTTGAACAAGAGCAAATCCTGAAGAAACAATAAGGTTAAACTGTCACAGGCTTAAGGTAGGTTTGAGTGCAGAGTCAGGAAGCCAAACACCCCACAATCAAATAGTACCATACACTATTAAAGTCAGAAGCAAAAACCTAGTTATATGAAAAGATTCTTTGATCGCAACTAGTACCAGTGCTCTACTTGTAACAGCATTACTTCCAGAAACATAAAAACACTGCAATGAACAACAGTCTCAGAGCCTCACAATCCTCTTTTGCTACCATGCTAAAGAATAGGTCTTGGTTTACAAAATCTATTCCAGGGAGAAAATCAGCAGCATCTTATTTATAGGTAACTAATTTCTAGTCCACAGTTTATTCTGCTTTCTCCTGCTTTTAAGCACCTTTTGGATTATTTTTCAGTAGGGCAGTCACCAACTCCAGGGCTGACTCTGAAACCGAATTAGCTGTACGAATTTTATGTCTCTAGATTGATTCCTTTGGATGTCTGCTCAAGCTGCAGTTTAATTTGCTCACCTCCTTGAGACATAACTGAGAGGCTCCAAAAATAGGCTGGATGAACACCCCAACCCCACACCCTAAAAAAGTCAGATCAGTTTCTGCAAAGATTTTGAATGGCACTGAAGAAGAAACATGAGGTTTCTACTTCTACAACCAATATTCATGCATTCACCCATTGATAGGCTTCTGTCTTTTGCTTTGCTATGAATTCTCCATCCCTAAGCTTGCCTTAAAAGAAAAAAAAATCACTCTGTGACAAGTAGACACTGCTGACTTCCTACCCTCCATTAATCGGCTGATTAATTAATTAATATTCACTCCCTTTTGTTGTATTTTTTTCAGGTAAATGGTACAGAGGAACAACATAGTGGCAGAGCGTCGAGTGGACACCTCGGAAATCAAACACAGAGAGGGATTCAACAGCAGAGAGAGATCTCGTAGAAGCATATTTTTATAAGAGAGTTTCCATAATTGTTTTTAAACACATTTCCCCTTGCCAGATTTCCTTTTAGTAGCTTAGTTAATATATCCATGGGGAGTGAGTTCTTATTTTTTTCCCTGATGAGACAATGTTTGTTTTCTACCACTTATGGCTTCTAAACACACACATGAGCCTGGGCACATTTACCCATTTCACGAGGGTGACAAAACCACACAGTAATATTATTCTATCCCCTCTCATTTCCCTGACCTTTCATCTCTGCTTTCCAACCCACTTGACTTTCGCATCGAGAGAGGCACCATAAACAAGGGTAGCAAGACATGTTACCAGAGGCAGTCTCAGTTCACGCACCACTCACTCAGCCAAACATTGGCAAACGTGCATACATCTGGCCTGTTGGCGGGTCTCTGCAGTATTATGCTAATGCTAGAAGGGACCAGGGGGAAAGGGTGTTTGCATTTGGACTACCATCAGCTGTACTTTAAATGCATGTAGCCTCTCAAATGTGGAAGTACTAAAGTACACAAACAAAAGAAGGAAACTGCAGGACATAGCTAAACCCTGACTCGCTGCTATCTTGCCTTGTTCTCTTTACTCGTCTCTCATTTTCACATATAAATCAGATTCTTAACATGACTTTCTGTTCTCAAACTCACTGGAGATACCATCAGTACAACCCTACCTGCTCTCCTTTCCAAGTTACAAAGGCGAAATCTGAAGTTTACAGGCATTCCAATCATGTTTCTTCACTCTGAGTTCATCATCAATCAACATGTATTTCTTTAGCACCTAATAATTACCACTTTAAAACAGAAAGCATGGAGTATGGATAAAGGCCTCATCATCAGGTAGGTCTAGGTTCAAGCCTGACCTTTAATAGATATTGACTGTGTGATGTTGAGCAAATCACTTAACTTCCCAGGTACTTCTGGGAAACACTAAGACAGTAACAGCTGTAGTCTGCAATAGTAGAGAGAGTTCCCAACACCACTATAATCACAGATCTGGTCCAAATTAAAAAATTCCACCTAAGTCCATTACAACATAACATCTCTCATGGCATCCTAGGACCCAAAGTACATAAGTACCTATAGTACCTCTCATAGTACCTTACATTATCTAAGAATTATCGCCTGATGAAATGTCACATGAATACACACATGAAAATGTCACCTTTCTAACACTGTCACTTGAAGACTCATACAAACTTTTTATGACAGGTAGTTCATTTACTATTATCTACCTATTACAGTAAGAAAACTCATCTGGAGGTTATGGTTGCTGTTATTCGATCACTTTCAGTCATGTCAGGCTCTTCATGATCCTATTTCATGGCAAAGATACTGCAGGGATTTGCCATTTCCTTCTCCAGCTCATTTTACAGATGAGGAAACTGAGGCAAACAGGGTTAGGTGACTTGCCCAGGGTCATACAACTGGGAAGCATCTGAGACTTGGCCTATTAATGATAGTAACTAAAAATTTAAACCACTTTTCTTATAGCAACCTTAGAAGAATAATCATCCTCATTTTATATAAAACTAGAGGTGAAATTAATTTGTGTAAGGTCTTGCGGTTTGTTAAGTGGGAAATGGAAGATGTTGACTTTCTTGTAATACAGGTTGTTCACAAGAGGAAAGAAGGTAAGGGTTTAAAGAATTGAGGAGGAAAACACATGAAGCATGAACAGTTTTTTTTAAATCAAAAACTGGGGTGTTAAAACTTGAGAGATCTGGAATTCTGAAAAGAAATCCCAAGAAGATAGACACTTCTTGGTTAGATATCCATTACCTTAAAAGAATCTGCCTTTTACAGCAAGGGAGTCCCTTTTAATAACGTTAGTTAATCTAAAGTGATAGAGACCATAGGGCCAAACACAATAAGTTCTTGGAATGTGTTAATTTGACTTTAGATGACATAACGAAGAAAAGTCAGGAATAGTTAAAGAGGAGGACCCAATCCTTTCTTGAGAGACATTATAGAAGGCCCTCAATACCCTCCCCATGCCCTCCAAATACCTCTTGGACTATTTTCCATGGGGAACATTTCGTGATAGCACATGCTCCATAAAACTAGCAAAAGTCACTCAAATCATATGGAACTATCTTTCTCCATCTCTAACTCTATATTTCTTCACTTGCCCCACATCCACATAAATGGTATGCAACTAAGAATTTGCAAGCAGAAATTGCTTTCAATTAAAAAAAAAACCTAAACAGATTCCTGAGACCTATTTTTAATTATAGTAATGGGTAGCTTTATAACTTTTATATTTCAGCACCTTTGTCAGCATCACAGTTTAGGAATAAGGAAGTTAGGGAAAAAAAACACAGAATACTTAGTACTATAAATCATGAATATTTTCTCTGAGATAGTAGTATTGGACTAGACAAGCACCAAGTAACATCACAGAAAAAGAGAATTTGAAACAAAAAATTTAAATGAATGTTAAAAATATTGTTTTTAAAAAAAGAAGAGATATCCATAAAGACTAACACCATTTCCCAATGACATGGAGGACATCCATTATGGAGTCCAAATGGAAGGTGGATCCCCAAAAGATAAATAGGTATTCCAGAGGTTGCTATTTGTTGATGACATAGTGCTTATTAAATCAAGCCCCTGAACACTGAAGATTTCCCATAATAAGTCTTGCTTAGCTGTAGGCACAGATAAAATAACTATTCTATGACTGCCTATTACCCAGACTTATATGTAGTAGGATGGGATATACATAGATGGAATCTATCAGTACAAATATTTTTCTAGTCATTAACCAATGAACACTGAACTAAGTCTAAAATTAAATAATTAGCATTGGGAATGCAGACAGACATCTTGGAAACTGTAGAAGGCTTCCATTATCCTTAAAATTCTCCTTAAAGAAAAGGCGTATCTTTTTTTGCCACCAATGCTCATCCAACAACGCTTGCTGTAGGGCTCCAACTAACAAATTTCCATAGTCACTAAAGTATTAAAGTTTGAAGCTATGCAAAAGGCGACATACAATGAAGGACAAGACAATTAAGAGAAGTTGCTTAAAAGACATCATTCTCAGAGAGAAAGATGTTTAGGAAAGAAGGTAGTCTAGTTCTGGTCAGCACTATTGCAAAGTGTACTCATAGCACCATTTAAGTACTAAAGTATTATCATTGCGCCATACCAATTAAACTACCAGACAATTATTTTCTAGAGCTGGATAAAATAATATCAAAATTCATTTGGAAGAACAAAAGGTCCAGAATATCAAAGGGACTAATGAAAAGAAATGCTTGGGAAGGTGGCCTAGGGCTACCAGACCTCAAATTGTACTACAAAGCAGCAATTATCAAAACCATTTGGTATTGGCTAAGAAACAGAGGGGTAGACAAGTGGAATAGACTTGGCACTCAAGACACAGTAGGCAAGGAATATAGCAACCTCCTGTTTGATAAACCCAAGGACCCCAGCTTCTGGGATAAGAACTCACTGTTCGACAAAAATTGCTGGCAAAATTGGATAACAGTGTGGGGGAAACTAGGTATAGACCCATATCTGACACCGTACACAAGAATAAAGTCCAAATGGGTACATGATTTAGGTATAAAGATTGATACCATGAATAAACTGGAGGAGAAAGGAATAGTGTATTTATCAGATTTATGAAGAAGGGAAGAATTTTTTTCTAAAGAAGCGATACAAAATGCAAGATGGATAATTTTGATTACATTAAACTGAAAAGTTTTTGCACAACCAAACCCAATGCAACCAAAATTCGGAGGGATGTAGTAAATTGGGAAAGAATTTTTACGGCTAAGCTCGGGGATAAAGGCCTTATTTCTAGAATATATAGAGAACTGACTCAAATGTATAACTTTACAGGTCATTCCCCAATTGATAAATGGTCAAAGGATATGAACAGGCAATTTTCAGAGGAAGAAATTAAAGATATCTATAATCATATGAAAAAATGCTCTAAATCACTACTGATTAGAGAGATGCAAATCAAAACAACTCTGAGGTACCACATCACACCTATGAGATTGGCAAACATGACAGAACAAGAAAATGATAAATGCTGGAGAGGATATGGGAGAGTTGGAACACTCATTCATTGGAGCTGTGAGCTCATCCAACCATTGTGGAGAGCGGTTTGGAACTATGCCCAAAGGGCTACAAAAATGTGCATACCCTTTGACCCAGCAATATCACTACTAGGACTGTATCCCCAAGAGATCATAAAAATGGGAAAGGGTCCCACATGTACAAAAATATTTATAGCAGCACTCTGTAATTGCCAAAAACTGGAAGTCAAGGAGATGCCCATCAATTGGGGAGTGGCTGAATAAATTATGGTATATGAATGTAATGGAATACTATTGCGCCATAAGAAATGATGAACAAGAAGACCTCAGGGAGGCCTGGAAGGATTTATATGATCTGATGCTGAGTGAAAGGAGCAGAACCAGGAGAACTTTGTGCACACCAACGACCACAGTGTGCAAGAGTTTTTTCTGGTAGACCTGGAACTTTGTAATAACACAAGAACTTATTTAAAAAAAAAATCTCAATTGTGGTTTTCTAAGGTAAAATGCCTTCCACACTCAGAGAAATATGGAAGTCATTCGCAGAATGTAGCAGATCATATTTGTGTGTGTGTTTTTGTGTATTATATTATGATTTGTTATATGATTTCTTCCATTTATTTTAGTTCAACTACATAGCATGACTATAGTGAAAATGTACTCAATAGGAAAGTATATGTGGAACCTATACAGAATTGTATGCTGCCTTGGAGAGGGAGGGAGGTAGTGGGGAATAGGCATGGGGGGTTAAAATCTTAATTTTATGGCAGTGATTGTAGAACATTAAAAAAATAGAATTAATAAAAATATTTAAAAAATAAAGTATTATCATTGAAATCCGTGTAATGAAGAGAATTCTGGTTTTTGAGTATAAGAACTGAAGTTCAAATTCCAGTTCTGCTCATTATTAACCAGGGTAATTATGGGTAAGTCCCTTCTGCAAAGTCTCAGTTTCCTTGTCTTTAAAAGAAAGGGAGCCCCTTCCAGTACTAAAAACCCTTTCTTTTCTACTGAATACTTGTAATATGCAAGATACCGGATCAATAGAGGTTATCCAGTTAATATCTCCATTTGGCAAAACAGGAAATATCTTTAAGAGATAAATAATTATATAATATAGCAGGTGAGAACTGTCAACAATTGGGGGAAGATGTCACAAAGTTTGAGCTGGGGCCTAGAACCTAGCCAAGGGAAGGGAGATTCAAAACTTCTGGAAGAACATTAAATAAATCCTTTTCAAACAATAATGCAATAAAAATTATATTCAAAAAAGGGCTATGGAGACAAATTAAAAATTAATTGGACACTAAATAATCTAATCCTATAGTATGAATAAGTCAAAAAGCACATCATAGAAATAGTAATTTCATGAAAGAGAATGATGACAATGAGACAATATACAAAAAATCATAGGATGCAGTCAAAGCTGTACTTAGAAGAAATGTTATATCTCTAAATGCTTACATCAATAAAATAGAGAAAAAGAAAATCAGTGACTTGGGAATGCAACGTAAAAAAACTAGAAAAAGAAGAAATCAAAAATTCTCAATTAAACACAAATCCTGAAAATCAAATGAAAGTTGAATAAAACTGAAAGAAAATTATTGAAATAAGTAAAACTAAGAGTTGGCTTTATGAAAAATCACAATAAAATAGAGAAACCATTAGTTAATTTGATTTCTAAAAAGAAAAGAAAAAAATTACCAGTATCAAAGATGAAAAATATGAATCCACCATCAATGGAGAAGAAATGAAAGCAACTATTAGAAGCTATTTTGCCCAACTATATGCCAATGAATCTAATAATCTAAATGAAATGGATGAATATGTACAAAAATGTAAATTGCCTAGATTAACAGAAGAGGAAATAGAATACTTAAATTATCTTTTCATAGAAAAAGAAATTTTAAAACCTATCAATGAACTCCCAAAAAGAAAAAAAAAAGCACCAGGACCTGAGGAATTCTATTAAACATCTAAAGAACATTTAATTCCAATACTGTATAAACTACTTGGGGAAACAGACAAAGAAGGAATCCTACCAAATTCTTTTTATGATGTAAATATAGTCCTGGTACCTAAATCAAAAAGAGAAAAAACAAGAAAGAAAATTATAGATCAATATCCTTATCAAATATTGCTGCAAAAGTTTTAAATAAAATATTAACAAGGAGATTATTCCAGTATATCACAGAGATCATACATTATGATTAGGTAAAATTTAAACCAGGAATTTAGGGCTGAAAACTGTTAGCATAATTGACTAGATCAATAACAAAAAAGAATAAAAATCATATGATTACCTCAATACTTGCAGAAAAAGCTTTCAAAAATGTGACATTTGTTCATATTAAAAATACGAGGAAGCACAGGAATAAATGGAGCTTTCCTTAAAGCGATAAGCAGTATGTACCTAAAACCACGAGCAAGTAATATCTGTAAAGGGAATAAGCTAGAAGCCTTCCCAATAAGATGAGGAGTGTAACAAGGATACCTATCGTTACCATTATTATTCAATAGCCATAGCAATAAGAGAAGAAAAAAACTGAAGAAAATAGAATAAGCAATGAGAAAATAAAATTATCATTCTTTGCAGATGATAATGATGGTATACTAAGAGAATCCTAGAGAACTGACTAAAATCTAGTTGAAATAATTAACAGCAAAGTTGCAAAATATAAAATAAACATACATAAATAATTCTATATATTACTGATAAATTCCAGCAGGAAGAGATGGAAAGAGAAAAAATTTAAATAACTGCAGACAATGTAAAATACTTATGAGTCTACCTGTCAAGACGAATCCAGGAACCAGATGAACACAGTTACAAAACACTTTTCACACTAATAAAGTTAGAGTTAGACAGTTGGAGAAATATTAATTGCTTGTGGGTAGGCTAAGTCAAAATAATAAAAATGACAGTTCTACTTAATTCATTATTTAATGCCATACCAAACTACCAAAAAATTATTTTATAGAGCTAGAAAAAATACTAATTTTTTAGATTCATCTTTCTCTTCTGGAAGATGAATCTATTCAAGAATTTTAAGGGAACTAGTGAAAAAAATTAAGGAAGGGAGTCTAGCAGTACCAGATTACAAAGTCTATCACAAAACAATAATCATCAAAAAAAATCTGGCACTCGCTAAGAAATAGAGTGGTGTTTCAGGTACACAATACATAGCATAAATGTCTAATATAATCTATTATTTGATAAACCTAAAGATTCAGGGACAAGAACTCACTATTTAACAAAAACTTTTGGAAAACTGGAAAGTAGTTTGGCAGAAACTAGATATAAAACATCTCACACTATATACCAAGATAAAGTCAAAATGGGTACATGGTTTAAACACAAAGGGTGATATCATAAGCAAATTGGAGAATATGGAAAATTTTACCTGCCAGATCTATGGATAAGGGAAGACTATATGACCAAACAAGAGATAGAAAGCATTAAGGGTGTAAAATGGATAATTTTTACTATATTAAATTTAAAAGGTTTGCACAAACAAGACCAATGGAGTGAAGAAAGCAGGCAGCTGGGGAGAAAATTTCTAGCAAGCTTCTCTAATAAAGGCATCATTTCTTAAATACACAAAGAAGTGAGTCAAATTTGTAAGAATTCCCCTATCGCTCAAAGGTCAAAGTATATGAACAGGCAGTTTTCAGAAAAAGAAATCAAAGCCATATAGTAATATGAAAAAATGTTCCAAGTCACATTTATTAGAGAAATGCAAGTACCACCTCACACTTATCAGATTGGCTAGTATGACAGAAAAGGGAAATAACAAATGTTGGAGGGGATGTGAAAAAAATTGGGGCACTAATGTGTTGCTGATGGAGCTATAAATTAATCCAGCCATTCTGGAGAGCAATTTGAACTATGCCCAAAGAGTTATAAAACTGTACATACCCTTTGACCTAAGAATACCACTACTAAGATGATATCCCAAAGAGATCAAGGAAAAAAGAAAAAGTCCTATATGTACAAAAACATTTATAGAAACTCATTTTGTGGTGTCAAAGAACTGGAAATTGAGGGGATGTCCACTGATGAGAGAATGGCTGAACAAACTGAACAAGTATTAAAAAGCGTTGGAAGTGTATCAGAATGAGTACACACACACACACACACACACACACACACACACACACACACACACCAGAAGCAAGGACTATGTTTTTTTTTGTGGAAGACATTCATAAAAAATTAACCATTCACCATTACTCCTTTTGTCTCCTTGTTCTAAGTCAAATTCTCCATCTATTTGTACCGTATTTCATTCAGAGATGCCAAAGCACTGCAGCACTATATATGCTAAAGTTCCATTCTGTTTCTCTCTCATTTATCTATGTTTCTAGTTTTCAAATAGCAGCATTTCAAGATCAAAGTTAATAAGCTTTCCCCTTATCCCATAAGATGATAAGATATGAAAACATAAAAGGACTCAAAGGGGTTTAGATAAATTCAGGGATGACAGAAGTCAATGTGGGATCTTTTCTTTTTCTTCTAAAACCCGTTTGTTTTCATTATTTTAGAGTGGCAGCAAACAGCAATTTTGAAATAATTTATTTCAAATCACCTTAGGAACAAAGGAAGACAAGAAGAACCGATTACTTTACAACACGGTAACAGCTAACCAACCTGGAGTCAAATGGAGAGCAAGAGTCAGCATCAGTCTGACTTTGTCCTTGACCTGTGAGGATGAATTTGCACCTGTTCACTGGTGAAAAGCAAGGAGCGGGTGGGTGAGGAGTGGAATATCAAGAGAGGTGCTTTATCATGGTGCAAAGGGAAAGGAGAAGGAATGCCTCAACAAGTATCTCTTCACTTCTTCTAGAGTTTAGCCTCAAAGTTGAAGCATTTGGGTTAAGAGCAGATGGTGAATTCCGATTTTTGTTGAGGCTCAGACAACTGTTTTGTCACTCATTCTTCATCTAGAACTCTCTAGTTAAGGACTCAAGAGACAACAAACTATCCACAATGACAACAACAGCACATGTGTGTGCATGCATACACACATACACACACTCACCCTGGACATGATGAAGAAGGAAAAAGGAGATCTTTCAAGGTTCATTTTTAATCTTTAAGTGCAACATCAGAAAAGGTAGAAAATAGCCCTAAGGGCTATAAGCTAGCTCTTGAGGACAGAATTATCAGGCTGAATGGATCATAAGTTTGACTGAATATGACAATTCTTATGTTCAAAACATTCTTATTACAGGGTATATGGCATCTGATATTTGAGCATTTTGGTATTTTGATTCTTATTACAAGGTATTGGAGAATGTTATTTGATCCCTTCCCTATAATTCTAGAAATTATAGGGAGAAGTGTGATTTCTTCAATACTAAAGATATAAGCTTTTTAAAATAAAAATGTGCACAGCAAGCTGCCCTCAAAGTAACAAAGAGGTGGACAACCAAAATGATTTTCCATCCAAGATATTAAATTGTTTACTCACAATAATGAAGCCAGACTGTGGCAGTTCCTGATTGGTCTCTCACAGAACTTTTCTGAACTGACTTGAACAGATGGAGGAACTGTATAGCTAAAATGTGATGGATATATTTAGCTCCCAAAAGCCTGGAGTAAAACCAGAGTGAGGATCAGGAGATCAATTCTTAACAGTAAAGGCAAAAACACAGTTACTGGGCCTTTTTTTTCCCATTTGAATTGAGTCTAGAAGAGTTTATTCTGAAATAAACTTTAGTGTAACTTGACCTTCAAGTGATTCTTCTCCCCCCTTTCAGTATTGCTTTTAAAATCTGATATTTTTAACCTTTCTCTTTCTTCAACAACAACATGAACTCTTGGATAACAGAGAATTATTGTTCCCAAAATTACTAGCATTTCTGCAATAGTTTTAAAATTTGAATCTGCTATACAATAGGCAGGCAAGATACCATCAGATCAGTCAGCTACTGCCAGACCAAGAAAGCAGCCTTTTCTTAATGATAGATTGAAAAGGGTTTTGTTTTTGACATCTTATCAACCTAGGGAGATCTGATTTGAAAAATTAACCTCCTTCTTGAGAATTCTGATCCTGTGAGATGCCACTCTTTTCCTCACCAGCAAGTCCCATACCCTGGCTCGCTGGTTTTCCAATGTCACTGGTTTTTCTCACTAAACTTATTTAGATTCTGGGAGAGGGCAGAGGAATTTTTCTTCTCTCTGCTACTTTCTCTGCTACTTAGAAATAACATATGACCCTTCTGTGGGTCAAGGAAGTTAAGGAAGAAAACTTAAGATATTCGAATATTCAAATGTTTCTGTGATATCATCAATGTGGATGTGCCCCATAATGATACAGAGAGTAACCCATCTATGCTTACCAAACCTGTGCAACTCTTACTCATTTTCTCCCATAACTCTGTGTGTGTGTGCATGTGCGTTTTTGTAGGGGCGAGGCAACTGCCTCACTTTCTCTTGGTATTCCAAGAAGTACATGGGTTGTCCATATTGATTATCCCTCACTCTCACTATGTAACCAGCCCATCTTCTATTGTAATTAACCATTTTTTCAAATGGCATACTTCACTCCAGTTTTTCCTCATGGTTATTATTTACTATATGGCCATCAACTCTACCCAACATGTACCAACCCACTGCCTTCTGAGTGATATTCATTTTTACTTCTTTGGAAATTATAAGGTAGCAAACTCAAAGCTGTACACCATAATCAATAGAATACTGGTGTTTAAAACATTTTATTTCTGAGAAAAGTTTGAGGTCATTTTAAAACATTTGCAATTCTATATTTCTACCAAAAAAAAGTTAATACCACTTGCCTCCTACTCTTTAATTCTGGGTCTAACTCGTTGTCTATTTGTTCTCACTATTCAAGAGAGAACTACTGATGACTGAGTTCTAGACAATATGCCTATACTAATATATAAAATAGTCTGATCAATAAACATTCTCCATTCTGCAGGGATGGGAAAGCCAACTTCATTTGAGGGGTTACAGATCTTTTCCAGGTGACTCTGCCATGTTCCAGGACTTCAAACGATCTACAAAATGTCATCCTTAAACAGGAATAGCTGAGCCAGAGTCATCCCATCCCACAAAGAATTCTTTTTCATCTTGACCTCCATTTCATATCCTCATTATGACAAGGATGAACATATTTGATGAGCGTGTACCTCTCTATTCTATCCCTCATTTAATATTAATATGAGAGTATAAATAAACATGGTTCTCTTCATTCTTATATCTTTCAAAATTTTGACCTAGGCATGGGAGACACTTTGCTGGAGAAGATAGTTTATGGCAGCATTTTGTTCTAAGAAAAGTAAATTTTAAGAAATATAATCAATATAAAGTAAGCACAATAGAATCTTGCATTCTCTAAATTTTTTAATCTCTTGTGTCAGAAAATGTACTCTACTGTAAAATTAAAGTTGTGAAAGCCAATTTGTTCCCTTATATCATATCATATTATATCATTATACATTGATGGAGGATACCCCATAGATTACTGTTATAAAATATTACATAGATATTGAAAGCAGCCTCATGGAGTGAGAGTTGTTCATATTATCTCTCTTTTCTTATTAATAAGATCTGAGAATGTTTCTATGCTTTAAACATTTCCTTCTCTTTCTGATATGTGAATCAATTTTTCAATATCTTCAAAATGGTGTCACCTTCAACACATAACTTCAATACGTACAAGGTGGTCTCATTCATTTGAATTTTCCTGTGTTTGTTCCCTTTGGTACCATTTCCTCTATAAAGACATTTGGGATTGAGATGTTGGAGTCCAAGGGTATAATTCTAGTATTCTTGATAATGAAAAAAATTATAATGGTATTTCCAGATCTCCAACATTCTTTCATTTATTGGTCTTCCATTTTGATTTATAAATCTCATTAGGATAAATTTGATTATTTTCTATCTAATTAACATTTTTTTAAATCAGTTGCACCATTGTTCTGTTAGGTTTTATGAGGCAATACTTACTGTTCATAATCTACCATTCTTTTCCATAAGATTTTATAGATGGGCTTATACTCTAAACTAGTGTTGCCTTTGACTGACCATACTTCCCTGCTTGAAAAGGCAAACTAGTTTCTATCATTTTTCTTAGGCTATTTTGACCTGTATGCTATGGCAAATTAATTTTCATCAGTTAAGCATGCATATGAAATTTTTGTAGTCTACGTCTCTGTCCTTGCACTCACATCCCACCTTTCATTGTCAATAACACATTTAAATAGATCACAATGCAGTTGTTTTGAATGCCTTGTACTGATTTTCAGCCTTAACTTAGCTTTTAGTGCTCTAAATATGAGATATACCATCCGTGAGTGGATATGCTAGTGGAGGAACTGAATCGTATCAATTTTGATATTCTTGCTATAAATGAAAGAAAACTTTTTAAAAGGAAAGAAAGCTAAATGGAAGAAGAGCTTGCAGTACTCCTTAGTGAGACAAAGCATTGACATAGTTGCTTTTATCACTCACCTAAATGTAGCACGAGGGAAGAAATACAGACAGAGGAGACTTACACCAAGATGTCATGAATGCTTTTTTAAAGAAAAGAATCCAAAGACAGTCTACCCGACAAGCACAGGATATCTTAATGGACAAAAAACAACTCTATATTAATATAGCACAGAGTTCAAGATGAGAAGCAATTCCCTGGTGGATGGTGCTCTGGTATAGATGTTCCTGCCTGAGGATGAAAATTTGTAGTTTGTTTCAAACACAAAATCATTCCTGAACCAGCTATTCAATCAGACTCCCAACTTGCTATAACCAGGAAACTAGAGTAACAGTTAGTGAGTAAGTTTACATGTTTACAGAGATACTTCAGGGCAAATGGGCTTCATTTTTAGTTTTCCCTTTCTTTCATGATGAGGCCTCCTCTTTTTCTACGTTGTGTCTTCAACTGTTTTATCGTTTCCTTTTCTCTGGTTGGTGGATTTTGTTTGTCTTGGCTTTCAGGAATCTGTTTATTGACACTCTCAGGTTAAGATATGAGAACTAGGGTCTTAGAGTAGGATTCTTTCTCCCAGGCTTCACAACCCTTTCCTCCCTCACCACTAGTTATAGCCTCACTTTATGAGCTTTAAGGCCTGTATCTCCTTCTTGAGCCACGGACTTATAATATCCCTAAATTTCACCTTTGGCTCCTATATGAGAACGACTTCTCTCTCTGTTCTGAGTTTTCTTTTTCCAACTTCAAATTTCTCTCTCTCTCCAGCATTCTTTCTGGAAATCTCTATGTTATGTATCTAGTTCTTTTTCTCTACTTTTCTTGATCTCTTGTCTCAATTCCTGGATGATCTGCCTCAAACAAATTACTCTTAGTCATAATGTAGTGGCTAGACTGCTGACTGATGGTTATGCAGTATCCTCAAAATACTGCTCAAGATGAATAACAGACCTTGGAGTCCAGGTCTTCATGGCTCCCTTTCTGAGCTTTGTTTTCCTATACCCATACCAACATAAAGTTCTTTCCCAGAATGCCTCTCTGATCTAGTACTGACCCTATACTTCTTGATGGTCTACCCCTAGCCTTTATCACATTGACGGAGCTGGAAGAACAGATTTCCTCTGGAATCAGTAGCCTCGTAGTCCTTCTCTGGCCATACTAGTTCCATACATCTCATTTTCTCAGTAGCCTGACTAGGACCTAAGCCGCCCACCTTCCCAGGGAAGCAGTCCAGTCAAATAGAAGAATACTGTGAAAATCTCTTAAACAGAATATGCATACATAAAACATTCCCTTCCTCCACTCAAAGTAGGACCGAACACTAAACACCTGAAACTCTAAGAAATAACTGAATAATAATCCTAATTACTCTGACTTTATTAGGAGGATATTGAGGTGTAATGTCTCGCATAGAGTAGGTTGGATTCAATGAAGGAACAACGGAGCGGAGCATCTTGCCAAGATGCTTTTTTTCACAATTCATAGTAACAGCCCCAAGCATAGCCATACCTAGTTTCTTTCCCACACACAAAAAGCTATAAAAAGAGAAAGAAATTGCAAAAAAACAAAAAAAATGATTTGTAAATCAGATAAAATGATGCATGGGATAATTATGCATCTTTAAATATCTTTGAAGCTTCCTAAGCTAAGAACATAGAGTTTAGCATTTCTTGAATTTCAAATATGCCTGTTTCCAATTTCGTGTTTATAGGAAATTTTTATAGCAAGAAATCTCAATTTGTGAATTCTGGCCATTGGATATGCAGCCCTCTAATGAAACTGCAGTCTGCTTTGGTTGTAAAGCTTGTGACATTTAAGAGTGTTTACCTTATGTATCTAAAAAACAGAAAATTCTTCTCACACAGTACAAAATGCTTACTGGATATATTTTTAAAATACACTAAGAAAAAGTCCTAAGTGATAAATCTTTCTTTGTAATGGAATACCATCCCTTCTGGTTCTTTGATGAGCTATTGTTTATAAACTTGGATCAAATTCAATTATACTTAATTTAAGTGGATTTATAATATTTTGATAAAAGCTGTCAAATAGCATACTTTTCCTCAGAGGAAGTAATCCTGAAATCATTTTGATTTTGATGCCTGTGAAATATCACAAAGTAATCAGGGTTCAACAACTTCTAATGTGAAAATTCTTTCATGTAACATATAAAACCCTTTTCAATCTATCCCTAACCTGCTTGTGCACTTCATTACACATTACTCCCTTCCATGCATACCATGATCTACCCAAACTGTCCTCTTACTCTTCCTCTCATACATGATACTCAGTCTCCCATATCCAAGCCCTGGCACTGACCCTGTGTCAGCAATACATTGCCTTCTCATTTCCTTATCCCTGAATCTTTAGGTTTTTTTAAGGTTCACCTCAAGCAAGCATAATCTTCTTCAAGAAGGCTACCCTAATACCCCCACTTCTAGCATCTTCCCTCCAAAATCACTCTGTATCTCTGTATGTATACATACATATATACATACATACATGTGTGCATATAACATTCATGCATATGTATATATAGTCTCTCCCTATAGGGTACCAGTAGGCAATTCATAAATACACTTGACTGAAGGAATGACTCGAGAATCCTTCCTTGTTCATGACAAAACTGTCATGGTGCATATTCAGCAGTGACTCTGATAAAAGCATTGATGGCATACTTATCAAACCTGCAGATGACACAAAGCTAGGAGTGATATCTAACACAGTGTATGGCACAGTTAGAATCCTAAAGAGTCCGGATAAGCTGGAGCACTGGGCTGAATTCTAAAAAGGTGAAATGCATTATGGATCAATCAATCTCACAACTAGAAGATGACGAATTCATGGACGAACTGTAGTTCTGTCAGTGACTTGGAAATTCTGGTGCATTAAAAACTCAGTAGAAGTCAGCACTGTAACATTGAAGCCAGAAAATTTAATACAAAATTGGGCTGCATTAAATGGGGTACAGAATACAGGAATAAGGAGGTGATAGTTCCACTGCGCCCTGCCTTCATAAGACCTCATCTGGAGCATTTTTTTTCGGTACTGTGCACAATGAATTAATAAGGGCATTTACAGGTCTGAGAGACCTGTAGAAGGCAGCTAGGATGATGAAAGTCCTTTAGTTAAGACATGTGAGGACTGGTTGAAGAAATTAGGCATGTTTAGCTTTGCAAAAGGACAAATATAAAGCAATATGGTAATTGTCTTCAAATATATGACGGGCTATCACATGGAGAAGAAATTAGGATGTGTTTGGTCCCAGAGGTCAGGACCAAGAACAGTAACAGAAGTTATAAAGAGGCAAATTTAAGCTTGACATCAGGTAAAATTTCCTAAAAAGTAGAACCGCATAAAAATAAAATGGGCTACCACCTCAAGAGATGGTAGGTTCTCTCTCCTTGAAGATCTTCAAGCAGAGGCTGGGTGATCACTTGTGGAGTATGTTATAGTGGGAATTCAATTAGATGGCCATCACTGAATTCCCTCCCCACACTAATATACTGTGATTCTAGCACCTGAATATATGTTTAATGTCTTAGGCAGCTAGACAGTGCAACTCAACAGAATGTCCCCACCTTCTACCTCACCATTATCACCACCATCTAAGGATGCCATACTTGAACATGGGAGATGTCATCAAGGAATAACAACAGACTGAAATGATTTTTTTCTCCATCTCTGTCTGTGTCTCTCTTCCTCTTTTTTCCTGTAATGTCTACCTCTCCTCTCAGTCCTCCCCTCCCCCAACATTGCCCATCATCAAGGACAATTATCTGTGCAACAGTAATAAAATGGCATAGCTTTTAAATATCAGCTAAGTAGTTCTAGTTATAGGTGGCCTCCCAAATGAGCATGGAGCCATGACTTTCACCATGTGAACTAAAATCAACTGCTTCCTTTCCATACAGCCCAATGGCCCTGCCTTGGTCATTGTTGTAACTGCAGCTAATAGGTCTTGCGCAATGGCATACCTTCAGAAATACCCAGTGGTGTGACTTCAGCTTGTGGACTTTAGCCAGTGAAGAATTGTCCTGAGTACTTCCTTCAGTATGCTTCAAAAAGGAGATCACAGGTTGTCCTGACCATTCCTGTGGCAAATGGAAAGGAAAATAAAGATACAACTATATGAAGGGTAGCTATTTCTTTGTACTTATTCATATATGACTCTCAGTTCCATAAATCTCACCTAGAAGAATCTTATAGACTTACATAGGCAGCTAAGTAACACAGTGAATACAGCACCATACAAGAAGTCAGAAAGACCTGAGTTCAAATCTGCCCTGAGTTATCATTTGACCCTGGGGGAGGCAAATCACCTATCATCTATATGCCTCAATTTCCTCATCTGTAAAATGGGGGTAAGAGTATCTCCCTGTAAGGATTCTTGTGAGGATAAAATGAGATAATATTTGTAAAGCACTTTGCAAACCTTAATGTTAAATATAAATTTAAGTGGCTGCTATTCATCATTATCATATTTAATACCCCTAATATTCTCAGAGTCCAAGTGGGGACACACTCAGGAGATTTATAATGGAATAAACTGTCATTCAGTCATTTCAGTCATGTCTCTTTATGACCTTTTATGGGGTTTTCTTGGCAAGGATACAAGAATGTTTGGCCATTTCCTTCTTCAGTTCATTTTACAGATGGGGAAACCAAGACAAAATGGGTTAGATAACTTTGCCCAGGGTCACACAGCAAGCAAGTGTCTGAGGCTAGATTTGAACTCTAGAAAATGAGTCTTTCAGACCCCAGGTCCAGTGCTCTATCCACTGTACCACCTAGAAGTTCCAATGGTATAAATAAGGACGGATTAAAATAGGAGTTGTGGGAATTGGGTGGCACACTAATTCACTGACAGTGAACGCATGAATTGGTCTAACCATTCTGGAAAGCAATTTTAAATTAAGCAAAAAGAGTAATTAAAACATCTCAGAGATTATACTTCTAAGCATATTTCCAAGGTGGTCAATGACAAAAAAAAAGTTACCAAAATATTTATAACAGCATTTTTTGTAGCAGGAAAGAATTGGAAACAAAACTGGTGCCCAACAATTGGAGAATAGTTAAACAAATGTTGGCACCTAAATGTAATGGAATAACACTGTGCTATAAGAAATGATGAATATGATACATACAGAGAAGCCTGGGAAGACTTGTATAAACTGATGCAAAGTGAAGTAGAAAAACCAGGAAGACAATACGCACACTACTATAACAGGGTAAATGGAAAGAATGTCAAACAATTAAAACTGAGTGTTGACAAATTAAAATGACCAAGTTTGGCCTTGAAAGAGATATGAAAAGATGTCTCCTACCACTTCTTTACAGAAGTGGGAGATTATGGCTGTGGAACAACTAAAGTAACAGATTTTCTTTTTCAATAACTTGATCATTTTTGCTGAACTTCTTTTCTCTTTTTTTTATTCTTTATTATAAAGGATAGTTCCCTGAAAGGAAGATGGAGGAAGATCACATCAGGAAATAAAGATGATATAAAAATGAAAGACAGCAAAAAAAAACTTTTTAAAAGAGACACTGTCCACAATGTATCTCTCTTCTACGTTTTATCTATTTTATTCTCAGTAACACTTTTACTTAGAAGATGTCCCCTATTTAAAAGGTTGTATTGTCTTGGGTCCCTTGAGTCACAGCTCCTGCCCTGGCCTAATATATTCAGAATTAACACTGACACCAGCACCATGATATAACTGTCTCAGCATCAGCAGATTCAGAGCTAAATTAACTTCCAAATGAAGAAACCTTTAGGTAAGGAAACTATTTGGTTCCTTTCTTGCAACTTGAAATATTAAAGAGTCATCTAGATAATTGCAAGGTTAAATTACAACCAGAATGCATTAAAGGCAGAACTTGAAGCCAGGTGTAGGTCCCTTGTAAATCCAGTATGTCACAGTACCTCTTAAGTATATGATTACATGTAAATTCCCATGGAAAACAGCTTCCTCTACATTCTACTGGCTTCATGGTTTTCAACAGCCCTTCCCCTCAAAGATTTTTTTTTTGTGGGCATGAAGAGTCAAACAAGGAATGAATTAATCTTTCAGGGAGAAAAACAAGTATCAAAGAAGCCACTTACAAATGTCATCACAAATAATTTGGATAACTGAAGCTATGAATACATTTTACTGGACTAAAAGACACCAGAATGTGATTTTATTTTCCTGCCCTTGCCAATATTTCCATGTATCAAGGTGCTGAGATTTTGAATACTTCCCAATTTTGTCTCCCCACCAAAAAACAATGATGCACACTTAACATGTGCTTGATTAATTTTTCTTCTACTACGTCAATTACTGGGCTCATACAAATATCTCTGAAAGATTCAGAATCTTAACAAATTGTTCACCACAGGGATTAAAGAGGAAAGGGAAACACTTTTGCTATTAAAAAAAATCCCCACTTAGCTATGAATTCATCCAAAAGAAACATTCTCCCTTCAGCATCTCTGCATAGTCTTGAGTTCAAAGGTTTCCAGTGTATGCTTTTCTGACTCCAAAGGTAAGTTGTGTTCTGTGCAGTGAATCAGTTGCTCTATGGCTCATAATGGCAGCCTCAATACACAAGGGCAAGCCTTATCCACAACTTCTCCCTACTCTAATCCCTAAGGAATCCGTACTTACTGTAAGAGGGATAATTAGCTGGGTGTCCCTGAGGCCAGCCCTCACAGTTTTCACATAAAAAAATTTCCTCTTACATAAGACACAATTTTTTTTAAAATCCTTCTCATAGATATCACTGAGTCACTCAATAACCTCTGAGACAGATATAAATTATGCATTCTTTGATTCTCTTTAAAATTTTAGAGGCATATGGGGACAGAGAAGCATCTCAATGGTACTAAAAATATAAGATATTCCAGAAATAAACAATAACTTGTATGATATTAACTGCTACAGGCGCTCCGAAGGCTCCCTGCCTGGTCAAGGAAAACACATAAAGCACAGAAACCTAACAGCAGGCTTGCATGCTAATAGCTGCCGATGACAAGGACTCATTGAATGTCACTGCTCCACATACCATGTGCTGCTCATTTTTCTTATCTATGTGACCTCTTCTTTCCAATGACTGATGGAACTCCTGAGAATTAGCATCTCTCTCTTTCTGGGCATCTGCCACCAGGAAGGCACTCAGAAGTGTCTATTCAACAACACTTTCTAATTCTCCCACCCCTGCAACAAATATAATCAACAGCCATCCTGCTCTCTGGGAATGGAGAAGGTTATTTCTCTTATATTATCGGAAAAGCTCCTTGGTAAAGACTCAGACTTGATTAGGCTTCTATCTCTATGTGCTTCCAAGTCTAGCCATCACACATGTATTCCTATTTCAGATTTGGGCTTAAAATGTTCATAATTGGTGTGAATAGAATGGGAGAGCTGTTGCTGCAAGAATAAAGAAATTTCAGTGCTCTAATGCCCTGCTGCTACGATGACCTATTTCACACTAACATCTGTTTGGTGCTGATGAACCACTCCAGATGTAAGCTGGCAAAACCGTTCTGCCAGGAGGGTGTGCAGACAGCCACCTAGTGCTGCAGATGCCTCCTTCTCTGGCTCTCACTTAATGCGTACCTGATTAATTGTTCCTCTACTACGTCAATTACTTGACTTATACAAACATCTCTGAAAGATTCAAAATCTTAACATATTGTCCAACCTTAGATTTTGCTGATCTCAGGGAAAGCAAAAGGACAACATTCAAATAAATGAGTCCCACAGAAAAACGTTAATTTTTAACATCAGTCTTTTTTGGTAGTTTCAGGTAAGATTTTGGAAAGTTTAATGATGAACTGGAAAGAAAGTCAAACTTCAGAATCTTACATTAAACCTTTATCTGAGGACTGAACACCATTAATTTGTTTTTAATTTTAAAAATTATACTTTTAAACCTCTGTGGAGATGCTAAAAATGTATCCCACTGTCACCCAAATCCATGTGACATCTGTAAAATGCCTTCAGCCCTTGACCTAATGAGGTTAGTGACAGGGATATGGATGACCAGAACAGCCAACAAAATACAAAAACCATTCTGTTCATGAAGTGCAATATTTCTCCTGTCATTTAACCAATTTTCCCACCTTAAAATGACAACATGGACTGCAAATCTCCAAGGCTAATGCTTCATTTGACAGACTAAGTGCTACTTAAAATATAATAATATATGTGTCAATCTAGTAGGAATGACAGAGGTCATACGAGGGACTTTTCAGGTAGGCGAGGGTTTTAAAAGGTTATAAAAATGACAATCAGGAAAGCAAAGAACCATGTTACCAAACATTCTTTCCCAACCAATTATTAGAAATGCAGGCACTGTCACGGAGGTTCTACAAATCTCAGAAACCACTCTTCTGGACCACTTAGTAACACATGTCTAACCCTACCAACTTGACCTTCAGAGGACAATTCACTGATTTCCAATGATATAAATGTGTTGAGTAAAAATCAAGACCACAATGGAAGTTGTGCTTCAAAGCAATTGCCATGGATATTTGTTCTAAAAAAGGGAGGATGGAGGCTTCTGTTTTTAGTTATTGGCAATTCACTGAACATGAAAATATTCTAGATGGTTGACTACATTGAATATTTGAAAATATCCAAAACAAATATCTTTGTTTTCAATGTAAATCCTAGTCAGAGCTTTTAAATACCTATGACCTCTGAATTCTCAGAGAAAGAAAACCATTATTTTTCCAAAAAAAATTTTTTTAATCAGCATTTAGATTTTCTCTTAATAGAAGCATTTGTATCATAAGGAAAATGTACATTTTAGCCTCTCCGAATTTTAAACCAATGGACATCATTAGCTACTGATAAAACATAAGGTTTACAGGTCATAGGACTAGTGGAGAAAGTAAAGTATTGCAGAAAGAATAAAACACTGGAATTACAAACAAGTCCAAGGAACACATAAAAGAATTGGGACCTATATGATTCATTGACAAAAAGTATCTTAATAAGCTCAAGGAACAGAAAGGCAAATGAAAGGCAGTTGCTAAGAAAAAAAAAGTGAGTGGGGGAAATAAAGCCATATTAGGTTCAGGATGTTCTAACCAAGTTCTAAATATATTTCAGATATAGTGCAAAAAAGAAGACAGATACTTATATGTTTCTTATCAGTTGTCCTTAAAAGTTTTTCTCTACATCTTTAAAATTAACAGTGATTTATAATTTTCTCAAATATAATTTAAATGAGAAATGATAACAGCAGTCTACAGCATCTTAGAGCAGAAGTTCTTAACATTTTTTGTATCATATACACCTTTGACAGTCTGGTGAAATCTAGGTTCCCACCCCCTTTTTAGAATAATGCTTTTAATGCAAAGTAGCATATGTGAGATTAGAAAGGAAACCAATTAAATAGAAATAAAGTTATCAAAATATAGTCTTAAAAACGAAGCTCATAGACCCCAGGTTAACAACTTCTACCTTAGAGCACAGAATAAACAGGGAAACAAGGAAAGCTGGCAAAGAAAACTGGTCATCATTAGATATTGTACTTTAGAAAACCTTGCTACTTTGAAAGAGATCATTTTAAAAAATTCAGAATCAGAATAGGGAGAAGGAAGGAAGGAAGGAAGGAAGGAAGGAAGGAAGGAAGGAAGGAAGGAAGGAAGGAAGGAAGGAAGGAAGGAAGGAAGGAAGGAAGGAAGGAAGGAAGGAAGGAAGGAAGGAAAAGAAAGAGAGAGAAAGAAGAAAGAATCTCAAGAGGGAAATCTTACTCATGTAGGTGAAATTGATCCTAATAAGAAACAAAAAGGGAAGTTGAGGGAACTCTAAATAGATGATTGTGGCTACACAGGAAACTCATGAATGAAATTAAATTTTTAAGTCATGGAAAAGAGATGGAAGTGAGGGCAAGTGAAACAACTAAGATCTCTGTGTGCAGTGAACAGGAAAATGATAACATATAACAATGAATCAAGAACCATTCAGATTTCTCAGTGAAGAAGTGAGACTAGAAATAAGCAAATACCCGATTTCCATAGTGAGGAAGAAAATGGGCATTATACATTAGAGAAGAGTGAGCTTAATATTGATTCCTGGTAAAATTCCTAGATTATATTATTAAAGAAATAATTTGTGAGCAAGTAGAAATAGAAGTACCAATCACTACCAGTGAGTTTCTGTTCATTAAGAACAAGTCATCTTAAACTGACATAATTTCCTTTCTTAACAGAATTACTAGATCTATAGATGGGCAAGCAGGATGTGCAAATTTCGGTAAGATATATTTTATAGAAAAATAAAGATATATTGACTGGATGGTAATACAGTTAGACAGAGTTTAGTTGGTTGACAGACCAATGATAGTCAAGTTGATGTTAATGTGCAAGTAATTTTCTGTGAAATACAGTAGCAATTTGACTCACTCCCTGGCTAATTTACATTCAGTAATTTTATCAATGACTCACTTGAAGTCACTGCTGTTCATCAAATTTGCAAATCATGCAAAGAGTGGGGCCACTGATATATGAAAAAGTCATAGAAGATTGAGTATATCAGGCTAGGAAAGTATAAGATGGTGAAAGGAATGTTGCAAGAATTGAATTATTTTTAGACTCAAGGAGGAACTACATATGTTCAAATCATAGGCTGAACTCCCTACATGGAGAAAAGGTTTGAGAGATACTTCTCTAGTCTCTAGTTTATTGGGATGAATGAAATGTTCCTGAAAGGATGGAAGAAATACTTCAAGAGGAAAGCAAATAAGTCAAGAAATACAAACCTTTTCAAAAACATTAGAAGGCAGAAGAAAGTGAAACAAAAAGAAGGGAAGAGAATCTATTGAACTTTTGGTGATAATTTTAATCAACACCTTTTCCAATTGGGAGCTGTTCTGGACCATCTTAGCAGGAAGCATGTTATGAAGCTTCATGAATGAGGATTCATTGGATCTGCAGGGAGGTCCCTGCAGAGCTGTCTGTCTACACATCTACCTGACATGAATGACAGGAAAGTAACACTGTCTTCTTAGACTGTGTATCTGAGGCATGATGGATAGCACCGTGAGACCTGTCAAACATTCTGATTATCCAATACCTACTGCTGGTATTCAGAAAGGGACGAACATCAAAATGGACATAAAATATTTCTAGAGTTTATCAAGTTCTAGGCATGAAACTGATGTCTTTGGGGATGCAGTTGGTGATTTCCTCTGCTACTGTTGACTAAAGGCTTTAAAGGAAAAAGGTGGATATTTCTATGTCAAGAAACAATCATCCCAGAAGCATTTATTAAAAGTGCCTACTAGGTACCATGCATAACTAAACAGTTGCTGTCCATCTTCTGTTCTCAAGGAGGACCAATGACCTTAGGAGGGTGATGTCTTGACTTACAAGTGAACTGGATTTAAGTGAGTCAGAGCTGTGCCAAGTCACCAGCCTCACTCTCTCAGAATACAAATAAGACAGAAGACAGTACCTGCTCTCAAGGAGCTCACAAACTAATGGTGAAGACAACACGCAAACCACTACGTACAGACAAGATATGTTCACAATAAAGAGTCTTCAAAATGTTAATCTGTGAGTCTGACTTTGGCTCCTGGGTAAATTTTGAAACACATTTTTAAAAAGATAGTTTGTAAGCACTAAGAAATGGATTCATTAAGAAGTCAAGCAAGATTAATCTTATCTGTCTTTTTTGACAAGATTACTGGTCAATAAGATGGTTAAAAAAGTTGTTCATTATATCTTTCTATTCAAGATGGAGATATGTGGATGGACTAGAAAAACACACAATTGTTTTAAAAGATAGTTGAGAGTGGCAGGTGGGGGCGGAGCCAAGATGGCAGAGTAGAAGGATGCACATTTACGAGCTCCGAAACCACAGCCCATAGAATTAATGTAAAAAGAGACCCCCATAACTTCTGGACCACTGAAAGGGGTACAGAAACGGAATGGAAGAGATTTCCGTTCCAGGGAACCCTGGAGACCCGTCCCCAGGGTCCGTCGTGCCCCGGAAAGTGGAGCCCACCCCAGGACTGCCCTGGCCGCGGCCCCAGAGAAGCTCCCCCGAGCAGGCTTCAGGGACGGAAGCTCTGGCAGCCAGGAAAGTCCCTCTGCCCACAGAAGCTACAGGTCAGTGAGAGAGACGGCTGGGCTGGACGAGAGGGGGAGCGGAGTGTCTCTGTGACTCGGGCCCCCTCGGGAGGAAGCGGCGGTGGCAGAGACGGGGGCAGGAAGCGGCGGAGGCAGCAGCGGCTGCGGCCGGCCCAGGACTCCCCCCAGCAGCAAGCAGGATCCTCATTACGGAAGGTCTCTGCATAAACAACCTGAGGGAGCTGAGCCTGGGAGATGGCCCTGACCCACCCCGCTCTCTTACTGAAGGCCTCTGCATAAAGCCACTGAGGGAGCTGAGCCTGGGAGGTGCCCCCCCACCCGCTCTGTTCCTGAAAGTCTCTGCATAAAGCCCCTGAGGTTGCTGAGCTTGGGAGGCGGCCCTGCCCCCACCCCAGCGCCAGAACTAAAGCTCACATTGATTAGCGGCTCGAAAAGCCCATTTGAATCTCAGAGCCCAAGCACTAGCTGGGCGGATCTAGGCGGGGGTGGACAGGAATCTCAGAAGTCAAGTAACTGGCTGGGAAAATGCCTAGAAAAGGGAAGAAAAATAAGACTATAGAGAGTTTTTTCCAACAAATGCAAATGATCCCGACATTCGGATCTGATGACGAGGACGTATTCTTGCCATCAGGAAAAGACGTGGAGGGCGGGGCCTCGGTACCCCAGACACCCCAGGGGGATGTCAGGTGGGCTCAGGCCTTGGAAGAGCTCAAAAACGATTTTGAAAAGCAAGTTAGACAGGTGGAGGAAAAACTGGGAAGAGAAATGAGAGAGATGCAAGGAAAGTATGAAAAATGGGTCAATACCTTGGTTAAGGAGACCCAAAAAAATGCTGAAGAAAATAACACCCTGAAGAATAGGCTCACTCAATTGGCAAAAGAGGTTCAAAAAGCCAATGAGGAGAAGAATGCTTTCAAAAGCAGAATTAGCCACATGGAAAAAGAGGTTCAAAAGCTCACTGAAGAAAATAGTTCTCTCAAAATTAGAATGGAACAGGTGGAGTCTAATGACTTTCTGAGAAACCAAGAAATCACCAAACAAAACCAAAAGAATGAAAAAATGGAAGAGAATGTGAAATATCTCATGGGAAAAACAACTGACCTGGAAAATAGATCCAGGAGAGAAAATTTAAAAATTATGGGACTACCTGAAAGCCATGATCAAAACAAGAGCCTAGATATCATCTTCCATGAAATTATCAAGGAAAACTGCCCTGACATTCTAGAACCAGAGGGCAAAATAAGTATTGAAAGAATCCATCGATCACCACCTGAAAGAGATCCAAAAAGAGAAACTCCTAGGAACATTGTGGCCAAATTCCAGAACTCCCAGTTCAAGGAGAAAATCTTGCAAGCAGCTAGAAAGAAACAATTCCAGTACTGTGGAAATACAATCAGGATAACTCAAGATGTAGCAGCTTCTACATTAAGGGATAGAAGGGTGTGGAATAGGATATTCCAGAAGTCAAAGGAACTAGGACTCAAACCAAGAATCACCTACCCAGCTAAACTGAGTATAATACTTCAAGGGAAAATATGGTCTTTCAATGAAACAGAGGACTTTCAATCATTCTTGATGAAAAGACCAGAGCTGAAAAGAAAATTTGACTTTCAAACACAAGAATGAGAAGAAGCATGAAAAAGTAAACAGCAAAGAGAAGTCCTAAGGGACTTAACAAAGGCGAACTGTTTACATTCCTACATGGAAAGACAATATTTGTAACTCTTAAAACTTTTCAGTATCTGGGTAGTTGGTGGGACCACACACAAACATGTACACGCATGCACGCACACACACATACACACATGCACACACATACAGAGACAGAGAGCACAGAGTGAATTGAATAGGATGGGACCATATCTTAAAAGAAATTAAGGTAAATGGTGAGAGAGAAATGTACTGGGAGGAAAGAGGGTGAAATGGAATGGGGTAATTATATGTCATTTAAGAGGCAAGTAGGAGACTTCTTAGTGGAGGGAAAAAGAGGAGAGCTGAGAAAAAAAAAACAATTAGTTTACCCTCATCACATTTGACTAAAGGAAGGAATAAAATGCATACTCATTTTGGTATGAAAACCTATCTTACAGTATAGGAAAGTGGGGGAGAAGGAGATAAGCAAGGGCGGGGGGATGATGGAAGGGAGGGCAAAGGGAGGAGGGAGCAATTTGAAGTCAACACTTGGGGAGGGACAGGATCAAAAGACAGAAGAGAAACAATGAGGGGCAGGGTAGGATGGAGGGTAATTCAGTTAGTCTTATACAACACGACTATCAGGGAAGTCATTTGCAAAATTACACAGATATGGCCTATATTGAGTTGCCTGCCTTCCCAAAGGGAATGGGTGGGGAGGGAGGGATGGGGAGAATTTGGAACTCAAAGTTTTAGGAACAACTGTTTAGTATTGCTGTTGCTACTAGGAAAGAAGACATACAGTTAATGAGGAATAGAAAGTCATCTGACCCTACAGGAGAAAAGAGAAGATGGAGACAAGAGAAGAGAGGGATGACAGAAGAGAGGGCAGATTGGAGATAGGGAAAATTAGATTGCTTGGGGTATTGGGGTGGGGGGAGGGGTTAAAAGGGGAGAAAATTTGGAACCCAAAATTTTGTGAAAATGATCGCAAAAAGTTAAATAAATAAATAAATAAATGAATAAATAAAAAAGATAGTTGAACAGCTGATCCAAAGGGCACTAATTAAATTTATTAAATTTAACCTTATGCTAAGTCTACAGTAAAGAGGCTTAGAAATGTATTATTGGCCCAGCCCTGTCAATTTTTATTGATGACTAAAATGAAAGTTTGAGGACAAATTTACCAAATTTGTAAGTAACACAAAGGTAGGATAACCCACTATCTATGTGAAAGAACTGATAATCTATAAGTTCTCAACAAGTTAGAAAAACAGGTCAAATCTAATAAGATGAAATTTAATAGAATATAAAGTCCTCCATGAGGTTACAAAAACTTTACAATATACAGTATGTTGGAGGAACAAACAGCATGTGAAAAAAGATTTAAGGATTTTAGGAATATTTTATATGAGTATATATATATATGTATATATATACATATATATATATGTATAATTATAAACAAGTAGGGTGAGCCTGAGTAGAATGTCATCAGGTTGTAGATCAAATGTACATCTTGACTTTCAAAATAACTTTATTATATACTTAAAAAGAATAGCAAATTGTACACAACAGATTTGCAGTTTCCTGTGAAATCATCTTTTTTAATTCTACTATGTTATGGAAATGCTTATTTTATTTCACAAATTAAAAGTAAAATAAATAAAACTTTAAAAAAATACACAGCCATAGAATGCTATTGAAAGATGTTCATTTGTATATCTAAAGAGCAGAGGTAGCAATTAGAAGGGGAAATCAACTTAAGAGCTGGAAGCTAGTAATCACAAATTTTAATTATGCATAACTAACTGGCTGTTTTCCTGAGACCACTGTGACCTGAGGCAGGCATGCCTGAGAAAAGACCAAATGGCCAAGAAGTGTTTTCAAGAATATGGTTGTCAATAACCTTGTGATCCAGATTCATCCTTGTGATAAGAGACACTCTGATAGCTAGGTAACACATCCTGGCACATAGAACTTCTCCATGGACACATACACACAATACCCAGGTACACCAGATACCCATATTCAGAGCTATACCACAAAAAGATCCCACTTGACTCTACATCCTTAAAAAGACAACCTTGGTTGGTCTATAATAGAAATATAGTGGACCAGTCTTTTATACCAGGAAAGATTCCCTACTTCTACCAGATTTTATGAGCTAACTTTAGGGAATCCAAGTGTGAGAGACAGATGTGGTATTTAGGGCTCCTGTCCAAAGTTTCTGCTTTGCAGCCCCTACTGCTCAATTACACTGGTTTCTTTACTATGTTTGTACCATTTTTGTTAGGAATTTTCTGTTATGTCAAGATAAAATATATCAATAGGTTATAAAAAATGTAAACTTGAAGAAGGCATTAGTAAATTTCTTGTATATGTAGGTCATTGTGCTAGGCTCTAAATATCCTGTGGCTAGAATTTAATACACGAGGTCCTAGTAGGCATTCCCCCACCAAAAAAGAAAGGTAAGTTTGCCTAAGAAAATACATCTGTTTATCCACAGGAAGAGCTTATTCACCTAGAGGAACTTGATCCATTTTTTCATCGTCAGAATTATTCATTTATACCACATCATACTATATTGAATATATGTTGTAATAAATCATTTTAGAAAGAGAAATGATAATGGCTATCACCTAAGAAACATGAAATGAAGAACTTTTATAAAGTATGACAAACTTACCTTTGAATATTCTCTGGAGATGTATGCAAGAAAGATCAGGTTTTTGGTATGTCTACTGTTGCTCCTTGGTAACAAAATTAGGCTGTCCTCACACACATACATGCAAACTCACACACACATACGCACATATACATGCATGGATACATGCATACACACACATATATAGTTTTCAGAACAGAGTTCATACCATTCTCTCCAACTTCTCTGCGCTTACCTGAGAGACCATAGAGCAAACACCAGAACTGAAGAGGGGTTGGGGGAGGAAGGAGCAGGCAGTTCAGCAATTGTTCCTGCTGAGACACATGCAGATGACCTATTGTAATGCCTTGGTCACCATGGAAGTCAAAAGCCGAACTGACCGTCATCAATTAGTCAACCAATCAAGTATTTATTAAGCACCTACTATGTGCATTTAATAACTGTACTAGGGATGCAAGTAGAAACAATGAAACCACCTTTACATGCAAGGAACTTATAATGGGGGAGATAGCAATTTCATCTCAAAATCCATGCAGTATATATATGAAGTGAATACATACAAATATTATGAAGTAATTAAATACAAGGCAGTTTGGGAAGGATAGTTGTGAGGAATGAGGAAAGGGTTCATCCAGAAGATGGTGCCTGAGCTGCATCAAAAAAGGAAGACAAAGATATTCCCGAGACAGAGATAAGGGGTGGGGGGTTTCATTCCAGTCTTGGAGGCCAACCAGGACAAAAGCACAGAGATAGGAGATGGATTGTCATGCATAAGGAACAGAAAGAAGGCCCATTTGGCTGGATGGTACAGTAGGTATACACGGTAATAGAGTAGGTTGTAGAGGAAGAGTAGTAGAGTAGGTATACACAGTAATAACCGATGAGGCTGGAAAGATAGGTTGGGGCCAGGTTGCACGGGCTTTAAAAGCCAAAAGAGAGTTCATATTTTATCCTGCAGGCAATAGGAAGTCCCTGAAATTGGTTGAGGAGGAGATTCACATGATCACATCTATGCTTAAGGAAAATTACTCTAGCAGCAATAGGAAGTATAGACAATGAAGTGAGGAGAGACCTGGCCTTCAAATGGAAAACAGAATAGTCTTGCTGCATCACATTCAACACTTTTCTTTGGTAGATTTAGTCATGTATACTCTCAGGGTTTGAAGAGAAGAGGAAAGAGGAACATGTAAAAATCCTATAAACGCTGGAGTTCTTTTGACTCAAGTATGACGGCACAAGTCACAGAATCCTTAGGAATGAAATATGCCTTTAAGCTCATCTAATCAAATTCAATGATAATTTAAATATTTATTGGTTATCTAATAGTGGTGAGACACTGTGCTAGACTTTGGGGATGGAAAGAAAAAAAATGTTAATCAAAGTCCCCACCCTTCAGAAACATATAATCTGCTGGGAGATAAGAGGTGGTCAGAAGGAGTCATTATTTTATTTTATAGACGAGGGAAACTAGAGAGATGAAGGGATCTCCCTGAGTTCACTAAGCTAGCTAGTGGCCCAGGTAAGACTAAAACCTAGGTCAGATGCTTTCTAGGATAACCAGGCTAAACTCCACTTCCTAGGATGTTCTCAGACATAGCCACGTAAAAATCTTCATGGGTAGGAAAGGCAGGAAGTTAGGAAGTCATGGCTGGTTTCTCTAACCTTCAGGAAAGGCATGAAGAAAAACCACAATTTTAAAATTTCTTTTGCTTCTTCAAATTCTCTTCTCACTTCTACCTCATCCTCTTTTTTTCTCCCTGGAAGTCACTAATAAAGGCAAAGAAAGGGCCAAAATCTTAGCCCTCTGATCTCTTTTCCACTCTAAAATAATAAATCAAAATATATTTAACTTAGTATATATTTAAAGCATATTTTGATTAAGTTCACTTGACTTCTGTGCCTTGGGAACCCTTTGAATTTCTTTTATCCCCCATCTAATCATGTAATCGAAATATTACTGCATCTCAGCAGGGAACACACCATCCACCTCTCCGTACCATCTGAAATCCATTTTATTAGACTGCTTTTAGGGGGCTTTCTCTCCCTTCCCTCTGTCCCATTAATCCCTAGCTCTGCTCAGCAGGATCTAGCTAACTATCTCTTAATGTTGTTACTTGTGAGTTGCCATTTATCACAGAGGCTGATGTCAGGACCCTGGTGATGTCAGGAAGATCTGCAGCAGACAGTTCTCAGTGATTAGGTATAGGCTCAACTCTGGTCTTCTTCACCACCAACTTCTTTAGAGTAAAACACTTGTCAAGGAAGTTGGCTTTTTTCTTTTCTGGGACACTTCTTATAAAAGAGAGCCTTATCACTTTTAACTATTAGCCAGAATAAGGACAAAGTTAATCATAATTTCATTTAGAGGCTCACTGATGAGGTACAGGACAAATTTAGGGATTACATCCTAGAAATATGTCATAGCATAATTAATGCAGGGACTGATCAAGGAGGGCTAATTCTACGAGCATGAAAATTTGGTGAATATTCTTCTGGAAGAACCTGATGCCATGAAACAAAGCGGTTGAGCACGCCTCCTCGGGATGTGTATAGTTATTCTACGGCTGACTCTGATTCATTAACCATGTGGTAAAGAAACAGACTTTTGATAGCTTCTGACCTGGAACCAGTATTCAAAAGGTAGTAATCGGCCAAAGTGAATCTCTTTCTCTTTATTACCTGACTGAATATAAGTGAGCAAAAAGAGGCTGCTGCAAGTTTCAGGTGGGGTGAGAGAACCTGCATTAGGGACCTACTTTGCCCACCCATTTCAACACGAAACGATGAACACGTGGCTGTGCAGTTACTTCTATCCCTCTTGCCTTTTCTTTGCTTCTTTAGGGAAGAAGTATTTGAGAGTGGAAGGACTAGGCTGAAACCTCATGAACTATGAATGGTTAGGAGAGACTGAGGTCCAAATCCAAGAACTGTAATCGATGCTAAAGATTCACTGAGTATGAATTTTAAAGCATATATTTTTATTTAGTAGCTGATCCCAATGCGAAGAAAAGCACCAAGCAATCTGCCTGACCTTGCCCAGCAGTGGACAGACACCATAATGCTTGTTTCTGCAAGCAAGGATGTAACTCTTGTTTCTGCAAGCAAGGATGTAACTTCACCTACAAACGATGCCGCATTGAGAAGTGAAGCTGGCAGGCACAAATACTATAAGTTTGAGTCCACGATCTCCAGGGAAAGAGGTGGCAGGGGGGTAGAATATGCCCCAGGTTGAGAAGGAATATTTTTGTATGTTTGTTCTTATTATGATTTCTCAATAAATGATCTTTTGTAAAAATTGATAACTGTTTAAATGATACGGAGGTGCCAATGGCTGGAGAGTGTTGATATAAAAGAGATACCAGCTATAATGAATGACTGATATTTGGGAGAAGACAGAGTGGCATTTTGTGGCATTATATAGTCCAACCACTCCAAGTGAATCCCTAGCACCCTGAGAAAAGATCTATCTAATCTCAACCACTAGTATGCACATGAATTGGGAACGTAGGACTAAGATTCACACTACTGAAATAGAATTAGGGCTAGGAAGAAGCCTTAGAATTCATCTTATTCCAATATCATCATCTGATAGATAAGAAAACTTGAGACCAAGAGAGATGAAATGATTCATCCAAAGTTTCACAGGAAGTAAGTGATAAATGCGGCTTGATCCCATGACCTATGGAGTCATTCACCCTCCACTGAACTCTATCAAAGCTGGAGTGAAAAAGACAATCCTTTTCAGAACAGGAGAACAAATAACTTCTTCAGTCAAAAGTCATAATCAGGAAAGAGTATTTAAAATAAATAACAAAGTCTCAAAATTCATTTCTGCTACTAACTTGGGTATGTCACTATCATGAGTACAATGAGAAGGTTAGACTTAATATTCCCTAATAACATCTCTAATTTCAAGTCTATGATCCTGTGATCTCCAAGGTTCTCTCTAGCTCTAAAATTCCAGCTCCAACTCTAAAATTCTAAACTTCTATGATTCTAAAATACTCAGAGTTGCAAGAATTTTTTATTCATATTTTTATTCATATTCTTGGAGAATCATATAAATCACGGGTTCTTAATCTACGGTCTGCTAATTTTTAAAAAACTTTTTGATAATTATATTCAATATCATTGGTTTTCTCTGTCATCTTTTATATTTTGTTATATGTATCTGACACATTATTCTGAGAAGCCATGACACAAAGATTCAAAAGAGCTTGATCTAAAGTTGTCTAGCTTATTAAAAAAAAATTGTATCTATCTGTACATCTACCAAGAACTCTTAGAAGAATTGGAAAATTATCCTAAAAAAATTACAGAATACAGGGTGTCCTCTTTGTCTTCTTCTTTTTTCTGGATAGATTTATTAGTCTAGCAGAGTTATGCCAACATTTAACAAAGATTAAGAAGTCCTTACTCTATACAAAATCTGAGCTAGGTATTTCACATATAAAAACAAAATGGCCCCTGACCTCAAAGAGTTTACGTTCTCCTTGGGGATATAACACACACACAGTTAAATGTAAATAAAATATGTACAAAGTAATACAAAATAATTTTAAGAGAAAAAGCACTAAGAACTGAGGGGGGAGGTCATCGTAGAATCACTTATATTGGAGATGGCGCTTGTGCTCTGCTTTGAAGGAAGCTAGGGATTCTCTGAGCCAGAGAAGAGGGGATGAATTTGAGCTGTCAATTGCTGAAATGAAAACAAAAGATTACTTAGTCAGCACTTAACTTACTTGCCAAGTGGAAAGACATGGCAGCCAAGAGCAATGCAGATTTAAATAGAAACCTGTTTATAAAACCTTACAGACAAGAAGAATGGGAGATTACAAATATTATGACCTAATAAAAAATGAGAAGTTGTGGGAGGATAAACCAGCTTCAATTAAGCTTGGAAAGATCTAGCTAAGTAAAGTCACCCCAAGGGAATTTAAGGATGAAGCTGAAAGGGTAATAAATTGACAAAAGATGGGAAAAGATCAACAAAGATTTTTATAACAAACGTTATTCAGCATCAAGGACAGTAAACTTTGCCCATCTGGATTCTAACTAACATCACAATCCCAGATTAGCTTGTAGAGTAAGTTAATGATGATAATGTAGAAGCAAAGAATAAAAAAGCAGCTGAACTAGACCAACTACACATAGAGAAGTTGAGGGTGTTGAAAAATAGATTCTCAAGGTATCTGAAAGAAAGGAAGATGCCAAAAACATGTGGGGAAAACAATCTAATGACATATTATTGACTAAAAAATAGTTTACTGAGAAAACAATAATTATTACTCCCTATGACTAATATTCCTAGAGAAAGAAATGGCAAAACATTCCAGTATCTTTGCCAAGAAAACACCATACGGGTTGATGAAGAGTCAGACATGACTCAATGACTAACCAAAAACAAGGTCTATTTTAATATATGCATATATATATATATTTTTTTTTTATGAGAACTATCTATATACACATCAAGGGTATTTTTTGCTGAGAATATTTAAAGAGAACCTTCAAGGTTACACAAATGATATTCCACAACAGAATACATTTTTATCACCACACAACTGACTGAAAGATGTAGAGAATACAAGCTGCTACTATGATGAGTTGTTAACTATTTTTAAGAAAGCCTTTGTTTTGTTAGAGTATAACATTATATTGAAGGATCTCTGCCAAACAGATATATCTAGTGCATGTCAAAATTATACACAATTCCTTGATGTAACAGAAGAGATAAATGTGTTTTCTGGATTTCTGATAATTAATGAAATTTGAGGCATGAAATTAAGCTAAAACTCATTAAAGGCATTTACCACTGGCATAGAAGAGTTCTGGAACAAAATGCAAGGAAGGATTTCCTATAGATGGTAGGTTCTCTAGCTATTCCTGTTTTTGTATTACAATATATTGATTTCATCAAGGCTTAGAATAATGTAAAACTTCCTAAATTAGATTCATAATCAGTCAGAATTTGGCCTTACTATCCACAAAAGAATAACTAAATAGATAAAGAAGACATTGTTCGTTTAGATGGGACTATAGAATGACAGGGCAGCTAAGTGGCACTGTGGATAGAGTACAGGGCTTGGAATCAAGAAGATTCATCTTCATGAGTTCAAATCTAGCCTCAAACATTTACTAGCGGTGTGACTTTGGGCAAGTCACTTAACTTTGAGTAAAATGAGTTAGAGAAGGAAATGGCAAACTACTCCAATCTCTCCACTAAGAAAACCCCAAATGGGGTCATGAAGAATCAGATACAGCTGAAATGACTCAACAACAACAAAACTAGAATGGCTGTGGTTTGGGCCAATCATTCTAAAAGTATATGCAATTATGCTAAAAAAATTGTCTAAAATGGGTATCTTCTGAGATATTGCTAGGTATATCCTAGCAGTATCTCAGAAGATATACATATATTATATAAACATGTTATGAAGATACGCATATATTATGTAAACATAAGATACACATATATTATGTAAATATATTATGAAGATACACATATATTATGTAAACATAAGAAGATACACATATATTATGTAAACATATTATGAAGATACACATATATTATGTAAACATAAGAAGATACAAATATATTATGTAAACATTATGAAGATACACATATTATGTAAACATAAGATACACATATATTATGTAAACATATTATGAAGATACACGTATACTATGTAAACATAAGAAGATACACATATATTATGTAAACATATAATAAATATATGAATTATATAATATGTACTTTTCGCTGTGACAAAGAACTGGAAACAAATTACATGCCCAACAATTAGGAAATGGCTAAAAACTGTGCTACATGAATGTAATGAAAGGGTACTGTTCTGTAAAAAATAATTAATATGAAGAATTCCAAAGAGGATGGGCAGACATAAATTGATGCAAAGTGAAATATGCAGAACCAAGAAAGTAATACAGACAATGCTTATAATAACATAGAGAGAACAGTAACAAACAATTGGCACCAAATGAAAACATGAGAATGCATTTTCTTCCATTCTTTGCAGACGTTGTGGGGGGGAAAGGCTGGAGGATATAATGAGTGGGAAACTGAATATAATTTCCACTTTGGTTTATATACTGATTAGTTTTATTGCTCTTTTCTCACCTCTTTTTTATTTGTTGTTATTAGGAATGGTTCTCTAGAAGAGGGGTAAGCATAAAATGATATTAGTTAAAACAAAATAGAGTAATGAAATTTTCTTAAAAGGGAAAAAATGCCTATTGTTCAAACTATGATATGGACAGCCTTTGAAGCTCATTCATCAACAGACATGTCTTGAAAACATATAGTAAATGGACAATCTACTGGAACCAGAACTGAACATCTGAGAACTATTCACATTTTTTGACTACTTATCTTTTGGAGAATGGCTTTTGTTCTTACATATTTCTTTTAGTTGTCTATAAGTTTTGGGTATTAAAACCTCATCTGAAAAACCTGATAAAAAGATTTTTTTCCTCATTCAACTACTTCTTCCAACCAAGGCTTAGATGTATCATTTTTGTTTTGGCATAAGATTTTCAATATTCTATAATCAAAATTATATATTTTATCATTTCTAATTCTGTCTATCCCTTGTTTTGGTTTTATATATATATATATATATATATATTTGGTTTTATATACATATATGTATATATACATATATGTATATACATATACATATATACATACATATATATATGTGTATGTGTATATATATTATATATATATATATATATATATATACACACACACACACACACACATCTTCTATCCATAGCTGAGAAAGAGAAGTCAACTAGGTAGGACAGTATGGAGGGACTTGGCTTAAAGTCAGGAAGACTAAATCTGAATCCTTTCTTAGACACTGGCTAGTTTGGGCAAGTCCTTTAACTTTTCTGTGCC
Source organism: Bettongia penicillata ogilbyi (assembly GCA_023548195.1). Taxonomy (NCBI): domain Eukaryota; kingdom Metazoa; phylum Chordata; class Mammalia; order Diprotodontia; family Potoroidae; genus Bettongia; species Bettongia penicillata. Next base: position 7,421,606 of record JAJHZJ010000200.1, read on the forward strand.
TCAGTTTCTTTATCTATAAAATAGAGATTAAAAAAATCACTTACATCCCTCAGATGTTATAAGGATCAAATAGTATAATGTGTGAAATTGCTTTGAAAACCATAAAGCACTATATAATTGCTAGCTATTATTATTCTAATTATGATATGATCTCTATTATCAAAGTTACATATTCATTTTGAATTTACTGTGAACACTGCATAAGATGATGACCTAGGTACAATTTCTCATGGTCATCTTTTTAATATTAACATCATTCTAATATTTTTTATTCTTATGTTTTAATACTGTTATTCTAATTCTAATTTTGTCATATTACTGTAATAAGATATTACACTAGCTAAAGAATTAAAATTAAGATCTAGTCAACGGTCAAAAGCAAGCTTTTTGGTGGGCTTGAATAGCCAACAAGTCATGTAACAGATGCTGTCAAAGAATGCATGAGTGAAACACAGAAGATGGGCTGGTCATGTATTGAAAACAAGAATGAAAGTCCATTGTCAAGATGACAAAAGAAAGCAAAGAAAGCCCTCAGGACATTGCCCTCATCGAAAATCTATAAGAAGGCAGCAAGAGGAATAGCACAGGATGGAAAAGTCTTGATGAAAGGGATGAACTCATACCACTGGAGGCAATATCTTTGTCAAGGATACAATTTCATGTGACTATTTTGAGTAGTTTTACAGATGATGAAACAAAGGGGCCAGGAAGGTCAAGTTATTTGCCCAAGGTCTGGCACAGTTAATAAATGTGGCAAAGACCAAGATGACAACCTTGGTCTTCTCATTTCTGTCTGCATGGATAGTATAGGAAGTCAAAGGTGAGTTTGTGGGGGCAGGGTGTTCAGGGAGGACTAGCACCTCTGCTATGAGCACTTATGGAGCTCTTTTCAGAGCTGCTCATCCACATTTGGCATCAACCTGTCACCCAACTTTCACCTGTGGCTCCAAGATGCTGTAGCATGCCCAGTGGTCATACTCTAGTAAAACTAACTCAGATGATGGGCTAAACAAGTTTCAGGGTAACCAATGGACCTGAAACTCATTGGTTAGTTAGGGGGACATCTACCCAAAGCATGTGAAGACTTCTGACTGAGAGAAGGGAGGGTGAGAACAATTTGTTTGAACAGCCATCAAGGCAGTTGAAGCAGGTGTCATAGAGCACTTAGAGCTTGATCAGACATCAAAGACACCAGGGTCTTGCACTGTATCCCAGGCCATCTCCAGTCGGCTTTGACTTTTGTCTTATCACGGGACTTCAATGACTCTGAAAGAAAGAATGAGGTTTATGACTTTACACAACTCTATCTACCTCACTTAAATCCAATACCCCTGCAAGTCAAGACTTAGCCCTGGGATGTCACTGGTTCTCCTCAAAAATGTAGGAGGAACAACTACAGTATGTGTGGGGGATCTGTTTTCATTTAAAATTTTAATGAATAACAAATAAGATCATAGGATGTAACTAACCAAAAAGCATTAGTTAAAAATAATAAACACATTAAATATGCAAAGTACTGTGCTAGGTACTAAGAATACAAAGACCAAAAAAAAAGTACTTCCTCTCAAGAAGTTTGCTGTCTTCTGAGGAGACACAACATGTAGTCATGTAAGATAAGTACATTTAAGATCATGTGAGGAGGAACTAACACAGCATTCTAAAAAGCATTCTAAGGATATCAGGATACATGAGGTGTCACATGAACTGGACCATGAAGAAAGCTAGACATTCAAAGACATGGCCATGAGAAAAGAGCACACTTCAGAATGGGGGACAGTGAATGCAAAGCATGGGAGCGAGAGCGGGAATGACAAATCTGGGAATAGTTAGTAGGTCAATTTGTTATTATAGCTGTTTTGGAGGCAATCGAGGTTAAGTGACTTGCTCAGGGTCACATGGCCAGTTAGTGTTTGAGGCCAAATTTGAACTGAGGGATTCCTGACTCCAGGGCCCAGTGCTCTGTCCACTGCTCCACCTAGCTGTCCCTAGCAGGTCAACTTGAAAGTATATAGAATGAATGAAGAGCATGACATGACCATGGGAAAGGTATGATGAAGTCAAGTTGGGAAGTGGGTACATTTTCCTGGAGAGAAGAGTCATGGAAGATTCCTAAGCAGGAAAGAGATTTTTCCTTTAGGAAAATTCTTTTAGTACTTTTGTGAAAGATGGATGAGAGGAAAGAAGGAATTGAAAATCATCATCATACTGCTGAGAAAACAGAGGACCAGAGAATGGAAAAAAAAAAAGAGATCCAAATTAATTAAAGGCTTCTCAGGATAGGTGAGTTTGGTATATTCATACATGTCATATGTATATGTATGTGTATGTATATCATACACACATATGTTTGTGTATATACACACACATATATACATACATGCAGGCACAAATGTCACACAAATGTGACCTAAGGTCACATAGATAGCAAGTAAGTGTATTCCAGGTCCTTTGACTCCAAATAATACCTAGATACCTTTCCCATTGTTTCAGCTTTTGCTACTTGTGAGATTGTTTTAATTCCAATACCCTTGATCACTTTTTATATAAGGGATTTGTTTTCCTATGGAATTTTGAAAGATTTTGCACTGTGTATGGAAGAATTAGGCTGAGCTTCTAGGAATTTATATTAGAACTTAGGAAAATCTTTCTTCTATATGCTTATGGTCTTTCTAAAAAAGGTCCTAGTTATATTCAAGAACTATCACAGTTGGGGCGGAGCCAAGATGGCGGAGTAGAAGGACGCACGTTTACAAGCTCTGAAACCAAAGCCCATAGAATTAATGTAAAAAGAGTCCCCCATAGCTTCTGGGTGAATACAAGGTGTGCAGAAGCAGAGTGGAAGAGATTTCCGTTCCAGGGAGCCCTGAAGACCCGTCCCCAGGGTCCGGCGCACCCCGGAAAGTAAACCCGACCCCAAGCGCTGCCCTGGCCGAGGCCCCAGAGAAGCTGATCCGAGCAGGCTTCAGAGACGGAAGCTCCAGCAGCCGGGAAAGTCCCTCCGCCCACAGAAGCAGGTCAGTGAGAGAGGCCGGGCTGGAGGAGAGGGGAAGCAGGGCGTCTCCGTGACTTGGGCCCCCTCGGGAGGAAGCGGCGGTGGCAGAGACGGGGCAGGAAGCGGTGGAGGCAGAGGTGTGGGCGGCGGCTGAGGCGGCAGTGGCCCAAGACTCAGGAATCCCCCAACAGCAGGCAGGATCTTCATTACGGAAGATTCCCGCATAAAACCTGACGGAGCTGAGCCTGGGAGACGGCCCTGCCCCACCCCGCTCTGTTACTGAAGGCTTCTGCTTAAAGCCCCCAAGGGAGCTGGATTTGGGAGGCGGGCCCCCGACCCCACCCGTTCCATTCCTGAAAGTCTCTGCATAAAGCCACCGAGGGATCAGTCTCGGAGACAGCCCTGGCCCCACCCCAGCACCTGAACTAAAGCTCACTGATTGACAGCCGGCAGGAGGAAAGCCCATTTAAATCTCAGAGGCCAAGCACTAGCTGGGCGGATCCAGGCGGGGGTGGAAAGGAATCTCAGAAGTCAAGTAACTGGCTGGGAAAATGCCTAGAAAAGGGAAGAAAAATAAGACTTTAGAGAGTTTTTTCCAACAAATGCAAATGATCCCGACCTTCGGATCTGACGAAGATGAGGATGTATTCTTGCCATCAGGGAAAGACGTGGAGGGCGGGGCCTCAGTACCCCAGACACCCAGGGGGGTGGTGGGTGGGCTCAGGCCCTGGAAGAGCTCAAAAAGGATTTTAAAAAGCAAGTTAGACAGGTGGAGGAAAAACTGGGAAGAGAAATGTCAGAGATGCAACAAAAGTATGAAAAACAGGTCAGTACCTTGGTAAAGGAGACCCAAAAAAATGCTGAGGAAATTAACACCTTGAAAAATAGGCTCACCCAATTGGCAAAGGAGGTTCAAAAAGCCAATGAGGAGAAGAATGCTTTCAAAAGCAGAATTAGCCAAATGGAAAAAGAGGCTCAAAAGCTCACTGAATTTAATAGCTCTCTCAAAATTAGAATGGAACAGATGGAGTCTAATGACTTTATGAGAGTCCAAGAAATCACCAAACAAAACCAAAAGAACGAAAAAATGGAAGAGAATGTGAAATATCTCATGGGAAAAACAACTGACCTGGAAAATAGATCCAGGAGAGACAATTTAAAAATTATGGGACTACCTGAAAGTCATGATCAAAAAAAGAGCCTAGACATCATCTTCCATGAAATTATCAAGGAAAACTGCCCTGACAGTCTAGAACCAGAGGACAAAATAAGTATTGAAAGAATCCATCGATCACCACCTGAAAGAGATCCAAAAAGAGAAACTCCTAGGAACATTGTGGCCAAATTCCAGAACTCCCAGCTCAAGGAAAAAATCTTACAAGCAGCTAGAAAGAAACAATTCCAGTACTGTGGAAATACAATCAGGATAACCCAAGATCTAGCAGCTTCTACATTAAGGGATCGAAGGGCGTGGAATAGGATATTCCAGAAGTCAAAGGAACTAGGACTCAAACCAAGAGTCACCTACCCAGCTAAACTGAGTATAATACTTCAAGGGAAAATATGGTCTTTCAATGAAACAGAGGACTTTCAATCATTCTTGATGAAAAAACCAGAGCGGAAAAGAAAATTTGACTTTCAAACACAAGAATGAGAAGAAGCATGAAAAAGTAAACAGCAAAGAGAAGTCTTAAGGGACTTACCATGAGTGAACTGTTTACATTCCTACATGGAAAGACAATATTTGTAACTCTTAAAACTTTTCAGTATCTGGGTAGTTGGTGGGACCACACATACACATGTACACGCATGCACACACACACACATGCACACACATACAGAGATAGAGAGCACAGATTGAACTGAATAGGATGGGACCATACCTTAAAAGAAACTAGGGTAAATGGTGAGAGAGAAATGTAGGGGGAGGGAAAGGGAAGGGGGTAACTATATGTCATTTAAGAGGCAGGTAGGAGTTTTTCTTAGTGGAGGGAAAAAGAGGAGAGCTGAGAAAAAAAAAAAAACCAAGGAGTTTACCCTCATCACATTTGACTAAACGAAGGAGTGAAATGCACACTCATTTTGGTATGAAAACCTATCTTACAGTATAAGAAAGTGGGGGAGAAAAAGATATTGCAAGGGGGGGGATGATGGAAGTGAGGGCAAAGGGAGGAGGGAGCAATTTGAAGTCAACACTTGGGGAGGGACAGGATCAAAAGACAGAAGAGAAACAATGAGGGGCAGATTAGGAGGGATGGTAATCCAGTTAGTCTTACACAACACAACTATCAGGGAGGTCATTGGCAAAACTACACAGATATGGCATATATTGAATTGCCTGCTGTCCCAAAGGGAATGGGTGGGGAGGGAGGGATGAGGAGAATTTGGAACTCAAAGTTTTAGGAACAACTGTTTAGTATTGTTGTTGCAACTAGGAAAGAAGACATACAGTTAATGAGGAATAGAAAGTCATCTGGCCCTACAGAGAAAAGAGAAGATGGAGACAAGAGAAGGGAGAGATGACAGAAGAGAGGGCAGATTGGAGATAGGGAAAATTAGATTGCTTGGGGTATTGGGGTGGGGGGAGGGGATAAAAGGGGAGAAAATTTGGAACCCAAAAATTTGTGAAAATGAATGTAAAAAATTTAAATAAATAAATAAATTTAAAGAAAAATGACATTGGCAAAAAAAAAAAAAAAAGAACTATCACAGTTTAGATATCAGACAGCTATTCCTCCATTTTGGAGATTAATCATAGTCTATTAAAAACAGGGTTATCAAACTCAAATAGAAATGGGGTGGGGGCACTCGAATGTACACAAGGATCCCTGAGGGCTGCATTTCGACTTATAAAACTACATATTATTATCTATGTTTTACTGTATTTATTTTATTATATTTATTATATTATTGTATTGTATTATTTTTTATTGCATTTAATTTGTTACAGGGTAGTTAGATGGTGCAGGGGTTTGGAGTCAAGAAGACTTATCTTCTTCAGTTCAAATCTGACCTCCGACACTTACTAGCTAGGAGACCCTGGGCAAGTCAGTTAACCCTGTTTGCTTGAGTTTTCTCATCTGCAAAATGAGCTGGTGAAGGAAATGGCAAATCACTCCAGTATCTTTGCCAAGAAAACTTCAAATGGGGTTATGAAGAGTTAGACATAATTGAAAGAAAACTAAACAATAACATCCCAAACCTTACCAACTACATGTGACTGTTCATTCTTCTAAATCCCATAGGACTTGTTTTGTACTTAGCATATCTATAGGGTAAGGATCAGATTTTGATAGAATATGACACATATCCTGCTTTAGATTATATTTATTCAATTCAAGCATATCTCATTTCCGGGTTCCCCAATCAATATATTTTCAAAATAACCTCGTTAATATAGTATAAGATCAACCATAATATTGGAAAATCCTGAGGCTGATCTCCAGAGAGCAGACAGCATCTCCCTGAGAAATCTTTAATAACAGGTCAAAGATGTTGGTTGCTAAGCAAACCCAAGATGGTGCCAATGAATAACAAAGAGCATTCTTCCCCCACCCCCCACATACAATTTTGAGTAATTGCCATGCCTCCATGATCCCAACTGAGCCTAAGCCTTCTTCCTTTCTAAGTCTACCATAGACACCAAAAATTATACGTTGTATTTTAACTATCTTTAAACACTCTTGCCAAATAAAAATCCCTTTGGTCTCTGGGGTAAAAAAGGTTTGGAAGCCGCGGGGAATGGTGTGTCTTTATCACCATTATAAAGACCATGAAGTCTTCATTCCACAAGCACAATTAGATAATCTAAGAAATATGCTCCTAGAATACCAAAATTCAGACAATAACAATTTAAATTGTATACTCCATTATATTTCACCTAATATCATATTTTTGTACAACTAATTAATGAGAGTACATGGACTATACCGGTAATTAACTTATTCCCCTTAATATACTGTAACATTCTTGAGGTTATCAATGGTGTCGTCTCTCTACATGCCATAGCTCTTAGCATTATACTTAACAGATGTTCATTAGATTATATATTAGCGCTTGAAGGCACCTTAAAGACCATCAATTCTTCCACCACCCACTGTTGTGAAGATAAGGAAACAGGTACCATGAGATTAAGGGACACACAACCACGTATTTAAGACAAGATTCAAACACAGGTAACTTTGGTTTATTTATTATAACTAAACAACCTACAATAATTAGTTCTAGCCATTAAATGACGTCATTAAAATATTGTAGCTATCATGTGTAGTTATGTATACATCTGAGATACATACATACATACATACATACACAGAATAGGCAACAGGAAAATTGTATTTGATTTTACATTCTATGAACACCATATCACAAAGTTCCTTTTGAACTTAACACAATTCTCTTCCTCACAGTTAGGCACATTTCTTAATATTCTGCTTAAAGAACTGCTTAGACTTTGCCCTTTTTTCTCCTCCAAAACAATCAAGGTCCATCACTTCTTTCAAAATTTATTTCCAAACTCACCTGTCCTAAGAAGACTTAAAGATTGAGCCCACATCACTCTAGTAATTCCTGTCTTTAGCAGCTCCTAAGGTGTTCAGTCTGCACTATTTTTTGTAAACATAACCCTTAGTTGTCTCTTACATGTGAATTCCTTAGTATCTTATTTGTTTTTTCCAATAAATCAGTTAGACAGAGAGTCCAAATATTATCACATTGGGGTTCAAGGAGATGAAGCACTAGGAACCCAGCAGTTTTCTCTCTATTAAAAGAAAGCACTCTGTTTATTTCTAAAGCTTTTGTCTCCTCCTCTGCTTTTAATGCAGTGCTCAGATCACCAAAGTCACCTCATAAATGTTGGCTGCTTCTCTAAGCACCTGGACACTGAGACCTCATGAAGCTGTGACTGTGAGGGCTAAAGATATAGAATGTTCCACTATGCTAACTAATAGATTACAAATGGCAGCTGTGGTCCAGGCTTTTTATGAAGGACATTTACTAAATATATTCTACAGCTGGTGAAGGGTCTAGGCTATTGTGAGCTGGAAAAAAAAAAGAAAATCCATATTTGGGCTTCTATAACTATGAGTCTGAAGTCCCTTAAGAAAGTCATGGGTGTCAGGAAGAAGGCTGAATGTCTTGGTTCTAATTAATAGGTTGTTCTGTGAAATTTAGATTCAGTCAAAGGGCCGCACTTAGAGACCTAGATGGCCACAAGCGACCTTGAGGCTACAGTTTCCTCACCACTGCTCTAGAATAACCAGACAACATGCCTCTCGTGAGGCATCATTTATAGGAACCAACTACAGTCTGTTCAAAATGTAGACAGATCCCTACACACATGAAGCTGGAGCTCAGTACCTGGACTCACAGATAAACCATGCTTCCTGTGGGGATGCTGCCAGGAATACAGAAGCTAATGAGCACCCAAAATTTACACTGACTCAAACCAAAAAAGTGGGTCCAGAAGAGATTTAGACAGATGATGACAGACAAAATAATTCTCATTCATTTCTATGTAGGTCACCAAATAATTCAAAGGGTATGCTGTTATTTAAGGTAGAAGAAGAGAAGACAACAAAAAAATAATCTCCATGTAATTCAAAGTCTTTTAATCAAGAATAAAGTATTCATGAGTCCAAGCCCACTCCAACGCTCTTCTCCTGTGACTGACAAGACCAGACCCACTTTGGAACTCTTACTGGGTAGATTCTATCACTCTTTCCAGTGTTGAGTCCATTAGTAGGAGCTATTCAGTAACATAATAACCTTTTTGGAAAGAACGAACAACTGTGCATGCAGTAGAAACCCAATAGCAACAGACAAATTACAATGAAGGGGGAGAGGAAGGTTAAAAATCTACCTTCTGTGAAATTTAGTGTAATATCCATTTGGCAGCAAGATACAAAGATTGAATCCCTAACTCAAGAGCTGTTCTGAGATCGTGAAGGTCTAGTGTAGACAGGACAAAGTCAAGGGTGGTTAGATAAGGGACCAGAAAATACAAATATCTCATTACTGCTGCGTCATATAAAGGCAGAAAAAAATAAGGGGGAAGTAGTGATGGTAGAGAATTTAGAAAAGGAAACACATGTATAAATTTATCTCTAAGATTTGGTTGGGGAGGTAGGTGGACAGAAGATCTAGAAAACAAGCAAAAGATATATTATCAGACAACATATAAAGCAAGGGATTGAAATTAAGAAGACCAATAGAGAAATAAAATGAACTCTCATGCAGAAAATCCAGCAAGGAGACTATTAAGGGAAGAATGAAAAACGAGCAGGGAGACCAGAAAAGGTCACAATACAATGAAGGAATATTATCATGTAATGGTAAATGAATCAACTGGAAGTGATAAAAGCAAAACTACAAATTATACTACTGTCTCAGAAATAATGAGTAAAAAAGTTCTAGGATGCTTCAAAAGACAAAAGGAAAACTAGATGAAGAAATAAGAATGGGGTAAAAGGGTAGACATTAGATCTAGCAAGGAATAGCTCAGTAAAATAAGTGAAAAAGTAGGCAAATTAGAAAACAGAACAGAAAATCTCTCCAAGACAAGAAAGCCTCTGAAAGTGGCACTAACAAATGAAGAATTTATTCAAAAACACATACCTGGAGGACAAATGAGTGAAACATAAATAAATACAATTCTGAAAGACTATATGAGTTCTATTCAAATTGACTAACCTTGAGATAGTACTCTCAGTTACATTTTAAAGACAATAAGTCTCCCAGAAACTGATACGATTAAGTAAAAAAGCCTAAATACGATACCTTAGAAAATAATTCAGTAAAATAACCCAGAATTACAGAAAATTTAGGATACACTAACGATTGATAGAATCTAGAGATCAGTGAGTGACTCAGTTTCAATCATCAATGGATATAGGGGTTGAATTTAAGAATTTCAATTTCAAATAAAAATGACAAGAAGTCAAGAGAAAAGCCTTTAATTTTTGAGGAAAATTTATTTTCAGGGTCCAGAAGAACTCCTTGTCTGTGGGAAGAGAGATTGTAAGATGATATTCCAATAAGCAGAATTTGGAAGATACCCACAGAAAAACATCCTACAAAGTTGAACCTCTTGGTTAATAGAAATAGAAGAAACTTCAGTAGCAACAAGGAGTCATTCAAATTATTCCTCCAAAATAAAAAATATGAGAACAGATTATTTGATATACAGGAAAGTTCAAACAGGAGAAACATCAGAAAGGTAAATAAATGCAGTAAAAAAGAAAAGTATAAACAATTAAGTCAACTTTATACTTATTCTAAAGCTTTAAGTAAATAGTATTTTTTTCCACAACCATAATTCCAGAGGACTGATGATAAAGAGATGGACTAAATATGCAGAATGAAATACACATTTTTGGACATGGCCAATGTGGGAATTTATTTTGCTTGAATATATATGTGTGTATGTGTGTGTGTACATGTGTATATGTATATATATGTGTGTGTATATGTATATATATATATATGTGTGTGTAACATACATTTGTTATAAGGGTTTTCTTTTCATTTTTATATTTCAGTGGTGGGTAAGGCAGGAGAAAAAATAAAACATTTGCTAATTTAAAAAAAATTTATGTACACTTCAAGTCCCAGCTCAGGAGTCATCTCATTCATGAAACTTTCCCAGTCTTATTTGTACCTCTTACAAATACTACTTTTTGTATAATAATTATTTATTCATATATTACTTCCCTATAAGACCAGAAACTCCTTAAGAGCAAGGTATATATTTATTACTGGATATACGATGTTTATTTTTATATTTCTTTGGTTGTTAATATAGTGTCTTTTTATTCATATATGCTTAATAAATATTCAGAAGAAGAAAAAAGGAAGTAGGAAGAGGGGGGAAAAGGGGAAAGGGCAAGAGGAAGGAAGAAAGGGAAGGGAAGGGAAGGGAAGGGAAGGGAAGGGAAGGGAAGGGAAGGGAAGGGAAGGGAAGGGAAGGGAAGGGAAGGGAAGGGAAGGGAAGGGAAGGGAAGGAAAATCCTGTTTTTGATAGACCACTTCTTTAATTTGTTAAGGTCAATTGGAAATTTTCCCCATTACATTATATTTTAATTTAAGGCTAGGTAAATACAGAAATACACCAAAACTCAGACCGTGGAAGGTTAAGAAAACTAAGGACCTATCTGTTGGTGGTTATTCTTAAAATGTAATTATATATGCACAGAAAGAAAAGCCAGAATCTGAAAATCAGCAGGACAGTAGCCATCTCTGCTCCACTATTATCCCACCATCAGAATCATGGCTGCATGAAGTGAGCCCAGGCACCAGACTGAGATACTCTAATTACCTTCAGACAGCCACAAAAGCTGGCGGTCACACCAACCACAAGCACAAAAACGCAGCTGATTAGTCAATGTCCCATACAGAACTGGGCATAGGGAAGGAGCCCAGGACTGCACTGTAAGTTTGATTACGTATGTCTGCGTGTAAATTCGTACCTCATCCCCACACCCATACTTTACTGGGTTTATTCTCCAAAATTTCACTGACTATCCACACACTTGTAATACATCATGGGACTGTGCTTCAAAATGCATGTGTCTTTGATATGAGCATAGAATTAGTATAGTTTCAGTCCAGAACACGAGTCTAAACTACTTCACTCAACTTCAAAACCAACCTTGTCAAAAGAAAAGACAAATATCTAAAGTCTTTTCATAGTAGACTTAGTCTTCTCATACAATGTCACATCTTGGGTTCAGATATGTATCTACACACACAGTTCTAAGTTCACTGTCTTTTCTAAGCATTTTTTGGAAGCATGTGACCAGTGTTTTTAGAGACTATTTGATTTCTTGCCCCAATCATCACAAGAGCTATAGAATGGATGGACAAACAGATCCTTGCCTTGCCCTCAGTGATACCTATTCCCTAAATCTCGGCAGATAACTTGGATTCAAGAAGTGTTAAGTTGAAACCTATATTAGACACTGACTGTGTAACCCTGGACAAGTTACAAGCCTCAGTTTCCTCATTTTGAAAATGGAAAATAGGGACACCTACCTATGAGTATCAAATGAGGTAATATATGTAGTGTTTCGAAAACCAAAAAAAAAAAAATGTTTGAAAAACGAGAGAGGAAGACAGGTAGGCAGAAAGATGGGCAGGCAAGCAATTATCTAGCAATTATTAAGTGCCTACTCTGTGCCAAGAACGTGTTAAGGGCTGGGGATACAAAGAAAGGCAAATATAATCCTTGTCCTCAAGAAGTTTACAGTGTAATGGGGGTAGAAAAGACAGGCACACAGAAAGACAAGTAAACAGACAGCTGTGATATAATGGATAGAAACCTATCCTAAAAGCCAAAAAGACTTGGGTTTAAGCATTGCTTCTGATGTACACTAGCTTTTTGACCCTGGACAAGTCATCAAGTCATTATTTAAAACCCCTCAGTGCCCCAGGCAACTATCTTTAAGGTGATAGATGGCAGAGAAAATATTGATCTCATTTGTTGGTTTTTTTTCCAATTTATCAGGGAATTCCCTATACTGGAGGTATCAAATTCATAAATTAGCCAGCAGAACTCCTAAGTAGAACCTGAACCAGATTGAAATATATTTGGAAATTTTTTAATAAAACAGATAAAACTATAATCTAACATGGATGTAAATCTGTGGTTTTCTAAATCAATATGTGGCCAACCCACCCACAGGGATTTCTCCTGTAGTACTCGATTTACAGGTCTAGTCCATATCCATGGTGGTAGGAAGAGGAAAATGAAAGAGAAGAGCAAGAAGAAAGGGAAGAAGAGGGGTTCACTGATGGTTACAAGGATGCTTTGGCTTTACAGATAGTTTAAAGAGAAAACACTGTTTTTGGAGGCAGAAGACCTGGGTTGAAATTTCAGACAAGTTACTTCTCTGGACCTTAGCTTTTCTTGTGAGTGTGTGTGTGTCTGTGTGTGTGTGTGTGTACGCGCGCGTGTGTGTGTGTACGCATGTACGTGTGTGTGTATGTGTGTGTGTTCAATCTGTAGCATAAGGGTGTTAGATTAGATCATCTCTAACATCTTCTCCAACTCTAAATTCTATGTCACTTGGATCTTTGAGGATTTCAAGCTAAGTGGAGTACAGTGGGAAACCATTTCCTTTTGCCCTTACTTCCCAGACTACAAGTGCCCTCTAACTCATTGGGCAGGCGCTGAATATGTTTGGAAACCAAGAAACAACCAAGCTTTTCATAATCACCAAGGGCTCCACTCCAAGCAACAGATGTGGGGCATGGGAGAGCCACAGGGTGCCAATCAGCCACTGATTTCAAGGGGAATTTGTCAGTCTCAGTTGATCTATGATAAGTGGCTTATGTGTGCTAGACGGGAGACCAGCCCCTGACTGTTATGATGTCACCACTTTGCTTTATCTTTTCAGTGGCAAATGATTCCTATTCTTTTCAGTTTCTAATACAGACCCTTTATTCCCCACCCACCCGAAAGTCATTTTCATTCTTTTTCTCTGGATCACCTCAAATTTCCACACATTGCTTTTAAAATGTGAAGCTGAAAATTAGACTCTAATAAGGAAGAGCCTTATCAATGCTGAGCACAGTGGGAGAGGATTATATCATGATCTGTTTATATTATACCCTGGTTAATATTGCCTAGGGTTAGCTCAGCTCTTCTGATAGAAGCTGACATCTCTCAGAAACTGGGGGAGGATGTCTTCTTACCTGTTTTTGTAGAAAAGTCAGTAGAAAATTCAGTTCTTTTTTTTTTAATTGATGCCAGGGATAGTGAGTGCTTATTTTTCTGGAGAACAATAAAAAATTAAAAAAAACTCATCTTTTGTCAGAGAAATCTTTATGTGTTAACAGTCAACACATGCCATGTCCAACTATCACAAAGTACCACAAGGCACATACACCCAACAAACCCGAAGACTCAATTCAGAGACGCTGCTTTGTGTATTTGTATAACCAGTGCTTGGAACATAGTAAGCCTTTAAAGAGTTTTCATTCATCCATTCATTGATTAATTTACTTTATAGGCTGCCTGATAGCAGTCACTTTTAACCTTATGAATCCTGGGCACAAATATCTAGCTTTCAATTTAAAGTGAAAATATATATATATAAGCTTACTACCACCCCCAATATGTTAACAGACTGTCTCTAAATTATTTTAAGAGAGCAAATACTGACTGCATCCAAATACCTGATTACACTTTTAAAAAATTCAACAATTGTGAGGATATGAAGAACAAAGAGAAAGGATTTTAGAAGTTACTGGCTCTTTATAATAAGTGAAAAGATGCTAAATAGAAACCAACATCAACATATAAAATATATCCTAAATTTCTAGCAATGGGCTGATTCTCAAGAAGCATATGTCTCACTTATAACAAATAGTATAAGCAGAACAAGGTATATACTCTCTCTGAAAAGGTCCCAAATGGCCCATTTGCTTTGGAAAATGTATGTCTCAGTATCAATTAACTGGATCGCATAATTTTTTTTCTCACTGACATGTAAAAGGAAATATATCTAAAGAGACTTGTCTAATTGTGACTGATTTTAAATATACTCATTTATGCATTTTTAAGACTCCAAAAAAATCTATATTCACTAAGTGTTTGACCTTTGGCAAGTAACTTCACTTCAAGTCTCTGAACCAGTTTCTTCATCTGTTAAATGGACAAAATACCTGGCATATTGACCTCACAGGGTCCTTGTAAGGATGAATCAAGACACATTTATTAAGCACCTGCTATGCGCCAGGCAATGAGGATACAAAAGAGATTGCATTCCATTTGGCAGAGGTTCCTAATCTTTGACTCCTTCGGACAGTCTGATGAAGTCTATGATCTCCTTCTCAAAACAATGATTTTAAATGCACAAAACAAAGTAAAATTATATTGAAATACAGTTATCAAAGTATTATTTAAAAAAGAACTCCATGGACTCCAAGTTCAGAATGCCTGATACAAGAAAGATAATATATCCACATATAAACATATATATATATATATATATATATATATATATATAAATTATATGTAAAATAAATACAAGGTGATTTTGGGTGGGAGTGGGGCAGACATTAGTAGCTAGGGCAAACATAAAAGACACTATGTAGAAGGTAGTTATAACTTGAGCTTTGAAGAAAACTAGTGAGTCTAAGGATGGAAATGATGGGAAGTATACTCCTGGGATGCTCTGAAGATGCTATTTGGAGTGTCCTATGTGAGGAAGATGTAGAAGTTCAGATTGACTAGACTACAGAGTGCATCAAGGAAGATAATGCATTAGAAGGCAGGAAAAATTAGGTTGGAGCCAGGTTGTGAAGAACTTGAAATACTACACATAAAAGTTTTTCTTTGAACCTAGAATTTGGACCTGGATTTTAGGAATAACACTGGCAGCTCTGCAGAACAAGGACTGGATAAGGCTTGAATTAGGGAGACTAAGCAGGAGGTTTTGACAAAAGTCCAAGTAAACGATGATAAAGTCTCCAAGAGTGGAGAAAAAGGGCAGACACAAGAAGTATTGTGGAGGCAGAGTCAACAACTGAGGAATCAAGGATGAGTCCACAGTTACAATTCTGTGGGACTACAAGGATGATGGCAGTAATCTACATACTTACACAAACGTACATATATACACACGTACATGAATATATATACTCATATACCTGTGTGTGTGCGTGCATGTGTGTGTGTAAATGAAATAGAAAGAGGGAGAGAAAAAGAGTGAATGAGACAGAGAGAGATGGAGAATAAACATTACTTCACCCTTAGTATAGGGTTAGTTACCAAGGTTGCCCTTACTGTACAGAAATTACATATCCCTTAAAAGCTAATAAAGTCACTGAAAAAAAAATATTTGTAAATTTCTATGACTTCAGTCCTATCAAGAATACTTATCTAACTACCTTCCCCTACATAAGTCACTTGCCCTCTGAATTTCAGTTTCCTTACCAGAAAAATAAAGATAATAATCCTTTCAGTATCTTCCTCACAGAACTGTTAAGAAGTACTTCACAAACTTTAAATGTTATAACCTTCTGATATTTTAAATCTGTTCCCTCCTAAGTCCCCCATCAATATGCTTTTCCTCTTCTGATACACATCCAACAACACCCACTTTTTGATCCATTCTTGCTAATCCCTGAGGTTAGCTGGGAAGTGTTAGCTAATAACCTGAAGGATGACTTTTCCCAGATGTATCTGCATTCTAACAAGGACATTTTATCTTTGCTTCCATTGACCCCTTTTCTCTCCAAACTTTTTTTTCCTATCCTAAAGATCCATAGGTGCCTCACTAGAGTTCAGGACCATAGATTTAAAAGGTATGAAAGCAAGCCAAAAACACATGGTTAAGACTACAACCAGTGAGCTATCTGAAACTTAAACAACGTAAGTGGAAGTTCCTCTCTTAAAAACTTTGACATTAAATAACAGCTTTACTTAGATTTTACACACATAAACAAATCATAATAGAGTATATGGACATTATATAACATTTCTACATTGAACTCAAATTGCCTATTAAATACAAAATACTGCACAGCAGAAATATTAAAATTGTGGCCTCAAAACCTACTGCAAAATTCATAATTGTCTCCTCAACCAGATTAAAATGTAATCAGGAACTATTTAAGAAAATTAATAAAAATAGAGTACACTATAAGTCATATTAATTTGTCATTTCTAAGTCAATATGCAGAAACGCCTAAATTAATTTACTTATTCAGTACCATACCAATCAAACTATCAGATAATTATTTTGTAGAGCTAGAAAAAATAATATCAAAATTCACCTGGAAGAACAAAAGGTTCACAATATCAAGGGAACTAATGAAAAGAAATGCTAGGGAAGGTGGCCTAGCTCTACCAGATCTCGAATTGTATTCCAAAGCAGCAATTATCAAAACCACTTGGTCCTGGCTAAAAGGGTAGACCAGTGGAATATGTTAGGTACCCAAGACACAGTAGTCAATGAATATAGCAATCTATTGTTTGATTAACCTATGGACTCCAGCTTCTGGGATAAGAACTCACTGTTTGACAAAAATTGCTGGGAAAACTGGATAACAGTATGGCAGAACCTAGGCATAGACCTGACACCATACACAAAAATAAAGTCTAAATGGGTACATGATCTAGGTATAAAGACTGATACTATAAACAAATTAGTGGAGGAAGGAATAGTGTATTTATCAGATTTATGGAGAAGGGAAGAATTTTTGACCAAACAAGAGACAGAAAATATTATGAAAAACAAAATGGATAATTTAACAAACCCAATGCAACCAAGATTAGGAGGGAGGCAGAAAACTGGGAAAGAATTTTTGCAACTAGTGTCTATGATAAAGGCTTCATTTCTAAAATATATAGAGAACTAAGTCAAATGTACAAGAATACAAGTCATTCCCCAATTGATAAATGGTCAAAGGATATGAACAGGCAGTTTTCAGAGGAAGAAATCAAAATTATCTATAGTCATATGAAAAAATGCTTTAAATCACTATTGATTAGAGAGATGCAAATCAAAACAACTCTGGGGTACCACATCACTCCCATCAGATTGATTAACATGACAACAGAATGATGATAAATGTTGGAGAAGATGTGGGAGAGTTGGAACACTAATTAATTGCTGGTGGAGCTGTCAGCTGATCCAACCATTCTGGAGAACAATTTGGAACTATGCCAAAAGGGCTACAAAAATGTGCATACCTTTGACCCAGCAATACTGCTTCTAGGACTTTATTCCAAAGAGATAATAAAAATGGAAAAAGGTCTCATATGTACAAAAATATTTATAGTTGCTCTCCTTGTGCTGGCCAAGAACTGGAAATTGAGGGGATGCCCATCAATTGGGGAATGACTGAATAAACTGTGGTATATGAATGCAATGGACTACTATTGTGCTGTAAGAAATGATGAACAGGAAGACTTCAGAGAGGCTTGGAAAGACTTATATGAACTGATGCCGAGTGAAAGGAGCAGAACCAGAAGAACTTTGTGCACAGCAACAACCACAGTGTGTGAGGATTTCTTCTGGTAGACTTAGAACTTCATTGCAATGCAAGGGCTTAAAAAATTCCCAATGGTCTCTTAAGGCAAAATGCCTTCCATATCCAGAGGAAAAACTACAGAATTCAATAGCAGAATGTAGCAGATCATTTTCTTTTGTATTATGTTTTGGTTTGTTATATGATTTCTCCCATTTATTTTAATTCTTCTATGCAGCATGACTATAGTGAAAATGTAGTTAATAGGAATGTATGTGTAGAACTTATATAAAATTGTATGCTGTATTGGGGAGGAATGGGGGGAAGGAAGAGGGAGTGAGGGGAAGAGAGAGAGAAAAAATCTAAGTTATATGGAAGTGACTGTAGAGCACTGAAAACAAAATTATAAATAGAATATGCAGAAACTCCTTTCTATTTGAATTTGATATACTGTTCTAAAGAAAGATATACACATATATGCCTTTCTTTACATATATTAATATATACACATACACACATATGTAGAAACACATGTGTGTATGCGTGTTTATACATACATATAGATATGTTCTTACAATGCTCTTTCCAATATTCCCAGATCTCATCTAGCCCAATATCAACATAAAACATGACTCCTCTTCACAAAATCCTCAACAAGTAGTTTTTTAATCTCTGCTTGAACAGTTCCAATGATAGGGAGCTTCTTATTTCCCAAGGTGACCCCATTCAATTTGTCATCTGCTCTCATTATTTGGAATTCCTTCATATGCTGACCTGAAATCTGCTTCTCTGCATGCTATACCAGTTGGTCCTAGTTTTTTTTTTTTTCTCTCATGAAGCCAAGTAGAATAGAGAAGAGCTAGCTGACTTTAAGATCAACCAGGTTACCATAAAGCAGAACTGGTTCACTTCCAAAGGCTTTTTGAGGAACAAGAAAGCCTATAGGCATTATATTCTTTCTATTAATGGACAATTTATTACCGTAATAATACCATACTCAAACTCTATCCCTACCTCTAACCCTAACCCTAAAATGCATGTACAGTCATTCCTTCAGTTAACTCCTAAGGAAAACAAAAGAGGAAACTGGAAACAAAATGTAGAGAGGCTTGATTTATAACCTAATAGGGAGAAGTTTTTGTAGGTTCTGTGAAACAGGATAAACTTTAGTGGAAGTATAGTCTACTATACTTCACATAATCACATAAGATGACTGAGCAAAGATGCAACCCAAGATTCTACCAAGGAAGGGAAATGTCATCAGTACCTTTGAGAGCAACATCACAAAGGGCTCATCTGGAGAGCATTAACATGGAGAGATATGCTGATAAATGGGGAAACAGCCCCTCAGGATCATCAAGAGATTTGGCCAGAATCCCATTTTTTGCTACTTTTGGCACTATCCACTTTATCTCTACTGGATCCCTTCCTGACTTATTTTCATGACTCACCATAACTCCATCCCCAGCAAACTCTTTTATTAACATTATTCTATTAGTCTAGTTGTGTTATTAGATTTCTATCACTAATAAAGATTTGTTCCATAGGTTTAAGTTGAACTGGATGTGGTTGTCAAGGGATCAGATAATCTAAGTGAGGGAACTAACGACCTAAGTGAGTAGTTTTCCCAGGGAATAAATTGGCCAGAGATCTCTTCCTTAAAGGACAAGAGGCCAGTGAATTAGCAGGGAATCTGATCAAAAAAGTTAAGAGGGCTAACCAGAGTAAAGGAAACTTAAATATCAGTTGCCCTATACTGTGCTCAGTTGGCATGGTTATCTTAATTTTTCTTAAAGTCTTAGTAGACAAAAAGGTAAAACTTATCAGGGTACCAGGAGGGAGGAATATGAAAGGGATCTTTCTCATCATTCCTCCTTCAGTCTAAGGAAGGAGGGCCACCCTTACCAAAAATCTATTTTCTAACACTCCCACTTGCCCCTCCAAATTGGGAGTATAGTCAAGATCCTTTAATAACAAATCATAGGCAAGCAAAACACATTCCTACATTGTCCACATCCAAAATATGGGGAAAAGCGAGTGCCACAGAACGGATGCTTTTGAATTTGATGCTGGAGAATACTTTTAAGAGTCCCTTGGAAAGAAAGAGGTCAAATCTGTCAATATTTAAAGAAACTAATTCAGATTATTTACTGGTCTAATACAAAGGTAATAATATAAATATAATGTCAGAAGTTAAGTAGTACATAACATCATGAATCCTCTTAAAAAAATGGTTGGTCACCGTGCTGATCAGAGTTCTTAAATCTTTCAAAGTTGTTTGTCTTTACAATATAGTTATTGGATAAATTTTTCTCCTGCTCTTCTCACCTCATTCTGCAGTGATTCATACAAATCTTCCGCAGGTTCTACGAAAAAGATATTCGTATGATTTCATATATTACAATATTTTTCCATCATCTTTGTATACAATAACATATTCAGCCATTCCACAAATGATGAGAATATCCACAGTTTCTAATTCTTTGCCACCAGAAAAAGCTGCTATCAATATTTCTGTACATATGGATCATTTCCTCTTTCTTTGATTCCTTTGATTGCTGGACCAAAGGGTATGTGCACAGCTTAGGAATTTTTTTAGCATTATTCCAATCTACTTTCAAGAAGGGCTGATCCAAGTTGTAGTTCCATCAACAGCAGGGGCCATCTCCAGCCTTCCTGATCTCTATCATGCCAATGGACTCAAATGGCTCTTTTCTGGGCCCAGCTGTCAGCACAGGAGTCATTCCCTCTTTGTCAAGGCTCCCACCTACCGGGGCAGGTCAGAGATCACAGAAGACAGAGCCTATCACACTGGAGCTTGGGACCAAGGAGGGGAAACCTGATATGATTATCTTAATGGAAGTTTAAATTACAGCTAGAGATAATAGTGATAGTCAATTCTATCACAAGAAGCTCTCAAAAGTATGAAGATAAAGATGAGGTTCCCTCAAATTTTTTCTTCTTTAATATAAAAATTACCAGTTGTCATACTTGTTTAGCCAAATGCCATAGGGAGACCTCAGAGGGGAGTATTTCATTTTTCATCTTTTATATTCAAGTCTAGGACAATGCCTTACACCTAAAGCAATAAATAAATATAAGGTGAATGAAACTGAATATGATATTGTTTCCAGTTCCCTCCCCCTTTGATTGCCCTCCCCAGGAGGTGCTCTATCTGCTCAAAGCCCCCAAGGCAATGTGGTGCAGATTGAAGAAAATACTCCATGAAGTCTGACCAGGAAATGAATCAGGGGAAATTGCCTCCCTTCCTCCTTCATTCTGGGTATTATGCTTCTATAAATATCAAGATTACATAATTTTGACTATTGTTTAGGGTTTTATTTTTGTTTTTCACTTTCACACTGTTTATTCACATTCCGTCTACCTCTCACTATACCTCCCTGCCCAGGCCTTCTTGATAGGAATTAACTACCCATTTTTGTCACATTCTATACCTACATATAGTAATTTAAATGCAGGACATTTATTTATTGTTGCGTTTCTCTTTAAAGAAAATCATTTCAGTGCACAGATTAAGTTAACCAGTGGTGTCATCTAATAAAACTATGGCATAAGCGCTGGATTTATATTAAAAAAAAAAAGTCCAGGGTTCATTCACCCTTTGATATAACAATATTACTACTAAATCTATATCCCAAAGACATTTTTAAAAAAGGCAAAAGGACCAACTTATACAAAAAAAATTTATAGCAGTTCTTTTTATGGTGGCAAAGAATTGGAAACTGAAAGGATGTTTGAACAAGTTGTGTTCAAATAAAAAATAACAAGCAGATTGATTTCAGAAAAACCTGGAATGACTTATATGAACTGATAGAAAGTGAAGTCAGCAGAACTAGAATATTGTACATAGTAACAGCAACATTGTATGATGATCAACTATGAATGACTTAGCTCTTCTCAGCAATACAGTGATCCAAGACAATTCCAAAAGACTCATGGAAAATGTTATTCACCTTCAGAGAAAGAACTGATGGAGCCTAAATGCAGATTGAAGTATATTATTTTCACACTTTTTTTTTCTTTTGGTCTATTTCTTCTTTCACAACATGACTAATATGGGCACATGTTTTATATGATTGTACATACAAAATCTATATCAAAATTGTTTACCATCTTAGGGAGAGAGGGAGAAAATTTGGAACTCAAAATTTTTTAAATTAATGCTAAAATTTGTCTTTACATGTAATTGGAAAAAAAAACTATTTAAAAGTGGGGGGGGGGGAGAAGACCAGGGTTCAAATCCTTCTCAGGCATTTATCAGTTTTAAGATTCTTGGCAAGTCACTTAATAATTCTGAGTTTAGGGGGGCGGAGTCAAGATGGCGGAGTAGAAAGACTCACGTATGCTAGCTCCGAACCCACAGCCCATGGATTTAATGTAAGAAGAGCTCCACACAAGTTCTGGATCACTGCAGGGTGTGCAGAAACACAGTGGAAGAGATTTCCATTCCAGAGAGCCCTGGAGAGCGGTCCCCAGGGTCCGTCGTGCCCCGGAAAACAGAGTCCACCCCTGTGCTGCCCTGGCCGCGGCCCCAGAGAAGCTGATCTGAGCAGGCTTCAGGGATGGAAACTCTGGCGGCCAGGAAGGTCCCTCCACCCACAGAAGCTACAGGTCAGTGAGAGAGACGGCTGGGCTGGCCGAGAGGGGAGCAGGGTGTCTCCGTGACTCGGGCCCCCTCAGGAGGAAGCAGCGGAGGCAGAGGCGGGGGCAGGAAGCGGGGGAGGCTGAGGCAGCAGCGGCCTGAGACTCCCCGAGCAGCAGGCAGGATCTTCATTACTGAAAGTCTCTGCATAAACAACCAGAAGGAGCTGAGCCTGGGAGCCGGCCCTGCCCCCACCAGAGCACCAGAACTTAAGCTCACATTGAATAGCAGCCACGCCGGCCCCCAGAAAGCCCATTTGAATCTCAGACCCCAAGCAATAGCTGGGCGGATCTAGGTGGGGGTGGACAGGAATCTCAAAAGTCAAGTAACTGGTTGGGAAAATGCCCAGAAAAGGGAAGAAAAATAAGACTATAGAGAGCTTCTTTGAGCAGGTGCAAATGTTCCCGCCTTTCAGTTCTGATGACGAGGAAATATTCTTACCATCAGGGAAAGATGTGGAGGGCGGGGCCTCGGTACCCCAGACATCCGAGGGGGATGTCCGGTGGGCTCAGGCCTTGGAAGAGCTCAAAAAGAATTTTGAAAAGCAAGTTAGACAGATGGAGGAAAAACTGGGAAGAGAAATGAGAGAGATGCAAGAAAAACAGGAAAAACGGGTCAATACCTTGCTAAAGGAGACCCAAAAAAATGCTGAAGAAAATAACACGTTGAAAAATAGGCTCACTCAATTGGCAAAAGAGGTTCAAAAAGACAATGAGGAGAAGAATGCTTTCAAAAGCAGAATGAGCCAAATGGAAAAAGAGGTTCAAAAGCTCACTGAAGAGAATAGTTCTCTCAAAATTAGAATGGAACAGATGGAGGCTAATGACTTTCTGAGAAACCAAGAAATCACCAAACAAAACCAAAAGAATGAAAAAATGGAAGAGAATGTGAAACATCTCATGGGAAAAACAACTGACCTGGAAAATAGGTCCAGGAGAGACAATTAAAAATTATGGGACTACCTGAAAGCCAGGATCAAAAAAAGAGCCTAGACATCATCTTCCATGAAATTATCAAGGAAAACTGCCCTGACAGTCTAGAACCAGAGGGCAAAATAAGTATTGAAAGAATCCATCGATCACCACCTGAAAGACATCCTAAAAGAGAAACTCCTAGGAACATTGTGGCCAAATTCCAGAACTCCCAGGACAAGGAGAAAATATTGCAAGCAGCTAGAAAGAAACAATTCCAGTATAGTGGAAATAAAATCAAGATAACTCAAGACCTAGCAGCTTCTACATTAAGGGATCGAAGGGCATGGAATAGGATATTCCAGAAGACAAAGGAACTAGGACTCAAACCAAGAATCACCTACCCAGCAAAACTGAGCATAATACTTCAGGGGAAAATATGGTCTTTCAATGAAACAGAGGACTTTCAAACATTCTTGATGAAAAGACCAGAGCTGAAAAGAAAATTTGACTTTCAAACACAAGAATGAGAAGAAGCATGAAAAAGTAAACAGCAAAGAGAAGTCATAAGGGACTTACCAAAGGTGAACTGTTTACATTCCTACATGGAAAGATAATATTTGTAACTCTTGAAACTTTTCAGTATCTGGGTAGTTGGTGGGATCACACACACATGTACATGCATGCACGCACACAAACATACACACATCCACGCACATACAGAGACAGAGAGCACAGAGTGAACTGAATAGGATGGGACCATATCTTAAAAGAAATTAAGGTAAATGGTGAGAGAGAAAGGTAGGGGGAGGAAAGAGGGTGAAATGCAATGGGGTAAATTATATGTCATTTAAGAGGCAAGCAGGAGACTTTTTAGTGGAGGGAAAAAGAGGAGAGCTGAGAAAGAAAACAAGAAGTTCACCCTCATCACATTTGACTAAAGGAAGGAATAAAATGCACACTCATTTTGGTATGAAAACCTATCTTACAATACAGGAAAGTGGGGGAGAAGGAGATAAGCAAGGGGGGGGATGATGGAAGGGAGGGCAATGGGAGGAGGGAGCAATTTGAAGTCAACACTCAGGAAGGGACAGGATCAAAAGACAGAATAGAAACAATGAGGGGCAGGATAGGATGGAAGGTAATTCAGTTAGTCTTACACAACACGACTATTATGGAAGTCATTTGCAAAACTACACAGATATGGCCTATATTGAATTGCCTGCCTTCCCAAAGGGAATGGGTAGGGAGGGGGGATGGGGAGAATTTGGAACTCAAAGTTTTAGGAATAACTGTTTAGTATTGTTGTTGCTACTAGGAAATAAGACATACAGTTAATGAGGAATAGAAAGTCATCTGGCCCTACAGGACAAAAGAGAAGATGGGGACAAGAGAAGGGAGGGATGATAGAAGAGAGGGCAGATTGGAGATAGGGAAAATTAGATTGCTCAGTGTATTGGGGTGGGGGGAGGGGATAAAAAGGGAGAAAATTTGGAACCCAGAATTTTGTGAAAACGAATATAAAAAGTTAAGTAAATAAAAAAAAAGAATTGTGAGTTTAAATTACATCAACTATAGAATAAAGATAATAATAGATCCTAGCTCACAGATCCATTGTGAGGATCAAATGAGATGTTTTCGGTAAAGTACTATGTAATCCCAGAAATGCTATATAAATCAATGATTATTAATAATTGCAATGCTTCTTAATAATAATTTCTGGCATTTAGAGAATTAACTGCTAGAAATATTATTCTCATTTTATAGCTGAATACTTAGTAAAGTAATATAAATACCATTAAGTAATATATCACTCCCATTTCCTCTGTTCTAAAGTGCCATCTGAAATGCCAACTTCTTTATTAAATTTTCTAGGTTACACACACACACACACACACACACACACACACACACACACACACACCACTGATCTTCTATACACTAGACTTTCCCCTTGTGGACTTTACATTGCATTGTGCTTCACAAATCTCTAATGTTACCATATAACGTGTATCATTACCTATTTTTGTGTAATTCCCCCTTCTGCACTGTAAATTTTATGAAGGCAGGATACTGTTTCTACTCGATTTTGTACTTCTCCAATACCAGTGCAAGCATTTTGTACACAGAAGGTAACTAACAGATATTTCTGAATAACTCAATATCACCAGCAAATCTGATAAATATGCCATTTATAACTTTATCAAAATCATTGATAAAAACTCTGAACAAAACAGAATACAAAATCCTGCAGCATACTACAAGAATCCTCCCTCCAGGTGGACATGAATTAATTAAATAGCTTTCAGTAGTCATTCAACCACGTTTAAATCTACCTAACAGTACAATTATCCAGCCTGTAGCCCTTCTACCTTGTGCATAAGGATTTCATTAAGGGACTTGGTCAAATATCTCCTTGATATCCAAGTCTACTGTGCATGTTGCTTTTCCCTGATCTACCTTAAGTCTTGTAGTAAATAAGATTAGTCAGCATGATACGTTTCTGATAAATTCTTGCTAACTTTCTTTTTTAGTCAGCCACAGTTTATTTAAAAATTAGAATTTTGTCAAAGATCTATGTTAAGTTCATACTTTGCAGCATCTTCCTTTTTCCTGTTTTAATTCTTGGAGGGGGCGCAATGCTTTCTTTCTCCAATTCCAAATCACCTCTTTGAATTTCAAAAATCCCTCAAAGGTCATCAATAATCTTTCAGCAATCACACCTGCAAGTGCTTTCATTACCCTGGGAAGCAATGACCTCATTTTGGGATGCTAAATGATTTCTTAGCACCTCCTTACATTTCTTAGATTTCTGGTTCCTCTTAATTATTTTTGTTCCCTCTAAATCTAGAGATCATCTTCCTAGATAGAGAACAGAAGTAGGTCTGGTTTGGTTTTGTTTTTTATCCATTATTACTGTTCCACTTACTCTCAACTTTCTTTGTTTTTCTAGGCCACAGAATATATTTTTTTAAAAAATTCCTTTCTTGTTCTTAGCACTGCTTATTGAGAATTCTCCTGACTTTATTCCTCCCAAACCATGTCTATCATTTTTTAAAATTCATCCTTGGTTACATGACTTAGGTTATTTTTACTGGTCCTCTTGAAATCTGAGTTTATCAAAAAGCCCCTTCTAATGCTATATCAGGTTCTTTAGAAAACTTCACCCATTTTATTCCTAGTAACAAAATTCAAGATTGAATCTTCGGAATTTCATTCTGGGCAGCCTCCCAGCACTCTTAAGCCTACTTCCTTTTAAGAATCTCAGAGAGTAGGATCATCCCTATATCTTTTCTGAAATTTTAGGAATATATATTTTAAAAACCTAGCACATTCAGACTACATTAATTTTTCCTCTTCTTATCATTTTGGCGTTTTTTGTTGTTTTTTTTTTTCGGTATAACTAAACTAATATTTCACAAGATGCTGCTGCTTTCATTAGACACTTATTAAAATTCAACCTTAAATGAGAATATTACCAACCTTCCCCAATTAACAAAAGATCGTATTCTCCAAAGTATGAATTTGATACTTCTCACTTAATTTGTCACCTACAGTTCCAATCATTAGGCCAATATTGTTCATTGAATTTAAAAATGAAACATCTCTTTCAAAAAATGCGTAATTTAAATAAAGTTGCCTTTGGGTTAAAAAAAAGTTCAAAAACTTCTTGATAACATGGTCACTTTCTCTTTAGTCTCCCAACAGATTCATTTCAAACACCCATTCCTCTTTGGAGGATTCACTGGGCCCAACAATCCTGTTCATTATTCATAATAAAGCAATTATTAATTCCAGTGATTTAAGAAAGTTGTTATATGTCATAGGTCAGATGAGGTGGTTTTTTTTGGTTGTTTTACTGTTCCTACTTCAACAAACCAAACATAGGAAATATTACATTTTGTGTGGATTTTTATGCTTAAAAGACATGCAGACAATTAAAACAAACTACTAAAAATGCCATGAAGGGAACTCATAATTCCCAAGAAAGAAATTCAGACTTTTATTTTTAATGAAGACAGCCTAAATTACTTTAAGTTAACTAATTTAATATCCTGCCTTGAAATTTGTGAGCACTAACTTTCTCAGTAGAATGAAGGTCTTGGGAAGATTTCCCAATCCTTCCTAAAGGCAAATTTAAAATCCAACAGACAAAGTCAATGACTATGCAGCTATGGGGGAGAAAAAGACTTCTCTAGAAGAAGTTATTCAATAATTACACCTTTGCCTGTACAGGATACAAATACTAGAAAATGATGATCAAGTCTTACTTTGTATAATACATCTGGTTTCATAATCTGCCAGTGATGTCTTTGATGTTCCAAAAAACATCAGTAACTATCATAATTAAATCCTCTCTACTTATTCAGCTACATGGCTTGGCTAATATCTCACACAATACCAGCAGAATAAAAGCCAACTAATTCCCAGAACTGCTAGTGTAATTGGATTAAAATTCCTACTAATTATGAGTTCAGAGGAGAGAGCAGCGGCCTCAGTCCTGATACCAGATTTCTGCCTAGAGTAACCTCCTGGTCCTTTCACCTTTCTCTTAAAGCCTGAATAATGTCATTTCGCCCAACCTGTTATATAGGTTTAAATCAAAATCCCTGGTGGCAAAATAAAAAGAAAGAAAGAAAAATTGAGGTATAAAGAGTTAAGTACTCTCACTCAAAGTTAGTAGAAAATCCAATACCAGAACATTTTGCAATTCTCCTGCCTATTAGGCCACACTGGAGTTTCTGAACACATAGAGGACAGATGTGTTTAAAGTGTGCTTTTCTCCTTCAATGAATCACACCCAGAGTTAAGTCTTGTTTTTCTCTCTCAGTGTAATGTGTGTATATGTGCACACACCCACATGTGGTATTCCCAAGGCAGGAGAAAAGAAGAAATATTTTTAGGATGTACTGACATACCACCTCAAATAATCTGGCTTAGCAATGGACTATGGGAAAACACAGGCTGGAATGGTGAAAAAAACTGAAAATCCTGAAAATCCTCCCTGTCTGTCTCTGTCTCTCTACATCCCTGCCTGCCTCCCTCTGGAAAATGGCTTCTTACTGACAATGATCAGAGACAAAGGGACCGGCATCACAAGCACCAAATAATGATTTTTGAGTGGATGTGAGGGCAACTAGCTGGCACAGTGGATAGGGTGCCAGGCCTGAAGTCAGGAAGACATGAGTTGAAATTTGATCTCAGGCATCTCAGGCACTCACTAACTTTAAGACCCTAGGCAAGTCACTTAACCCTTTTTGCCTCGGTTCCTCATTTGTAAAAGGAGCTGGAGAAGGAAAGGGCAAACCACTCCAATATCTTTACTAAGAAAATTCCAAAAAGGGATCAGAAAAGAGTTAGGACTGAAAAGTACTAAAAGTACTAAACAACATAGCCATAAAACTGGCTACTGGTCACCAAGTCAGTTATATCCTTGTATAATTCTCACTTCTACAAACTGAGCATGTCAGATTAAATCAAAGGTTCTTCACCTCAGTTCTATAAACTTGCTTTTCCCATATTTTGATGGCTGTATTTCAATCTCATTGGCTTCTTTTGGCATCTCATGTGTTTCATTTTATGCATTTAGAACCACAATCCTGAGAAAGGGTCCTTAAGCTTCACCACACAGCCAAAGAATCCATGATATAAAAAAAGGTTAAGAACTCATTGACTAGATGATCTCCAACGTTCCCTCAAACTATAAAAGTCGGATCCTAAGAAACACAGGAAGCTAATTTTCTAATAAAAGTAAGTGTGTGAGTGTGTGTGTGTTTGTGTGTGTGTGTGTGTGTGTGTAGGTTTGATTACTCATATAAAAGTGCAATCAAAGAAATCAACCAAACAAAATGTCACCAAAATCTATGGCAAAGAATAATCGGAATAATTCTTATTATTATTTTCCAAATTCATGATTTTTTTCTATTTATATAATTCTCCAGTCCAAAGAACTAAATGTCAGTTTGATTGTGAACATTTTAGCCATATATAATACAATCTTGTTAGATTTTTATACAGACTTTGAAACCGGTTGTTTTCTATCCTTTGGCAACTGAAGACTCACACTGCTACAACGGACATGAGGCTAGAGAAATAAGGCTTCTGGAAATGAGGGAGAAAGTTGGCTGAGTTGGTGTGTTTGGAGAAAGCCAAGAAATGGGGGCTTGTAACAGAACAGCCAAGAATGACCACAGGCAAAGGGCCAGATTGAGCTTATAACAGAGAGAAGGGATCTCAAGAGCTGGCCAGATATGTAATCCAGAAGCCTAGACAAAAATTATAGTTAAGACAAAACAATAAATCCTAAGAATAGGGTGAGGAGACTGGACTAAATGACCTTTGAGATTCCTTCCAGTTCTAAATCTATACTCCTGTCAAACAAGAGAAATAAAAATCCAGAGCATATGTAAAGAGTCAATGGCCATTTGTTCTAATTTGGGTTTATCTACAGTTTCCAAACTAGCTCTATGAAGTTAACCCCTAGCTGGCTGACAGGTTCCTACTAGGGATGGTGTTCACTCTCCCAAGAAGAATCAAGTGGGAAATGAGGCCAAAAGAGCAGAAAAACAGAGGGCAGGGATGGGGCAGGGTGGAGACTGTAGGAAATAAATGAGATGGGATGCAGACGTAGTCATTTTTATCTATTTCAGTCATTGTCTACTGTCCTCTTCTCCAGTCTGTCTGATTTTTCCCTTTGCTTTTCTCCCTTTCCTCTCACCGACTCATTGTTTCTCACTTCATAGAATCAAACAAGATCTTAGAGTTGGAAGGACTGTCAATAGCCACCTAATCTAACCAAGAATGTCTTCAGTAACATACCTGAGAAAGGGTCATTTGTGAACCTCCAGGGAGATAGCTACCCCTTGGTGCAGCTCTTTGGACTAGTCTTTAGGAAGTTAATTTCTACTTAAAGGGTAAATTTGTCTCTTTGTAACTTCTGCCCCTTGCTCCTACTTCTCTCTCATGGGGCCTAGAAGACAATCCTAATGCCTCTCTCCAAGGCTGGTCCTTCAAGGAAGTAAAAGCAGCTCTCATGACACTCTGAATTCTTTCCTCTGGCCGTCTGAGTGCCTTTCACTCTTCCTCATACTGGCTAATTTCTTCTTCTTTCTTCTTCTTCTTCTTCCTCTTCTTCTTCTTTTTTATATAAATTTATTTAACTTTTTTTTTAACATTCATTTTCACAAAATTTTGGGTTCCACATTTTCTCCCCATTTATCCCCTCCTCCCACCCCAATATGCTGAGCATTCTAATTTTCCCTATCCCCAATCTGCCCTCTCTTCTATAATCCCTCCCTTCCCTTGTCCCCATCTTCTCTTTTCTCCTGTAGGGCCAGATGACTTTCTATTCCCCATTAACTGTATTTCTTATTTCCTAGTAGCAAGAACAATACTCAACAGTTGTTCCTAAAACTTTGAGTTCCAAATTCTCCCCATCCCTCCCTCCCCACCCATTCCCTTTGGGAAGGCAGGCAATTCAATGTAGGCCATATCTGTGTAATTTTGCAAATGACTTCGATAACAGTCATGTTGTGTAAGACTAACTGAATTACCATCCCTCCTAACCTGCCCCTCATTGTTTCTCTTCTGTCTTTTGATCCTGTCCCTCCCCAAGTGTTGACTTCAAATTGCTCCCTCCTCCCATTGCCCTCCCTTCCATCATCCCCCCCCCTTGCTTATCTCCTTCTTCCCCACTGTCTTATACTGTAAGATAGGTTTTCATACCAAAATGAGTGTGCATTTCACTCTTTCATTTAGTCAAATGTGATGAGGGTAAACTTCATGTTTTTTTCTTCAGCTCTCCTTTTTTTTCCCTCCACTAAAGTGTCCTGCTTGCCTCTTCTGTGAGAGATAATTTGCCCCATTCCATTTCACCCTCTCTTCTCCCAATACATTTCTCTTATACATTTACCTTAATTTTTTTAAGATATGATCCCATCCTATTCAATTCACTCTGTGCTCTGTCTCTGTGTGTGCGTACATCTGTGTATGTGTGTGTATGTGCACACATGTACGTGTGTGTTTGCATGTGTGTGTGTAATCCCACCAACTACCCAGATACTGAAAAGTTTCAAGAGTTACAAATATTATCTTTCCATGTAGGAATGTAAACAGTTCACTTATGGTAAGTCCCTTATGACTTCTCTTTGCTGTTTACTTTTTCAAGCTTCTTCTCATTCTTGTGTTTGAAAGTCAAATTTTCTTTTCAGCTCTGGTCTTTTCATCAAGAATGCTTGAAAGTCCACATTTTCGTTGAAAGACCATTTTTTCCCCTTAAGTATTATACTCAGTTTTGCTGGGTAGGTGATTCTTGGTTTGAGTCCTAGTTCCTTTGACTTCTGGAATATCCTATTCCACACCCTTCGATCCCTTAATGTAGAAGCTGCTAGATCTTGAGTTATCCTGATTGTATTGCCACAATACTGGAATTGTTTCTTTCTAGCTGCTTGCTAGATTTTCTCCTTGACCTGGGAATTCTGGAATTTGGCCACAATGTTCCTAGGAGTTTCTCTTTTTGGATCTCTTTCAGGTGGTGATCAATGGATTCCTTCAATACTTATTTTTCCCTCTGGTTCTAGAATCTCAGGGCAGTTTTCCTTGATAATTTCATGGAAGATGATGTCTAGGCTCTTTTTTGGATCCTGGCTTTCAGGTAGTCCCATAATATTTAAACTGTCTCTCCTGGTTCTATTTTCCAGGTCAGTTATTTTTCCAATGAGATATTTCACATTCTCTTCCATTTTCTCATGCTTTTGGTTTTGTTTGGTGATTTCTTGGTTTCTCAGAAAGTCATTAGCCTCCATCTGTTCCATTCTAATTTTGAGAGAACTATTTTCTTCAGTGAGCTTTTGAACCTCTTTTTCCATTTGGCTAATTCTGCTTTTGAAAGCATTCTTCTCCTCATTGGCTTTTTGAACCTCTTTTGCCAATTGAGTTAACCTATTTTTCAAGATGTTACTTTCTTCAGCATTTTTTCGGGTCTCCTTTAGCAAGATATTGACCCCTTTTTCATGCTTTTCTTGTATCTCTCTCATTTCTCTTCTCAGTTTTTCCTCCACTTCTCTAACTTGATTTTCAAAATCCTTTTTGAGCTCTTCCATGGCCTGAGCCCATTGGATATCTATTTCGGATATTTGGGATATAGAGGCCTTGACTTCTATGTCTTTCCCTGATGATAAGCATTGTTCTTCCTCATCAGAAAGGAAAGGAGGGAACATCTGTTCACCAAGAAAGTAAGTGGTCTTATTTTTTTTCCCTTTTTGGGCATTTTCCCAGCCAGTTACTTGACTTCTGAGATTCCTTTCCACCCCCACCTCACCAGTGCTTGGGCTCTGAGATTCAAATGCTGCTCCCAAGCCTCAGGGCTTTCAGCAGTGGGGAGGGGCTTCTATTCAGTGAGAGATTAAGTACTGCTGCTCAGGTGGGGGCAGGGCCACCTTCCAGGCTCAGTTCCCTCAGTGGATTTATTTGGAGGCTTTCAGTAATGGCCCTGAGCTCCCACCTGCTCAGGGGGCCCCTGTCTGCTGCCTCCCCCACTGCTTCCTCCCGAGGGGGCCTGAGTTATGGAGACACCCCACTCCCCTCTTGGCCAGTCCAGAAGCCTGTCTCACTGACCTGTAGCGCCTGTGGGTGGAGGGACCCTCGCAGCCACTGGAGATTCCATCCCTGAAGCCTGCTTGGATCTGCTCCTCTGGGGTCACGTTGCCAGGACAGGGGCTACACTCCGCGTCCAGTGCCCGACGGACCTTTGCGGTCAGTTTTTCAGGGCTCTCTGGAACAGAAATCTCCTCCACTTTGCTGCTGCATGGCTTCCACTGCTCCAGAACCCATTGGGAGTTCTTTCCATAGGTAATTTATGGGCTGTGGGTTCAGAGCTCGCATATGTGAATCTTTCTACTCTGCCATCTTGGCTCCTCCCTCCATACTGGCTAACTTCAAGGCTTTTCTCCATCTTAGCTGTCCTCCAGGTTTTCAATTATCTTCCTAAAATGTAAAGTCTACAACTGAATGCAAACTTCAGATGTGGTTTGACCACAGCAGAGAGTACAATGAACCTGGTCAACTTCCTATTCCTAGTCTGGGCCACCATGTCATTCTTTATGTAGTCTTAGACTGACCTATCTTTGTTATCTACTGTATGACACTACTGGTTTGTACTTTATTTCTTATCCACCAAAGTTTGTTTTTAAATGTTTATTTATTTATTTTTAGTTTTGAACAATCATTTCCACAAAATTTAGAGTTCCAAATTTTCTCCCCATCTCTCCTCTCCC
Source organism: Bettongia penicillata ogilbyi (assembly GCA_023548195.1). NCBI lineage: Eukaryota > Metazoa > Chordata > Mammalia > Diprotodontia > Potoroidae > Bettongia > Bettongia penicillata. Next base: position 7,455,422 of record JAJHZJ010000200.1, read on the forward strand.
TCCACCCCATAATTCCTTGCATTCTGATTAACCCTTCCCTCAATATGCCCTCCCTTCTATCACATCCCACCCTTCCCTTATTCCCATCTTTTCTCATAGGGCATGATAGATTTCTATACCCCATTACTTATATTTCTTATTTCCAAGTTGTATGCAAAAACAATTCTCAACATTCATTTCTAATACTTTGAATTTCAACTTTTCTCCCTTCCTCCCTGCCTATCCATCCCCACTGAGAAGGCAAGCAATTCAATATAGGCTATATATATGGAGTTTTGCAAAAGAATTCCATAATAGTCATGTTGTGTAAGACTAACTGTATTTCCCTCCATCCTATTCTGTCCCTCATTTATTCTGTTCTCTCATTTGACCTTGTCCTTCTCCAAAAGTGTTTACTTCTAACTACCCCCTTCTCCTATTTGTCCTTATATTGTTCCCCTCACCCCACTCGACTCACAAGATCTTCCATGGTCTGAGACCACTGCATATTTACTTTTGAGGCACTGGAAGCAGAAGGCTTGACTTCCTCTGACAGTAAGCACTGTTCTTCTTCATCCAAAAGGATGGAAGAAAATAACTTTCTATAGTCTTATTTTTTTTCCCTTTTTTGGGCATTTTCCCAGCCAGTTACTTGACTTTTGAATCCTCTGTCAAGGGGAGAGTATGGGGACCTGAAAGGTCTCAGTTCCCCCAAGGTGGCACAATTAAAGGAGAGGAGTTTACTCCTCTCCTGGCCTGCACACTGGTCTGGGATCAATCAAAATCTTTCCTGCTCAGAATCTGCGAGGAGTAGAATTCCCTCTCCACAACTGCCTCCAGCTCCGCCATGTTAGCCCATCACTCCTCCTCACTCTAGGACTTTGCTCAGGGCTGAGATTCAGATGAGGGGATTTAGGCTGAGGGCTCCACAAATGGATGCTACAGCTGCTGCCACCACTGCTGCCATTGGCTGGGACCAGGGCTAGGGGAAGATTCTGTTTCCTTCTCACTCAGCTGAAAAAACCCTCTCACTGACCTTTGAAGCTGCCTTTGGCCTTGTGGATTAAGGGATCTGAGAACCTCTGATGCTGCTGGGGATTGTGCCCCTGAGACCTGTTCCAGTCCAGTTCCTCCTGTGCCATGTGGTCAAGGGTGGGCTTCGCTCAGTTCTGCATGATAGACCTTTCCTGTCGGCCTTCCAGATTACCTTGGGCTGGAAATATCTTTCATACTGTCGTTCTGTGGTTTCTGCTGCTCTAGAATTTGTTGACAGTCATTTTTACAGGTATTTTATGGGCTATGGGAGTAGAGCTAGAGGATATGCATCTTTGTACTCTGACATCTTCCCTTAGATATTTTTTTTCCAGACAGATTTCTACTTAGTATGGTTTGTCCATTTTGTATTTAGAAAGTTGAATTTCTGAGCCCTAAAGTAGGTTCTTCTTTTATCTCTATTGAATTAATTAAAACTAATTAATTAAATCAATTTTAAAAATTAAATTAAATCTTTATTATCATCTTAGATTTGGTCTCACATTCCAGCCTGCTAAAAAAAATTTTTCTATCCCAGCTCTTTTGATCAATATGTTAGCTATTCTGCCCATTGCTGTGTCATCAGGGAAATTGGTAAGTTCCCATCTATGCCTTTAGTCAAGCCATTGACAAAAGTGTTAAACAACCCAGAACCAAGGACAAATCCTTGGCACACTCTATGAGCAGATGCCAAAACATTAATTACTGCTCTTAATTAAACTTACTTACTACTCTTTAGTTCAAAGGACCTTTTAACTAATACTGAACCTTACCTTATGATAACATAGTACCAATGTATCCATTGCAATTTTTGCTCAAGTTAAATGTTCCCAGATCTTAATTTTAAAAGGTTAATATTTATGTCTTCCTAACTTAAAAAAATCTTGAATTAAATTGCCTTTCCATGTGAAAATATTGATTGAGGTGATTTACCTACTATTGTATGCGAGATATATACTTATGAGAAATTCAATCATATTTTCATTTATTAACAAGTTATAAGCAAGGTAGAAAGAGTTTTCTTAACTAATGATTTTTAGAGAGGAAGGTCATTTTAGTTGCTATTTTGGTTTTAAACAATTCTTTTCCTCTCCTCTGGACAGTTAGAAACAGTGCATTCCTGATACAAGGAAGTCCTTTCATCTTTAAAAGAGCTAAAGCTTTTTCAAGTTGTGGTTGCTATTACCAAGGATGCTGGTACATACTGGCATTCTTCATTCCTCTTCAAAACTCATTTAAAAAATATATTCATCTGGAAATGTACTTGAATTTTATTCATAACCGACTTGGAAATGACTTGTGTTGACAAGAAACCCATACAGAAACTGAGATTTTCTGCCAAGTTTCCAGATTGCCTACCCCTAGCTAAACTCAAACTTTGAACTTTAAAAGGATATAATTTTCTCAACACCCATGGTTGGAAAAGTAATGTATATATTCTCACCTCTCAATTCATTTATGTTTCTACTGACTTTCTCTTCATTCTCAGCATACTAATACAGACCTTCAATTTCTGTGAAGGAAGAAAATGATCCACTTGAAAGCTTTTGGCTACCATGACAACTGAAGTATGGAGTCCCCCCAAAGTGTTCTGCCTCTGCTCATCTTGTTCTTAACAATCCCATTGTCTTTTTTTCTTCTTCTTCTAAAAGCCCAGAGCCAGTTGTGTTTAAAATCTAGTCAGAGTGAATAACACATAAGCCCAGAAAATAAGGTCCTTGGGCAACATCTTGTGTCCTTTTATCAGGCATGATCAACTTTCTCCCATTTGTACCAGGAAGTCAAAGCCAGTTTGAGCTTGTCTATGTATTATGTACTAAAGTACCAAGAAAGAGGGAAAAATGTCCTATTTCTGTCAGACTTGCCCCAGGGAAGGGTCCTGAGTAAGTTTCATCATCAAGAGTCAGTTGGGTGTTAAACAGACAATAATAACAATAGTTCATATTTATATAGCAATTTTATTGTCTGTAAAATGTTTTCTTTACAACAACCTTGAAAGGTAAAAACTGTGTCAGAAATCCTATTTAACAGATGAGGAAACTGAAGCCCAGAAAATGTCAGTGACTAGTCCACTCTAAGACAACTAGGTAATGAATCTCAAAGCTGGAACCAGGTTTTATGACTTAGATTCCAAATCTTTTTGCAAGTTCAGGGCTAACTCTATACCATGCTGGAGAAAGTAGAAAACAGAACACAGAACATCAAAACCAGCTATTTCACAGTTGCATTCTATGAAATTTGGAAATACTGAAAATTCCCTTGAGCCTTCTACACCCATGCAAGTAACAATTTCATGATCCTCAAGGGGGTGCATACAGGAAGAGACAGTGTACAAAAAGCCAGAAAAAGAGAGATAATGGGTCAAAATCAAAGAAAAGATATTATTGCAGTTTGACTAGAACAAAAAAGATGTGAAGGGGAAAAATATAAATAATGCTAAAAGGAGAGACTGGAAGAAGATTGTAGAGGTCTTTAAATGCGAGGTTGGCAACTTCATTTTATCTAATATGCTATTGTGAGCCCTCCCTCCATTACAATTTTGTTCTGAGGCTTCATCACAAGACCATAATATCAGAGACACTCAAAGTCTGAAGGAATCTCAGAGGCTAGAGAATTCAGCTCATTTCTGCCCAAGAACAGCCCATACAACCAAGTGGCAAGTGGTTATTCAGTATGTGCTTAAAGACTTCAACTGAGGAGAAATCTAGTATGTCCTAAGGCAATTCATTCTTCTTTCAGATACCTCCATTTTGTAGGAAGCTTTCCCTTATATCAAAACTAAATTAGCCACTTAAACTTTGTCCTTCTGAGGCTAAGCAGATCAAGTCAAATTCCACTTCCAAAAAGACAAATATTTGAAGGGCTCATGTTCCACTCTGAATCATTTCTTATCCAGGCTAAATAACCTTCTGTTTGTCTGGACAAAGCAATCACTCAATAAGCTAAGCATTTACCAGTTAGGCACTATGCTACTTATTGAAGATACAAAGAATGATAAAAACATCCCTCGCCTTCAAAGAACTAACATTCTAATGGAAAGGCCATCACATGAAAAGATATGTAAAAGTAGAAGGGAAGTCTCTAGTAGCTAGGGTAACCAGGAAAGATCTTTGCAGAAAATGGTACTGGGGCTGAATCTTGAAGGAAGCCAGGCATTCTAATTTGCAGAGGGGAGAAAAGAGAGCATTTCAGGAATAGTGGATAGCCAGGGTCAAAGCCTGCAGACCAATAGAATGTGTTTTGTAAGGAATAGCATATAGACCTTTATAACTGAATAAGTAGAGTGTGTGAAGAGAAGGAAAGAATAGGACTGGAAAGGTAGGAAGGAGTCTGATTGTAAAGAGGTTTAACTGATCATAGGTAACTTTGGAGAAAGACATTTCAGCTGAATAATGCAATCAGAAGCCCCACTGCAGACAATGATACTAGAAGTGGAGGTATCAATAAAGATGCCATTCCCAAAGAGCTGAATTATAAAATGAAGGAGATGATATAACAGCTGCTGGGAAAGGTAAGATCAAGTTTATTTGTTTCTGCTTTTTTCTTTTCTGTTCTTTTCTTTTTTAAGAACAAAGGAGACAGCATATTTATAGCTAGCATGGAAGAAGTAAGTAAATAGATTGAAAATAAGAGAGTTGGGATGCTAATGTGGATAATTTTCAGGAATGGAACAGAAAGAGATTGACAGTGCATACAGCCTTGGCAAAGAAAAGGCTTATCTCTTCATCTGTGACAAAAGTGAATGAGGAGATAGTAGTGAGAGATAAGGAGGAGGAAAGAAGAAAGATTTCATAGTGAATGGTCTCACTCAATTTTTCAGTGAAGCATGAGGTGGGGGACAGGGAAAGGAGTACAAAGGCAGATTTGAGGAGAGGTAAGATTTGGAAGAACCACTACGGAGGTTGAGTTAGCAAACAAAAGGTACAAGGTCGCACTGAAAATTTACTATAAATACAATATTATTCTGGCAATTCTGAAAGAACCATTTGAAGTTGCACTATTACCAATATTTGTTGTTGTACCATTATCAATATTTTTTGTTGTTCAGCTGTCTCAGTCACGTCTGATTCTTCATGACCCTATTTTGGGGTTTTCTTGGCAGAGATACCCAAGTGGCTTACCATTTCCTTCTCCAGCTCATTTTACAGATGAGGAAACTGAGGCAAACAGAATTCAGCAACTTTCCCAGGGTCACACAGGTAGTGTCTGAGCCTGGATTTGAACTCAGGAAGACGAGTCTTCTTGACTCCAGGCCTGACACTCTGTCCACTGCACTACCAAGCAGCCCTAGGAATTAACTACAATGTGCAAAAGAAGACTGTTTTGCCCACTATTTTCTATAATGGTTTCATGTTGGAGTTCCTCCTATATTCTATTAAATACCCATGTTAGGTGTTAGAGTTTAGATGAAGTTTAGGACCTTGCTCCAAACACTTCTGGATTGAGGCAACTGTTTTCCTGATGCAAAAGACTCACCTTTCTTGCTGACTCCTCAAATTTGATATTCCACAACACCTCCCTAGCATATGAAAAAATCTTAAGGGCTCCCTTTGACCTATTTCAAAAGTCAATGGCATGATTCCATATACAAGGAAGAGCCAAGTGCCAGCTCTTAGCACATCATAAGCTAAATCAGAGTCCAGACATTCCTGTAATGGGATATTATAAAGTCAAGGAGTTATGGCCTTTTGGAGTAGTGTTTTCAAACCTTTTAAAGATAACAAATGGAATAGAAAAAAGTTTTGTTTTACCTTTGTGTTTTTTTTAAATACTGGGACTCATAATACGTGCAGGAAGGTAGAAGCATAGAGCTTTTTCTATCTGGCTTCAAGAAGTTAAGAGTTCCTTCAAGTCAATAGGTCCTGATATTATCCTTACATATTTAATATCTATCTAATGATATTTACATGGCAAAGTGGATAGAGTGCTGGCTTAAAGTCAGGAAGACATCCTCTTGAGTTCAAATCTGGCCTTAGATACTTCCTAGCTGTGTGATCCTGGGCAGGTCACTTAACCCTGTTTGCCTTAGTTTCCTCATCTGTTAAATGAGATGGAAAAGGAAATGGCAAACCACTCCAGTATCTTTGCCAAGAAAAGACAGTAGAGTTGAACAAAATTGAGTGACTATGCAACAACAAAGATATTTCATTTTCCTAACTTCAGATTCACATCTGGTCAAAAATCTGGCCCAATCTATTCTCTGTACACACCAACCAGAGTGATATAATTAAAGCTCACATCCGGACATGTCTGTCCCTTGCACAATACACTTGTTTCCTATTACCTGTAAGATCAAATTCATGCTCCTGCTTTTGGCGTTTAAAGCCCTTCACTCCGGGGTCCGGCATTATTACATTGAATTCCCCTCATGAACTTCTCAGTCTGACCAAGTAGGCCTTCTCGCTGTCCTCACACATGACAACCCATGTGCATCTCTTTACCTTTGCACAGGCCAGCCCTTAGGACCTACAACATATTCTTCTTTTGCTTCTAGAATTTTTAAAAATTAGTTGCCTTTAAATTTTATTTTAAACACCACCTCCTATAGGAGGAGGGAGCAGAAATATTTGTATGTATTTTGTGCATATTAATTTTGGATATGAGGCAGTGAGGTGGAGCAATGAATGGGATGCCAGACCTAGAGTTTCAAAAAGTCATCTTCTTAAGTTCAAATATGACCCTGGGCAAGTCATTTAATTCTGTCTGCCTTGGTTTTCTCATCTATAAAATGAACTGGAGAAAGAAATACCATCTTTGCCAAGAAAACCCCAAATGGGGTCACAACGAGTCAGACATAACTGAAAAATGACTGATCAGGAACAAATTTTGGATATGCTCATATGTACATGTCTATAATAAAATGATGTAAGTTACTTGAACTTATGTTTCTAATTTTGTATTTTGGAATCTAATATAGTGATTGCAACAAATCAGGTGTTTAATAAATGTTCGTTGATTGAATAGTTCTTTTTGGACATCAGAATATGATGGTCATTTGGATTTATCAACAATGAACGTGATACTGGTAACACACCCTGGTAATCTCAGCAGGTGGGGGTGGGAGAGGGGGATTGCTATTACAATCTGTAGGCTTATACTTGAAACATTAATGACCCTTCAAGAAGATTATACATTTCTGACATTTTAAATAGCTTAAGTCAACATTTTCAGCCATCTGGGGAAAAAGTATTATAGCATATCACTGAGTATATCTAAACTGAGCCTTTCCACACTTAAAATAACATCTCTAACTCCATTTCGCAATATCTTTTGTTGTAGCCATTTTCTAAAACAGTGCTTCAAAGTGCAAAATATGACTTAACAACCAATTACTTGTACAGTCTGCAAAACAAGCAAATCTCTCAGCAGGAGGAAGCTTTGCCCTGAGGCCTGCACTCACACTCTGGCACAGTACCCTCAACTCTTCTTCATCAGTTCCAGCAATGTAACATTTCTTTCCAGCCCAGTAATGTACTGGACTCACAGACAGATTCTCTAAACACTCTCCAAGATTCTGATATCATATTCAGTGGAAACTCTCTTCATCATCTTTTTTTTTCCACTCTGCTAATCCTACAATCTTTTTAGTCATTAACACCCAAGGGTAGTGATCGCCCTCAGGAATGATGTCTTTGAATGAGATGGTGAAGGGTGCATTATTTAAGGGATCTGGCCACAGTGCCTACAGTTTATGGAGAGCTTTAATGAGGCAGTCATGGGAAGATCAATCCAAAGCCATTTGACTAAAAAAAAAACCATGTCACAGAATTCCAGAGTTGGAACAGGACCTGGGTTAGCCATCTTTCTGATCCATTCCCCAAAGAAATCAGTGATGCAACATACCCCCAAAACTGGTTATTTAGTGTTTACTTGAAGATCTTCAGTGGGGGAGGGGGAGGGAGAGGAGCACAATACCTTTCTAAGGCAGCTTGTTTCAATTTTGTACCATTCTAATTTCGAGACTGTTCCCAACACCATCTCACTGCCCTACTAAGAAGCCTGAACATGCAGCTTTCCAGCCTGTACTCACTGATCCTACTGAATACATTTCAAGGAAAAAAACCAAGGTCATCTCTGAGAAGCAATAACAACAGCCTGATGGTGAGCACTGAACAGAGATGGAGAGGCTCTTTTGAGCAAAACATAATGCTCCCATTAGACAGAGGCCAGAATTTCAAAGAGTAACAGTCCTCACAAAGAGTGCATACTGCCAGTGACCAGTAAACAAAATAAAAACATCAACAGTGTCATTTCATGTTCACATTCCTCTGTATATGTGTGCGTGTGTGTGTGCATGCATATGTGTGTGTATGAGTGTGTCTGTGTGTGCCTTCATGTATGTGTGTGTGTATGCCTTCAGAAATATTAGGATCTAACACAAAAGGAAGATCTAAAAGGGACCTGAGAAATATAGATCTTATTGCTTATAGAATGAGATTAATCAGTGGAAAAATGTTATTTTAAATAACAAATCCGTTCCTGAGCAAAGTCATTATTAGTGAGGCCTTACCTGTAAATAGCTATAAGTGGTCTGAGTATGTATCAATAGGCAAAATAATAATGTTTTTTGTATTTTCCTAAGAGAAAAGCAAAGTGGCAACAATGCCTTCTGACAAATTTCTGCCCAGAACTTAAATGTGACCTAAATCTAAAGATGAATTTTCTCTGTCCCTCCCTCCCTCCCTTTCTCACCTTTCCCTCTCCCTCCCTTCCTCCCCTCAATCTGTGTCTCTCTGTGTCTGTCTCTGTCTTTCTCTCTCTCTCTCCCACCTCCTTTCTTTCCTCCCTTCCTCTCCTCTCTCCCTTCCTCCCTTTCTGCTCACACCCAAATCCTCTGTTTCAAATAGGGAAACACCTCCCCCTTCCTCTCCTCCTTCCTGCTCTCTCTCTCTCTCTCTCTCTCTCTCTCTCTCTCTCTCTCTCTCTCTCTCTCTCTTCCCTCCCTCCCCTTCATTTTCTCTCTGAAAATATGGTGAATGCCAAAGTTGTTCTTTCTTTTTACTCTCATGGAGATTTTTTTCTTCTACCTTCTCCTAAAAGAAATTCCTAGCACTTCTCTCATGAAGATAATCCATCTGGACTTAAAATATGAATAGATAATATTTATTACCACAAGCTACATAAGTATACTGCAGCTCCTTAGTGTTGCCCCTTGCTTGAGTGATGTGGGGCAGGGGATGAGGGAAGATAAATTTATTAATCCCTCCCAGAGATACAGGGTAACCAAAGGGACATCCCAGTTCTTACTCCTTATTTTGATAACAAAGTATCATGGATTTACTATCTAGGATCAATTCTATCAAAGAGTAGCTTCTTCAGAGTTCTCTATTCCTATGGTTTTAATCTAAATTTATAAACATGTTTATAAACATGTTAAACAAATTGTTCTGAAAGCAACAGGCTCCTAACAGTTCCCTAACCTCAATAAGGCTACTGATGGGAAAATTTTCTGAGTACCTGCCTCAGCAAGATCTCTAAATTCTGAAATGGAATCAAGACCATAGAACTTTGTGACCATCATACTAGAGTTCTGATGGTTTTTTTTCAAGTTTTCAGTACCTCCAGGAAACCTAGATGAAGCAATACTCCAGTAAGACTGATGTCATCTGCTAGTAAATTTGAAGAATGTATTATTAAAGGGATGACTTATAGCAAAAGGACAAGGTGATCACTAAAAGCCAGCATGGGATCATTAAGAACAAGACTTATCAAACCAACCTGACTTCCTTTTTTGATAGCATTTTTAGATTGCTAGGCCAGGAGAAAGCTATGGAAATATATAGCTATATTTCAGCACATCATTTGAGAAAGCAAATCATTAAACCCTTGTGGTACAGGGGAGGGAGAAATGAGCAGTTGACTGAATAACTGGATAAAAAGGCATGTCTGTACGTCATCCAGGAAAGAAATTTCTAGTGGAGCAGTATACAGATCTTTCTTTTGCCTTATCCTATTAAAAATTTTTTCTGAGACCTGTTTGGCATGTTTATTAATCTCTGGATGCCACAAAACTGGGTGGCAGTGCTAATATGAGGAATGACAATTAATATCCAGAAAGATCTAGACAGGACAGAACAATAATGAATTGACTGTAATAGGAAACTGTTATATTTCAGTTTAAATAATCAGAAAAAAAGGTAAAAGTTCAACAAAGGATTAGTTCAACATGGTATAGCCAAACATGGCTATGAAAAAAGGCATAGGAGTTTTAGTGGACTGCAAACTCAGTATGAATCAACAGTATGAGATGGTAGTCAAGAAAGTGAATTCAGCTTTAAGATGCCATATTCAAACAAGCATATCCCCAATAAACGTATATATTCCAAGTATTCAGCCCTACTTAACAACAAAACTATAGCCCTTGAATTATCATCAAGCATAATGTTAATTTTACATAACTTTACAACTTAGTTATAAGAAACCTCTCATGAAGTAATCTATAAATGCTTGCAATGTTAAAAAAAAATACACCAATAAAACTTAAAGAAAAAACACTTAGGCAGGTGGAGACCTATGTTAACATCAAGATTCTAGCTCCCAGTCTTTTACCTCTCTTCTCTATCACTCACCTTGGGTAAAGCTGTCCTCCATAATTCTGCCCCTACAGAGATGGGGGTGGGGAGAATCTGGAAGTATCTTTACTTTGTGGAGAAAAAATCTACTGTGCCATGTATAACTACTATAATACTTCAACACTTTCCTTACCACTAAGCATTCAGAAATTAGATTTGAAAGCCTGAAGCTACTTCCCTGTGTGAAGGTTTCACCAAACCATATATACACATATATGTATATGTATATATATATATATATATATGTGTGTGTGTGTGTGTGTGTATACGCATATGCATACACACATATATGTATATGTATATACATATATAAAATAAAATACCTCAGTCCTCCATAATAGCTCTAAAAATTATAGACACTAGGCCTCTCACCTTTTGGACATTACCTACAACTGGTCTCTCATACGCCACATCTGTTCCTGTTAAAACTTCATCTAGGAGCAGGATTTCAGATATTGGTCCCATCCAAGATCCAAGCATATGTTCCATGTGCAAGCAATCTCTTGACTACACATCATCTGCTAGCATATTGGGATGAATTAACTGGCACTAAATTTAAGTTTAAATTATATATATTAATATATAAATTAAATTATATATGTACAATATAAATTATATATAAATTAATTAAATTTAGATTTAATAATACCCCTGGGGGCCTGATTAATAGGTTGTCCAATCCCAGTTCCCCTTTGCTCTAGAGTCTGGGAAAGTAAAAACTGATGCCATCTTCCATATTCACAGAACCCTTGAGAGTGGGAACACCTGTACTAACTAGCAAACTCCCATCTACTCCTTCTCCTAATTCCTGTGATTCAAAACTGGGGGCTGCCTAAATTAAATCTTTCTACTCCTACTATAGCCTCCTGCTTTACACTTCCTACAGACCATAACTACCCATTCCATGATCCTATCTTGCCCTGACTTCTCTCCTCCCACTATGCTCTCTAGAAGTCTTGTTTTAGAACTTTCATCTTAGATCCTGTTTTCACATTCCTTCCTTTTTCTTGCATTAATGAAAACCTGGATACTCCAGAAGTTGTTCTGCCCACTGCTCACCCTCTCAAAGGCTCAGCGTGCCAATCATCACTTACCTCTAAACTGGAGAACAGATTTCAAGATGAAGAGACCTCTAGTCCTTGAGCAGAGCCAGGACAAACAGCCTCACCTTCCCAGACCCAGAAATGGAGAGGCCAAGAAGAAATAATTGTTATTGGGCAGGGTCTTTGGTATCAGTGGAGGTCTCCCGCCTGCTTGGGTGCTCTGTCAAAACAGAAAGGTTCAGTGATTAAGGGTTGAGTATTAGTACTCTCATGTTAATAGATTTCTAAAGGAGGAATTTAAGGAGGGAGGGCTGTGAATTAGTAGGGAACCTCTGGATATATTCCTGATCAAAGTTAAAGCTGGAGCATAATGCTTAACAGTCAAACAGTGGGGCACTCCATATAAGTAGAGCTACACCATTGGAGTAACAGAGAGGAGTCACAGTAGACTCTAAGGTTACAAGTTTCTTGGTGGGAAGGGCTTTGTCCACCAAATCCAACTCTTCATAGGGCCACAGCCAATTAAACAGAGTTCCAAGCACTATTATCATGAATCTCAGTCTCCTGCTTTGCATACACTCTCCAGCCTCCCACAGACTCTCAACTTACACGTTCCAAGACTCTCTGACTAATGATCAGCTTTAGTATAAGTAGCATACATCTAACCAGAGGCTAAAAGTGAAAACTGTCTTTCTGTCTTATTTACCCCCAAAGAAAAAGAAAGAAAAAAAGTTGATTTTCCTCAAGATTTCCCTATCTCCAACAACTCTCGTCTACAAAGACATCTGTTTCTCATAATCCAATTGTTCATGCTTATGTCCGTATTTTAAATGCATCCCATCGTGGGGGAGGGGAGATGGTGAGAAGGAAGTGGCCAGTAGTGTTTGAAAAGTGGAAAGTGGCAACTCTTCACCATTTCAATGAAAACCAAATAAGTACTAAAAGTAATAACCATGGAGTTAGGTCAGGTATTTAAAAACACAGACTAATTACGATGCATGATGAGAGAAGATTATGCAAACTCCTTTTTTTTTAAAAAATGGTTTTTAAGTATGACAGCACACATATAGTAGGTATTCAGTAATTGTTGGGCAACTAACCAAAAGAATAAATGCAGTTTCTCCTGTCACTAGTGGTATTGATTGGTATTGAAAGATGATATGGAAATAACTTCTGGCCCAAATGTTTCAGTACTATTTTTAAAAAGAGGATCATATAATCACAGATAAGACAGAAATTTAGAACTGAAAGGAAGCTGATCCAACTTGCTAATTTTGGAGATGAAGAAACTCAAGCCTGTGGGATGGGATGATATGGCTAGCCCAATGCAGAATAAATTTCTGCTTCAATAAATGTTTATTAAGAACATAGAGTATGGGCCTTATTGATTTTATTTTATTTTGTTTATTTGTTTTTGCATGGAGGGAGGGGAGGAAGAACAAAGATTAAATGAGATATGGCCCATGGAATAGGAGAGATATGGAATATAAACAGCTATAAAAATTCGTAATTGCATAAGAAGTTTTTTGAGGTCTAAAAAATTTGCCATCTCAGAAAAATCAGTGAAGATTTCCTAGAGGAGGAAGCATCTGAGCTGAATTTTAAAGTATAGGTAGAATTTCAGCAGAAAGAAAGTGAGATGAGGAGAGCATTCCAGTCAGAGAGGACAATGTATCCATTTCTGGGGATGGCAAACTTGGCTGGAAAGTCGAACATCATAGCGGTGCTAAAGTGTGTGTGATAAAGCAGGAAAGGGGAGGAATTTCTTTAAGGCATTCTCTAATAGCAGATATAAGCCTGTCTCTTTCTAGATGTCTCTTTTCTTTGTTTTCCAAAGGAATCTGTCTACGGAACATTTTTAGTCATGTTGGCTACAAACAGGTACTTGTTTTTTCTCAGCTTAATGATATGGAGAGAGAGCAGAACTCTAAAAAACACAAAAGCAAAAACCTGGGCATAATGGAATATTCGCAACCAACCAAAATCTTCATGAGTCTGACAATTTTCCAAAGCTATTTGTAAGGCTAGAAAATTGAACTTACTGAGATCCCTTTAGGTCAATATTTCCCAATCCAAACTATAGAATGGCATATCTAATGTGGTACGTAAGCCCATTGGTGACAGATTTTTTTCTTTTTTTTTTCCTTTCTTCACCCAGAACATATGACAAAGCCTGATATGGAAGGATCTTGACACAGGGAGAAGGACATCAAGAACCACAACAAAAAAATCAATTCAGAAGTAGTAGGAAAATCATCTACAAAGATGGAAGGTGCACAACACACGTCGAAAGCATCTCAGCATCCCTGTTACTCTGGGCTTCAGTGTACTGCTGTAGTTCATTTTAAGGTTAGAGTTAGGGTTAGAAATATGAAAATCAGTAGCTGAGTTGGCTTGTTCAGTTCAGTCGCTTTTCAGTTGTGTCCAACTCTTTGTCACCCCATTTGGGGTCTTCTTTGCAAAGATACTGAAGTGATTTGTCATTTCCTTCTCCAGTTTATTTTTTAAAAATGATGAAACTGAAGCAAACAGGGTTAAGTGACTTGCCCAGGGTCACACAATTAGTAAATATCTGAGGTCAGATTTGAACTCAGGGAGATGAGTCTTCCAGTACTCTATCTATTGTACCACATAGCTGCCCAAAGATAGAATACTTTTAAAAAAAATTATCAGTTTTCAAGTAAGGATATTTGACAGTAAGTATAGTAGTCTAAAATAAAAGTGTATTTTGAATAATATCACCAGTGACCAATTAAAAAATAATTTATCTTGTTCAAAGGAAACAACCTATCCATAAAACCTGGTTATTACCAGCTCATATGGAAGCAAAGCAGTAAAAATGGATTTGTACATGTCACATAGATAGGCATAACTTAGGTCTAGAGTCCTACTATTCCACTTCATTCTAACAATGCTTAGCAAATATTAAATGCTTCATAAGTGTTTTCTTTTTCATTCACTCTTTCTTTCAAAGGTACATCGCACAAGTTATGATATTAAGGAAAATGAAATGTGTTAGAAAGTTAGTGGAGTGTCTGTTATCTGTTTATCTTTCCACTAGTCCTTCCTAGAAAGTAAATCTGTGAAAACAAGTAATGGTCTACATGTCTAGGGAGCAAATGTAGGCACAAAAGCAGTGTTTTGTTTGTTTTCTTTTCCTGAGCTTAAAATATCTAGGATACATAAGCTGAGTTTATGACCCTTACTTACACTAAGGAGAAATCTCTGACCTTGCTTTTCCTTTGGGGGTGAAGGAACAGGGAGAACAGGGATAAGTGAGAACCCAGGCATGATCAAGTCGATGATGAGGGGGAAGTGGCTCAGAATCAGGTTGGTGGAGACAAAAGTGCAAGAAAACTCATCTTACCTTTTTATTCTAGGAGTACAATTCTGAATTGTTTGACAAGGAAATAAGGGAAGGTGAGTTTTTTATTTTCAGTTTTTTATTTTTGGTTATTCAGGTGTTTTTTTTTATTTTATAGTTCAGCTGGATACTGAAATTTGCTGAAACACATGAAAAGGTTTTAGGGCTTGTTATCAGCTACTACTGTCATTCAATTTCACATATTTAGCCTAAACACATATTGTCATTCATGACTAGATTTTTCTTCAGATTTCTGGTTTAGTTTTCCCCATGATGTTTTCACCACTGTTTGTAGGTACATGACACTTTTGGGGCAAAGATCTTTCCCAAGCTTGATACTGAAAGCCCCACCAAAATGATCATAAGATATCCCTATACAAGAGCATATGGTATTGAGAAAGAAAGAGAGAGAAAGAGAAAGAGAGAAAGAGAGAGAGAGAGAGAGAGAGAGAGAGAGAGAGAGAGAGAGAGAGAGAGAGAGAAAGAAAGAGAGAAAGAAAGAAAGAAAGAAAGAAAGAAAGAAAGAAAGAAAGAAAGAAAGAAAGAAAGAAAGAAAGAAACAGAGAAAGAGAGGGAGGGAGGGAGAGGGAGGGAGGGAGAGGGAGGGAGAGAGGGAAGGAGGGATGAAGGAAGGAAGGAAAGAAGAGCTAAAGAATATTTACTAGCTGTGTGACCTTGAGAAAGTAATAATTTCTCTAGAGGCAGTTTTTTTCATCTGTAAAATGAAGGGGTTGGACCCAATGATTTCTACAGTCCTTTCTAGTTCTAATCCTATAGATATCTGCTCCTATTGCTAAACTGCCCCCAGAAAGGCAATAAAGGAGTCAAAACTAGCATGAGATATCTGCTTCCTTAGGAGGGAAAGTAAAAAGATTCAATCATCTTGTGGACCACAGTGATCATTCACTTTTCTGGAGATATTGTTTGGATCAAGCAGGAAAGAAAGGAACAACTTTGAAAAAAATAATAATCTTCTCACAGAAGCCTGTGTATAGTTAAATCCACACGAGCACAGACGTCCTCAAAGCTAGTGAACATAATGTTTCCGTGTACAGTTCTTTGTTGAATAAGCTTCAGCAGGCATATGGTTGTAGTTGTGACAACTCTATGGATGAGTAATGGATGAGTAATGATGCAAACTCTACAAAATGTGTCTCATTTAGATATGTCAATACGGAACTGCCTGGTGCCTTCCCCTTCAGCCTGTGGATAAGTACGAGAAGAGGATAAAAGGGGGAAGGACCATTCTCTCTACTCCTATTGCCTCCCTCCAGTGTCCCATACAACTGCCCTACATCCTTGATTAGATTCATTTGTTCAGAGGGGAAGAGAAGGGCTAATAAATATCCCACCTCCACATCAAGCCTGGGAAGGTAGAGTTCTGCTTGTTTTCCTCTTAAGTGGAGAGAAATCATTGTTGCCTGATGGGAAATAAAACAGGTCCTTGAACTTTAAATTCAATGATAAACAGAAGTAAAGTGATTTGTTTTATTGAAAACTTTTCTCTTGAATCAGAAATGCTTTGCCCAGATGTCTTGTTACTGGAAGGACAATGAGATTTCTAATTACTTATGGCAGGGCTGGCTTACAGGGATAATTACTGAAGTAATCAGGTTTTCTTCTCTAGGTCATGTTTTGTTATCCTCCAAGAGCTGAACCTTCAGTTATGGGCACTATTTGGGGGGCTTCATCTAGAGTAATCTTGGAACCCCACTGACTTCATTCATGCATGTTTCCTTTGTCTGAGCAGAAGGGCAATGAGTAGATATGCCATCAAGGTCAAACCCCTTTCTAACAGGTTTTCTTTCTAGGGGGAAAGGGTTTCTCCTCAACCTGCTCTGCTGTCTATTGAGTAGATAGAAGGATGACCATTTTGCTCCTTTAATTTCATTCTTATTCCCAGAAGATAGCACAGAAAATGAACCCATGTGCACACACAGAATTGCCATCCTTCTACAGTGCTTCCAGTATGAAGTGGCATGGCTGCCATATGATAAGCAATTCAGGGGGCACAGGGTTACATATGCTTTTAAAACTAATAAAAGTGGCTATTCTCTGCACAAAAAAGTGACTGAAATGCAACAAAATAGAAACTTTTCATGCTAGTGAACTGAAGAGACATCAAAGACATAGGACATGCAATTTGGGGGCAAGAAAAAATATATAGGGGTATTTGAGAAGATAGTAATGGACAATACACCAAAGGCAAAAGTACTTAACTCCTATCTTGCTCTGTTTTCTCTACTATGGTAAATTACCTTCAAAGTGGGAAATAAAGAACAAAAATGATTTTTTAAAAAAAATCACTGAAATTCAAGATAAGTAAAGTGAGAGTCAGAGATAATAACCTTGCTACCCTGAAGGAGTTCAAGTCACAACTCCAGATGCACTATAGATGTGACCAATGAATATCTGTCGATTAAGTCTTCAAATAAATCATGGAGAATGGGAATTTGACACAGACAAATACCATAATAATTTTCAAAAGACTGGTGACCTATAATTTCAATTTCTGAACAAAATTCCAGGATGGATTATTAAAAGGATCATATATGAACACTAAAAGAAGGAAGTGATGATTGCTAAAAGACAAAGTGGATTAACAAAAAAATGTCATGAGTACCATCATTTCTGTTTAAATCTATTCACACACCTGTATTTCTGTGAAAGCATTTAATAAAATGTCTAGTGATATTCTTATAAAGAAGCTGGGCAAAGGTAAGTGAATAGTTTAGTTAAGTGTCTTCAGAACTCATTGAATGACTAGGATAAAAGAATATATACTAATGCCACTATAGCAAAGCTGAGGAGGATCTCTATAGAAGCACACCAGGACTCTGTCTTTGGATGTCTTCTGTTCAAACTTTTTATCAACATGGCTGAAGGAACATGAACACACACACACACACGTATATGTTTTGTGAATGGCACAAGGTATGATGGCTAATACGCAACATAGTAATAAGGATAAATGTAAAATTCTATAATTGGGTTCAAAAATAATGTGCTTGAGTACAAGATGAGGAGAATATAAGGCTAGATAACAAAAATTCATGTGAAAACGATCTAGGGGTCTGAGTAGGCTGCAAACCCAACATAAGTAAAGAGTACAATAGAGCACCAACAAAAGCTAATGGGATCCTAGGCTTCATTAAGAGAACACAACGTCTTGAAAGAAAGAGAATGGAGTCTTACTGTTCTTTATCCTGGTCAGAATGGGTCTTGAATATGAGGTTCTAGTCTAGGCTTCATCGTCTGAGGGGGTTGAAACACTATCATCTAAGGATTAGTAAAAGAGATGAGCACGTTTAGCCTGGAGAAGGTTTTGTGGAGATGGAGGAAGGTATAAACTAGGCCAACTAAGTAAATGACGAATGTGTTATCTGTTCTCAGCTGGCTCCCCAAGTCAATCATCCTTCTCTTGTCTACTCTATTTGTGCTATCCTACCATCTACCTTGGCTGTTACAAACCTTCTTATATCTCCTCACCTCCTCCACCGCCTCCAAACACCATGAAATATAGATTCCTACCATGGACCACTCTGCTCTCTACTTCTCAAAAGTACCTCACTAAGCAAAAAGGAGAATTATTTCTTCACCTGTATTAGAACTACTCAGTGATATTCAAGAGGGGGAAAACAACCTGCTGCTACACAGGAATAAGAAGCAATTTTCCTGTGATACCTTCTTTGAGAATGTAGGAATTCTATGTACATAAAGAATAAGAAGAGGAAAAAGGGATAAGAGAAAATGGGGGATGTATGGAGGAAGGCAGAAAAGGAAGAAAGGTAGTAGGATCTGTGAGATTATATAAGTGAAGGAAGAAAGCAAAATGAAAGAAGAGTTTGGGTGGCTGAGGAAACAGCCTTGATTAGAATAGGATGTGGCCTCAGAAAGCCCAAGTCCAAAGAGGACTGCTTTCTCTTCGCAGTGAGGACCAGCTCCATCAGCCTGAGAAACCTCTCTTTGCCTGCTGTCCTTGGGGTTTGATTGGTTCTCTTCTCCAAGAGCCCACTGCCTCCCCCTTCCCAAGTCTGTGATGTCAGGGGTCAGACTCTCCCAGAGGACAAGCTGCTTCCTCTTGTAACGCAAAAGTACCTGCAGTCATTCTGTCTTCTCTGCCACCATCTCCTTCAATAAGCAGAAAGATTTTTGTCCCCAGTGAAAGAATTCCTAGATTCATCTCTGGGTAAGAAAAACTTAACAGATAGCCAGGAGGAAGAAACAAGCTTAACTGAAGGAGATGAACTTTTTTTTAGACTCAAAACTGGGATTTAGAGTCACTAGGAAAGGTAAGTGGAAAAGCTGAAGCAATTTATCACAGTTATCTTTTCCTTCGATAAACAATGTACTGTTTAAACAAATACACATTATGGAACACAAAGCCACAAATGTTTCATCAATGTATTTCTAAGAGAGTTCACTTTAGCAAAATCCAGGAAACACAAAACAGATGCTTGGTGAATACATGGCATTTAATTTTTCTGCCTTGTAACAAAGAGATAAATAATTGGGCTCTATGTATAGCTTCCCTTCTATTTTAATGGAAGAAAAATTCAGCAAATAGCAACAAGTATTTATTCTGTTTCTGTGATCAAGCACTGTGATGGATGGCAATAAAGATACAAAGATAAAAATAATACAGTGTTTTCCCTCAAGGACCTTGAAATCTACTAAGTGGGAGTAAAATAGAGGTAAATGAGTATGACGCAAGGTAGAAAAACAAAACGAAGTATCAGAGGCAAAATACTACATGAAATATGGGGAGAGAGCATGGAGATATGGAAGAGGTACCCCTTGAACAAAGCCTTGATGCAGCTCAAAAGCAGAGATGTAGAGGGAATCTACTCCAGGCCTGGACTATGGACAGCAGAGGCCAGAGAGGGCAAGAGCAATCAGATGGCTAGCAATCCAGGTTAGTAGAATTTATTAAACAGAAATCTAATAAAGGTGGCAGACAGTTATAATTGCCAAGCTAAGACATTTTATTGTACCAGCAGGCCAGTGGAGAGCCAATGAGGGTAATACACTTGGCTTTGTGTATAAGGACAATTTTTTTTGCAGCTGAGTGAAAGATGGACTAGAAAAGGAGAAACTGCAGGATTGGGAGACTAACCGGAGACAAGACAGCAGGTTTGTTGGAGGCTAAAAAAGGCAGACAACGCATGAGGAAATGAGGCGTAGCTCCAGGAGACTGGGAGGGAAGGATGGTGACAAGAGAATGTAGCTTCTTCCTATAATTTCCTCATCTGAAAGAATCTTTTTTAAAGTATCAGCAACAGCAAAACATATGCATGTTGACCTAGCAAATGTTATTTGAAGTCACAGTAAATTTCAAAAGATGGAAAAAGCTAATTATAAAGCTAGAGCAAATGTGTCACTGAAACTATATTATAAGAATACTGCTTATTTTTGCAAAGTGATCTTATTTTCTTCAAAAGGGAAAATTAGGATTTAGCTCAAGTTATTCTAGGAATTACTCAGCAAAAAGGTAGAGAAAATAATTATAGGTCAAGATAGTTTTTAATAAAATCTAGACCCTTTTATTTGAGTGCTGTGCCAATTACATTCAACAACTTTTGCCAGAAGAATTTATTAGTTTGGAATACAAAAAAAAAGGAAAAGAGGAATGAAATGATAAAGCTTGGCTGAAGAGGAGAGGTCAGTCTTTTTTTTTTAAACCTACTTATTTAGTATTAGAGATCAATTATTAGGAAGAAAGATAAATAAAGACATTGGGGTCTGGAAAATATCTAAAGTAAAGTCAGGGGGGACGTCAGATACAGAATGAGTTTTATAGGATGGCCATAGTCTCAAAGATTAATATTCATAGTAACTGGTATCAGACAAGAATTTCTAAGTTCATTACCGGGCTAATGTTATGTTCAGCTCATGGAAAATTGTTCTGGACTCCTAAGAGCAGGAAAAATGCAACATACATATCATTTGTGTGATTTTTAGTTCTCTCTGCCACTGAAGAACTCTTTTTTTTAAATATATGTATCTGTATCTAGCTGAATATATGTAATGTATATCAATTACACACATATATGTCTCCAACTCTATCCACAATGTCACAGTACTACTGAAAGCCTACTCTTGCTGTATATGCACATGTACATGTGAATGTATATATAGTTATACACATATATATGCACATACATATGCTGTTTTTCAGTCATGTCTGACTCTTTGTGACATCAGTCAGGGTTTTCTTGGCAAAGATAGAGTGGTTATACATTTCCTTCTCCAGCTCATTTTACAGATGAGGAAAACTGAGGCAAACAGGGTTAAGTGACTTGCCCACAGTCACGCAACTAGTAAGTATCCGAAGCTGAATTTGAAATCAGGAAGGTGAGTCTTCCTGACTTCAGGCCAGGTACGCTATCTACGGTGTCACCTAGGTGTCCACACACACACACATACACATATATGTATACATATATACATCTGTGAATATATTTTTTTCTCCCTCTACTTTTGCAGTTCAGAACCTTCTCTGAAACTAAAACTCTCAGAAAGTTTTAACAAAATTAATAAAAATTTAGTGAAAACATGGCCTGTAGGGATTCTTTTTATGGTTTAGTATCCTCCATTCCTATTTGAATTTGATACCACCAGTATAGAGCATGGAGAAGTTAAGGGATTTGTCCAGGGTCATTCAGTCACTATCCATCAGTATTCCTAGTTTTGATTCTCTATACACGCCATACTTTAGCTAAAAACTTCTTGTGACAAACACATACACATGCACACACACGTGTGTACATTTTTGTGTGTATATATGATATACATAATCAAAAGATATGTACACACACATATATACGTATATATACACACACATACGTACACACACACACAAGTTTTTCACTTATATCCAACTCTTTGTGACTGATTTTGGGGTTTTCTTGGCAAAGATACTAGAGTGATTTACCATTTTCTTCTCCAGCTCATTTTATAGATAAAGAAATTGAGGTAAACAGGGCAAAGTGACTTGCCCAGGGTCACAGAGCTAGTAAGTGTCTGAACCTGGGTATAATTCTCAACTTAATATCTTTATGCTGAAGATTCCTACATCTATAAATCTAGTCCTAATTTCTCTACTAAGCTCTAATCTCATATCACCAACTGCCTTTTGTATAAAATTGTGCATATAAATTATATACATGCACACATATACATATAAGCATATTTATACATATAAATTAAATAAATTATAATGTATAAATTAAACAGAGAGGTCTTCAGTGGCAATATGAAGTTCTTGATAGAGAGCTGATGGACTTTGTGGCCAAAGAGACCTGTGTTCATTTCCTACCTCACATGTATACTGACTGTATGACCTGGGAAACTCTCTAAGAACATGAATATACACATGAACACACACATATGAAGTAGGACATCTCATGTTCTATTCATATTCACTGTCCCTGACACTTAGTATGGTAAACCATCCCAGGCAGAGTCATGTGTTTATTGTTAAAGCCAGACAACAGAGAAAAAGGTAAACTACTCACCTGAAAGGTAAGCCACCTGAAATGATACCTGGCTAAGGTTCCAGGAAGCCTAGGCAATGAGTATTTAATAGACTGAGAAGGAGGAACAGCTATAGTAAAGAACCAAAAAAAAAATGGAGCAAAGCCTTATAATATAAACCCCTGCCTTTTTATAGACAAACTTTAGATTTCTAATGGTGCTGCCTGGTAGCATGACTGGATGAAAGCCAAATGCTCTCAGTTCATTGTTTCCCATCTTTCTTGCAATTCAGAGTTTGACACATATATTCATACTTTGAATTTATACAGCACCTAGTTCAAAGGAGCTCAAAACACTTTCTAGATGTACCTATTTTTATTAATCTACTAAATCTTTACAATGTTCCTTTCCATTTAAGTGGAAATGAGCAAAACAGGGTTAGATTTGTTACAACCATTTTTTCAGATGGGCCTCTATCAGGTAGGATAAGTGATCTGCCCCACATTAGACAGAAAGTCAGAAATGTGATCTATATCTCCTGACTCCAACTTCAGTAAAAACAACACCTCGCTTTTATGCCATTACTGCTGTTGATTTGTTGTGAGAACTACCAACCACCGGGAGCAGCTCAGTCAAATGGTGTCTCTTCTCCTACTCCTCGGATGTCAACATAGTCAATACAACAGGAGAAGGTAATCATGGATTACATTTGCCCAAACTGAGAAGGCTCTTGCCACACTGAAATTCAAGATTACTTAGTGCCATGCAAGAAACATGTTGGATCATAAATAATTCAACAAGCATTTATTAAGTGACTATTGGATGCTAGGCATATAAAGACAGAAACACAACAGCCCTTGCCTCAAGGAGCCCACCTTCAAACATCAGATAAACTGAGGAACTCAGCTATTCTGTATCTGTTTCAATCAGCTGAGCTGCCTTCAGTAATATCCACTCAATTCAAGATCCAGACTGGCTATTGGACTAAGTATATTCAGAATACTCAAAGTCTCTAAGGGGCTTCTAAGAATTTTTTTAAAAACAAAATCTCTCCGGGTATAATAGATGCTTCCCTATTGCCTACACACAAGCGTGTGCTTCCCCTGACCTTATAAAACCTTCATCAGATCAAACCATCCCCAATAGTTTTCATCCAATATTTTCTCCTCCCCTTCATAACTAATCTCCCCAAGAACACAGACCACACTCCAGGCCTCCACTTTCTCACATCTCACTTGATTCTACACTTCCTGCACTCTGGCTTCAGATTTCATTTGACTGAAAGCATCCTCTCCAAGGTTGCTTATAAGCTTTTAAATGCCATATCTAATGACTTTTTCTAAGTCTTCATCATCATCTTTTTTGAACTCTCTACACTGCTGAAGTTATCTTCTCATGGATATTCTCCTCTTCCTCTCTCCCTCTCACCTTCTCCCTCTCTCTCTCCTTCTCTTCCCCCCTCCCCCTGTTTTAATGAGGTGGCACAGTGGATAGAGTGCTATGTCTGAAGTTAGGAAGGGTCCTCTTGCTGAGTTCAAATCTGTCTCAGACACTAGCTGTGTGTGTGTGTGTGTGTGTGTGTGTGTGTGTGTGTGACACTGGGCAAGTCACTTAACCTTATTTGTCTCCTTTTCCTCATCTGTCAAATAAGTTGGAGTGCCAAACCACTCCACCCCAAATGAAGAAGCAGACATGAGTGAAATGACTGAATAAAAAATTTTTTTATGACAGTCATCTCTCTTGTTCTCCTTCTACCTAATTATTCCTCCTCAGTCTCTTTTGCTGCATAATCATTCATACGACACACATTAACCTAACTATGGGTATCTCCCAAGGTTCTGTCCTGGGACACCTACTATAGTATCTCATTCAGTATTTTCACCAGCTCCCCTGGCTACAATTATCATCTTACTGCCAATGATTCCTACATCCATAAATCCAGTCCTAACCTTTACTAAGCTCTAGTCTCACATCACCAACTGCCTTCTGGATGTCTCAAACTAGATGTCCCACAGACATTTCAAAGTTAACAGGTCCAAAACACAATTCCTAATCTTTATTCCAAACTCTCCCCTTTTCTGAATTTCCCTCTTACTCTCAAAGGTACCACCATTCTCCCAGTTACCGTAGCTTACAACTATGAAATCATCCTCCAGTCCTCACTAGCAGCTAACCCTCATACCTACTCTGCGGCCAAATCTTGTCATTTCTTCCTTCATAACATCTTATATGCATCCCCTTTTCTCCACTCACACAGCAACTTCCGTGCTACAAGATCTTAACTCCTCCCATCTGGACTTAGCCTTCTGATTCATCTCCATGCATCAAGTCTATCCCCCACTCAAGTCCATCCTCCATCCAGTGTGTCATGCCTCTACACACACACACACACACACCACCCAATAAACTTCAGTGGTTCTTTATTACTTTTAGGTTCAAAAATTTTTCAGTATTCTTATACTTTATTCCACACCCTGCCCTCATACGTTAAGATGCAGGGACACTAGTCTTCCTTCTTTTTTATGCACATAACACCCCATTATTTGACTCTGGGCTTTTCAACTAGTCATCCCTCATGCCTGGAATGTTCTTCCAACTAACATCTGTCTCATCCTGAAAGACTCAGCTAAAACTCTACCTTCTACAGGACACCTTCCCCAGTTCCTTCCATTGCCTACTACCTTCCACTATCTCTGTATACAGTTATCCTTTCCATATCATGATTTTTCCCATCGTGGTTCTGATATATCATGAGTCAGCATAAGAAATTTAATGGGACTTTGGGGGAGTTTGCAGCAGCTGCAGATGACATGTGAAGACCAGTAGACAACACAAAAAATGTTTAGAAACTCAGAAATAAATAAAATATAGGTATGGTATTGTGTAACATCAATATATTTTATCTTTTAATACCATGATAATTCAGACTTCTTCTCTGGTACAAAGGGAAAGCCAAACAATTTAACATGGATTTTCCAGATCAACATTCACGTGGATTATCCATATTGCAAGGCCATTGCACCGTAACCCCCATAACATGGAATGGACAACTGCATATCTTGTATATACATCTTCTTTTTGTGTGTTTGCTCACCTGTTAAAGTATGGGCTCCTTGAATGCAATGACCATGTTTTTCCTTTCTTTGTATTTCCCAATACTTAGTATAATAAATAATTAATAATACTTGCTGATTGACTAAATGCTTATTAGCTAACGTGTATGCATTTCTTCTCTGATACTTTTTAGCCTAACTTGGTCTAATATAAGAATGCGAGGCTTCACAACATAAAGAACAACATGGAAGTGCTTCCCAGTTTCAATTTGCAAACCAGCCCCCCATCACGATCCCCCAAAAGAGCCCTCTAGTGTCTCAGAAACTAATAATGCAAATCAGCATTTTCTGTCTAGGCATTTCACAGGAAATGAACAACAAGTGATAGTAAATTACATAAGAGGCAAAGAGTAAGTCTTTGCAACTTACAAAATTATAGCCCATGTTATTCTCTTCTCTTAGGGAGAACATTTGTGCCTGGAGATTTTTATCACTGCAGCTTCCTTCTGCAACTCAGAACTGTAGTTACTCATCCTCCTGGAAATACCAAGAAATAATAGTGTATTTTGTAAATGGAGGATGAGGATGGTAAAGGAGGGGCAGGAATTAATTTCAAGCCTATCATGTAGTTTTAAGCTATTTCCCATGAGATCTTATACCAGACCACAGGACTGGGAGGCATCATTTCCATATTTATTGGAAATAACATGTCTCAGCCAGAGTAATGCACTATGTTCCCACAGTGAAACTTTACCCAAGGAAATGAAATTAACTTAAGCCATCAACATAGGCATTTAGGGTTTTTTTTTTCCTGGAAAACTCCCCCAAGTCCATCATTCTTTCTCTTAAAATATTACGATCTAGGAAAGTCTGTAATTTGAAGAATTGAATTCTAACCCCAAAAGCTTTCATGACTGTTGAATTAGGTAAATTGAATTGGGGTTAGGATATATAGAACACAAGGCTAGATCTTGACAGTAAACTTTTCATAAAAAGGAACATTATTAAGTTGACTTTAGTAGGTTGATGATGCTAACCTTCTGCCTCTAGAACATGCACTTTCTCTCTACACGTGAAGTTGAGAAGGCATGCACATGAGCATATCGGCACATGTCTACAGATGATGTTCCTGCAAGTTTAGATGTGATAAAATCTATCAGTTTAAAATTCCTTCACAGCATTGTTTTTGTTAAGCCTGGATTTAGGGTTTAAAGGAAATTGCAAGAGGTGGCATGCCCAACTTCATTCCTGCAACCTACTTTTCAAATAATAGCTAAAAACCCACGCTAAGACTTTGGGGACACTTCTCATTTAGGTTTACTTTTGGACAAAAGAAATTAACATTATATTTGTAGAAGTGCCATGCTTAATTAGTAAACAATAATTATAGAAGCACAGACTCCCTGAGATCTAAGATACCTCCTGGATCATCTAGTTGAATCCAGCCTCATCTCTCTCCTTTCCAACCTAGTATGTTCCATTCTGAGAACTAGGAACTTTTCTTTTTTGTACTCCAGAAGAAAACAGCATGGGAGAAGGGAATAAATTTAGTTCACAGAAATAAATTTATACTTCCTAATTTAGTAAACCATCAAGTTTCTACCATTTTCTGAAGGATCTTTTCCCTGAAAAAACTTCAGATTTACACCAAAATAAATAAAAAGCATAAGGACAATTTGGTAGGTACCTACTTAACCCTCACAAGGCTGACATCTAGAAAGTTAACTGTGACTTCCCACAAGACATTCCTTATCACAGACTTGTTACTCAACCCAATATAATGGTTCTTAAAATTCTTAAAAACTACATCTCACATTTATAAGTAAAATAACTAAATATTTTTAAATGTCCATCTTTTTCAAAAATAATTATAAATATTGATTGTTGAATCAATCAACATTTATTATGCACTTACTGTGTTCCAGGAACTGTTGAAGAAAATATTCTAATATATACACTTAAAAAATAAAATTAATGAAATTATTATTTACAAGGGTAGTTGAATTTTAGCAAAAAATACTAGTCAAATAGCCATGTTTATTCATACCCCAACCATCTCAGGAGTTTCCCCAAATGACCCTGACATACTGCATTGGAAAGATGCACCTCTAAGTAAAATTTAAATATCTGCTCCAGTTTAACCTGGTAAATAAAATAACCAAACTATAATTTAATTTTCTGCTGAAGTTTTAAAACATCTGAAGTTATTCCCCACAACCTCCACTTTAAAATACATAGTATATCTGTAATAAAAATTAAACTTGCATTTTCTTTGAAGTGTATATTAAAGTTATGTCTGATAAAAGGATTGCATTTTTTGTTGGCTAAAAATGGTTAAGCTGTGTCTTCTCTGACTGGTGGCTTAATTTAAAAAAAAAATTCATCATACTTTAAATAAAACTTACCCAATTAATAATAACAATGATGAATAACAAAGGAAAAGTATTTAAAGGTTTACTATGTGCCAAGTTCTTTGCTAAGTAAGTTCTGAAAATACAAATAGAAAAGTGAGAGAGACTCTACCTTCAAATATACAAGGAAGTGGTGGCCAGGGAAGGGTGTTCGAGTTTGGGGAGCCACAGAGATGGAGTCATAGACACACATCTCTTCCAGAACAACTGCAATACAGATTTGATTAGTGATCTCAGAGAAAGAGGTGGAAAGGGAAGCAAGGGAGGGAGTGTCAGGATGTGTGATTGAAGAAAAACGGCAAGAAGCTAGGTGGAGTAGATTAGGGAATGGGAGTACTCTAGGGTCTAAAGCTGGCTAGATACAATGGGCCACGAGCATTTGCCCTGGCTGACTCATCAACCGAGTAAGTATGACCCCAAAGCAATGTAGGTTAAGTCACTCATGTCATACATAGTTTGAAGTAATCCTCCCTGCCCCAAAAAAAAAAAAACAGCAGCAGGAAAAATGATCTAGAGATGTCCAGAGTGGATGGTCAGTTGGATGTCAAGTATGACCATGACTTGTATGGAATTTGCCAGATAGAGTAGGCCATATTAATTTGTGCTTAGCTGACACACAAAACAAAAATGTCCAGTCTCTTATATGTCTCAAACTAAAAATAAGTATCTGTTTTTCAAAGGTCCTGAAACAAAATTTCTCCTTCAAAAAAGTCCCTGATAGCTTTCTATAAATTTCCCCTAAAACTCCATCCAGAGATACCCTTCTTCATTCTAACTTTAAACCCCAATTTCTACCTATCAGAAAATATGTATGTATGTCCTTCTCTGGGTTCCACACAATTAATTTACTTCAATGTAAAAAAATAACATATTCTTCATAATCAGTGGCCTGGGGATATCTGAGTCATAGGAGGTACAGATAAAATTTAAACCATAAAGTCTGTACTAACAAATAATGCATCATTACTTGTGAATAGAGGGAACTGCCAAAAAAATAAGGTCACATAAATTGTTATTCTCATAAAAGCAATTAAAATTTTCCTATGATGTCAGTGGTATTAAGTTCAATACAATGAAGCAGGATTTTAGAAAAGCAATAGAAGTTGATGCAGAGTCACCCAAGAGACAGCTGCCATGGAACTGAAGGTCAGTTGGCCCCAATGTACACAGAAAGCTAAAATATAGGCTACTTTCCCCTGAGGTCTAACTGTGATTGGATTCATCCACTTAATTAACCACTCACCCAGAGAGTGTGTACTAAAATGCTGACTTGGCAACTTTGTGCTGCAAACTCAACCAAATCTCAACAATTCTTTTAATTGGAGTATCCATTTTCCTGTTTGTAAGATCCTGGAGTTTGAATTTCCATCAACTCAATTGGCATTCCAATTTTTCATTCATGCTACAGTTATGATCCTGTTACAGGTTGAAGAAGCTTTTCATTCAGGATCAAATGGAATGAAGAAAATCACATTTTAAAAGAAACTGACAGATCCATACCTAATTATAGCCTTTTGGGGAGAAGGGAAAGAAGGGGGGAAAAGAACAAAGTAAAAAATGCAGAGCAGAGAACAAAAAAAAACTTACAAGGAAGCAAAGATGGACATCTCTCAACACAATGGTAGTATTTATTATATGGGTTTTCTTGAAATGCAAACTTATTGCTGTATATATTTAATACCCTCATGCTCTGCTGTGCACATGACAATATTTTTATTTTATTTTCTTATTTTATATTTATGTTTCTTTTTCTTTTCTTATTGTGCATTTAAGTTTTAGCATTTAATAAGAAAGACAAGACCTCATTATATGATCTTACATAAAACAGTAGTTTTACAATGTTATAGAAAAAGCTAGAAATGACTAAAAAAGAAAACAATCTAAATTTCTGAGGTGATAGGACATTACTAGTAAGTAGAGTACCTTGAATATGGTAGATGCTTAATCAATATTTTCTCATCATCATCATCATAAATACAACTGAAATGTTCGTATCACTTTGCAAAGCATTTTATCTCATTTGACATTCATAATACTCTGATGATGTAAGATTAGATAGATAGACAGATAGATAGACAGATAGATGGATAGATAGACAATATAAAACAACTGATTTTCATTTTGTTTTCTCTACCAAGAAAGAGAGACGTATCTTTGAACTGGAATTTTAGAACAAAAGTAGTTAATAGAACACTGAAATTCAAGATAAATAAGGCTGTATTGAGGGAGTATTTAGATGTTCTCAAGAAGCTCAAGTCAATTAGTCACAAAAACTATATCAGAGCAATGAAAGAACTTGTGAATATAGTAACTGAACCACACTTAGATAAAATCTGAGAAATCATGGAGAGTGGAAGACATATCTTAAGATTAAGAGGGACAAATAACTGTTCCATTTATTTGAAAAGTGAGTATCTGAAACTACAGGCCAATGGGTTTGATGTTTTTTTTTTCCCTGATAAAAAGAAAAAGACAACAAATTATTAGGCGGGGGGTGATTTATGGGTACTAAAAAGACAGGATACATTCCTTAAGAGTCAGCATGGAAAATTACTAACAAGTCTTGCCAGACTAATCTCAATATATAGGCAGAGTTTTGTTAGCTTTGGCCTTCCAAGCTGGAAAGAGCTTAGCTCTCAGCAATGAACTATATATCTTTTGTCTGAGGACCAGTGCAGCTAAAATTAGAGAGGTACATCATTAGGTTAAGCAATTCATAAAGTCAATCTACTAAAGCACTGATGGATAGCTACTTCTGTCAATAAAAGGGATATTCACAGCGATGAAATCACAGATCCTTAATGTATTAAAGTATAAATGGCAAGCTTCCCAAAATAGCAGATAAGATGAAGCTGGGGGGGGGGAGGGGGAGGGATAAGAAGAGGCAATTAATATAGTGAATAACAGAAGTAAGACAGAAAGACAGAAGATATAGGATACAGGTAAAGGAATATTGGATTTGGAATTACAGGGCTTACAATGGAATCTCAGATCAGCCATTTGCAGCTTTATGATGTTGGACAAATCCTTTCACCTGACTGAGACTATGTTTCCTCATCTATAAAATGAAGAAATTAGGATAAATAAACTCCAAAGTATCTTCTAACTCTAAATCTACTATTTTCCTGGGCTAGAATAGTGGGTTGAAGCTAACAATATGAGAGGTAAATATAACGTCCTACTTTTGGATTCAAAAAAATAAAAACAAAATGTGTATACAAGTTCAATATGTAGTAGATATTATAAGGCATAACAATATTAGTCAGCATGGTTATATGTCACCAGAAGAGAGTTAATAGCATTTTAGGATTTGTTAGCAGGAGCATAAATTCCAGATGAAAGAGACAATCTTATTTCATTTTGCCCTAGTGAGACCATACTGGAGGTACTGTGGCAAGCATTGTGCTCTACGTTTAGAAAAGGCCTTAATAAATTGAGTTACATCCAAAGAAAGACTTAGGGAAAGTGTGTTGATTTTCCATAAACATGTGAATGACAGCAACTTGATAACTAACAGTCTTCAAGGATCTAAAGGATCGTTATTTGGAGGACCATCATTCTGCTTATCCCTTGAAGGTAAAATGAGGAGCAACAGGTAAATATGTCAGAGAGTAAGTATTAGTCAAGAATAACTTCCTAATAATTTTGGAACTCTACAAAAATGGATCTGTCTCAGGTCCCCCATGACTGAAAGTCTTTAAACAAATGCTGAAGATCAATTTGTCAGGAATGTTGCAGAAGAAATTCCAATTCAGGTACACATTGGCATATATGGCCTATGAGAGAGTGCAGCTCAACAGAAGGATAGCATATAAATTTCTTCTTGGAAAAGTGATAGTTTTATCGTATGTCCGAAGACAACAAGTTACGCTGTTCCATGGGACACAAGGTGACCTCATCTTATTGGAGGTATAAAGAACAGAAGTTATAGTTATCAGAATATTGAACTCTTTGTTTCAGTGCCTTTTAAAATTATGAACAATTAAAATAAAAATTGTGAAGAACTTGACAAAATCCTCTTAACTTAGGTAAAATATAAACTCAAGACTCAGACATTTGAATATGAAAATGGGCACAGAAAAGGCCAGTGAAAATTAGGTAGGAAAATATGATTCTGAACCTAGGAATGCATGTGACCTCATGCCTATGAACTATTCAAGTCTACGTGTATTTGGGTATACCTATGTAATGCCTATAAACTGATACACCTATAAATCATGGAAACAGGTAGGTCCTGATTAGTACAAATAAATAATTCCCTTGAAGTGATCACATTATTCAAATTCACACTGCATATTTTCACTGGCCTGGAATCAATTGGCAGGTCTTACATAATTATATCTCCTAACATCAAATACATGCAGACACTTCATGGGAATTCTTTATTCGCACTAATCAAGACCTAGCTGTACTTTGTATAAGAACAGAGAAATTATTTTGTGTGGTGTACTCAACAAATAAGAAAAAAAGAACTAATTATATTTTAATAGGCAAGACAGTATTGGTTACAGCCATAGAAGTCCTTTCAGAATCAGTTTTTAATGTGCAGCCACATCACTAGCTGATTAGAAGAAAGGTCAAGGTGAATACCAAATTAGAAGAAAGGTTAAAATTAGAATACACCATGTACCATTACACCAGTTCTAAGTCAATTCGTTTAAACAAGCTGTTGACTCCAAAGTAGGACATAAATAAAATATATTGACTCAATCACCATTTTTAGACAAAAATTAAATGATTTTAAACAGTAGTCACAATGAGGAATCTGAAATAGACAAAAACTGCTTCAGCTAGCAAACATCAAGTCCTTATGAAGTAGAAAAATACATTAGGCAAAGTCAATACTATCTTAGAATACAAGAATATTTTCAAAATACCCAAAAGGAAGATGACAGATTAGAAACAGTATCACTTCATAAAAAAGTTAAAAAAAAAACCTGAAGAGAAAACAAGCATAGAGAGGCTTGATATGAAATCAAACTAAGTCAGATCATCCTGAAAGCATCTATAGTTGAAAATTCTGTTGATACTGTTACAGTGATGGTTTCATTAGCAATGACAGTAGAACTACCTCTATTATCCAATGTGCTATGTAAGTCAAGAACATTGGGCCTTGGGAAGTTGATGTTTGAAAGAGAGGTTGGACTCCACCAATCACAAAAAAGAGCAATCTTTCTTGTGAGCAGCAAAATTAAAAAAAAAAAACGTTGAGAAACTGATTCTCAAGCTATCTCAAAGGGGTAATCTCAAAAGAATAGAAAAGATCACAGATGATGAGATCTTTACCAAAACATACATGAATAGAGCCTCCCCCCACCAAATACTGCAACTAATAATTCATAGGCTTACCCTTATCATCTCTATAAAGTTTTATATTTTTATGAGAATGTCCTACTCAGTCACAAGGGCATCTTTGATGGAAAAAGAAAGAAAAGTAAATAGGCAGAAATAGGAAATAGTAAAGTCCTTTCTCTTTTTTTTTCTACAGAAGACCTCATCTTTGTGGTTGCACAAATGCCTTAGAGGAATAAAGAACATCAAATCCTACTGTATCTAAAATACCTGAAAAAATACAGCTTTAAAGATTGTTTTCACACAAGATCTAACTCGTGCATATGTTAAAATGACACAAGCCTCATGACAAGTGGGACTATGGGTCTAATTCTGTCCAATACTGACCTCAAATGAAGTGAAAAATGGACATATATTCACCTTAGCTGTTTTCCACTATCAGGGAAGATATCCTGTGAAGAACTTAAACAAAAGATGGTTTATTAAGAGGTTCTATAAATGAAGATACTTAAGATATTGAGCTAATTATATGAAACCTCAAAACACTATGCAAAATATTCTCTGTGAAAAATTCAGGAATACGTAAGAGATTGGCCTAACCATCCATACTAAAAACAAACAAACAAAAAAACCCCACCAAAGTGATTTAAAGGACACACACACTCACTCATAGAAACCCTCAAATTATGACATACAGCTAGAGACTCAGCCCATGAACGTTAGCATGAGTCATCCTAGGAATACATTAAGTTATAGAGGGGATTCCTCTCTTTTTTTGTCATTCAGTTTTATTTTCAGTTCTGAATTCTCTCCAATTTTCCTTTCCCCCACCCACTAAGAAGGCAAGAAAACAAAAAAGAAAATCCATTACAAATATATATATACTTGTACAAAACAAATTTTCACATTAGCCATGTCCAGAGAAGAAAAGAAAAGTTTAAGTCTGTTCCCTGAGTCTAGCAGCTTTCTATCTGAAGGTGAGTAGCATGTTTCCTTGAGATCTTTGGAACTGTGGTTGGACGTTGTGTTGATCAGAGTACCCAAGTTTGAAAAAGCATTATTTAAGAGCCTACTGTGTATCAAGCACTGTGCTCATTTTACATATGAGAAAACTAAAGCCTAGTTATTTATCCAAGGAACTTGTCCTCACACCTAGTGAGCACTCAGTTGATACTAGAATAGTATCACTTAACTCCCTCTTTTATGACATAAACATTATTGAGAGCAGAGATGATTAAATGGTGGGTTATAACAAAACAGAAGGTAAATAATGATAAATAACTTACATTCACATAGTTTTTCAAAGTTTGCAAAGTACTTTAGTCAATAGTAAACATTTATTAAACACTATGTGTCAGACTGTGTACTAAGCACTAGGGATATAAAGTAGCTCTCAAGGACACTCACAATTAATGGAGGAAGAAAACATATATAAGAATCTCAGAATAACCCTGAGAGACTGAGGGCTTAGTGAGATTATTTGCTCATAGACTTAAAGCTAGTAAATGTCAGAGGTAGGATTTGAATCCAAGTCCAACATACCATTCACTAAACCAAAGTCCTTGTCCCCAGGAATCAATAATTGCAATCAAGCATTTATTAAGTCCCTTTGTAAAGTTCTTATTAAAGCATACTGCTTAGTACATAGTAGGTGCCCAAATAATGTCAGTACTAGGGGATTCCCTTCATATTTTTGTGTAACTAGTTGGTTGCTGATTGCCCTCACAATTCTCAGATTCCATGATTTAATGACTTACTTGAGATAGCTTCAAAGGAAGAACAATAGGTCACATCCAAAATTAATTATGAAGAGGTAATAAAAGATCCTACATACTGCTTTCAGTGATCTCATGAGTATGTGAAAGGCTAATATTCTTCAAGTTATGATCTATAGTTGTGAAAAATGGAACAGCATAATCTCAGAAGAATCAAAATTATTAGTAAGAATCAAAATAATTAATTAAAAGGAAAAATAAGTGGCTTTTTAAAAAAACAAATATCTCGATTCTCGTAAGAACTCTGAAAGATAATTTTCTGTTTTACATTTGAAAAAACTGAGGCAAACAGAGTTCAAGTTACTTGTCCAGAGTGAGACAGCTAGTAAGTGTCTGGAACAGTATCTGAACTCAGATATTCCTACCTCTAGGCCCAGCACTCTATCCACTGTGCCACTAGCAGTATTGATTAAAGACATATATGGCCCAAGGAGGACTAGTCATGGGCTAGTCATATCGTGGCAATTAATAGGCAACAGTGAACAGTCTGGGTACTACGCTAACTCTAAGAGATCAAAAGAAGCAGAGGAATGAAAAACCTTCCCACCCCAGTTGTTGGATGGGTCCTCTATGCAAAAGTGAAAGACACTTGCCCATATTTATCTATTATCAGACTGAGTTTCTTTCTGTGCTGAGGAATGGAGGAGATGTGCCAGTAGGTAATGACAGGCATGAAAATAAAAGATTCTCAATAAAATATTTTTAAGTGTATATAAGGAAAAAGAAGCACATAATCGAACACAAATAATTTTGTTTCAACCTTGTTGAACTTTAATATTTAAAGATATGTTCCTTTAAAAAAACTGGATACACACATAAATCAGAATTTTACAATTTCTTATACAATCCTAATTCCTGTTCTTTGTATCCTGAAATGTTTGTGTTTATTGGCAATTATTATTAAGTTCACAATTTTTAAAAAACAGTTTAAAAGACTCGAGGAAAAACATGGATGATAATCAAATCAGAAGGTTTAGATGGGTTTCAGTCTGTACCAGTTTGAGCAAATAACTACATAGTTCAAATCACAGAAACTACAAAATTCCAAAGTAAAGCAGTTACCAAGAAAATCACTTAGCCAAAGAAAAGAAAATGAATATTACTGCTCTCTACCAAAAAAATCCATTGGACCCTTAGGACTGATAAAATACCATCTCCTTTACCCCTTCACCTTTTTGACCTGAAGTATATTTACATTCAGAGGATGACATGCCCTTATTGTTTAAAAGATTAGAACTGAACCTGATATTTATTATTCTCTTGCTTTCATTTATCGTAAGTAACCTGATCTTTATTTGTCCCCAAAGCATGTCACCTAAATCTAAAGTCTCTCTTTCACATCTCACCCCAGAAACTGGTATTCCATGTCTGTCAATTTAGGCAAACAAGATTCTTTAAATTATCTTAATAGCAATTAACTTTTAAAATATTCATTTTTTAAAATTTTCTGACATAATACCTTTATAACCACCATTATCTTTAGTCCTAGATTGATCAAAGGCTTGTCCTAGTCTAGACTTTCTCTGTCTCATTTCTAGCAGTCAGGGCTGGGGGGGGGGGAGGAGGTGTTGTGTGTGTGCGTGTGGTGAATATATGAATTAATTTGGAGCTGAGTGACACATTTCAAAATCTGCAAAGCATCTTCGTCTGTGGATTTAAGTCAACCTTTGCTTTTCCCCAGATAGCTCAGTACATGTCTATAATATTAAGCTAGAATAGATTTGACTCTCCCATTAACATCCATCAATTTATGAGTTTGGGGTATCTAAGGCATGTTTTTAAAGAATGATTTTAATTCCCTCAACATGGCTGTATAACCAGAAAAGTAACGGAGAATATAAATGAGTTCTTTGGTTGGGAAAGTTTAGCGAAACAGCTAAAGTTTGAAGTCCTTTCAAAGAACCAATTAATCAAAAAACTTTTAAGCATCAACTTAAACTGTGTCTGCCATGCTCTACTCATTATTAATGGGGAAAATCTGAGGTGTTATAACCTTAACAGCATTTTCCAACACCCATAACCAAGCCGGTGCCTAAATAACGCCGAAAGGCCAATGATGTCCAAGACAATCAGATTCTTTTTGCTTCTGTTCATCACCCATGACAAAGTGGGCGTGGTAGCTGGTCCCAAACACAAATACAGCTTGAACACACTTTATGAGTTAGATGACTGAATTATAGAGTATAAATAAATGCTTTGTTTTCCTACTGATTTCTATTATGATTTTTAGAGAAGCACTGCCAAAGTGGGGGGAGGGGAAATCTTTACTAGCAATTAAGAGAAATCACATGAAAGAATCCAAATGTTCCCCTTAAAGAGAATTAAGCATTGATGAGGCATATGTTTATGTTTATGTATATGTTTACCTTTCCTAAACAACTCCTAGGAATCAAAAGGATCATGAATGTTGAAGCAACAGCAGCCACATGACTAGCCTTATTCTTGAAGGTATTCACCAGGACTCACTACACACAGTTCTCACTTTATGTAAAATCACATTACATAAATTCAGCTTGATGTAAAGAATTCTGAAAGAAATTTGCATTCCAAAAAACCCCACCTATGATAACTTTATTGTACTGTGCTCTCTCTCCCTGCTCCTCCTCTTGTCTATGCATTCAGAGACCTACTACTGCTCCCCAACCAAAACAAACAGACAATAGAAAAAATTCTACAAGAATGGATGTGCAGAGAAAGTGCCACAGCTGTTGTCAGATTAGGGGCTTGGCTTGAGACCTCTGGTATCCAAAGAAAAGATCAGAAAAACCTGGGTTCAAATCCCCCTCATTTACTATGCATAGAGCCTTCAATAACTCAGATCTAGAGTTCATCTATTCCAATCCACTCATTGTACAAATAAGGGAAAACCGAGGCCCCCAGAGTATAAGGTGGCTTACCCAAGGGTACACAGATATTAAATGGCACAGTTGGCATACAAATTTAGGTTTGACAACTTCAAATTCAGTATACCTGCCTCTGTACTATGAAACAGATTAACTTTCCTTAGCCTCAATTTCCTCATTTGCAAAATGAAAATGAGAATAAGAGCTCACAAAGTGGCTGCAAAGCTAAAATAAGAGAGTGTACATAAAGTCCTTTGTAAATTTGTAAGTGTTACGTTGGTTATTGTTACTGTTTCATTTTCTAGACAGAATCCTAATTATATCTGCTCTTTAGTACTTTATGCTAATTTATTTAACATCAAAGACTACTCTACTTTAAAAAAGAAAAAAACTTACTCAAAACATAACATTATTTTTAGAATTTTCTTAATTACAAAATAGTTCCAGGCTTTGGCAGGGTCAGCTGAGTCCAAAGTGAACTGATGCACGTGCAGGTAGGTTGGGGAGAGGGTCACCAGAATTCTGCTTTGATGCAGGAACCATGAAAAAAAGACACTTAAAAACAGTTGGTAAATTGGATTATAAGACATTTCAGCACCTAGTATATGCCTCATACCTAGCAGGTACTCACATTAACAACAAATCTGCCTTCTCTGTGACCCCTCCTTTGATACAAAGTCTGAGATCCCCTGGGATCTAGCAGCTCAACCAGATCCTATCTGTCTTTGTTTGAGAACACAGCAGAAACCCCCTCATTATTTTTGAGCATTTGACAGGACGTGACACAAGGACATCTGCTTTTCTCACCCTATGGAAACACAATTTGAAGTTCTTGATTGTAGCATATCTTACAAATGCTGTAAAGACAGAATTATTAAAGAACACTACAAGATCATCTTTATAGTCAGTACTTGGTGTTCTAATCTGAATATGGATATGGTTGGATTCTGGTGGAAGACCAGATCATTGTTATGGTGATAGATTTCTTCTGTAAAGTACTTTTGGGTAGATAAGTAAAACTGGCTCCTCTAACTAGATTCATTTCCCTGGTAAAGACTCAGACAGAGAGCTAGTGCCTACCAGGGATACACTAGCTTTATACACTGAAGAACCAGGGGAATGGCCCTTTAATATGCCAGTTCCTTCTTGGGGGATAGAAAAGACAAATGCACAATCCCTTAAAACAGACAACAGAAAGCTTTAACAGCAATGACAATGTAAATTCAAACCTTGCCACTACATTCAGCCCAACAACAGTGAGGCTATCAGACAACATGAGGTTCATCAAGCACTTAGAGGAAGAATAAATGCACACAATTCTCTCTCCCATTGTAGGATAAGTTAACAGAAATGATGGCCTTTATCACCCCCTCCTCCTAAGACAGAGTTCAGCCAAATTCCTCATTATTCTTACTGCCCTTTTTTCTTGGCCAGAGTAGCATGGTCAAAACAGCTCAAATTTGCCTTATTCACAAATAATAGAAATATA
The DNA here is from genome assembly GCA_023548195.1 of Bettongia penicillata ogilbyi. Taxonomy (NCBI): domain Eukaryota; kingdom Metazoa; phylum Chordata; class Mammalia; order Diprotodontia; family Potoroidae; genus Bettongia; species Bettongia penicillata. The sequence goes on from JAJHZJ010000200.1 coordinate 7,494,751, forward strand.
GTAATGAATCCTTGAGACTTCTCCTGCCATGAATGTATTAGAAAAGCAAGAACGGCACTTGTCAGGTTGTGCTTTCCCTCCTGTATAATGACCTCAAGTCCAGTCAGAGCATACTTTCAAGTCAATCAAATCATCTAGTATTTATTACCCACTCTGTGCCTGGTACTATGTGAAACACTGGGGATACAACGAAAAGTGGGGAAGAGTTTGCTCTCAGAGGACTCAGTCTAATGGGGGAGACAAAAAGCAAATGTAAGTACAAATAGTATACAGGTGGGATAAATTGGCGGTGGGGAACAACAAAGAGAAGGCACTCTCATGGGAGACTGGGAAAAACTTCACCAAGAAATTAGGATTTGAACTGGGACCTGAAGGAAGCCAAGAAAGCTAGGAGGCAGAGAGGAGGAAGGAGAAAATTCCAGACATGGAAGACAACCAGAAAATATACTCAGAGACAGAACATGAAGCATCATATGCAAAGAATGACAAGTTGACCAGTGTCACTAGATCTCAGAATATGGAGAGGGGGGTAAGATATAAGAAGACTGGACAGATAAGAAGGGGCCTGCTTACTTGTGGAGGGTTTAAAAACCAGAAGATTTCATATTTGACCCTAGAGTTGACAGGGAGTCAATGTATTTGATAAAAGGGGGTGGGGGGACAGCACTGGCAAGGTCAGTGCATTTTTGCTGTGGCTCACACATTTTTCAGTCATGTCTGACTCTCAGTAACCTTACTTGGTTTTCTCGGTTTAGATGCTAGAGGGGTTTGCCATTTCCTTCTCCAGTTCATTTGACAGATGAGGAAACTTAGGCAACAGGGTGCTCATGGTCACACAGCTAGAAAGTGTTTTCATTTGAACTCAGGAAGATGACTCCAGGCCTGGCACTCTACTCAAAATAAATTCGAAAGCTGAGTGGAAGATATATTGGAATGGGGAGAAATGTGAGAAAGAGACCAATCAATGTTGTTGAGATAGCCCACGAATGAGGTAGTGAAGTCTTGTGGTAGTGTAGGGGAGACAAGTAAATGTATAGGAGAGATGTCATGAAGGTAGAAATGAAACTGAAAAATGATTGGGTATGAGGAGTGAGAGTGAGAAATCAAAGATGATTCCTAGGTTGCAAACCTGGATGACTGGGAAAATGATGGTACCCTTGCCAGTAAAAGGATATAGGAAGAAAGAAATATCTGGGAAGAAATAATGAGTTCAGTTGTGGACATGCTGAGTTTAGGATATCTACAAGACATGTGGTTCAAGATGCTCAAAAGTGAATTGGAGAGCCAAAAAGGAGTTTGGGCGAAAAGTTAGGGAATATGGGAGAAGAAGAATATGGGAGAAAAGTCAAACAGTTCTGAGAATTGTCTGCATAGAAGATGATAATTGACACCATGGAAGTTTATGAGATCATTAAGTGAAATTGCATAGATGAAGAAGAGGAGAGGGTCCAGGACAGAGCCTTGGGAGAAATTCATGATGACTGGGCAAGACCTAAATGAAGGTCTAGCAAAGAAGTCAAAGATATAGAAAGAGAACCAGAAAAAAGGAGGGTCAAAGAAACCTAGAGAAAAAAGAGCATCTAGGAGAAAGGGATGATAAGCAATGTCAAAAGCAAGGGAGAGGCCAAGAAGGATGATGATTGAGAATAAGACACAAGATTTGGCAAGAGATTATTAATAACTTTGGAAAGAGAAGTCTTGAAAGTTGAAAGTTCCCATGGCTAAACAATTAGTTAATGTTTGTAGTGATATTAAAACCCAGGTCTTTCTAACACTATCCACTTCTCTATATTACCTCTGCCTTCTGGAGAAGATTTTCTAGCCCTTCCATATGTTCCTTCCCAAGTGAAGGAGGTGCATGTTATGTTCAATGACTGCTCTGAAATAACAGAATGACAAGTAAGTAGATTATGGCAACCATGTCATTTAAAATATATATGTGTATATACATACATACATGCATACATATATGTGTGTGTATATATATATATATATATATGAAAACATGAAAAAATCCACAATGCAGTAAGGGGAGATGGCATCATATCAGACACTTTAATCAGTATTTTACTCAACTGCCATGATGATGACCAGGTAATTATTGCCAGACGATAGTCACAAGTCTGTTGCTTCTAGATTTGAAGGTAAATTTGGAAATAATTTGGTCCAATTTTTTTCATTTTGAAGATGTTAATTGATTTCCATAAAGGTTAAATCATTTATCCAAGATCACCCAGGTAATAAGTGTCAGAATGAAGATTCAAGCTTAATTTTCTGATCGCGGATCCAAATACTCCTTTCACTGGATAATAACAGTAGTAGTAGTAGTAGCAGTAGTAGTAGTAGTAGTAGTAGTAGTAGCAGTAGTAGTAGTAGTAGTAGTAGTAGCAGCAGTAGTAGTAGTAGTAGAAGTAATGGTAGTAGTAATGGTAGTAGTAGTAATAGTAATAGCCTGTTTTTGCATAGTATCTACTATGTGCCAAGTACTTTAAAAACATGATCTCATCAGATACTCACAACAAGTGAACAAGGTAGGTGCTTTTATTATTGCTATTTTAGAGTTGAGGAAACTGAGGCAAACAGGTTAAATGACTTATCCAAGATCACACAAAGTTACTAAGTAACAGGTTTGAACTTGACCTCCTGACTCCAGCCCTCTATCCTCTGCATTACCTAACTGTCCACTCTCATTTAAAGAGAAGCAACTGTGAAGAAAGAGAAGGAGCTGTAAGATTATAAAGGAGAAAGAAGAGTATAGATACAGATGGAAAGGAAAACTCAAATACAAATGGTTACTTCCAGAGTCTGGAAGCAACAATGAGACACATGAAGTACAAGAAAAACAGAAGAAAAAATTTGAAAGAAAAGAAAGAGACCCATATGGCTAGGTGGACTTACAGGAAGAAATTATTTGGTACAGAGGGTGGTATGGAGCCAGAGGAGGTTTGTGAAATGAGAAGGATCACATTATTTATATAGTAGGAAAAAAGGAAGGTTTTGGGTTTCATTGGTTTCAATTGGCTGAAAAGGTTAGCAACAGGGATGCCCAAAAGTCTATGCTGCAGAAACTTCAATTATCTTTTCAGGAGAGAGCAATGCTTGATCTTGGGAGGCTGGCTATGGAGATGGTAAGGGAAATTAAAATCCAAAAGATGGAGAAGTTGAAGAAGCAGAATTCATTGACGGATTGGATGACGGAGGAAGAAAGGGCAGTGCAGAGTCAAAGGTGACCCTAAGGTTTCATGCCTGGGGAAAGTCATGATGGCTGTATTTCAGTTGTCAAGACAACAAGTCTAAATGACAGTTAGAGCTCCTACAACGTCTGTATCTGGGACTCTCTCTTTCTAAGCTCTTGGTTATATTGTGCCCTACTTATCTTTTTACATTTAAAAATACATTATGGTGTTCTGTAACATAGGCTATGTTTATCACTAGAATGATTCATCCATAACGGTACCAAAATGTCATATCTTGCAATCACTCATTGTAAACACCATATTTTCCAGCATTGTTAACTGAGACAATCATCTGCAATACCTAATCTAAATGAATTCGTAGTAAAGATAAAAATATTCTAACCTTTAACACTCTGCACAACTTTGTTAAACATTACATTATTCCCCATGAGAGAAGAGTAGCTGAATAATGTTTTCTTTTCAAACCAAAGGTAATCATTACAAATGCTTTAAAATGTGTATTTCTTTAAAGTATTAATTTTTAAAGCGACCAAAATTACTAACAAACATGGAAAGTAAGCAATAGTAAATGATGTTTGCTGCACCTAGGATGCATCCCGAATTTGCATGCATATTAAATGTAAACATCTAGAACAGCACATTAATGTTTCAAATTTATATATACAGAAGACAGTAAATTCCAGCATGAAAGTTATTTCAGAAAATATTAACTCCTCCATATTCCATGCAACTGTCACACACTCTACTAAACAGGAGCCTGGCCACGTTTCTTCATGCTGGTGATTTAGTAAATTCAAAGGGTTATCTATCCATCCCTCCTTCCAAAATGTTTTTTTTTTTTTTTTTTTTACAAAATAGAGGACTTCTTGGGAACTCTATACACAGCTATAAAAGCAACCCTTTCTTCTTCCAAAAGCCTATTACCCTATTTATCTCATGCTAACTCATTTGGGAGGGAAATAATTTGGGAAGTAAAATTCTGTAACCATTCACACAACAGAAGGAATCCATTGCTTCACCATCATCTCATCACTGAGAACATTTGTGCAGAATATAGCTGACCACATTTTTTTTCTTTTTCCTTTTTTTTTAACCATAGGGAACATAAATAACAGACTCTGAAAGGTCAGAAAAAAATTTTCCTAGTTTGATTCTGATTATAACAGAAAGCTAAATAGATTGCTTCATAACTCCAGATAGGAGAATTATGATTAATCAGAAAATTTTCCTAAAAGAAACTCACTCCATCCTTCTCTTTCCTTACCCATCAAAGAAGATGAACCTCTTTTGGGCAGCATTTTCACAAATACCTGCATGAGGCCATGGGGATTAGTGGCCCGGGTAAACTTGGTAGAGCCTAGGAAAATTCTGCTGGGCATTGAGTATCTGTAGACCTGCAGATCTCTGGGGATAAAATGACTCATAATATATGCCCTCCTCATATTCTAAGCCTGGGGTAAAGAGTATGTTTCTTTATTATGTCTTTAAAAGTACAAAGGATGCTGTCAACTGTTAAGAAACATACAACTCGTTTAAAAATTAAATCAAACAATTTAATAGTTGTGATACTTTTCTTATACCACTCTTTTTCTGCCTTCCTGACTTGCATATACTATTATTACTATCTCACAATATTTGGCCCAGAGCCATCACCCTTCCCTCTTTCCACTGACCGATATGGAATACTCATCTACTCACATGGTTTCAATTATTATGTGTACACAGAGGACTCTCAGACCTACATCTCCTGCCCTAACCTCTAACCTTCACTCCGGTCCTGTATTTTTGGCTGGCTGTAGATATCTCCATGGGGACGGATGTCACTTAAAACTAAGCATAGCTGAAATGGAGCTTATTATCTTTCCTTGACCAGTTTTAACCCTTTAACAACTCCTTCATCAGGAGGTTCAGTGGACAGAGTAGAGTACATGATGAAGAATAAGAAAATGTCACTCCTGCTCCCAGGTCTAAAATCCTAAGTGAGTAATTTTAGACAAATTGTTTAGCCATTAAATCTGTTTCATTGCCAGCAAAGTAAGGATCATAATGCCAGCCCTGCCTAATCTCTAGGGTTGTTTTGGAGATCAATATAAAAACTAGCATTTACATAGTGTGCTAAGGTTTGCAAAGTACTTTACACGTTCTCTCAGTTGATCCTCACAACAATTCTGTGAAATAGAGGGTACTGGTATTTCCATCGTATAGATGAAGACCCCAAGGAAGCCAGACATGAAGTGGTCATTCAGGGTCACATAGAGTTTGAGATTCAAGTCTTCCTGACTCAAAAATCTTTTGTGAAAGCACAAAAGCAAACTGCCAAGTGCTACCTGAATACACAATGTCGCTTTTCTTTGCATTCCTATTCATCTTCTTATATTTAATGGAGTTCAGATAATAAAAACACAAATTGTTAGTCTACTATTTTATGTTTAAAGTTGGGTAGACTGTTGAGCAGGTAGATAAAATGATTGTTTTTTTGTAGTTTAAAAAATGTATTGTGATGTGATCTCACCTTCTTCAGGCTCTCTCAAAGCATGTCAAGGATAACGCCGGGAGAAGATGGAAGGAAAGATATATGTATCCATATAGTTTGGATACTGTCTGGGGACAGTAAAGTACAACAAAAAGACATAATTATATCAACAGAAATAGAAAAGACATTCTACCAAAGACAGCATAAGAATTAAAGAACCTTTTGAAATATTCTAAAAATAATCATCTAAAATGACAATATAGCACAGACACATTTGGAACTTTCCCAATCATGAGGTATGAAGTAAGAACGCTCACTGTTCACATTACTATACTTGGATTATTATTAGAAATGCTAAGTACAGCAATGAGACAAGAAAAATAAATTAAAGAAACACAGCAAGATAAAGTAAAGTTATTTCAGATAATATGGTGATCTACTTAAAAGACCCTAGAAAGTAAACAATAATGAAAAAAAACTTCATTAAAGTAGCAAGAAAAAATATAGCCATAAGACATAAAATAAATTTAAAAGAAAAAATACATTAAATATTTAGGAACTGACTTATTAAGACACATGAAATACAAGCAAAACTAAAAAATAATTCTTATGGGAATAAAGGAGGATAAAAAAAGAGATTATCAATATTTGTGTCTGAATGGTCTCAATATAATAAAAATGATGATGCTATCTGTATTTGTATTCTGACTGATAGATTCATCAAATTGACAAAGGGATACAGGAATTCACCAAAATTGTTATAGATATTATGATGAACAAAAGGGAAAGAATATCAAAAGGCATTACAAAGCATAATGAATTTTTAAACTCTATTTAGTATTTGATTTAAAAAAAAGACAAAACAGTTTAGTAGATTAAATTAGAGAAGTACAAACTTGAAAGAAACACATATAACGATGCAGTGTTAAAAAGACTAAAAATAATACTATTACAGAAAGGTCTCTTTTATTCTAAAAGAATCACTGGGATAACTGGGTGGGAAATTGGCAAAAAATAGATGTATCCCAGTATCTTATACTATATATTATATATAAAAATCAATTCCAAACTTGTGAATAATTTGAACATGCATGGAAAAAGTAATGAAGTATAAGTCTTAACTTTTATAACTGTTAATAGGGGAAGTGTAAATAGACATAATTATTTTAAAAAAAAACATTGATCATATAATTTTTTTTCACAAAGTCCTTTCCCATAAACAGAAACAATACAGCTACAATAATAAGAAAAGATACATCCTGGGGAAAATATTTTCATTAAATACCTCAGCTAAAAGTCTGATATTGAACATCACTAGGGACTTGACATAAATCTTACTAAGTGACATTCCTTCTTAGGTAAGTGGTCAAAGGATATAAACAATTCAAGATGGAAATTACCAAGAACAAAGGAAAAGCTGTTCAAAATCATGAAAATCAGAAAACTGTATATTAAAGCAATTCTGGTATGCTATCTCATGCCTATCAAATTGGCAAAAGATGGGAAAATTAAATCTGAAAGGATTATGGGAAAATGGACATGAAAATTTATGGATGGTAGAGTGATGAAATCTACAACAATCCTGGAAGGCAATTTAGAATTATGCAAGGAAACTTGCTAAATTATCAGTACCTTTTGATCTAGTGATTTTATAGCCTCAGGCAATGAATAGTGCCATCAAGAAAAGAACCCAAGGGAAAAAATATTTATTCACAATGGTGCCAGTTGTAAATGGAAGCAGAGTAGAGGCACCAAATGTCAAGAGTGACTGAACAAACCGTGGCATGTGAATACAGAGGAAGGAAGTCAGGAAGCAAGCAAACAAGTCAGCGAGAAAGCATTTATTAAATACCCACTAAGTGTTATGCCAAACATTTGATTGATATTTCATGTTATCCTCACAACTTTGGGAGTTAAGTGTTAGTATTGTCCCAGAGGAGGAAACTGAGGCAGGCAGAGATTAAGTTGTCCACAGTCTCAAAGCTACTATCCAATAAATTATGCAGCTGATTCTGGACGCTAATATGCTATAAAAAAAAGAAAGAAAAATGAACCACAAATAAGATAAATTCAGAGAAATAGAGGAAGGATTGCCTGGAAAAGACAGCATGTAAAAAAGCAGGGCCAAAAAATCAATACCAAAAATGTAAATGAAGCCAACATTAAAATGAACAAAACTCAAAGAAAATACAATGGACAATGAACCATAAAATCCAAATTGAAGTATACATTTTTCCCCCTTTCTGGTAACAAATAATAAATTACAAAATTGAAAAAGTAATATTACTCATATTCACTCTACTTTGTGATTTTAATTGTTTTGAGGCAACGTTCAGTGTATGTGTATACATGCGTACACATTATATGTATGTGAGAGTGTTGGGTTGGGGCTTTAAGGGGCAAAGCATATTGGAGTCAAAAATCTGTGATTGCATTGGTGAATCTATTGATAATTTAGCAGACACGTATTAAAAGTTAGTAAAGATTTGGACAGATTAAATGGCATCACAGAGTTTATCAACTGCCGAGACAAGCTTCTAAGACCGCTCTTCCTTTACTCCAAGTCAAGTGTTCTGTCCACTACACAATGCTGCCTCATCCAAATAAAACTATTAATCAAAATGAAGTTGAAAATATGACCCAGCAGCGGGGGAGAAGGGAAGGCAATGAGCTATCTCTGACTCATTTCCTTAAGGGCTTTCGGTCTTTTGTAGCTCAGACCACCAAAATTTTGAGCTCATACCCAAAACATTGTGGCATACCAGATGATAAGGACACTGGAGTAATTATTCAATTCTGTATTACCTTCTCTGGGCTATGTCACATTGTTGTTACCCTGCTTCATCTTTCTCTGCATGCATGTGTATGTGCTTGGGCACGGATGCGCACACATGCACACGCGTGCACACACACACACACACACACACACACTTCAAATAAGTACTGCAAGAAGTTAAGACTACTCCTTCCCCTAGCTCAGCAAATGGTATCATGTAAAGACACAACTCATTTAGAAATGACATGTTTATTTTCTTGGATAAAGTTACCATTTTTGTTCATTTATAACGTACATGTAATCCTAAGAATACATAAGAATAAGGATGCATTTTGAAAATTAATTTTTAAAATATTTACTAACCATTAGTCTTCTTTTCTCAGTTGTGGCAGACTCTTCATCACCCCCATTTGGGGTTTTGTTGGCAGAGATAGTGGAATGGTTTGCATGTCCTTCTCCAGCTTATTTTACAATTGAGGAAAAAAGGCAAACAGGGTTAAGTGACTTGTTCAGGGTCACACACTTGGTATCTCCAGCCAGACTTGAACTCAAGGTTTTCTGACTTCAGGTCTAGCACTCTACCCACTGAGCAACCTAGTTGCCCCCTAATAACCATTAAGCTGGAGACAATATTTTACTCCTCCTGGACCAACCATCTCTGTAATTATAATCAGAAATACTAGCATAGAAGAATGCTAATATTTATCAGCCATCAGTAGAGACAATGCGCATTTTTTTTAAAAATTAAAACTTTGAAGATCTTCTGCATTAATCTTCCACTAACACAAGCTGGGAATGTTTTTTCCAGGATTCTGAGAGGCTTCGTTAGCATCATCAAAACTTGTCACGAGCCTTATCCAAATTATTTAGTGTACACCATAGGCTGATTTATTCTGAACCTCTCAAAAGATGAAAGTAAGAAAAGAGACGAAGGTGTCTGAAGAACAAAAGGCAAAATGAAGCACAAATGCCTCAAACTGAAAGGATAAAATCCCTAAGAGGTTTTTAAGAATATATCAGAGGCTGGGGGCGGGGGGGCGCTAAGAACAAATCAGCCAGCCATTAACAGAGTAGCAAATTAAGGAGCTATTGTTTCCAATCTAAGTCTTGGCAATGGAGGGCACCTGATAGATCTATTCCCTTAGCTGAGCAAAACTCTTCTAAGCAAGAGACTATTTGGTGTTTTTGTTTCCCTCCAGCTATAAAGGACCCAGGATATAAATCTTTTGATTTTTTTTCTGATACACTATTGCTAACTCTCAGTTAGCCATGCTCCTGGGAAGGATAACAGGGGAAGAAAACCAAAGGCTCAGATAATTTCGAAACATTATGACGTTCATTTCCAGCCTACTCTCTCTCTCTCTCAGATACTTTCTCTGACTAACAAGTACCAAAGTGGATTGTCTTAAATTACGTAAACTCTTATTTTACCTTACTCTAGAGTAATCAGAATCTCACAAATTGTGGATTAGCCCTCAAATTAAAAAAAAAAACACACTGTAGCAACAGAATTAATCAGATCTGTCCCCTTTCCTACTTCATGCTACCAGAGAGACCACTTTTTTCCAACCTCACGAAATAGAACAAGTAAAGGTTTAAGAATGGCCAAAGATCTCCACTACTGTGACAAAGAAATGAAGACTAATACCACCGCTATTCTTCTCCCACCTATAATCACCCCCACTTTCCCCACAAAAACCAAATCTGATATTTTATGGTACATGGAAAACAATAGTGGCATCAATCATCAACCTATACCCCTCTCCTCCCTACCCTGGACATTTGCCTGGCTCAGCATGATGAAGGAATAATACCATTTTCTATGATATTCATCTGTGTGTTTGACAATCCACTGTGCATTTTAATACATGCCAATTCTCATCTTCTCTCAACTCAATTAGTATTTATTGGCCATTTGGCCATTAAATGCCAGGAGCCATGAAAAGGCATAGATGATACATTCCTTGTCCTAAAAAGGCTTTTGTATTATGTTGGCTAGACAATCTATATGCACATGAAATGGTAATGTAGATAGATATGTATGTGTATACGTATATACATATATACACATATATGTATAGTGTATATGTATATATACATATATGTAAGTCTATGACTAAGGACTAAAATGAGATGTAAGGACATTAAATGCAACAAGATTTCAGGAGGGAGAAATTACCATGTACTAGGAAGACCTCTTGGAGAATGAAGAATTTCAGACAGAGTTTAAAAGATGGGTTGGCTTGGGAATGAGGGAGAGAGTGTAATTTAGGAGAGGAAAATGATATGATTAAGGATGAAAAAGATCATGAGAAGTCCAGGGGACAAGAGGAACTGCCAGGATGTACTACAAAGTTTGTCTGGGGAGGAGGGGTCACAGAAGTAAAAGTGGGGATAGCTAAGCATGAAGTGAGATTGTGGAGGACTTGAAAGTCATTCAGAAAAGGTGAAATAATATTTATTTGGCAATTGGGAGAAAGTGAAGCTTTATGAGCAGGTAGCAACAAAATAAGACAAGATTAATCCAATGTGAGATAAAATAAATGACAGAGATCGGCAAAGGTAACTACTTCAGAAGTTATTGCAATTAGTCAGGCAATGAGGTGATAATATTCTGGACAAGAGTGTTGCCATCATAATGGAAAGGAAGAGACATTTTAAAGGAAGAACCAATAAAATTTTGCTAACTCTATAATTTTTATGAAATTCCTGCCATCATATTGCTTTCTTAGATCTAACCATTTTCCTTTGTAAAGGTGCAAAAGGTTCCAGCAAATTGAGCTCCTACTAAAATAACAATTAAGGATTTTTGTTTAAATGAATATCAATATTAGGAAGGACAGTGAACTACAGTGCTGGACTTAGAGTCTAGGAAGACTTAAGTTTGCATCCTGCCTTTCAGACACATATTAGCTATGTGACCTTAGGCAAATCATTTAACTTTATTTTGCCTCAGTTTATTTACCTATAAAATAGGAATAATAATTGTACCTATTTCTCATACTGTTGTGAGTATAAATGAGAAAATATTTGTAAAGTGCTTTGCAAATAAAGTGCTATGTAAATCCTAACTATTATTGCTATCATCTTTTCTATTAGGTTTTACTTCTTTTTCATGGCCTGATTGACTTCATTTCAACTCAATCTAAAAAAGAGTAGAACTAAATGGAAGAAACAAAATCCATTAGGTCCAATATTCATTAGATTTAATTTAATTAATTTAATTGCATTATTCCTAAATATACTAATACTTTAATCAATATCTCCTTGTAGTTCTTCGTATTTACCCTTTTCAAATCCTCATGCAACAGTAACAGTACTTGGCCCTTAGAATTCAACGGCAACTAAATTTCACAAATATATCTCTGAATTGCCCTTATATTCTCCAGCTTCATGGTGTTGAAGAATGTTGGACTGAACCAAGAATTTCCCTCCCCATCTTCTTGAATAAAGAAGCATCTTAACTCAAAATATATGAAACATTTTTTTTCTTTTTCCTATCAGGTCACATGCCAAAGTCAGATGTCATCTGTCATTCACTATCCACCTGTGCCATGTTTGTCTTAATGATTTTCTAAATCTCTCACACATCACTTAAGCCTATGCATTTAAGCTTATTTAACTTGTTTGCAGATACTAATCCTCATTGCTACACATATCCCAATCTTTTCTTCCTAGCCTGTCTTCATGCTATGCCTCCACAACTTGATCCATCTCCTCTACCTACTCCCCACCAAAAACTGGGATTCTGCGTAAGAAATGAAAGAAGAAGAGAGAAAATATTTCACCTGGACTGATCCGAGAAGATTCCACAGAGAAAGGACACTGGAGCTAGGCCCACAGGGAATAATAGGCATTGGTGTAGGGAGAGAGTATTTCATGTAGAGGGAACAGTAGAAAGTCAAAGCACAGAGGCAGGAAACCACAATGCACATTTAGGAGAGAGTGAACAGATAGATCAGTTTGGGTTAAGTGCAAGGATTATACGGAAACAGGAAGAGAAAATAAACAAGAGAGGTCGGTTGTGAGCAGAGTTTTGAGAGCCTGAACTCTGGGCTAAGGAGTTCAGAATATATTCAGTAGGAAATGAGAGAAGACAGAAGTCTTCTGTACCACAACAATAACAAAAACAATAAGCTTGCATTTATGTAGACCTTTCCAGTTTTCAAGGCCATTTACTTACATTATCTAATTTGGTACTCAAAGAAACTTCTATGAAATATTTTGTATTTGTTTTCTTTGGGGATCCAACTGTGAAACCCCGATTAAGGAAATTCCTCTATCAATAGGAGCTGGAACATTCTATGAAACTCAGAAAATCTTAGAGAGTTGTCAAGGTATTGAGACTCAAAACAAAGTCAAGTATAGGTCATGTCATCATTTCTCTGATGGCATGGTCTCTTCGGAAACAATGGATAAACACAACAATTTGTCTGAGACAATACAGCACATATGTGCCAGAGATGGAACTCTGATACAAGTGGACAGCTCTTTACACCATGTTGCCTCACATGATGTAGGAAATGCAAGTATTATTATCTCCACTTTTACATGTGCGGAAACTGGGATTTAGAGGAGATAAAATGACTTCAAAGGGTCAGAATTAAATTAATAAAAATTAAAGAGTCAGTCTTCTGACTCCAAGTAAAATCTTATTTCCATTGTGCACTACACTTCAGTTAAGCGACAAAATCCAGGTAGTGCTTTTAAAAAGGGTAACCTGAGGGTGATAAGGAAGATGGATTGGAGTAGTAAGAGTCTGGATATGGAGAAATTAGTTAGGTGGCACCCCCAATTGTCCAGGCAAGGGTGATGGCAGTGGGAGGACAAGGAAAGGTAGCTATGAAAAGCTAGAAAGCTATGAAATCAAGAATCAAGAGACCTCAATGGCTAAAAAGGCCTAAGGTAAGAGAAAAAGTGAATAGTCATATGTATTCCTTAGATGTATAAAACCTGATTGGATAGCAGAATGATGGTGCCAATAATAGAGACAGAGAAGTCAGGAGGAAGAGCTGATTTGAAAGGGGATGTTGATGAGAACAGTTTGAGACATATTGAGTTTCCAGTAAGACACCTAAGTAATGTCCAGCAGGCAATTAGAAAATCAATACATGCAAAATGTAGTTCTTAGAGTTCCGAAACGTTAGAGCTCAAACCAAAGACCTGGACAGGAGTAGGGGTGGATACTGTAATTGAGAGAGTTGCTAGGGAATAAAGGGAGAGCTATTATTTTACAGAATGGCTGTATTAAAGGGGTGGAATAAGAGGAAACAATGAAAGACATTGAGAAGGTACAACTGAAAAGGGAGGAGATCTAAGAGTCCGTTAATCAGTCAACAAACCTTTATTAAGCACTTAGTATGTGCAGACGCTATTATCCCCCCACTAGTAGTCAGTCACATGCCATTGTCATAATAATAATAAATTACATACTCACTGGTAGTCACATGCCACCGTCACTGTATTAAAACTATTTAAAAAGAAATGCTTATAAGATTTTGATTCCAAAGGGCATTTCTATAATTAAAATACTCTTGTAACACTACAGTATTTCTCTAATGTAGCAATTCTGGAAACAAATCTCATTGAGTTAATTAGGTAACTTAGATAGGAAGGGCAGGAAAACAGTGTTTCTATAGTATCCGAACTTCATGAAGAAGGTACTAATATTATTTTCTTGGTAGACAGTTCCTAGGTTTTAATGAGGATATGTTGGAGGAGTTGAGATTAGTGAAAAATGAAAATATGAAATAAAAGTAGTGAGAGACCAAAAAGTAATAAATTAGTCTGTACTGCCAAGGCACTCAATATTATACTTCTGGGTTGTTAAAATGTTTTGTTTTGTGGTAATGAAAGTACTGGATATGAATAGAAAGAATAAATAGTGTCCTTTTAAAATGAACTTTTAAAATGTGAAATTATAGGCTATTTAGGAAGAGATGTGAGAAAATTTGGAATTCATAAAAAGGAATTTAAGGTCAGTTTTGTCAAACTTAATTAAATGACCTTAATTAAAAATAATGGTTGATAAACTGTTGGGATTCTTAAGCTTGTGATTCTTAAGGTTGTGAGCAGAGTTTTGAGAGCCATGAACTCTGGGCTAAGGCGTTCAGAATATATTCACTAGGAAATGAAAGTAGTATGCCCATAACTAGATTTCAAGGGATCTGTGATTTTGATTTTTTTTCATATTTTCCTAACTCTATTTCAATAAAATTAGTCTCCTTTTTAATCCTATGTATTTTATGCATTTAAAAACTTTGATCCAAGAAGGGTTTTCCTGGTTTTCTCCAGACCCAAAGGGGTCCATGATGCACAAAAAGTTAAGAGTTAGGATTGATTATTTACAATTCATTTATCAAGAATGTACCATGGCCATTTTGGTTTAGGTATTCCGATAAGAGGAGAAAAATGGTTAATTGCACATACTTTTCAAGCTTTATAGATATTAGCAATATGTCATTGATTGACTTTGCATGGCAAATTATATAAAAATTTTCATAATGGATGATAGTAAATACTAACGAAATGGGAATGAAACAGAAGGGACAGATGTGTTAAGGTTAGAAGCTGAAATAGCACTTGGCTACACAGTGCCACTCACGTAGTTGGTGCCCAATAAATACTTCTTCACTGACTGACTAAGCAACTGATTTGTAGCCAGCCAAGTGTAATAAAAAAATTAGACTGGGTATTTACTTTATTTTATCTTGGAAATGATTCAGATTTTATTAGTGACTTAGAGAAATAAGTTCTGTAATGTCAAGAATTATGTCATTCATATTTCCAGTACCTAAAGCAGTGTTTTCTATATATCCTATCCTTAATAAATGCCTATTTGTTAAACTGAAACTAATTTATGAAAGTAAATTTTATACTTTGAGAATTTCATGCCAATAGGATGAATATTAAGAAAATCTCTTCCTCATTGTTAGCTTGGTACAATGGAAAGGCACTATTTAAGTCATGAGAATCTGCAATAAATAGATAGGCACCTGGTAAGTTGCTTGATTGAGATTCCAACTTGCTTATTTGTATAAACCAAGTGGGTTAAACTAGATATTTTTAAAATATCTTTCCAGTTCTAAAAAATTCTACGACTCTACGTCTGCTTCCTGTAAGGGTAGAGAATGAGGCCCCTAGGTGACACAGAGTTAGAGCGCTGGACTTTGAGACAGGAATGTGGTGGTTATTAAGTTGTTTTGCAGTCATGTCTGATTCTCCATGACCCCATCTGCGGCTTTCTTGGCAAAGACATTGGAATGGTTTGCCATTTCCTTCTCCAGCTCATTTTACAGAAGAAAAACTGAGGCAAACAGGGGCAACTGACTTGCTCAGAGACACACAGTGCCTGAGCATGGATTTGAACTCATGAAGATGAGTCTACCTGATTCCAAATCCTGTGTTTTTTCAACTGCACCACCCACCTCAAATATTTACTAACTGAGTGACCCTGGGCAAGTCACTTTATGTCTGCCTCAGTTTCTTCATTTGTAAAATGGGTACAATAATAATATCTACCTCCTAGGGTTGTTGTGAAAATAAAATGAGATATCTGCCAAGTACTTTATAAACTTGAAAATGTTATGTACATGCCAGGTATTGTTATTATAAAATATTATTAAAATTAAAAACTTAATTTTCATATATTATCCTATTGCTATGAACCTGTGCTAAGGCTAAATAGTGTTTATAATTCTACAATCACAGGATCTACAGCTAGAGAGGAACTTGGAGCTCATCTATTCTTTTCATGCCAGAATATTTCAGTGATTTCCAAGTTCCAGAATATCTCATTAGCATCCCACCATGACCTTCAACTTGTCAAGTTTATGGTCAAAGGTTCGGCCTGGGCATGCCTCCACTAAAGGATGCCTCAGTTTCCTAAAGCACTTGGAATAGTTTCCAAAGGCACCCACCTCACTTCCAGGTAGTAGTTTACACACCATATAAAATAGATTTCTTGTCTTCTGTAAGCACTACTTTTCCTCTCTGGTAAGAAAATAAATTCTTATTTGGAAATGACAACAGCCTAAGTGTTATGTGCCAGACACAATCTTTCTTTCAAATAAACATCCATAATGAGTGGATCTCTCAGGGCTTTCCTATGAGACAAGTACTCCAATATTTTTATCAACTCTCAAACTCACAAGATAAATTCAAATAATTCTGTCCCAAGAAGGCAAAAAGATGGGGAAGAAGACATAGATGGAATAGATCTTTTTCAGGATCACTTTTATAGATTAAAGCTGGGAAAGAGAATGTGAAATTTAATAAGAGCAATGTGATGCAGTTGGGAAGAAAGAATGCCTTAGCTAAGTATGATTTAAATGGTATTGAATTAGCTGGAAGGGAATCTTGATGTACTTACTGATAGGTATAGCATTTATATTCTAGGTTCAATGTGCAGTGCCAGCAGAGAAGGCTAACAAGGAAGTGGCTTACATCCAGAGGGGTATGTTAAATAAATCCAGGAACACTATACATTCCCTGTCTAGGGGACCAGCTAGCTCACATTTACAAGATGGTCTTCAGCAGGAGCTATTATTCTTCAAGGAAAGTACAGCCTAGATGGGGTGCACCAAAGATAGTGTGGAAAGTTATCCCCACAAAATCACTAAATTGTGAATTTCCTTTCATCCAGCTAGACCACAATGATCATCACCATCACCACCACCATCACCACGAATAAGTTGGCACGTGTATAGCACTTTAATGTTTGTAAAGTACTTTCCGTATGTTATTTCATTTGAAGCACAACTACCCTGTGAATTTGGTGCTACTGTTATCCTCATTTTACAGATAGGAAACTGAAGTGAAAGAGATTAAGTAACTTACCCAGGGAGTAAGAATCTGATGTAGGATCTGAACTCAGGTAAGTCTTTCTGATTCCAAGTCTAGTACTCTACCGAGTTGCCTACTAGGGCTATACTACCAAAGAGGTCAAAGAAAAAAGGAGAAGGATCTATATATAAAAAAAGTATATACAAAATATATACACAATATTGTATTGCATACTGTATATACAATATACAGTATGCAATATATTGTATACTATATATTTAGTATATTTATAGAGGCTATTTTCATAGTAGCAAAAACACTACCCAAAACTAAGCATGTGCACACCTATGTGGGAATGCCTAAACAAATTACTATATGTGAATATAAGGAAATATTATTGTACCATAAGAAACGATGAAATGGACAATTTCAAAGGGAACTGGAAAGACCTGTAAGAACTGGTGCATAGTTAAGTGAGAACCAGGTAAACAACTTCTATGGTAACAACAATGTTGTAAAGACAAACAACTCTGAAAGACTCAAGAACTCTCAACAACCATGAATCCAGAAGGTAAGTAGCGAAGCATGCTTCCCGCTTCCTGACAGAGGGAAGAAATTATTTCAAAATGAGAATAAGGGATATATTTTTGGGCTTAGCCAATGAGGAAATCTGCTTCATGTGACTACACATATTTGTTATAAAGAATTTCTTTTTCTTTTCTTTTTGTTCAAGGGAGGAGTGAGGTGGGAGGAGAGCATGGAGGGAGAAAAAAATAAATGCTTATCAACTGTAAAAAATTATTTTAAAAAAAAGATTCACTCGTGTACATCCTTGGTCAGTGCCCGAACCCTGAACTTCTAATTCAATTCAGTAATCGTGTATCTCAGCTATTCACTCATTCTTTACTTCATTCAGCAAGTAAGAAAGCATGTATTAAGTGCGTGCTAATACTGTACAAGACTTGTGCTCTGCAGTAAGGACAAAAACAAATTGAAACAGTCGCTGTCTAAAACAACACCAGCAACAACAAAAACAACCAAACAAGCCAATTTTCCTGGGGAAAGTAACTTATACAGAGATAAGGAAAGACAAAATAAGCCTAGGAGGTTACAAATGGGAGAGTGACAGAAGGGAAGGTTCAGTAGCATCCAAGTTAAACCTGACTTGGAAAAGTTCTCTTCTCACAATGAACCTGGGGCTGGCAACTGTTGTTTCATTGACCCCTTATTTCAAAGATCAGGAAACTGAGCCTCTGAGAAATTAAGTGACTCCTTCACGGTCATACAACTCTAAGTGTTAGAACTAGGAGCCAAACCCCTGCCTCTGCTGACTCTAAGCTCAGAGCACTTTCCCCTACATTGTACTGTTGCCCCCAGCAAGGTATTGAGGGTGATGATAAGTGATAGAAGATGCTTGTCTCCAAAGATCCAATGATTTAGATGGGGAGATCAGACTAAGAACTCTGGTCAAAAGCCTTATCCCTGCCACTTAATGAGTGTGCACAGATGACCTAAATGTAAATATCTCATGTATATAAAGTTAACAAGTGCAAGCAGTCACCTTCTCTTGGGAATATCAGGGAAGGCTTCCCAGAAGACAGACCATTTGACTTGTATCTTGAAGATAGGGTAGAGTTTCAATAGAGAGAGATGAGAGAAGGGCATTTCCTAAGTATGGCATGTTGTGAGCAAGAGCACAGTCTGGGAAGGTATTGAATGTACTGGGAGAAGGACCTGTGTACAAAGTCCAGTTTATCTGGCAGTTAAAGTATGTAAAGGGAATTAGAATGAGAAAAGTTTAGAATGGTGTGATAGAGTCAAATTGTAGTGGGCCAGTCTTTGGAGTATAGATTATAAAAGGAAAGGAAAGGAAAGAAAAGGAAAGGAAAGGAAAGGAAAGGAAAGGAAAGGAAAGGAAAGGAAAGGAAAGGAAAGGAAAGGAAAGGAAAGGAAAAGGAAAGGAAAGGAAAGGAAAGGAAAGGAAAGGAAAAGGAAAGGAAAGGAAAGGAAAGGAAAGGAAAGGAAAGGAAAGGAAAGGAAAGGATGAACAATTTTGAACAATGAAACGTGATAAAAAAATAGGGATGGATAAGATCGTCACAATCATTCTTTATATAACCCATCTTTTCTCCCATTCAGTGAGCCTTCCCTTCAAACCAAGATTTTTTGAATCAACAAAAAATAACAAACATATTGACTACATCTGATAGCAGATGCAACAGCCCATACCCACAGCAATCAATATTTTCCTTGAAAAGAGCAAGGTACAAGGTTTCATTGTACCTGTGATTTCACTAGTGCAGGGAACTCACAGATGAGGACATTCCCTCTACCAATGGAGGTGAACACCTTGTTTATGACTTACGCCCTTACAGAGTTACCTAGAACAGGGCTTTTTTAACATTTTCCACTCCCAGAATTTAAGCAGGTTCCAAGGGGCATGGTGTGGCCTCAGGGCATGTACAGCGCCAAGTGGGCATGCTGTGTCTTTAGAACCAAGGCTGCGATGGAAACATGGACAAGTACTGCCAGAAACACCTCAGGTTCAATATGTATTTGATTTTTAATTAATTTCTGGTCATTGCACATTCAGAAATCTTTTATTGTTGACAAATTTTATAGGATCATGACTCACAGTTTAAGACATGTTGATCTAGATCGCTGACAGGTTAAATGATAGCCCAGGGTCATAGTCAGTAAACATCATAGACGTGACTTAAACCTAGGTCTTTTTAATTAGTTTTTGGCTGAACTCTATATTGCTATTCAACACTGCCTTAATGATAATAATGATGATAATTATAATGATGGTGGTGGTGGTGAGGGTGACAGTGATATCAGACATTTATATAGCACTTAAAGGTTTAAAAAGTGCTTCATATATCATATTTCTTGTCTTCACAATGGGTGGAAGGAGTTAGAGAATTTGGAACTGTTATTTGTTTTAAAAGAGTATTAAAAATAAATTATTGATTTAAAAATTCAACAATAACCTTATTGTCAAAATAAATATATAATAATAAATAAATAAGTAAAATAAAAGCATGGGTTTTAAAAAAAATGTCCTTCATATACCTTGTTCAAATCAATACATTACAAATCTATATCTATACACACGTGTGGATATAAATATGCATATGTATACATATACATGTATGTATAGCATCAAATAAATTAGAAGGGGAAAGAGACAAGAGGAAAAGGGGATCAGATTAAAAGAGTTCAGGCATTAGCTCCTAAATGGACTCTGGAGAAAGTCCCTTCTAGGTTTGGATCTGTGATGCCAGAGAGACATCAATAAAACCTGACTGCCTTGAGAATGTTGTAGGTCTCTCACCTGAACTAATCCTGGGCCTGGTTCATTCCTCAGATTTATGAATCTTCCCACTCTCTTGCCTTGCTTTGCCTCAGGTGAACCTCTAGTCTTGCCTACGAGTTTAGAGTCATAGAAGTTCCAGAGCAGTGGGAAGGAGCATAGACATGTGCCAATTGTTTTGTCCATCCTCGGTGCCTGTTGGCATCTCTTCCTGGCCTTGAAATAAAAAGTTCAAGTGCAGGATTGAAAGCAGCCAGACCATAAAACTGAATTTAAACAGCCATCATTGACAGGAATCTGTTTGAATCTATGTACAGAATGATTGGAATGGTTGTTTTGGGAGGAGAAGTTTTATTGATGCCTTTTGCTTTTACATCATATTCATTTTTTAATATAACCCTACGTTTCCCCCATCCAGTGAGCCTTCCCTTCATACAATTTTTTTTAATCAGCAAAAAACAATAAACATATCAGTTGTATCTGACAACAGATGTAACATAGTATCCCATATCCCCACTGAAAGGAGGATGGTACAATGTTTTATCTCTTCTTTAGGGTCCCCTTTCATCACTTTATTCCTTATTTTCATTTTCTTATTCTTTTTATTTACATTGTCATACTCATTTTATATAATGTTTTCCTATTTCTGCTTCATCCATCGTCAATTCATATGTCTCCCAAAATTTCTTCAAATTCTTCACATTTGTCATTTTTATGGTACAATAATATTATATTCACAAACCATAATCTGTTTATCCAATTCACAAGCACTCATTTAGTTTCCAATTTTTTGTTATCATCCTCCCCCTAAAATAATGCTATGACTATGCTTTTACATAAGGGATCACTCTTAAATGGTCAAAGGATGTGAAAAGCCATATGAAGAAATACTCTAGATCACTACTGATTAGGAAAATGTAAATTAAACCAATGCTGAAGTACCACTTTACACCTATCAGATTAGCTAATATGACAGAAAAGGAAAATAACAAATATTGGGAGGAATTTGGAAACATAAGGAATTAGGGACACTAATGCATTGTTGGTAGAGTTGTGAACTGATCCAACCATTCTGGAGAGCAATTCAGAACTATGTCCAAAGGGCTATAAAACCATGCATATCCTTTGATCCAACTAGGCCTGTACTCCAAAGAGATTTTTTAAAAGGGAGGGAAAGGACCAATGTGTACAAAAAATATTTATAGCGGCTCTTTTTGTGGCGGCAAAGAATTGGAAATTGAGGGGATGCCCATGAACTGGGCAATGGCTGAACAACTTATAGTATATGATGGTAATGGAATATACCATTGTGCTATAAGAAAGGACAGGCAGATTGATTTAAGAAAAACCTGGAAAGATTTACAAGAATTGATTCAAAGTGAAATGAACAGAATCAGGAAAACACTATACACATAACAGCAGTATTGTATGATGATCAACTATGAATGACTTAGCTATTCTTAGCAATACAATGACTTCAGACAATTCCAAAGGACTCATGATATCCATATGCAGAGAAAAAACTGATGGAGTCTGAATGCATATTGAAGCTTGCTGGTTTTCATTTTTTTCTGTGATTTTTTTTCTTTTGGTCTGTTTCTTCTTTCATTACATGACTAATATAGAAATATGTTTTATATGATTTCACATATGTAAACTAGATCAAATTGCTTCCCTTCTTAAAGAGGGTGGAGACGAGAAAGGGAGAAAATTTCAAACTCAAAGATTTTTTAAATGAATTTTTAAAATTGTCTTTACATATAATTGAAAAAAATAAAATATTATTTAAAAAGAAAAGAAAAGAAACATAGATCTCTCTGACATGATTAATTTAGCCAGGTTTATTCTATGGGTTGGTTGCCTACAGGTTGCCAACTCCTGCCTCAATACAACAGAGATAATCAATAAGATAATGTTTTACATCCCAAAAAGAGACTGGCCAAACAGGGATTATTTAATCCTTCAAGAAGACAACCGGGAGGTGAACCCAGACAATAAAGGTTAATAGAAAATTAAACTTGATGATCTGTCTGAGCTTCCTGGGAAGATCAGAGCTATGGGGCATAAGTATATGTTAGGGGAGAGATGCAAGGAGAATTTAGAGTAGCTGCCTGAGACAAAAGGACACAGACAACAGAAAGGATTTTTAAATGAAGTGGACACTGTACTATTCATACATCATAGTAAATATTGAACAGATGGATACACCCAGCCCAATACTGATTCAACAAACACTGATGGCTCTATGCTGGACACCCTGTGCCCATCAAGAAAGAGCTTTCCACTGACCAGATCCCCTGTTTCCTCCTGGACAGCACACCAATGGCAGGGTGTTGGGCTACATGCTACAGGAGAAAGAGAATTAGACTGAAACTCTGGAAACCCAGGGTTCTACTCTCAGCTCTGCTGCATATTTGCTCTGTGATCTCAGACCAGTCACTTGATCTACTTATCCTTTCTTAGCCTCAGTACCCTCAGCTGTAAAATATTGGGGTGGGGAGTAGGGTTGAATTAGATAACTTCGGAAGTTCCTTCCAGCTCTAACATTCCATGACTGCACATGACTCTAGGCACTTGATAAATATTTGTTGACAACTGACTGAGGGAGATACTACTCTACATCCACCGTCATCCAAGATTTGGCCTAATTCTGTCACAGGTTTCTAGACATGTTATAAAAGGGTGATAGGAAAGTGATCGCGAAAATGTGTGAAGTCTTCAAAGCTGAAAATCTGTCTGTAGCTTTTCGGGGAGGGGAGGGGGAGAGAGAGAGAGAGAGAGAGAGAGAGAGAGAGAGAGAGAGAGAGAGAGAGAGAGAGAGAGAGAGAGAGAGAGAGAAGTTTACACTTACCTGGCTGACTCTTCTTTCCAAGCTCAGCAAAGCATATATCTTAAAGATATCAAATTGGTGGCCAATATCCTGCAAAAGAGAAGCAACACAAAGTTAAAACAGTACTGAAATGTTTCATTCAAAAAACACTCTGTGAACATGTCCAAGGTTTAATTTACAGATTCATTTCCCACCAGGTCTCCACCATGCTCCTAAAAACTCTTCATCATAGCTATTCATGTCAGCCCTGGAATTCTCACACCCTAAGAACCTTTTGCCCTTTCTGATTAGACTGCTCCTGCCAGAACCTCCATGTGAAGAGGGTGACCAAGTCAGCTATTTCTTCTTTTCTCACCAAGCTGCACTCTCCCAGACTGCTCCACTCTACCTTTTCTCTCCCTTCCCCTCAATATTTTTTGGCTTCCATGGATGCGTATCTTCCCTGTTAGATTGTAAGCTTCTGGAGAGCAGGGATCATCTTTCTTTTTGTCTTCCTATCCCCAGTGCTTTGCACAGTGTTTGGGAAATAGCAAATATTTAATAAATTTTTTTGACTGTGTATTGGATATTGCCCTTTCCTATTTACAAAATTTCCTACTGATCATTTTTGAAAGAATTTATCCAAAAGGCACTAACATTCTAACAGTTATTAAGAGTGAAAGTTCTACAATAAATATAGTATATCATTTTTCCAAACTTCCCAAGAATAATATACTCATCTCTTCATTGGCAGCAACTATACCAAATAGCACAGTCTCAGTCCTCTCCTGTCCCCATCCCCAAATTGTACAGGAAATCAAATTACATTGCGCTGGGAGGTACGTAAAGATTTAAATCAACGATAACTTCTCAAGCACAAGGACTACTTTTTCTCGCTTTTAATGCTACTCAAAAGCAATGGATGCCCCATCACCTAAGTGTAAGGAACACAAGTTAAAACTTTCTGAGGTTTTCAGGATGACATTTTTCTAAAGTTATCACTGAATGTGTTCTATAGACTATAAAATATGCCTCCAAGTTTTAATAATCATTAGTGCCTCACAGCCAGCTTCCAATCCAGGAAGACCTGGGTTCAGGTCTGGCTCATTCTGATTATGTGATATTGCACACTTAACATCTCAGTGCTCCAAGTAACTCTAGTCTAACGTTAAGTTACAGAGAACATACCAACATGTATATGTGTAGGACATACCAACATATATGGTTAGTAGAGAGTGTTTGTTCATCCAGGCATTCACTATATTAATAATATCACAGGTCCATTTCCTCCTTTTTGTTTCCTAAATCAGAGGTCACCAGAAAATTTAGCATTATTACTCTGTGGCTGATGGTCAGAGTAATCCAACAATTTAAAGAAACACTAAGAATTCCAAAAGGGAGAGTAGAGAGTATTAAGACTTTCCTACTCAGGAAGGATCAAAGATTATGGAGGGTCTACAACCTCTGTCTTGACTAAAAAGTCTTAGTTATCAAACAAAGGCAATCATTCTTTCCCATACCTATAGTTACTATGAACTAATCACATATCAATAATCACAGCTAAAATTTCTATTGTGGTTTACAAAGTAGTTTCCATATGATGATTCTGTGCAAAAGTAATAGGAACATCACTGTACCCATTTTACAGATGATAAAATTGAGGCCAAAAGAGGCTTAACTAGAAATATTTGCTTACAAATCCCATTGTTAATTCTATAATTCTCAATGATTTCTTTCTTAGAAATCATTATTTGTAGTCCTTACATAATGGCCAAGAAGTTTGCCTACGAAAGGAAATTTCTCTTTAAAAAGTAATTGGCATACTCCTATCTGTTTGGCATTCTCTCATGTATTTGCTATAAATATGACAAGTCGCAGGACTATTTTTTCCCTTTCAACCATCTCTCCCTGTTGGCAAAGAGGACTGGCAAACATCAAATGCAGATGGTGCAAGTTCAGAAGTTTAGAGAACGCTGCAAGGGGGCTCATAGGACAGAACCAGGGCTTGGCACTTGCTCTTTTTGATCTCACCAAGTGTCAGTGAAACTGCAACCAGTCCTCCAGGAATGAGAAAGAGAATCTCATTAAACTTAATACAAAAGTTAGTGAAGTGTCTTCAGTGGGACACAGTGGCTCTTTGGCAGGTATACCGCTGGGAACATTTGAAGATTTCCCAGGACGACCAAAGGATGTGAACCCCTCTCTACATCCATCTCTCCTCTTCCTTTTCTACCTAAATGCTTCCTTTCCTTTTTCCTAGCCTCCTCTTACTCTTATGGTCTCTGAATCATTCACCTTCTCCCTTGCCACCTTCTATTTTCCTTATGCTCCAATTCACCATCTTTTTTCTCTTCTAGCCTGAATACTTTTTTTAACCACCTTATTCATTCACTCATTCCCTACTCCCTCTCCCCAGGGAAGAGGTGGAGGGTGGGGTGAGGAATCCAAAAGTTGTCTTTCTACTTTTCTTTTTCTCTTTGTGGCTTTTTCATCTTATCCATGAATATTTGCACATTTCCATTCCCGACTTCTTTTACTGCTCTTCTTTCCTCCCCAGTGTCAAATCTCTGTTATCAGCACACAGGCAGTCCTTCCTAGAACAGAGTAAAGATATGACAGAACCAAGGACTGGACTCCTGTACTGTTCAAAGGAAACAGACTATGGCACTGGGAGGTACCAGTTTCTTAGCACATTGCCAGGGCAAAGGTAAGGAGAAAAAATTTTTTTTAGCAGTGGGACAATTCAGGTATATTCATCTGCCTTTGCTAGGAAAGGTACAAAGACATAAAATGGACTGGAAAAAAGGTTTCATTCTTGGCATTCTTCTTTCTCTGACTGCTTTTTTCCCCAAACGAATCCTACCCTTCTTATTCTCATCCCTCATTGTGCAAATACCAATAACCTTCCCAGAAGGACTAAAATGCGCCTCATTACCAGTACAAGTCTCACGAATGACACAAGCAGGAGTTAACAGATTGCTCCCTGATAAAGGAAGACACAATGCAGTGCACAAAAAAATCCCATTGAATGCCCCTGACAGGAAGCCTTACACATTATCACTTAATGAATAGATGAAGAATATTAGAATGTTGAAAATCCCAGGTTCTACTTGCTGTATGGAACATGCTTACAACAAATTATACAGAGTATAGTGGAATAGGGTCATCTCAGGCTTTTTTTTTCTTTTTTCTTCTTTGAAATACAATGGAACAATTTAGAGTCCTTTATAAATTTCAGCCATTTCTTTTTATATCCTGTGGCATATCAGAAAAACTCCACAGACCAAGAACTACTTCAATAAATACAGAAGACTAAATAGATGAAGGAAAATACAGGTCCAAAGTGGTAGCAGTTGGACAGTTCCTAGCAGTTTTTATACTTCTTTGCCCAAAAAACAAAATTTAGCATGAGTCCCAAATGAGGCAGATAGACACCACCAAGTCATTCAGAAGGAGAAACATTCTATCAATGAGCAAAAAGTTATCACCTCACTGTTCTGGAACATAGTAAAATATAATAAACATTTATTAAACACCTACAATGTACCAGGTAGCGTGCTAAGTGCTAGGAACATGAATAAGTAAAATCAAGGGTCCTAAAATCTAATGAGGGAAGACCATACAGAAAGGGAAGCTGAAAACGGGGCATGAAGACAGTAGAGCTGAATCCAAGGAGTCAGCTGAGATTCAAAGCCCTTTTTAAATAGAAGCTTTGGGACATGTTTTTGCTCCACCCTCTAGACTTCTAATTAGAGGAATAAAGGCAGCTGAGGTCACCAAGGAGGTACAAGGACCAAATCTGATGCAATCTGCATGATGGCTAGTTTACCTGTGATGAATAAAGTGGGGAAAATGAGCCAGTTACAAACTGAGCACAGGTGAGAACTGACAGCAATGGATGAGATAGAGAAGAATATGAAAAGCAGACACTAGAGCTCCCCAATCACAGCCATGTGGGGTCATTTAATGCACAGGCAAATATTCCTTTCAATAAATCTTAAACCCATGCTATAAAGGCACACATAAAACAATAGACATTCATAATGATGACCCTTAGTCATAAATAAATGGTTAAACTATGGTAAATTATATTGGGCATAAAAAGGCAGAGAAAATGTATAAAATATTTTAGAAAGATGTCTTTAATGAGGTGCCCCAGTATTCTTGTCCTTAACCCTGTTTTGTTCAGCATGACATGTATAGAAACATAGATGTCATGCTTATCAAAAATGGCTAAGTGAAAAAAATGTGGAACTTCAAGAGTTTGGAAACCTTTAGTTAGCTAAAAAACTCAACTATCCAGAATAGTTTATGCCCCAAGGGTGGCAGATACTGAGATTTCCCTATAGTCAGATAAATCAATGGATAGCATTATTATAAAATACTGTCATCAAATAAGGATAGAAATAAGTTTTACCTTGGCAAAGACATATCAGGGCTCTTCTTGTTAGGGGAATTCAGTATCTCTTTGAATCATACAACACAATCAGAGGTAAATGAAATTGCTAGGAAACAATGTGGGGATATTTTAAATGCTGGGCATAATTCAAGGTTTTTGAAAATGACTAGGAATATACTATTTTTCTAATTGGAATCATGATTTTTGAAAGCTCTTGGGTATGTGTCTATTACAGAAACTCTACATCACCAATTCCCAGGTATCCTGGCATAGCTACATACTAGACATGTACTATATTAATGGGATAAAATTCCTCCCTAGCCTTGACTTTTCTGACACCACAGAAGTAATGAGAACAAAAAGGTAGCTAAGAGAAAACTTTTAAGAAGCTTAGGCTGATTATTTCACATCACATTCAGTGAGGTATTTGGCAAAATCTGATATGTGAAAAAAGATGAAGATGTGGTCTAGATAATCAATGCCTGCTATGTGCTAGTTAATATACTATATGCTGGGGATAGAAAAAGAGTCAAAAGACAATCCCTGCCTTCAAGGAGAAAACACTCATGTTCTCTCTCTCTCTCTCTCTCTCTCTCTCTCTCTCTCTCTCTCTCTCTCTCTCTCTTCTTTCTCTCTCTCTCTGTCTTAGATAGATAGATAGATAGATAGATAGATAGATAGATAAATAGATAGATGGATGGATGGATGGATGGATGGATGGATGGATGGATGGATGGATGGAGGGATGGAGGGATGGATAGATGGACTGTTGTTGTTCAGAGTGATTCAGTCATGTCCTTGGTGACCCTCTTTGTAATCCTGTGGATCAAACTGTCCATGGGGTTTTTCTTGGCAAAGATATTGGAGTACTTTGCCATTTCCTTCTCCAGTGGATTAAGGCAAACAGAGGTTAAGTCACTTGCCAAGGGTCACACAGCTACTAAGTGTCAGAAGTCAAATTTGAACTCAGGTCTTTCTGACTGTAGACCCAATGCTATATCCAATAGGACAGCTCTAGAGGGAGACAAAAAGCAAACTACGTGTAGGATAAATACTGGGTAATTAACAGAGGAAAGGTACTAGGAATTAAGAAAGAGTGGGGAAGGTTTCCCTTTGAAGGTGGGATTTTAGATAGGGCTTAAAGGAAGTCAGGGAAGTTAGTAGCTAGAATAAAGGAACAGCATTCCAGACATGTAGGACTAATAGAATAATTAAGTGTATGCTAAACTGGTCAGATGACCAAAAACAGAATTATGGGCAAATCTACACACACATTGGGAGGCACCCTGCATAATTAATGGAGCAGTTAATAGCATATGCCATTGATGAAGCAATGTGATCTTAGAGGGTGATCTGAGAGTCCCTGCTTCTGGCCCTATTCAGTTCAAAATGTTTTCAATCAGTGGGGATGACATTGATGGTACGGTTGTCGACTTTGCAGGTGGCACCAAGCTGGAAGAGAGAGATAAATGCACTACATCAAAAATCAGGTTCTAAAAGTATCTCAAAGGAGCTAGTAAAATATGAGAAAATGCAAAAGGGAAAGATATAAAGTTTTGGGTTTGATGAACTTTAATGAATAAGTTTAAAAAGAAAACAAGAAACGAACAAATATGGATGGGAGAGGTAAGGCTAGGTTATGAGCCATACCTCTCTCACATGAAAAAGAGCTAGTGGACTGGGCCAATGACCCAGAATCAAAAGGAACCTCAATGATCACCTAGTCTAATCCCCATATCTTACAGATAGGGAAATAGATCCAGAAAGGGTAAGAAGCTTTCACAAAAAGCAAGATTTTGAGGCTAGATTTGGATCTACATCCTCTGAGTTGTACTTTCCTCTGTACTTTCCTCCTTTAGTTTGAGTGTGACAAAGCAGTTCCCCTCCCCAAAAAGTTAATAACCAGATTAATGAAGGCATAGTGCCCAGAGCAAGGGATATGCCCTACCCATATCATGTCTTGAGTATTGTTTTTAGTTCTGGGTTCCACATTTTAGGAAGAACACTGATAAATTGGCATACATCTAGAGGAAGCCAACCAGGGTATGGAAGGAACTGGAATTTATATCATACAAAAATGAATTAAAGGTTACCATGGAGAAGAGACCATCTGAGAGAGGGAAATACAATAGTGGTTTTCAAGAATTCAGAAAGCTTTCATGTGGAAGGGAGGTTAGATTTGTTCTGTTTGACTGAGTGGAGAAAAGGAAGAATAATGAACAGAAAATGAAGAGGCTGACTTGGGCAGAATAGAAAGGAAAAGATAATGTTGCGGAACAACTAAGGTTGTCCAAAGGTGGAATGGGTTGCCTCACAAGGGAGTGAGGTCTTTTTATGCAGAGGATAAATGACCACTTAGGTTGGATCAGGTGGCCTTGGGGTTCCTTTCAACTCAGATTCCATGACTCTATGAAACTTCTGTGACTCAGAGTCCATGTAACTTTTGAAATCATCCTTGAGTCATGTTCAGGCTGCTCTTCCTTCTCCCCGAGTTGACCCCTTAATGAGAAAGAATCTAGATCTTAGGAAACAAGGGATCTGAATTTGAAGATAAGTTCTGCTACGCTGTTCCTTGTTTATTAATCTGTAAAATAAATCATTTGGATTAAATGAATGATCTTTCTAACACCTTACAGGCCTTGGTCCCATGATTCTATAGCTCAACTTTACTTCCTCTGTTAACATGAATTAATCAGTTAAGCTTTCCGGGCCTCTGTTTATTCATTTATATAATGGCAATTTTATTGGTTATCCCATCCACCTCAGAGGCAAATCATTTCACCTCTCTGAGGATCAGTTTCTTTATCTGTCCAGTTAGAATAACAGTACATACACAGCCTACCTCACAGAGTTGCTCTAAGGATCAAGAGAAATTGCTTTTGTAAGACATATCATAACCATAATTTTCTATAGCAATGCATGCTATTATTAATACTATTAAAAGTATTTGATCAGCTCTGTACTGAGTTCAGTTTGTACTTAGTTCTATACTTAGATATACATGGAACCACTGAGAAAGTGGGTTAGGTTCTGGGACTTTCAATTAGGATCTGCATTAATTTTAAGCGTTAGCTAACATACCCATACTTCAAGATGTGCCAAGATCCCATGGGAATACTCAGAGGGCTCTAGAGCTGTCTCACAACCCTAGAGAGGCATGTAAATGTATGGTCTGGGAAAGACTGAAACTTCACGGGCCAGTGACTGAAGTCAGTAATGACACCTAGAATTCAGGGTTTAGATTAAGGATGGTCAGACTTCAAAGGGAGTAAATTTCTCCACAACAAAAACACAAAAGAGCACATGGACCTACATGTGCATGTATACATGAGTTCAAGAGTTAAGAGAATGCCCTGCTGTCCATGGATAGCCATTTCTACGATCTACACTGCATGGTCTCTGGGTGGAATTCCTAGGGAAAACTGGGTTTGCATTTATTTCTGGGTTTTGCGAGAGGCTTTAAAAATAAATTCATGATATTCAATATGCAGTGTTGCAGAAAATGGAATTTACTTTCCTTCATGGTCTAGGAAAAAGTTGAGATCCATTTTTATGTCCTATCTTTTACCATCAATGGATTTAGGATTGATGACTTCCAAAAAAGAAGTCTTCATTGACCTATCAGCAATTCTAAAGTACTCCAAATTATAAACTGCATGTAGCCTGCTATATTGTCTTTCAACTTGATTACACCCTTAGATATGAATGGGTTTTAATAAAGGTCCCATATCCACATTAGAAAGAAGGAATTTGACTCCTTACAGGCTACAATTTTGATAGCTTTAAACACAGTTCCAAAGCAAAATAATAACAAAGCACTCTGTTTCAAACTCAGAGCAAAAGACTCAAGTGAACCATCCAACATAGACACACTATGACTAATCTTTCTTATTTTTTTTTTTTTTTTGATGAACTGGAAAAAGGAAAGAGAGATATTTCAGATCAATCACTTGCTATGGATGCCATTCCTGTGACTAAAGTGTGCTTCCATACTAACAAGAGTCTTTTTTTTTTTTTATTCTAAGCATGAGAAAACCAGAAAGAGGCCATCTGCATTCATTGATCTTTTTGTCCCCTAAATTACTCTTTGACAGTTTTCCAGACACAGACACTGCTGCTCTAGCTCTGTCATTTCATTCTGATTTCTACATCATTACAATTCATTACCAGGAAGTAGTTTTACATACCATCTGTATTCACTACATAAAGTTCTATAGCAGTATTTTTCAGCTGTGGCATAACTGGTTTGGGGCCTTGGGGACCAAGAGAAATAGCAGAGAGCAGTCTATCTTTTCCCAGTGCCAGTTCCAAGTACTTTCTCCATCTGTGTTTCCTGAACGAGGGATTCTTACCTTTTCCAGGCATTGGCTCAAAACTTCCTCACTGTTCAGCTATTCCATCTTGGAAATTCTCCTAAAATCATCCCACACTATATGCAACAAAGTTCAAGGAGAAAGCAAAGAGTGAACTACCTAATATTATGACCTCTCCATCACCATATTGTGGGTGCGTATGTACTAGCCATCACTTTAACAGGATTTCCAAATTCAAACTGAAGATTGAGTAGTCAATAGGTTTCAGAAAATGGGAAGTTCTAAATGTGAAAATGACCCAGGAAGGAAAACCAATGAAGCATTTATTGCCTTGAATGGCAGAAGTGTACAAATTAAAGAGGCTGGACAGTCTGTTGTTGTTAGGTTCATCCTTCATTTTCAAAGAAGGATATGACATCAGAGAAATGATGACATGACTTGCACTTGACTTTGTTTTGAGTGAGGAAGGGCTGTGCAAGGTCACCAGTCTCACTTTCTCCTCCTGAGCCATCTGGGTCCAGTGACCAGATGTTCATCAGGATGAGAGAAAGAGGAAGAGACAGAATAGGGAAGCTCCTGGAAATTGGGCGTTATTTTGCAAGACCATCTTACAAAAGGTTCCCAGTTATAGATACTTTTGGCATGAGAATAGAGGCAAAAGTATATTAATTACTGATATGGAATATCTGAACATAGTTCCACCAGATAACGTAACTCTGGGAAAGCCTGCCATAAGAAGCCTGTTTAGGATAAAGCACAAGCAGATGTAGGATGTGTACTGTAGAGGAAAGCAACCAGCATTTGAGCAATGGAAGATAAGAGAGATAGAAAGGAAGGAGGAAACAATGAGCTTCTGTTATTCGCAAGTAGTACAGGAATGCTTTCATGATTTTCACAACAAGTAAAATATCTCAGGTGGAGGGGTGGGCAAGAAAGAATATTCCAGTGATTAGAAGAGGTCGAATTATATTTATTTCTCCTAGAGGCAGGGAACCAATACATGGGCAGTCAATGTAGTGTGGTTTCCATTCGAGAGAGAAGGTTAAAAAAAAAACCTAAGTGCTGTTTCTCCACTTTTCAGTTGATCAAAATAGGTGAAGTATTTTGTGACAGGCTGGAACAACTACTCCAAAAGGAAAACAAAGGATAAACAGAATGGAAGGGAGAAGAGGGGAAGTGAAATCAGTGGAAGCCCAACGAACAATTGGTGGTGTTTTACAAGCATGAGGCTCTTTTCATGGAGAATGGATCTAAGGCTTGAGAGATAGAAGCACCTTTCCATAGAGACACAGATGCTGCCAGCAGCAAATCAATCAATGCGCCACCAAGCATTTCATAATCACCTACTATTTGCCAAGCATGGAGATACACAAATAAGTGAATTCCATTCTTTCAAGAAATTACATGGACAGCCATCTCAGGAAGGGAGCACGGAGAAAGTGAGTGTGAGGGGGAGGAAGGGGAAAAAATCTAAGATATATGCAAATAAAATAATTTAATAAAAAAAGAAGGAAAGGAGAAAAAAATTACATGTACACATGCAAATACATACAAAATCAACAGAAGGCTGATCAGAAGTTTCATATAAAAAGTTGATTCCTGAACCAGAGCTTAAGTGAGGAGAGAGTGTACTCCAGGCACAGCAGACAGCCTGTACAAAGGTGTGGGGATGGGAGATGGAATGTTATATGTGAGGAATAATAAGAAGTCAAG
Organism: Bettongia penicillata ogilbyi; assembly: GCA_023548195.1. Lineage (NCBI taxonomy): Eukaryota > Metazoa > Chordata > Mammalia > Diprotodontia > Potoroidae > Bettongia > Bettongia penicillata. Next base: position 7,528,531 of record JAJHZJ010000200.1, read on the forward strand.
TTTAGTTAACCTTAGAATACACGAAGGAAGACTTTGGAAGGGTAGGCTGAAGGCAGTTTGTGAAGAGTTTTAAATGCCCAAAAGTTGACATTGTATTAGGCACTTCAAAGCCATTGGGATTTATTGAGGAGGGGAGTCACATGATCAGACCTTGGCCTTAGGAATATCAGCATCAGTCAAGAAAGATAAGGAAAGAGAAAAGGCCATCAGATTGGGCAATTAGGAGATCACTAAAGACACACACATATACATCACAGAAAAGTATCTTTCATGCAGGCAGTGACTTTTCTTCCTAGGAGGCAAACACATATTGATCAGACATGCTCAATTAGGCAGTATGTCTTTTTGGTGATGGCATCCAGGACATGACAAAGAACAATTCAAGACTTGTGAAATCTGACAACCATTACTCAATTCTGGTGATTCGTGTGAGATTTAATGCTACCACAAGAAGGAACTTGAAAATAATCCCCAGTGATTACAAAGTTTGGGGCAAGTACCTAAAGGACCTTAAAGCACAGGTGGTGCTTTCATTACAGCTGCTGATTGAATGTTGGATCATTAGAACAGAAAAGAGGAGATGGGAAGTGACAAGCTGGCCAAGAAGACAATGTCAGAGAACAAGAGCTGGCTTCCTGAACCATAATGTGAGATTCAGAAATGATGGGCTCTTGGCCAGGGATAGAGTACTTCTATCCAAAGCCAGGAAGAATGAATTAGTCAGGAGACTTACGGATCTCAAGAGGACTTTCAACTAAAAAAAAAAAGGAGTAGGAAGGATGAAAATACCAAGATGTAATTTCCAGATCAGATAGTAAAATGAATACCAGTTTAAAGTAGGAAAAATATCAGTGAAGGTGCCCAGTGGTTCTCAAGAGACAATTACCAGGAAGAGAGAAATAGTACTCAAGGTCTCAGCTATAACTGTACACCAATGACCAGAGAATGGGTGATAAACAGAGTGAATTAGAGATCTACCGAAGCAATAAACTACAAAGACAGAAGCAAAAATGCAGAGGAAATATACAAGAGATTCCTCCCCAAGATGATGAATTACTATTCCAGATCAAAAAGCTGGCAAGAAGGTAGGATATATCTGTGATGGAGGCCAATCTCTACTAAAAGCAGACCACCCAATAGTATTGTTTGCCTTGCTAATAATGTAATCTTTCAGGGAGAAGAGAAATCAAGGATCAAAAGTTATTCTGAACCTAATTCTAATCAGAAAGGAGATGTGATTGGTGAAATGAAAATAATAGTCATTTTATTAATTATTGTCACCTGAGCCTGGGGCAGGGGGAAGATACCCCAAGCTACTTGAAGAATTTATAAATGCAGTTGTTAAAGCACTGAACTCAGTTAAATTGAATTCAGCAAGCATTTATTAAACACCTAATACGTACAAGGCACTTCACTAGGTATACCAAGACAAAAATGAGAAAAGTCCCCTAGAGAAGTTTCTGTTCCATTGGAGAACACAACATATAAACAAGTAAAGAGAGGATAATTCGAGGTGAGGGTGAATGCTAATGATCAAGAATATCAAGAAGGGTTTTCAAGAGTGGTGCCTGAGCTGAGCCAAGGATTCTAAGAGGGATGTGCAAAGAGGGAGTGCATTCCAGGTCCAGCAGGAAACCTGCAGTCTTTACAAGGACAGGGACAAAGCAGAATGCCAAGTTCTAAGGACAGCAGGTAAGCTAATTTAGTTGCAGTGAAGAATACACAAATAGGAGTGATAAGAAATAAATCTGATTTATTTGGGGTCAGAAGGAGCCATGCTACAGAGGGCTTGAAATGCCAAGCTGAGAAGTCTGAATTTAATCCAAGACAGGGACTCAGTGAAGACTTCTGAGCAAGGCAATGATATGGTCAGGAAATCACATCAGATGAGAGAAGTAAAAAAAAAAATGGAAACAAGAAAGTGTTGTTCTAATTTTCAAGAGGTAAGAAGTTGAAGTTTTCAAGCTACAGAGGTCAGAGGACTTCACGTTGATTCTTGGCAAAACTCTAGAAAGAATGATTAGACAAATAGTTTATGAGTACTCAAAGAATACAATCACTGCAAACCAACTGGATTCACTAAGAACAAGTGACCCCAAATTAACCTTCTTTCCTTTTTTCTTTTTTTTACATAGGGTTACTGCATTGGCATATTAGACAAATGCCACATGTGCCTGCATTTCAGGAAGACATTTGACAAAGTCCCTCATGACCTTCTTATGGTCAAAATGGACAAAATATAGGCTGGAGGTTGACAAGTAAGAGATGAAAGGATTAAGGTAGATTCTGAAGTAAAGTAGAATTCTACGACTGGAAAATCAACCCCTAATGCTATTTTGGAAGGATGTCTATATAAGTGAACCACAGAACTCTATCCTTGACTTTGATTTGTACTTTAAAAAAAACAGAAACAAACAAGGAAGACACAAACGGCATGCTTATCAAGTGTGTGTATGGGAAAGTTGGGGGGGATACCTTGCTTGTTTTTTGTTTGTGGCTGTCTGCCCTTCACTCTTGAGGAGCACCAATGACACCAGGAGGCTGACATCTGGACTTGCAAATGAACTGGATTTAAGCAAGACAGAGCTGTGCAGACAGATCAGCCCCACTACTCTCCTCCAGTCATAGAATCCTGCATCAAGACATAGATCAGAATGCCTGGCAATGGCGCGGGATGCAGTGGAAGACCTTGACCTTTTAAGCTAAGATCTTTTCCAGACCTCAGTTTATCTGAGGCAACACCCATTTGGTAGTGAAAGGGTAGGTAAGAATTATGGAAAAAGATTCCTGAATTTGCCTTCACAAAAGAATCAATCAGGATGGGCAAGACCCCTAGAGTTTCTATTTCATACATTGGATGAAGGAAGGTCTCAAAAGGTTGAAACAATGGGCTAATTCTAATAGGATGAAATTTTATCACCTACCAACTTAATCATAATCATTTTAATCACAATAAAGCTGTTGTGAAAATCAAATGAAAGAGTTTATATGAAGAGCTTTGCAAACTTAAAATACTATGTAAATGTCAGTTTTCATTATTATCATTATTAAAAAATGTAAAGACACATACATGGGTTCAAAATACCACCTATATATTGTACAGGAGTAATATGACTAGAAAGTATTTGTGTGACAGAGACACAGAAGGGGGGGAGCAGTCCCCTAATAATTCAGCATGACCTTCAAAGAACCAATACAGTCTCTGAACACATTAACAGAAATACACCATACATGCCGAATGAGGAAGACAATGGCTCGTCTGTGCTCTGCCCTGGTTAGAGCATAACTGTAATATTTTATCCAGCTCTGGTACCCCATTTTAAGGAAGGCATTCACAATCTAGAGAGTTTCCAGAAAAGGCAATTTGGGTAGTCAAGAGGCTTGAAATTATGCCATAAGAGGATCAGCGAAAGAAAGGGAGGTGATTAGTCTGGTGAAGATAGTACTTAAGAGGGAATGAACACAATTTTTCTATTTACTTTAAAAAAATTATTGGTATCTTTTGGTTTTGTATTGCTTAAATTTCTCCCAGCATCCATCACCCACCTACCTCCTCCCAGAGAACTATCCCATATAAAAAAGACTATTAAAAAAAGAAGAAAATGAGAGGGGAAATTAGCAAACTGATCAATGTATTGAAAAATTCTGAAAACATAGGTAATGTCTCATCTCTCATCTCTGCAATGGAGCAGTGGGTAGGGGCCACTATCTTCTACATCTTTTAGAGTTAATTACAAATTTAACATATGTTAAACATTGACACACTAGTGAGAGATTTGATTGATTTTTCTTGGTCTGGAAAACAGAACTAGGACCAATAGGCAGAAATTATAGGGAATAGGCTTTATGTTCAGTACAAGGGAGGACAAAACGTTTTTAACAACGATAGCAGTCTCAAAGTGGATGCTTCAAGATGAAGGGATCAGGACTTGTGTTTTTATCAGTGGAGCAACCTCCTTCTAAGAAAATCCTCTACCATATGCAGATTGGCAACTACTATGCAATTTATAGTCTTAAGGAATTTCCTAGAACATCAAAAGGGAAAATAACTCAACCCAAGGTAATGGTCAGAGGCCAGACTTGAACCAAGTACTTCCTTTCACCAAGGCCAGCTCTCTCTCCACTATAACACAATTCCTCCAAGGCCTCCAAGGAGGTTGCTCACATTTAATAATAGCTTACGTTTATATAGCATTTTAAGGGTTATATGCTCACAATGACCCTGTGAGGTAGGTAGTACAAATAGCATTATCCCCATCTTAGAGATGACAAAACTGAGACACATTTAGACTTGGCAGCTAAGAAGTATCAGACTAAGGACTTAAATTCAGGTTTTGTTACTCAAAGACCAATATTACTTCTATCGTATCACAGAATCTTGATGAGTATTTTTCAGGCACATCATGAAAGGATACCATTTATCAGGGAAAGTTCGGACTGGATGCTTTTGTCCTCTCTGAGGCTAAGATTTCATGAGTCTGTAATACAAAGATATGACTCAGGGGAACACAGTTCTGTACCTGATCCCTTCAATCCATCCACAAAGTCCTTCCTAACAAAGAAAATTAGGAGAATACTGCCACAAGAGGTCCTAGCAAATTTTCTGACTTTACAAAGATAAAGTAATTATAGCCTTAGTCTTACAGGAATAAAGCCTCTTTACCATTTTAATGAGAACATTAAATTCAGCATCTCTTGGTTTGCCCACTGCTACAAAGTCTGTTAGAAGAAAAAAAGAAAAATTTGGGAAGTATAACCACTAATGAAATCATGGGCCTTTGTGTGCCCCCAGGATGCAAATGGCCTAAGGACACTGGCTTTTTTTTATTGCTGTTACCATGAGCTAGCTAATTTATGTTTTTTGATCAAACTACTATTTAAACATTAAAGGAGGGGAAGGCACTTGGAGAACTCTCCTTCCTCTCTCTATGCATTAGTTCAGATGTGTGAAAGTGGGCTCCTGCTTGTTCTTATATCTTTGTATCTCATTTGTCTCAATTTCCTTTTTATTTCATACACAGCTTCTGGCACAAGGTTACAATGCAAATGTTAAATCGTGCTTTGGGGCTATTTCCCTTTCATGAGCTTCCACCACCTACCTCCTTTCTCTCTTGCAGTATTTCCACACCCCATTCAGGCTACCAAACTGTGGTTAGCTTAGAAAACTATTAAATACAACAGGTCTTGGAGCTGCAGAAGAGGACAGCAAAGGATAAACAGGTAATCCTCAGGGCTGGGACTCGAATTCCTGCGCTGCTTCCCAGACCAAGACAGGGGAAAGACTCCGTTTGCCAGAGAGAAAAGAGAATAGCCTTGTTGCTTAGGGAAATGCTATAATATTAACGTGGTTAACCCAAAAAAAAAAAAAAAAAAAAAGGAATTTGTCAAATGCAGTTAGGTGGTCCAGTGGATAGAGTGTTGGCCCTGGAGGGAGGAAGACATGAATTCAAATTTGGCTTCAGACATTGGCTGTGTGACCTTTGACAAGTACCTTAACCCCTCTGGACGTCAGTTTCCTCATCTGTAAAATGAGATGGAGAAGGAAATGGCAAACTATTCCAACACCTCTGCCAAAAAAACCCCAAATGGGGAGACAGTAGAACATGACTGAAAAAGTTACATATATTAAAATTATGGAGGCAACCTAGGATAGTGGAAAGAGTACCATAGATGGTATTTTTAAGAAAAATATTTATTTATATGTATATATTTCTATTTATATAAACATTTATACCTACAGATATATTTATATGTAATTTATATATATATATTTAAAATATACATATATTTTTAGAAAATTTGGGTTTGAATACTAGTTTTGCTACCTATTAACTATGTGACATTAAGAAATCCAAGTAATCTCTCTGACGCCAAGTTCTCCTCTGTCAAACTGGGGCAAATACTTGAACTGCTTAACTCTCATGGTTACTATAGGGAAAGAGCTTTGCAAAAATTGTAAATGTTACATAAATTTATTATATGGACCTGACTATAACCCTGTGAAGAAGGTTATAAGCTTTGTTATTCTCACTTAAAAAAAATGGAGCTCAGAGAGGTCAGGCGGTCTGTCCCAAGTAACACAGCTACCAAGTGGCACAGTTGGGACTTGAACCCAGATTTCATGCCTCTCAGAACTCACAAAATGTTAATTTTCTGTAATGGTGATGACTAAACTACCACCAATAACTTTTCACCAACTCTGAAGAATGGTGTAATTCATTTCCTCCTGGAGAACTGAACTTATTTAGAGGAGTTCAATGCTTTGGTGGACTTTATTTTCCTCTTGAACAACTTTTTGTTATCCTATCGAGCCTGGAGACTGGCCTAGTTGACAGGGATGCCAATATAATGGAAATGGGAAAATGCTGTTGTTCCAGTATAAAAAAGGCAAAGGCAGTTTTCAGAAACCAGAGACTGGAAGGCTTGTGGTTCATCGTTGGCAAGATTCCAGAACAGATGGAACACTTATTGGTCAGTTCTGTCTTTCCTTAGCATCTTCATATATTCTGCAACAGTTGAGAACCTATCCTCAGCTTTTACAGCCTCAGGTGACTAATTCTAAGGAAGATGCTTAACACACTGCATGCTTGGACTTTTATAACCAAGACATGGGACCACCTTTTGACATCTTTGCTAGAGAAGACTTCTGGGGAGAGACAAGCATGGATAGTGTAGAGATAGTCTAGCCCCAAACCTAAGTGAATTTCCAATTCTTTTGCTCTATTACCACCAAACTGGTCATCTGTGAGTCACAGCTGTTGGCCTTGGGAAATGCCAGTACCATAACCACACTAACAGGAAATTTGTCATAGAAGGCCTATAAAATAATACAATCTTCTAGGTGTATAACCTCAACATTCTCGACTTCCCAGTCTCCCTCATTTCACATATCCAATCAGTTGCCAGATATGTGACACCTCCCATATCTCTATTGACATGTGAATACTCATTACCTCTCATCTTAATTATTGGTCTCCCAAATGGTCTCCCTTCCTCTGGTTTCTCCATACTTCTATCCATCTACCACATGCCTACCAAAGTCATTACTACTAATATCATCTCAACTACATTAACTCTAGTGGCTCCCTGCTACCACTAGGATAAAATGTACCCTTCTCTTTCACTTTTAAAGTCCTTCACAACTAGACCTACCTTTTTCTTCTAGCTTCACTGGACATTACTGCCCCTCCCAGGCTCTACAATTCAACCAAACTGGCCAGCTCTCTATTCCTCACACTTGACACAACATCTCCCATCTTTTTGCCTCTGTACTGGTCATTACTCAAGCTGAAACACAGTCCTTCCTTATTTCTGCCTCAGAGAAGCCCTCTCTTCCTTCAAGGTAGAGTTCAAGCACCGTCTTCTGCATGAAGACTTTGCTGATCTTTACCCCCACCTGCAAGAGCTAGTGCATTAACTCCCAAGCTACTCTGAATTGAATTACTTTTGTAATTATTTAAATATGTTTTCTCTATATGTATTCTGTATACACACTGATGTTGTCTCTCTCATTCAAACGTAAGCTCCTTACAAGAAGGGATTATTCCATTTATTATTTTTGTATTCCCAGGGTCTAACCCAGTGCCTGACATTTAACAGGTGCTTAGGAAATGCTTGTCGGTTCATTGATCTGTTCCTCTCCAAGCAGGACCAATGAACTATCCTCCCCTTTAGCTGCAACTTTGTTTTTATTTAACTTCATTCATAAGGAAAATGTCATTTAATAAAATTCAGTTCCTTCAAAATTATGCTGATTCATTGATTAGTACAGTCATAAACTTGTACCTCAAAGGAATCTCAGTGATATCCTGTTTAGCAGTCTTCATTTTTTAAAAAATCACACACCCCATTAATAAAAAATAAATAAGCAATCCAACATATTTGTATTTATTTGCAAATTATAAACCTGTACTAAAAAATTGTTTATATTATAAAAACATACAAAAGTTATTACAAGAATGGAATAACTATGAAATAAATGTAAAACAAATATTTTAACTTATTCATCTATGAATGGTAAAGAAACCTCTTTGACAATGAGATTGAATATGTTTCACTACTTTTAAAAATTCAGTGGTCTGACTTTAAGTTCAGTTTGTTCTTTTACCTGGTCTTAATGACTGTCAAGAGCTGAAAAAGATAACTCATAAAGATATGTAGAACCAAACAGAAGAAGTGAATGATTGTCTGTACTTATTAAATCATGCTACTCATTTTTTGCAAGCCCATTTATCAAATGTTTTTGGTAAAATTCAGCTAATAAATTTTCACCTTCTCCAATGTCAATCAATTGTTCTTATAAACTAGTACGAAGGCATTGCACACATATATAATATAATAACAATATATAATATGTTTATATATGTATATGTGTATTTTCATGTGTGTATGTATACGTATATATACATATATACAGTGCCTTCTGACTAGTTTACAAAAACAATTGATTGATGCCGGGAAAGATGAATACACACACATGCACACACCACACACACACACACACACACACACACACACATATACGTAAAACAAATGAGTTTAAAACCCGCAGAAACTAATGCTTTGAGATAATTTCTAAAAAAGTTAGAAAATTCTATTTCCAAATTTTTAAAACACAGAAATATGGGAATTTTTATGGTTGCTACATCACTTTTGAGAACAAAAGGTTAGTTTTTTAATGCCTCATTAATCATTCTGCTTCATTATTATTACTGGCTAATTTCTCAATCACTGATGATAGTGGATAAAAATCCATATGTCAAATTATCTTGATCATTTCAATTTGGGGAGGCCAACTTCTCAGCTCTGATTAGATCACCTTTGTTATTACTATACTGTGTAACTGACAAAGAGTCAACTTCTGAGGGCATAAGAAAAGTATTGCCCATTTTCTTATTTGTTTGGGTTCACATTATCAGTAGTACCTTCAATCCATGGTTGGGTTTTGTTTTGTTGTGTTTTATTTTGTTTGTCTTTGCTGGATTCTCCTCAGACCCCTACTCCATTTTGTGAGGATTAATTTGCTGCCCTTGAACTAGATAATAATTAAGGCTATTTAACTGGGCACATGTAAATAAAGACTAAAAAGAAGAGACAAACAAAGTTAAGTGACTGTCCCAGGGTCACATTACCGGTAAGTGTCTGAGGCCAGATTTGAAGTCCAACAACATGGGAATTATTTGTAAATGTTAAACAAAAAATATCTCTTTTCAAAAATTAATCAAAATCTACTATTTTCTTCCCACAACCCAGTGGGTTATTCTGTGTACTCCCTGTGAGGTATGTATCTGATTTTAGTGACCACTAATCGTTTTATTTTATGGATGAGGAAACTGAGGTCTAACAAAATAAAAGGTCAAAGCAATGCTCTCTTAGAAATTTAATATTAGAGTTATAATGAGGACCTGAGTCTCTTTCTATCAGATCTGACTAATTACAACTCTATCTAAATCTAAAATCCCCTAAAAAGTAATTGAGGAACATTATTTAGCGTTATAACAAACCTTCCCATTAGGAGGTTACTGCTTGGGCGCGGGGGGGAGGTTCCATTGTTCTTTTACTTCAACTTTCTTCCTGAATATTACTCAAATACCAATAAATGTGCGGAAGGTAAAATTAGAAATCAGAAACACCAAGCACAACCTTCAATACAAAAAAATCAAGTATTAAAGGATAGTACAATATAATGTGAATGCTAAGCACCAACTGTAATCACATCCCATAGCAATGCCTCTATTACACAAAGAAAACTCCAGGTCCTTTCATTCTGAATGGATAACTCAAATGGGTTCCGCTAACAATCCTGATAAGTGTGCTACATGAGTCAGAAGTATGACCTCTCACTTTACAATACTCTACCTGGAATTCTTCATGTATTTTTAGATTTTTAAACAGCAAAAAAAGCATTTGCTAAAAAAAAAAGGGGGGGGAGCTTCAGGAGAAAGTGAAAAATAAGGCATCATTATTTAATTAAATGCAACAAAGATTTATTAACGAGCTTCTGTGTTCAGAACACTGAAGTAGGCATTGGGGAAATAGTTTATTTAAGTCACAATTTCCAACCTCACAGAGCTTATAGTCTAGTAAGCTAAGACTTCACAGATCTTTCTTATAGACATTTTAAAAATAGAATGACATTAAACGATTTTAATCTATCACTAAAAATGTGTGACAATATCCAGGTCAAATTTAATGAACATAAAAATTTGGAAGAGGAAGCAGAAGTATTAAAAGGGGTGGTCCTAGTTATCTAGATTGTGTACTAGGTATACAGCTGAAGACACAGAGGCAGTTAATTCAATCATCCACTCAATCTATCAATCAACAAGCTTTTGCTAAGTAACTAATATTTGTTAGACATAATATTAAATGCTGGGAATACAACCAAAAAATGTGAGACAATCCTACCCTCAAGAATCATATATTCTACTGGTAGATATAATGTGTTCCTAGATTGGAATGAAGAAGAAATGATTGGAAAATAAAGTGATAGGAGGTAGAACTGAACACTAAAAACTGAGAAAATCATGAAAGACTTCTTGAAAGAGGTGGCTGAGTCTTGAATCCAAGAGGAAAAGAGAGCAAAGGGCGCAAGATGGAATATCATATAAGGAGAGACAGACATAAGTCACATTGGCTGTAGCACAGAGTATACAATGGAGAATAAAATATAATCAACCTGGAAATATGGGAGGGACCCAGACTATGAAGGCCTTGAAATATCAAACAAAGGTTTTTGTATTTAACCCTAAGGGCACTTGTTGCTCAGTCATTTTTCAGTTGTATCCAGCTTTTCATGATCCCATTTGGGATCTTCTTGGCGGAGATATTAGTTTGCCATTTCCTTCTCCAAATCATTTTACAGATGAGGAAACTTAGGCAAATAAGGTTAAGTGACTTGTCCAGGATCACATTGCCAGTGAGTGTCTGAGACCAGATCTGAAACCAGGAGGAGGAGGAGTCTTCCTGACTCCAGGCATGGCACCTTATCCACTGTACCATTAAGTTGCCCCAAAAGCAATGGAGAGCCATTGAAACTTACTGAGTAAGACCTGGGCTTTAGGAAGATCATTTTGGCAGTTGTTTGGAGAATGGATTGTAGATGCAGAAAATCTGGATTCCAAATCCATTTTGTAAGGATGGCTTTCCCTCTACACCATTGATAAGTCTGAAGAAATTGGAAGAGAAACAATATATTGTCCAGTAAGTGAAAACGACTTCAGTCTGTCTATCTGTGTGCTCCTGGGAGACCTTCCGCTGTTAATCCTGCCTACATTTGCTCATTTGCTTATTGATTTTATTTTACCTCTCATTTTCTTCTTCCTCTCACCCATTCCACTTCAAAACACTCTTCTTGTAAACAGGTGCTATGGGCTAATTCCAATCCTACTAAGTAACACTGGATGATGACTTTCCAATTATGGTCATTCCCCATACAAAGACCACCACACTCATGTTCACATCAAAGACTAGTGCTTCAATGCTGTTAGACCAATGGATTCCACAAAGAGATACCACTGATAGACCAGGAGATGGCTGTGTTTCTGGATGAACACCCTCTGAGAATTATGCACTAATATTTTCCAAAAACTCTACCACCAACAATTACATTTAATTGAATTTGACAAATGTTCATTGCCCACTATTCTGTTCAAGGCATTAAACTAGGTCATGAGAACATATCATGCTGAAATAAGATATAGAAGTTACCCTCAAAGAGTTCAGAAGCTTGTAGGGATTACTAATGCAAAGATACAGCCATCAGAACATATTATTTAAGAGTAACACAAACATATGGTAAAATTTCAAGGAACTTAAAGTGCTATGAGAAATTTGAGGAAGGATAAATCATTTCTAATATGATCTATGATCCTATGATGTTTTTTTAAAAACTCTATGTTTCTTTGCTCAAGACTACGTTCCAAATGGATAAGGTTGCTAGATATGTGGGGTGTTTCAGTCTATAATGATGCAAGGCTACAACTCGGTCATTCTAACGCTGGTGGCAGTATAGATGGAGCACCGGACTTGGAATCTGGGAAGAAATGAGTTCAGTTCTATCCTCACAGACTTACCAACTGTGCACTCTCTAGGAAAGTCACTTAATGTCTGTTTGCCTCAGTTTTCTCCAAGGTAAAATGGGGATAATAACAGCACAGGGTTATTGTGAGCAACCAATTTGTAAACTGTTTTGCAAACCTCAAGTGCAATATAAATGCTGACTATTGATATGGAAACCCAATAACACAGATGTTTGTCTTCTACCCTAATAATAATTATTGCAAGATTTCGTTATAATATAATAAAAAGACCTGAGTTTTCTCATTCTGTTGCTCTGGCTCCTTACAGTATGACACACCGACCTTGAAATATAAACATATCGATCCTTATTTTTGTTATGTCAAATACTCATAATTAGTGAAAGCCTTATATATCTCAAATACTAGGCAGCTGCTGCCAGGCAGATAAAATCTGAGGTTAAAAAAAGAAAGCCCTCCTCTAATTAAACTCAACTCCGCCCCTGATCTATGTTATTTATGTTATATTATGCCCCTTCTATTCTATGTTATTTCCTCAAATAACCACTGGTTTACATATGTAATCTACCAGCTGAATTTTTTTTTTTTAACACAACACTGCTGGTTTCACTTGCAACACTGAAATTCAACTCTTTTAAACCACAGAGTAAATGCTCTGTATTTAAAAAAACAAAAGCATCCTAAGTTAGGGGATCATGGGTTTCTCACTGCAGGGAAAATGTATATTTTTCAGGAACATATGAAAAGTGTTTGCCAACAAGCATGCATAGGAGAGCACCCTCGGCCAAGGGCTAGACTATACTTGGATTGTCAACACCACACATTCCCTGATCCATCACAGGGAGAAGGCTTACCAGGAGGGACTTCTCAGGGCAGACAGGTCAAACATGGACAAGAAGAAAGAAAGGATGGGATGAACACATACAAAGAACTAACAAAGATGGACATTCAAGATCTAAAATGGTGAGGAAGAGAGGGGAAAATAGGGGGAGGGAATGACATCATCTATAAAATGGACTACATTAAATGACTGCTAAGTCTCCTTGCACCTCCAAAATGGGTCCACTCCCTGACCACAGCCTCCTGTCACACACACACATCTTTGGTTTTTGGAAAGGTGAAGCAGGAGAAAGAAAAAAAGAAGGAAAGAGGCCTTCTTTTGCTCTCCCCAAAGCAAATACTGAGTTACATCACCATTGATACTCCATTTTCCTCCTGCTAATCACATTATCAGGACATGGTTTTTTCACCAGAAGTTCTCCTCACAGCAACTCCATCAGATAGAAAGCGAAAGTAATGAAAGTAATAAAAAGTAGTAAAGGAATATTATACTTATTCTATAAATGAGGAAACTGATTCAGAGACAGATTAAATAACTTAGATGATAAATGTAGGGTCTTCAGGGAATCACTTATTTTATAGACGTGAAAACTGAAAACTCGGGATGAGTGATTGATCCAAGATCTCATAATTAGTAAACACTAGAGACAAGATTGAACTTGGGCCCTCTGCTTCCAGAGGCATAGGACTTGGTATGTAATAGACACTTAAAAAACGCTTATTGCTTGATTGACTTATGCCAGGTTGGGTTACCTTTTGCCTTTCTTTGTATCTCTAGCACTCACTAGGCATAGAATTGGAATTTAACATATATATGAAAATGCTATCAGCATTCTTAATAAATTTTTATTGACGAACTATCAGGTCACACAGTTCTAGAACCCAGCTGTCATGACTCCAAGTTTAGAACACATGAAATCATATTGTTTCTGTATGTGATAGCCAAGTGAAAATACCTGCCCTCTTGTGGTCTATCTGGTCTAGCTACCATTTGAAAGGTATCACGTATTCTCAAGAGAAATTCTAGAAGTTTTTTCTTTAAAAAAAAAAGTTCCAAGACCATAGGATTATAGAGCTACATCATTTAGTCCAGTCCTGTCATCTGACAGATGAGTAAGCTGATGCCCAGGAAGAAAAGTGACATGCCTCAGTGTAGGCAGATGGTACATGGCTAAGATCTGGGTGTTCATGCTCCAAATCCAGCGTTCCTTTCACTTCTCCCCGCTGCTTCCTTAATGAAACAGTCTCTCAATTTTTAGACTCAATAAGAGTACTTATTTCATTATTAAATTCATTGTTTGCAAAACCCTAAATTAAGCTTTTCTTTATGCTTTGGCAGGTCCTGTCTAATGACAGGCCAACCCCACTGCAGTTGGACAACTATTTCCACTTGTGATATAACACATACCTAAAAGACGCATAGTCAAAGGGAAAAAAAAAAGTTTCAAGCCCCTTCTGTATTCAATCAATGAAAACATGCCTGCTGGCTCCAGAAAAGGAGAGACCAAAAGTGGTAATAGCAGTGATTGTGAGGCAATTTCTTTCCAAGAACCAAAATAAGTTTTCTCTCTCTCCACACACACACACACACACACACACACACACACACACCCCCTACAGTCCATCAGTGAGAGGATGCTCTTTCACTTTTTAATCCTACTTTGAGATCTGAGTCCCCAGTGAATTCATGATCAAAGTTCATAGCATCACAGATTCAGACCTAGAAGGGACCTCAGAGGCCTGCTGGTCCAACCCTCCTCATTCTATGGACCATAACATCATACAGATGAAAAGGCCCTCAATAGTAAACAGTCACAACACTCTTAATTTTACAGACAACAAAACAATCCAAAAAAAGCTGACTTGTCCCAAGTCATACAGGTACTAGGTTATTTTCCACTCTACCATTCAGTTTTCACTATATCTTTGTGGTCAATTCCACACAGAGAAACAGATCTGAATTCACACTCCCTCTTTCCATTTACAGCTCTACGGCACAAATTGTGTGTGTGTTTGGGGAAGGGGTGGGGAGCAGTTAAGGGTTTACACAATACAACATTAGTGTGTACCTCTCCCAGTAGAGTTTTCCCTTGCATTATAGAATGAAAATTTAGAGCTTCTTCTCATTTCATTCCAATAGATCTCTAAACCAAAAAAATTAGCAGGCAGACAAAATGCCCTCCCCATCCCTTTTAATAATAGCACTTTAAAGAAAATACTATAATTATGCTTTTATTTATGACTGAAATCTGTAAGTATGAACCCTAAATCTCTGGCTAAAACCTATATTTTGAAATGATGGTCCCCCCACCACCATGCTACTTCTACCCTCTCTCCCATTTGCTTCAGTATATCCAATTGAAAAACAGTACTAGCTCACTGTGATTAATGGAGAAATTTTGGCAGCCTTCTCATAGTTGTTTAGACTATAGGAACATCTGAATCTGGGTCTCTAAAAATAACTCTGTTCCGTTGTCTGAATGGGTGTTTACTTCTAGTGGACTAGACATGCATAAAGTTGGTTTATTAGAACTGTGCTGGGTAAGTACTATTTACATGAGTCTATATTGTATTATGCTATACTGTATCTTCTCCCCATCCCCCACCCTATCTCTTATTTTTCTTCCACAACACATAGAGTTGGTTGAAGGTGGGTGGTGGGAGCTGCAGTTGGCATTCAAACAAGGATTGAAACTGAATGGGAGCTACAGAATCCAACACTATAAAACAGTTTAAAGAAATCAAAACCCAAAAACACAGGCAGAGTTGAAGTCAGAGACAAAACTTAAAAGAAAAAAAATATGTATAGATCCTCTCACCCCACCCCTCAGACAGAGGTAGCCATTGCAGATCTCCTGATGCCCACCAAAAGAAAACATAACGTAACATAACAAGACCTGAAACCCGGAGGGAGCCAATTAGAAGAAATATTTATTTTTTGTTCAAAAATATTTGAAAAAAATGAACAAGAGGGTACTTCAGATTTTAAAATGATATTGTAAGTCTCTGCTGAGAGCTTGTAGAACAGCAGCTCTATATGCTACTTACTTGCCACGCTCATAACGTAGGCCTCAGATTTAGAATATAGCAGAATCTGGTCATTAAGCAATAAAACAAACACCTATCCAGAGAGAAAGCAAGACATCTATTTCAAATAAGATGGCATTAGCTACTTCATCCTTCATCTTTGAGTATGCCAGCCAAAGCACGACAAATGAGGCCAAGGTTAGCGGCACACACTTGGTAGAGAAGTACTCATTAGCAGGTCTATTAGCTATCATGTATATGACTATATATGGTAGGTTGTACCACTTTCACAATTCCTGGGGCACCCTGTGAGTCCTTTTAATAGTCTTTTAATAGTCCTTTTAATAGGAGACCAAGGAGGCAGGTTTCCCCCAGCCAGTTGGTTTTTACTTCTACCAGTGTCATCTGTCCTGAAAAACTGACCATCAGCCTATAAGAGGAAGAGATTGAAGGAGGGGCCAGCTATGCGGGGCCAGGCTTGAGAGGATTATAAAGAGGTATCCCCTTCATAAATATAGAAGTCTGTTTCAGACAAGGCTAAGAGGAAGTTCTCAGGATCACACTAAATAAAAGCCATCCAATGGTTCTTTTATGAGTCAGGCATGACCTTTCTAAAATTAGATGTCCAAGAAAAATACCAAACAGATTGGAAGCAAATGAAAAGGCAGAACCACAAGAACACTGGGCTAAATGTGGCTGTGTCTCTGGTGAGCTGTCCCCTAGTCTTGTGATGAAGCACAGGCATCCTCCCCACAGTGGGTGACTTCCTACAAGCAATCAGGTCCTTCAACACTTAGCTCCACATGTAAAACATCCTCTGCCTTCTGCCTGTCAGAACACAAAAACAATTAGGTTAGAAAAGGTCAGCGGAGAGAAAGTCAGCTATTTAAAATCATTCTGGTGAGCCATTCATCTTATCCATTTTATGGAGAAACGCTACACCTTCCAAGTCCACCACATAATTTAATCTTCCAACTACATCTCCAAACTCAGTATTACCTGTGTCAGCACACTCTTTTCATCTCACTGCCTCTGGCTGGAGTTCATGGCAAGTCAGTAAATATCCATGTGGTAGTCTATGTGCCTTTCTAGGTACTGTAAGAAATATGATAGCAGCGGAAGGTGTACTCCTTTTTCTCAAGGAATTTACTCTGCAGTTTGGAGAGGTCAGGTTTTCTGAGGGCAGCAGCTAGAGAATAATACTGGGCAGGATGGAATCAGGTGGTAGATTAAGTGGTACAGATGACAGAAGATAGAGTCATTGGGTGTGGACTTAAATAGTCAGGAAAGGCTTTATTGAGGTACATCTTAAAGAATAAGGAGCTGGATTGCTGCAGAAGAGGTTGAAGGATAGCTCAGATATGGGGAGCAGTGGAAAAGAAACAAATAATAGCTAATCTCTAACATTCATAGAGTGCTTTAAGGTTTGTCAAGCACTTTACAAATATCTTCTCATTTTATTCTTACTCACAACAACATTGGTAAGTAAATGGTAGTATGACCACCATTTTATAGAAGAGGAAACTGGAGTAGACAGAGGGATTTGCATGGATCACCCAACTACTAAGTGTTTGAGACTAGGTTCGAACTTGGGTCTTCTGGACACCAGGTCCAGCACTCTAACCACTGTACCACTCAGTTGTCTCTGTCCAATCTGATTCAATATGCATCCACATCAACATATATCCATAGTTCTATCTATAAACACATATCGAATTCCTACAACATGCAAGATACTGTACTCTTCTTGAGGCTGGGTATACCAAAACCAAAACAAAACTCCCTCAAGGAGTTGATGTTCTACTGAGGAGGGGGCAGATGGATCCAAGCAGGTAAGTGGCATAGTAGACAATGACTGGGTCTAGAGTCAGGAAGACCTAAGTTCAAAATCAGTCTCAGACACTTAGTAGCTGGAAGCTAGTCATTTAACAAGTGATCCAAGACACTTGACTTAGGGCAAGTCACTTAAACTCTGCCTCAGTTTCCTCAACTTTAACATGGGGACAATACTAGCACCTACCACAGAAGATTGTTGTGATCATCAAAGACGATAATATTTGTAAAGTGATCAGCAAAACTCTGAGTATACAGTAGTCACTTAAATGGTTGTTTCTGGTCCTATAAATAAAGTAAACTATTATAATGTAATTGTGCACATGTAAATGATAACTAGATTAATACAAAGTCATTTTAAGAGGGAGTGGAAAATAACAACTACAGAAATGGAGACAGGCCTTCTGGTTATTCTTAGGCAAGGCAAGACAAGGAAAGAAACATGTATCAAGTGCTTACTGCATGCCAGGCAATGTGCTAAATGTTGATGACAAAAAGAAAGTTACTTCCTGCTTTCAAAGACCTTACATTGCCATGGGGTAGACAATCCACAAAAGAAAGCTGAAAAGGGCGGGGAGGAAGGTGCACAGAACACAAAATGGCAGCCTCAAGAGGAACTCACCAATGGGAGGAGGGGACCAGCATGACTGATGGATATTCCAAGGTGAGGAGGTCCCTAGCCCTGAGGGAGCTTCCAGACTAAGACTTAAGTGTTGAAGTCCAGAAAGCCAGAACATGGCCAGGAGGGAAAAGGCAGAGGTGAAGAGGGAATGCATTCTAGAGAGAAGATGCAGAAACATGGAGACAAGAGATGGAATGATATGCATAGAGAATATGCTGTAGACAGCTGAACTGGAACAGAGAATTGTTAGAATTACCTTTTCTTTCTTCTGATGCTTCTGAAACATAGTTTCACAAATATCATGAGGCTGTAACAATTGGGCCATAATGATGGTGATCAATAGAACAAAACTGAATACATACATTATTTCCAAAATGTAATGACTCAAGTGAAGCATCTTTGGCATGCATCAGTCAGCATTAAATCATTTGGCTCTTCTCAGAGAACCATCAATCTACAGAGATCAGCTGAACCTTCAGAAGTGAATGAGTTTGTAACTCCTTTACCAACCCCCTTGGAAGATGTGGTCTCTTGGGAGAGAATGAATAACCAATAGCTGATTAGGCCAACAGTCCTTTATGCATAATAGTCACAGCTAAACAGAGATAGTAATACCATGAGGCTTTTGGGGACATTATTGCTTGATGATGGCTAAACAAAGAACAGGCATGTTGTACTCAGTTGGAACCATATTTACATGGGTATCACAAAGAGATGATGATGTTGAGCTCTGATCTGTTCAGTAGCTTTAAACGAATGGGAATTTAACTTTAAAAATATAGATTAAAGGGAATTTATGATCTGTTCCCCTGGAGGGGCAAGTCTGGAGAGATTACTTTTGTCCATTCTCTACAGACATTTCTAAAACCTAGCTACTTTCTATTTATGGTCTAATTATGTAAGATTCTGCAGCTTTTTTGCTTCAATTTCCTAGGAACCCTAATATCTTTCCCTAAGGAGTTCGCTTTATTCACTATTTGTTGCCAAAGAGTCTTTGGTTTTGAGAGGTCGCTTGAACTAATACTTTCCCACACAGTTTCCCTCCATATCTCCCTGCCCCCAGATCCAATTAATTTGCTTCTTCCAACAAACGTTTACCTTCCCAGTGGGAAAAAAAAAAAAAAGTTGCCCGGTTTCTCTAGCCCATTTTCTCCTAGGTTGTTCACCACCCAAGAGTAACTGAGAGGGGTGGAGTTCTTGGATGCTAATGAGGCCTCTGGAAAAGAGGAACAAGGAATAATACAGGGAATTCCTGCAGTGGGTTGGCTTCTGTTGCCTATCAGCCTGGAACTGGCTTGCACAAGTGTGGAGTACACAGCTGAGAGACATTTTTGCACTACAGAGCCACCGAAAGCAGAGTTTCTACCTATTAATAGTTTACATAATGAAAGGGGTGTAAGGAGGAGGCCTGAATGAGATAATGTACTTTGCAATTCAGATCATTAACTACATAAGAAGGTATTTTTACAGTTCTTTGTTCACTCTCTCTCTCTCTCCTGGCTAGTAGTAGTAAAGGGGAGCCATTTGGATTTTCTAAGGGTGAGTGATACAATAGGTAATGTGCTTTGAGTCAGATTTCAATCCCAGCTCTGGGTCTATGTGATATTAGACAAATCATTGCACTTTTCTGAGCCTCAATTGCATCATCTGAAAAATTAGAGGGTTAGACTAAGTGATCTCTAAAGTTCCTTTCAGTTGTCCACCTAGGATTCTATGGGGTAATGGAAAAAAAAAAACTAGATTTTTTTTGGACTAAGTTGTGGTCAGTTAATACTTCAGGGTTTCTCTTCAGGGCATCTTATAAAGAAATCTAGGAAAGAGAGAGAATAAGAAAAAATAAAAAACTCCTCAAAAGTCCTAATTGCCTTTCCTTGTCTTGATATTCCAGCTCCATTCCTTTAGTAAATGTTCTAAAGTAGGTGAATCATTGCAAACTAAGCCTGAGATCTGCTTTTGGCCAAGAAGGTCTGTAGTTAGATCATGGTTCCTATCTCAATTCAGAGTTCAACATGGGTACTGCATACACCTCCAGCTGTGAGTTATCCCAGTTTGGCCCATGTAAGTAGCCAACACCCAGAGCCTCAGATATACCAATTGAATGTTTCCTAGCTGACCCTGGGGAGGAGGGGTGACATCATGGGAACTACCCCTGCTGTTCTTTCCTGTGACTCAAATTAGCATGTCAAGGAAAAACCACTACTGATATTCTTGCAGAGATGAGTAAGCTGTCCCATCTGTTCAGCTATCCTCTAAAATGAATCCTTCCTTCTTCCCTCTCTCCCCACATCACTCCAATTGCCCACCACTTGCCTGAGAGAAATGTCAAAAGCATAGAATTAACTACATCTTTGTACCAAAGGGCAGAAATTAGTATTACCTACTATCTCTTCTCCCCCATTCAGGAAATGGAAAAACCACCCACTCATATCAAAAGATAAGAAAAGCTGGTGAAAAGTGAATTCAATAAGATTGATCATCCTCATCTTAGAAAATAGCTTTGTCTTTACTATCAAAACCTCCTTCTTTACTTATCTCTCCCTTACCCCTCGAAGATGGCTTCATCTGTTTCTCATTTAAATTTGGATATAGTTATTTTCTATGTTGTATTAAGTATCTTTAGGTATTCTATTAATATATGAATATCGATACACATACCTAAGTACATGTATAAATACATGTAAGTATATAAGAGAAAGAGGTTGTGCATGGGCTTATGTAAGTATCATTCAGGTGTCAGCTTATCTAACTTCCAAGAGGGTCATCAAGGAAAGAATGCCCCCAGTACATTGTGGATCAGGTCACATTCCATCCAATTCATTGTTTTGGGTTTGAAACTGGAACAAAATGAGACTGCATAGACCATCTGGCAGTTAACAAAAGAGAAATTTACTTAGTGATCATATGGAAAAATATGTCACAAAGATGGAGCACTAATTCAGTTGGGTACAACCTCCTATACTATGTGCTGGCCTTGCAGCTGAAATTGGTCATCTTGAAAAGCATAGACCTATGGACTTATCCTGCTCTGACTTCTCTATTACACACATAATACCACCAGGAATCTATGTCAGTAGCTTAGCTTTAGCCCCCCCTGGGAAAATTAAATCTCAAGGACAGTTTTTAGAGAAACATTATCCTAGCCTACATGGCAAGGGCCTTAATTATATGTTACTCATAAGGTACCAAGTGATGAAGTTTTATGAGAACCAGGGTTCATAAAAAGTTCACTGAGGGTCAGAGCCAAGATGGTGGAGTAAAAGCAGGGACTTGACACAGCTCTCCCCCCAAACCCAGCCAAATACCTATAAAAATGACTCCAAACACATTCTAGAGCTGCCAAACCCACAGAATGACAGAGTAAAGCAAATCTCCAGTCCAAGGCAAGCATCCGGTCCACAGGAAGCATCTATCATACCACACTGACAATAGAGCACAGTCTAACATGGGCTGCTCCAGCACTGACAGATTGAGCAGGCCTGGAGGTAGGGGGGAACTTAATCTCAAGCACCTGTGGTGGTTTCCAGACTTCATAACCCCAAAATGCCAAGGACAAACTGGAAGGTCAGTGGAAAAAGCCTGTCAGAATTGTATGAGATAGTACAGTGGTTGGGCCCCAGTCCCAGAGTGGTAGAGTGGGGCAGAGAAGCCCATGACGCAGGTGCCACAGAAGTAGGGGCAGGGGCTACTGTAACAGTGGCTGCTGTTTCTGGAACTCTAGCCCCACAGATTGGTGGGGGGGAGGGGCGGAGAATCAAGCAGCTGAGAGTACACCCCATAAAAGCATAAAAAGAGCTCAAAAGTCAAATAAATGGCTGGGAAAATGAGCAAAAACTGGAAAAAGAATCAGACTATAGAATCTTATTTTGGTGACAAGGAAGACCAAAATATACGAACAGAAGAAGACAAGAAAGTCAAAGCTAATACACCCAAAGCCTCCAAGAAATATACAAATTAGTCTCAGTCCATGGAAGAATTCAAAAAGGATTTTGCATATCAAGAAGTAGAGCAAAAAGTGGGAAGAGAAATGAAACTGATGCAAGAAAGTCATGAAAAATGAATCAACTGCTTGCTAAAGGGGACCCAAAAAATACTGAAGAAAATAACACTTCAAAAAACAGACTAACCCAAATGGCAAAAGAGATTCAATAAACCAATGAGGAGAAGAATGCCTTAAAAAGCAGAATCGTCCAGATGGAAAAGGAGGTCCAAAAGCTCACTGAAAAAAATAATTCCTTAAAGATTAGAATGGAGCAGATTGAAACTAATGACTTTATGAACAATCAAGAAATTATAAAACAAAACCAAAGGAATGAAAAAACAGCAGACAACGTAAAATATCTCACTGGAAAAACAAATGACCTTGAAAATAGATTCAGGAGAGACAATTTAAAAATTATTGGACTATCTGAAAACCATGATCAACAAAAAAGCCCAGATATCATCTTTTAAGAAATTATCAGTGAAAACTTCTTTGTTATTCTACAGCCAGAGGGTAAAATTGATATTGAAAGAATCCATCAATTGTTTCATGAAAGAGGTCCCAAAAAGAAAACTCCCAGGAATATTGTAGCCAAATTCCAGAGCTCCCAGGTCAAGGACAAAATATTGCAGGCAGCCAGAAAGAAACAATTTGAGTAGTGTGGAAACACAATAAGGATAACACAAAATCTAGCAACTTCTACATTTAGGGATCAAAGGGCTTGGAATATTATATTCCAGAGATCAAAGGAGCAAGGATTAAAACCAATATCCCCTACCCAGAAAAACTGAGTATAATACTTCAGGTGAAAAAATGGTCATTCAATGAAATAGAGGAATTTCAAGCATTCTGGATGAAAAGACCAGAGTTGAATAGAAAATCTGACTTTCAAACACAAGAATAAAGAGAAGTATGAAAAGGTAAGCAGGAAAGAGAAATCATAAGGAACTTACTAAAGTTGAACTGTTTACATTCCTTCATGGAAAGATATTTGTAACTCTTGAGACTTTTTCTCAGTATTAGTCTAGTTGGCAGGATTATATGTATAGAGAGAGGGCACTAAGTGAGCTGAATATGAAGGGATGATATCTAAAAAAATAAAATTAAGGGGTAAGAGAGGAATATATTGGGAGGAGAAAGGGAGAAATAGAATGAAGTACATTATCTCTCACATAAAAGAGGCAAGAAAAAGCTTTTTTCAATGGAGGGGAAGAAGGAGGGAGGTGAGAGGGAAAGAGTGAACCTTATTCTCATTGGATTTGGCATAAGGAAATAATAACATGCACACTCATTTTGGTATGAAAATCTATCTTACCCTACAGGAGAGTAGGGGGAAGGAGTTAAGTGGGTGGTGGTGGAGGTGATAGAAGGGAGGGCAAATGGGAAGATGGGGTAACTAGAAGTAAACACTTTTAAGGAGGGACAGGGTCAAAAGAGAGAATAGAATAAATGGGGGGCAGGGTAAGATGAAGGGAAATATAGTTAGTGTTTCACAACATAACTGTTATGGAAATATTTTGTGTAACTACACATGTATAACTTATGTCAAATTGCTTGCATTCTCAGTGTGGATAACTGGGGAGGGGAAAAGGGAGAGAAATTGAAACTCTAAATTTTCAAAAGTAATGTTAAAAATTGTTTTTACATACAACTGAGAAATAAGATATACAGGCAATGGGGTATAGAAATCTATCTTGCCCTACAATAAAACAGAGAGAAAAGGGATAAGAGAAGGGAGGGGTATGATAGAAGGGAGGGAAGATTGAGTGAAGGGGTAATCAGAATGTATGCTGTCTTGGGGTGGATGAAGGGGAGATATGGGGAGAAAATTTGGAACTCAAAATCTTGCAGAAGTGAATGCTGAAAGGTAAAAAAAAAAAAATTAATTGATTAAAAAACTAAAAAAACTGAAGGAGAAAAGCTCACTGATGAAATGGTGGCAAGATCACAGCAATTTGCATAAATTGGAAGGAGTCCCCACACCAATAACACAGATTTCAGATATGTAAATATATATATATGTATATACACATACACATGTATGTATATATACACATACACATACATATAACATGCATAATTCCCAGTCCAGTTTGAATAAATTTCCCAAGTACACTCATGCTAACTTGGTGGTGAACTGGCCAGTATGGTCAATCAACAGTGAGACAAACACTCAAGGAAGTGGATCAAAATAGGGTTGAATTCATCCATAAAGCTTAATTTCCAATTTGATTTACTTAGTGACTGCCATGATTCTTTTAAGTTTTAAATTGTAGAACTCTCAGACTCTCTGCCTTCCTTCCCACCACCATCATCACCAGTCTTGTTTTAAAAAAAAAAAAAGGTAAGGAATAAATTTATGCTGTGTATAGATGGTCTCCCTTTCCACAGACTAAATTAAAAAAAAAAAAAAAACAATCACTATTCTTTGAAGCAAAAAAATTAGGCTACCATCACTATGCACAGCTCTGACTTTAATATGACCATGGTGACACTGTTTCTGTTCCCTCTAATAATTAAATGAAATTTCCAAGCAGGTTTGCCTTTCTCATGCACTGAGAAAATGTGTTAGCTTAACAAGACGATACTCATTGGCATGAAAGCATGATATTTTGAATCTAAATAGTATTGTTTTGGCCTTCATCTTCTTCCATGTCCACAGAGCTATGCAATTTAGATAAAATAATTTTTGCACTTAACATTTCATAAGCAAAAATCACCAAGGATATAAATATACATAGGGAGATTTCCTGCCAAGATGGTTGCCAGAATGGGAAACAGATTGCCTAGTTCCCACATACCTACTCCAGTAAAACCCTGAAGTTCACATCAGAAAAAATAATAACCAAGAAATCCACTGAGAAAAACTATGTCAAATGACTTCTTCTACCCTTAAACAGCACAAGGCAGCAGAAGCAAAGGACTTCCCCTCAGAAACACTAGGGTGAGGGCTCCAGAAGTACCAGAAAACAGCAGAAGGCAGTGACCAATGTAGGGTCAACCTGTATGGGGCACTTTTGCTCAGAACAGGTCAGTCCAGCCTCGGAGAATCTGACATCTCTAACATTCGGCCCTGAAATACCAAAGAGGATTGTGAATACCC
Organism: Bettongia penicillata ogilbyi; assembly: GCA_023548195.1. Lineage (NCBI taxonomy): Eukaryota > Metazoa > Chordata > Mammalia > Diprotodontia > Potoroidae > Bettongia > Bettongia penicillata. Next base: position 7,553,973 of record JAJHZJ010000200.1, read on the forward strand.
AGTTCTCTGAAGTTCAAAGATTCAGCGGGGCTAACATCAGAAAGTAGAAGTCAACACAGGAAACTCAAGTTAGAACAAGCCAGGGACAACCACCACACTCAAAAATACAGCAGGTGGTAATGGTAGAGATGTACTCAGGCACAAAGCTCCAATTCAGGAGATAAAGGTAAAAAGATAAATAATTCAAAGAAAACATCACTAAGTATCAAAAAATCATGTAAAACTAGAGATCCCCCCCCAAAAAAAAAAGAGAGAGAAACTGACAATTGCAAGTGTGACCAAATACATTTTCCACAAGGATTACACGTATACCTAGCTCAAATAAAGCATAAGATGAAAAACGAAATCAAAGTTCTGGGGAAAAGAATTAGAAGGAGAGTAAACCGTTTAGAAGAGAGAGTGGTAAACCTTTCTGAAGAAACGAATTCCCTGAAAAGTAGAATATGCTGAAGAGAAATCAACGACTCCATGAGACATGAAGAAGTATAAGAACAAAATCAAAAGATTAAAAAAGTAGATGTAAGACATCAAAAAACAACTAACCTGGAAAACAAGTCAAGAAAAAAATAATTTTAAAATCACTGGAGTCCCTGAAAGCTATTTTTTAAAAAATGCTATGTTTCAAAAATTTATGTTATAAGATATATTATAAATCAGAAGACAAAGTGAAGATAAATAGAATACATCAATCTTCGTCTGAAAGAAACCCCAGAAGGAAAAGTCCCAGGAATGTCATAGCCAAAATTCTCTCATATCAAAGGAAAAAAAAACACTGCAAACAAAAGACAAGATCACAAAGATCACACAAGACCTAGTAGTTACAATGAGAAGAGATCTTGGAAGACAATATTTAAAAAGGCAAAATATATAGGTTTAAGACCAAAAATAACATATCCTTCAAAGCTAAGTATGATCTTATAGAAGGAAAAAAAGAGATCTTGAATGGAATAGAGGGCTTTAAACCATCTTGGATAAAAAAAAAAATAAGATCTGGTTAGGAACAAGGAAGTGCAAACACAAAAATCTCAAGAAACCAAGACTTGGAAGGAAAATAGTGTAGCTTTAGAAAGCTAATATTCTGAATGTTCTTAATAGGGGAGTTAAAGAAAAAGAATGGAGAATCTCGGGATAAGTTGATTATATTCTGAAGGTGTGAAGGAGAACAAATAATGAGAGTATAAAAGGAATATACTAGTGTAGAAAGGAGGAAGGACTTATAGTTTCTCATATCCGGGGTGCATAAAATGAAGAGTTTATAAATACAGAGAAAAGGGTGAAGAGGAGATTAACCTCACTGTTATCTGAAATAGACAAAAGAAAATACACACCATGCAGTGCAGAAATACATCAAACTCAACAGGGACATAAGTATAGGTAGGTGGGAGTTCATGGGAGACAGTCATTAAGAGGATAATACCCTACAGGGAATAGCTAAAAAACAAAACAAACTTCCTGATGCTGAAAAAGGAGTAGACAGGAAAGACAAAATAAGAAAACAACAAGGACCTAAGGGAGTAGCTTAGATCTTCTAGATAAGGGAGAAAGAATTTTAAGATTATATGTGAATGTAATAGAATTTTATTGCATCATAAAAAATGACAAAGGAGATCATTTCAGAGAATCCTGGATAAGTATGACCTGACACAGAATGAAATGAGCAAAATCAGAACAATGTAAGTTAAAGATAGCAATACTGTAAAGGAAAAAGAAACTCTAAAAGACTCCTACTTAATACTTGCTTTCTGGGTTGGATGGTGAGATTTTCTGACCCTTTTGTTTCTCATCTATAAAATGAGGTGGCTTGAATGATGGCTTCTCTGGGTCCCTCTTCCACCTCTAAATCTATGATTCTTTAGAATGTAAACTTTTAAAAGGTAGCGGGATTACTAACAGTGTTCCAATTTGCAAACTCAGTACCTAGGACAATACTTGGCACATAGTAAGTGCTTAATAAACACTTGATGGGTTGATCTTATTTATTTTTCCCCTATTTTATTGCAGAGGGCATGTGACTAGCGGCTCAGTGCTACAAAATATGTACATATTCATTCTTCATTTATTCCTCAATTGTGTACTCATCATAGTTGTGAATATGACCAAAGCTAATAATGTCCTGATTAGTAAATTAGTTGCATCTTTGATTTAGGAGACATAAGCCTGGTAGAAATGAGAAAGGTAAAACTTGAGACCTCTATTTCCACACTTCTGCCTCAGCTTCTTTGTCTGATGAGTTTTTTATTGGCTTCAACAAGTCTTTCTTATTGCGATTTTTATAGGGTCATCATTATTCAAAGTCTGCTCATTTCAAATATCATCATCTGCAAAGTATAGCTTGGAATTTAGCTGCTGATGCAGATAACGTAAGAAACTGTGAGGAAAAAAAACTTCAACTGGTTTTTCACTGATGGAGTGAAATTTGCACTTCTCAGAGAAACCTATTTATAGAAACTCCTAAGGGGATAGAGAGAGAGAAAAGCTCCCATATACAATGCATGGACTGAAATTTAAGTATCTGTATGGACAATAGTAAGTGTTCTTAAATAATATTTAGATTAAATATTCAGCCACGTGTCAGTTATCATCAAGTAAGAGACATCCAAGTTCTAGAAATATCCAATGACAATTCAAAAGAATTAGTTTCCAAAGGGAACAGAAATAGCAGGCATGGTCAAAGGTCGGGAGAATGAATGTCCAAAGAACTAGGTCTCCACAGGAGAGCTGAATTCATCTAAAAAGTCTATGTTCTGATTTAGCTTGCTCAGTTCGGTGATTATGCTGTCATTTTATTAAGCCATAGTGGTGGAGGTTAGGGTCACTCTTTCTAACCCACCTATCCTATACCCTCCCTCACAGACACATACCTCACTTCTGTCAGTATTTTCTATACTGGAAATAGTTGCGGTAACTGCAGTGGGCTCTAGCAATGGTTTAAATTAGTTTATGGAGCCATCTCCAGTTGTCCTGACCTATATCTGGCCACTGGACCCAGATGAGTCTGGAAAAGAAAGTGAGACTGGTGTGCAAAGGCACAGCTTTCCCTTACTTAAATCAAGTTCAACTGCAAGTCATAGCACTACATTCCTAATGTCACAGTCCTCTTGGAGAATGACTGGCAAACCCCGCCCCCACACACACACATTGGTTTATATTGCCATTGGCTGGGTTGATGCTGATTGATGCTAGATACATCTTCCCTTTTGCTGTCCCTCCTGTTGACTAAAGGCAAGAAGAATAAGGATGCCAAAGTGACCATTGCTCATTTCATCTCCAAGTACTGCAGCAACAAAGATTCAAAACACTTTTTTAATGCCTCCCTTGCAGCACCATTAATAATAGAAAAAAGAAGAGAGGTGGAGCCAAGATGGCGGAGTAGAAAGACTCACGTATGCTAGCTCCGAACCCACAGCCTATATATTTCCTGCAAGAATAACTCCCCACAAATTCTGGAGCACTGCAAGGCGCGCAGAAACACAGTGGAAAAGATTTCCGTTCCAGAGAGCCCTGGAGAGCCGTCCCCAGGGGTCCATCGCACTCCGGACAGTGGAGCCCACCCCTGAGCTGCCCTGGCCCAAAGGCCGCAGAGGAGCAGATCCGAGCAGGCTTCAGGGACAGAATCTCCGGCGGCCAGGAAGGTCCCTCCACCCACAGACGCTACAGGTCAGTGAGAGAGACTTCTGGGCTGGCCGAGGGGGGAGCAGGGTGTCTTTGTGACTCGGGCCCCCTCAGGAGGCAGTGGCGGAAGGAGTGGCAGAGGCAGCTGCGGCCCAGGACTCCCAGAGCAGGCAGGGGCTCCATTACTGAAGGTCTCTGCATAAACCCCCTCAGGGAACTGAGCCTGGAAGACAGCCCTGCCGCCACCCGCTCCATTACTGAAGGTCTCTGCATAAAGCCCCTGAGGGAACTGAGCCTGGGAGGTGGCCCTGCCCCCACCCCAGCACCAGAACTTAAGCTCACATTGAATAGCAGCCACACCTGCCGCAGAAAGCCCATTTGAATCTCAAACCCCAAGTTCTAGCTGGGTGGATCTGGAGGCCAGGTGGGTGTGGAAAGGAATCTCAGAAGTCAAGTAACTGGCTGGGAAAATGCCCAGAAAAGGGAAAAAAATAAGACCATAGAAGGTTACTTTCTTGGTGAACAGATGTTTCCTTCTTTCCTTTCTGATGAGGAAGAACAATGCTTACCATCAGGGAAAGACATAGAAGTCAAGGCCTCTGCATCCCAAATATCTGAAATAGATATTCAGTGGGCTCAGGCCATGGAAGAGCTAAAAAAGGATTTTGAAAATCAAGTTAGACAGGTGGAGGAAAAACTGGAAAGAGAAATGAGAGAGATGCAAGAAAAGCATGAAAAGTGGGTCAACACCTTCTAAAGGAGACCCAAAAAAAGGCTGAAGAAAATAACACCTTGAAAAATAGGCTCACTCAATTGGCAAAAGAGGTTCAAAAAGCCAATGAGGAGAAGAATGTTTTCAAAAGCAGAATTAGCCAAATGGAAAAAGAGGTTCAAAAGCTCACTGAATTTAATAGTTCTCTCAAAATTAGAATGGAACAGATGGAGTCTAATGACTTTACAAGAAACCAAGAAATCACCAAACAAAACCAAAAGAATCAAAAAATGGAAGAGAATGTGAAATATCTCATGGGAAAAACAACTGACCTGGAAAATAGATCCAGGAGAGACAAGTTAAAAATTAGGGGACTACCTGAAAGTCATGATCAAAAAAAGAGCCTAGACATCATCTTCCATGAAATTATCGAGGAAAACTGCCCTGATATTCTACAACCAGAGGGCAAAATAAGTATTGAAAGAATCTATCGATCACCACCTGAAAGAGATCCAAAAAGAGAAACTCCTAGGAACATTGTGGCCAAATTCCAGAATTCCCAGGTCAAGGAGAAAATCTTGCAAGCAGCTAGAAAGAAACAATTCTAGTATTGTGGAAATACAATCAGGATAACTCAAGATCTAGCAGCTTCTACATTAAGGGATCAAAGGGCGTGGAATAGGATATTCCAGAAGTCGAAGGAGCTAGGACTCAAACCAAGAATTACCTACCCAGCAAAACTGAGTATAATACTTCAGGGGAAAATATGGTCTTTCAATGAAACAGAGGACTTTCAAGCATTCTTGATGAAAAGACCTGAGCTGAAAAGAAAATCTGACTTTCAAACACAAGAATGAGAAGAAGCATGAAAAAGTAAACAGTAAAGAGAAGTATTAAGGGACTTACCAAAAGTGAACTGTTTACATTCCTACATGGAAAGACAATATTTGTATCTCTTAAAACTTTTCAGTATCTAGGCAGTTGGTGGGACCACACACACACACACACACACACACACACACACACACACGTACACACGTGCACGCACATACAGAGACAGAGAGCACAGAGTGAATTGAATAGGATGGGACCATATCTTAAAAGAAATTAAGGTAAATGGTGAGAGAAATGTAGTGGGAGGAAAGAGGGTGAAATGGAATGGGGTAAATTATATCTCAATCAAGAGGCAAGCAGGTGACGTTTTAGTGGAAGGAAAAAGGGGAGAGCTGAGAAAAAAAACATGAAGTTTACCCTCATCCCATTCCACTAAAGGAAGGAGTAAAATGCACACTCATTTTGGTATGAAAACCTATCTTACAACACAGGAAAGTGGGGGAGAAGGAGATAAGCAGGGTGGAGGGGACGATGGAAGGGAGGGCAAAGGGAGGAGGGAGCAATTTGAAGTCAACACTCAGGGAGGGACAGGATCAAAAGACAGAATAGAAACAATGGGGGGCAGGATAGGATGGAGGGAAATACAGTTAGTCTTACACAACATGACTATTATCGAAGTCATTTGCAAAACTACACAGATATGGCCTGTATTGAATTGCCTGCCTTCCCAAAGGGAATGGGTGGGGAGGGAGGGATGGGGAGAATTTGGAACTCAAAGTTTTAGGAACAACTGTTGAGTATTGTTGTTGCTACTAGGAAATAAGAAATACAGTTAATGGGGAATAGAAAGTCATCTGGCCCTGGAGGACAAAAGAGAAGATGGGGACAAGAGAAGGGAGGGATGATAGAAGAGAGTGCAGATTGGTGATAGGGGAAATTAGATTGCTCGGTGTATTGGGGTGGGGGGAGGGGATAAAAGGAGAGAAAATTTGGAACCCAAAATTTTGTGAAAATGAATGTAAAAATTTAAATAAATTAATTTTTATTAAAAAAAAAACAGAAAGAACAAAACAGGACTTCAACAAATGGTGTAATACCTCAAAATTCCCCAGTGTGGTTATGGTCCTAACTTAAATATTATATTCAAATATAAGTGGATTGAGATGTTACAACAATGGTCTGACAGAATAGCTATTTTTAACTAAAAATATGCCGCCACTGTTACAGCAAAAACTTTAGAGGGTAACTACACATCCCCAAGAAAATAACATATTACTGACTAGCTTTGGAATTGGTTCTCGAATCTATACCATCCAACTAGACTAAATTACGAAGAAAAAAAAACACCTTAAGATAGAAAGTGCCATAGATAATGAATAATGTCAATATGTAATATGTATGCACCAAATTTGAGAGCATTTAAATAATTAAAAGAAAAGCTAATAGAGTTAGAGGGAGAGAGAAAAGCTTTAATAGCTGGGTACTCTAATGTACATTTCTTAGATCTCCCCTTTTCCTATTAGTTACATTGCTTTTGGACATCTTCAGTCCTCTTCATCATGCCTTTCTTCCCCAGGAAACTCATCATTGGGAAAGCTCATTATCCTTCACAACTGAATCTGACTGGTACTCATATCTCATCATGCCCCTTTGATTGGACCCTCTGACTGGAAAGTCAAGGTCGTTATTTCCAGAACCTCTATTTAGGTTCATTGATTGACTGACCACAGTCTTCTCCCCATTTCCCACCAGCTACTTTACCATTGAACTTCTGTGAGTATCTTCCCCTTCTTGCTCCTTTTCAATTTCTTTTTGCATGTTGGAGGACAGGTACTCAGGCACTTGTTGTTACTTATACTTGTATCCCTGGTACTTAGCATAGTGCCTGGCACATAGTATGTACTTAATAAATGGGTTTTGGTTTGGTTTGGTTTTCACTATAACTATCTTACATGAATCTTGCATATTTTATGACAAATGAAAGCAAATCTTACATAAATAAATAAGAAAGAACTTAGACTTGAATAGAATATCTGAAAAGTTTAATATAATATATATCTGACTACTGCTGAATGAGAATAGAGAGTTTTATAGATCTAAATATATGCATATGTCTTTTCCAAATGAAAATGGCACCTTCACAAAAATTCATTTGGTGTTGCGGTGTAAAGAAACTGAAACAAATGCAGAAAAGCAGAAATTAACAAGACATACTCTTACTGACCACAGTACAATGAAATTTATCATCTATAAAGGGCTTTTAATTACAGAATTCAAAATTTAAAAGAAACTGAACAATTTAATCCTAAAAAAATTAATAGATCACAAAACAGATAACAAAAACAACAGATAAATTTCATTTAAAAATGATCACAATAAAGCAACATATCAAAATTTGGGAATAGTGCCCCAAAATTCTTAGAATAAAATTTATATCACTAAATATATTCATCACAAGAAGAAGGAAAGATGTATCAATAAATATGGCATGCAACAAAAAGAAAACTAGAAAAGCAACAAATCAGAAAATTCTAACTAAACACAAAAAGGAAATTCAGAAAATCAAAGAAAAGATTAACAAAATTGAAAGTTAAAACATTGATCTGATAAATAAGATTAGCTTTAAAAGAAAGAAATGAAACATATGAAAGATTAATTTTATTTTTAAAGGAGAGGAAAGCCAAGTTACCAATATCAAAAATGAAAAAACAGTATTTACAGCAAAATAAAAAGAAACAAAGGTTGATAGATGATATATGTATTTTTAAAATACAGAAGTACTCAGATTAACAGAATAAAAAATAAATCTCTGGGGAAAAAAAAAGAACATGCTTCTAAGCAACCCAGGACCAGATGGATTTGAAAGTTAATTTTTTTTCAAATATTCAAAGAAAAATTAATTCCAACATAAGATGTTTATAAAATCAGAAAAAAACATAGATCTTGACAAATTCCTTCTGTGATTCGAATAAAGTTTTCATACCTAAACAAAAGAGAGAAAAGCAAAAAAGAAAACTATAAAGGAAGATACATATTGAATATAAGTTCAAAAATAGTGAATAAAATATTAGGAAAGAGGCTGCAACAACATATTAAAAAGATGATACACTCTGATTTGACTAGATTTATACCAGAAATTCAGGGCTGATAACTTATGAGTTGAACAAATCACTTAATGTTTGCCTCAGTTTCCTCAAACTGTAAAACAGAGATAATAATAACACCTATTTCCCAGTGATGTAAGGATGAAATGAGATAATATTTGTAAGGTGCTTGGCACACAGTCAATGCTATATAAATGGTAACCATTATTATGACTCAAATACATAAGAATATGAGACATTTCCCAATAGACAAGTGATAAAAAGGATACGAATAGGAGATCTCTGAGGAAAAAATACAAGTATCCCAACAACTATATATGAAAGAATGCTTTACAACATTAATAACAAGAAAAATGTAGATTAATACAATTGGGAATTATATATTACACTTATCAATGGGCAAAAAAAATTAAGGGAAAATAGCAATTTTTGCAAGGAATGTGGGAGGACAGGCATACTAACATGCCATTGTTGGGAGCTATAAATTGATATAACTATCTTGGAAAGCAATTTGTAACAAAAAGTCACTGTGTATACCTTTGATTCACAATACCACTAATAGTCAAAAACCCCAAAGGGATCAAAGAAAGGGGGAAAGGCAAATATATTCATAGAAGAATTTTTTGTTGTTACAAAGAACTGGAATATGAAGGGGGGGAATTCATTTGGGAAATGGCTAAACAACTTATGGTATACAGATATAATGTAATATTATAGAATTGTACAATGTGGTACAATAAATAGACATTTATTAAGTGCCTATTATGTGCTAAGCACTGGAATGATAAAATGGAATAACCCACATCCTGGTTAAAATAAATGATGATATGCTATAATTAGGTGAGACTTCATAGAGAAACCTAGAAGTCTAGTATGAACTGATGGGGAATAAAGTAAGCAGAACCAGAAGAACAATTTATATAAGTAGAACATGATAAAGACAGACATTTTTGAATGACTTAAGTACTCTGATGGATACATGACTTCAGAGGAGCAATGATGAAGCATCTCCTAACACAGAAGTGGCAGACTGGAAGTACAAAATGAGACACATTTTTTGATATGGCCAATATATAGATCTATACTAACTTGTCTAAAAAAAGAAAGAAGAAGAGTTGGGGGAGAAGGGATTGGGGAAAAGACTGAAGGGGAATAATATGATAGGAGCAATATCCTATCCCCACTCCCATGTAAATTAGGTTAGTTTTTTTTTTTTTTTCTGAAAAGATATTGGGATCATCCTCGAGACTTGGTTGACTCAGAGGACTAAAGGCTGTTGATATCATTTCCTCATCACTGAGTACAACATAGCCATGAAGATCTCGAAGTGTTCTCTTCAATTTTTCAACTGAATCAACTTGAAGTATCTTCAAAATCTACTCTTATTAAATATCCTTCTCTTGCTATAGTTAAATTTCCTTTAGTAAACCTTTGAATGAATGACTGTAAGTTTCTCATTTTGTTCAAGGATCAAAACCTAAAAAACCAGGGTATTGTCATGAGGCAGACCCTCATGTGAACAGACCCAGAACAAGTAAGCAGTAGTAGATATTGGAAGGAGGAAGAAAAGGGGGAAGGGAGACAAGGAAGGGAGGAAGGAAGGAAGGAAGGAAGGAAGGAAGGAAGGAAGGAAGGAAGGAAGGAAGGAAGGAAGGAAGGAAGGAAGGAAGGAAGGAAGGAAGGAAGGAAGAAGGACAAAGGAATGGAAGGAGGGAGGGCCAATCAAACTTTTTTTTTATTTTTTTTTATTTATTTAATTAACTTTTTACATTCATTTTCACAAATTTTTGGATTCCAAATTTTCTCCCCTTTTATCCCCTCCCCCCCACCCCAATATCCCAAGCACTATAATTTTCCCTATCTCCAATCTGCCTTCTCTTCTGTCATCCCTCCCTTCTCTTGTCTCCATCTTCTCTTTTCTCCTGTAGGGCCAGATGACTTTCTATTCCTCATTAACTGTATGTCTTCTTTCCTAGTTGCAACGACAACACTAAACAGTTGTTCCTAAAACTTTGAGTTCCAAATTCTCCTCATCCCTCCCTCCCCACCCATTCCCTTTGGGACGGCAGGCAATTCAATATAGGCCATATCTGTGTAGTTTTGCAAATGACCTCCCTGACAATAGTGTTGTGTAAGACTAACTGAATTACCATCCCTCCTAACCTGCCCCTCGTTGTTTCTCTTCTGTCTTTTGATCCTATCCCTCCCCAAGTGTTGACTTCAAATTGCTCCCTCCTCCCTTTGCCCTCCCTTCCATCATCCACCCCCCTTGCAATATCTCCTTCTCCCCCCCTTTCTTATACTGTAAGATAGGTTTTCATACCAAAATGAGTGTGCATTTCACTCCTTCGTTTAGTCAAATGTGATGAGGGTAAACTTCTTGTTTTGTTTTTTTTTCTCAGCTCTCCTCTTTTTCCCTCCACTAAAAAAATCTCCTACTTGCCTCTTAAATGACATATAGTTACCCCCTCTTTCCTCCCACTACATTTCTCTCTCACCATTTACCTTAATTTCTCTTAAGGTATGGTCCCATCCTATTCAGTTCACTCTGTGCTCTCTGTCTCTGTATGTGTGTGCATGTGTGTATGTGTGTGCATGTATGTATGTGTGTGCATGCGTGTACATGTGTATGTGTGGTCCCACCAATTACCCATATACTGAAAAGTTTTAAGAGTTAGAAATATTGTCTTTCCCTGTATGAATGTAAACAGTTCACTTCTGGTAAGTCCCTTAATACTTCTCTTTGCTGTTTCCTTTTTCATGCTTCTTCTCATTCTTGTGTTTGAAAGTCAAATTTTCTTTTCAGCTCTGGTCTTTTCATCAAGAATGATTGAAAGTCCTCTGTTTCATTGAAAGACCATATTTTCCCTTGAAGTATTATACTCAGTTTAGCTGGGTAGGTGATTCTTGGTTTGAGTCCTAGTTCCTTTGTCTTCTGGAATATCCTATTCCACGCCCTTTGGTCCCTTAATGTAGAAGCTGCTAGATCTTGAGTTATCCTGATTGTATTTCCATAATACTGGAATTGTTTCTTTCTAGCTGCTTGCAAGATTTTCTCCTTGAACTGGGAGTTCTGGAATTTGGCCACAATGTTCCTAGGAGTTTCTCTTTTTGGATCTCTTTCAGGTGGTGATGGATGGATTCTTTCAATACTTATTTTGCCCTCTGGTTCTAGAATGTCAGGGCAGTTTTCCTTGATAATTTCATGGAAGATGATGTCTAGGCTCTTTTTTTGATCATGAGTTTCAGGTAGACCCATAATTTTTAAATTGTCTCTCCTGGATCTATTTTCCAGGTCAGTTGTTTTTCCCATGAGATATTTCACATTCTCTTCCATTTTTTCATTCTTTTGGTTTTGTTTGGTGATTTCTTGGTTTCTCGTAAAGTCATTAGACTCCATCTGCTCCATTCTAATTTTGAGAGAACTATTAAATTCAGTGAGCTTTTGAGCCTCTTTTTTCCATTTGGCTCATTCTGCTTTTGAAAGCATTCTTCTCCTCATTGGCTTTTTGAACCTCTTTTGCCAACTGAGTGAGCCTATTTTTCAAGGTGTTAATTTCCTCAGCATTTTTTTGGGTCTCCTTTACCAAGGTATTGATCCGTTTTTCATACTTTTCTTGCATCTCTGTCATTTCTCTTCCCAGTTTTAGCTCCACCTGTCTAACTTGCTTTTCAAAATCCTTTTGGAGCTCTTACAAGGCCTGAGCCCACCCTCTACCCCCTGGGGTGTCTGGGGTACTGAGGCCCCGCCCTCCACGTCTTTCCCTGATGGCAAGAATACGTCCTCATCTTCGTCAGATCCGAAGGTCGGGATCATTTGCATTTGTTGGAAAAAACTCTCTATAGTCTTATTTTTCTTCCCTTTTCTAGGCATTTTCCCAGCCAGTTACTTGACTTCTGAGATTCCTTTCCACCCCCGCCTGGATCCGCCCACTTAGTGCTTGGCCTCTGAGATTCAAATGGGCTTTCCTGCGGCAAGCTTTAGTTCTGGCACTGGGGTGGGGGGCAGGGCCGCCTCCCAGGCTCAGTTCCCTCAGGGGCTTTATGCAAAGACTTTCAGGAACGGAGTGGGTGGGGGCGGGGTGGGGGGGGCCGCCTCCTAGGCTCAGTTCCCTCGGGGGCTTTATGCAAAGGTCTTCAGTAATAGAGCGGGGTGGGGGCAGGGCCATCTCCCAGGCTCAGCTCCGTCAGGTTTTACGCAGAAACCTTCCGTAATGCAGATCCTGCCTGCTGCTGGGGGATTCCTGAGTCCTGGGCCTCTGCCGCCTCAGCCACTGCCCACGCCTTTGCCTCCGCCACTTCCTGCCCCCGTCTCTGCCGCCGGCCGCTTCCTCCCAAGGGGGCCCAAGTCATGGAGACGCCCTGCTCCCCCTCTCGTCCAGCCCAGCCTTCTTTCTCACTGACCTGTAGCTTCTGTGGGCGGAGGGACTTTCCCGGCTGCCGGAGCTTCCGTGTCTGAAGCCTGCTCAGGTCAGCTTCTCTGGGGCCGCGGCCAGGGCAGCGCTGGGGGCACGACGGACCCTAGGGACGGGTCTCCAGGGCTCCCTGGAACAGAAATCTCTTCCACTCCGTTTCTGCACACCTTGTATTGACCCAGAAGTTATGGGGGTCTCTTTTTACATTAATTCAATGGGCTTTGGTTTCAGAGCTCGTAAACGTGCATCCTTCTACTCCGCCATCTTGGCTCCACCCCCCCAAACATTTTTTAAATGAAGAACATTTAAATGAAGAGAACATAAGATTCAGAGGAAAACACAGGCAAGCAGTATAACTTTTGGAACTAACATTTTAGAATTTGGCATGTACTTTTATCGGCACCCTCCCCGCAAAAGAAAACTACTTGTCCATAATGAGATTTTCAGTTTCATAAGTAATACTCTTTTTCTGTTGGTTAACTGAGTAAATCAATCAAATAACTCCCATCCTGTTTAAAATAAATGACAACATACTACATACATCTTGATATATTTATTAAGTGAGACTATATATCAATTGTTATTCCTAATCAATAAAGGCCTGGGCACCTCCCTAGGCATGACAGTAAGTCTGTTCAGATTGGCTGAGGGACTTGATCAGACACTCTGGGGCTTGTATAAAACCATCAACCTAGTTGGAAATAAAGCTTTTGAGCAAACGGTGAATCAGGAGAGAGCACTCCAGCATAACCTCTGACAAGGAACCTCTTGTCTTGCACATACATACACGCACACACACACACATGCGTGCGCACACACACACGCACACACGCACGCACACACACACACTCCCCTACTGATAAAGGGCCATTTGAGCTTAAAAAAAGTCAGGAGGATTTTAGAATTCTCATGTTCCCAGTGGTATCCTACAAATTTCCTGAAACAGCCTGACATACTTTTAAGTTTCATCTGCATTATCTTCTCCATCCCTTTCTTAATTCTTGACAATCAACAAAACAATAAAATAAATCAAGCCCTAATTTGTACCATTTGCCAATTTCCTGGGTATATATTGCTCACATCAATAATTTAACAACTGCCTCTCACAGCTCCAGCTCACCCCAGGATGAGGTGAAAATCTTGAGGAGTTGAGAAAAACAACTGCCAGGAATTGTTAATTATCCTTTTGCCATGTGTACTCTCTGCACTTGAACCCATTTTCCCCCTGGAGTTTGTATGTAATGTTAGAGGCTATGTTACAGACTTTTGAGAGTAGTTTTGAACCAACCATCCTTACTATATCATATTAGCAAATTTGTTGCTGTTCAGTCATTTTCAGTCATGTCCAACGCTTAGTGACTCCATTTGTGGTTTTCTTGGCAAAGAAATTGGAGTGATCTACCATTTCCTTCTAGAGCTCATTTTATAGATGAGGAAACTGAGATAAACAATTCTAAGTGACTTGTCCAGGGTCACACAGTTAATAAGTGTTTGAGGTCAGATTTGAACTCAGAAAGAGAAATCTTCCTGACTCCAAGTCCACTACTCTATCCACTGTGCAACATTGCTGCCCCAGCCTAGTAAATGCTCCTTTCTATTTATATCAACCCTCTCATCAATCAACTGATTGATATTCATGAAGGGAGCACCAGTGGGGGCTCATGAGATAATAGCATTAGAAAGACACCCCATTATTCCTTCAAGGGTACTCCTAAAGCCCCGAGGAGCGAGAACATCTCCTCAGTGCAAGCAAAAGTTGGAAAAATCACCCCAAAACATTTTGTTTGCTATATCTATATAAGGAAATGTTCTCTTGGATTTTTTGGTGTAAGGTTCAAAGAAATAAAACTATAGAAATCTGAAATAATTTTTTAAAATTATTAATTTTTTAACAAAATTTTAAAATTAAAAAAACTTAAAATAAATTTAAAACATAAGCAACATAAAGTATAGATAGCTACGTTTTTTCTTCTTTCCTCTCGACTTTTTTTGTGCCTGGATTCAAAGGAAGGACTAGATAAGAGATGGCCAAACACAGCCACAACATTTTCAAATGAAACCCAGCAGCCTGAAAAGGTGTAAAATGTAATTCGGAAATACTTAACAAAATGAATGAAGATAAAATAAAAAGATGGAAAATATTACATTTTAAAACTAAGTCAAAAGGTGGCCTGTAGGAGTCCTCCTGTGTGAATTAGTGGCTCTATTTAAGTTTGACGCCCCAAAAACTTTGATACTAGGAACATGGTATTAGATGCCTTAAACATTTTCTAAGTCTATGCATAATATAGCCCCATTTCTGATGCATTTCTGAGTTATAATTGCAGAGAAACAGATGGGTGCTAGAAGATAATTAGGAAAATGCAACAATTGAAAATACAATCTAACAGAGTTTTTAAATCCCACTGCTTTTATTATCCTACATTAGACTATGTTCATTTTAAACAGTATTTATCAAGTTTGGGGGGGAGGTGGAACAAGCTCTAGTTAAGTGACTCTGGGGTTTCCAGAAACAAAGAAACTAAAACTTATTGATAGTGACCTTTAGATGTTTACTTTATAGCTGCTAATCAAATACAAAGTGTCATTCCGCAGATATGCATAATCAGCTTTATTCCCTTTGCTAATAGAGGAATGAAGCTGTTAGTGTCAAGAAACATTTGAAAAATGTACTGAGTTTTCTCAATAGAGAAGCTCTTCTCATTTTTCAGTTTCCATGAGGTAAGATCATGGAAATAAAGCTTGGAAAAGATTTTATGCCAAAGACACCATTGTGTAAATGGTACCAGTGCAAAACAGGTCTTCAGAGTCCCCAAAGAGATACCCACTTTTAAATGTCTAAGACAGGATCAGTTCAATTCCTTTGTGAGATCGTAGCCTAACTTATTAAATCTCACTGCTCAGAAGTTTGTCCTAGCATGGTGGAAAAGTACTTCCCATGAATTTACTCTATTTCCCTCCTATATTGTCTTAACTACTTACGGGGCTGCTTAGTTGTCAGACTTCTTCCCAGATGTTTTTGTTCACTGCTGCACTTCTACATACAACAAACCTTCCTGTGGTTCTTCTCAGAGCTTCCTTTAACACGAACCACTCCATGCCAGATGTGTCTTGGCCCAATTATGGAAAAAGGAGGTTTTATTTTGGACACCATATATACACTTGAGAAAACCATTTCTAAGACTGCTCTAAGGAGTGGCTTCACTTCATCATACTGGATTTGGAGCAAAATTACAAGAGCTTTACAGTTATAGTTTATCTTTAATTCTGGAGTGTGTGTATATTTAAGATGCCAGATGGTCCACCCCTGGCCACAGACTCCTACCCAGCAAAGGAAAGAAACATAAAGAGAAATAGAAGAACTCCCTTAATTTTTTTCACCAGGTCCAAAAACTACAATCAGCCCTTAAGGGACACATAACGTATCAGAGTCCATGGCAAATCGATCTATACTTCAAAATCAATTCAATTATTATTCATTAAAGGCCTCACAGGCTACCAAAATCATTTCTGAGGTTGGCTTATACTCTGCTGGAGGGAATGAGTCTGTTGCACTAAGTTAAATGTGAACAAGCTGTTTAAGGACCTAGGACAGAAGATCTGGAGCTAACAGGAACCTTGATGCTCATCTCGGCCAAGTCCTTCATTGAAGAGATTTAAGAAATTGAGCACTGAAAGGTAAGGCTACTTACCACTGGTCACATAGGTAGAAAAATTAGGAGAACTTAAATTCAAACCCATCTTCTGGGTCTCTCTTTCCACCACACCAATGGAGGTATTGCTCCTCTCCAGCCCTACATTATAACATTATCAGAGAAGGTACCACACTTTCTCATAATTAATTTTGGACATACAGATAATAGCACAAAAGAGCATTCTTAATGACTTAATTGTAAGCTCCTTGAGGACAGAAACTTTTTGTATTCCCAATGCTTAGTAAAAGCCTGCACATACTAAACACCTAATAAATATTAACTGAATGAATTAACTTAATGTCATTCAGTTGTTTTGTGGTTTGGTTTTTTTTTTTTTTTTGGCTTTTTGTGACCCCATTTGGAATTTTCTTGGAAAAGATGGTGCAGAGGTTTGTCATTTCCTTCTTCAGCCCATTTAACAGATGAGGAAACTGAGTTAAGTGATTTCACACAGCTAGCATCTGAGAATGGATTTGGACTCAAGTCTTTCTGACTTTAGGATGGGCGTGCTATCCACGGTACTGGTGGCCCTGAATGGATATATGTATACAATCATGAAGAATTACTAAATTGCACCAAGTACACAGTATTGTTCAAGGTACTACCTATTACATATGAGATCAAGGTAGCATCTGGGTTACCAAATGGTCAACAACTGAAAAGCTGTTGTTTTTTCAATCTACAAAAGCTGAATTCAAGCAATTATAGTAACAGTAATTCTTTAATGTAGGCAAACTGCCAAATACCTAAAATCTACTGCGGAAAGTGCAACTCCAACAGACTTGGCCACACTGAACAAATGTCAAATACAAGTTTGCCTGAAAGACTCTCTTATGGAACTCACACAAGGCAAACACTCACACGGAGGTCAGAAGAAGCAACACAAAGACACTCTCAAGATCCCTCTAAAGAAATTTGGAATCAATCATATGACATGGGAGACACTGGTACAAGACTGCCCAACGTAGAATGCCCACAACAAAGAAGGGTCTGTGCTCTATGAACAAAGCAGAATTGCAGTAGTTTAAAAGAAACATGAGATGTAAAAATTTAGAGAACCCACTCCAAATGTTCATATGGACCATGTGTGCCCGATCTGAGCCTTCCAAGATCTTATTGGTCTGATCAGTCACAGTCAGATATATTGCACCTTGACTCCAACATAGTGATGTCATTTTGGTTCTCTTCAAGAAGGAAGGAAAATAACCAATCAACCAACTAAGGTAGATAAAGTACTTTTTCCTCAGCACCTCCCCTATGGAGTCATCTGGACTGCTTGGAATGTTCTTTCCCTGATTATGTACCTTTTAAAATACAATCCATCCTTCCAGGTTCTGCTTACATTACACCTTCTCTCAAAAACTCTTGAAAACTCTCTAAAGGGAACTCTGTACTACATTCATAGGGCATATCCCATTCTGACTTATTTTGTATAATTTGTATAAAGGTGTCTTTTCCCCTTTGACAGGTCAAAACAAGATCTTTTAAATTTTTGCAGCCCCTCCATTGCCTAGCAAAGTGATGATAGCTCATATTTTGAGGTACTTAATCCTTTGAGCCATGTAGTGCAATTCAATAATTGAACTATTGCCCATGCTTTACAGAGAAGACTGAGGCTCCAAAAAGATAGCGAGTGTTGAACCAAAGATTAAAGTAACTCTCAAGTCCAATGTTTATTCTATTATACCATGTTCCCTTTTCCATACAAGAACTGCTAAAATAGTAACTGTGGAATAATATGTGGAATGAATATGGAGAAATTAAAGATCAATTTAAAGTAGCATTAATATCTCTCTCTCTCTCTCTCTCACACACACACACACACACACACACCCTCTTCATAGTGAGATCTACTATCTCCAAAGAGAATGAAAAAAATTGACAAATAATGAAAAGTCAATACCAAGTCAATTAGCCCCCAGTTCTGTGGTAGATGGCATGGAGGATACAAGAGAAAGACACATAGTTCCTGCCCTCAGGAAGCTCACAATTTAATTGGAGGAACGAGGGTAACATATATGAAATAATTAGAGAGCAACTTAAGACAATATATCAAGTGCTCAATGGGATGATACAGGTCACAAATGCAATAGGACTGCAGGAGATGAAGAGGTTACCTGAAGTCAAGACAGCTGGTGAGGAAACATGAGCCATGATTTGCAAGATGAAGGAGATTGTGACAGGTAAAGATGGAAAATGGACATTTCAAGCCAGGGGGAGTGTATTGAAGAAAGATTCAGAATTAACAGCTGAGAAGATCAGGAAGTGTTATATTGGGGGCTGTTAGATTAAAGGAAATGAGACTAGCTAGGCAAGGTGGGGAAAAAACTGCGAGAGTGTCAAAAGTGAGGCAGCTGAAGTTCAAGCCTGATGAAATGGCAATGGAGGGGGCATTAGGCTTTTAAATGGAGAATAATCCACCAAAGTAATGGTTTTAGGAAGCCCAACTGTATGGTAGGAAAGGCTAACTTCAAGGGAAATCAGTTACAGAACTGTTGTTAATATTCTAGGCATGAGACAATTAGATTGTACACTAGAGGAGTGTGGGTGAAAATGGAAAAGAAGTGTTGAATCTGAGAGAAATCTTGAAGAAAGAATTCACAAGGCTTGGGAGTAGACTGAACATAGGAGGGGAAAGAAGGGAAGGGTCCAAGAAATGAGTAATATTAAAAAAGAAGTAACTTTAGGGAGAAGAAGAAGGAAGATAGATGGGAAGGAGATGACGAGTTCAGTTGATGATAGACCCCTGAGGAATGTCACATTTTGTCAATAGACTGTAATGAGGCTTAGTACAGAGACCCCTACTAAAGCAAGAAGTGCCAGGCTGGGGAAAAACAAATGCATCAAAGGAAATGCACTGGCTTATTGCCCAGAAGGCCATATAAGACATTAGGTGACCAAAACAATCAATTCAGTAAAAACAGTCTTCCTCCTACATTTCCCACAAAATAAATAAATAAGGCAACCATGGACCGTTAGTCTTTGAACAACAGTCCCTCCTGCATGCCTTCAGAGGCTTTATCCATATGTGTGTGTATATGCTTTTCTTTTCCCCAGAACCCTTTTCTAATTTCTTAGAACTTTGGTTCAGCTACGACTTTTCTCCCTTCCTCAGAAGCTAAAGCCTCTCAGTATTCTACAAAATACTCTTCTTTGCTATAGGGTCTCATCATTGGTATATACCACTGGTCATGTCAGAAATGAAATGACTTGAACCCAGGTCCTTTGACTCCAAAGCCAGGATTCCATATATAACAAAGCGGCCTCAAACAGACGTTATTACGTACCCTACTCAGATCTCATCAGTACTGCCTACACTGACCCAACCAGACAGTTATTTCCAGTTGCCTCATCGTGGCAGTGGAGGTAGGAGTATTCTTGTCTAGCAAATGAGATTTCTTGTCTTCCTCCTCTCCCTTTGGAATAGCCCTTCCAACCTATTCCTTTCTGGGTTACAAATGGTCCAGAAACAACTATGTGGCTATGAATACGATTTTCAAATGATACAATAGTATGAGGTGAGCACAAAGTTAATAGGCTTTTTTGAAGCAGGGGGAAGATGTGGGGGGGGGGGGAGGTGGGAAGAGACTGTGGAACAAGAGGATGCAATACTCAAAGAATCACAGAGGAAAGAAAGAGATCTTTGGAAGACAACACCAATGGGTAGAATTTACGTAATATAGTTGAATGTCAGTACTGCTTGAATATGGCCCATTTACTTTGGTAAGCTTTCATTGGGCTTTTTCCTCACTATTTTCAGGGCTGGTGCTGTGTTACAAATGATGGCTCATTTGTCAAGTGAATGAAACTATTTTCCCCTTGTTTGTTCTTGCTAGCCAATCAGTGAGAGTGGCAGCCCATAAGATGCTTCTTAATGGAGACATTCAAACTCTGAAAGGAAAACACATTAAAGAAGATAGAGGAAAGACCAATGGTATGAAATTGGGCTAAAGACCCCCAAAGGTCCTATCTCCATTTGTAGCTAACAAAATGTCAGAAATTCTATTGGACCCCAAACCATATCATATATATTAAAAGGGGCAAAAATCAATGACAATGCAATGGTGAGGCTCTGAACTGAAATTAACATTACCAACCCAGAGATAACATTGATGGTTTCCAATTCTTTGTCAGAAAATGTTTTCAAGTACATCATCAAGATACAGAGTTTGGATAAGTAGGTAGTGGATTTGCTCTTCTTCAGCAAAATAGGGATCTTGATTCTAATACCTCTTGAGGGATTGTTATGAGGGAAGTGATTTGAAAACCTTAACAGACTTCAAAAATCTGAAACATTATTAAATTACAAAAAAAACAAATTATAATTCATATGATAATGAATTTGGAGCTGAAAAATAACTTTGGAGATCACCTACTCCAACAGCATCATATTACTTATGAGGAAACTGAGGTCCAAAGAAATCAAATGACTTGAACCTATGTTCTTTGACTCCAAAGTCAGGATTCCATATCTAACAAAGCTGCCTCATACTTTATTTTTAACCACAGACTTTTCATAGGTTTTCATGGGGAAAAAAATCAATCTAAGTGGAACTTATGACAAAATTACACAAGACTGAATATTAGAGAAATATGACATCTTCTGCACACCATCCCAGTTATGAACTATTTGTACATACAAAAGAGACAAAGGATCACCCAACATCTTGCTATCCAGAAAGTCATGTGAGGTGAGAAACTCTTCCTGAAGGTTTTGTCATCTGAAAAAAAGATAACTTTCTACACGTGCACTGTAACCGGGTGAGCAGGTTCTGAGAAGTAAAAACAATTTTGTCCTTTTAAAAGGCAAGGATCCCTTCACCACTCATGTTCTTCTACCTAGCCCTTCAGATAAAGCAGAGAACACATCCCTTTTTATCACTGCCTTTTCATTTAGCAAGGCAGAAATATAATGACTCATACTGGAATTTACTCAGACACTGGGACAAACACCACAAATCTTGTGGAGGATGGAATAAGAGAAAAGCCCACGGGATTGTAAATCCCCACAACTGTTCAAACCCTTGACTTAACATCTCATCCAACAGTATAGTGTGCCCCCCTTCCCTCCCTATATCACACAGGGGCATCAGTTCAATAATGACTCAGAGGGAAGAATGCCACCTACTGAATGATCAGCACGCCAAACAAAATGTCTCATGTTTACACACAGTAGCTTATTGTTCAGGATACTGATTTCTGGCTCACTGCTTTACCACATGTCCCCCACCCTTGGGAAAACAATTCTCTCTCCTCCTCTAGCAGTAAGTACCCTAGGGAAACTTCCCTTGTGGAGAGAAGCTGTGTTCTTGAACTGTTTAAAGTTACTTCCTTTCCTGAACAGTGAAGAACTTTACACAGGCTTTTCTGAATGTGCTAAATACTACTTTTGAAAGATAAGATATTAGAACAATTTCTATGGGGAATAAGAACACTGGAGATTATTTACATTGCTCTAATTACTTCGGCACGTTGGGAGATTAGCTTTCAAATGCCACTAGGTTTTCATAGAGAGATTTCAAAACTGAAGAGAAATGAATTCATGTCTTGAGTACTTAGGGTTTGCTATATTTCTCACTGCTGAAGACTGAACTGCAACTAACAGGCAGGGCAGAAGAATTAGCAAACCCACTAATTGTTCTCAAGTTTACACTTGTCTTCCCAAAGGCACTCATCCATTTAATAAAAGCCTCTTACCTTGATTTCAGGCATTAATGAATAAAAACCCCTCATATTTCCACAAGTAAGTTTGAATTTCCCATCTCAAATTTTGAAGGAGAAAGCAAGGCTTAGTCAATACTAATTAGTCAATCTAATAAAAAGCTATAATCACAGCAATGGTCTTTTTAAGTGAATTTTTGGAAAGATAAGCGTTGATTCAAGGACAATTCATGCTAATTGTTTTTCCTCACTTTGAACATTGCTAAGTCTTTCATCTTTAGCTATGATATATTACATTTACCTGAATATTATTATATATCTTTTCTTCCCTAAATTTTAAGGAGATAACATGATAATTTTCTTTAGTTTAAATTCTATCTAGAGAGTTGCTGTGCCTGTCAACAATAGCAAGAGCAGCTTTTTCCTGAAAATAAACAGATTACTTAATTACTATTCACATCTCTTTAATTTATAAACCCTCCTCCTTTGATATTTAAATAAATGCAAAAAGAGAGGAGATAGTCTTTCAGCAAATAGAGTGCAGATGATATCCCATCAAGTTTTCAGCCTACCAAGTGAGAAATCACCTATCAATCAGGCTGTGTTCCTTCCTGAGTTACTACTGTTTTTGTGCTAACAGCGTTGATTCGAAGCTCTCTAGATGCCATTTAGTGGAAAAGAGGCCAGGAGGTGACAGAGCTGTAGCCCAAAATCCAAACTAAAGACTTTCCAAAGTTTTGTTTAAAACTTTTGCAGTGAAAAGACATCGCAGACAAGCAAGAAAATGCCCTTTATAAACCATCTTTTGCCTCAATTTCTTAACTGGGAACAGCCACAGGCGTAAATTAAACATCTTCTGCGTAACAGGCACTGCATACTAAGCACTTTACAAATATTTTCTCATTCCATCCTCACAACAACCCTGGGAGGTAGGCCCTATTATTACCTCCATTTTACAACTGAGGAAACTGAGACAGAGTTGGTTTTTTTTTTAATGACACACAGCTAGTATGTCTGTGAGGGTATATTTGAGGTTGTCCTGATTCTACACCCAGCCTTTTGTCTACTTCTAAGGGAAAATACCTCATTCAAAACTGCTACCACTATGTGTTTGCTGTTGTTGAATCTAAAAGAAGACTCCTTGGGGAGGAGCCAAAATGGCAGAGTAGAAAGACACACATACGCTAGCTCCGAAACCACAGCCTATAAAATATCTGTAAAAAAGAACTCCTAACAAATTCTGGAGTGGTGGATGCCACAGAACAACGGAGTGGAGGAGATTTCTGTTCCAGAGAGACCTGAAAAACTGTCACCAAAGGTCCATTGTGCACAGGACCGGAGCAGAGCCCAGCCTGGCCTTGGCCGAGCAGCACCGAGAGGAGCAGATTCAAGCAGGCTTCAGGGACAGAATCTCCGGCAGCCACAAAGATCCCTCAACCCACAGGCACTACAGGTCAGTGAGAGACCCTATCTGGCCAGCTGAGAGGGGAGCAAGGTGTCTCCATAACTCAGGCCCCCTTGGCAGGAAGCATCGGGGGAAGTAGTGGACAGGAGCTCTAGTCCATTGTTGAAGATCTCCATGAAAACCCCCTGGGGGAACTGAGACCTGTGAGGTAGCCCTGTCCCCACCTGAGCACCACAACTTAATCTCTCACTGAATAGAAGCCCCAACCACGTTGAAAGCCCTGAGGTAGGGGAACAGCATTTGAATCTCAAACCCTAAGTTCTAGCTGGGTGGATCTGGAGGCCAGGTGGGTGTGGAAAGGAATCTCAGAAGTCAAGTAACTGGCTGGGAAAATGCTCAGAAAAGGAAAAAAAAATAAGACCATAGAAGGTTACTTTCTTGGTGAACAGATGTTTCCTTCTTTCCTTTCTGATGAGGAAGAACAATGCTTACCATCAGGGAAAGACATAGAAGTCAAGGCCGCTGTATCCCAAATATCCGAAATAAATATTCAATGGGCTCAGGCCATGGAAGAACTCAAAAAGGATTTTGAAAATCAAGTTAGACAGGTGGAGGAAAAACTGGGAAGAGAAATGACAGAGATGCAAGAAAAGCATGAAAAACGGGTCAATACCTTGCTAAAGGAGACCAAAAAAATGCTGAAGAAAATAACACCTTGAAAAATAGGCTCACTCAATTGGAAAAAGAGGTTCAAAAAGCCAATGAGAAGAAGAATGCTTTCAAAAGCAGAATTAGCCAAATGGAAAAGGAGGTTCAAAAGCTCACTGAAGAAAATAGTTCTCTCAAAATTAGAATGGAACAGATGGAGGCTAATGACTTTATGAGAAACCAAGAAATCATAAAACAAAACCAAAAGAATGAAAAAATGGAAGAGAATGTGAAATATCTCACTGGAAAAACAACTGACCTGGAAAATAGATCCAGGAGAGACAAGTTAAAAATTAGGGGACTACCTGAAAGCCAGGATCAAAAAAAGAGCCTAGACATCATCTTTCATGAAATTATCAAGGAAAACTGCCCTGAGATTCTAGAACCAGAGGGCAAAATAAGTATTCAAGGAATCCACCAATCACCACCTGAAAGAGATCCAAAAAGAGAAACTCCTAGGAACATTGTGGCCAAATGCCAGAATTCCCAGGTCAAGGAGAAAATATTGCAAGCAGCTAGAAAGAAACAATTCCAGTATTATGGAAATACAATCAGGATAACACAAGATCTAGCAGCTTCTACATTAAGGGATCAAAGGGTGTGGAATAGGATATTCCAGAAGTCAAAGGAACCAGGACTAAAACCAAGAATCACCTACCCAGCAAAACTGAGTATAATACTTCAGGGGAAAAAAATTGGTCTTTCAATGAAATAGAGGACTTTCAAGCATTCTTGATGAAAAGACCAGAGCTGAAAAGAAGGTTTGATTTTCAAACACAAGAATGAAGAGAAGCAAGAAAAAGTAAACAGCAAAGAGAAGTCATAAGGGACTTACTAAAGTTGAACTGTTTACATTCCTACATGGAAAGATAATATTTGTAACTCTTGGAACTTTTCAGTATCTAGGTAGTTGGTGGGATTACACACACACTCACACACACACACACACACGCAGAGAGAGAGAGAGAGAGAGAGAGAGAGAACACAGAGTGAATTGAATAGAATGGAATCTATCTTAAAAAATGAAGTTAAGTGATGAGAGAGATGTATTGGGAAGAGATGGGGCAAATTATCTCTCATAGAAGAGGCAGGCAGGAGACTTTTTAGTGGAGAGAAAAAGAGGGGAGCTGAATGAAAAACATGAAGTTTACTCTCATCACATTCAACTAAAGGAAGGAATAAAATGCATACTCATTTGGTATGAAAACCTATCTTACAGTACAGGAAAGTGGGGGAGAAGGGGATAAGCAGGGTGGGGGGGATGATGGAAGGGAGGGCAATGGGAGGAGGGAGCAATTTGAAATCAACACTCTTGGGGAGGGACATGATCAAAAGAGAGAACAGAAGTAATGGGAGGCAGGATAGGAGGGAGGGAAATATAGTTAGTCTTACGCAACACACCTATTATGGAAGTCATTTGCAAAACTACACAGATATGGCCCATATTGAATTGCCTGCCTTCCCAAAGGAAATGGGTGGGGAGGGAGGGATAGGGAGAAGTCGGAACTCAAAGTTTTAGGAACAACCATTGAGTATTGTTCTTGCTACTAGGAAATAAGAAATACAGGTAATAGGGAATAGAAAGTTATCTGGCCCTACAGGACAAAAGAGAAGATGGGGTAAGGGAAAGGAGGGATGATAGAAGAGAGGACAGACTGGTGATAGGGAAAATTAGAATGCTGAGTGTATTGGGGTGGGGGAGGGGACAAATGGGGAGAAAACTTGGAACCTAAAATTTTGTGAAAATGAATGTAAAAAGTTAAATAAATAAATTTATTAATAAATAAATAAAGAAGGCTCCTTAATGATTCTCTGAAACTAGCAACTGACCCCAGAGTTGTGACCATAAACCTCACAGTCTCATTTGGACGGTTCCTTAATAAGTCCTTAGAAGGTGAAGGTTGGACAGGACCTCAGAGAATGTCTAGTTCAAGCTCCTAATTTGACAGATAATAAAACTGAGGTCCAAGAGGTTGACTTACCTTAAGTCTCAGAGTTAGTTGAGATAAGAGAAGTACTTAAGTCTCCTGGTCCAGTGGACAATTTTCCAAGTTGAAAAATGGGCTTAAGGCACTCAGTGGCTACTGTATTTGTGATTAAAGAAAGCACACAAAGATTTGATAACATTTCCAAAATGTCACGGTAGCTAGTGACTTTATCCCCACCTTTCGTCAGAGCTGCCAATTAGTAGCAAAAGAGATGAGACTGAGTTTCACCTCTTCTCCCTTCCCCATGGAAAGTTAATAAAAAGGCAAGGTGGAAGTTTGATTAGGAAGGCAGACAAACAAGAGGTCTGCTTAATTGAAGGTGACAAACTGCAATCCCCAGGACAAGGGAAATCCTGAAAAAGACAAACACTCCTAAAGTGACAAACTGAGGCAGTTAAATGGCAAAGTGGATGGAGCACTGCACCTGAAAACAGGAACGTAAGCTCAAACTTAGCCTCAGACAAGTACTAGCTGTAGGACCCAGGGCAAGTCACTTAACCCTGTTTGCCTCAGTTTTCTCATCTATAAAATGAGCTGGAGAAAGAAATGGCAAACCAATCCAGTATCTTTGTCAAGAAAACCTCAAATGGGGTCACAAAGAATTGAACACAACTAAAAAAAGACCCAACAATTTAACACGGGGCAAGTCACTTAATTTCTGTCTGCATGTGTCCTCATCTGTAAAATAGGTATATTATTAACACCTACTATCCAGGGTTTGGGGGAGCATCAAATGCTATACGTGTGTGTGTGTGTGTATACGTATATATAAATGTGTATATATACAGATATGTGTGTATATACATACACACACACACACACATATATATATATATATATATATATATGAAATTCTGCAAATCTCAAAGTACAATATAAATGCTTATTATGAAGCCAAGTGATACAAGCAGGGATGGGATGATCAAAAACATGAAGGAACCCAGAAACATAACAGAAGAATTATGACAATTTGCACAATAACAATGACCCTAAGTCCACCCTATTAAATGCTGCAAGATTTATAAGTTTCTTTTCTCAAAACTGAGTGCAGCAAGAATTATTATTAACCCAGTTTTATAGTTTCAATTCAATTCAATTCAACAAGTATTCTTTTTAGCTACATTGGCTTGATCCAGGGAAAGAGACTTAAAACAAGGTAGTTTCTTTCTCTCCATATCCTACAACTCTATATTGCAAATTTACAAATCTTTGTGATGAAAGTGTCTATTTTTATAAGCTACAGCATACCACAACCATATCATAAGGTCAACAAAAGATTTTGGAAATTATTTACATGATGGCACATACTTATGTAACTCCCTTCAGTTTGTGAAATGCTCTCCTCCCAACAGTCCTGTGAGTTAAACAGTAGGCAGTAGAATTTTTGTAAATATAATACTAAATCTTTTAAATTATAGATTAATAAATTGGAACTGGAACATCTCTGAGTCACTAAAATAAGATTCAAGTATGAAAAATCTTACAATTTTAAGCTGTATTTGTGAGCAAATTATAATATAAGGATAATATCCTCCAAAAGGGGGGAATTGGTTAGTTCAGTTCGAGCAAGAACTTCAGTGTCTGGTACCTTATCCTGCCAGGTGATCCTCAGAACCTTCCTAAGACAGTGCAAATGGAAGCGATTCAGTTTCCTAGCATGGAATTGGTAGACTGTCCATGGTTCACAAGCATATAACAATGGGGTCAGCACAACGGCTCTATAGACCTTCAATCTTGTAGTTAGTCCAATACGTCTTCTCTCCCCAACTTTTCTTCAGAGCCTCCCAAACACTGACCTAGCTCTGGTAATGTGTACATTATCAATGTGTACATCCCTGGAAAGTACACTACCAAGGCAAGTGAACTTATCCACAGCATTCAAAATTTCTCCATTTATTGTAATTGATGGTTCCATATACGGATGGTGTGGTGGTGGCTA
The DNA here is from genome assembly GCA_023548195.1 of Bettongia penicillata ogilbyi. Lineage (NCBI taxonomy): Eukaryota > Metazoa > Chordata > Mammalia > Diprotodontia > Potoroidae > Bettongia > Bettongia penicillata. Next base: position 7,582,046 of record JAJHZJ010000200.1, read on the forward strand.
GCACCTGTGTTTTTTTGGTGTTAATTATTAGGTCAAAATTAGCACAGGCAGCAGAGAACTGACCCATACTTCGTTGCATCTCAGCTTCAGAGGCTGCATTGAGTGCACAATCATCTGCAAACAGAAAATCATGCACCAACACTGCCTCCACTTTGGTCTTGCCTTGTAACCTTTGCAAACTGAAGAACTTACCATCAGTATGGTGGTTGACCTTGATGCCGTGTTCATCCTCACTGAAAGCATTTGTCAGCATAGCTGAAAACATCATGCTAAAAAGCTAAAAGCACATAGCCTGTTTCACTCCACTGGTGACTGGGAAGGCATGACAGCTTCGTCCATTATCCAGAACCTGGGCAAATACGTCGTCATGATATTTACGTACAATATTGATGAACTTCTCTGGGCAACCAAATTTTGACAAAATTTTCCATAAACCCTCACAATTAACAGTATCAAAGGCCTTGGTCAGATCTACAAATGTTATGTACAGACCGCTGTTCTACTCCTGGCATTTCTCCTGGAGTTGTCTGGCAGCAAACACTATATCATTGTTCCTTGGCCCTTTCTGAAGCCATACTGGCTCTTGGGTATATGACCATCTTCCAGGTGAAGGATCAGCCTATTAAGGAGGATTCTAGCAAAAATTCTGCCAGCAATGACTAACAGAGAGATTCCCCTGTGATTGTTGCAGAACAATCTAATTTTCATCTGTATTTGTGGTTAAATTATAATATAAGGATGATATCCTCCAAAAGGAGGAATTAGACAAACTAACAAGACAAAGATGTAATGTAAAGGTTGTCTAATTAAAGAGAGCAAACATTGTGAGAAAGCACCAGAATTGGACTGTTTTCTATAAGAACTACGTACATGATTGACTCCCAAATGTATCTAGTATTGAAATTCAGCTTGTGATTATGTTTCAGTAGTAAGTTCTCAAAACTGGATTTAGGATTTTTTGTATAACATTGCATTGATAATTATAAAGAGAGTAAAATAAGTTATTGTCTCATTTTTAAAGACAAAGGGGTTCATTTTACAAAATAGACTGATGAATTTTTTTTCAAGATTCTTATATCATATATTGTGTTTAGCTAAACAAAGAGCAACTGGAATTCTCTGGTTTCAGGTTTGGAAAACCAAATTTTACAGATTGTACTAAATTCTATTATCCTGCTACTGGCAGAATTTTTAGCAAATTCGTCTAGGAATCTTCACAAGTGAATTGGAACCACAGAAGCAGAGTCTCCTTCAGAGTTGGCCTGAGAATAAAGCCTATTCCAGAATGTCCTAGAGAAGATATCCAAGGACAGATGATGACTTGGGACATCTGGAACAGAAGACAAAATTTGGAGGGTGATTCTATAGGTAGACTACTAGATTTGGAGTGGGAGAACCTGGGTACAAATCCCAGCTCAGATATTTATTGCCCTTTTAACCTTGGACTAGTCCCTGCTCTGGACCTCAGTTTCCTCAAGTATAACATGAGGGCATTATACTCTAGCCATAAATGGCCTTAGACTGAGAGGCAGAGTGATGTACTTGCATGGGGAAGGGAAAGAGTAGATAAAACCTAGACTTGGTGTATAAAAGTGAGCTATTATTAGATTATAAATTTCTAGAAAGAAGGGAGCTATTTGGATCACAGTCCCAAAGCCTATTTTTATCATGTGAAAGAAGCCACAACTAAGAAATACAACATAGCTGGCCAAGAAAGAACGCTAGGTTCTCCACATTTCAAGAAGTAGATGTGCCTCTTGGCATCAGATTGTGTGCCCATCTGCAAGATTAAACTACGGAAGGTTGCAAAACACATTTCTTAATGTGTTAAAACCTAACCTGGCACTCACCATCCCCCACCATCACCTGCTGCACTAGAAAGAAATGTGATCTCTGTAGGAGCTTAACATTGAACACTGTGAGTGTGCCAAACAGTGATGCAGGAAGGAAACTTAGAGAGGGTTCATACCAACATGCTTCATTTTACAGATGTGCAAATTGAGGACCAGAGAGGTTGACTTGGTCAAGGTCGCACAGGTCCAGAGATTCAAACATAGGTCCTCTGCCTCCAAAGCCAGAGATTCCTGCTCCTGCACTCCTATTACTTCTCATTTAGGCTGTCTTTAAGCATGGCTAACATACCTCTGCCATATCTTCTAAGGTCATTTTGAAATGTTACTCAATAATACCAAGAATCATGGAGCAGGCCCAAGAGTCAAGCATGACACTTCTGAGTTCCCAGGCTTTCAACAACCAGGATCCAACCTGGCCACCACTCCATAACAGTCACCAGAAGCTCCCTGCCCCCTGACTTGCAGGGGAGCCCAAAGCACAGGTTACTGTTTCAGGAAAAGGCATTAAGCAGCTACACATGCTAAGGTGCATTTTATTTTAACACCCCTGACCCTCACTATAACAAAGCCACATTTGGGAACACGGAAGTAAAGTGGGGGCAAAGCATGCCTCTTGGAGGGATGAAGTCCCCTTTCTACAAGCACTAAAAACTTGAGTTTGAGAGAAAACAAGGTTTTGCCAAAGCAAAATTTCTGCTGCTCATCTAAATAAATGCTTTTGTTTCCAAAACCACTTCTCAGGAGTCCTATAAACAACCTTTACTCAAACTGTTAGGATGGCTTTGGAATGACATCCCTACACAATACGAGGAAAATTTATGAATTTAGAAGACAGCCCTCTTTCCTTGCTATTCCCTAAGATACTTCAAACCTTTAATCTCCCTGCAGTCAGATCAAGTAGATAACAAAGTACTGTAAAAATATGATTATGTTATTATCCCACTTTTACCAATAGGAAAACTGAGACAAAAAAAGACACTTGTTGAAGTCACTCAAATTTAGAAGTAAATTGGTACAACTGCAAATGGGATCAAAATATCTTTTTTCTGCAGGTGCTTTTCCTCTGCCTAACCTCCCCAAAATCACCATTTACATCTAGAAGAGACTTTCTAAATCTTCTAGTTCAACCTCATCAATTTAAAATGCGAAAACTGAGGTCCCAAGAAATCACACAGCTAGATAATGTCAGTCAGGAAAAGGTTCACAGAACCATGGAATATTAGAGTTAGAAAGGATCTCAAAACTGGCCTTACTTGACACATAAAGAAACTGAGACCTAGAGCCCAAAGTCATATAACCAGTAAGTATCAGAGGCATAATTTGAGCCCAGATCTTTGGCTCCCAGGCTACCACTCTCTCCACTATTCTCCCAAATTCTAATTCAGTGACACCTTTGCACCAGATTGCCTCAAGCTCATTTTTTTTAACATACGTTCAAGAACAGGTATTTGCATAGATGGATAGACTAACCTCCAATACTGGAAATAGAATGAGCAAAAAAAAAAAAGAGTGAAAGCACTTGCATGTTTTTTTGGGGGGATAAGACTGTCCAAATAAATGCCTTTTCTCTGAAAACAGTTATTCTGGGATATCTGATCACTGGTACAACACCTTTATCGCCTCACATCACTACAGTATTTTTTTTTAACATGTGAAACTGCATAATATATTACACTCTAATATCTCTCTGCTCCAAATGCAGTAGAAAAACACCTACGTAGCATAAATCATACCTGACAGCACATTAGGTCTTTTAAATAATGCCATGAACACCAAGAGAAGCTTCTGGGGGCCCATTTTTCATGTTGTCTTGACTCTAGTTAAAGCTGGAGTACCTGGTTCCTGTTCCTTGAACCCCCTTCCATTATACACATCACCTGTCTGCACATCAGCTGTATACACAAGGCCTCTGAGGCACCAAGGGTAATGCAGACTTCCTTAGAAATGAGAATGACCTACCCTTCCCCAGTTTTGACACAGTTGCATAAAAGCAGCACCAGCTGGACAATACTACTACAAATGGGATAAAAATCTCTTTTTCTGCAGGTGCTGTCTTTCTGACCTAGAGCCTTTCTGGTACCTGATATCTTGCATGTTTAATGTAGAAGGGAGTTTAGCAATCCCATATTCTCATTCCTTCATTTTATCAATGAGGAAATTGATTCTCAGAAGCATAAAGTAATTGCTACCCAGTACAATCTTCTACAAGATCTCCTTTTGGTATTTTCAGACACAACTACACATACATGTTAGGAGCACATGCCTTCTTACTAGCTATTCACTCATTATATTTCCCAATTTCATCCCATAAATGTCATTGTCTTCAGACAGGTCACAGGAGAGCAACATCTCTGTCTGCCTCGCCATCGTAAAAAGACAGACCCATCGGGAGGAAAGGGAGTGAGTCTCACCTCATCATAAGTGTCTGTCTTTCAATACAGATGCTGCAGGGCATTGAATGATCTGTGGTTTTCTTGTTGATGTTTGGCACAAGGGGTACTCAAAAGTTATTGCATATTAACTAATAATTCCATTCAAGTCATCTCCCTAGACTTGATTACAGGGAAAATCACTTCTTCACAGACTATACCCATTCTTGTTACCATGAGATCTCCCATGTACAAGCATGAACCCCTTTTCTAAACACCCTCAGGCTTAGCATTAAATTCCCAGGTGTATCATTCCCATGTAAATCTAACACTTCCTTGATCATGTTTTCCATCTTGTCGGCCTGTTAATCCTAATATGTCATCTTCCTATAAGAATTCTTTCCCTGCGCTGCTCTCCAGCATCTCCAATGAACAAGGGAGGAAAAAGATTCTCTAAGAGATGACTTCAAAGCTTACCATTTATGTCTTTTTCTCCTCCCCAGATCCCTTAAAAAATAGCACATGCAGGCTGAATTGTAAGTGGTTCATTTTGGTAGTGTCAGGTGTTATAGGCAATCAGATGTGGGCTTTGTATTGGCAGGTATTATGTTCTGTGGGTTGGTCTGAAATGTTATGGGCTGCAAAGAATGAATTTGCCACTTTTCTTGATGATTAGGTTGTAATTCAAGGGCAGTTGACCTTGGCATAAGGGAATTAGCTGTTTCTTTTTTTTTCTGACTGGAATCTTTAAGCAGAAGGGGAAAATTTGGCTTTTCAACCCTGCCACAATGGGAAATATGAAGCATCTTCTTTCCCATGGGCCATAGGCAAGAATCAATTTATCATATGAGGCCAATTCTAAGGCTTTGCAGGATTCTGGATTCACACAAACACCAAGGGATAGAGATAAGTGGGTCTGGGAAGTGACTTCTTTGCTAGAATGCATGAACTGCAAGGGATGGGATGCAATCAGAATCGAAACTCTTTACCTGAGGGCAGATGACAAGCCTGTGTGTTTCTGTAAATCTTTGGAGCAAAGCTGGGGACCCGTGGGTATGTAACAATGTAACAATGACTGACAAGCAAGTTAGTTTCACTGAGCTGCTTTTTTGGTTTTCCTCTACTTAAAAGAAAAAAATCTTTGCACAAGGAATTGTTTAGGCAGCTAGGTGGTACAGTGGGGTTGAGTGCAGGCTGGTATCAGGAAGAGTCATCTTGAGTTTAAATTTGGCCTTTAGACATTTACTTAGCTGTGCAACCCTGGGTAAGTTACTTTACCCTGTTTATTACTAACCTATAAAATGAGCTAGAGAAGGAAATGGCAAACCACTCCAGTATCTTTGCCAAGAAAACTCCAAAATAGGGTTACAAAGAGTCAGAAATGACTGAAAAGGAATGAACAACCACAAACAAGAAATGGGAAGGGGAATGGAGAAGACTATATGCAAAGACATCAATAAAAGGCAAAAAAAAATCTTAAAAGACCTACTCAATATGCTGGAGCTCTTTCTCTGGTTCTCGTAGTATATTGTGGCTGCCCAACATTCAGGCTCCCCAGTTACAATTCTCCGCTTGTTCCATGTCTAGCTAACCTCCTCTTCTCCATCATCCACATTTTTGATGATGCTAGTTCTACCCTCTTTTCCTACAGTAAAAGCTACTGGCATTAGGCTTTTTCTGGGGAGTATCGTAATCCAAGTGAAGGGATCCAAAGAATTAGTTCCAAAGAATCTGCCCTCTGGAGACAGAGTGGATGGGAAGTGGACAGCCTGCATCATCATTGGAGGAGAAAGAATACATTCTCAGTTCTAATTTGAAAAAAGATTTGATTGGAAGTCAAGTCATTGGCTGGGAAAATGCTCAGCAAAGGGAAAAAAAATAAGACCATAGAAGGTTACTTTCTTGGTGAACAGATATCTCCTCCCTTCCCTTCTGATGAGGAAGAACAATGCTTACCATCAGGGAAAGACATAGAAGTCAAGGCTTCTGTATCCCAAACATCAGGCCACGGAAGAGCTCAAAAAGGATTTTGAAAATCAAGTTAGACAGGTGGAGGAAAAACTGGGAAGAGAAAGGAGAGAGATGCAAGAAAAGCATGAAAAACGGGTCAATACCTTGCTAAAGGAGACCCAAAAAAATGCTGAAGAAAATAATACCTTGAAAAATAGGCTCACTCAATTGGAAAAAGAGGTTCAAAAAGCCAATGAGAAGAAGAATGCTTTCAAAAGCAGAATTAGCCAAATGGAAAAGGAGGTTCAAAAGCTCACTGAAGAAAGTAGTTCTCTCAAAATTAGAATGGAACAGATGGAGGCTAATGACTTTATGAGAAACCAAGAAATCATAAAACAAAACCAAAAGAATGAAAAAATGGAAGAGAATGTGAAATATCTCACTGGAAAAACAACTGACCTGGAAAATAGATCCAGGAGAGACAAGTTAAAAATTAGGGGACTACCTGAAAGCCAGGATCAAAAAAAGAGCCTAGACATCATCTTTCATGAAATTATCAAGGAAAACTGCCCTGAGATTCTAGAACCAGAGGGCAAAATAAGTATTCAAGGAATCCACCAATCACCACCTGAAAGAGATCCAAAAAGAGAAACTCCTAGGAACATTGTGGCCAAATGCCAGAATTCCCAGGTCAAGGAGAAAATATTGCAAGCAGCTAGAAAGAAACAATTCCAGTATTATGGAAATACAATCAGGATAACACAAGATCTAGCAGCTTCTACATTAAGGGATCAAAGGGTGTGGAATAGGATATTCCAGAAGTCAAAGGAACCAGGACTAAAACCAAGAATCACCTACCCAGCAAAACTGAGTATAATACTTCAGGGGAAAAAAATTGGTCTTTCAATGAAATAGAGGACTTTCAAGCATTCTTGATGAAAAGACCAGAGCTGAAAAGAAGGTTTGATTTTCAAACACAAGAATGAAGAGAACCAAGAAAAAGTAAACAGCAAAGAGAAGTCATAAGGGACTTACTAAAGTTGAACTGTTTACATTCCTACATGGAAAGATAATATTTGTAACTCTTGGAACTTTTCAGTATCTGGGTAGTTGGTGGGATTACACACACACACTCACACACACACACACACACACGCAGAGAGAGAGAGAGAGAGAGAACACAGAGTGAATTGAATAGAATGGAATCTATCTTAAAAAATGAAGTTAAGTGATGAGAGAGATGTATTGGGAAGAGATGGGGCAAATTATCTCTCATAGAAGAGGCAGGCAGGAGACTTTTTAGTGGAGAGAAAAAGAGGGGAGCTGAGAGAAAAACGAGAAGTTTACTCTCATCACATTCAACTAAAGGAAGGAATAAAATGCACACTCATTTTGGTATGAAAACCTACTTTACAATACAGGAAAGTGGGGGAGAAGGGGATAAGCAGGGTGGGGGGGATGATGGAAGGGAGGGCAATGGGAGGAGGGAGCAATTTGAAGTCAATACTTTTAGGAAAGGACAGGAACAAAAGAGAGAATAGAAGCAATGGGGGGGAAGGATAGGAGGGAGGGAAATACAGTTAGTCTTACACAACACACCTATTATGGAAGTCATTTGCAAAACTACACAGATATGGCCTATATTGAATTGCCTGCCTTCCCAAAGGAAATGGGTGGGAAGGGAGGGATAGGGAGAAGTTGGAACTCAAAGTTTTAGGAACAACTATTGAGTATTGTTCTTGCTACTTGGAAATAAGAAATACAGGTAATGGGGAATAGAAAGTTATCTGGCCCTACAGGGCAAAGAGATGGGGACAAGGGAAGGAAGGGATGATAGAAGGGAGGGCAGATTGGTGACAGAGGAAATTAGAATGCTCAGTGTATTGGGGTGGGGGGAGGAGACAAATGGGGAGAAGCCAAATTGGAAGCCAAAATTTTGTGAAAATGAAGTAAAAAGTTAAAAAAATAAATTTATTATTAAAAAAAAAAAAAAAGAAAATAAGATTTGATCCTCAAATACAATCTTTAGGTACAATTGACCCAGAGCACCACTTTTCTTCTCCAGCTATGAAATTCTACAACATTGACAGCTACTCTCTGCTCTGACTAGCCCTGAACCTACTTTCTTTCCCTGCCATGTTATGATGATGCAATCAGTTCTTACCACTTCGGAGATGGCTGTGACCAAGAATAGGCAGAGGTCAAACCTGGCCTGGGAACATTTTGAATACATATATATATATACACGTACATATATATTCAAAATATGCATATATGTGACTGTGCCTTATTTGATGTGAAAACAAAGAGATAATATATTTTCAACATAGGTATATGTTTTAAAATACATGTTTATATATTAAAAATGCATTTATTTTGCATATATTTAATATATTCCTGTATTATGCTTAATATGTATTTATTATATATTTCTATATAATTTTATGTATTTATATATAATTTACATCCACATAGATCTATATTTTATATTATATGTAATTTAAATATATAATGTATAATTTATAATATATTTATAATTTATATAATATGTAGTATAATTTATGTAATATATAACATAATATATTTATAATTTTAAAATATATAATTTATATAATGTAAATACAGTATATTTATATATTTTTATATTTCTAAACATATTTATTTATATATTTAATATTTATTTTGTATATAATTAATATATGTATATATTAAATATTCAGCATGCATTTATTTTTATATATTAATATATTCTTAATATAGAGAATATGTTTTTAAATGTTGCTTTTATTTTTCAGTCATATCCAACTCTCTGTGATTCCATTTGGTATTTTCTTGGCAAAGATACTGGAGTACTTTACCATTTTCTTCTCCAGCTCATTTTATAGATGAGGAAAATGAGGCAAATAGAGTAAAGTGACTTACCCAGGGTCACACAGCTAAGAGTCTGAGGCCATATTTGAACTTAGGTCTTCCTGACTTCAGTCTCTGCACTCTACCCATTGAGTCATATAGCTGCCTATATTTTAAAATATAGTATAATATATTCTTTATATTATAATATATTCTATTCATACATATTTTTAAATGCCACCTCTTTGTCTCAGAATCAAACAAGTTGCTGGTTTATGCCTCTGCAGAAAACTAAATGTCTAAAACAAAACATATTGAAGGATAAAGAGAAATCTTAGCGTATTTAAGTCTGACTCTCCTTAATAATATTTTTCTTTTCCCTTCTAATGGTCACTTGATGACCATTCCATTATTTAAATGTACCAGCTTCAAAAAGAAACATCAGGGGAACATTGGAATCATTCTCTCCAGCGCTCCCACATGCACAAATGCTTTAAACAATTAGGAGAAAGAGGGGAACATGGATTGGGGAGGGAAGGAGAAGATTCCATTTGTTCAGGGCTCAGCACTGGAAAATAGATGGAGGAAACAGATTGTTTCTTTTAGGCAGAAGTGTCTGAATTGTCCTCCTTACTGCCAAGGTTTCATACTAAAGTTTGACCTGAACTTCATCGTGTTTTGTCACCCTGTGAGTGACAGTTCTGATGTTCCAGGTGTTTCCTAGAACACTTATTGCTATTCTTAGGCACTAGAGCATAAAGATTCCCCCCAGATCATTTTATCAACCTCTAGTTACTCCCATCCCTCTCTGTGTCTTCTGTTAATTCCGTACAACAGATGTTAGTACATATGAGATGGGATAAATGCCTTCCTTTAAATCAGGCAACAAATGCTTGGTTTTCATTCATTCCACTCTTAGTTAAGAGTTGCCTTTGCAACCCCCAAAATGCTATTCCTCCTTGTCCATGAGTGGAAAATGTAGGTAAAAATTTTTTAAATTATTTTTATTTACATTTTCTGTTTCATACATCACCATAGCATCCCATGTATCCATCCCTCTCCCCCTCCTACAGAGCTATCCCACATGATGAATAGTGGTTTGGGCTTTTTGAGAGAAGGAAAAAAGGTCAGTACAACTGATTGATACAGTGAGAAAGTCCAAAAACAACATAAATTAAAATTAATAAAACTTCAATTGCTTCCTAGTCATGTAGCCCACATCATCACTAACGTAACATGAAGTTGCCACCTAATACATATATCTTCCAAGAACAGATAAGAGTTCTCTTTGTGACCTGTGGATGAGTACTGTGCATGTGCAAGCGAGGAGGCACTGGGGCTGATCTCTGGGTCAGCCTTTTGCATATTTTATTGTGTTTGAAATTGTTCATAATAATTGTTTGTTGTTTGTTCATAACACTTTCATTTAAATTAAGACACACATAAGAGAGGAAGGGTAGACACAAGACAAGAGAAAGGTGAAGACAGAGAAAATCCTCCACGCATTTACATTTCCTTTTAGAGCTTAATTAGGTCATGGGAATCAGTAGAAAAATGAAACATAAAATTGTGGTACAAACTCATGCCACACAAACTTGGAAGGTCCCTCTGGCAATTCTGTTAGTCTGTTCTTATCAACATCTTATCTCATTCTCAACAGCCAACAGCTAACAGTTCCAAACACACTTTTCTCCTTCTGAATTTCTCCCAGGGATACCAACCTCAGTCCTGACCTCCACAAGGAGAGCAAATGGTCTACCAATTCTACTCCACTGCAGCCCACTTGGCCTGACCACTCCCAGTTTCCCTGCTCCATTCCTCAAGCTTCAGGCTATCACCACCCTATGTCTCTACCTTCCCTCCTATCTTCATTAAGGCTAAAAACTCTCTGCCTTGCCCACTGACCTGTTCCCTCCTGACTCCTCCGGATACAGCTCCAACTATTTATTCCCTCTCTTCCAAACCAAACTTGACTATGCCACGCATAAGTCTCTCCAATCCAAAGCAAAGCCTTTCCTTGAGCCTTCTACCACCCTCCCCCAAAGTCTCATCTGTTTCCTCCCCTTCCTTGCTGAGGTGTCTATATCTGATTTCACCACTTGTGTGATGCCACCCCTTGAGTCTTTTCATCCCCTTGTTCTCCTCACCCCAGCCATTTTACAGAAACTTCCTTATCAAAAGGATCTCTAATCACTCCAAAAGGAGTTTGGCCTATCAATGTATACAAGAAATATCAATTCAAGGGTTCTTTTTGTGTTGTGGTCCCCTTTGACAGCCTAAGAAAATCTATAGAACTCTTCTTAAAATAATATTTTTAATAGTATAAAAGAAAATACATAAGATTACAAGGGAAATCAAATATACTAAAATTATCAAAAATGTTTTCAATTTAAAAATTCACATATCCCAGATTAATAACTTCGTTACATGGCCAAAGAATGTTATTACCCAGGGTTTAATATGCACAGTGCCTGGTACATAGTAAGGGCTAAGGAACTGCTTTCTGACTGGTAGGCTAAAATATGAAGGATATCCTATAGAGTTTGTGTAACAGTTTGTATATATAGGACATAATATAGATATTAGGGTCAAGTTTAAAAGGAGGAGGGCAGATGTGTGTGTGTGTGGTGTGACTCAGAGAGAGAGAGATAGAGAGACAGAGACAGAGAGAGAGACAGAAACAGAGAGAGAGAGAGAGAGAGAGAGAGAGAGAGAGAGAGAAGGGAAGAGAACAGAGAGAGACTCCCCAGTCTCAAGCAAGAGGAAATTCCCAGAAGTCTCTAATAACCTCTAATAAAGCAGGTTAAGACATGGTTAAGGTTCCCAAGCTCTTTAAGATGTCTTCTTCCCATCTTTCTCTTTTCCTCCTGGAACCACTGAAGAGAATCTGTTATCCTGCGTGAACTCTCTCAAAGCTAGAAGTCCTGCCTAAAATCTTTACTGTACCACATTCTTGTCAACTTCCCCCACCCCCAAAGGAAGGCACAAAGCATCAAATAATTATTCTCCACCAATGATGAGAGTTTCATGCAGAAGAGTTTGAGTCTGGGTTACATGAAGGATCTTTATAATCCATAATCACTTGGAAAATGTAATAAGTGAATCTTAGCAGTTTAGAATTGGAAAGGACTATAGAGATTGTCTAACCAAATTTCATAGGATCATAGACTTAGAGCTCTAAGGGGCATCAGGAGTCATCTAACATAGGTGATTTTTATGATATATAATATTATTTTATATGTTAGAAAACTGAGGCTCACACAGCTTAAGTTGTTTCCCCATTGTTGTGGTAGTTGCTGTTCAGTTGTTTACTCATGTCTGATGCTTCATGATTCTATTTCTTGGCATAGATACTGGAGTGATTTGCCATTCCCTTCTTCAGCTCATTTTACAAGTGAGGAAATTGAAGCAAACAGGATTAAGTGACTTGCCCTGGGTCACACAGCTAATAAGTGTCTGAGGCTAGATTGGAACTAGATGAGTCTTCCTCCTTCAGGCCCAGGATTCCATCCACTGTGCCACCATCTTCCCCATAGTTCCACAAAAATTCTATACTATCTCACATTTCCCTTAATTATTTTTTATCAACAGGCACTGCGACCATGCTTCTACATTCTGTGTGAAGTAGATAATTCAGGCTCCAAACTCCTACATTTTTACCTAAACAGCAGTAAAATTTCATGTAGATACAATTTATTTAGAATTCGTGACAATTAAATTAGCCTTGGTCTGAAGTTTCCCTTAATATTATTTATGGAAAAAAATGTTTTTACTAAGTAAGTAAATAGAAAAAACAATCAAAGAAGGAAATATTTAAGCTACTAAAGAGACTATTTCTGAACACTTTAACAGTAGCCTGAAAAAAGGTGTTCTAATTCTTAATGAATCTTTTCTGAGTCATATAGCAAGCCCAGATATCTAGTTGACAATAGTTTGCTAGCATTTTGTTTGATCTGCTAAAAAAAAAGTATAATAAAACTACTTAAGGCCATTGTTAAGGGGAATCATCACAGTGTCAGGTCAGCAAGTATTTTTATTAAGTGCCTACTGTGTGTCAGGCAACTATGCTAAATGTCTACCTTCTTACCTCCACCGCCAATGCTCTTACTCAGAAGAAAGCTGGTCAAAGTGAACATTAAAGGAAGCCCCATGTCCTCCTTTCTCATCCTGCCCCCAAGGCAGTGATGGCTCTCCCATTTCTCTCTCAGAATACTTGATATACCTGTTACTTGTTTAACTATACTGATTTGTACATGTTATGCCACATCTGCAGAAATGCAAGAACCATGAGCCATTATATCTTTGTTTCTTTCCAAAGATGAACATAACACATGGCATAACAATGATAGGATCTTAAAAATGTTTGTTTAATGGATGTCCAGGTGGCATTCCCATTTGGTGATGGAGAGAAGAGTTCACAGCAAATGTACTGAACACATGCGGAGGAATTGTGAGTGTATGTAAATGGGGGAAGCAGTGTTTGCTAATAGCAATGAATTAAGCTAACTTTTTCCCTCATTGGCTATTTTCTTGAGTTTATTGACCAGAAGTTCAGGTATTCTTCATAATCTGGGGAAGCAGATCTCAATATGCAATATCTTCAGAAAGGCTGTGTTTACATTCTAAATGTTTAGCAATTCAGTTTGGGATCAGGCAAAGAGGAATTATTATCCGGATAAATGGTTCAATTTTTCATGGAGACTGAGAACATCTTGCTTTGGGTTCAATAACAACTTAGAATCAAGGAGGATAAGGTAGAGTTATCTATAGGCAGAAAGCTACACTCACCTATTTCCACTGAAGAATAACTTAGTTCCTTAGCCAAAACTTTTTAAAACCTGGCTTCAGTCCATTTTTTTCTTTCTTCTCTGTGAAAGTCATTTGAGAAAATTCTATTCTGGAGTTAGGAGTGAAAACGATTGAAACATATATTTTACATTGAAGTAATATAGCTGCTTTTGGCTCACAGTAACCAACATAACTCAAAACGTATTCAAAACACGTTTTGATGTTTAGTACAAAACTCAGACCTCCTTAAGGAATCACTGTCTAACTAGGGTTTAAGGGGGAATACATGGGTTTTGAGTTATAAAGACCTGGGGCAATCACTTCTGAGTAGATGCAATCAGTCTAATATTTTAGCAAGACCTCACTGTTATTACAAATAATAAAAATGTTTGATATTATTTTACAGTTCTATAAATAATTTTAAAATAAACATTTTGCCATTAGAGTCCTTAGTACTGCTGAGGGGGGAAAAACCTTTCTTCACTGCTTTATGATCTAAATTAAACCATCAAGATGAGTCACAATTTCCACTGGCGAGAGGTAATTAACATTTTATTTCAAGTACAGCAGGGGAGGGGCTAAAAGGGAAAGAAAATTAAAATCAATATTTACCTGAACTTTGTACCAGGATCCAAACTTTACACTTTTCAGGAGGCTTTGAAATGTGGTTACAGTTTTTAATGCCTTATCCCACTTCCTATACTTGTTCCAGTACCAGTCCTTGGCCTTAAACACTGGTCACCAAGACTACCCCCAGTCAGCCTTTTCAAGGACAATTGATTTTGTGATCTACAAACATGTTTCCCTATCCATGGGGCAGGTCTCTCATTTTTTGTATGAGATAGTTTAACCCAGGGGTGGAGAACCTGTAGCATCAAGGCCACATATGTCCCTCTAGATCCTCAAGTGTGGTCCTTTGACTGAGTTGAGTCCAACGTATACACCTGATTAGAGGTCATGTTCTAGGTTTAGCTAAACCCCAAGAGTCTCTTTCAGCTATAGAATTCTAAGTCTCCTTAAATTTAAGTTTCTCTAGCGTTGCTTCTTAGGAATCTGCATTCCAGGAGAGGATACATGCTATATATCTCCACATTTAAGTTTCTATGTGTTTGTGTATAAGCCTATGTCCTAAAATTCTCTTTTAGGAAAAAAGGTTTTCCTCAGGCAAGGCATGAAACCTCTTTAAGCCTCTAAAACCCTATTTCAGTTCTCATCAACTGGTTATCACTTAATACCAAATCGTTGAAAAAACCATGTGCCAAATGATAATGAAACACCCAAAGTAGCCCCCTACTATTCTGCACAATTTAAAAGTGAACTAACTTGCCTCTAATAGGAAGAATTCCCACTGCTAACCACTGAAGAACTATTACTAATAGAGATGAGTCAAGAACACAGCCAATGTGCTTTCTATTAAAGAAAAGAATTCTTACTAAGATAAATACTCCTTAAATTGCTGCACTCCAAGATTCTCCAAACAAGGCTGGCTTACCATCCATACGAAGGCCTAGCGGTAATCAGCTGAGCAGACTTAATAAGCTAGGTTGAAAGCAATGGTGCGTGTGTGTGTGTGTGTGTGCGTGTATGTGTGTGTGTGTCTGTCTGTCTGTGTGTGTGTATGTGTCTATGTATGTGTGTGTATGTGTGTGTGTGTCTGTCTGTGTGTCTGTGTGTGTCTATGTATATGTCTATGTGTGTGTAAGTTCAACAAAAGTCTTATGGGCCCTCACTCTGCTGTCCCTGTTCCAATAGTCAGCCTGATGGATGAAAGCAGAAGGTAATCTTCCACCTTCCCATCAGCCTCCTCCAGCTGTGTTACAACCTGAGCCCAGGTCACTAAGCAGGGACAGCATCCACTACTGGCATAAATTACATTAACTGCACAGGGGCATGCGTGTGGAGTAAAAGACAGCACACATCTAATTGGCTGTGTAAGTCTGATGAAGCACCTTGCTTCTTAACTCTCCTTTTCCTGACACGGTGTGGTATGGTGAAAAAAATGCTGGCTTGGGAAAAAGAGGTGCTCAGTTCAAATGGTGCCTTCAACATCTTTCAGTCATTTTGAAGTCGTGTCTGATTTTTCATGACCCCATTTAGGGTCTTCTTGGAAAAGATACTGGAGGGTTTTGGCTTTTCCTTCTCCAGCTCATTTTACAGATGAGGAAACTGAGGCTGACAGGGTTAAGTGACTTGCCCAGGGTCACATTGCTAGTAAATGTCTGAGGCCACTGCTGTTACTCGAACTTTGTGCCAGGATCCAAACTTCACACTTTGCTTTTGAACTGTGGTTATAGTTTTTTAATGTCTTATAGAACCTCCAAGCCTTGTCCTAGTACCAGTCCTTGGCCTTCTCTAAGAGGACCAGTGACAACTGGTGATGTCCTGACTTGCAAGTCATTTGGATTTAAGTGAGGCATGAGTGTGCAAAGTCACCAGCCTTACTTGTCTGCTCCAGCGGCAAGATATACATCAGGATGACTGACGACAGCCTGGGACGCAGTGGGAAGCCTTGGCATTTGTATGCTATTTTCTAAAGCCATACCGAACTCAGGAAGATGAGTCTTCCCGAATCTAGGCCCAGTCCTTTGTGCATCATGGCACCACGTAGCTCCCCTGCTTATTACTCATTTCACCTTAAGTCACTTAAAACTCCTCGGGTCTCAGTTTCCTCATCTGAAAAACAGAAGTGTTGGTTGGGCGAGGCAGACTCTGAAATCCTTTCAAGTTCTACATCTATGATCCTCCTCTTGGCACAGGTAGCTATTCATTTACCTTAATCAAATATAAGCCACAGATAGAAATGGTGGATTCTCTCAGATCTTAACATCAATAAGGTTTCCATCTGTCATCAGTTATTTTTATGCTAGCAGACTATGGGAAGGAAAAAAATATTTTTTAACAGAACCATAAACTGTACAGACATCTTTAAATACTCTCTGTAGTGCTATCCAGCAAGGGGACAAACACAAAAAGGAGACACATCCTTTGCTCTATGAAGGGTATAGGCTTGGGCTACTAGAAAACAAGAGCAGTCTGGTTATTTTCCACACAACTAAAAGATAATAACCTCCATGCACAAATGAATCCTGGGCTTTACAAACTTGTCAGAAGCATCAAAAGGCATTGGAGTAAACCGCAGCCGGTGGTTGTTTTATCCTCCACTTTGAAAGCTGCAGAGAGAAATAGAAGCACCAATTTCTGAACACCGTGGAAGCATCGTCCCTTGTTACACTTCCTCATCTTTCCTTGTATTGGACTTGTTTTCCAAGCAGAGGGTTCAGAGAACTGATCTTGAGGGTGGGGTCCTTCCCTGTGGCTGGTCACGGAATCTTAGGATTAGAAACAACCTTCAGAAATTACCTTTTTGATTACTTCTGCTAAGACTTCCCTAAATGAATCCCCAGCAAATGAGCAGTAGGAGATCTCAGTCTCTATGCTGACTTCCAAGTGTCTAAGAAACTCCCTTTTGGGAAATTCTCATCTTTAAACCAAGGAAAAATGGTATCAGCATAAGGCTTCGCCTTTACAGTCAGAAGCATTTTTTGGATATTGCTGCTTAGTGTGCCAACCACCAACTGCTAGGCACAATCCAGCTTTTCTTTTCTGGGGGAAATGCATCCAGGAAGAAGGAGAGAAGGAAATAAATCTAGAAGCACTAACCAGTTGCTGACCTTCAGATTTCCATTTCTTTTCATACTGCCCAGATTTAAAGGTAAGTGCCTTTGATAACATGCCATTTTGACATCTGGATGCATAGGCCCATAGATGATTATAGCTCTATGTCATTCAACAAAATCACATCACATACCACTCAAGCAGAAAACTAGATTTAGAAAGGTTTTTTAGAGTGAAAATTGTGGCAGTAAAGTATGTTAAAAAGTTGATTCTAATCAACTTTGTTTGAAATAGAAGAAGGAACATGCGCATCATGGGTTTAATACATTTCTGGAAATTCTTGAATCATGGAATTTTAGGGCTGAAAGGACATTTAAGAGATCATATAGTCCAAGAAATAGGTCCAATCCATTCAATTTACAGTCAAGAAAACTGAGGTATAAGAAAGAGATGTTTCTATCCCTAATTCTGAAATTGTCTTGTCATAAAATCATGAGACTTTCTCTTTAATAGAAAAGACAGAAGAGGAGGAGAAAGAGAAGAAGGAGAATAAGAAAGACGAGGAGGAGGAGAGGAAGAATAAGAAAGAGAAGAGGAAGAAGAAAAGGAAGAAAAAGGAGGAGAAGTAGAGGTAGAAGAAGGAGAAGGAGAAGAAATGGAATAAGTATTTATTAAACATCTACTATGTGTCAGGCATATAGGGCTAAACTATACAAATATATCTTATAACTAGCACTTGTATAGTACTTTGAGGTTTGCAAAAAGTGGGTGTATGTTGCTGTTCAAGTCATGTTTTAGTCATATGTGACCTCTGTGACCCTCTTGGCAAAGATGCTGGGGTCGTTTGCCATTTCATTCTCCACCTCATTTTACAGATTTGGAAACTGAGGCAAATAGAGTGAAGTGACTTGCCCAGGGTCAGTTAGTATCTGAAGCTGGATTTGAACTAAGAAAGATGAATCTTCCTGATTCCAAGCCGAGAACTCTATCCACTTCACCACCTATTTGTTCAAATAAAGCAGGTACAGTAGCATGCATTGTAATGTGCTTTGAGCATCTCTGCCAGAAATCAGTTTTGTCCAAGTCTCAGAAATAACTACTGAACTACTGATGGGTCATCAGGTCCAGGAACAAAGTGGAGCAAACTTTTATAGGCTGAACAAAAAAACATCATAGGTTATTAAGAGCTAGAGAGGGCCTTATAAATACTCTTAGTCCAACTCTCTCATTTGCTAGATCAAGTTCAGAGAAGTATACAGCTATTCAGTGGAAGGGCATGTACTGTAACCCAAGTTTCCTAACCCTCGTCCTATGCTCTTTCCAGTATACGATTAGGTATTGCTACTGTTGTTCAGTAACTTCAGTCGTGTCTGACTCTTCATGACCCCCGTTGGTGTTTTCTTGACAGAGATACTAGAATGGTTTACATTTCCTTTTACAGGAAACTGAAGAAAAGAGGGTTAAGTGACTTGCCTAGGGTCACACAGTCAACAAGTGTCTGAGGCCAGATTTTAACTCAGGAATTTGAGTCTTCCTGATTCTAGATCCAGTATACTATACTGCTTCCCAATCAAGAAAACAAGCAGCTAAGCATATTTTTTAAACAACATTTAAAATTGTAATCTAGTAAAAGGGCATTTGAGAAACAGAGTCATATATTTGTGAAACAAATTTCCTAAACAAAACCATGATTGATCCACTAAAGTATCTAATAGAACAGGAACATAATCAATAAGACATATATGTCTGTGTACATAATCCATGTCTATATGTACAATATGGCTATCACCACCAAACAGAAACAAGTGATACTATTTATTACTATTCACTTTAAACCACCATTGGGTGGGAAGAAAAGTGAGAGAGCAGAGGTTCAAAGAAGGCCAAGTTTAAAAGGGGAAAATCTTGTGGTCAGAAAATACAGCGTGCCAACCCAAAGAGCTTCCTGTGAAGAACAGTTAATGTACTTGCTGTCTAATCACCCAGGAAGGGCAGAGTTTTAAGGAAAAAAAGCAGGCCTGTCCATCAGCACTCAACTCACCTGCTTATGCAAGGTGACTACAAAACAGAAAATGACAGGTAAAATCATCTGTTCTTTGACTTCTCTTAAAATTGCTACTTTAGGGCAAGCAAAGTGAACCACAGAATGATGACTAAAACCCATTTCCAGGACTGACTCTTTCCATTTCCCTACTTTCATCGATTTTTTTTTCTTTATAGAAACCACTTTGCTATCTCTCAGTCATTTTGGTTATAGGGCACATCTTTTAATGTTCCTTATTGATTCAATTGTACACAGTTAATACTGGCAAAGAAAGTTTTGCTAAAGTGCATTTAATGATCTTTTAATTATTCATATAGGCCACAAAGCCCAGAAAAGCTTCTGATCAGAACTTGACTATTAAAAAAAACTAAAAGAAAAAACTCAATCAAATATCTAAATGATTATTCACAACCCAGTAAGATACACAAGCAGTTTGTTTCGTAGAACAGACTGCTGGAAAAGGACAAGACATCTTCTGATCTAACTCTCTGTTTCACAGAGTAAAATAATGAAGCCCAGTGAGGTAAAGTTAATGTGGTCAAAGTAACACAGCTATGTAACATCTTGGAAAAATTCAATGACCTAGATCTTTTTGCGTGGTGATTATCTATCAAGTTACAGTCTGCCATCGAATAATACTTTTCTCTGAGTGTGTCAACTACTCAAGCTTGTCCAAACCATGCAACCAATATATTCAGTTGGGCGGTACCATGGTAACTGGTCAAAGCAAAAATCGTGATGCTGTTGCTGTCATCCAGTTGTTTCGAGCTCTATCATGACCCCATTTGGGATTCTCTTGGTAGAGATACTAGAGTGGTATGCCATTTCTTTCTCCATCATTTTACAGATGAGGAAACTGAGGCAAGCAGGGTTATGTGACGTACCCAAGGTCACAGAGCTAAGAAGTGTCTGAGGCCGTATTTGAATTCAGATCTTGTTGACTCCAGGCCCAGCACTCTATCCACTGCACCCCTTAGCTACTCTAGTTTTATATGATAAGTCACTGTTTTGCAATAATGCTTAAAATTAATGGGCTGGTTGAGAGTAGATAGGATGTCACCAGTCATCTAGTTCACCTCCTTGGTTTTACAGATGAGAAACTGACCCCCCAGAGAAGTTATGTCTTCCTTAAGATAATATTAGGTAATTAAATGAACTCCAATGCAATCTCTACATATTTATACAATTACAGATTTAGAGAGGGAAAGGATCTGACAAGCTGTCTCACCAATCCTCTCATTTTCCAGATGAGGAAATTCAGGCTCCTAGAGATTAAGTGACCTGCCCAAAGTCACAGGGACTGAAATACAATTAGAACCCAGGTCCTCTGACCCCAAATCCAGTACTCTCCATATTGTTTTATGCATTGCCTGTGAAGTACAGTAGCCTGTTTTGTGAGTGGTTGTTACTAACCAAAGCCAGGGCTTGAAAGTTTGTCAGAGCTTGGAACACAGAACTCCTGTTCTAGGCCTAGAGATTTTGTATCCAGGAAATGACAAAGACAAAGGAACCCTCCTGGATGAATTCTTCAGATCTTCTCTCCCAGAAATAAAGCAAGAAAGGCTCAGTTTGTGGATTGTAGTGAAAGGAGAGACATACCTTTGACTCCAAATTCAGCACTCTTACCAGTATACTATTTTACTTTCTGTCTGTGCCTCAATTTCCTCATCAGCCAGGGGATTGAATTAGGTGACCTCTAAGGTTTTAAATATCTTATCCTATGATTTTCCTATGTTGCTCATATTACAAGTTCCTAATATATAGAAGTTAAACTATATCTTCCAAGCAGGTTACTCTGGAGCTCTAACCAAGTTTATTCAACTATGCAATTATTTGCTGATAATAAACTAAAAATATAATCTTTCCAACCCAGATCCAGTAGTATGTGGTGTACTAGATAAACACTAGGTCTGGAGTGAGGAAGACTTGGATTTGAATCATCTCATACTCCTGATGACTATATGACCATGGAGAAGTAACTTAATTTCTTTCTACCTCAGTTTCTTCAACTGTGTAATGGAGATATTGACAGCACTTACCTTCCCAGAATTGGTATGGGAATCAAATGAGTTAATATTTGTAAAGTGCGTCGCACACAGTAGACCAAGCTTAATACATATGTGTTTCCTTTCTCAAAAAAAAAAAAATAGGAGATTTTTTTGATTAAGTTCACTCACTTAATCCATGACTGCACACATATTTTTTTTCTCTCTATCAAAGACACCTAGCTCAAGCTGAAGTGGAAATGACTAATTTTGTGTCCTCTCTATCCTCTCATTCTCTCTCACTATTCAAGATTGGCTTGGGTAAATCACAAGAACTGAAAACCAAGGATGACTGGTCAATGTCTACTTTGATTAGATCACACAGGTCTGGCCTAAATCAGTCTTTTTTATTATGTAGGGAAAGCAATATAAATAATCTTGAAGTAAAACACAGCCTCTGAGGTAAAACGTAGAGGCAGCTAGTATGGCAGATAGACGACTGGAGATGTAGTCAGGAAGAAGAATTCAAATACTGCTCTAGACACTCACGTAGACAAGCATTCTTAGCCTCACTTTTTCCACCTATAAAATGGGGATAATAACAGTGCCTACTTCACAAAGCTGTTGTGAGAACCAAATTAGATTATTTATGTAAAAAGACATGGTTCTAGAGAGAAAACTTCCCTCAGATACATTTACCAAGAGCGTGTGTTTGAAGCCAGGAAGCAGTGGTATATCAGCTCATCCGCATGTCACTCAGCTTGGTTGGTTAGTGGTTGTCTTCTGTTCTAGAAGAGAACCAAAATGATATCCCTACGCCAGAGTCAAGTTTCAGTGTATCTGACTCTGGCTGATCAAACCAATACGAGCTCGGAATGTTCCACCACAGGTTGGGCACAAATCATCTGTGTGAAATTTGGGGTGGATTTTTCTTGTGGTCTAATGGGATGATATTGTTAATATGCTATCAATCAAATAACTGTATGGTATCTACGGGAAGATTATATAAAGGCAGTTGGGGTCAATCCTGACAGGTATGTATAATTTTTACATCATAAGTTAGGTATTAAAACTTTTGCCCAGGAGGCAAACCATGGCATAGAATACTCTGTAAGAAGAGTCAGGATATCAAGGTCTGCAACTAAGGAATTTCCCTGGGTAGATGGGTTTCCCTACTCATGTAACTCCCTGCTGTTGTAACATGCTGTTCAATTGTTTTTCGGTTGTGTTCAATTCTTCATGACCCCATTTTGAGGTTTTCTTGGCAGAGACACTGGAGTGGTTTGCCATTTCCTTCTACAGCTCATTTTACAGATGAGGAAACAGAGGCAAATAGGGTTAAGGGACTTGCCCAGGGTCATGAAGTGTCTTGAAACCAGATTTGAACTCAGGAAGATGAGTCTTCCTGAGTATGTGCCTAGTCCTCTATCGCCTGCACCACCTTGCTACAGCAATTCCCTACTAGGTTTTTGTAAATAAGTACCCATTCTCCCCCATATAAACTGCATACATCAGTGAAGACTATGATCCAGGTTTAGGGGTGGACTGTCATATAGTGATTATTTTTGTTCTGGTCTTTTATTAAGTCAAGGGTAATAAATACTGCCTTTCATTTAGTAAATGTTTCATGTTTAAGAGTCAATGTTATCATTATGACTGATTTTGTTATGTAAATAGGAGGTCCCTGTGGAGGCTTAGGAGCTATATTGATAAGTAACAAAGTATATCTCCCCCATACCAAAGTTAATCCTAGGATCCTGAGTTTCAGTTGTAGCCACATAGCTGTAGGCCATGCTTTGCCCTCCAAACTAGAAAAAAAAATACCCAGGCCAGACCTGCAAGTATGAGGACAAAGTAGGGTGACTGAGCCAACCCTGAGAGAAATAGGGAAGGAGAGGGGGTGAGGGGCAGAGAGAGATACAAGGGTGACAAACTGGGTTCTATGATTGGTCTACACTTGAAATGAAAAAAGAGGTTTTTCTAGCCATGAGATCTAGCAATCACCACTCTATCACATTAACTACAAAAAATTAAATGATTTTCAGGAAAATAGGGGCACGGATCATCTTTCATTCATTGCCCTGAATATTCTTTGCAGAAATGTCCAAAGAACTCAGAACTTCCCATGATTTGGGGCAAAAATTACTAGAGTAAATATTGTTGCAAAATTCCAAGGTTATCTATCATTTCCAAAACACCCTTTGGGCAGGAAATGGACAATTGATAACACAACCAGACTTGCAAAATCTACAAACAAGTGCCTTAAAAAAAATTCTGACCAAGTCTTTCACATTATCCCTGCTGATAAAACTGACAGATATGAGCTGAGGGATCGGTAGATCTGGGTTCTAGCTCTGACACTTAGAAGCTGTGACTGTCGGTATGTCATTTTAATTCTACAAACTTAAATTCTTTATTCGTTAAAAAAACAATATCTACCTAATCAAATTATTGTGAGAAAGGTGCTTTGTGAACTTAACACTGAGATAAAAAATGTGTACAAAAAAAAAATGACTTTCAAAGAGTTTTGATTAACTGATTCATGTAAAACGCAGAAAGGTCTCCAGCAATCCAAAAGCGTTTATCTTTGACCCTTTTCAGTTCAAGCTTTTTATTGATGATGTGAATGAAAGCATAGATGACTTCCATCAAATTTTAGAATGTTATAAAACTCAGAAGGATCACATATATGCTTGGTGACAGAATCAAGATCAAAAAGATTTCAACAAGGATGACAGATTGAATCCAATAAAATAAAATTTAATAAAGATAAATGCAAAGTCCTGTATTTGGGTTAAAAAAATCAGTTTCTCAAGTGGGACAAATGTGACCAGATAGCAATTCTTATGAAAAAGATCTTGTGATTTGAGTGGCTTACAAACTCAATTTGAGTCAACATTATGCTATGGCAGCTGAAAGTTAAATTTATCTTAAGCTGAATTACATGGTATCTAGAATGAAGGCATCCAGGCCAAAACATAATATTGTGTTCAGTTCTGGGCAATCCATTATAGAAGGGATATGGACAGACTGAAGCAATTTCAGAGGTGGGTCACCAGGACAATAAGAAGAAGGTAATTTATGTCATATGATGATTAGTTAAAGAAGTTTAGGAATGTTTATCCTGGAGAGGAGAAGAATCCAGATCATGAAGATATAACCTGTCTTCAATTCCTTGAAGAGTTCTTATGTGGGAGAAAGGTTAAGCATATTCTGTATGGCTCTAGAGGATAAGATTGAGGGAGAAGTTATACGGAATCATGGAAGGGCAGTTAGGTGTGACCCTGAGCAAGTCACTCAATTCTTTGCCTTAGTTTCCTCAACTGTAAAAGGAGCTAGAGAAGGCAATGGAAAACCACTCCAGTATATTTGCTAAGAAAACCCCAAATGAGGTCACAAGCATTGGGAAATGACTGAGAAACTACAGGAAAACAAATGCTGACTCAAGTGAAGAATTTTCTAACAATTAACAATGGAATAGTATGGCTTATTCATTATTAAATGGGTCTCATCACTGAGGTTCTTTCGGTAGAAACTAGGAAGTCACTTGTCAAGTACATTGTAGAGGGGATTCATGCTTATTTATGCGGTAAATGTTTAACAACTAGCTCTTCAGAAAAAAAGGCACAGCATACTTTTGCATCTGATTTGTATTGTTAACACTTTTTTCCTATTACTTTCTGAAGTCTAGACAATCAACAGAACAATACATCAAGCCCTTATATATCACATTGACTAACGTACAAGGTATAAATGCTCCCACTGAAAGTAGCACATCCCTGGGTCACCTCAATATATGTGGGTCTCAATTTGTTCTCACTTTCAATGAAATACTAAGATTTGATTATTTATGATTCTGTGATATTATTTGTGTAAGAACTTTTAAGAGGCTGCCATGGTGGACAAAAATCCAGCAATCCATCAGGAAGTCTAGTGTTCCACATCTGCCTCTGATACACGCTAGCTTTATGACCAATAGCAAGTCACTTAACCCCTCATTGCCCCAGGCAACTCTCTAAAATTGCAAATCATAAGAGCATCAGTGAAGGAAAAGATTATGTGTGTACATCTAAACACCCTTCAGGTGGGGTATTGAAAAAAATCTATAGAGCAAATGTTATAGAGTGTGGTAAATCATCCTGAGAAATGGAATTCCACCCAATACCACGCCCTCTTAGCTTGGGAACAGATGGAGAATTAACCAGAATTTGGAATTGGGGAGCTAGATTTTGCAGTTCAGGGAGCTGGATTAGCAGGCTATGATAGGTTTAACAGCCACCTAGAGAAGGGCAGCATCAGTAGCTGAGATATAGGTTCCATCTCAAGCCCACAGAGAGAAAGGAAGACAGCGGAAGGTCCCAAAGAGGTATAGATGGCTCCAATTCATGGCAGCACCTCGCCAGCAGTTGCTGAAGCTCATCACCAAGGTAGGTGCTTTGCAGAGAATGCAGAAGAACCTAACTTTATTTATACTTCTCCCTTTCTCCTATTTCATCTCAATTGTAGTTCAGCCCCCTTTCTAGAAATGTCCTTTTCCTTTCCTCTGAACTTGGTTTCTTAAGTGATCTAATTTTAATTTTCGTAAACATCTGTGCTTCACCCAGACATGTATTTTCTTATGCCCCTTACTTTGAGATACAGGCAAATTGGTGGGACAGGTCTGATAGTTCAGAAAACTGACCGGAAAAAAAGTTTCTAGTTCAGGGCTAAAGTCCCAGTCCTTGGTTGCTATTAGAGACTTTCTAACTAGGACCATGTTTTACTAGTTATTTTTTCCTATATTTTGGTTACAGTGTTTTAAGCTCTCTAGAGCAGAGCTTTACAAGGGAATTTGAGACATTTCACTTCCGTATCAATAAAAAGCCTATTCCACTGTAATCCTAACTGGGTGGAGCTCCTTAGGAATAGTGGGGGCCTGGGACTAACCCTATCCACCTTTCCAGACACTGCAGGCAAAGCAAGTTTAGGTGACGAGCTAGGTCTGGTGCCTGCATTCATAACTGTCACCAAACAAGCCATTTCCATGGAATATCAAAAATGCATTTTGACCTGTATCTAAAATGCCAAAAGCCTATACATTTTAAGCTAAAACAGACAGGTAAATGTCATTAAAGAAAAGCTATTCATTTGTTTTGCAGGTATAGGAATATTAAACATTCCAAGTGCTAAATGTGTTGTTTTACAAAATAAACGTCTTCAAAAATCTTTCACTCAAGTTCAAATTATATACAGTAAGTGATTTAATCTGAAGAAAAACCATCTTATAACTTAGATGACAGTATTCTTTAATTTGACTTTGACAAAGCAGACTTTTAAGTAAAAAAGCACAGTTCCCCAGTACTTCACAAGTAAATGTGAAGCTAAAACATATAGTAATTGTAAAGAAAAGGCACTATGAGATTAAATGAGGGGAGAAAAAAATCTATTAGATAAAAAAAGAGTTGATTTTGAATAATAACAATTCCTTTCCCCTTATACCAAATATACAATTACAGGGAAAATAGTTCTTAAATTACTAACTAAAAAAGATACATTGGTAAAAACAATATTTACCCTCACTGTTTAAATGACCCACTCTCAATCACATTTAAATTGAAACAATGTTTTCATTAACTCGTTTTCAAGGAGAAGCTTCTTCAAAACAATAATCCTTTAATTGCATTTCATTAGAGATGTTTGGGGGGAAAAACATAAAGGGAATTAGTGTCAAACAGGCAGCCCAAGATGGCAGATCGATTTTCTAAGGGGTGTACACTTAATTTCTTGTTCTCAAGCAATCTAGCCATAGATTGTTGTGGTAGAATATACTAATAATGACTGTGTGGTATTAAAAAAAATTCCAAAAACACTAGGATTAGGTGTCCAACTAAACTATATTTGTTCTGTGAGTATAAGGACCATGACTTATCTAAGCTTTCTATCTCCCTCAGTGCCTAACATATTACTATATACCCAATAAATTAAATAGGAATTTAATAAAAGTTGGCTGGTTGAATGAATGAATGAAGCAAAAGATCTAGAATCCTTCCTTGGCTCCACTACCTATGAGCCTAGAAATTGGCACTTAACTTCTATGAACTCCAATTCTTTCACCTATAAAGTGGGAATAATGTTAATGTGTCCTTTGTAACTTTCAAAGACTTTCATACTTTGAAAACGTTAAAGTGCCAGGCAAACAAATGCAAAGTACATCATTGAACCTCTATATCCAGAAGTAGCTTGTCTTCTTCCACAAGGTTTCACATAATAGTCCATCCATCAATATTTCAGAGAATCAAAGAACCTTTAAGACTTTAAAGGAAACTCTGAGATTAGCTCATTAGGAGTTCTTAATCTTTTATGGGCTTGAACCCATCACTACCCTGATACCATTTAGATACCTTCTGGGAGTTGGAAAGATCAAATCTAGCCTCACACACTTCCTAAGTGTGTACTCCTGGGCAAGTCATTTGATCTCTGTTTGCCTCAGTTTCCTCAACTCTAAAATGGGGGTAATAAGAGCATCTATTTCCTAGTGTTGTTATGAGAATAAAATTAAATATTATTTGTAAAAAGCTTATCACAGTATCTGGCACATAGCACATTTACAATAAATGTGTATGTCCTCCCCATTTCCCTAGATACTCAGGACCCTCCATTATGGTACCTGATTTAAGCCTAAGGTAGTCTTTTCAACTTTTCCTCCACCATGTTGCCTTTTTTTTCAATTCCTGGTGCCCTATCAAAACTTAACTGACCTGTCTCCCCTTCCCTTAGAATTCAGCCTCATTCAGGTTTCAGAAAACTGCTTAGAAAAACTAATAGCAATTAAAATGTTTATAAATAGTAAATGAAAAATTAATCCATTATTCAGCAAGATATCACATTTGCATTTCAAGGGGTCTTCTGAGAGACAAATGCCTAAACCCAAAGAAATTACTAATTCCAAATGAGATACTATTGAACAGGTGGGTCATCATAAGCACCCACTACGAATCACAGCATGGAACCTGACTTGTGAATTCTAGGGAACTAAAAATAGTCTCTGCTTTCAAGACATTTGACATCTACAAACCACACTGGTGACAGCACCATGAAAGAAGACCACCTCAAGCTTACCCAAGTGGTCTTGGCACTGATCATATTATCCGAATTCAGAGTGTGTACCCCATGTGCAGGGCTCTATCCCTTTGAACATGGCACAAGGACAACATTAACACAAGCATCCCAAGCCCAAATCTATGGAATTTGAAAGGAAACTAACTACCTAGCTTCTAAGTCATCTCCGAAAATCAGTCCTATTCTTTTACAGAAAAAGAGACGGAAATAGAGATTTTATATGAGTGTTAATAATCAAAGAAATAAGAAGAATGAAAGATAGATAATGTCTGTGGTGACTTGTTTCAAAGCTAATCTGGAAATATTTCATGGAGGTGAATCTTGAGCAAAGTTGTTAGCCAATAGCCAACAATCATATATTGGTGCCCACTATAAAAAGGACATTTGAAACAGAATGGGGAAAGTAGTTTTGAGGTGTGTGTGTGTGTGTGTGTGTGTGTGTTTTAATGGAAAACAAAAAATGCCACATCACAAAACTATATACATTCAATTTATTGATTCATTTGACAAACATTCAAGGAGGACCTACTATATACAGCACCAGGCTGCACATAGTGTCACAGAATCCCATGATGTACAAACTAGGGTCCCTTCCATTTTCAAATTTACTAATCTAGTTCAGAAGTTTATATATGATTTCATATATGTATGTATATGTATATACATGCACACATACATATGTATGTGTGTATATGCATGTATATATATGAGCAACTGAAGACAATATACAAGTATAATAACAGAGGTAACTGAACAAGTGCTTACTACATGCAAGACACTATACCAGGCACTGCAAGTATAATTATGAAAAAGAGCATGGTTCCTACCACCTCAAGAAGATAAGAATTAATTCAAAGAAAAGTGGAATTTCTGTTGACTGGAGAGTCATGGAAGGTTTCACAGAAGGGACAGAAGTTGAAAAGATCTCTAAAGGATCTCACACAAGGCAGGCATTCACATGATGGTCAGGAGAAGAAAGGTAAGGACAGTCTCAAGGTTTCTTGGAAGAACTTTGGTTTCAATCATGAGACTTGAGAAACACACTGCCACAGGATCATCTAGCATGGTCTGTCTGTATTAAAGAAGACACTGTGCCTGGGCACCAAAGCAGAATTGTCATAACTCAAAAGAAATATGAGACACACAAATTTAGAGACACATTCCTCCAAGCCATCATACAGACTTTTTGTGCCCCACCTGTGATAGAACCTCCCAAACTCATTTTAATCTGATAGGCCACATCTGGACACACTATACACTGAATCCAACATCATGATATCATTTCATTCCTTTTCAAGCACGTAGACCAAACATCAAAGGACTGAAAGGCAGATCTGAACAACGCAGTAGGGGAGGGCTTTCTAGACAGAGGTAACAGCTTAAAGAAGGACAAAAAGATGAGAACACTGTATAGTAGTTTCTGAGAAAGGCCAATAATCCAATTTGTTTAAACCATAGGGGTGTGAAAAAGAAAATAGTAGGAAACAAGACTAAAAAAGTAGTTTAGGGATAAAATGCAGGGGGGGAAGGTGCTTGAACTCCCAGCAAAGCCTAGTTCTGTATAGACTGTACTGACTAAAATCAGAGCTTAACAATTACCTTCCCACCTGGACTTTGGACAATGAAGAAAGTGAATTCTGAAATGTGAAGGGTATATTTCAGCTAACTAAAAGCTTCAAAACATGGCTAGAAGCTATAAATAAATGAATGGGAAACAAAAGATACCAGTATTAAAACAGAGAACCAATCTTCTTCCCAGTAGGAGAGGCTAAGGGAAAAGTTTAAATGGTCTAAAGAATGGAGGAATAAACAGATTTGGCCCAACTTCAGTCACTTTATTGATTCATACTCCATCTCTGTTTTAGCCTGTCAGCACATTCATCTCTATGCACAGATCCTCTAAAATAATACAACATATGACATTTTTACTGAAAGACCAGAAAGTACCTTGACTCCATTAACTCAGCAACTCTTAGGAGCATGCTTTATATGAAATTTTCTAGTAAGGACTGCCTGGGGAGATTTCAGGCATCTGTCCCAAAGCTCTGTTTCAGCTGCTTGAAAGGATGGTGTAGACAAAACTCAAAAGGCCCGGCACTTCTAGTGTCCCTTGAAGAGATTCAATCTGACTTCCCTTACCTTAAGAGAGGTACATAATACACTTGAAGTTGAAAGAAGACTGAAGCATATGGAGAGAAAATGAGAATGAAAAAGAACTCACATACTCACATATAAAACTCCCTCACACATACCAAAAAGATGCTTTCCCTCTGATTTTTAGTAACTTTCTAATTCCTTTCACACTAGTCAGGATTTCCATATCAACTGACATTTATTGAGTGCCCATGGGGTGCCTGGTGCATACTAGGCACCAGATGTACTAGCTGGCTAGCAATCCTTGCAACTGAAACTGTAGGGCTTTGGGACTGCCCAGAAAATCATGCCCCAAAGTGTACTGAATTGGCTTCAATGGCAGTTTTATGCAGATAGATCTAGAAGGTGCCTGCATGTATCATAAATGAGCACCTCAGGTCACTCTTTTAGTAAACTGCCAGGCAGTGAAAGCACCGTATGGCTAAACCCTAGAGACAGTCAGAGGAATAGATGCTAAGATACAGAGACAGAGATTTCCAAAGGGTTACAGAGAATGCTGCAAATCTGCCTCAAGGATCTGGTGACAAGACAGAGACTAAGTGAAACTGTAGGAGAGGTACTTAAAAGAAGTATCTGTTGAAGAATGAGAGGCATGTGAATAAGCAATATATATATTATATATAGTATGTGTGTATGTATATACACACAAACAAACCACATTTAATACCTAGACCATTTGCTTCAATGAAGCCTAAGCTACAGGAATATGAACTTTAATATTTCTTCACCGTAAGGCTATGCCAGTGTTTCACCATTATTAAAGTGTGTTTATACAGGGTTTGGCTTTCCATCTATTATGGAAAAATTACATCTTGCCAACAGCATAGCAGAGGCCTAAACACAGTAAATCGTCCACTGACCTTGAACCCAAAGGAAAGCAAATAATCACTCTCCTTGGTGCTGAACTGCCTAAATAATGCACTGTGTAAACTTCTGTGAATATAAATTACATCTAAAATGCATCTTAGCATTTATGGATTACCAACAGGGTACAAGCTTATCCAGAAGGCAGTTTTTATAGAGGCAATGTGGAGTCAATTCTCAAAGAAAGAAATGGTAAAGGACTCCCTCATAAATGATTACTATTTATTTATTAAGCACTAACAGTATGGGTGTTAAAGTTCGAACACACCACAGGAGGAGACACAGGGACTAGTCTCCTTGGCAGCCCCTGATCGGAATGGTTTCACAAGACTGAAGAGAACAGAAGCAGGTTAAGAGCAAGTCTGGGAAGAGTCAAGACAACAGCAACAGGGGGCTTAAAGTGGGGGGGGGGGGAATAGAAGCCAATATATAATAGAGGAGGACAAGAAAAAAAACAGCTAAGTTGGAGGATTGTGGAGAATTATTTTTTAAAAAAAGATTCCTGGAATATGAAGAAAAGGTCTCAGAAAGGATGTCTTAGGATAGTAAATGACATTGACAAAATTTTTGGAAAACAAAAGAAAGGGATGGAGTCAAGAGGAAAAAATGTCATGGATTGGAAATGCAATTTAGGGGGAAGGGGAAAGTGACATCATATTCCTGATGGTTCTTAAGTAACTTGTTCTGTGAAATGACTCAAAAGTCATTCAACTAACACTAGTTCCAACTGAGAGTCTGAACTTTCCACTCCAGTTTGTTTGCCCTTAAATAGAGGAATGATCATTGAGGCTTTAGATTTCTGGCTATTCTACATGAGTACGTCTCAGAGATGTCCCTGGGAGCTGGAAGAGCTGGAATAGTTTTGACGTTCTGCTCTCCCCACCAGCTCCACATAAGGAAAACTGAATAACAGAAAGGGTCTAGAGCAGTACATAACAGTAATGCTAGAAACTGTGGTTAAATTAATAGTGTGGTCTTTAGAACAATCTTTTTTTGATGCTTTAGTTTCAAATTTCAAAAAGATCAACTTGTAAAACTAGAAAAAAATAATATTTCATTTAGAAGAACAAAAGGCTAAGAATCTCATGGGAAACAGTAAAAAAAAAAAAGGGGGGGGAGAGGAGGTGACAGGGATCTGAGAAGTACCAAATCTCAATCTATACTATACATTGGTAACTATCAAAACTATTTGGTTCTTGTTTAAGAGTAAAGAAGTTGGTTGACAAAACAGATTAGGCATACAACATACAGAAGCATGAACACAGTAGCATAATATTCAATAAAATCAAAGACCCTATCACCTATCCCAAAAGTAGGTAAAGATTTACTATTCAATAAAGACTGTTGAGAAAACTAGAAAATTAGAAAATAACCTTGCTGAAATTAGGTTTAGACCCATATCCCTCACAGCATATACCAATATAATTCCAAATAAATTCATGACTTTAAATATAAAGGTCACATCATAAACAAATTAGGGGAGCAAACAACTAAATACTTATCTCACCTATGGATAGGGGAATATTTTATGACCAAAGAAAAGACAGGATCATAAGTTTTTTTTTTATTTCAAACACATAAAAATAAAGTTTTTGCACAACAAAATTAAGGCATTTAAAATAAGAAGGGTGACAGTTAACTGGGGGAGGAGGAGGTATCTTTTTAGAAATTCCTCAGTAAAAGTCTGGTATGCAAAATATATAAGGATACCAGATATTTCTTCACAGAAAAATTGCCAAGCAAAAAGAACGAGTAGTTCTCAAAGTTAAAAAAAAATCTAAGCTATCGATAGATGTATATAAAGATGTTCCAAAACACTAATTATTAGAGAAATATAAACTAAAATAACTCTGACATTCTACTTTATATCCATCAAATTGGCAAAAAAAAATTAAAGGAAAATGACCTTTTGAAGGGTCTGTGGGAAGACTGGCCCACTGTTGATAAATCTGTGAATTGGTTTAGATATTTTGGAAAGTAATTTAGAACTATACTCCAAAAGTCTGTGCATACCCTTTGATCTCGCAATATCCACTAATAGGCTGAACCCAACAAAAGATCAAAGAAAGAGGAAAAGGACTCATATATAAAAATATTTACAGAGTAAATTTCCATTCACTTTTCAAAGTGGCAAAGAACTGGAAAATAAGGAGATATTTATCACTTAAGGAAATACTGAACAAATTGGGATATTAAAGCAATGGAATATTATTGCAAGAAATACCCAAAGGGAGAGTCTCAGACAAACTTTGTTAGACTAGTATGAACTTACGCAGAGTGAAATGAACAAAACCAGGTGAACAATTTATAGATAACAACATTGTAAAATAAAAGAGCTAAAGTACTTTAACCAGTCAATGGGATGAACAACTTCTATCTACCTCCTAACGGCAAAGTGATGAACTCAAGGTACAGAACATGGTTGGTGTAGAGATCTGTGCTGCTTATTTATCTAGTCTTTGCTTTCTTTTAAGGGGGACAGGGAATTGAAAGGGAGCAGAGTTAGTGACAGAACTGCCAAGGTGGGGGAGAGAAAGAAGAAAATAAAGAAAAGATGGTCAGTGAAGTATTTTTAAGCATAGCAAAGAACAGAAGAAAGGTCAGTAGCAAACACAGGAAAGCCAGACAGCGTTGAAAAGAGCATGCTGAGTTTTTGGAAGGAAAAACAAGCTAGAAAACTCTTTTACAAATGCATGGCTGCATATGCAAGCCTCTTTTTCTATTCTGTTTTGTAGATGGAAATTCTCGTTGTACTTGCTATATGTAAAGAACAAATATTTATTTTTAAAAAATCAAGATCAAGCTCTCCACCACGACCTTTGAGGCATGTCTTCCTAGAGAGGATTTACAGAATGTCATGGAAAAGAGTCACAAAAGATGGGGCATGGATGAGTTACAGTGTGTGCTAGTGAAGGAAGTACAGACGTAACTGAGATCATAGACCAAAATATTGAAATGAACAAGAGAAAACAAAATGTCTGCACAATATAGAAGCATGGCCTCAATCAGCCCACAAACTTGGGCAGAAACTATAATATTTGAATGCCAATTAGTGTGGTGTAGTGGAAAGAGTGATTACAAGGTCTAAATTTGAATCTGAGCTCTCCTCAATTTTCTCATTGGCAAAATGGGACTGATGATACTCGAACTTCCTCTCACAAAGTTGTGAGGAAAGTGATTCATAAACTCTTAAGTGTGAGCTTTTATCATTACAAGTTCATAAGCCAGAAGTTTAGTTTAATGATGTTGATACCTGGACAGAACTGGAGCTCCAAGGAAAGATTACTTTTCACTTAGAGATAGAGATTAAAAAACAGTCTAGGTCACATAGTACAGTGATCCAAAGAACTAGGAACAGCCTTCCATTAATAAAGTGAAACTTCTCATTTGGAATTTGCTGCAATTCAGACTAGTTCTATAAGCTTCTTCTAACTGTACAAAGTGTTTAAAGTAACCTCATTTTAATACTTATAATATATACTATTCTATAACATAGTTATTTATATTTTTGAAGTTTCCAATCCTTTATACCTCATTTTACTTATATTAATACCTTTTATGCTTTTAAGAGAAGACAGGAGGTCTAGTAGGCAGCGATTATGCTGTCTTAATCAAGGAATTTCTGCCATTAGAAAAATAGTCATACTATTTTTTTAAAAAACCCACAGATGTCTTGGGGTGGAGGGACGGGAGACTGGGGAGAAAATTTGGAACTCAAAATCTTGTGAAAATGAATGCTCAAAATTAAAAATGAATTAATTAATAAAAAGTAAAAATTCAACAAGCAGAGTCAGTAGGGGCAAAGTAGGGAGTGGCAGGGGGTAAATGCAGCTACAATTCTTTGACGGTGATCTGACAGTAACACAGCTCCCAAGTATCTGTACACCAGGATTACATAGCGTCATCAGGACCCAGAGGCTGTTAGCTGTTATCCTTGTTTCTCCCTGAAGTAAAAAGACTTTGCAATTCAAGGGTATGTATAGGCTTCTGTTGTTTTTTTTTTCCATTTTGACACAGGTGCATGGAGATGAGCCCCTGTGGTATACACTATGCCACAGAGAAGGAACTATGGAAATGGAGTTCTTGGTGACACCAGGAATAGCTACGTCAGGAGGAGCTGCTATGATGGGGAACACACCTGTTTCCCAGCAGGGGACCAGCCTTGCTCCTTACCTTACTCCTGCAATTAGCAGGGCCTGGATGAATTTAAAACTTAAACCCACCAGTGATCTCTGAGAATGTGACTAATGTTATTTTCTGAACTGATAACAATAAAAACAGTAAATAATGGCAACAATCAGCATTTCCAGAAAGCCTGCTCCACCTTCAAGGAAGCCAGGCAATCTGTAACTAAACAATGAAACTTCACAGCAACCTCATGAAGCAAGTACAGATGCTCTTACCACCATAATTACTATACTCTGGCTCTGCATTACCATATACACAAATATCAGTTTTAAGGAACTTAAGGTATTTAATATGACCAATAATTTCTGAGATGTAGGCAAAATGACCCATAATATTAAAATAAAATATTCTACATCTACTAGTAAGTCTAATATGATATGATACTCCTCATCACCCTATTCATCCGAATTCCCAACAAAAATAAGTTTATTCATCAAAATTCATTGTTACCAGATTATGCATGGTAATAGAGTTAAAGACATTGTTTAGGCCTTCCCCAAAAGCACTCGGAGATGTCCCTCTGGAGACATTTTCCTAATACATTGGGAATATCTTATTATTCCCAGAAAAACTCTTTTCTCTGCCGGGAAAATAAAATCTTGAACTCTCTGGGGTTGGTGAGCCATGAATTATCAGGAACAGAAGAAATGCCCACAATGGAATAGATATAAATGGGACATACTCAAAGGGCTTGGGTTTTCACTTTCTTCATTTGCATCAGTGTTTGTTTTTCTAGACTGCTCCCATCTCCTAACGGTATCAAGAAAGATTTTTCTAATAGCTCATATTTTAAATACTACTTTAAGATTTACAAAACACTTTCTTCACTATGTGAATTGGGATGTTCAGATATTATTATCCCCATTCTTTTACACATAAGGAAACTGAGGTTAAGAGAAACTGACTTGCTCATGTCCACACAGGTAGTAAGTTCTAGAGCTCTAACATTCAGACCTTTTGACTTAAGACCAGCGTGACTACTACTATACCAACTGGCATCTCTGCCATAGCTCAGATCCAAATTCAATTCACTTCTGCAAATTCTTATAAAATACCTACTGTGTGCAAGGCATTAAATTTCAGGAAACAGGATACACTTCTGGATGGTCAGTGAAACCACAAAATAAAATGGCCAATATTTTGGCAAAAAGTTCAGTAAGCATTTATTAAGAACCAAGTAAAGACAACGTCATGGAGATCCAAAAGAGAGAGAATATTCAGAAAAATAGGTAGACAGTCAAATGCTATGGAGAAATAAAAAAGAATGAGATTTGAGAAAAGGTTATGCATCAAATTTGTGAAGCAAGACATCATCGTCAACTTTGGGGAGACCAATTTTGGCTGAAGGGTGAGCTCAGAAGCCTGGTTGTGCGTGGTTTCAAAGTGAGTGAAAGAGACTACAATCTGTTGTCATTCCATCTTCCCTTCTGCTTTCCAACCCCAAACCTGGTTCTCTGTCCACACCATAACCCGCATTCTCTTGGCCATTACCCCTATCTTATCCACGCTCTCCAACTCCCTTTCCCATCTTGACTCTTTGGATGATCCAATTCAACTCTATTCAACTGTTCTCTTCTCCCCAGTCCCTTGCCTCCCTTATTTTATGGATGATCTTTTCCTGTGTAGCCTCAGCCTTGGATTGATCCCATCATCCTCTGTCATCACTCCTTCTGAGTAAAGATAGAGAAAAAAAATCATAAAACCTTTCTAACTGAATCCACTATAAATTTGTTACATAATCTCAACTGAGCCCTCACTGTGGCAAGGCAACCCTTTTACACCTCTCTAATCAGTTCACTATATCTCTTTCCACAGAGGCTTTGCCACACTTTTTTAAACTTTCTAGAGCTTCCCCTCTCCCACCCTCTCAGCCTCATATTTCACTGAAATTCTGAAGATAATCATTGAGAGTTTCCTCTTCTTCCATCTTCCTCATCTCACATCTACCAGATGCCTTCTGCCACTATCTCTTCCTTCACCCCTCTCTCCCATGAAGATGAAGCCATTCTCCTTATCAAAGCTGACCCTTCTACATGGACAAATGATCCCATTTCATTCCATCTCCTCTAGCAGATTGGCCCCTCTATCATCCCTACTATAACATTTCTCTTCAATCTCTTCCTTTCTACCTGCTGCCTATAAATAATCCTATGCCTTCCCCATCTTCAAAAAAAGAAAACTCTCACTTGATCTGTTCATTCTCACTACCTATCAGCCTATACTTTTCCTTCTTTTTGTGGCTAAGATGCATCCACTTCCTTTCATCTCACTCCCTTCTTAACTCTTCATCATTTAACCAAAACTGCTGTCTCCAAAGTTACTAACGATCTCTCAGTGGCCAGATCTAATGACTTTATCTCAGTACTCATCCTCTGACCTCTCTCTACAGCCTTAGCCTCTGTTCATTACCCTGGTTCTCCTTCTACCTGCTCAATTGCTCTTTCTCAATCTCCTTTGCAAGATCTTCATCTAGGCTGTGCATGCCAACTATGGAAGTCTCACAAGGCTCTATCCTGGGCCCTTTTCTCTTTGCCCACTATCAGCTCCCATGGAATTGATTATCTCTATGCTGATGATTGTGAGATCAACTTATCCACACCTAACCTCTCTCTTAAACTCCAGTCACTTCTGAAGCACATGTCCAAAACTAAACTTATTCTCTTTCCCCCAAAACCCTCCCCCTTTCAAACTTCCCTCTTATAGCCTTAGGCAGAGGTGTAAAACACTTGGAAGGGACTCCTGAGTCCAACTGGAACAAGATTAAAATATAATTTGGAAATATTTAACAAAATAAATAAAAAGATAATATTACTTTTATAAAAATGAGTTTTTGATATATTCTGTTTCTTATGTTATCATAGTTATCCCAAATATTTTTCCCCATCCCAGAGAGCCATCCCAGACTACAAATAATAATTTTTTAGAGAAAGAAACAAATCAGCACAACTGATGAATACACTGAAAAAGTTCACAAACGTGCAGTGTGTAACACCTGTGCACCTCCCAACTCCACAAAGGGGTGGGAGGAGGAATTTCTCATACTTCTTCGTTCCACTCTACTTGATCTTTATAATTTTGTTGCATTTATCTTTTTTTATGTGTCTTTATTCTTTCAATTTATATTGTTGCACTTACTGTGTATATTATTTTCTTGGCTCTGTTTCGGTCTGCATCAGTTCAAAAAGGTTTTTCCATACTTCTCTGTGTTAATCATACGCATCATTGCTTAAGATACTGTAATATCCCATTACATTCATGTACCACAAATTTAACCACCTCCCAGGTAATGGATATCTACCCTATTTGCAATTCTTGGTTATCACAAA
This sequence comes from Bettongia penicillata ogilbyi, assembly GCA_023548195.1. Classification (NCBI taxonomy): domain Eukaryota; kingdom Metazoa; phylum Chordata; class Mammalia; order Diprotodontia; family Potoroidae; genus Bettongia; species Bettongia penicillata. Next base: position 7,621,130 of record JAJHZJ010000200.1, read on the forward strand.
AAGTGCTGCAATAGATATTTTGGATCAGAGGGGACTTTCTTTTTATTGATAGTTTTAAAATGCTAAGTCAATATGCCGCCCACAGAGATCTCTACATATGGATTAGTTGCTCCCATTTCTATAGTATTTGACACTACTAGTCTAGAGCTTAAACTTTTTCCATTCCCAACCCCTTTTCCCAGATTGAGAAAGGTTCCTTGACATTGTGTGGCCTGAGGACATGCACAATGCAAAGTGTGCATGCTTTGCATTCAGAATCTAGGCTTCAGTGAAGTTAAGGGATTTAACAAGGGAAATACCTTGGACACAATACATGTTTAATTTTTAATTAATTTTTTAGTCATTGTGTATTCAGAAACATTTTACTGCTGCTAAATTTTTTGTGACCCCCAAAGGGGTTCAAGATACACAGTTTAAGAAGCACTGGTCCTTAAGGCATTACTCTCCTCCTAAGTCACTCAGAATTGCAACTTACATATCAGCCTTGACCTCTCACTCTGTCTCACACCTCCATAAATCAACCTGCTGCCAAGACTTGTGAATTTTACCTTCATAATATCTCTTGTATACGACCCTGACTCTCCTCTGTTTCTGTTACCACCCTCAGGCACACCCTCATCACTTCATATTTGGACTACTGTAATAAGACTGCTTTTTGGACCGCTTGTCTCAAGTCTCTCCCCACTCCAGTTCATCCTCCAATCAACTCTCAATTAATCTTCCTGAAGTGTAGGTCTAACCATGTTATCTTCAAAATCACCTGTCTCCAGAACCAAATGTAAAATCTGTTTGGCAATCAAAAACCCTTCCTAACCAGACTTCCTTCTGTTTCTCCAGACTTGCCTCATGCACTCTGCAGTCCAGTGATACCTGTTTCTTTGTACTCTCACATAAGGTACTTTACCAACTGACTCCAGGCATTTCCACTGGCTGTCCTCCATGTCCAGAATTCTTTCCCTCTTCATCTCCATTTCTTGGATTTTCTAGTTTCTTCTTCAAGTACCACCTAAAATTTCAACTTAAGGCTAGTGCCTTCCCTCTGCTGATTTTCTTAAATTTATCCTGCCTATATCTAACCCTAAATAATCGTTTTCATGTCATCTGCCCTATTAACTTGTGAACCTCTAGACAGCAAGGACTGTCTTTTGCTTTTCTTTATATCTCTAGAAGCACAAGCCCCGGCACTCAGTAGTCAATTAATAAAGGCTTACTTACTGAACAGGTGAAGGCAATGTGCTTTGATAAAAGGAGTTCCCACACTTGGCATTACTCACACTAATGAAGTCACAAAAACCCTTTAAATATATACACAGAGAAGAAACATGAAAGAAAAGGGAAGAGTAATGTAATTTCTGATTGAGGGAACCCCAGAATGGTTCATGGAAGGATGGGATTTAGGCTATCCATTTGAAGGAAGGGCAGGATTTCAACATAGGAAGGAATCATATTGCAAGCAAAGGAGATGACAAAAAGTGGAATGGAGCAGGATGGGTTCAGGAAATGACAAGTCATCCAGTTTGGTTACTTTGCATTTATATAGCTTATTTACTAATGGGATCTAAAAGCTTTTCACTGAATTTATTTCATTTATTCTCTCAACCCTACACTAAAATCTTACTCCAATGCATCAGTATGTTAGAGAGATGAGCCCAGGTTTTCTAAGACTTGGTCAGTTAAGTGAAAGGTCTGCCAAGAGCTACCAAGATGAAAAGATGGTAATTACTGCAAACAAAAAAGCATATATCTGTTGCCTGAGGATCAGTCAAATTTATCTGAAGAAACTCATTACAAGAATATTGGTCACTAAGCAATGACTTTTTTTTAACCATAGCAACTCACAAAGATTATTCTAAGTCACATATGATTTGGATTTGCATTTGTGGAGGTTGTAGCTGTATTATCAAAATATGGATTTTTGAAATACTGAGTTTTCTCTCAATATTTCTATGAGACAGCTATGATTCTTTCCATTTTATTGATAAACTAAGACACTGAAGGTTAAGTGAGCTGCCCAAGACCAGATAGAATTTCAGATTTTGAAGCTATCCTCTTGTCTTCTAGTACTTGTGTCCTCTCCAGTTGACAATACTATCAAGATAGACATGCCTAAACAATGACTACTTCATTTTCACCATATAGTAAGGGGCTGAACTAAGGAAAAATTAGGCCCTGAGAAAGCAGGATAAACAATCTCATCAATAAAAATTGAAGACATTTTCCATAAGCATTTAGAATGTTATTTTTTATACAACTAAAGACTCTCAATGTCGACCACTCAAAAACTGAGTCATTCGTAGGGGGGCTCTTTCAGGGGAACCATGACGTATATAGAGCTCTTTATTTTCACAGAAAATTTAATGGTGTTAACTATATTCCAAATATTACCTTCCCTTTCAATACTCATGTTCTGTATGAAGGTTGCCTATGACATGTTAGCTCACATTTTCTTGGATGAATTTCATTCTTATAGGATCTGTCTATACTTGTAACTCAAGAGGGAAAGACCTTTAGCATACTTTCTGCTCTCTTTATGTGTATCTTCTATACCCCTACGTCTAATATGAGATTCGTCTTAATAAACATTTGAAAGTTTTCACAATGCCCATTCTTCCACAAATGAATTATATTTCTCCATATCCATTCCTATAATATTATTCACTTTTGGACTCTGAGACATAGAGAGGTTAAATGACTTACCCACAGAGTCAACAGCAGAACTGGGAACAAAAACATTCTTAAATTTCTCTTCTACCAAAAGCACGCTCAGTCATGTTGCCTCTCCTTGCAAATTTAATTAGCATGCTCTTTTTTCGCTCTTCCTTCTACATCGTTGAGGAAGATGTCAAATAAAACTGGACTTAACATTGCTTATCATGCATTGTGGGTAAAAACATGATGCTTAATGTGCATGAATGTGTCTGTGATGGATATGACTGTTGAATAATGTCTGGAGGGATAGCTCAGTACTGGCAAAAATATGAGGAATTCATCTGGCAACATCTTGCTTAAGTGAGAAAACGTAAATTATAGTTGCCCAGGAACAGCTTAAACATAGTCACTGATTCTTTCTCTTTTTTCCTCCTATTTTGTTCTCCATTGGAAAGCTGACGATAAATACAAACTGCAGAGAGAGCCATTTCCACTATTGCCAAACCACCATTTTTCCTTTTTGTCCTTATGCTCTCACTGGTATACTCAGATGGGAAGGCAAAAATGTTTATGGGATGGAATTTTTTTTACTTCACCATACTATTTAGAGTATTAATTACCTATGATAAATGAAGATAGGATAAGTTAAATTGCCAGATAACTCCCAAACTGCATTTTGGCTATGAAGTTCAAATTTTTTTTCCATCAAACTTACTATTTTACTAGCCATGGACTCAAATGTCAATATCACTTCTTAGTTCTATATCCCTCATATATTTTAATTGGAGGTAAGAAGAGCTGGAGAGAAATGGAAGAGTTGGAGGGAAGCAATTTTTAAGGGAGAAGAAAGGAGTCTAAATAATCTGCAAACAGCATAACTGTTCCCAGCAGTACTAAGTTGGTTACATCCATTTTCACATCATAAGGGATGAACTGTTTGGTACAAGCATTGACCATGGAATCAGATAAATCTGAATTAATAAGCACACCAAATCTTAAAGACAAGGGGTACCTTAGACATGATCGAGTCCAAGCTTCCTATTTAATAGACGCAAAAATAAGACCCATATTGAAAAATGATTTGCCCAAAGTCAAAGTTAACTTGTAGCAGGCTTTGGACTACAGTAGAAGCCTTCTAATTTCCAGTTTGTGCTCTTTCTATGTAATATGTCATGGTACTGCCAGCAACCAACTTTGTAAGTCTGGAATAAATGTTTAACCTTTTCGTTTTCACTTTGCCTTCACCAGCAAAACACATACACTATGGACCTCCACCTAAGTAAGTCACCAATCCCCATTAGATTGTGAGTTCTATGAAAGCAGAGATTGCCTTTTGACTTTCTTTGTATCCCCAAGTACTTGGCATACTGTGTAGTGCTTAATAAATGTCTATTGATTGAGTACCCTAAGTCAGAAGACATTTCAAGAAAAAACATGGTAAGGGAATGAAAAACTCTAAGTTTTATAAGAGACACACAACTCACATCCAGGTTATTTTTCTAGAATGCCTTTCAAAGAACTTAATATACATATATTTAGTAAACATTGCATAGTGGGAAGAGCTCAGAATTTGAAGTTGCAGAATTACATAATTTTGGAGTCCAAAGGAACCCCAGAGGTCATAAAGCTTGAATCCCCTGTTACATAATGACCTTTGTGAGTGGTCATGGTCAAAGATGTTAATCACCTGGTGGCCAATACTCTAATGATGAGCATCTCCAGATTCAGTTAAACTGGGCATAGGACTCACACTTGAAATCTTTCCAGATTGGTGGGATGTGCAAGAGTTTGATTTCCAATAGCATAGCCTTTAAGAATTCAGGATCATTTCCATGGGAATGGAACTTCAGCAGACTAGAGATGACTAAGGATGGGAGGAACCCCTATGGCTGGGGAATTGGAGAGCAGATGTGAAACAGAGGAAATCCAAAAACAAGGAAATTCTGTAGATGTGCATTCTATGTTTTCCCATCTAAAAAAGTAAACTTTAACTGTAACTTGGACATGTAGCTTAGTAGATAAGTAAAATCCTCACTAAGCGAAGAAAACAAAAATTAGACTTAGTAGTGTTGCTGTGGGGGGAGAGGAGTATCTGGGTATTGCTTACAAGTTCTTGGGTTCAAGTTTTGGTTTCACTCGACCTGTAAGTCTAGGATAATTGTTTAACCTCTTAGTATTTGCCCTCACCTATAAAATACACACACTACTAACTTCCACCTAAATCATTAATCTCCATTAGATTGTGAGCTCCTCTAGGGCAGGGACTGCCTTTTGCCTTTCTTTGTAACCTCAGAGTTTAGCACAGTGCCTGGCACAAAGTAGGCCCTTTCAAAAAAGTTTTACTGAATGAGTAACCTAAATCAGAAGGCATTTCAAGAAAAGCTCAGCTGTATTTGGCTGATCTCATCCTCATTTTAGAGTCAGAAGGGACCAAAAAGTGAACAAGTATGTAAAACAAGCTAGAATAAATCTAAATACATTTTACTTACTCCATCAGAGACTTGATAGTCTCCTCACCTGTTTTCAAGGACTTTCTGAGACTAAGAATATACTCAGAATTTGCCCCACTTCCCAATCAATTCCCCCAATCTCTGATGCTAAGAATAATAGCAATTCACATTTATGAAGTACCTTAAGGTTACAAAGTGCTCACACACTACAACATTCCTATAAGGTCAGTCATTCAAACAGTATTACTCCTATTCTACAGATGAGAAAACAGGATGAGAATTCTAGCTCTTTTACTGAGTACCTTAGAAGTTCACCTTAGGCCAACCATGTCCCCATCTTGGCCTCAGAGTCTTCATCCATTATAATAACAATAATAGTAATAAAAGTGTTGGATTAACTGACTTCTATGTCCCAGTTAAACCTGTGATCCTAAGAAGTGGTAAGAATCCTGGAGATTCCAGGAGTCTTACTGTTTTGGCCAGAAATCTTGAAGGTCTTCTCCTTCCAGACTGATGTTTTTTTTACTAGGTAAAGAGGATATTCTCTGCCTCATTTCTTACCTAGCCTTAGTCACTGAAATGGACATTGCCTCAGTCAATTAGAAAGCTCTTAGTTTAAAAGGCAAAGGTCTCCCACTGCATCTGGGGCCATCTTTAGTCCTTCTGATCTCAACACTGGACCCAGATGGCTCCAGAGGAGAGAGTGAGACTGGTAACTTTGCACAGCTCTCCCTCACTTAAATCTAATTCACTTTCATGCCATGGCATCACCTCTCTGATATCATGGTCCACTTAAAGAATGAAGAACAAACAGCAGAAATGGAAATTCAACAACATTCCCTTTTTATTCACTGCAGTTTTTAACTCTTACAATCAGAAAACACTTCTTTCCCTGATGAGATATAAATGCACACAGAAGGATTTTAATTCTACAGAGAGGAAAAGGGATACACAAGAACTGATGTGACTCTATCCCAAGCCCCCTTCACCATTTCCTGTATTGTATTAAGAGAAAAGTCAAAAACTCTCAACATTCTTCATCTAGAAAAGATATATTTCCTGAAAGAAAATATTTCCAAACATAAAAAGAAATATCTTGAGAAGCAGAGAATATGATTCATGTTTAAAACATTTTTTTTGTACAAGAAAATGTTGCTTGAGTACAAGTTCTTATCATATTTCACCCCCAAGCATCCTCAAAAAACTGGTTCAGAAAACACCCCCCCTTGCCACACCACAACCAGAAACCACTCTAATTACAAAAGAAATACTTTATTTCAAATCACGAAAAGAATTACACTTGATCTTGCTGTTAGCAAGGGCTGTGCAGACAGCAACATTTACTGTGAAATGTAAGGAAAGATTACGGCTGATTTGAAAGGGGATTTGGTAACTCTAGTTAAAGAGTAACTTTAGAAGATTATTTTCAATTACTGAGATAACATCGTGGCTCTTCTCAGAAAAAAAAAAAAGGGAAAGGTTTGTTCCTGACACCACATAGAGTGCAGGAAAGCTGCCGAAAAGCTGCTTTCAAGAAACAATATCAACCTGAGACTGCTTTCTTCATGTGATTTTTCAATTATTTCTAGTACTTCTTTTCTTATTCTCCCCCTCCCCCAAAAACCCCAGCATCTTTTATTCAGAGGTAATAGTTTGTAGCATACCACTCTTGAGAGGCAATGATAACATGTACTGTCAGATTGCAACATCACAGATTGACATATTCTGTGACCCTTTGAAACTAGAGTTGGGAGATAAGGAATAATAGGTAAATCGTGCCCGTCCAATGAAACTACCACTCTTGAGCAGGCAGAGTCCTCCCTTAAGGATCTAAGAGGCTGAGGCTCCATTCTATCTTGTGTATTCCTGATTGATTTATGGATGGTAACCTCTACAGATTTTCAAACAGAAGAGGGGGACAAATTGTCTTTCCAGAAGGGTACTAGGTAAAAGCATTATTTTAAAAAAAGATGAGCCTATAAAAATTAAACTTCTGATTATCTTAGCCTTGAGATGGCCTGAGTTACTAATGGATTCATCAAATAAATTAACAATAGACTACAAACAAATCCCCTAAAGGATCTCAAAAGCCATTGTCAGTTCCAAATGCAAGCAAATCAGCACATACAGACCCAGGAAGGCTTCTTGAAAAACAAACAAACAAATATACTACGTTGTTTTTCAAATGTTCTCTCACAGTTATTTCTACAATTCATAAATACTTGAAATCCATTCAATAAAGTTAAGTATGTATTGGAGTTATGGTTTCCCTTTCCATCTTTGCTAAAAAGGCGAACTTCTCCACACTAAAAAAGAGAGTTTAAGGGGGAAATAAATACACTTAGTGCACTAAGACTTTTGGGACATCCTAGGTGTATACTTATACACATATATACATAGATATCTCTGTATATATATACTATATGTATGTATATATATGTATACTATACTATATGTATATATATACTATACTGTATGTATATACAGTATATACTGTATATATATACTATATGTATGTATACTATATGTACATATGTATGTATGTATGTATGTATGTATATATGTATACTATATATGTATATATATACTATATATATGTATAAACACATATATGTATGTGTTTAAATCCTCTTTATGAGACACATTCTTCCATTTAACTACTTTCTTCCAAACAAATAGGACAAGGTGTATTAGCCTTCATTTCCATCTCTGCTTCCATCTTGCTGTTTCAAAACATCATTAACACTACGTTGCACTGGAGGAACAAGCCCAGAAATGTCCTCTGCGGTTCAGTCATCCCTCTGGAGAGAGGAAGATAACTAAGGGAATTTGAAGGTGAGCAACAAAGGTGATAATGATCTCATATTACAGCTATAGAGTAAATTGAAGATTTAGATGTTAAACCTTTCTCTCCAAATGTCTGTCCCTTCAGTGCTTCTCCCTTAGTAGGAATACACATCTGCCATATTTGTATGGGATTGTTTAGACTGACATAGAAATTATAAAAATTCTCTCATGCTGACAAATTTCCACTGTGATAAACAACATCACAGCAATAATAAATCCCATGGCAATGGACTCCATTTGCCAGAATAACAATGATAGTGCAGTCATTCGTCCCTTTCATTTTTATTCCTACCTGCTTTCTTAAAGTCAGACTTGTGGGCTAACCTCATTTTTTAGTGCCCAGACTCCCAGGCTAGTGACAATTTGCATGACCAAAATACTAAAAAAACAAACTTTAGTTTCTACCATCTACAAATCAAAGAGCTTGAAATATCTTCCTTTTTTTTATTTTCTGTCAATGGTGTTAAAGGAACCAAAGCAAAACAAACTATGTCTGAGATCTAACATTCCCATTGCTCAGAAGAACTAGGCAGGCCTATTTTCAGTTTTTTGGATACAAGGCTAGGTAGACATGATTGTCAACAAAGAATCCTGAAAAAGAATAAAAATAATTTAGTCTTAGGCTAGAAGGATAGGATCTATCTGTCTCCATAGAAAAGATAAAAAGGATATTCCAGCTGCAAGTTTTCACAAGCTAGTTGGCCCATCATCTGCCTTGGTGCAGCTGTTTCCGACTCTCAGTTCACCCAGAAAAATTCACGCTCTCATAGTGCCAAAATGAATATTTCTCTTAAAAAATAATTTTAAAAATCCACCCCATTGAAAATAATTCTCTAATCTGAAGCCTTTCAATAGAACTGAAGTGCACTTCACCAACACAGTACACAGGCATCTTGAATTAGCGGGAAACTATTTTTAACACATGAAGGATAAGATATGAAATTAGTTTCACGGGGAATGAGAACCTTGGAGATTATTTACTTTGCCTTAATTACTTTGACTCACCACTAATTTAGCTTTCCTAGGGTACTAAATATTTCATGCTAAGATTTTAAGACTGAAGAGACAAGAGCACAGATTTGGAACATTTAGGAGTTTGTAGTAGCACTTATAAATAATACTGTGGAGCAGATGTCACAATTGGGTTCCAAAACCAATTCATGGACAGATTACAGATCAAATTTTTAGCCACCTTTTTTTCTTAGTGTGGGCAGCCTCAAGTCAAGAATCCCTGCCCCGAAGATGCAGGGAGCCAAACTTTATCCAAACTTTATCCAGCTCATTTTACTAGGTAGTCAATCACATCACCAGAGCTATGGTACTTGTCAAATAGGCCAAGCTGCTCACTAACCTTAAGACATGGAAATGAAAGCTGTGGTTAAGTATTAAAAGAAAGTTTCCAGTTATTACAGTCATTGGGTAATGAATCAGTTCCCAATGAAGGTGGCTAAGGAACCAATGAAACAGATAACTGGCTCATTAAAACATCAATGGGAAAAGATTAATTCAGTGTCCACATTGTTTAAAATAAACTACGTCTGCCATATATAGCTGGACGTTTGACAAATACAAGTCTGGCTACCATGGCTCTTAACCAGGTACCCACTGGCAGACTAAGGAAAACACAGACAGTAGAGAGACTGTCAGCAGGAACCCACATTGCTCTCTATATTTGCAGCCAAATCCAATGGAACCACAAGGACCATTCAGTCTTTCCACTTCCTCTACTTTTATGTGGCATTAGTGAATTAAAGAGAAGGAAGAGGCCTAAAAGACAGTCTCAGCTTTCTCTTGGCCTCATCTAGACAAAATCCATCCTCACAATGAGCTTGGGAATGTCCAGGTTTATTTTGCTTTATATGCCAAAATGGGCTTGAAATTGTACTTCTGGTTCTGTTTTTCTTCCATCTCTTTGCATGTAAAGGTACTATGGCATTATGGATACAGTGCTGGGCTTGCAGAATTGTGAATCAACTGACTTCATGAGCCATAATTTCTCTGAATGTCAAGCAACTCTCTGAGACTTGTAGACTACTAAGTGAAAAACAGGTGCAATCTGCTGTGGCAGAGGGAGTTGCCATACTGATAGCATCACAGTTTTGATATATTGGTGTTTGGGGGTTTTTTTGTAAAAAACAGCCTTCCAGTTCCTTTATTTCTGCTGCTATTTCTCTAACTGATATCTACCTTCCTAGCATTACAACCTTAAAAAGGAACACCACCACTGCTCTCCAAATAAAAGGAGTCTCCAGTGCTTTGCAAAAAGATACCATCCCTTGACTACTTCATAATGAGATCTCTTAGCCCTGGAGTATCTGCTTTCCTTCCACAGCTAGCTTCCTTCTAATATCATGAGAACTAATTGTGCTTCTGTAGTGCTTCTAATTCTTCAAAGAACTACATCTGCTATCTAATTTAATCATGTCTCTTTTCCCTTGCCTAAGCCCTTTTCCATGTTTCTCATGCCTATGAAACACCTGAGTTTCAGGGCCATTTCCAACCCAAAAAACGCTTCTTCTCAGCTTCCCTGAATGAATCCTATTCTGTTATGCTTATGTCGCATGCATGTCTCTTTTGGTCTACACATACTTTTTTTTTCTTCCTGTTAGCACATCTCACTTTGGCCTCTTCAATATTATTCCCCATAATTACTGGACAGTTTATTCTGCTTTAGTAACATTCATTAAAAATGCTGCATAAAACTTGCCATAGCTACAACACTGAATTATGCAAATCATTATTATCATTTAAGATCTTTTCCTAGTTTTCAATGAAAGTCATAGAACTCAAAGGGACCTGAAACCCAGAATGCTGAAATTGTCATAAGGTCAATCAGTTACTGAATGACAGAACCTTCTATATGAAGTCTAGTCTCCTAAAACCTACCCTAGCACTCTTCTCATTACTTCTTCATATGACTATTACTAGCCACACTCATTTATAACTACCATCGCAAATAAATTTTCTAACCTATGAAGTATATTTCCTCCCCATCCCTATGAGACAGAATCCCCAGTGAATGCCTCAAAAGTCACATGCCCAGCAAAGATCATGAAGACAGGTGATTCTTTATGCTGCTATCTCCAAACTATTTGCTTTTCAAAAATTGAACAGCAAAGTGACAAAGATCCAGAAAAATTCAAGTAAAGGGAGCATGAAGAGAACATGCCAATCCACACTCAGCCCTTCAATTAGAACTCACTCTATACTTCATTTTGCACAAAGGAGTGACTATATGACAACGTGTGAGGTAATGGGTGTGTAGAAAGAAAATTTGTGCCAGATTTGGATACCTCAGTGAGCTTAAAGAACCGAGGATAGGCATCAAATCAGTGTTCTTTTTCACCCTAAAACTCTGCCTTGGGATGTTCAAACCCTGACTGGGCGGGGGGGGATATATTCCTCTCCTCCTCTTTTCTTTTCTGCAAAAGTATTTTACTTTACCTGGCCCACTTAAAGTGACAATTTATGATTTGACATTGAAGGCTTCTTATCATTGTTTTTTTTTCCAGTATTAGAGGAACTGCAATAATTGTAATTTCTATTTAATTACAGCCCCCCATAACCCATAAAATACCTGTGAAAAAATGACTAAAAAAATTCTAGAGCAGCAGAATCCACAAAACAACAGAGTAAAAGATATTTCCAGCCCAAGACAGCCTAGAAGGTCAACAGAAAAGGTCTACCACACCAGGCTCAAAGTAGAGCATAGCCCAACCGTGGTGCTGCACCATACTGACAGGACTGGAGCAGGTTTTAGGGAACAGAATCATGGACAGCAGCTGCGGTTTCCAGATTTCTCAACCCAAAAATGCCAAAGCCAGCTTCAAAGGTCAGTAAGAAAGCTCTTTCAACTAGGTGAGAAGGGAGCAGGGTCTGGCCCTAGCCCCAGACTCAGGGTGGCAGCAGTCACTGCAGCAGTCATTGCAGCAGCCACTGCTGCAGCATCCATTTTTAGAGCCTTCAGCCAAAAGACCCTGGGGGAATTGAGCAGCAAATCTGGTCTCAGTTCTGAGTGGCAGTCCTGGGGTAAGGAAGAGTGCTGACATGGTGCAGCTGGTGGTGACTGTGGAGAGGGAACCCTACTCACAGATCCTGGGCAGATAAGAATGCTTTGGGTTGCTCCCAGACCACAGCACAGGCCAGGAGAGAAGTGAACTCTGTTCCTTTGATTGTGCCACCCTGGAGGAACTGAGAAGTTATAGGCTTCCAGAGTATACCTTCCACTTGAAAAAGGACTCAAAAGTTAAGTAACTGGGGAAAACACCCAAAAAAGGGAAAAATAAGACTATAGAAGGTTGTGTTCTTGGTGAAAAGGTATTTTCTTTCATTCTTTCAGGTGAGAAAGAACAAAGCATACCATCAGAGTAAGACATAAAAGTCAAGGTTTCTATATCCAAAACCTCCAAAAAATATGCAATGATCTCAGGCCATGCAAGAGCTCAAAAAAGATTCTGAAAATCAAGTAACAGAAATGGAGGAAAAATTAGGAAGAAAAATGAGTGATGCAAGAAAATCATGAAAAGCAAGTCCACAGCTTGCTAAAGGAGACCCCAAAACTATGCTCAAGAAAATAACAACTTTAAAAATAAACTAACTCAATTGGCAAAAGAGGTCCAAAAAGCCAATGAGGAGAAAAATGCTTTAAAAAAGTAGAATCAGCCAAATGGGAAAGAAGGTTCAAAAGTTCATTGAAGGAAATAGTTCTTTAAAAATTAGAATGGAGCAGTTGGAAGCTAATGACTTTATGAGAAACCAAGAAATTACAAAAAAAACCCAAAAGAATGAAAAAATAGAAGACTGTGAAGTATCTCACTGGAAAAACAACTGACCTGGAAAATAGATTCAGGAGAGACAATTTAAAAATTATGGGACTACCTGAAAGCCATGATCAAAAAAAGAGCCTACACATCATCTTGCATGAAATTATCAAGGAAAACTGCCCTGAGATTCTAGAACCAGAGGGTAAAATAAATATTGAAAGAATCCACCAATCACCTCCTGAAAGAGATCTGAAAAGAAAAACTCCTAGGAATACTGTAGCCAAATTCCAGAGTTCCCAGATCAAGGAGAAAATATTGCAAGCAGCCAGAAAGAAACAATTCAAGTATTATGGAAATACCATCAGGATAACACAAGCTCTAGCAGCTTCAACATTAAGGGATCAAAGGGCTTGGAATATGATATTCCAGAAGTCAAAGGAACAAGAACTAAAACCAAGAATCACCTACCCAGCAAAACTGAGTATGATACTTCAGGAGAAAAATGGTCATTCAATGAAATAGAGGACTTTCAAGCATTCTTGATGAAAAGACCAGAACTGAATAGAAAATTTGACTTTCAAACACAAGAATCAAGAGAATCATGAAAAGGCAAACAGGAAAGAGAAATCATAAGGAACTTACTAAAGTTGAGTTGTTTGCATTCCTACATGGAAAGATCATATTTGTAACTCTTGAGACTTTTCTCGGTATTTGGGTAGTTGGAGGGATTATATACACATAGAAAGAGGGCACAGGGTAAGTTGAATAGGAAGGAATGATTTCTAAAAAATAAAATTAAAGGATGAGAGAGGAGGAGAAAGGGAGAAATGGAATGGGGCAAATTATCCCTCATAAAGGAGGCAAGAAAAACTTTTTCAATGGAGGGGAAAAGGGGAAAGGTACACTACAAGAAAGTAGGGGAGAAGAGGATAAGCTGGGTGTGGGAGGATGATAGAAGGGATGGCAAATGGGAGGAGGAAGTAATTAGAAGTAAACACTTTTGGGGAGGGACAAGGTCCAAAGAGAGAATAGAATAAATGGGGGGCAGGACAGGATGGAGGAAAATACAGTTAGTCTTTTACAACATGGCTATTATTATTATTGAAGTCTTTTGCATAACCACACAGGTATAGCCTATATTTAATTGCTTGTCTTCTCAGTGGGGATGGGTGGGAAGGGAGGGAGAGAAGTTGGAACTCAAAGTTTTAGGAAAGAATGTTGAGAATTGTTTTTTCATGCAACTGGGAAATAAGAAATACAGGTAATGGGGTATAGAAATCTAACTTGCCCTACAAGAAAAAAGAAGATGGGGATAAGGGAAGAGAGAGATGTGATAGAAAGGAGGGCAGATTGGGGGAGGGGATTATCAGAATGCATCCTGTCTTGGGTTGGGTGAAGGGAAGAGATGGGGAGAAAATGTGGAACTCCAAATCTTGTGGAAATGAATGTTGAAAACTAAAAATAAATAAATTTAATAAAAAAAATAAACTTCAAACCTTCCCATCCTTCCTGCCGCTGAACTTTCTTCTGTTTTCCTAAAATTCAGAAACTCAATAAACTTCAATGATTCCTTATTGCCTCCAGGAACAAATACAAAATGCTGTTTGGCACTCAAAGCCCTTTATAAAATAGCTCCTCCCTACCTTTCCAGTCTTCTTACACTTTACTTCCTATCAAATACTCCTCAATCCAGTAACACTGGTCTTCTAGCTGTTACAGGAACAAGACACTCCATCTCTTGGCTTCAGTATTTTCTCTCCCTATTCCCCACACTTGGAATGGTCTCCCTCTTCCACTCTGAATACTGACCTCCTTGACTTCTTTTAAGCCCCCAAATGAAATCTTATCCTCTACAAGAAGTCTTCCCACATCCTTCTCTATTCTAGTGTTTCCCTCATTTAATTATTTCCAACTTATTCTATATATAGTTTGGTTTGTATAGGATTGTTTGCATGTTGTCTCCCCCATTAGACTATAAACTTCTTGAAAACAGGGACTATCTTTTGCCTCTTTCTGTACTTCTTGTAGTTACCACAGTACTTGACACACAGCAGGCACTTAATAAATGTTTACTGATTGACTGCTGTGTTGTGTGCCCTAATTAGAGTATGAGTTCCTTCAGAATTGATTGTCTCACATTTTCTATTTGTACCCCAGCACTTAGGTAAGTGGCTTAAGACATAATGAGCTTAATAAATGCTTTTTAAAAATCCATTTACTCATCCTGCACCAGAGCATAGGATCTTAGAAGTCGGAGGGACCTTAGTGATAATCTAACGTAATTCCCTTATTTGACAGGAGAGGACACAGTGGCAAAATGAAATATTTCATTTTTGGAATGACTTCTTTTGTATCTTTGCACACACACACACACACACACACACACACACACACACACACACCACCTAGTCTGGCACCTCACTCATACTCTACTAGGCACTTTAATAAAATGTTTGTTAAATTCAAGGGAATTTCCCAAGGTCATAAAGCTAGTTAGAGATAGCTTCCCTTTTGTTTGGGTCCCATGCATTCATTGAGAGACAGGACATTGTTCTTTATAAAGCTTAGGAATTGCTTTACTATGCATTTAAAATTCGTTAGCTGTTTCCTTATATAACCTCTGGGCCACCTGGATACAACAGCACAAAAGGTACAGTTAATCCATCTTCACATCCTGGTGGTTTTTGAGAAATGACAAAGGCACTTTCTTCTCTTTCCCTTTTTCAACTTAACCCAACATGTTTCCACACAGGTTTTTCGATCCAGTTGTCTCCAGCTAGTATTTGATTAACAGCTCCATACCAAATGGTTCCATTCTTTTTTGGGGGTGTAGGGGAACGAACTCATAACCAACTCCAAATATGCCTGAAAAGGGAAAAAATGCTAAAGTTAACTGTGCCTTGAAAATAGGGTTTTATAATGAAATTCCATAGTGAATCTATGGAATGCGACTTTAAACCCTGGATTTACACGGGATAAAGAAACAGAAGAAGCCAGAACTCTATGTGTATATTTTCCAAAGCAGTAAGTAGCAATACTATGTACCCAAATTGTACCTTTTCCTACAAGAGTTGGATGTTTCAGATACCTGGAATAAAAGCTAGAAAAGGAGAGGACTGAGAAGGAAAGTAGTTCAGAGAGATAAATGAAGACTTGATACAGTATTTGTTACAAACGTGAAAAGAAACTGGCAGTAAAGGGGGATGTTTGCTTTATGTGGGTTTGGTTTTGCTTTTTTTCTTGTGGATGCCTTTTTTGTGTTTTTTGGTGTGGTTCTTTTTTGGTGAATGGAGGCTTAGTATTAAAGGAAATGCAAGCCACACATCATTAATAGTTTAATCTTTGCTTACCTGTTGAAACATAACTACAAGGACAGAACTCAGAAGAAAATTTCAGACTATTATGTGCTTAGTTTCCTTCTTTGACCCCATATCTCCCTCTACTCCCTCCCCCCAACAAATAGAAAAGTAGTGTGCTAAATGGATTGTTGATGGAGTTGTGAACTAGTACAACAATTTTTTAAAGCAATGTATCTTTTGACCCAAAGAACCCACCACCCTGCATGTACCCTAAGGAGGCAACTGATAAGAAATTCCCATATATACCAGAATATTTATAGTAGCATGTAACAAGAAGAAACGAAGTAATAGAATGTTACTGTGCTGTAAGAAATGACAAATATGATGAATACAAAGAAGTATGGAAAGTCTTACATGAACTGATACAGAGTGCAGTACGCAGAGCCAAGGAAACAATATGCACGATGACCACAACAATGTAAATGGAAAGAACAACGAAACAATGCAAAATGAATGATGAGAAATTATAAAACTAAATAAATGAGCATGGGCCTAAAGAGACAAAAGAAGACAGCACATTCACCCCCATTCCTTTGGAGAAATGGAAGGTTCATGGATGTAAAAAAATGAACATTTTTTTTATGGACTGATTGATTTTGCTGATTGCTTTTCCCCTCTCTTTTTCTTTGAAGACTATTCTTTACTATATGACATCACTGTCTGGGAAGGCAAAGGAAGATGGATTCTGGGGAAATTTAGGTGACATAAAAACAAAAGATTAATAGATTTTATTTAAAAAAGGAAAGTAGCATGCAAGGCACACACAACATATTTTCAACAGCATAATGTAACAGAAAAAGCACTGGAATGAAAATAGGTCTATTGGTTCCAATACTGGCATTGCCACTGAATGTTTATAAAACCTTGATACCTCATCTGTAAATTGGATGATAATAATATAAGTAATTCTTACCTCACAAAATTACTATAAAGGTCAAATGAGTCAGCCTATACAAGCACCATTCCAAAGTTTCATCATTGCATTATGTTGACCCTTGGTTCTCAAAGACTATACCAGCAGACTGTAAATTTTGTCCAGTTCTACTATGCTGGAAAGTCTTCCAATATGGTCCTAGTAACAGATCACATCTGCTCTCTAAAGACCAACCTAGAAAAAATCAGAAAGGTTCTCTCTATCAATGTGCTGGCCAACTGGTAACACATTCTTTGACCATAGCAAAATATTGTTGAAAAAAATGACCACTGATACTCTTTGAAATGCAAAGCCAGCACAATCCTTTATTCATGTGGCCACAAGAGACTCAATGCAGGAAGCCCAAAAAGATCTGTACAGTAAGAATTTCTCAAAACAGTTGAGCAAAACAAGAGTTTTCTTAAAATAATCAAATGATGTAAGGAGCAGAATCAAATGATGGGAGGTATGTGGAAGACACAGCATATGTCAGCGAATCTATAGAACTGATCATGAAATTAATGTACATATTCAAAAGCAAAGTCCTGAGGCCCTGTAAAACTTCTGGAAATTTCCAGATGATTCTTTGAAAAGTAGAAATTTTAATAGATAATGGATTATCAATAATGGTATAAGCAATTTAAGTCTTTCATTACTTTTTCTGGAGATAGAAGCTTTCCCACAGTCCTCTGAGTCTTTTGCACCAATGCTAACAAGCTTCTAGAAACCCAGCAACAACATATCAGGATAAGAATTAAGTAGACCTAAACTATTGATCCACACCACAAACCCAAGGAAAATACAAAATTGTGCTGCGTCTTGTGTAGAACACTGAAAATGGACATTCAGATTCCAAAATCATCTCCAAGTATCAACTTAGCAGTTGTTATTCTGGATGTCTGGAGAAGGAAATGGCAAATCATTCCAGTGTCTTTGCCAAGAAAACCCCATAGACAGTATGGTCCACAGGGTCACAAAGAGTTGGACATGACTCAAGGACTAAACAACAACTCTGATTATGAGATCCTTCCTTGTCCAGTAACCAGTAAGTAAAAGAGACTGGTGAAAGTGATTTTTGAATCAATCTCAATATTTTTCCTATAACTGAAACCAAAATATAAAAGAAAGCTGCAGCTAAAAGGAAGAATGACCCAAGGTTCTCCACTTGGAAAGGCAAATATATTGGTAGAGTTGGTTTTATAGAATGTCCATAAGGCAAAAAGTGCTGTCATTTCATGGCACTTGGCAGTTTGAATGACAGAACTTACTATGAACATATGCAAGGAGCAGGGACACTGAAAAAAATTACAACCCCATAGGTCAACATCTATACTTAGGATAAAGACGTAAGATATTTTATGATAAACATAACAAAGTTCTCCAGATTAAATCAAAACATATGTTAATACTTGATGCTCCAATATAAAGAACAGGGAAAATACATTAGAAAATGTGAAATTATATATCAGGAAAAAATGATAAAGGTCACAGGTTTTAAGAATTAAGACTACAAATTCTGAATACTCTCGTCAAGAAGAGAGTTTGGTGTTGCTAAATATGATGATCACCAAATAATATCACTTAAATGACAAAAAAGGACTCATTACCAACGCAGGAGTCATTGCTGAAACAATTGTCTTCACTCATTCAAAACACTGATTTGTTAGAGCAAAGATCAAAATTAATACCAAATTTAAAGAAAGAATAAAAATGAGAATATGCTATGGGAATTGAGGTAACTCCAGCTTGACCTACCTAAACAATCTGTTGAGGTCAAAAAAGGGGAAATGGATAAAAGAACAGATGTCAACATAGACTTTCACCATTTCCAACAGAAATTTAACAGATATAAATCAATCAACAAGATGAAAAGAACAAAAGAGTCTAGAATGGTCTCAATCAGCATACATTCAATCTCCTCTCATGCAGAAATGTGGCAGCCAAGGGCACATCACTACAGCACTTCTATTCATTTTCAAAATGCTAAGGAAAATACTGGGAAATTAAAAGTATCACTACCTCCATTAAAAAGCAATAAGCAGTGAAGGTAAAAATAAGTTTTTACAGAAAGAGACCTAACGAAGCCAGATCACTCTCAGGGCACTGAAGGATGAAAAGTGGAAGGTCAATGAAGAGACAAAATGCTAACAAACTATTTTTTCCATTAAAAACAGGGAACAACTACATTTATATTCTAACATCCCAGTCCAGGATATACAGCATAAATAAATGAAAATGGAACTAAACAAATATGGGAAAGACAGCTGAATTACACCAAATAAGCACATAAAATGTCCATTCAGAAGGATATGCAATTTTGAGTGTATTAAGGAATCATTTCTCAAGAATCTCAAAGATCCAAAAGCCTTGGAAAAATATGACAGGTCTTATTCTAGTTGAAAATAATTATGATAAAATAATGATTAAGAAGATAACAACCCCTAGTCCATAAGTCTACTTCCCTATTTGCACTGAATCATTATGAGAATATTCCACATTTAATCTGCATATTTTATTTCTTGGTTTTTTGAGAGAATTATTTCAAATCTTCACTTCATTTTGCTAATATATTCCTGACTGGAGATATAAATTATTGACGGAAGTTCAGCAGTAATGGGTAAGATAAACTTTTTGGATCAAATCTGAAAACTCTCTCTGATAATGTGGTAGACAGATTTTCATAAAGAGTTAAGGTACTGTTCCCAATTACTAGAGCAACTTTAAAGCAAACTGGAGCAAGATAAATTGAAAAGGAAAATATGTGGTGAGGAATAATTGGTTAGAATACAAGAGATCTAACAAGTATTACTAAAGAAAGTAACGAAAAAGTGATAGGACTACTACAAATTCACACTATCTAACATGAACTAGACTGTTAAAGCTGCTTTTTATTTATGTTTACTTTAAACCCTATTTCTGTTCCACCCTGAAGATTTTATGTTCAGGACAGCTAAAAGAGAAAAGAAAGCCAAAAGTCTAAAACAAATTTTAAAGCTGATTTTTTTAAGTGATGAGAAAATATCAGTATCTACTGACTCCATATGCATATCTTCCTATCTTTATAAAAATGGAATAAAAATAATTTGCATACCCTCTGAGGGAATCCTTGATAACTGACGCAAAAAAGAAACAAGCAAGCAGACCACATCTTGCTTGATTGATTTACAGTAACACAACTGACTGAAAGACATAGAGCATACAAGATACTGCTGTGCTGATTGTGTTGTCTAAAAAAAAAGCCATTTTGATTCAACAGAGCAAAATGCTGCCTTAAAGGCTCCCCTCCAACAGGGTTTCTCCTGTGCACATACAAGAGCTCAAAAGAAATAATCTGGGTCGACAACTAACCAACTCAAGCAGGGCTCCAAACAAGAAAACATGTATTTGCCAGAAGTATGTGCTACTATCAAAGCAGTTCCCAAACTGTCGCATTGTAGAAATTACTTCCGTAAAGGTTTTTTTTTAATATTTTGTAATATAAGCATATAAAGAAATAAATACAACATATAAACAAAAGATAAAATGATGACCTATTTATTGACACAACAGTGGGTGATTTCCTTCACAGCAACAGGTCTAATCTTCCCACTAAAGTATCTCTAAAACCAGGCTTCTATTGTCAGGCACATTATGTGGACACAATATTTTAAAGTAAGGAAGCTAGGACATGCACATCATATAGAATAATTACAAAGTTACTGCAAAATGGATTGCTTTAAGAGCTCATTTCCTGCAATAACTCAGTAGCGCCACAGGAAATTATAGTAATATAGTTATATTGTAACTCATGTTAATGTTATCATTAATAAACCAGGGCTGCCATTTATATATTAACTATATATTAATTCTCACATAACCATGTTGACAGAGAGGATAAAATAAAAATAAAAAGCAAAGTAACCCAGAACTAAAGATAGTCTCAAAATAATTTCTATTTGGTTCTGGAATAAATGTATCTTTGTGTACCTTCATGTGCACAACCGCTCGTACACATTTATTCACACATGGAACCACGGTCGGATGGGCTCCATTACAATTCCATCTTGTTTCTACCTGTGTGGCCCTGGTTGATAAAGTTGGGCAATGGAATGGGAAAGTACACAAGTCATTCACAAGGTGAATACTTACAGATAATCAAAGAGTTGATTGTATGTGATTTCTAGACCTTTCTCTTTCTTCCAAATTACACATCTTTCCTTCAGTATTTGGAGTCACTTTGGCAGTAGTGTATGAATAAGACCGAAAATATGGATGCCAGCATTTTGCCATTTATGGCCATATGGGGAAAATATGAACATCTTAGTGTTAATGCATTATATGGCATCCATATAAAAAGGGGGTTTTCCCATTAGTTTATATGCTGCTTTACCAGATATAACAGCAAAACACTCCTATATCATTCTCCATCTCCTGATGTAACTGCTTCTAATGCCTGGGAAATTTCTATTTTAAACTCTACTCTCTGTGCCACAACACATTACTGAGTAATAAGGCAAGAAATGTAGTCTTCATCTTCACAGAAGCATTCAATTGCAATGGGCAAAGGACCAGGCTTCTGAGCAGGATGTCACAAAGAACCATTAGCTACTTTAACATGGACACTACTTTCTCAAAGGAGAATACAGCACTACCTTTAAAAAAAGAAGAAAGAAGAAAGAAAAAAAGAGAAAGAGAGAGAGGGACCTTGAACTCAATCAGTCCCCAGAGATAAAGAAAAAAAGGGAAATGGAGAAGGAACTCACATAAAGAGAAGGGATAATTGGTGTTTTGTTACTAAACAAACTGTTTCTAAGTGATTATATGTGTGCAAGTGATTTATTTTTTCCAATCTTTTCCTTGTATTAACTAGAACCCTAATTTGTCCAAGAGGTTGAAGCGTGTCTTAATTACTTGCCTTCAAAGCTTATGCCCATTTAAAAGAAGCTTATTTCTTTTCCATTGTCAGCTCACACAGTGCTGCCTAATCTATGATCTTCCAGCCTGGCACCCACAATTCTTTCATCTTTATGGGAGGCACAGTACAAGTAGCCTTACAAATCAGGTTTTAAAAACAAATAAAAATATCCGTCCACCCACAAAAATGCTGACTCATCCACACAATGCTCTCCCTCACCCCCTCTGCCCCATTCCACTGCCAGAGCAAGCATTGAGACCCTGGACACATTTATTTTCAGTGTTACAAGGTCTCATTTTCAAAACTCACTAAAAGTTTCACCTCCCTATAGTTTTTACTTTGTTCAGGCCATAAATCTATAGAGGTAACATTGATTTGCTTGACTTAATTTTAAGAATACTGTCACATGTATCTTACATAACATGATCTGATCAATACCTTCTAGTGGAATCTCTGGATTTCTACTAAACCTGTGACTTCATTACTCAGGCACCATTTGGAACATCTTAAGTGAGGGCTAGCTCTAATGGTATTTGGCCCATGGGAACCCAATAGAGACCAACAGAGACTGCAGGGCTGGAAATGAAAGATGTCCATCTCTTTGTGTCTGTCCCAATCTTAGGCAGTCATGAGGCCATTGCTCCTCTCACTTCTTCTAGGATGAGGCTGGAGTCTTAGGCAAGAGAGGAGGGAGCCAAGCTAGTCTCTCTCTTCTCCTCTGCCACCAGAGGCAGTAGAGGTGAGCCCCATGATCCTTGAAACAAAAACCACCTATGAGGGACATGCCA
This sequence comes from Bettongia penicillata ogilbyi, assembly GCA_023548195.1. NCBI lineage: Eukaryota > Metazoa > Chordata > Mammalia > Diprotodontia > Potoroidae > Bettongia > Bettongia penicillata. The sequence goes on from JAJHZJ010000200.1 coordinate 7,643,793, forward strand.
AAAAGAGGAACTTCTCCCTAGCTATAGTTCTGCTGGAGCTCCACCTTCATAAATTTTTACTGAAAGATAACAAGAGGCAGTTTCCCCACTGTCCCAAAGTAATCTCAGTAGCATCCCTCTCTTAGTTTCTGCTCTACAGGAGCTACTTCTGCAGGAGACCAGGTGACTCAACGTCCTTGTACCAAGACAGAGAAATCATGGGCAGAAGTGTGCAGTACATCAGAAGTAAGGTCCTATAAAACACAACCTACAACATCCATGTAGAGTGAAGAGAGTGTTATACCCCCTCCAACTGATGAAGAATTGAATGAGCAGAATCAGGAGACAATTTGTACAGTAACAACAACTTGAGAAAAACAAACAACTTTGGAAAGCTGTAAAAACTACAGTCAACACAGTGACTGTCCACAATTCTAAAGAGCAATATAAAAACAAACTATCTGCCATCTGACAGAGAGATGACAGATTTAAGGTACAGAATAAGATGTATATGTGTACATACAAATATATACACATATACACATGTGTTCACACATGCATGCACATGTATATCTACACATAGGTAGATACACATATTCACATATATGACAACTGTATTTATATGACAATAAATACTTGTTATAGGAAACAAAATATTTTGCTTTTATTCAATGAATTGGGAGAGGAAAAAAGATTTCTGTTTAAAGAAATTAAAGAGGTTTGTATGCTACAGTTGTAGAATGCTTCATGCACTTTCAAATGAGGTCACTATATTGTGAGTTTTGTTCTGCTTTGTTACAGGAGAAGTCTCACAGTGTGAGAGTTATCTAGAAATGTTTATAATGTGAAAACAAAATACATAAATGAGCCAATAACATTTTAAAAATAAAAAAGGGTGAGTTATAAAACCAAAAGTTAGTATAGCCACAAGGACTTCCTGCACAGAAATGGGAACCAAAAACGCCCCCTGAATTGTTAGCAGAACTAAGAAACCAGATGTGGGGATGGGAAAACAATTGACAGAGAGATCTGGGCCAGAAACATAGACAGAAGGGATATGATGATCATTTCGGAAAGACCTCCAGAAGGGCCATTTGTACCTGGAGAAAGTAAGATTAACTCTTAGAAAACTAGGAGGTTATCAAAAGGAATACACTTCCGATATTGAGGCATGGGGAATAAAAAATTCATTGAAGGAGAGAAGGAAATCCAGAATGTCCATAAAAAGAAAGGCCTACTGATCTTCAATGAGTGCAGTTAAGTCCATTACAGGATATTTGTGCATTCTTTACATTAAGGTTGGTTGGGGTAGGGATGTGAAGGCAGAAAGGCATAATTATAAACTCAAAAATGAGAAAAGAGTTTATGGGTCATCCAGTATAACCTTTCCATTTTACAAATAAGGAAGGTGAGGTGACATAGCTTTCTCAGAGCCACACAAGTAGTAAATATTTCAACCAGATCTGAACTTAGACCGTCAGGCTTCAAATCTAGCCTTCTTCCGACTATACCATATTGCCTCCTTCAACACCATAGGACTAGGGAATATCAAGGTGAACAGCAAATGTCCTTTTCCATGGGCCCTGTATAAAAAGTTCTATTAACATTTATTGAGTTCATATCAGAATAAATCAGACACTGTTATATTGTTGAGATGACCCTTAACCTAAAAACAGGGAGAAGGAAGGGAAGAAAAAAGGAAGGGAGGGAGAGAAAGGAAAGGAGGCAGGAAAAGAAAAAAGGGAAGAAAGTTGGTCATACATCTGGTTTATCTCTTTTTCTTCAGGTCCAATTAAGCCTGTCTATACAAGTCAATTTATATTACTGAATCATAAGATCTTAAAATTCAAAGACGCAAAACTCTATCCAACAAGATTACTGAAACTCTGTTTTTAAAAGAGAAAAAAAATATTTTAAGAAGTTTATTTTTAATTATAAAAACTATTTATGTAAAATACCTTTTAGTATATTTACAATTCTTTTCCCACCACTAAAGTAAAAACTATTGTACAAATATTAAATTAAACTTCTAGGTGCTTGTAAATACACTAAACACAAATTTGAAGCCCTCTCTTTGCATTCTTTTTCTTCTTTTCTACAGTGTCATGTTTCTGGCTAGAGTTCATCTCCTGACCATCTTATATACTTTTTAGTATTTCTTCCTGCCTCAAAATCTTAATTACCCAATATTCTAACTCTCTGTTCTTCCTTTGTTCCTTTATTTCTAATTAAGCTTTAGAAATTCTTGGTGGTTACAATTAGCTCACTCTTTCCTGCTCATCATCACTCTCTCTTCGGCAATAGAAAAGGGGCAGACTTTTAATATTCTTACATAGGACAATAAAGGCTGACTGTATCACCTTTAATTTCCAACATCTTCAGTTTCTCCTTTATTTAAGCATTCTAAGCTCCTTTTCTAATGATTTTTTTAAAATTTCTTCTTACTTCACTTTGCTCATCCACCCCTGATTCCCTTAGCTATGTCAAAGAATTCTGCCAAGAAGCACTACTGTTCAAAGCCCAGCAAACTTTGGAGAATGGCTTTAAAACCTCCACTTGGCTAGTAATGATTTATTCCTCACACAGTAGCGATATGTGTCTTAGGCACCCTGCTCCAAAGCTCTATTAGTATATTCAAATCTTTCTTATGAAATATTACTTTACTTCCTTAATCATTTGGCTGTGAATAATTTATATCCTTCGACTTATCTTTCTTCCCTCTTTTATTTATGCCCAGAATTGTTCTATTTAACTCTAGATAGTCTGGCAAATATTATGAGCTTAGCCAATACTAATTACAAGTTATAGCACAACAGACATTTCTGTGGAATGGTGTTATCTGACTACTTGTCAGATTACAAGGAAAATTCTAAAGCTCTAATTTTTAGTGTGATCAATAAGCTTTTAAGTTACTTTTTACTGCAAATACTAATCTGGTACCTTGCTTTATATTTTTGTAAAATGAGGATAATATGAGCCTTACAAGTAGGCAGGTGCTGGTATGACATGATCGCAAGACAGTCTCAACTTCCTTCCCTAATTTTTTCTATCAGGTCTAATGAAATTCCACTATTTAATATTTATTCCTGTAGGTCAACAGTGAGTTTCATTCTTTTTTATTTCATCCCTCCTTCCTTTCTTCTTTCCTTCTTTTTTTCTGTCTCTGTCTCTCTGCTTCTGTCTCTGTGTCTCTCTGTGCATGTTGTATGTGTGTGTGTATATATATGTGTGTGTCGTCCTTTCTTCTTTCCTTCCTAGACGGGGCCTCCCTCATCTGGAAGTGCAATAGCCCAATCCCACCACTGGTTCATATGAGAGCTATGATCTCTTTGTGTGTGTCTCTGTCTCTCTCTGTGTCTCTGTCTGCCTGTCTGTCTTTCTCTTCCTTCCTTATTTTCTTGCTAGATTAGGTCTCCGTCATCTGAAAGTGCAATAGCTACTCACAGGCCCAATCTCACCACTAGTTGATATGGGAGCTTTGGTCTGGTACATTTCCAACTTGGGTTAATTCATCAGGCCTTAGGCAGCCTGATACCCCCACCAAACCCTCTCTGGGGCTTCAACATATTGATTCTGAACTCAGTGATTGCACCTGATCAGCTTAGCTCATTGCAGCTCAGAACTTGGCCACAAAAGCAGGCTCTTAGGGAGCTTCTTATCAAAATACAAATGGCAGAAGGTAGAGCCAAGATGGCAGAGAGAAGCCAAGAAGTTGCCTGAGCTCTCCCCAGTTTCCCTCAGAAACATTAAATCAAGGCTGTAACTGGATTATGGAGCAACAGAACCCACAAAAAGACAGAGTAAAATAATTTTCCAGCTTAACTGAGTAGAATTTCAGGAATGGTCTGTCTCACTTGAGTAAAAGGAGAGTGCAACCCAGCCCAGAGGGTGTCCAGGCAAGAAAACAGGAGGCTCTTAGCACAGTACAGATCAGCAACTGAGGGCCCTCTGTTCTGGCTGAGCAGGACAGTGGCACAGCAGACCAGCTGTAAGGCCTCCAGCCCCAGTGCAGAAGGCAAGTTGTCAGCCCTGGAAACCAGGCAACAACAGGTATAACTAGGCCGGGCCACCCCAGCTCAGTGAGCAAACCACCAGCACCTGAGATCCCAGTGCAGAAAGCCAGAGACCAGGCCCCGGCTCTCAGAACAAAAGGCTTGGGACATTGTTTCCTGTGCCCAAGGAAGAGAACTCATTTTTAAAAGCCTTGGAATAGGGGGAAAGAAGCAAAATATAAATGCCCCTAGACGAGATAACACCTTAAGGTCAATTTGACCAACATCTCAGCAAAAGTGAGTTGACAGCTATCAGGAATGCCCTAAAAGAATGGGACACAAAAGCTGTGTGTCAAGAAAAGGAAGAAAAAACATCTAGAAATTAGGAAGATTTCAGAAAGCTGAGGTGGGAGAAGACACCCAAATTTTATCTACTCCAAAATCTGCCAAGGAGTAAGTCCTGGGAACAAGGGCTTTTTCATCTCTAACTTATCCACTCATCACCACACAAGTGCATCTGTCAGCACTGCTCTTTCAGGAAGTTCTAGTTGGGGGTTTTCTTCACTCTCAGTTACTTGAATTTTGGGTTATTCATCACTATTTCTGAGACCTTTCTTCAGAGGTACCATGAGATAAAACAAAAATTTTTATTTCAAAAACATTCATCTCTAAGGATTATTATTTCCTGAGTGATAACATTCCATTGAAAATTGTGTAACTATGAGGATAGGGCTGAGTCTATACCCTGGTTCTTTGGGTTAAGGGTTCCTATGCTACAAAAGTTACTGTGTTCTTACCAGTAAGATACAAAGGCATGGTCCCCTTATGGTCACTAAAAGTTTTATCCATGACTTTTCTCCCACTGTCTAGGCTATTAACCACAGTGCCTTGGCCATATTCCAGTCTGGATAATTACATTGGGTCTAGCAAACTTCACCCTCCAGCTCCAACTAAATAAAATATTTCAGTGGACTTACTGCCATAACCTTTGCTATGCTGCTGAGGGTTACTAAATAGCTGTTTTATACTTTAGATGGCTGTGTTTGGGAGAGATCAATATCCTTCTCTAGCTGTTTCTACAAAGGCAGAAAGGAAGTATATTCTAATATATTTATTACGTAGAGCTGCCATTTTCCCCAAAAAAATTAACTGAGACAAAAAAAGAAATACAATAAATTTTCTCTCCAGTTGTTCTAATTATTTTATATTATTTACACAGATAAGAAGTATCATAGTATTTTCCTATTTTCCATTTCAAAAACATAATATATGCATATATATGTCTGTATGTGTATTTGTATATACATGTGTGTATATACATATATTGTATATATTTATATTTGTATATACCAAAATATATGTGTATGCATACATATATATTAGATATATATTTTTACGTGTGTGCATGTAAACGCAAAGAGACAGAAAGGCAAAGACCATACAGGAGGGTGGTAGAAAATTTGGCCATAGAATAATTCAATTTAATCATTCCTTTGTAGTTCTAGTTGTGTAATTCCAACTAGGTAACAAAATGGGTAGAGTCCCAGACCAGAAGTCAAGGAGACCTGAATTCAAATCCTGCTTTAGACATTTAACAGCAGTAGAACTCTTGGCAAGTCATTTAGCCCCATTAAAGTGGGGATAATAATAGCACCTACTTTCCTGGGTTGTTTTAAGGATCAAATAAAATAATATTTATAGATGGTTTGCAAATCTTTAAGGCACGACATAAGTACTAGCTGTTTATTTTTATTTGTTCTTTATATCCAGCATCATTTTTTTATGTCTTTCTAAGCAAATACTACCTCAATCTCTTCTTGAAATTAAGAGATAGCTCACAGACCTTAACTCATACCTATATGGGTGCAAAATTAAGAACAGCAGGAATTTGTCCCTCTTAGGTAGTATGAAGGTTAAGAGATCTGATACTTCTGTTTTCTTTTCTTCTTTTTTTTTAAGCAACCATAACTGTGTGGGTGAGGGTTTATAGGCTACAAAATCAGAAACTGGCTTGGGGGGTTTAAAACATAACTATATCATGCTTTAAAAGTCACTAGGGCCTCTCTTTACTTTCTCTGAAAACGATGGGATTTTCCTTTTGTATCTGTGACATTTTTTTCCGTTCTATGATTTAATCAGAGGAGAGAATGACTGATCTGGAACTGCTCTGAGATTTGCAGTCTTGGAGCATTGCTAGGGGCATGAGATAGTTTAAGAGACTTGTCCAGGATCACCTATATCAGAGGTAGAATTTTTGAACGCTCACCTTCCTGAAGTCAGCCCTTCTCCCACTCTACTGAACTCTACATAGCTTTTCTCTATCCAAATGCTAATCCACTGATGGTTTATTTTCCAAGAGATACTAATCATGAGAAAAAGAGTGATGTCAAACTGTGTGACTCTGTACGTATATCCACTAAAGAAGAAAGAAAGCAAACACTTGCCCAAGACAAACTATAACTAGTCTGGCAATAAAATGGTTTCCCCCCCCAAAATCAGTAAAATTGGCTCGAAATCTGCTAAATTTTCTCCTTGAAGATCCTTCTAGCTAGAACAAGTTAATAGCAGCCTTCCAAAACTAGGTTAAACATGCTATAAATCAATTTGTTCACTCCTATAAAGGGGCAGAGTGCAGGCTTTGAGGGTGAAAACAGCTGGAGTGATAAGCAACATGGTCCATTGCTACATTGTTTCTCTGACCATTTTTCTGCAAATTTTTTTTATTGAATGAAAGTATAGCATTAGAGAGCAATGACTACTTTTAGTTTAAATAATAAACAATGGAATACTGGTTCTTTTAAATAGCTCCAAAGAATCATTTAGACAATCTATTTCCAAAGTTAAAGCCTTAATAATACATATGTAGTACAGTGAAAAAAACTCTGGATTTGAAGTTGGAAAACGATCATTCAAATCCTATCTCTGCCACAACCTAGAGCTAATCACTCTCTCTGTTTCTCTGTTTCCCCATCTGGAAAGGGGTGGGTAGAGAATATAGTGTTTAAGGTCCCCTCTAGCCCTAAACTTGATGATCCACAAGTGGTCTGCCACCCAAATGATGGCAGGATGCTGTAATTTAGGTGACACTTCAAGATCTGTGAAGTACTTTTTATCTATCATCTCTTTTAAACCTCACAGCAGCCCAGTTGAGACAAGTACTGATGGGCATTATTATCCCCACTTGATAGATGAAGAAACAGAGGCTTTGAGAAGTTAGGTCTCTTGCCCAAAGATTAACTCTTTATCATTAGATTTCTGAGAAATCACATAAGCTATTAGGACCAATCCTTTCTTTTTGCTTTTCATAAGAAAAAAAAAACTTTGAGAAGACAACTTCGACAAAGACAACAAAAACATAACAAATACCATATATTCACCTGTGAAAGCCACAACTGCAGATCTACAGCTCAAAGAATCCTCAGAGATTATCATACAACCCCTCCATTTCATAAAGAGGGAAACTAAGGCCTAACTGGTCTGCCCAAGGTCACACAAATAATGAATGACAAAGGGGAGACCTGAACTCAGATCCTCTGACTTCAAATGTAATATGCTTCCTGTCACATCAAGGGACCTTCACATGCTTTATTGCCAAAAAATCTCAGTTAACCATCTGAATACTATTTCTATTATATCTCCTAATAGGAAGAATTGAACAATTGTGATGAGAGAAAGTTAATATGCTTAGAGTTCTTGGTGCCATTTATAGATGGCACCTTATCACATCCTTATCACAGTTAGCACAGTTACCCAAAATGATAGGTGCTAAAGATCGTAAAAAGCTGTAAATATTCATAAAAGTGAAGAGAAAGTTTCCCAGCCTACTGGATAACAACATTTCAGTGGAGTTTTTGGAAACTGGAAGCAAAAATCACAGTTTATTTAAGACTAAAATCCATCCCAATGCTAAAACTGAGTTTCATTTCATAGATGAATGGATGAAGCATTTAGTAAGTGCTTACTGCATGGTAGGTATAGTGCTAAGCACTGGGAACAGAAATACAAGCAAGCAAGATATATAGTGCCTGACCTCAAGGAGTTTACATCAAAGTTCCTGATGATAATCTAATTCAGATTCCCAGAAAACCTGAGGCAGGAGTTTAAGTAAATGAAACACAGATACTTGGTGGCCAAATGAACATGTTGGTTGCTTCTCTGTTTTGACTAGAATTCAGCAAAACAAGGAGAAAGTCTACTTTTTTTAAGCATACAGCACATCCTATTCATAGCAAACCCAGAACAGTAGAAAATTAGGGAGTGCACCATTTGGTGGAATATGAGTCTCTCACAAGTCTATAAACTACCATAGGCCTCAGTTTCTACATCTGTTAAAATGGAAGGGAATCATCTAAAGGTCCCTTTTAAATCTAACATCACATCATTCTAGGATTAATGAAGGATAGGCCAGTTCTCATAAGGGTCTAGGAACATGTAGCTAAACATCATGCCTGTGTTTGCACCATAATAATATCACAAGTGATGGAATGTATGGATTCTCATCAATTCTGCCACTGCTTCTTGTTTTGAGTTTGTAACAGGCCTGTCTTATAAACAAGGGGAATGAGAAAGATTCCACTCATTAACCTATAACAATATCATTCCAGTTAGAGTTCCTTAAACTCTTCCTTTAGGAATGAGGAAAACAGAACCCATTTGGCTCTAGACAAATTACTTAGTAAATCTGCCTCATTTGGAGGGTTTCAATACTTGAGTTACAGTATGATTATCATGATATAGAAGCAGCTGCCACCGTTTTGTTTTCTGTTCACAGTAGGTGGTTGCCTAGCAACAGAATACTATTGTCTGATTCTGTGATCTATTGCCCGCTTCCATTAGTGATAACACTTTTTTACAATTTAACACAGGACCACCTTTTGGACACTCAGAAATGAGAAGGAAAAAAAATTCCCCAGATGCCTATTACCTATAAGTGATTATCCCAAAATATCAAGCATATGTGTATACAAAGGTATGTATGTGTAGATATGTGTGTATGTGAATTTAATACACATGTTCTTGTCAAACCTATCTAAAGTTCATAAGCCTAGCACAAGAATTTAATTCCACAGAAAACTCAACATGAACATAAATTCAGCAGACATACAAAGGCACACTACAGATTATTTTCTCAATAACAGTGATCATTTCCAAGTTGTCAAGTACATTCAGTCCTATCCCTTGGAAACAGTTCTGGAGTTCAAAAAGAAACAGTTCTGCCTCCTTAAATAAAAATAATAAAAAATGGAAAAAGCTTCTATTATCTAGAGTCAGCTAACAAATTTAATATTGTTTTGTATAACTACATATGCTCCCGCTGTGAATACAGATTATGATTCAAATTGAAAAAATTTTGCTACTTTTCATATGCAAGAATCTTACAATTTATTCATTTTTAAAAAAATAATAATTGAATTGTTCTCCCTGGAATAGCCTCCTATGATCCTTACTTTGTTTTGATATGAGTCCCTGGGGAATAACAGTCATGGTATGTTACTCTTGCATATTTCACCAGCTTACAAATAGCACAGTGCACTCAATATAAAATTGTCAACATTAACTTGTATCACTTGCGGTTTGTTGTGCATTGACAAGGCTCTAAAGATTAGAATTACAATATTCTCAGATGCAGATACACAGCCCAGAGGCTGATTAGGTTAGCATCAAAACACCTTCAAGGAATTAAAGCTTAATAGCTTTATATAATCATGCCTGGAAATTATGAAATCAGTATCATTTATATGTATATATTGCAAACATCTTTTTCCCTCTTGAGTTTTGGAGTCTTTTTTAGTCTCTTTATAAACCTTTATAGTATTTTGTATAAATTTCACATTTTACTTTTGTGTCATTTTTTGTAACTTTTATTATGAATTACATAAAAGGGACTTTTTAGATTCAATTTTCTTAGTCTCATACATCACTTTTTGTCACCATTCAGAAATGTACACAGGATAAAAAATCACAGTAAATAATTTCCAGAACAGGATAACTTTGCAATATGAGGATAGTTTCCCTTCAAAAAGACAATAAATAATATAATGGAAAGAAGCAAAAGTAAAAGGGAAAACTGAACTTAATATCCCTAAACGTCACTACAATACCTTTAATTCACAAAGCCATTGACACTGTCTTCTTCACCTATAATACTTTAGCAATGACCTCCCTAGTTTTTTCTCTGCTCCACCCAACGAGGTTGATTCAGTCCCTTTTAGTTTCCACAACATACTCTTGGAGATGAGGAGAGACTACCACCAGGGCACATAAATACATCTCCAATTCCTTTTATTCACCCTCTTCAGAATCCTGGGACATTCTTTGTAATTGTCTTTTCGAAATTATCATAGTAACCATCCCAGGCCGGTATCATCCACTAGTCATCACCGCTGGCTGATATTCAGTTCCCTCTGCCATCACCCACCCACTGGTTCCCCTATCCCTGTTTCAAGAAACTGTCTCCTGTTGTAAAAATAATAACTGGGAAATGCAACCCAATGTTTACATATTTCACCGGGGTGAAGGAGTGGGGGTGGGAGTCTTCAGCAAGGAGGTAAAGAGACTAGAGAAAAGAAAGTATAGGAGGTGAGAATGAGACAGTACTGGGCCGGGGCAAGTTTCCCCACCCGCTGACCCCCCATTTCCCCATGTGCGCTCCTGTCAAAGACAACCACAACACTCCAGAGCCGCCGCCACCACCCCCACACACTGAGAAGGGGAGGGTTTGCGCCCTCAGCCAATCGGAAAGCGGGAGCCCCGGGAGTCCGACCTATGGGGTAGTGGTGGCCGGGTAGGGGGGAGGATGGAGAGGTGGTCCGGGAGGGACCCGGGCCGCGGGAGGCGTGCACGTGTTGTCCGGAGAGGTGGCCCAGTGGCTGCCCAGGTGCCCGCCCTGCGCCCTGGGCGCGGCGCTGCCCCCGGCCAGCCCGATGTCTCTCCGGGCCGCGGGCTCCGAAGGTACGGCGGCGCCCGTCCGAAGGGACGGGACGGGATCGGGGAGCGCAGTCCAAGGGGCCTAGAGATCCTGGGCGGGAGCCGGGAGGGGGCATCGGTGTCTAACAATACAAGCTCTCCTCCAGCTAATGCCCGGGAAACTTTCTCCGCCAACCGCCCGCTGGCACTGAGACCTCCGCGCCCTACGGGAAACTGGCCAGGGGAGAGGGCGGGAGCCCCGAGAGGGCGCCAGGGCTGGGGGCGGCGGGGCAGCAGCGGGGTCCCGAGCGCGGCGGGGGGGAAGCGAGGAGCGCCCGCCCCGGACGCAAAGCAGCTCGCCCAGCCTTGAGCAGCTGTTGGGAAGGGCTGGCAAAAGTGAAAGGGGTGGGGGGCGCTCGGGGAGCCCGACGCCCCCTCCCCTCCCCTGCCACCCCCGGCCTTCCCCCCCCACCTCTACCCCAACAGCCTCTCTCGCCAGTCTCCGAATCCGTGCCCCGGAGCCGGGGATGGTCGGGGGTGGGGGGATCCTGGTTCGGAGATGCTGCGGACCTGGGAGCTCCCTACCTGCGGCCGCCGGGCGGGGGCACGGAGGCGGTCTTCCCGGCGCGGCGCGGCTGCTCCGCTTCGCCTTCCCTCCGGGTCTGTCCCCTGCTTGTCCCGGGCGCGGAGAAGCGAGCCCAGCCCGAGGCTGCCTCCTCCGCCGCCGCCGGGGCCGCTGCTCCCGCCGCCGCTGCAGACGGAGGACGCCCCGTGGCGGCTGGAAACCTGGGCGAGTGGCAGCCGCGGCGGCCAGAGCGGGAGCAGCGCAGGGAAGCTCCGGATCCCGAACGTCTGCGTGCCGCTGGGTGAGTGCGGGTGAGTGTGTGCGAGTGTGTGAGTGTGTGTGAGCGCGCGAGCCGGGGAGCGCTGGGGAGGGGGATGGGGAGAGTCACCGCGAGGAAGGGGGAGGTGGGAGAATGAAAGAGAGGAGAGAGATGCTCTCAGGGACCGAGGTAAAATTCTTCCCTCTAGGAAGGCCGTCAAGCCGGGGAAGGCTGGGGGTGGGGGGCGGGGGAGGGAGGGAGGAGTGTCTCGCCTGGCAGAGCTGCTGGGTGGAGGAGGAGGAGGAGCAGGAGAGGCGCCAGCCCCGGAGCGGAGCAGCCGGGGTGCCCACCGGCGCTGCAGCGGCGGTGGCCGAGGCGGGAGCGTTTGTCCGCTGCCTGGCGGGGAGGGCGCCCGCCAACCTCCCCCCTCCCCCCGACGTCTCCCTCTCATTACCGCCTCTGACTACTCCAGCTTGAAGGGGGTGGGGGCAGGGACGAGAGGAAGACCTGTAACCCACGGTTGCCACGGCGACCTTGAAGGAGCCCGGGGAAGCAGGGTACTTAGTTGGCAGAAGGCGAGAAAGGGCCAGGAGACTTACACACGTTCACACACCCTACTCTCAAGTCCCCAGCCAGACCGGCAAGGGTGGAGGGAAACGGGTGAACGGAGAAATTGGGCGAGGGGAGGTCGGCTCTAACAGCCTCTACATCGAAGCCTTCCCTGCCACGTTGGAGGATGGCTCTTAAGCTTATGGTAATCGTGTTCCAGGTTCTTAAAAGGTGATTCGGGAGGAGGGAGGCCGAGAGAATTAAGGGGCTAGTTTGTTTCAGAGATCTGAGGTGTTTCCCTTTCCCCTTCCCCTCTTGGCCGAACGTGGGCATTTCTTTTTTCTTTTTGTCTACTTAGCCTCCCATAACTTTGCATAAGGAGAATTGCCGTAAAAGGTGTCTCAGGCTCTGTGGCAGATTCATTCAGCTGTCCATCCAGCAATACAGGGGTCCCATCAAAGAGGGAAGGAGCAGGCAGGGGCACATTTGTTGACCTGTTCTCTTGGTTGGAAAGATTCCTTAAAAGCTGCAATGTAAGAGAATAAAGCCTCTTTACACCTCTCCTTAGGTATGACCCCCTATATTGTTCTTTTCATAGTTTCACACATAGGATGCCCCATTTCCTGTCTCTGAGCTGTTTCCTATGAGTGGATTGCACTCCCTTCGAACCCCTGGTTTCCTCTAAGATGGAGCTCAAGTTCCTCATTCTACAAGAAGCTTGATTATCCCACCATCCTCTAGCTGTGCTAGGAAACTCCATACACACATGCATATATCACGTATATATATATATACATATGTATATCTAATGCATATATATACCTATGCATGTATATGCATGTAAATATATCTATACATATATATGCATATATGTATTAAATATAGTGGGCAGCTAGGTGGTGAAAGTGGATAGAGTCTAGAGGACCTGAGTTCAAATTACACTTACAGGCTGTGTGACCCTTAATCACCTAATCCTATTTGCCTCAATTTCTTCATTTGTAAAATGAGCTGGAGAAGGAAATGGCAAACCAGTCCATTATCTTTGCCAAGAAAATCCAAGGGGTCACAAAGAGTCAAATACATTTGAACACATTTTATATATGGTATGTATTTACCTACATACATTTTATCTCCCGATAGAATGTAAGCTTTAAAGGCAGCTAGGTGAACTATGTGTTGGAACAGTGAGTCAGGTAGATGAGTTCAAATCCCACCCCAAACTAGTTGTATAACCCTCGAACAAGTTACTTAACCTCTGCCTCAGTTTCCTGATCTGTAAAATGGGAGTAAAAATAGCATCCACTTCCCATGATTATTGTGAGAATAAAATGAGATAGTATTTGTAAGGTGCTGTGCAAACCTCATAACTCTACATAAATGCTAGCTATTATTAGCTATTAATAATTATTACTAATTATGGGGGGAAAGAATATCATCTCCTGCAGGGTAGGGGCTGTTTCTTTTTTTTTTTTTTTTTTGCTTCCCCCATACCCTGCCCAGTGTTTGGCACTTAATAAATGCTTATTGATAGATTTGATTGGTCTTTCACATTCCAAGGTATAATTCCATACAACAAAAAAAAAATTATTAGTTAAACAGAGTGGAGAGAGAGAAAGAGAGCTGAAGAGGAGAGAAGAGGAGCATCCGCTCTATTTGTAACCTCGTGGACAGCAGGAGTCTCTCCTAGTTTTTGATTTTGGTTTGGTTATGTATCCCCCACATTATCTAGCAAAGTGTCTTATAAATGTAATGTTTGGTCCAGCCCAAAAATAAAAACAAGAATCTACCTGCCTAAAAGTATTTTTTAAATCCTTAAAATGCTATATAATATAAGCTGGTATGAGCTATGAGACAAAAGGAGTGTTCTCTAGTCTCCTATCTAGATTATCTACTTACCTTTATCTATTATCTATTTATATATCTATATCTATTATCTATCTATATCTAAAATCTGTTTCTCTTTTATTTTTATTATCTATCTAAAGCTAGGATGGTAGCAGTGTGTTTTTGCCAGTAGAGGACTCTTAATAAATGTTTGCTAGACTGAATTCCCACCCTACCCCCACTATCTCCAGACTTGCTTAATTTTAACTCTACAGTTTTGTGCTCCTTCTCTTCACCGAGTGGCCCTTTCCCCGCTCTGGCTGACAGGCTGAGTGCCACAGTTCCAGCTTAAGCAAAGAAAACAACCAATGCTGCCCCAGATCCTACAAGGTAGCAAAAGGACAAATGAGAAAAGGACACCGCATTGAGGTAAATTCAATGCCTCAATAAAAGCTCAGCTTAACACATATGATAGCATACCTTAACATGTGAAATTTCCAGTGCAGAAGATTGCATATCCTCAGAGCTAGGAAACATTGTTCCAAAAGAAAGTCCTGTCCGAGAGTCTGTCAAAAGCTAGCAGCTTTAATGATATATTTATAGGGCAGTGTTTCCTGGACGCTCACTTCATAGATTATAGGTGACACAGCTCACCCTCATTGAATAATTGTGCCCTGCTTAAGTATTATTCAATAGAACCCCATGTCCACTCTTGTGAATGTGCCTGGCTTCTGCAAAGATCTTTTTGAAAAATTCTCAATTTTCTATTTCCTGGTAAATTTCTATTCCTTTAGAAGTTCATTTTTTTTTCTAGCTTCTCAGTTCATAAATATATGGGGGTTTTGCTAGTGATAACACAGCTGTGAAAAGTGACTAAACCGAAGTATAAATTACAGTGAATTGATTTGGGTTCTGCTATTTGTTCTCTAGCAGGGGATCTTTTTTAAACGATTTACATTCTGTCGCTCAACTCGGCATCCTTAGTAGACATTTTTTAAAATTGGAACTTGTGTACTTCTTTGCCATGTTTTAAGTTTAGAAATGTTTTCATTTTTACGTGAAAATATGCGTTGGAATCTGGAGAAGAGTCCTGAGAACCCACCGACGGTTGTTTGACAAGCATCCCTTGCAGTTGTTGTGAGGCAGAATTCTCCAAGATAATTTCTGCAGCTTTGGTTTTCCCAGAATTGATGTTTTCTAGTGAAAGCTGTATTTAGTGTGTGATTTTGTGAGTCTGAAAGAGCAATCTAGATAGCACTCCTCTATACATACACCACAATTTTCCCAAGTAGGAAGTACTTTGTCAAAGCTGCAACATCCTTTTTGTCCACCAAGGGGAGCATCTCTGTCCCTGTAGTAATAAACCCTAATAAGAAACCAGCGTTACAAAATAAAGCAAATTACAAATCATAGCAAGCTATCCTTCCTATAGTGTATACTACCCACTGAAAGAAACCTAGTCATGCTACTATGTATAGTGATTCAAGTACTAAAATACTATGCACTAATACTGAGCTATATGTTCAGGAAAAATCATTTTTGTCCACCAAGGCAAGCATCTCTTTCCCTCTAGAAATAAATACTAATAAGAAAAGAGCTTTATAAAATAAAGGAAATTACAAACAGCAAGCTACTCTTCCTATAGTATATACTACCCACTGAAAGAACCCTAGTTACATTGTTACATGTAGTGATTCAAGTATAAAACCACTGTATGCTAATACTCAGCTAAGTCATCATAAGCAATCGAGCAATCAAAAAACATTTGTAAATACCTACAACTATGCATCAGGCACTGTACTAGACCTGGATATAGAACAACAAAAATGAAATTTTCCACCTTCAAGGAACATCTATTTCATCAGGACCAACTGGAAAATTAGTATAAACCACTTTTTACCTTTAAAATACTAAATAGTCAAATCACTCATAAGCACTAAGAGATCTGGTTATACTGTTATTACCAGCTGGCTAAAGACAGGCTGTCATGGTATAGTAATAAAGAAATTACCTTTTCCTCCTAAAAAGTGAATTGCTGCTTAACATAATTGCTTTATTCAATTTGCAATAGCCCAGTAAAGTAGTCAAATATTAACTTCTTTAAAAATACAGGGAGTGGGGAGGGGAAGGAACACTTTAAAATGAGTAATTAGTGGAAGCTTGATCTACACAGAAGACTAAACCAAAAAGATGGCTTTGCATCCTCCCTTGGATGATTGATAAAAGGAGACTCAGATATTCTACACATTCCAAAAGTAAACCCTCACACAGAAAACTTATCCCTAGCTCTCTGGAGTTTGAAGAAAAGAACCGTTAGCTCTGGGTCTTCAATGTATTTTAGCAGTCATGAGCATGCATAAGGAGACAGGAAATTTCTCCCATAATCAGGCCCCAGATCAGCTAAGACTTTATAGTTTTAAGTTAGAAATACCTTGAACTGAATCTGGAAATGAAAAGTTACTATGTTTTTTGGTAAAAGACTAGAATAATAGGGTTTTAATTAAAGTATGTACTATGAATCAAATTCAGAATCCTTAACCTTGCATTAAATCTCTCCACAAGCTAGTTCCTACCTGTTCACACACACACTAGTCCAGTCAAACTGCCCTAGTAACTGTTCCACCTCTGTGATATTACACCTCCCACCTTAGTGCCTTTGAACAGTCCTTTGTCCCGTAGATCGAATGCACTCCCTCCTTAGTTTTACCTGTAGAATACCTAAAAGTTGTACTTTTGAAGTTACTTTGTATTACTTTGTATATATTTATAATGTGCTTATCTGTAGACATGTTGTTTCCCCATTCCCTCAAGAGAATATAAACTCCTTGAGGGGAGGAACTTCTTTTTTGTTTTTCTATCTCTAGGACCAAGAAGGAAGCCTGGCACCAAGGAGGCACCAAATGCCATTTTTGAGTTGAATTGAATTCAGTTCAGGATGCGACTAAGAGGACATTTAGCTTCATTGGGCAGTTGATGAATATTCCTTGTGGGTTTCAAGAAGAATCCCATGCCAAGCTCATTACCACAAACATCTACTGGCCCCAGGATTATGAATTTGCAAGTCTAAATCAAGCAAGAATGTTAACGGTCTTATGTTTTAAGGATAAGTGGTTATAAAGATTTTTAAATCATCAATGTTATCGTTAGAAAAAATGCTTTAGACATATTTCCTTTACACATAGACATTTTTATGCAGGAAAATAAGCGAATCAGCACTCAAATGCTTTTATTTACAACTTAATTGTTTAACAATTTCCATGAAAAAAGTATGCAGGATAATAATAATAATTTACATTCCTATAGAGTTTTTTCAGTTTGCAAAGTGATTTTTAACTGCATTATTTCATTTGATCTTTATAAGCATGGGGTGGGCATGGCAGTAATATTATCTTTATATTTCATATGAGGAAACTGAGGCTCAGAAAAAGTTGTGGCATAGCTGAAGCTACGTGTAAGAAATAGTAGAGAGAAGATTCAAACCGTAGATCCTGTCTGACTTCAATCTGGTGCTCTCCCTACTATATATCATGCTGCCTGTCTCAAAGTCAGTTAATCAGCAATAATGATGTATTAAACTTCGCCTGCTTTAAAAGTGTCTCGCATTGTTTGAGGTGTTATGAGGGATATCCGTGAAGCTTAGCATAGATACAGCCTTGTCTTTAAGAAGCTTACAATCTTATTATAGTAATTATCCTAGGGACACAAAGAGTAAATGCAAACATCACATATCACTTGGCCAGGCTAAACTAATGTATGCCAATAGCCCCTGGTGAAGCTGTCAGTTAAATAAACAAGCCATTAGGTTCAAAGTGTCAACACAGGCATAATTTGCTGATTATTGATGAACATTGCCCTATATATGCATATTATCATGCCCAAGACACGCATAGATTCATAAACTTTTAGAGCTAGAAGGGACTTTTAGAAATCATCTCGTCTGGTGGTTCCTTAATGTATAGCCTGAGCACCTCTGAGGAGTCTTAAACTTATTGACATAGGAGAATCCATATATGTGCCAAACATTTTTATCTTTAATCCTAGCAAAATATGTAGCATGAATGCATTTGGAGTGTGTGTGTGCACGTATATGTGTATGTGTATGTGCATGCATATGTGTGTATTAAAAAAAAGGCCCTTGAACTCCAAAAGGCTGGAGAACCACTGAACTAAATTAGTGAGCCTGAAGAATCTGAAGACTGGTGAGGTCAAATGATTTGCCCCAGTGCATATAACTAACTAGCTAGCAGCAGACCGAGCTGCTACTTGAATCCAGCTCTCCCGACTTCTAGTTCATTGCTTTTTCCACTATATCCTTTTAGGTCTAATTTAGAAGCAATAGCATCATACGGCAGACCGCAGTAAAGTAGCTATTCTTCATCACCACTTGGGAGCAGAGTGGAATTATAATGTCCAAAAAGGCAATTTAAGTTTCAGGTTGAACATAAAATGTATTCAGTTTGGTAACAAGATTAAAAAAAAAGTTCTGGACATCAGGGATTATGGGCCATGTTGGAAAGGAAGTTGTATAATCCCTTTTCCTCAGTATCTTTAAGAACTGGTCAGATAACAATCAATCTGGAATAGGTTGGTATTTTCCTTAAGGGTCACATAATGATAATTAATATTAGCTCTTCAAATTCTGCAAAATAGTCTTGAGGTGGGGGGAGGGGAGACATGGGGAGAAAATTTGGAACTCAAAATCTTGTGGAAATGAATGTTGAAAACTAAAAATAAATAAATAAAGGTTAAAGAGAAAAAAATAAAAAATAAAACCTTGCTATCTGATTGGAAAAAAAATTCTGCGAAATATTTTACCTACATTATCTCATTTTAACCTCACAGGAAGCCTGTAAGACAGATATTGTGCATAGTTTCTTCTATTAGACAGATAAGGATGTTGAGGCTTGGTGAATGGCAAACCCGAGATTAAATTAGTCAGTAATAGCTGCGGGATTTGAATGTAGGTCCTGATGACTCCAAGGCATCTAGGTAGAACAGTGGATAGAGCTTGGAGCTTGGAACCTGGAAGACTCATCTTCATGAATTCAAATTGGGCCTCAGATACTAACTGGGTGACCCTGGGCAAGTCACTTAACCCTGTTTGCCTCAGTTTCCTCTTGTGTAAAATGAGCTGGAGAAGGAAATGGCAATTCACTCCAGTATCTTTGCCAAGAAAACCCCAAATAGGATCATGAAGAGTCGAACACAACTAAAAATGACTAAACAATACTTGATGACTCCAAATGTAAGCTCCTAGGTCTCACTGACTCTCCTACCACTCTATGTGAAAGTGTTAGCATTAATATATATCATTTTTAAAATTTTATTTCATTTTATTTTAATATGTCTATAGAACCTAGTGTAACTTCATTTAAAATGGATGTTTTTTTCATTTAAAATGTTATTATTAATATCCTTCAAGCCATCATGTGTTTATTTTTATTTTTTCAATTCTTTCTCACTCATTTCATCCTGCCTCTATCCCATACTACCTGTGTTAACTTAGGTCAATTACTAAAACATCTTTGGGCCTCAGTTTCCTCATCTGTAAAATGGTTCCTTCAAGCTCTAAATTTATAATTTTGGGATCCATTAATTGCTGATACTCCTTTTCTCAAGTCCTTCTCACTCATCACTGGCTAACACTGATCTCTCTCCTGTCTCTAGAGGTTCTTGACTTCCTCTGACCTCAAAATCATCTCTCCCTCCCATTGCTGACTCATGGCTGGCTCAGGGCCTCTGCCCTCTTGGATAGCCCACCACTCAGGTCCATGGATATTCTCTCTATACAGCCTTTTCCCCTCTGATCATTGGTGAATCCTTCATGGAGCTGCCATTTTGTGGAGTCATAAAACCCAGAGTGTCTGCCTTCATTACCTTTCTAGCCCTGTTCCTGACTTTCTCTGTACTTTGGAATCTTGACCATTATTTTCAATTCCCACCATCCCCATTTTCAACTTCCTTTGGTGTATTCTCTTTCTCCAAAAGAATATAGGCTTCTGAAGGGCAAAAACTTTTTTTTTGCTTGTATTTGTCACCCCAGGTCTTAGTAAATTCTTGTTTCTTTCCTTCTCCTTGCCAAGTTGTGGTAAAATGTTGGGAAATATATGCAAGTGGGGTGTTAATGGACAACAGGACACTTTTATTGAGTGACAAGTCAGAGAAAATTTGATTAGAATGATGATTTTCTATGAACTTCTCGAGGTATATGACATTTTGACAGGAAATTTAAGAAATCATAAGTGGATAGGCAAAAAAGGAACAGAAATTCACAGACATAGGAAATTGTAAGATCCAAAGTCCTATGCAATTCTTTCTTTTTCCAGTATGTTTAAGGTGTCTTACCAAATTCCAATTCTTTACATTTGATTGTTCTGCTAGAATTTATACTCCCTGAGAGCATAATGACGTAGTATGTTGATATGAATTCAATTTTTAATTCATTTTTGTGAAAAAAAAGTACAACTTTCACATGTCTAACCATGGCTATTTTGCCTAATGAATTCTGCCTCGCAGAACACTCTCTTAGCAAATAGCAACTAAGGTGAGATTTATTCTTTCTTTTAAATAAGTTATTCAAAACCAAATTCAGCCATTTAAATGCTAACATTTTTAACAACAACATTCAAATAAATACTCACTCCCATGGGCTAAAAGGATAATATTTATGCTTTCATACCCCTTCTTGCCAAGATGGTCCCTTGGGCAGCTTGTCCTTCAAAACAGGATTTTAGCCATTCATCCTTAAAATATTTCATTTTCTACATGTACCAAGCAACCTCTTTAAAAGGCTCTTAAAAATTACCCTCACCTTGCACTGACGTGGATGGAGTCACAAGCCCTGCTCCTTAGCCTCTGGACATTCTGCAGATACTTTGCATTACTTAACCTCCACATGAAGAAATTAAGTCCAGCTCTAACCTTGGACCTGGTACTTTATATGAACTAGAAAAGAGATTTGATTTAAAAGAATTACTGAGTATATAAGTGTCTACAGAGTGCCACAAAACAGACATGTGGAAGAGGGTGGAGTTGTTTCTTTGGTTTGTTTTTTATTTTGGTTTTTCAAGTAGGCAAACCGTTTCATATTTTATGCAATTAGTCATTCCAATTTCAAAGAAATTTCCTACTTTTCCAACTAAAGTATCTAAAGTAGTTATTTCAAGAAGCTTAGTGTTGTTAATTTAAAAAAAAGCAGAAAACAGTGTTTGTCAATGTAGTCAGTGAATGATAGTAATGATAAAACATTTATATAGCCCTTTAAGTTTTACAAAACGCTTTTTAAAAATATTTTATCATGTCAATATAATAAAAATGACAATTCTACCTAAATTAATTTACTTATTTAGTGCCATACCAATCAAACTATCAGATAATTACTTTCAAGAGAGGGAAAAAATAATATCAAAATTCATTTGGAGTAACAAAAAGTCCAGATTATCAAGGGGACTAATGAAAAGAAATGCTAAGGAAGGTGGCCTAGCACTACCAAATCTCAAATTGTATTATAAAGCAGTAATTATCAAAACCACTTGGTACTGGCTAAGAAACAGAAGGGTAGACAAGTGGTATAGGCTAAGTACTCAAGACAGAGTAGGCAATGACTATAGTAATGTACTGTTTGATAAACCCAAGGACCCCACCCAGCTTCTGAGATAAGAACTCACTGTTTGACAAAAATTGCTGGAAAAACTGGATAGAAGTGTGACAGAAACTAGGCACAGACCAATTCCTTACACTGTACACAAGAATGAAATCCAAATTGGTACAGGATCTAGGTATAAAGATTGATACTATGGACAAATTGGTAGAGCAAGGAATAGTGTATTTATCAGATTTATGGAGAAGGGAAGAATTTTTGGCTAAAGAAGAGATATAAAGTATTATGAAGTACAAGATGGATAATTTTGATTACATTAAACTGAAAAGTTTGCACAACCAAACCCAATGCAACCAATATTCAGAGGGATGCAGAAAACTGGGAAAGAATTTTTGTAACTAGTGTCTGTGATAAAGGCCTCATTTCTAAAACATATAGAGAACTGCATCAAATGTACAAGAACACAAGTCATCTCCCAATTGATAAATGGTCAAAGGATATGAACAGGCAGTTTTCAGGGGAAGAAATTAAAGCTATCTATAGTCATATGAAAAAATGCTCTAAATCACTATTGATTAGAGAGATGCAAATCAAAACAACTCTGAGGTACCACATCACACCTATCAGATTGGCAAACATGACAGAACAGGAAGATGATAAATATTGGAGAGGATATGGGAGAGTTGGAACACTAATTCATTGTTGATGGAGCTATGAGCTGATCCACGCATTCTGGAGAGCGATTTGGAACTATGTTCAAAGGGCTACAAAAATGTGCATACCTTTTTACCTAGTAATATCGCTTCTAGGATTTTATTCCAAAGAGATCATAAAAATGGGAAAGGGCCCCACATGTACAAAAATATTTATAGCAGCACTCTTTGTGGTGGCCAAAAACTGGAAATCAAGGGGATGCCCATCAATTGGGGAATGGCTGAATAAATTGTGCTATATGAATGTAATGGAATACTATTGCACTATAAGAAATGATGAACAGGCAAACTTCAGAGAGACCTGGAAAGACTTACATGATCTGATGCTGAGTGAAAGGAGCAGAACCAAGAGAACTTTGTGCACAGCAACAACCATAGTATGCAAGAGTTTTTTCTAGTAGACTTGGAACTTCATTGCAATGCAAGGACTTAAAAAAATTCTGAGTGGTCTTTTAAATCAAAATGCCTTCCACATTCAGAAAAAGAATTATGGAATTCAATCACAGAATATAGCAGATAATTTGTGTGTGTGTGTATTATGTTTTGGTTTGTTATATGATTTCTCCCATTCATTTTAACTTTTCTACTCATCATGACTATGGTGAGAATGTATTTAATAGGAATGTATGTGTAGAACTTATATAAAATTGTATGCCATCTTGAGGAGGGAGAGGGAAGGGAGGGGGAAAAAAATCTAACTTCTAAGTTATATGGTAGTGATTGTAGAACACTGAAAATAAATAAAATTAATTAAAAAAAATTTATCATTTGAGATAATATAATACATGATAAAAAAAGGGCCATCTCCAGTCTTCCTGATCCATATCTTTCCAGTGGCCCCGGATGACTCAGAGGAGATTTTGAGGCTGGTAACTTTGCACAAACCTCCCTCACTTAAATCCAGTTCACTTGCGTGTCATGGCATCACTTTCCTGATGTCATGGTCCTCTTTGAGAAGGAAGAACAAACAAACAAGAACAACTCATGATAAGACAGTTTTAAGCAGGGTCTCACAAGGTGGCTCAATCTTGGCTTAATGTTTTTGCTCCTTAACTTGACAATTTCAGAAATTTGATTTTTATTAGTTAATTTCAGGTAGATTTAAAAGCTACAAGGGATGTGTCCATTTTACAGATGAAAAACTAAGACCTAGTGGGTTGTAACGATTTGCCCAAAGTCACACAAGTGGTAACTGGCAGAGTCTAGATCCTTTGGCTGGCTCTAAAGTCCTCTCTTCTTCACCTGCATTGTGGTACATCTGCCTAGAGAAGAAATGTATGTTCCAAATTATAGGGTTTGAAGTAAGCAAACGTCATTCTCTGAGGCTATCAAGAATCAGTATTAAATAGGGGCAGCTAGGTGGCACAGTGGACAGAGCACCCACACTGGAGTCAGGAGGACCTGAGTTCAAATTTGATCTCAGACACTTACTAGCTGTTTGACCCTGTTCAACTCATTTAACTCTGATTGCCTCAAAAAAAAATAATCAGTACAAGACATGTGTTCTAAAATAATTCTTCCAAGAAGTAGCCCTTCTTAGTATGATTTCAGAAAACTACATGAAGAGCAAGGTGCCTATGACTGGGAAACTGCTCCCCCAAATTCAACAAATATAAGCTAAAAAAACTTGAAAATCCTAATATGGCACAAGATAGATGTTTTTAATAGGGAGTTAGAGACAGAAGGACTTTAGAGATAAGTTAGTCTAATGGATCCATTTTATAGATGTGGAAAATAAGGAGCAGAGAAGCTATGTATTTTGCCCAGGATCAGCAAAGAGTAAGAAGCAAAGCCAAGATTGGAAGCCAGGCATATGGCTTCATTGAATGCTATAGTTGGAAGGTACAGGTTACAGGTCTCCTGATTCATTGCTCTCATTTTACAAATAATGATCACAGATGCTTATACATGTGACATCATGGGGTTTACAAAGTGTTTTACGTGGATTATTTCATTTGAATTTTACCACAATTCTATGAGTTTGGTACTACAGATATTATGATACCCATTTCCCAGAAGAGGATCAGGCATGTCCAGTGACATAGTCCCATAGCTAGAACCCAGGTCTACTTGGTTCCAAGTCTAAGACTTTATCCACTATGACACACTGCCTCTGAAGATGAGGAAACTGAGGCTCAGAGAAGTTACGTCCTGTGAATTTTGTCCAAAGCATCACTTAAAGCCAGGGCTTTCCATTATACCATAAGGTTTAAGAGAGTGATAAGGAACATTGAAAAGAGAGTCATATTGTAAGAATTTGTCAGGGTTTATTTAGCACTACTCAAGAAAAGAGAGATACTGTGTTGTGTCTAGACCCAGGAGGATATGACTATCTTTGTCGCTAGGAAAGTGTATTCCAGGGGTATAGGGATGACTCTCCAGCCTCTCTCACTGCCTGTGTGAAATACAGCACAAGATTATTCAATTCCCTTTGCTCTGTTTCTGTGCCCACCAATCAACCTTCAGATTTGACAGCTGTGGTGTAACAGAAATTGCACTGGCCTCAGAGCCAAGAAACTCAGGGTTCTGGTCCCAGTTCTGCCACAAATTAGCCATGTAAAATGAGGTTGGTGGACCGGGTGATCTCTAAGGTGCCGGTAAACCCTCATGTTCTCTAGTTCTGCTGCAGTAATGCCTCATTTATCAGGCATCATGTCAGAATGAGAGTCCATATAACTGTATTTTCTAGATAATTGAAAAATTCTCCTTTAAATGCTAAAACAGTTATATTTATTTTTCACTAAGAATGCACAGTGTCCTACAGTATAAAGAACATTGAAATGGAATGAACTGGTTTCCAGTTTCTCTTCAGCTACTGTCTAGTTATACAATGGTAAATAAATTACTTCATTGCCTCAGTTTACTTGCTTTTGATATAAGACTGTTAAACAGACAACATGTAAGATACCTTCCAGGTCCAAAATCATGAAATCTTTTAAAATATTTTTTTATAATTCCTTACCCATTTAGAGTATACTATCAGAAGTCCTGGGTTTGTATCTTACCCACCTCCCCCTCGCCTTTTTTTCTTTTGCCAAGTTCCAGTTAGTCTGATTGTCAGCTAGATGACTTCTAGATCAATGAGGTGTTACTGTTTTCCTACACATCTTGCTACTGTGTGGAGAGCAAGGCCCCTGATAGCAGAATGATTATTCTGGTCATTGGACAGGTATATCTCTCATTGTATATTGCTAAAACAGCATTCTGATGAACAAACCAGTGTCTCCTGAGTTAGGTCAGCCTGAAACAGTTATCCTGGGTAAACTAATAAAATCTAGTTTCTCATATTACAAAGTTAAGAACCAGACCCTAGGCTAAGGCTAAACAACACTACAAGACCCAGCCTGCAAGTCAGTCTTACCATTCATCACATTGCAACTACCAGAACACAGGCTTTTGAAAAACAAAAAAAAAAACTAAATTCACTTTCCTTGTGCTGTCTTTTACATATTTCAGAGACCCCAAGAAATATGGCTATTAATTAAATGAACAGAAATGCTACCTTCCCTTATATAGATTTACTTTTTTTTTTTTACAGGCTACAGTATGAGGAATTCAATTAAATGCTATGGAAAAATTTTCTGACTATGAGGACTGTTGACCATTGGAATCACTGAAGAGGGTTGTGGATTCTCTTTCCATGTAACTTTTTAGAAACATCAGACTGGCATCATTTAGGTGTGGCCTTTCCTGGAGTTTAAATTCAAAGCTTCTCTATCCATCTCCACCTTACTCATAGTCTCAGCCTTGTTCTTCTTTGATGCTATGGAAAAAGGTGGGGTGTGTATGTATGTGTGTGTGTTTTATTTTAATCTACTATTGGTATCATTTTATGCCAAATCTATTTTGATAGGAAAGAAAAAAATGGAAAATTTGCTTTCAGCTGTCTTCCAGTTGGGGCAAGTTTGACTGGGGAGTCCTAGTTCAAACCAGGAAATAGTTCTCTAATGTTTACCCTCTTCTTCCTATTGTTGTGAAGAAAGAAAGGAGACAGAGAGACAGAAATGGAAGGAGGGAGGGAGGGAGAGAAAGAGCTGGAAAATTTCTGGGCTACATTTTAATTATTTTTTTAAATCATGAATTATCCATTATGACAGCAAAACTGGTTCTTGAACTAGGATGCAAAGGTTTTTACAGAAGAATGAGAGAATCACTAGAGCTATGCCAACAAATCATACCTTTTTGTATGAAATTTTTAATATTTTTTTCCAATTACATGTAAAAACTATTTTTAAAATTTATCTCTTTTAAATTTTGAGTTTCAAGTTCTCTTCTTCCTTCCTTCTCCTCCCTCCTTAAGAAAGCAAACAATTTGATATACATTTTACATATGCAGTCATGTAAAATATACTTCTGTATTAGTCACTTTGGGAAAGAAATTAGATTTAAAAAAAACCAAACAAACAGGAAAAATAAAGTAAAAAAGTATGCTTCAAAAAGTCTGCATTTAGACTCCATCCTTTTTCTGGAGGTGGAGAGCATTTTTTTTTCATCATAAGTCCTTCAGAATTAACAATCATTCTTAAATGGTTCTGAGTGTAAATATCATTTGTGATTCTGATCTTGCCACCATAACATAGCAAAAGCCTTCATTTATTGCCAAGGCTGAAATGTCTTTAATTACAAACTTGTTTTTAAAGGGATCTCTCACATCAGATACAGCATCAAAGTTGCATGTCATAGATATATAGAGTATATATGTATACATACATATATGTGTACATGTGTATGTGTACACAGTTATATATAAAACTATAATTCTGTGTATATAAACTATTATATGTATGTATGTATGTTTTTACATATACATATACATTATAATTCTGGCTTCTCTGAGAATTTCTAGATTAGAGAGTTACCTATTGGGCATTTTTGTTCTCTCCTTGGGTACTGGAAATTACTGAGAGGCTTCACAGCATGGTGGCAAATGCTAGACTTGGAATCAGGGAGACCTGTGTTCATAAATTGCTTCTGACCCTAGCTGTATGATCATGGTCAAGTCATTTGGCTGCTCTGAGACTTGGTTTCTTGCTCTACCTTTGAGGTAAATAAACATCCCTTTGTAAAAGTTACAAGTGGTCAGTGGTACTCGAGTGAGTCACTGCCCCCTAACAAAAGAGAAAACATAACCACCAGAAGCTGAAGCCGATGGCATTGAAAAAGAAAGGTCCTCCCAAAGCCCCAGGGCGTTCCTATGGAATCCTGAAGATGAAGGGCTATCCTTGGCTCTGGGAAAGGGCCAAAGCATACTTGCTACATGGTCTCCAAGGTCCCTTTAGTTGTAAATCTATGACCCTATCATGGATTTTACACTGAATTTAGAAAAGAGAATAAGATCTTCAGCATGACAGCCAAGTCTTTGACATATAAGTTATCAATTCAATTGTGTTGACAGCATCACCAAGTTCATCTCATGCTTTAAAATTACTTTCCAATTCACTGTCCTTAAAGTCCTTTCTTTTCCATGCTGTGAAAGAAAATGGTACCTTTCTTTGTGGTGGTTGATTTGTACAGGTAGATTATGATCTCAATGTTTCCTAGGACTGATATCAATATCCGAATGAAAGGTTGCATGACATAGAGTAGTAAATAGAGCAAAAGTTCTTAATGTGGTATCCATAAACATTTTACTAAAAACATTTTGATAATTATACTTCCGCATAACTGTTTTCCTTCATAATTCTATATATCTCCTTCTATGCATTAAAAATATTACTCAAAGAAGATGTCCTATAGACTTTGGCAATGCCAAAGGTATCCATGATATATACACCAAAACAAAACAAAACAAAAAAACCTCAACAGCACGTACAGTAGAAGCTCAGTCTTGGGTTCAGGAAGACCCATGTTCAAGTACTGTTTTTGATATGTACTATTTGTGTGACCTTGGGTAAATCACTTAATGGAACAAAGCCTCCAGGCAGCTCTTTAAGACACCAAATTAAAGTTGCAAATCTTCATTTCTGATAGCATCTCTGTACAGGAAGAAAATTACAATTCCATGTTTCCCAAACCCTAATATCCCTTTCAAAAATAAATTAAATAATAAATAAAACAAAAAAGAAATTTACATGATAACTGTTATATATTTGGAAGGAATTGAAAGTTGTACACGGTTGATATGCAGTTTCATGTGCAATCATCTTTTTATTGTATTGTGTTATAGAAATGCTTGTTTTGTTCTGTGAATTGAAAATAAAATAAATTTAAATAAAATAATAAAAGAAAAAAAGGTTAACCCTAAGCTTCTTGGAACAGTTTCCAGATGGACATAAAATTATGCAAATTTAATTAACTCCTACCTTTTTCAATACTTTCCATTCCATCTCTGGTTTTCTCTGTTTTTTTCTTTCAAATCTCCATTCTACTGCCTGTATCCTTTTCCTTCAGTTAAACATACTCCTTTCTCTTAGTCCTCTGTAGCTTTCATTCATTCCTCCCTACTACCCCACACCTGAGGCTTTACTATGAATCATTTAGAATACCCCTTTTCACCATGATGAGATAGTCAAAGGAATAATTGCCCATAGTGCGCCTGCCATCCAAGAAGCTCAGCTTCTTTCTGATCACTGTACCGTTGGTCTTCACGTGAAGCTGTTGTCTGCCTTGAATGTTTCCCCATCTTTGCATCAAGTATGCTTTTTTAGTTTAAACCCACAGGGCAAAAATTCTATTTTTTAATTCTATTTTTAAATAAGGCTGAAAAGCCTTATTGTTTGATAGATTTCAATAACAATAGCATACCTGTGAGATGAATCAATGTAAATTATTATTCCTAAATATTTTAAAAAATTTTTATTTTCTCCACATTTTTTCTAAACACTGTCACACCCATGATCATATCTGATTCCCACAACAACCACAAAATAATTAAATAGGGCAAGTCCTTATTATTATTATTAATTATTCCCATTTTGGAGATGAAGAAGGTAAGGCTCGGTGAACTGCTCAACGTTAAACAGACATATATGTATATTTATACACGTGTGTGCACATGTGTGTATGCACTGTGTATGCAATATTCACGTCCAAGACAATATATGCTCAAGTCTACCTGGCTCTTTACGAAGCTCTGTTCATTACTCCAACTTAACCAAAGTTTCCATTTCAGCATTTCTTACTATATTTAGTGAAACTTGTTCTGCCAATTTACAGTACTGCTTTTCAGTAATATAGTCCCTGCAGAGTGTCACTCAGTGGACAGCTGCTCCTACTTATTCCTCAGATGACACAATCAGAAAGCTATCCTACTATTTTTTGCTTCAGATATCTCCAATCTTCTAGTAATTCTAGATGTATCCTTCAAAATAAAGTGCAGAGAAGACCCTAAAAATAATTTAAAACTAATCCTTCAGTGAGTTCCAGATAATGGTGATTGTGCAAATTTTCCTGTATATGTTAAGTGACCAGGGTTCCATGGAAGCCAGATGTGGACACTAGGATACATGTCCCCCAGCACTTAGGATGTGCCATTGAGTCTGCTTTCATTACCTCAATAGCCAGTGTGATTTTAATATATATGGCAGAGGGATGTGTTCTGTACCGTGATGCTAATAACAAGAGCTAGATGTGGGCACTTAGTGAACGATGGGAGTTAGCATCATTAGGGGCCAGGAAAGAAGTATATGTGTCAAAGGACATGTCTGATGACTTCTGCCCTTAGTGCCCTTAGGAGCATGAGCAGAAGCAAAGGCCCTTAGATCATTTGGGTTTGGCTGAAGAAAGGTGTGGCTGTGGAGTTGGGGTGAGGCGAATACACAAATGATAACCTTTGGGGAGTTCTGCAGTCTTTGCCTTGATGCATAGACCAATTGTTTTAACTGTATTCAGTACTATTACCTCACCCCATCTCACCCCCAACCTGGCTACATGTACACCACAGCTAGGATTTCTGGCAGTGGTAGTTTGATCATTTCAGTCTTTGTCTGACTCTTCATGACTCCATTTGGGGATTTTCTTGGCAAAGATACTGTTGTGATTTTCCATCTCCTTCTCCAGCTCATTTCACAGATGAGGAAACTGAGGCAGACTGAAGTGACTTGCCTAGGGTCACACAGCTAGTAGTGTCTCAGACATCACAAAGGTGAGTCTTTCTGATTGCAACCATGGCATTCCATACCACCTAGCTGTCCCTAGGAGTTCTGGTACTTGGGGCAAAATTGACTGAGTTGGGGAAAGTCAAAGATATTTTGCTCTTGGCAACCTCTGGAAAAAGTTACAAGGTATAGAAAAGAAAACCACACTAGGTAATATTCAGGAGGCAGAAAAGGAAAGGCCAAGAGGTAGAATAGGAAGGGCACACACAGGATCCTTGAGGAGGAGGCAGAAGAGATGAGAGAAAGCAGGTTGGGTCATGGAGATAGTGTTTTAGAAAGGGGTACATCCTCCTAGCTGAAGGTGATCCTCTAGACTAGAGAGGGGCAGAACTCTATGTAAGGATCTTCAGATAGGAGATGGGGAGGGGTATAGAAAACAGCCCCTTCAGGGGCAGTCCTGCAGGCAAACCCTGGGAAGAATTATAGAGAGAAAAATACAGCAGAGACCTTAGGATGGGGAGAAGAAGGTAGGCACCAGTCAACTCATTGGGGGTGGTGGTGAAGGGAAGAGAGGCTGTAGTGGGTATAGAGTACTACAACTCACCCTAGTGAGGTTCAGACCCTCATGGTCTTTCCTGGCTAAGAATCAAAAGTTGTTGCTAGGGAAGTGGTGATGAGAAGGAAAACTCCTCTGGTGCCCTGAAAAAGAGCCCTAGTTGCCCTCATTACCCCTAATTGCCACTCTGGAGTAAAGATATAACATTATGGCACTTTCTACTCCTCTGCAACTATTTATTCCTGCCATACCTTGCATTGTAAAAATATACATATATATGTATATATATATATGTGTGTGTGTGTGTATGTATATATATGCACACACACAGATAATATATATAGACAATACATATATACATATGTGTGTATATGTATGCATATATATACATACACACCTATATGTGTTTATATGCACACACATACATAAATACACTCCCCACTTGGAGATTGTGAGGATATTTTATTTTTCAATGGCATTTTACCAAATATCAGTCAACTCCTTTAATTATACTTGTCCTTCCTCATTGTGGCATTTAAAGGGAGGTCGCCCAAAAAGTCAATGACTGAGTTTAGTATATCATAGACATCTCTCGGTGCCATGACCTATTCAGTAGATTGTGCATCTTCAAATCATACACTACAAATTAATCCTATGGCCTTAGTCCAGTTTTCAGTCATCTTTTTAAATATCTGGTTGAAAAAGCAAAGAATGCACCATCAGATAAGCAGCATTTCCAACAAATGTAGAGATAATTTGAAAATAGGAATGCACAAATGAGGATTATTTTTATCTACCCAGTGTCCATGTAGGATAGCTCACTTTGATTATTCCTACACTGCAGAAATCAAATCTATTGCAGAAATTTTAAATGACTTGTCCAATTCTATATATCAAGTACAGCTGACATGAGGTATAGAGGGGAGCACTGCCAGCCTTCACTCCCCCATCCTGCATCTCTGTCGACTGATCTGTGTCTTTTCTATATATTTGTTTATCTTTTGCATCTTCCTTTATGAATGGACTCTTTTTTGTCTAAAAGCTGGTAACTAAATGGAATAGTGAGTTATTTACCAGAGATAATGTGTCCAGTTGCTTTTTTGAAGTGTTGGACATGTGGGCGAAATTGACCTTGCCTGTTTTATAAGTTTCCCTTCTTGCTTTTGAACTGTTTCCCAAATGGTTCTACATGAAAACAAGAATCTGAATGAAAACTTGAAAATTCATATTTCTCCCCCTACAGAGCCTCAAATAGATATTTGAAAATACCTCAATTTTTGGATGACTATTTCAGTTTTTAATTTAGATATCTAGCCACCAGCTTAGACTCTGATGTCAATGACTAACATGGAAATGTATATGCAAGAACTATTATCCCATTCTATGTCTCTCTGTCTCTGTCTCTACTCACAGAGAGAATATTTGGGATTAGACATGTTACTATTTAATTTAGAGAAATTAAATAAATTAGAGAATAAGAGAAATTAGAGAATACTGCTGAAGGGGAGAAAAGTTACTTAAGCTAACTTAAGGTACTGACAGAAGCTATTTTGAAGATAAAGATGCTAGGTGGGAGCTGTCCAAGAAAAAATAAAGAGCTTATTTATTTTTATTAATGGAAGCAAACAAAAGGCAGACAAACAAACAATAGGTAGAATTTTGCTTCTTGGTACTCCATTTAACAAGCAGACATACCTCATTTTTCACAAATGATTTCTGAGGATATTTTGGCAAATCATATTTTTATAAATGAAATCATATTTTGCATACCTAGAAGATGACATTTTAAGAAATCCTAAAGGACTCTTAGAAATGGTAGCTTCCTTTCTTTATATGTAACAAATAATGCTTTTGTAATGTAAATAATCCAACAATTATTTTTCATGCAAATCTGAATTTTCATATATCTTTAGATTCACATGGGGTTGATTTCTACCACAAGTTGATTTTAGATTAAATTCCACAGTCATCTAATTCTCATATACTTTACAAATTTCAAACATATATCGTAATTCTTGCTTAGTCTTAGAAAAATGGATGTTTGCTCCTTTTTAAAGTAACCTTTGTTTTCAAGAAGCCACATAATTGATTTTAAATCCGTTCAATATATTTCCTTTTACTTTCCTGGAGCTAATGGACATGAGTATCTTTGAGAATTTACTGTGTTTCTGTTATGGTCTCAACCCTGAAAATCATTAATTCATACAAGGCCAGATTCTGCCCTTCGTGATTCATGTACTGCTTTTATTTACTATGGCATATATAGAACATTGTTCCCATCTTTTTTCTGGCCTGTACTAAAAAAACTACTTCTTACTTTTCTCCAACCTATACCATTGTATCAACAAACATAAAAACGAATACATCCCAGTATCTGGCATTCTAATGAGTTGCTTATTTCAATAATGAGAGGAAAGTCCATTACTTACTGAATATGACTGCATTCTGGGATAGTACAGTACAGGGGGAAAATGACAACAGGAATTCTGAATACATTAAAACTAGTAAGAACTGAAGCCCTGCATGTTGCAGACCAATTAAAATTGACAACCAAGTGAAGCAAATACACACAGCTCACAGATAAATATAGAAAATTCAAGTTGTGGTTGGGGTGATTTTTTTTCTTCATTTTTACTGCTTGGCATGTCTTTCCTTCTGGATACTCCAGTTCAGTTTGCTAATCTTCCTCTGCTTGGCTCCTGAATTTTAATCAAATTTTATGCAGACAGAGATCAAATTTTAATTCAGAGTAAAATACCTTGGCATGCATTTAGTGTCCTGATGTGGGGGCACTATCACTGACTAGAAATATCTGCTTCTGCAGACAATATATAATTTTCATAATTTTAAATCAAAGACAAGAAATATATATACTGTGCTAAACATTTCAGCTGTGGCACTTTACCTCTCAGTATTAAACTAGTATTGGTTGTTGAGTAGGAGATTACAGGTTATAGATGTTTTAACCTTCAGGAGTAAATGATGCTGAAATGCCTCCATGTGCACCAGAAGCAGAGGAAGCTTAAGAAATACTTAAGGCTAGAGGATGACGGGTGAAAACATCATCATGAACTTGTCGGCAGTTCTTTAATAGGGACAGCTGGATTAGGCAGGAATTTAGTAAATGCTGAGAAGAACTCCTAATGAGAGGACACTCTACAGGGAGAGGTGTGGAGTGTCCTGCTGGTTTTAAGAGGCAGAGACAGTGTAGAGAACACCTTAAGGAGGCCTGAGTTGAAATCCCAGTTTTGCTCCAAATTAGCTTTGTCACCCTAAGGTGAAGGGTTGGCTACACGATCCCTTCTAGCCTCAACAGTCTATAATTGGAAACCTATAGGTCCCATTATACACCTCTTCCATATTATGTACCAGACAGTACTTTCGAATTCTTAGCTACATTGGGAACCTGAATTAATTTATACTTTTAGAAATATGTTTAAAAAATCTTTAGAAGAATGGTGTTAAGATAATTAAATTATTAATTAAATTATTATTAATTAGTATATCCTAATTATAAACATTTATATGATTGAATAGAGATGCAATTATGACCTAAAGGTGATTTTGAAAGTATTTCTTTAGTCTTTTTTTGTGAAGAAAAAAATGAAATTTTTTTTTTTAAGTACTACTGCAAAGGAAAGAATCTTTGAATAACGGGCTTATTTCTCTGGTGTCAGTGTTCTCTAAATGTTTTTCTATTTAAGAAATTGTGACAGAATCATTCAATGGAAGTATCAGGAAGGGACATAAAAACTGGGCTTGTTGTAAATAAAGACTCTTAAAATGGAGGTTTGGATTTATATCACAGATATGTACTAACAAACAGTGAAAGAAATGAATTGTACTGTCTCGGTTTTTTAAATAGCAAACACTGCCATCTACTGGTTCCTTAGTGTCCTCTTCACTTGAGGTTTTGTAGTCTGTATTTGCAATGCCAACCTAGGAAATACATACATGTCTGTTCAGTCATATCTGACTATTCATGACCCCATTTGGGGTTTTCTTGGCAGAGATACTGGAATGATTTGTCATTTGCTTCTCCAGCTCATTTTATAGATAAAAAAAATTTATAGATTTTATAGATATAGATAGAACCGAGGCAAACCAGGTTAAGTGACTTAGCTAGGGTCACATACACACATACTATATATGCGGTACCTACTTATATGTATATCTGCATATATTCATACACATGTTGATATTTCCAGTATAAAATATATGTATGTTCTACGTATAATGGTATGCGTAATCCATATAGCACCTACAGCACATTTGTTCATTGCCTTTCTGATCTCTAAATACGTCCTCATTTTACAGATCAGGACAAGGGTGGGGAACCTGTGACCTTCTGGATCTGGAATTTGGTTTTGGATTCAGTCAAAAGACCACACTTAAGGATCTAAAAAGCCACAAGTGGCTTGAAGGCTGCAGGATCCCCACCCCTAGATTAGGACAGTTAGATCATTTGTCGAAGCTCATGAAGGTAGTGAGTGGCATGGCACACTGTGCTGTCTCATTTTTCCTAGTAAGGACACCCCATCCCTGGGCAGCTACAAAATGAAAACTCACCCTAAACTCTCAGGCTTTAGCAGGGAATAAAAAGTTATAATGGGTATCCTCTAAGTTTTAATGAAAAACCCTGAGTCCTAGATAGATCACTCAAATCCCATAGGTTCTGCAGCCTTTTCCCTGGTTATCGGTGAGGGCTATTTCTTAGCCCATCTCATCTGTACTCCTGATCCCCGTTCAATCTCTGAAAGAATTTAGCTAGCTCCTTGGCATTCTCTGTGCCTTATCCCCATTTACCAACCACTGGCTTCCTAAGCGTAGCAGCTCAACTTCTCCTAAAGAGACAGAATTCACTCACTTCTAACCCAACCCCACTCATCAGTTCTCAGATCATGGGCAAATTTCCTAAATGTCACTGGGCCTCATTCTCTTCAACTTTAAACTGATGGATGGAATTGTATATGTAAATTTATATACATATGTGTATATAATATAAATGTATACTGATGTCTAGAAAATTTGTATAGATATATACATATATGTATATATATAATCTGTATAAATATATACATATACAGTAACTATTCATATTTTCTCTGTGGAATTCATTTCCTGGGGGGGAAAAAACAAAAATAGGGCTAAGGAATAATGTGTGTGCATATATGTATGTATGTTGTATGCCTGCATCTGTGTATATATTCATATATGTATATACATACATAAATACATAACTATATGTGTGTATATACAGATACACACACACACACATGCAGAGCTAAATAATCCTTCAATACTGCCAGGAAACTAAGATTAGAATTTGTGAGCAGACACCTATTCACATTGGTGGAGGGAGTTTCCATATTGAAAGTTCTCTGTTCTAATGAAATCATGTCTGGCCTCAAAACA
The DNA here is from genome assembly GCA_023548195.1 of Bettongia penicillata ogilbyi. Taxonomy (NCBI): domain Eukaryota; kingdom Metazoa; phylum Chordata; class Mammalia; order Diprotodontia; family Potoroidae; genus Bettongia; species Bettongia penicillata. The sequence continues at coordinate 7,680,187 of JAJHZJ010000200.1, forward strand.
AAATAAAGAGAAATGCTTTCCTGTGTTCAGTAAAGATTATTTTATTGACTTATTCCATGATGTTGGAGTCTTGAGAGATTTCTGACAGTAACCAGTAGAAACAAGGTTGTACCCATAACCCTTCTCACTCACTCCCAGGATTTCTAATATGATTAGCCCTAGGTACTGTATTGGTTTTTAAGATATACAGCTAGTGCATCCAAAAGAAACCCCACAATTTTTAACACATTCAAAGAATGAGCTTTTTTTTCTCTGCTGCCACTGCTGCTATTTACTGAATAAGCATTTATGAGTGTGAAGGGCACATTAGAGATGACTGTAAAAGACTTGGTAACCAATTTAAGGGGTGTGCCTTGGAAGAGCAGTGAGGGACTGTTAACTTGACACAGTGGTAGTAAACCATGTTGTCCTCCTGAAAACATATTCAAAGGACTTAGAGCTGAAGGGACCTTGGGGACTGACCAGCTCTATCGCCTTATTTTATAGCTGAACGATTATGAGACTCATAGAGAGCTTAAGTGACTTTCACCCGACCGATTCTGACCCAGGCTCTCAGGATCTCAAGGGCTCCTTCCCCTCCCCAACTCGGCGTCTCGTTGGATGACAATGGCCACTTCCACCATACTCACTTTCCATGACTCCTTCATCTTTTTGATTTTCAATTGAACTGGCAGGTTCTGCTTTATCCTTGTCAAAATACATATGTATATAGGTATAAAATCAAAATGCTGTGTCAAAAATCAATAAGCCAGCATGGTTCTGGGATTCACATTATATATCCTCCTTCCCCAATCCTATTCCTTCCTTTTGTGTTCATAGGCCCATTTTTGTAGGTGCCTTTTCTTTGTTCTGTTGTCCTATCTCTAATTCTATCAAAGATAATGCAGCCACACTTGATAGCTTGGGGAGAGATGGAATAAGTGCTGCTGGCTTGACAGTACCATCTAAGACCTTCTGAGGGTGAGGGTTAGTGCCTTCAGAACTGTTATTCTATACTGTGTAAATGTCTAGCTAATGATTCCCCACCCCCCAATGCAGGCTAAATAGCTTCCTTGCCAACTATCTCACAAATTAACAGATAACATCAAGAGGCTAGGAAGTTGTCAAAACAAGATGGTATCCTGCTGCTACAAGAACAGGGCAAAGCCTAGATGAGGCATTTATAGAAAGTGAATGGCGACAGGGAGCTGAGTCCCAGGATAAGGACACTGGACAGAAGCCTCTCCGCTTTACGCTCACATTACTATGTAAGTGTGTGTCTAGGCAGGGTGTGTGTGGGCAGGTTGGGGAAAGAGGGAGAGCTGTGGCTATCGTCTATGTATATTGCTATATTTCAAAGGGAGGGTTACGCTAAGACCCTCAAATTAGAAGACAATGGTTAGCATAGGTTGGCTATCAGAATTTGGCAGAAACTCAGATATTGCTCAGAAATGGTTCAGGAGCAGAATTAGTCATTCAGTGTGAGGTTGCCAACCCTTGGAATTCTGAGTGGTAACCACAATCAGAATAGCCCTTGAACTTGTTGTTGTGCAGGCATTTCAATGTCTCTGACTCTTCATGACCCCATTTGAGGTTCTCATGGCAGATACTGGAGTGATTTGCCATTTCCTTCTCCAGTTCATTTTGCAGATAAGGAAACTGAAGCAAACAGGGTTAAGTGACTTGCCCAAGAGCCACACAGCTACTAAGTATCTGAGTTTGGATTTGAATTCAGGAAGTCTTCCTGACTCCAGGCCTAGCACTCTTATCCACTGTACCACCTAGCTGCCCAGACCCTGAACAGAACTATTCAAAGAATAGTTTTTTTTTTTTGCTTTGTTTTAATTTTGCTGTGGGCATAACCCATACCATAGAGAACTGGGAGTTACTTTAACCTCAGACTTTTAGTCATCTTTTATCTGAATAAGAAAATTTAAATGATTACAATGGATTTGTGTGATTTGGAAGGCATATAACATACATAATGGCCTTAGTTCTTTCTATTTCTGTGGGGTCAGTAGAATGATCCAGGTGTATAGCATTCTCTAGTCTTTGTTGAGCATAGGGGTTCTTAACCTTTTTTGTGTCATTGACCCTTATGGAAATTTGGTAATACCTATAGACCCCTTTGCAAATAAAGATTTTAAATACATTAAAAAGCACATAGGATCACAGGAGAAATAAATAATAATGAAATATATTATAAAAATCTATATATTCTTTAAAGTTCATGAACCCCAGGTTAAGACTTTCTGGTTTACAGGAATGGCAAAATTCAATCAATCTTTATTAAGTACCTACTGTGTGGCAGGTACTGGTAAGCTCTGGGGATACAAAAAGAGGCAAAAGAAAACCCTCAAGGAGCATACAGTCTAAGGGGGAGAAAATATGCAGAAAAAGCAAGCAATATACAGGATAAATGAGAAATAATTCACAAAAGGAAGCTCTAGACTTAGGAAGGGTTGAAGAAAACTTCCAGTAAAAGATGGGATTTTAGTTGAGACTGAAAGGAAGCCAGGGAGGCCAATAGGTGACAGCCAGCCAGAGAAAATGCCCTGAGCTGCTAGTTCATGGAACAGCCTGGAAGGCAGTATCATTGCATCAAAGAGTATGTGTGCCAGAGTAAGATGTAAGATTCAGTCAATTGACTGTAAATTCAGGCAATTTGCATCCCTATTTCCCATTATCCTACTTTGGATTATTGGAACTTACTTAAAACCCAGTGAGTGGTCCCATAAATCATCTTCCCAAAAATTATGCAAATTAGGATCTTAAAATCAGACCTCTAAAGGATTTCCCCTTCCCTTCTTTCCCCTTAAAGGGCACCAGCAGGTCTAAGGGTTGAGGTTACAGAATGCATTAAGCAAAGGGTCTGATGATTTTAAGGCATTTGCAAAGATGAAAACTATCTGATTATGTTTTCATTCCTCCTCCAGGGCAGCTGCTAACATGGCTTGTCCTCAACTACCTTTTTGTGAGAGACTCATATAGTAGACAGCCATTAAAAAGATAATATGGCTCTAGAAAGGAACTATAAGATTCTTCTTAAAATGTCCTACCATTTTAAATTCATTTTACTCCATTTTAAAAACATTTTAAAAAATCCAGAGATCTCTTGAGACTCTTGTGGCCTGTGCTAAATCAGTAGTTTCAGTTTTAACTTAGATTGATAGATTGGTTTGCTGTGGTTTACCTTTGGAAAAAGAAATCATGGTTCAATACAAAAGCCCACATTAATGATCCAAGAAAGAACTGGTTGGTCCAGACTCCATTTTTTGAAGGCATAATTATAAGATTACTATGGGTAGCAATATTTTATAGGAACATTATAAACTATTGGCTGAATAAGCAAGTTTTAATCTAAAGCTATTTAAAAGAAACTAGAAATAGCAAATTTACCTGTTCTGAATACTCTTAGAAATTAATTTTCTTCCTTCTTCACCTTTAACCTCAGCACTCAACTTAACATCTGACTCAGTGTGTTTGGTTTTCTAACATCCTCATTTATTCCCAACCCAAAATGGGTTATCTAAACACTTCATTACAAATCTTTCCTCATGGTGTTTTCATGCCTAACATTGACTTCCTTGTATCCTCCAAATCCTACAACTCTTTGAGTCCAACTCTGGTACAATCCACCTGAGGAAGTATCTACTAACTTCCTCTTTGTCTGAAGTCCTTTAGCATTTTTTGTCTTTATCATTCAATTTTGTGTGAATTATTTGTCAAAGAAAAAAAATTACTACTATACCATGTGCATTAGCATATCTACCAGAAACAATTGAATTTAATATCCAAACTAGCATGGTTCCTCTATGCCCTCTAATATAACACTCTACTCTAAGAGGATTTGAGGTAACATTTATATGAATCTTGAGCAAAGGGTAAAAAAAATCACAATATGTTAAAATGTAGATTGGGGTTAACATTTCAGAAGTGTTGGTGACAAAGCCATTAAAATATTTCTTCCTAGACCACTCCTCCAATGGAATCAATGGGACTCCTTCCTGAAATCAACGTCAGTATCCTTTCTCAGCAGAGAAGGATGGGTCTTGGCATCAAACTCTTCCAGTGATGGGAAGGGAATGTTCTTATTTTAGGAATGAGTTAAGTTTGATCATCACCCATAATCCATTTCCCTAAGAAAGGCCTTAACTTCTAAGTCAACAAGCATCTATCAAGGCTTGCTACGTGCTAGGCATTGTGCTAAGTTCTAGAAATATAAATACTGAAAGACAATCCCTGACCCCAGTGAAGTTTATATTCTTATAAGGGCAAACCGTAATTAAAAGGAAGCTGACAGGGCAGTGGGGAGGGAGATGAAGGGGACTGCAGAGAGGCATGGTAGAAAATCTCTGAGAATGAAGAGCATGGACTGGTAAGGAATAGAGAGGTGGCTGGCCGGTACCTACCCCCTCAAATGGAAGCTCTGGGAGGAACCAGCCAGTCAGAAGGGGAGACAACAGGGAAAGAGTACTTCCAATGTGAGAGTGTGAGAAGTGAGGGAACTTCCAGGGTGAAGTGGTTTCTTTAGTATGGTTGAGATAGTCTGGACAATCAGCAGACAGCCTGCCCATTTTCCTAGAGGGAAAGGTCTGAAAAGGGTTTTAGCGGAAGAAAATGTCATTTATTAATATTTTATGTTTTCCTAAAAAGGATGTTTTTAATATGCTTCCACAATATACTGCCTCACATCCTGACTTAACTGTTATTTTATCCTTCTTATCAGCTTGATTAGATTTTAACTTCCTGGAGAGCAAGGAGTATGTCTTATAGGTATATTGATAATGTTATGCACAATCACTGAATGCTATTTAAATGAAATCTACCAGATTCATAGTCATTGGAAGTTTTGGCTGGAACTTTATTCCTCCTTAGTATTCCACTTTTAAAACCAATAATGGGAAACTATATTTATGCAGTTCTTTAATTTGGGCAAATTGTCTGAATTTCTATAAAGGTAGATTTTGCAAGTACTAATATTCCCATTTTACAAGTGAAGGAATCAAAGGACAAAGAAATCAAAGGTTATTAAGCAGATTGCCCAAGGTCACTTCACTAGCAAATGGCAATGTCAGGATTTGAACCCCAAAATTTTTTTAATTACAGGTCTACCACTCCTTCCATTCTATTAAAATCTTAACATAATTATCCTTCCAACATCGCAATTTTCCCCATTGAGGTTTCAATATAACTCAGGTTGGCATAGGAAATTAAGTGGGAATTTTTGGAGGAGTTTTGCAGAAGCCACAGAGGACACATGAAGGCCAACAGACGACACAGAACCTATGACCAAATACTTAACCCAAATTTTGCAATAAGGTATTGTACATCCCATAAGAGAAAAAGAAAAAAATTCAGACTTTTCCGGTACGAAGGGAGGGCCAAAACCTTTTACTCAGATTTTTCAAATCAGTGGGTGCTGAGCCCCTAACCCCTATGATGTGGAAATACCAAACTAGAATCCATGACTTAAGAATCAAATTTAAATTTAAATTCACAGAGGGATGTCCTAGGAGCAGTATGCCTTCAACCTAAAATCCTACTCCTTTTACCTCTAGTCAATTCAATGTGAAAAACATGTGTTAAGTGCTTACAACATACTTCGAAAAGTCTGAAATTTAGATATGATGGTCACCATTCTCCTGGACCTTATAGTCTACCGATCAGTGCAAGGCATAAACAGATAGCTGTAATACAATATAAAACATGATAAATATGTAAGAGAACTACAAGAGAAGAGTATGTGGCTAGGCTGGAAAAGAAGGGTGGTACTAGATCATATTTACTAGATTTTTACTAAATTTAGAGAACCTTAAATGCTAGACTCAAGAGTGAATTCTTACTTGTATAACCACTTGATAGGGTTTTTGGTCAGGGTTTGCAGGTTTAGGGTGGAGATAAAAAAAAAGTTTCTTTCCTCTTCTGGCCCCTTCTTTTGAAAGGTGGGTGTGTCCATTTTTGCCAAAACACCTCCCTCTTCCAGTGATAAATCTATTCCCTTAGTCACTTCATTCATTACATTAAGCATGTTCAATGAAACAAGGGAAACAATGAAAAAGATGTTAAGGCTCACTTGTACCCATGCCCCCTTTACTAGATTAAAAAAGATCCGAAAAAACAATTAGACCCAGTTTAATTCTGCTTTTGGAGGGTGTTTATCAAAATAGATATCAAAACTATAGGATTTGTTCTGGAAATTGTTTAGCTCCATCACCCCCAGTTGTGTTGGGCAGGGGAAGAAGCAGGGGAGAAAAAAAATCCCTTTTACCCTGCTATTCAGGAGGAGAAGGTTCATGCTTTCTGTTTCTGTATATCTATGGACCACAAGGCATTTACTGGCAGCACCCTCTATTTACAATTCAGAACTGACACATATTGGAAAGAAGCTTTGCCAGTCATAATCTGGTATCAGGAGAGCCCTTGTAAGGTTCTAAGACAAATTAGTCAAGGGCTGAAGGCTGCTGATGAGGAAGCTAGCTGCCTGAAACACCTAGTTTCTTGTCCTTATGCTTATATCACAAAATGCCTTCCAAGGTTTCTTGTTTCTGTGTGTGAACCTCCCTCCCCCTCCCTCCCTTTTTTTTCCTTTTCTCTCCCTCCCTCCCTCCTTTCTGTCTCTATCTCCCCTCCCCCAACCCCACCCCCAACAGATCCACCATTTTACTGTTCTCATTTTGCTCACTCTTCCTGTCTAGAATTTACCTCCAGTCACCTCTGCTTAGTGCCCCTACCTCTGGAGTCTCAGCATTGATTTTCATGATTATAGTACAAAAAGTTCTGTTCTGATCCACAAAATTTCAATTTCTGCTTGCATTTCTTTATATCACAGAGGCACTCAGAGGTTACATTTGGTAGGCATTGGGGAACTACTGAAGGATCTTGAGCTCTTCAAAACCTTTAACATTACAACATCTAGACATGAAGAAGATATTTCTGGCAGAGCAGTGAAGGATAGTTTTGAGGGGGTAGAGAGTAGACTTGGCAATATCAATTAGAAGTTTCATATCTAAGGTAATGAAGTTCTATATAAGTGTAGTAGCAATTGAGAAGATGGTGCCAAACACTAGAGTTGCTGCAGAGAAAGAATTGACAGGACATGGAAATTGATTGGATATGAGAGGAAGAGAAGAGGGATAAATCAAAGACACCATCAAAGTTTCAAACAAGGGAGACTGGGTGAATGGTGATGCCACTGACAAAAATAATGAAGTCAGAAGAAAGGATAACTTTTTCAGAAAAGATGATAAGCTTGATTTTAGAATTGTGAGACTCTGAGCTTTTTTTTTTTTAAAGCAGACAGATGTGTGCTGAAGGCAAAAGAAACTTCTAGCCATCTTTAACCAGTTATTATTACTTGTTCTGTATAAATGAGAAGAAAAATAAATCAATCATGTAATATTTATTAATGAAAAAGACCCTGCCCTTCGGGAGTTTATATTCTGCTGGGGGAAAACATATACACAAATAAGTATAAATATACAAAATAAATAGAGTAGTTTGCAGAATGGGGGGAAGGACCTGGGGAGATAAGAAAAAGGTAGTTCTTGAGCTGAGTCATGAAGAAAGCTAAGTGGTGATGCAAAGTGCAGTAAGCAGAACTAGGAGAACATTATACACCGTAACAGCAATATTGTACAATGATCAGCTATGAATGACTTAGCTATTCTCAGCAATACAATGATCCAAGACAGTTCCAAAGGAGTGACGATGGAAAATGCTACTCAAATCCAGAGAAAGAGCTCTGAATAAAGATCAAAGCACACTATTTTTCACTTTTTTTTTTAGTATTTTTTTCTTTTAGTCTGTTTCTTCTTTCAAAACATGACCAATATGGAAATGTTTTACATGATTGCACATGTGTAACCTGTATCAAGTTATTTACCATCTTAGGGTGGAGGGTGATGAAAGAGGGAGGGAGAAAAAAAATTTGAAGCTCAAAATTTTTTTAAAATGAATGTTAAAAGTTGTCTTTACATGTAAGTGGGAAAAATAAAATAATATTTTTTTAAAAAGAAAAAATTAAATATTCTAAGAGGTACAGGTGAGGAGGGAGTACATTCCAGGCATGGATGATGGGGAAAGGCTCTGCAAAATCAAAGAGCCTAGAGAGGAAATATCTTGTCTAAGAAAAAGCAAGTCCAGTTTGACTAGACCAAACTGTGTGAAAAGAAGGAAAGGCATTTTGGAGCAAGGCTGGGAAGGATTTTAAATGCCAAAAAGAGGAATTTATACCTAATCCTAGAGCCACTGAAGTTCTCAAGATGTTTTGATTCTGGGATCATTGCTTAGCTTGCTTGCCTGATCCCTTCCTTGGTATGTGGTGCTGATTATGTAGAGAATAAAATATTGCTGTAGTAGGTGCAATGGTTAATGACATAAGTCAGAGGAAGTGAGAACAGTAGCATGGAGTGACAGTGGTTTGTTTGGTTGAGCAAATTCTCGGCTCTGAGTGTTGGAGTTCTACAGTCTAATGAATGCTCTTTATTTGTGGAAGTACATAGAAAAATGTAGGTCCTGTGTAGAAATGGAGGCTGATGTACCCTGCTGGTGCTCCCCACCCTGACACTGTGTTCTTCTGTGGCCCCAACCTCTTCTAGGTAGTAATAGCCATGGAGGAACAGTGATGAAAGACCTGTATCTGAATGGCCCCATTGGAGTCCCTCAGTCATCTCTATACAGGAAAAGAGTGGCCAGAATGGGGGTGAGTGGATCCAAAGTTTGCAATCTAATTGAGTGCTAATGAGATGGTTCAAAAAAATTTCTGAGAGATTTGGATATTCTAGTGCAACATTCAGGTGACGTCTTATAGGCGTTCATCATGTGGCTCTGGATCTTAGGGAAGAAACCAGGGCAGAAGATAGTAGATTTAGTAATCTTCCCTATAGAAATGAGAAAGGAAACATTGGAACTAGGTAAGGGACATAATACAGAGACAGAAACAAAGAGAGCTGAGGACAAATTCATGGGAAATACCCTCATTAAGGGGTTGGGAGGGGCGGTTAGGGGGCACAGTGAAGTCAGAAAGACAATGAAAAGGTCAAAGGAAGGCTTTAAAATTGGAGAGACCTGTAAATATTTATAGGAAGGAAGAAGAAGGAAGGATCAATGATTGAAAGAGAGGGAATCATTTTTGGAGAAATGTCCTGGAAGAGGCAGGTGGGAATGGGCACAGGGAAAGGGAAGACCTTTAGTAAGGATTATGTGTCCTCGAAGGTTAAAGAAAGGAGGAGAGGATGGGTGATGATTTTGAGAAGTTTGGGGGAGGACAGGAAGGCAAAGGAAAGAACTCCTGTTAGAGCTAATTTCTTTTCATTAAAGAAGTCTGTCAATGAGTGTTGGGGGCTTAAGGAGAAAGTTAAGAGTTTGGAATAGTCACTGTGGAGAAGGACACTGAGAGGAAATAAGATTCCTTATTACTTTACAGTGAACATTTATATTTCAAATAATGATGCTGAAGTAAGATTCTTAATTATTAGAGAAAAGTTAAATTACTTTCCATAGGATATATTTAGTAGAGATAGAAAGTAGATTAATACATTTTAGAAATTGAATTCAACAAGCATTAAGGGCCTACTACATGCAAGGTACTCTGTTAAGTACTAGGTATCAAAGACAAAAATGAAACAGTTTCTTCACTCAAGAAACCTACATTCTACTATAGTAAAGTAAGATCTATATACATATTTAAATAAAAAACAAAAAGTTAATGTGAAATAATTTCAGGGATCAGGATTAGGAAGAAATCATCAAGAATTTATTTCTAGCAATAAGAGTTGAGAATTATTTGCTTAGCCTCCAGTTAAAGACATAATCAAATGAACAAGAACACTTTCCCAAGCATTTTGATTAGTCAAGATTTTAATTTAATATGTTATAATTATAATAATCCAGAAATCAATAAGCAAAAAAAGCAAAAGATAAAAAAAGATAATTATGATGACATGAAACTGAACATCTTTAGTACAAAGGTAATCAAAGCAGCTAGGATAAGATGGGAAACATTAAATGGGGGAGGGATTTTTGTATCAAATATCTCTAAGAGATTACCATCTGATATATGTATATATATCTATATATACATATATGTGTAATTAAAATTGATTTATGAAACTAAAAGCATTTTCCAGCGGTCAAAGGATATGAACAATTATCAAAGAAAGAACTGAAAATTATTAACTAATGAATAATAATAATATGACAGTACCAAATCATTAATGGTAAGATAAATACAAATCAAAACAACTCTGAAATTTTACTTTACTCCTAATAAAATGGCAAAGATGACAAAAGATGGAAATAGTTGATTTCGGCAGGTCTGCAGAAAGTCAGCTTCACCATTGTTGGAGTAATGAATTGGTCCAATCATGCTTAAAAAATGACCAAAATATCCATATCCCTTGACCCAGAAATCCCATTGCTAGGCTTATTTATTCCTCAAGGAAGTCAAGAAAGAACCTGTATACACAAATATATTAATAGTGTCACTTTTTTGGTGGCAAAACAACTAGTCAAACAAATTACATTTCAGGAATATAACAGAATATTACTGTTATAAGAAAAAAAATTAATGTGAATATGAAGACTCCAGAGAAGCATAGGAAGACATGAAATGATGCAAAGTAAAAGTAAACAGAACCATGGAAACAATGTACACAATTCCTGCAACAATGGACATGGAAAGAATAACAAAAAGAAAATGAATGCTGTATAATTTTAATGACTAAACTCAGACCTGGACAAAAGTTGATAAAATATACCTCCCTCCCCCAGTTAAAGAGCTGAAGGATGGGGAGGGATTATGGCTATAAAATGTTGCATCAGTGCAGCTTATGATGGTTAAACTGCTTTCATTCTCTTTCTTTTTCAATCAATGTTATTAGACAGTTCAGTTAGTGGTAGGTTAGGGAAAGATATGTTTGGAAATGAGGAAAAAATCAAAATATATGAATATAATAAGATTTTTAAAGGTCTCTGAGCAGGCAAAATAAATGTCACAAAATCTATTGCCTAGGTCATGCACTTTATTCCATAGGTATATCTCTTTACAGCTATCGCCATAGCTTAATAGTCCACAATGTTTCCAACCTATCTTTCTAGCCTAATCTCTCAGGATCAGAGACTGATGATTGAAATGTATGACCCATTAGGGTTCAGTCAAACTGAACTCTCCACATATGGCCTACCCTTCATGCACTTCCCCCATGCTAACCATATCTAGAAGAAAGTCCCTGCCTTTCACTCATTCAGCAGGCCATTTACTATGTCCCAGGATCTATACTAGGTACTAGGGATCTAAATGTAAAAATAAAAATAGTCTTTGTCCCTGAAGAAAAATCAAAATAGATGAAAAACAAATTAACATTTGGGTTAGCAGGGTGGTGGTGATGGGGGGGAAGGATTTAAAGGCATAAATGTGGATTCACAGGCAATTCATTGACCAACTTGGATGTTTCAAAGATATATATGGATAGAAGGCAGAGTAGGATCCTGTAATAGTAGTTGGAGCACTGAAGTCCACAAGGGCTTTAGACCACTAGGTGATATCATGGATTGATTTGCTGGACCTGGAATCTGGAAGATCTGATTTCAAATCCAGCTTCAGACACTTACAAGCTGAGTGACCCTCATCAGGTCACTTAAATGTCATCTACCTCAGTTTCCTCATCTGTAAAATGGAGATAACAATATTACCTACCTCCCAGGATTGTTATGAGGATGAAATGAGATAATATTTACAAAGAGTTCTGCAAAATTTATTCTACCTTAATGTTATTTATTGGTGAGGAAAATTAAGGATTATAAAAATTTGTAATATTAATTATTATTAATTAATAAATAACATAATATATAATTAATATATAATATTAATAAATTTTTTTAAAAAAACTATTATTGAAAATAGGAAGACTAAAAAAGGAATGGCACTATTGTTCTGATAGACATGCTAATAATAATGACAGAGATAAAATAAAATACATTACTGCTTAATTCATGATTATTTTGAATATTTTGTACTGGAAAGGACAGAGGAAGTTGAAACCCAATAGGTAAGGTGATTGCAAGAAAATATTTATCTCATTAAAGAATCAAGTAACCAGACCCAGATGATCTGTATTCCAGGGTAAAAAAAAACAAGTGACAGACATGTTTGCCAAGTCATAGTAATCAATACAGATAATAGGAAATGAAAGAAATATTAGAAGATGCAGTATATCAGTAAACACCCCAACATACACCCGGAGGCCTGCTATCACAGGTTCTTTGATCTATTTCTCTAAAAGGAAAGGCAATTTTTGAGGGTTTAACAATCACTTTAATCAAGCACAGGGTATCAGAGAAAATCAAAATCAAAATTTCAGGGAAATAAAAAATCAATGACAGAGCTTCCAAACTGCCTGACCATTAACATACGTACATCTTTACCGGAGAAGGGAGCACCAACATCTATGTTTTCAAAGCCAGGGACTACTTAGTGGCTTCCCAAAGTCTCTCATCTGACACACAAACCTTTTTTCAAAATTTAAGCCCCAAAGTAGAACCTCACCCTCAGAGTACTTATACACTTTTCAGAGTCAAAGGATGTGACCCTCTGGCCAATAGGAAAAACAACAGGTACTTGGAACCCTTCTACAAAACAACTCCCCTAATCAAGCTTCCCTCAATGAGAGGCCCATCAATGGGTGGGGAAGATATTCTTTAATCACATTCAAATAGAGGCATTATACTAAAATAAAAATAGCAAAAAGATCTTACTTTGCTTGCCCTCACATGGAGGAAGGGCAAAATGTTGCCCCCCCTCAAAAAGGGAAAGGAGTGGAATATGTAAACTGTATGACAATGAGTTGGACTTCAATTCCTGGCAAATTCTAGGATATATCAATAAGGAATGGTTACTAAACTTCATGCAAAGGAAGTGATAAATCCCAAGAGCCATGATGGCTGGCTTCATCAAGAACAGGTCATACTAGTCTAAAAGCATTTCCTTTTTTTGACAGAGTTGCTAGACTGGTAGATGAGAGGAACAGTGTGGACAGTTTACCTAGCTTTCAGCAAAGCATTTGAAAAAGTCCCTTACACTATCCAAATTGGAGTCATACTGTCAAGGAGGAACTATTCTGCTACTATGGGGTTGGTCTTACAAAACCATAACTGACATGTGTTTAAGACCTAGGTCATCATGAAGAGCATTAGTTACTAAAATCTATTTTGATACAGTATTACCCTTAAAACTATTCAGGAATATAATCACAGAATTATATAATCTCGGATTTTAAAAAGATGCCAGTAGTTCAACTCAGACCTGAAGAGAAATCTCCTTTTAAAAACCCCAATGAGTTGTCATTTGGCATCAGCTTAAAGACCTCAAGTATTAAGGAATTATTTGCTTCTTGAGGCATCTTGTTCCATTTTCGGATAATCCTAATTATTAGGGATTTTTTTCCTTACATCAGGCCAAAATCTGCCTTTCTATAACTTTGGCTCATATTTTCAAATTCTGCAGCTGATGTCAAACAAAACAATCTTAACTCAATTACTGTGTGCTGGTCTTCTAAGTAATTGAAGACAGCCATCTGTCCTCACTTCTCTTTTCCAGGTAGGATATCCCCAGTGTCTTCAGTAAATTCTCATATGTCCACATCCAGAGAAAGAACTATGGAATTCAATCGCAAAATGTTGCAGATCATTTTCTTTTGTATTATGTTTTGGTTTGTTATATGATTTCTCCCATTTATTTTAATTTTTCTACATATTTTAATTCTTCTATACAATTTAATTCTTCTTTAATTTTCTATGGTGAAAATGTATTTAATAGGAATGTGTGTGTAGAACCTATATAAAATTGTATGCCATCTTGGGGAGCGAGGGGGGAAGTGGGTAGAGGGAGGGGAGGGAGGGAAAGAAAAAATCTAGGTTGTCTGAGAGTGATTGTGGAACACTGAAAATAAATAAAATTTTAAAAAAATTCTTATATGGCAAGATTTTCTGTCCTCTCACCATGCCAGTCATTCTCTTTGGAAGTGTTCCAGCATGTCAGGGTTCTTCCTTGAAGACTGGGTCCAGAACCGAATGAAGTTCTCCAAATATTTGTCCAGAGGACAGTGTATGGGGACTATTACCTTCCTCATTCTGAACATTATTCCAATTACCATAGCCTCAGATCACATTAACTTTTTTGACTATTATATCATAATATTGATTATACTAAAGGTCCCAAGTCTTTTTCACAGAAAACAGTTTTCTAATCTTACCTCCCCAGTTCTGTTTTTCTGCAGTTGATTTCTTTTCTTTTCTCTCTGACTCTATGACTTTTACTAATAGAACCAAGAACTGATCCCTAGCACACTCCACTATAGACCTTCTTCCAGGTTGACAGGATTTCTCAATGACTACTTGTAACAGAAAGCACCCTGACACTTCAAGATAGCCTGGTATCACAGGTTCTTTGATCTTCTTTTCTAAAAGGAAAGCAACTTTTGAAGGGTCAACAATTACTTTAGTCAAGCACATATCTCATTCACTTAGTTCAGGGGAAAAAGTCGGCACCCTGAACTTCAGAGAAAATACAAGCAGAGAAATAAAGACCAATACATAGATCACAGATCCAACTATCTGACCATTACAGACATGCGTAGTTACCAGAGAGAGAAGCACCAACATCTGAGTCTGTGAAGCTAGGGGGCTCCTTAGTGACTGCCTAGAGTCTCCTCCGGCCAAACAAACACTTCCATTGAGTAAGCTCCAAAGGAAAATCTCACCTTAGAGTATTTCTACACTTTTCAGAGCCACAGGGCAGGACCCTGTGACCCAGAGTCTCAAGAGAAATTGACAAAAGGTATTGAGGCCTGTTAATGGGTAGAGAAGAGCTTTAACTCTCCTCCCACCCCCATTGACCGTAAATTACCATTACACTATTCCTTGTTCTGGTTGGGAGAAGAAAGTGAAGTTGGTGACCTTGCAGAGTCCTCCCTCACTCAAATCAAAGTCAAGTGCAAGTCGCGTCATCATCTTGATGTCATGGTCCTCTTGGAGAACGAAGGAGAAAGACAACAACTTGTTCTGGTTATTTAACCTGTGTGAATCTACTTGGCTATCCTGCAACCTTGCCTGCCTGTCATTATCTTGTTCACCACAATATCATGAGAGACTTTGTCAAATGCCTTGCTACAACCTAAGGATATGACATATGAGGCACTATCCTGATCAACCACTTTGGTAACCAACCCCATCATAAAAAGAGAAAAAAAACAGAGTCAAACACTGTTTTTACATGCTATGTTTCTTTGTGACTTTTTTTTCCTAATGAGGAATGTTTCCTTAGCAACCAAGTTATTAACTCATACTACTCTAGACTATTTTTAAGCTCACCATTTTCTCACTGTTCAAAAATTATTCTGTATATAATTCTAATTATTCATCTTCTAGCTTAGGCTACTAACCATTTTAGCCCGGGTCAGTAGGTCAAAGAGGCAATTTTTATCACCAAGACAGAGTCAGTACTAAGGATGATGGAAAGATATTCCAGCATCTGGAGGATGGTTAAAGTACATAAAACCTGACTCAAAAACTTGGAAAGGCCAAACAGTGAAGTATCTCTCCTGTAGAGATCCAAAGACCAAGGGATGCATCCCAAGTCCATAGCTGGATGAGCTAGAGCAGAAATTCTTAATCTGTGGTTCATGAACTCAGTTTTAAAAAAATTTTGACAACTGAACTTCAGTATAATTACTTCCATGTCTCACATGAAGAAAATGCTTCAGATTCTAGTTCTCTTCCACCTTTGGAGTTTGGTATTAGGAAAAGAATATTTTGGAAGGCTGAGGTATTAAAAAACTTCCCAAGAAAATCTACCAGTAAGAGAGATAGAATTAAATTATTGCTGCCTAAGACATACAAATTGAGTTCAGCAGTCTGAAGTTTCCTCAGTTCTAAAAACACAAAATGATATCAAAGATCCCTGCTTATGATTACAAGCATATGTATAGCCTTGGGCCAGTTCCTTGACTTTTTTTTGGTCCTCATTTTCCTAGAGTTTAAAATGATAGGGCTGGATAAGGTGACTTATAAAGTCACTTCCACCTCTAAATTCTCTATGGTATTGAAAGAAGGAGTCATTTAGAAAGAAAGGATGGTTAAGAAATAGTAAGAAAGGTGTAATTCTCAGTGATTGGTGTTTGGAACCAGGAATAATCCAAAGAACATATGCACCTTGTAAACCTTCCCTTTTTATATTACCCATGAGCTAACAAGCCCTACCCTTATCCAGATTTGGGTTCATGTTTGGAGAAGAAGCTCCACCCTCCCCTTTTATCCCTCAATTCATGTTTACTCAAGCAGTACTGTAAGGTCTTTGCAGCTGGGCTACTTCACTCCCTCATAAATCATTTAACAACTTGCTCATCTTGTCAGTCCTTAGTTAGGGTTGTGTTTGCCCTTCCCTAGAAAAGCCCTGTTTTACTTCCTTATTCCCATCTTCTCTCAATATCCCTTAATCATTAGCAAAGCATCAGGGAAACTTGAAGACTTGGTTCACTGATAGCAGGTTTGATCCCTGAGGGGACAGGAGTGCATTGATTACACAGTGAACTAGGAAATTTAGACTTCCTGTCATCTATTCCAGAAAATTTGCTCTTAATTCTGAAGAGAAGTAGAGAAATAATGAGAGAACACCTACCTGTTTTTGATGAGTTCAAGTTGCTAGGCCCAGATGAACCACATGTCAGAGTATTGAGAAACTTGGCTAATAAGCTTACAAAGCCACCATTGGTGATCCTTGAAAGATCAAGGAGGATTTAAGAGGTGCCAGGGGACTGGAAAAGGGGAATATCATTCCACTTTTCAAAAAAGAGAACATAATAGTCTGCAATCATATATTAGTGAGCTAGGCTTTGATTCCTGTTGAAATTCCAGAATGTTTTATTAAAGAAATGGTTAGTGAACAGCTAGAAAAGGACACAATAATTTCAAGGAGCTGGCAAGGCTTCATCAAGAGTAGGCCTTGTGCAGCAATCTCATTTCTTTTTCTGATAGGTTGTTTCTGTGTTTGTCCTTCATTCTCAAAGAGCACCATGACATCAAGATGATGACATGACTTGCACTTGACTTTGATTTGAGTGAGGAAGGACTGTGCAAGGTCACCAACCTCACTTTCTTCTCCTGAGCCATCTGGGTCCAGTGGCCTGATATTCATCATGATGAATGGAAATGGCCCAGGATGCAATGTGAGACCCTGGTCCTTTCAGGTTAAGGTCTTATCACATTCTCATTTTGAATGAGATATACCTATTCAATGAACAGACTTCTTTAAGTTACTCAAGGGTTGGCTCCTTTGATCAATAAAAAAAAAAATCAAACTGGGAGGGTGAAGACCCTCAGGGTTCCTGGGTAAAAGAGAAACAATTACTATTTAGTATTTAAATACTAAAATAGACAGGGTTATACAGAAGGTAAACTAGGGAGATTTTGTAGATATATTTCACCTATTTCAAATGCAAAGCATTTGACAAACTCTTGCTGTTCTTGTGGGAAAAAATGGAAATATGTAGGTTAGATTATTGTATAATTAAGTGGATTCAGAATTGAGTGAATGGCTGGACAAAAAGAGGATTTATTGTTAAATGTCAACTTGAAATGAGGTCTCCAGTGATATGGTCCAGGAATTTGAGCTTTGCTGTTGATTTTTAGCAGTTATTTGTATAAGTGTATAAATGATATGCTTAGCAACTTTGAATATGATGTAAGACTAGAAGGAACAATTAACACATTAGGTAACAAAACAAGGTGTTACCAAAAAGATGTTAGCAGCCTAGGACACCTGGATCATTTAAGTTTAATAGACTAGGAGTATCTTATATCATACAGGCTTAGGCAGCTAGGTGGTACAGTACATAGAGCACTGGTCTTGGAATCAAGAAGATTCCTCTTCATGGGTTCAAATCCTACTTCAGACATTTACTTAACCCTGCTTGCCTCAGTTTCCTCATCTGTAAAATGAGGTGGAAAAGTAAATGGCTCTCCAGAATGATCGGATTAGGTCACACTCTACCAACAATGTATTAGTGTTCCAATTTTCCCACATCTTCTCTAACATTTATCATTTTTCTTTTCTGTCATATTAGTCAATCTGATAGGTATGAGGTGGTATCTCAGAGTTGTTTTAACTATATATTTTAGAGATGAGGCCTTTATCAGAAATGGTCCAGTGTTTTCTTGATTCTTCTTGTGATCACCATCTTCTATCATACATGGATGTCATAGGAGGCATGACCCCCCCAGTTCACTGCCTGCAGTCATTGACCAGTGCTTTGCATAGGCTGTAGTTAGTCCCCCAAAATTGAAAACTCAGAGATGTTGCCTAGGCCTTAACATAACAGGACAAGGGTATCTACTCCATTACTGTATGCATAGTGGAAAGAAGGGAATGGGGGAAGTGAAATATCATAAGGAGCAACATGAGCAAGGTGTTTTGGTGAAAAAGAACAGTGACTCTAAGGAGCAATGAGCCTTTAAACAGGCTATACCCTTCCCCAGGCCCTGTTGTGCAATTACTATTACAATAGTAATATCCTTAGCTAAATGACTGGTACCTCTACTGGTTTCTAACAAGTCTTACAGGATTCTGAGCTAGAAAGAATCTTAGAGATCTAGTCCCATCATCTCATTTTATAGATGGAAATAATGAGGATCAGAGAGATGAAAGAACTTGCCCAAGGTCACACAGGTAATAAGAAGTGTCAAGATTCAAACTCAGATCTCCTAACCCATTTGGGAGGCCTTAGAAGACAAGTATTGAAAAGCTTATCTCTTCAGTAAGATTTTATCAATCAAACAAGAACTGTTAAGCACCCACTGTGCCAAGTACTATACTAAGGATTATCCAAGGTGTTCTTTGTATCTGCAGATAAAGAATGAAACAACTCCTCTATGATCATGAAAGCTTGTGTCCTGAAAGCTGCCCTGACTATGTTTAGTGAATAGAATTCCTATCCAATGAGACTTGAATTTGAATCGTACATCAGACACTTCCTAGCTATGTGACCTTGAATATATCACTTAACCTTTTCTGAGACTCAGTTTCCTCATTTATAAAATCATAAAATTATAATAACTACATCACAAGGTTGTTGTGAAGCACAAATCAGATGATATATTGTTGTCCATCTTTTGTTTTCAAAGAAGACAATGACATCATGGGGTGACTTGTGTGTGAACTGGATTTAAATGAGACAGAGTTGCACAGTCATCAGCCTCTCTCTTCCAGAGTAAATGAAATCCAGCAGCATATGTGGTCTTCAGGGAGCACTTGCACCACTGGTGTGAGGGCTTGCCGAGCCCTTTTCAGAGCTGCTCATCCACCTTTGGTATCTACTTATCACCCAACTCTCATCTGTGGTTCCAAGAAGCTGTAGCATGCAAAGCAAGATTTCATCTATGTGTGTGTATGTGTGTGTATGTATATGTATATGAATGTATATATACATATACACATACTGCTTTTCAAGCCTTGTAAGAGGGCTGCTTCATTTTTTCCAACATTCAATCTGATGACAACTAAGAGTGAGTAAGTGAGCTCTTTTGGCTCAAACCTTCTTTCACACTTGTTGAATAACGGGAACTGAGTGAGAGATTTCCAGTGAACACATACAGGGGAATTCCCTTCCCAGAGCTATATCCTACTTAGGGGCAATCCCAGTACCTGAGATTGATTTCATTCTGGTACATTTTTCTGGGAACAAAATTTTATGAGAAAAGCATTTGTGGAACCTCTGAGAAGGCCTATGTGGAATGTTAGCTTATGATATAGATGCAGCTCAGCACAGAGAGCTAAGCCACTGAGTTCATCTGTCTCCAACTCTCTTTGGATTTTCCAAGAATTTTCAGTATTCATGCTTGCCACAAACCTATAACACAATAGAATTCCCCATTTAGGCACTGGCACATTTCTTGAGCGTTTTACAAGAGTGAGGAACCTACCTATGTAGAAATGTAATAAAAATAAATATGAGACTTAGTGACTCAGTTTTCCTTTTTGTAAAAATCAGTAAATCAGTTTATTGAACCCTAGATTTAGAGCTAGATGGAACTTTGGAGGTTATCTGGTTTAATTCAGATTTGTTGACTTTTTGTAAGAAAGCTAATATGTAAAGCAACATATGAAATTTTTCAACTTTCGTTACATATTGAAGAAGACTGTAACAACAGGGAATGATCTACAACTTGGCTTAAAATAAAAGCACAAGAAAACCTACCAGGAATATGAAAAAAACACAACTTGTAACCAGTAACAACTAGCGAAGAAAACAGACTGTGTTTTCTGTCTTCAAAAAATGTCATTGGGATATATTTTATTGTACTTAAAGGAATTGATTTTGATTTGGGACCTTGGGTGCCAAATTTCTCGGTTTTAAGGCATTTCCATTCTATATTCTGAAAAAGAAGAATTCATAAATGGATATATTTATAAACATCAGAAGATAAAACCTAAATACTACTAGCATGATATGTAAAAAGTAACAACTTTTGTTAACTGATAAATCAAACCCTATCATATAAGCAGTTTCTCTAAGATGTAATACGAAAAAAATTCTAGTGATACTTTAACTAGGATGGTACTCACTGTGGCCCAAAGATTTTGTAGAAAATTGAGGTCATAAACCTTTTAATTTCTATCGAAACTCATTTAAACATCTATATCTATTTCTATCTCTATCTCTATATCTACATCTATCTATCTATCTATCTATCTATCTATCTATCTATCTATCTATCTATCTATCTATCTATCTATCTCATTTTGACAGTACAGAGAGCCTAGTACATAGAATGGTAGAAATAAAGTACTTACATTTTTTGCTCCCTTTTTTCTTAACAATGATTTTAGTTTAGTTTTGTAACTCCTCAATATTCTATAGCTTATCTTAAAGCCAAATGAAAAGAATATAAAAATGAAAACAGTGTTATAAAACAATGGATTAAGACTAATTGCTTCTCATACTTCTTATTCATTTGCTGTCATATTCTCATTTTACTATACTCTGATTTCTTTTAAAAGAGCACTCTCAATTTAGCATATTTTCCCCTTCCTCTCCCATGCTCCTGAAGGATGCTATTTCCTATTTAATTCAGATTAGTTGGTTGCCTAAATTTAAATGATTTTGGCATACCTCCCTGATTTATTGTTTTAATTGATTTATTTGCCCATGTTCATAATGCACTAGTAATTATAATTCTTAGTATTATTATGTATCCATTTTTTCTGAGTTATATAGGATTTAACATCATGTTGCCTCTGTTGTTTCCTTATCAGCTACTCATTTGTGCTTTTAAACAACTGGCTTTTTGTTTCCCTCTGTGCGTTATTTTTTCAGATTTCTGTAGTAAAAGCAAGCATAATTGTACTAAACTGTATCAAAAATTAAAGCATCTGGGAAACATCCTTATGAGAGCTCAAAATTCCCTTTGTAAGAGAAAATTAGCAGTCTCTAAAGACTAATAAGCATAGCTTAGTATGTTTCTGATGCCAACACTATAAAACATACTTGAAACCCCTTTGCTATCAGCTCCTGAAACACTGTAATTCCAGGGGAAGAAATAGTAAATGTAAAGAATATTTAAAAGTGATTAAAATGAAAAGGAAAGCTATTTTCAGTGGAACAAAGAGCAATATTGTAGGCATAAAGAACAAGATGGTTTCCTGAAAATGATTTCTCTACAGGTACAATTAGGAAAGAAGATACAGAATGCATCACTGTAAAACATTACATTAAAATTACAGTTAAATGCAATGATCATGAACACCATGTAGGCAAAAATGAGGGGAAAGTTGATAAAGATCATTTTAGATACAACCCCAGCTTGTTAAGGAGTTGCTATGTACAATCTCAAGAAGATGTTATGATTTCCATTTTTAACAGATATTTTCTCTTTCATCCCCATAACACCCATGTAAGTCATTGCTAGGGAGCAGGTTGTGATCATGTGATCAGGATGTTCATTACAAACCCTATTCCTCAGGATTTTGTGTCTTGAGCATTTTGCATAATTTACTGGCACAGACATGATTTCTTGAAAGAGCATATTTCAATCAAGTGATTTGTAATGAAAGGACATAAAAAGCACATTTATTGCAGTTTATTAAACATGTTTATTCTCACCAGAGCTACGTAAAAGAATCATTTAATTGGAAAAAAGAAAAAGGCAATTTCTCGAAGACTTCAACCTTTAAAAATGTTCACACATTTAGATTAAAATAGCAAAAAAAATTGACTTGGAAAGTCATCACTGAATAGGCATTTTTCATGTTCTTTTTGGTATCTTCATATGTCAATCAAAGAATTCCATGTCACAGCTGGAGCATCCTGGCCACTACAAAGCCTCATCTTCAAAAGCTTCAACATCACTTTTGCCTGTTCTAAATAACAAGGGACTTATAAAAGTTGTCTAAGTCAATGTTCATTTTGACTCTGATATCGTTTATTCTGTTTCAAACTATGGACATTTAGAAAAATGAGGCTTTGTTAAATCTTGTTTGCCTATCATTTCCTTCCACTTGTTGTTGAATATTTTGGACCAAACCTTCATAGTTAACCTATCCATAGTACAGCCCCCACAAAAATCCTCCTCATAATAAAGAGGCCACCACAGTAAAGAGGGTCCCAAAGGTTATGCTAGCAGATACAAGCTCTGGAAGCTTCTACCAAGCTGGAAAGGGTCATAGTATCAGATTTATCAAAAGCAACTTTAGAGGTCATGTAATTCAACCTCCTATGAATGAGGAAACTGACAATCAAAGGTCATTGTTTTGGAATTTTTCCCTCTGTGAGTAATCTTGAAAACCATACTGGCAAAAGAGCTTATTTGCTTTCTGAGGACCAGCCTAGGTAAGTAAGAGGCTTGGTACCAGAGGCTGGTCACCTATGGTAAATTCTTCGGTCACATAAAGAGCCTTTGTGGCATGCCCAGATTGCCCAACATGGAGGCACCTTGCTCCCCTGCATGCCCTACCCCATGGAGAAGACAGCCTCTTTTGGTTGGCTGACCAGGTAGATCAGGCTGCTTCTTTAAAAGCTACCAGATTGAGACAGTCTCTCTTTTTCCTGTTTGTTCTTCTACTCTATCCAAAGGATTGCACACAGTCCTCTCACATTGCAGGCACCAGGAACTGAACTGCCAGTGGAGATGTCTTCCCCATCTGCCCCCAACCCCCAGCCTTCTTTTCCCTTAGTCATCAGTTTCAGGTGCCAGGCAGGTGGGGGAGGGGTGGAAACAGGACTGGAGTTCTAGTTATACTGACCTTGGAAGCAGGATTCTAAGCAAGATCTTGTAGACAGCATGGCAAGGAAATTCAGAGAGACCAGGGTGCCTGGAACTCAAGCCTGAAGGAGATTTGGAATTTGGAATTTGGGTCTGTGTTCTACAAGAACTAAGCCAAACCATAGACCTAACCCACTCCCATGCCCCAGAGCCCGAGGTGGTACGAAAGTGAAGAGGATTAATTAAGCCTCTCACATGTTGTAGAATTGGTATATATGAAGTAATATTTCTCTTTGTAAAAGCTAATTTGACTGTTACATAGATTTAGGTGTAGGGGAGATGACCACCCTTCCCCCAACACTTGAAGGAACTTAATTGGTGGGAGCTGAAATGATTTGTAGAGAGAATATAGTCAACCTACAATCCCCTAAAAGTACCAGAGAATACTAGAGGAGGGAGAGGTGAAATGTGGCCTTCAGGCAGCCAAGCACAGGGTAGTTAGTGTTACATTCATGACTGATCATAAAACAAAGAAAAATACAAAATGGCTTCAGTGTTATGTGGCCCTTATCTATTTCTTCAGTGACAGTGGCAGAAAAGTACAGAAGAGGACAAAGCATGCGAAGAACCACAGTCTTTAGATACCCTGTAAACATCAGTTTAGCTCTTGATCTAACTCTAATCCAGTGGTCAACTGGTGAACATAACACTGAAAGAACTGAATCATGCAAATCTTGCCATTCTCATTAAACGAAATCAAAAGAGAAATTAGACTTGTTGCTAAACGGAAGGGAAAACACAAAAGGAGTTAGTGAAATTGGTTTTATCAAGCATCCAAAAGTAACAAAAAACATCATTTCTGTGAGACATTTGTTCATCCCATATTGCAGTGGTCATGATAAAATCCACAGAAAAATAACTGAAAATATTTGTAGTTTATGTGCCGTCTGTTGCAGAGAATGCGTAAGTAGAGAAATTCCATTAAAAAATGTAAAAGATCTTAAAAACTACATTAATAATACTTGGTAACTTCTTCACCAATGTAGGTGGGTATCAGGGAGGATGACAAAAAAGTTGGAAAATATGGTGTAAATATGAGTAAGAAACAAGATATGCCAAAAAAAATTTTACACTATGTGAAAGCCTATATATCATGAATTTTTTTTATAAGAAAGAAAGGTTTTGGATATATCAAGCACAAAATAACAGCAGCAGGAAATGTACAGGGAAAAGAGGACTAGATTTCAAGTTAGTAGGACACTAGTTCAAAACCAGGCTCTATCACTTATTATCTAGGTGAACTAAGGCAATAGTTTCCTCTCCAACATCTCTTCCTATAATCCTAGGCATTCCAGTACAATGAACTGCTCACTGCTCCCAGTGAACTCAAGGCCTTGTGTTTTAGTAAAAAACCATTACACCCTCCCCTCTGCATTGTTTTAAATGAACACATTATTAGAAAGTACACTTGATCCATCAGAACTAAAAACATGGCAAATCTGACATCTATCAAGAACACCTGACTTCAAATGCAACCTCAGACACTTATAATCTGCATGACCCTATGCAAATCACTTAACCTCTGTCTGCCTCAATTTCCTATAAAATGGAAATAATAACAGCACCTACCCAGGAGGATTTCTGTGAGACTCAAATGACAATACATATATACATACACACACATACATACATACATATATATCTATATCTAGATAGATGACAGATAGATATCACTCATCGTAATGCCTGGCACACAGTACATTCTATATAAATGCTTATTCTCTCCCCTTCTCCCCTACAGCATTTGGTGGAGCAGTTGCCACAGGGGTTGCTTCCCAATATGATGGCTGTGGGCAGTGGGAAACATTGCTGGTCTGAAGGTTCCTGGGTACAGAGTACCATACTGACTCATTCAGGGTCTGAGAGGACAAGGTAGGCAAGGTGGTGGTGGTGATGACTAGATGTGTCTGGAATATGCCATTTCCTATCTCTCCCTCAGAGTGCTCCACTGATTCAGCTAAGCTGGCTCTCTTGCCATACAAATGGTATTTGTTTGGCAATTGGGGGTTAGGGATGCCCAACCTCTTCTCAATGGGAACTGCCTCCCCCAATGGTGGCTACGACAAATGAGCTGGAGGAAGGACAGGTGGTGGCACTGGTCTCCTTGTTTGGGGGATGCTGCCATTTGGGTACTTGCTGGTGGTGACTGTGAAAGGCAGACCCCTTCTCCACTTGATCTGAATGAAGACCCCCAGTCCTCTGGGTGTGATTTATTCTTATTATAGACATCCATTCACTGCCTGTCTCTCTCTAAAGACTTTATCCTCCTTTTCAGTTGGACAGCTTGGACTCCTGATCTTAGAGTTAGTCTCAAACATTCTAGTTCTTTTAATCTAACCTTCTTCCAGACTACATCCTTGGCTACAATTTATTCTTTAAAGAATGAATCATGGTTCTTTCTTCAGAAAGACAAAGAGGGAGGGGGGGAAGGGATATCTCCTGCTTATCCAAGACACAATTAGAAGTATTTTCTCCCGCAATCATGAATAGCTATGAGGCAAAACTACTATCTCCCCATAAGTTAAGTTACAAGAGACAAAATGGTGGTTGTCCACAATGTCAATTCAGCACACAAAGACCATGGTAAAACTGGAGAATCGGCATGCCATCATGGAAAAAGCAATGCTTTTGCCATCAGAAGTCTGTGTTCATGTTTCACCTCTGAGGCTTTGTAGCTGAAGTGACACACAGGCAAGTCATTTAAACTTGCTGGGCTTTAGTTTTTCTTCTCTGTAAAATAGGAATAAAGATACATGTGCTAACTACCTCATAGGGAGATATGTAAAGGTGAGTTGTTATAACTGGGCTATATTTGTTTATATTAATTACATTTATTTATTTATCTATTGACATTCATTTAATTGGGTAGTTATGAGATGCAGTGGATAGAGCACCTTGCTTGGAGTCAGGACTTTGGGCCAGGCACTTAACCCAGTTTGCCTCAATTTCCTGATGTGTAAAATGATCTAGAGAATGAAATGAGTGAAATGAGTCACTTGAAGTATATCCATATCCTCCACACCACGGCCCTGACTACAGTCCCTGGTTTGACTTGGGAACCTCCCTTTTTTCTTTTCAAGTTTGTCTCATGTTGATTATCTGCTGGTCAGATCTTGTACTATGTCCATGGCTCCACATTTCCTCTTCAGACATTTCACCATTGTAGTTTTTGTAGATTGCCTAATTCTCCTTTCACCTTTGAGGACCATGGCCATTTGCTCACTTCCCTTTCTGTGGGTCCTTCCTGCCTGCCAGCTTCCTGGAGCCATAGAACCACACCCTGACAACCTAGTTGAAGCAGTTTTAACGTGTTACTGCGCTCTCCCTTGAACTAAACCAAACTTCAACATTATATCACCTGTCACTGTGTGGTAATTCCCCACCCTCCATACATACACTTGCATGTACTTCTCTGCAACAGCTGTAATTTCTTCATCCATGAAATGTAATACTTATAAAATACTTTGAGGTCTCAATGACTGTTGCTGGGTTGATCTTGATCTAATATAGTCATATATTAAATGTTATGATAAGTTTTGCTATTTTCAGATTTTAGAGTCGTTCTGAATATATTACACTAGTATTATAATTTATGATTGATGATTATGTTTAAATTTACTGCAAAATCCCAGAAACGCTGATGACATCTGCTATGTTTTGAATTTTACAGCATTTTCTCTTCTTGTACATCGTTTGAGTTGTTCCACATTCCCTTGTCATCTTCTGAATGTTAATTACTCTTTTGCTTCATCAGATTATTATGCTGGCTTCTTGAGCTGCAGGAGGGATAATTGAATGATTGGAAAGGAGAATTGTTAATTATAAAAGGGTATACCAGGAGAAAAGAATGCTCCTGAAGAAAGCAGAATGCTCAGTAAGCCCGCAGGATGATCTGGAGGAATATGGAGATGTTTTCCCTTTCCCCTTGCTTCCCATAAAAAATCTGTTTGCATGGTCTAGCTCTCTGAAGAGGCTCTGAATTTCAGGTCTCTGCTGACCCACCCGAAGAGCTCTCAAGGAGAGAAGAGGGATAGTTTGATGTGTGGGTTGCCCCATGTTCAGGCAGGATGCTTGGATTATAAAACAGCTGCAGCCCTTATTTGGGGAATGTTGGTGATTCTTTTTCCTTTTCTCCTCCAAAGGAACATACAGTAAAAGTCATTTTTTAAACCACATCATAGCCTGGTGTTTAATCTTCACAGCGTCCCTCATTCCCAAGATACTTTAAGAAGAAAATTTGGTCATTTGTTCACATTTGGAATACAGATCCATTAATCTTTTACTACAGTGTAACTTAAAAGGGCTATAGTGGCCACTGAGTCCCAGCTGTGCCTCATTATCTTTCCTCCAAACCCTCCCCCTCCTCCCAAACTTCACTATTACTGTTGAGGGCACTATGATTCCCTAACTTACAATCTAGGTGTCATTCTTGACCTCTCACTATTGCGTCTAACCCTCCTCCTCCCCATATCCAACTTGTTGTTTTACCTTTACAACATCTCCCTTATTTCCTGTGAGACTACTACCATACCAGTACAGGTCATCATCACCTCACACCGGAACTATTCTACTAACTGCTGTTGGAGGCTGCCTGTCACAAGTCTCTCCTCCCTCTAGTCCATCCTCCATTCACCTGCTGGTGTGACTTGCCTAAAGCCAAAAGGTTCAACAATGGCACCCCCATACTCAAAAGTCCAGAGACTCCCTATCATCTCCAGGATCAAACAGAAAATCATCTGCTTAGTATTCAAAATCCTTCATAACCTAGCCCACTCTACCTTTCCAGTCCTCTTACTTCACTTACTCTTTGATTCAGGGACACTAGACTCTTGACTGTTTCACATTTTTTCAGCACAAAGGCATTTTCTCTAGCTGTCTCCCAGCACTGGAATGTTCTCCTTCCTCATCCACCTCCTGGTTCCCCTTCAAGCCTCAATTAAGATCCCACCTTCTACAGGAAGCCTTTCCTAACTGTTCTTCATTTCAGTGCCTTCCTATATTATTTCCTACTTATCCTGTATATAACTTATTTGTGCATATTTGCTTGCTTGTTCTCTTCTCCACTAGATTATAAGCTCCTTGAGGGCAGGGACTGTCTTTTGCCTTTCTTTGTATCCCCAGCACTTAGCAGGATGCCTGGCATAAAGTAGATGCTTAATGATTACTGACTGATTTTGCAATAGACTGGTGCCCAATTCATTCTTCCCCTAAAGCTTCTGAAATGCACAGTAAACAGCACATTGTGTGGTCTGCTCCGATTAGAGCTCACCTTATTTGGTGTTAAGTCTCCACTCTGGCCACTTCCAGACTTGGAGTTCTGGTATGATACTGCAAACTTAGATGGGCTTTTGGTTCCTTCTCCTGCCCCAACACTGTAGTGAGGTGCTCTGTCAATTATAAAGGGGATATATCCTCAACTTCTCTTCCCTGAGTTGAGGAGGGGAAGGAGGTGCCTTTTTTTCTACTTTACCAGAAATGGTTAACTGTGAGCACATAACAGCTGAAGCACTTACATTGGCTTAAGAGAGCTTGAGCCTAGTCCCTAGATGCCTTTCCTACTTATGTTTCTTCTCTGGGCAGAGATAATTGAACAGTGATCCTGCGATGGAAGTGTCTAGCCTAGGAATTCAAGCAATGCAGAGGTCCTGGATCCCCTTGTTGGAACTGACTGTTTTACAACTATCTACCCTTCTTAGAGAAAATAACCATAAATAGAAAGAGGAGGAGCCCCAAACCCTGGCCTGGACTGGCAGAAAATGTGGACTTTTAACAAGACAGTATAGAGGTGAGATGAGATGTTGACAAGGACTATTTAGCAGTCCCACAAATCACACTTTAGTGGTATCAAAGTTGTTATGTTACAGGAAAAGTGTTTTAACATCATTAACATCAATGTAGATCTTTCCAGTTTGGCCCTTTTTTGTGTGATGGAAATAATGGATTCATATTGAACACTGAGGCCCTTTCTACTTGCCTCTTTGGGGAGACCCTAAAGATATAAAACCAAACCTAAATTTTAAATCACTTCCCCCAGGGTTCTGGAGTGGGGGCATGAGTATATGAGTCCAGAGCTGAAAGGGGCCTCTTAGTGGAGAGTGAGAGGTCCCTCAGTTTGCTTTGGTTGGAATTATGAATTGTTGAGGTTATGAGTTGCTGAGCCCGCACCCTACCCGCTGTGGGAGGAACAAGACTAAAAGGACATGGCACAGGTTTAGTAATCCATGGGGTATGTTTTAGCTAGAGAAGACCAGGGGGCTGTTACTTAACCTCTATAATACTATTTTGGGGTCTGACTTCTCTGTGGTCTTATCTTTCCCATAATCTCTTTACGAGAGAATGTCAGTTCCTTAAGAGTAGGTAGCTTCATTTTTTTGTCTTTACATCCCCACCACCACCACAGTGCCTAGCATGGGTATTATTTCAAAACTGAAATACAGTAGTCCACAGAAATCTTCTGATATTATGGGAGAGGAAATTTTTGTAGAATATAATAATTTAACTTTCTGATGTTATGCGAACTGGGAAATTGTGTGAAATAGAGTAATTTAACCACAGGATTTAATTTTGAATAAATACCAAAAAATCTGGAAAGTTAAACACAAAGACTAATTTCAGTTAAATTCAAAGGTTTTTGCATGCTCAGCCACTTGAAAATATTGGTGGGGGGAGGACAGCTGTAGTACCTATAATAATGAGTATATCAGCTCTAAAATCAGGCATATGATGTTATCTGAGTTGAGTAAATATCCTGAACTGGAAGTTGGGCTTTCATTATCATAATGTTTTTATTTATTAGATTTATTGGATGTGCCTGCATGGTAGCCCCTAAGCACACTGACAGAGATTAATAATAAGAAGCAGTAATTTATTATTTCTGAAAGCCAACAGTGCACTTTGCATTGTACTAAACACAGAAAATAAAGTACCTGCCCTAGAGGCCTTCTTTTCAAGTTAGATGCATGGAATATTTTACTGCCCCTCACCCCCCAAGTAACCATATCCAATAGGAATGGTTCGACTTATCAAGGGTGCAAAATTCCTTTGTTTTGGTTGATAGGGCCTGGGGAGTGATGGAGAGAAGTGGGTAGAGGAATGGAGACTTTTACTATACAATTGCTTTTTTAAGGCTTCCAAGAGGCCCCCTCTTTCAAAAGGATCTCAAAGAAAAGGTTGGATTGCCAGAGAAAGTTCATTTATAGCCATAGAAGAGATCGAACAAAATCTTTAGGCACTAGACCTAATCAAATTGCTGGAGAAAAACAAGAAATGAAAAAATGTAAATGGGTTCTATGATCTATAATCATGGCTTCAGAACTGGAAGGAACCTCAGAGGCCAAACCCCCTCATTTTACACAGGAGGAAATGGAGAAGACCCTTTGATAAAGTCACGCAGGTAGAGAAATATAGTGTATGATGGAGAGCTGAGCAATTTTAAAGGCGACAACAAAACATGTGAATTTGATTGGGAGGACAACATAACTGGTGAGATGTCCAGAGATTAATGAATAGGTTAATAAAGGTTAAATGGCAGAAGACAGGAGATAGTAGTTTTGATAAAGTGAGATGAAAGAAAAAATGTGAATTTTAAATAATCAGATTTAGAAAATGAATAAACTTAATGTGAAATACTTAATACTGTTTACGAGGGACAGGACAGATTACATTTTCTTGGAATTGCATTGTAATTCAAGACCAACCAGAGACTGGAATAAGACCCAAAAGATCATTGCAGGAGGCCTATGGCCAAGGTCTTTCAAAGAGCTTGGATCTCTTTAGGGCTGTGTTTGACTCTGCCTGATCCATTCTGCTTTGGCACTACTTGGAAGAGTTACAATAGGATTAGAAACTGATCTAAGAAATGAGTTCTCTTTTTTGAGGGTGGAGGCTTGGATTTTTTGTTTTATGGTATTTTTGTTTTTTAGGTTTTTAGGTTTTTCTTTTTGTGTGTGACAGTGTTTGTGACTTTGAAAAAGGTGAAGACAAAACCCCTGAGGTTTTGTTTTGTTTTCCAGTTAGGAAGAGGTACTGACATCAGGTAAGGTTGTTGTGCATGAGTCACAGAAGCAGTGGGATACTGAAGACAAAGCAACTCAAGCAAATCATTTACTCAGTCCTTTGTTGTCTCCCTTGTACACAAATATTATGAGATGGGTGGGGTGGGGTGGGGGTTGTGGTGGGGCAGGGAGCAAACCTCAAAATATCTTGTGTATGGAATGTATGAAAAGCACGTACCTCTTGTAGACATGTCTGTGATAGTCACATCATCAGTAGGAAGGATGTTAAATCTGTATTTATTGAAATAATGTCACAGGAGAGATAAATATTAACGAATGAGGAGGTGGATTAAATTTTTTGACTCAAATATTTCGTTCAGGAAATATTTTTAAAATTAAGCTTAAATTGGCTTTGGGTTTCTTCTTCAAAACTACCACATGGTACATTTCAGTAATACTGGCAAAATGTCTGTAATTTTTGCTCTTTGTTCCCATTTCAGCATGATTTCTCTGCCAGAGAGTTTTTGGGGTAAGGAACCTATTAAAACTATTTATCATATGAATTCTGATGTTGGCTTTGGAGTACATTATCTCATTAATTAAGAGCCAGAAGACTCATTACTTTGGGTCTATCTTCACTGAAGTATATAAACAGCAACACTGTCCTTACCAAATTGCTGGCTATTTTTATGTTTCTCAAAATCTAGTCCTCATGTTCATTATTAAAATATAACACAGTACAAAAAAAAAATCATTTGGAACATCCATTCTGTTATATGGTGAATCATTTGACAAATGGTTTCCTCAATTCTCCCAATTCCTTTATCCCCTGTCTACTCCCAATGCCCAATATTGTTTAGCAATATTCAGTAGACAATCTTAGAGTGATATCTGTGATAAAGGAAACACATTTTAAAACTTGCAAATGTATTTCAGCAAAGGGAAAAAAAAGCTTCTTTCCTTGAGGAATACATGATAAATTAAAACAAACAAATACGTGCAGCATAGGTTATTTTGATAGGCATATAACTTCAGCTTTAGCTTCTGATCATTAGCTTTGGCAATCATTAGCTTAGCTAATGAAAAATAAAATATTTATGATACTGAAAATGTTATAAGCCCCTAATGTCTGTGAGTATTTGTGTTCCATGAATATTGATTCAGAATGGATCAAGTATAAGCAAGCTCCCACCTTCAAAATATTCAGACCCTTTGACCTCATGTACAATATTCTTAAATCTCCTTAAGGTCAATACAGGCTTTTCATTCTTTCAGGGAAGACAAAAGGGATTGATTCTGTAGCTAGTAAACTGCTGTGCAATATTACTCAAGAGTTGAGGCCTTTAACACTAACCTCCTTTATAAACCTAAAAGTTCACAACAAAACCTTTGTAGGCATCATGATTTCAATCAATGTTTTTGGCCAATTTTTTTTCTCTTCTGATGGTTGTTCTATGGTCTCCATTTACCTGGGTACTGCTTTTCACCATAAAACTCATTACATTTCAACTAAACTCAGCTGAATTCCATTTCTGGTTTATGAGCCATTAAAATGATGGATTAGATATGAAAGTAAATTATGATTTCATATTTGTAATAAACTTGACTTTAACCCTGGGAGGAAGTTTCTTGTTCCTTAAGTCAGATGTGGTTGGGAGTTCAGAATAGGCAAGGTCAGTCAAGCCAAAAGTGAGTCCACAGTCATAAATTACATTTATGTAGCAGAGGCTATATTATGTTCCAGTTAGGGATCATGGGTTCCCTCTCATGAGAGTCTAGAGAGAGGCTCCTACTCCTAAAGCATTTCAGGGTGGCCATGCCCATAAAAATGAGGTACTTAAAAAAAGAGAAGAGTAGCTCAGGAGAGGTATAATCCAGACACAGCAGCAAAGGGAGGCAGGTGATCCCCATTTTTCAAGAACAAAGAATGAGTAGAGAGAGAGCATAAAGTGACAACTGAGACAGTGAATCTATTCTGCTCCTACTGCCCATTTTCTATTATGAAACTTTGGGGTCTTGAGATTCACAAGGCAAGGGGTCATAGGATCACAGACTTAATGCTGGAAGGCACCTTAGCAGTCATCAAGTCAGTACTTCATTGGAAAGATGGGGGTACTGAGGCCCAAAGAGGTTAAGTAGCTTGCCCAGGGAGATCAATTTAATGTAGGTTTTCCAGACTTCCAAGTCCATTGCTCTATCCACTATACCACAACAGAAGCATGCTCAGAATCCTGTTGCTCATGGCTTCTTTCTCTGCTGGGGTTTACCTGGAGTCTCTATCTCCTGTTCCATGAAGAATGCAGTCAGCCTGAGCTCCTAAGTTCCTCAGTAACTGACTGACCATTCTGAAGGTAAGTGTGAAGCCCTTTGAGCACTATTGGGTGAGTGTGAGCAGTGGGAACAGTGGCTTTCCTAAAATTCCTATACTGAGGGAAGCCAGAGTATGGAAGGAACTGTAGTCATATCTGCTTTGCAGTTAATCTCCTCCCACCCCACTTTTGGGGCTTGTGATTTCATTAGGATAGGGGCTCCTGATGCACAGCACCCTCTGCCCATTCAGATCTGTGTCATACAGTTTTAAAGCTGCTTGTGACACTGAAACTTGAAGTGTCTTGTCTAGAGTCACACAGCTAGTGTGTGTCATAGGTTTTCCTTACCCTGAGGCCAGATTGTATCCAGTACTGTATCTGCCTGTCAATTATACATGAATGTTTTATTTTTTTTAAATATGCCTATGAGTAAAGAAAATGCAAATGCTATAGTTGGTATCCTTGCATGGCCTTTTCTATCCCATTTAGGCTCTCCAGGTGACTAAGGCTCAGTAAAACACAGAAAACCCTGGTTTTTTTCTTGGTGAGATAGAGGTCAGCTATTTTGATATTAGCTAATCCCTACTGACCATCCCCCTTAAATGAAAGCAAAGGGCAATGCCATAGAAAAAGAGGCAGAACTAGAGAAACATACTTGCCAGCTCTTGGGGAGCCAGAAAGCTTGGGATTTCCTTTTTTCCATTGGTAGGTGGAGTAACTAGTTGGTCTCTCATCAGTTATTTCATTCGAGCCTCATAACAATCCTGCAAAGTGAATAGTGAATGTATTATTAACCCTATTTTACACAATAAGACCAGGGTCAGAGCTTTTGTGGCTTATTCTAGACCACCCTGTGGAGGAGAAGAGATTCAAACACAGGTGTTTTCATTACAATTCCAGAACTCTCTCTACTGGACCACACCAGCTTCCACAAAAAGCTGCATTCTGGCGAAGAAGGAAATTTCAACATCTTTACCATCAGTGGAGACTTGACTTTATTAACCATGACACAATCCAATTTGGCTGTTAAGATGACTGAAATAACAGACTCGAATGTGTTCCAGTCTGGTGATTTCAAACCATAAAGTGTGTGCCTAAGTGTGCTTTTCACTGGAATATTTCCTCACATTTCCCTACAGTGGCTTGTCTGGAGATTGAGCATTAGCCCTGAAGGAAAGTTCAGCTTTTAGCCCTCTTGGATTAATCTGCATCATTCTCATTTTTCAAAAAGGCTCTCAGATTTGGAAAGAATGGAGCAAGAAGGGAAGTCCTTTTTATCTTTTCCCACAAAGTCCTCTTACAATTATGTAAAATTCAAAGAAGGTAAATTGTGCTGGTATCAGGACTGTCATTAGTTTAAATTTTCATTTGTTGCTAATATTAGTGACCAATCCTCAAGAAAGAACAACTCTTTGTAAAAACTGAAACTTTTAAAATATTCTCCTTTAGTAAGAAATATGCAGGTGGTAATAATAAATACAATAGCATTACAGACAAAATCTAATAAAAGGTTACTTTTTTGAAAGTCATATTTCATACGTATATTTTGAAAATGTCCACTTAAGTTCGAGCTTTGCTATTATACTTATTTTTTAAAAGGGATATCTAGGTGATCTAGTGGCTAGAGAACTGAGCTCAAAGTCAAAAAGATCTCCTGAGCTCAAATACAGCTTCAAACACTTAATAGCTGTTTAATCCCGGGCAAGTTGTTTAATCTCAAACTCAACTTTCCTCACCTGTAAAATGGGGATAATTATACTAACTCACATGGTTGTTGAAAAATCAAAAGTGATATTCATAATGCATTTATGGTGCATGGCACATAGCAGGTACTTAATAAACGCTTATTCCCCTTCCCTTAATTTCTTAAAATAGGAATAACTTCATCCAAGGCATTTGAACATATATAAAAACCCAAAATACTCAAATGCATCTGTAGTCTCACCTGTTCAAATGTTCCCTCTAATAATGCAAATAGCATCTCTCCATGCCTAACCATCGTGTGTGATATCTCTTCATGTTTTCCCATGAGTTTATCATTGGGATAAACCAGCTACAATGAAAACCTTCCTCGCTTTCTGCTGATGTCCCAAGGATACCAGTGGAATGTTTGCTCTGTCTGCCTGTCACCCACTGCCTTTGCCACATATCTTGTCTGTCTTCTCTTCCCATCATACATTTCCCTGGTGAAATCTTTTCCTCCTGTTCTTTGCAGTTCCTCAGTGATTGTACATTGTAGCTTGCTCACAGACACTATATTTGTATTTTTCTCTTGCCCTCTGTGAGTAATTCCTTAGAAATAATAATGTTTCTTGTCTCACATTTATACAACAAAAGTGGTAAAATACTGATATTAAAAAGATGGGCAATTGTTTCCAAAAAATGCTTGAGGTAATTAAAGGAGCTTTTCATGAAGGTAATCTGGTCTTCTTGCCTACGCCTTTTTTACTCTGGGATGAACTCACTGTTCATTTTGTACTTGTCATACATAGATGGATAGATAGACAGACGGATGGATGCAGATAAATTTAAATATATGTATATGTTTTATATATGTATATTTATATACATACATACATACATACAAATGTGTTTGTGTGTCTATGTACATTCATACAAGTGATAGTGGCTGCCTAGTCAATGAATGTTATAATCTAAGCAGCAGATATTCTTCCTTCATTTGATCTTTCTTTTGTAGAGGGTCAAATCAAACTGTTTTGGATGGTTACAGATCTTTTCCAGGAAGTTTTACAGAAGAGCACTTCCAGACCTCAAACAACCATTATGAAGCAGCAATCATCAAAATATTTAATGCAGGTTAAAAATGGAAAAGTAGATCAATGGAACAGATTAGACAAGGAAGAATCAGAAATAATTGAACTCAGTAACCTAGTATATGATAAATTTGAAAATATAAATTACCTAAGGAAAGGATTTCCTATTTGACAAGAACTCCTGGGAAAACTACAAAGCAATCTGACAAATTAGGTTTAAACCAACATTTTCCATCATATAGTATAATAAACTCAAAATGGCTATGTGACTTGAATATTTTTTAAATTTTTTTATTTATTTAACTTTTCAACATTCATTTCCACAAAATTTTGAGTTCCAAATTTTCTCACCTCTCCCCTTCCCCACCCTAAAACGCCAAGCATTCTGATTACTCCTATCACCAATCTGCCCTCCCTTCTAACATCCCTCCCTTCCCTTATCCCCATCTTCTCTTTTGTCCTGTAGGGCAAGATAAATTTCTACGCCCCATTACCTGTATTTCTTATTTCCCAGCTGTATGCAAGAACAATACTCAACAGTTGTTCCTAAAACATTGAATTCCAACTTCTTTGCCTTCCTCTCTCCCCACCCATCCCCCCTGGAATGGCAAGCAATTCAATATAAGCCATATCTGTGTAGTTACACAAATGACTTCCATAATAGTCATGTTGTGTAAGACTAACTATATTTCCCTCCATCCTATCCTGTCCGCCATTTCTCCTACTCTCTCTTTTGACCCTGTCCCTCCCCAAGCGTGTTGACTTCTAATTGCTCCCCCCTCCCATTGTCCTCCCTTCCATCATCCCCCCTACCCTGCTTATCCCCTTCTCCTCCACTTTCCTGTATTGTAAGATAGGTTTTCATACCAAAATGAGTGTGCATTTTATTCCTTCTTTAGTCGAAAGTGATGAGAGTAAGCTTCATGTTTTTGCTCTCACCCACTTTTTCCCTCCACTGAAAAGTCCTTTACTTGCCTCTTTTATGAGAGATAATTTTCCCCATTCCATTTCTCCCTTTGTTCTCCCAATATATTTCTCTTACCCCTTAATTTCACTTTTTTAAAGGTATGATCCCATCCTATTTGACTCACCCTGTGCTCTCTGTCTTTCTGTGTGCATGTGTGTGTGCATGTGGGTAATCCCACCAACTACTCAGATACTGAAAAAGGTTTCAAGAGTAACAAATACTGTCTTTCCATGTAGGAATGTAAACAGTTCAACTTTGGTAAGTCCCTTATGATTTCTCTTTGCTGTTTACCTTTTCATGCTTCTCTTGATTCTTGTGTTTGAAAGTCAAATTTTCTTTTCAGCTCTAGTCTTTTCATCAAGAATGCCTGAAAGTCCTCTATTTCACTGAAAGACTACTGTTTTCCCTGAAGTATTATACTCAGTTTTGCTGGGTGGGTGATTTTTGGTTTGAGTCCTAGTTCCTTTGACTTCTGGAATATCATATTCCACACCCTTCTATCCCTTAATGTTGAAGCTGCTGGAGCTTGTGTTATCCTGATTATATTTCCACAATATTTGAATTGTTTCTTTCTAGCTGCTTGCAATATTTTCTCTTTGACCTGGGAACTCTGGAATTCGGCCACAATGTTCCTAAGAGTTTCTTTTTTTTTGATCTCTTTCAGGAGGTGATCAGTGGATCCTTTCAGTATTTATTTTGCCCTCTGGTTCTAGAATCTCAGGGCAGTTTTCCTTGATAATTTCATGAAAGATGCTGTCTAGGTTCTTTTTTTGATCATAGTTTTCAGGTAGTCCCATAATTTTTAAATTGTCTCTCCTGGATCTATTTTCCAGGTCAGTTGTTTCTACAATGAGATAGTTCACATTATCTTCCATTTTTTCATTCTTTTGGTTTTGTTTGGTGATTTCTTGGTTTCCCCTAAAGTCATTAGCCTCCATCTGTTCCATTCTAATTTTTAAAGAACCGTTTTCTTCAGTGAGCTTTTGAACCTCCTTTTCCATTTGACTAATTCTGCTTTTTAAAGCATTCTTCTCCTCATTGGCTTCTTGAACCTCTTTTGCCAATTGAGTTAGCCTATTTTTCAAGGTGTTATTTTCTTCAGCATTTTTTGGGGTTTCCTTTAGCAAGGTGTTGACCTGCTTTTCATGATTTTCTTGCATCTCTCTCATTTCTCTTCTCAATTTTTCCTCCTTCTCTCTTACTTTATTTTCAAAATCCTTTTTGAGCTCTTCCATGGCCTGAGACCACTGAATATTTATTTTGGATGTTTGGGATACAGAAGCCTTGACTTTTATGTCTTTCCCTGATGGTAAGCATTGTTCTTCCTTATCTGAAAGGATGAGAGAAGATATCTATTCACCAAGAAAGTAACTTTCCATAGTCTTATTATTTTTCCTTTTGGGGGGCATTTTCCCAACCAGTTACTTGACTTTTGGGTCCTTTGTCAATAGTAGGGTATACTCTGGGGATCTGTAAGATCTCAGTTCCTCCAAGGTGGCACAATGTGTGTACACTGGTTTGGGAGCAGGGAGAGATTTTTGTGCCCAGAATCTTAGCAGAGTTTCCTCTTCACAACCATCTGGCCTCCAGTTCCACCAAGCCAGCACTGGGGGTTGAGATTCAGATAAGCTGCGGGGGCAGGGCTGCCATTCAGTATGAGATAAAGATCAGCTGCTACAGGGACTCTACACAAGGCTGAGGTAAGAATCAGCTCCTCAGTTCCCCCACGGGTTTTTATGATCCAACAATGTCTGCGGGTTTCTGTGGGAACTGCTGCCACCAGCCTGATGTGGCCTCTGTGGCTGCTGCCTGAGTCCAGAGCTATGGGAAGGCCCTTCTCCCTTCTTGGCCAGCTGAAAAAACCCTGTCATTGACCTTTGGCACCTGTGGGTTGAGGGATCTGCAAACTGCTGCTACTGAGACTGGAGATTACCCCCACGAGGCCTGCTTGCATCCTCCTCCCGAAGTTGAGCAGTGTAGCATGGCCAAGGCTGGGCTGGGCTCCCCTCCGTGTCTGGTGCAACAGATGTTTCCTGTTGGCCTTTCAGGTCACCCTGGGCTGGAAATCTCGATCACTCTGTTTTCTGTGGCTTCTGCTACTCTAGAATTTGTTGAGAGTCTTTCTTTACAGGTATTTTATGGGCTGTGGCGGAAGAGCTAGCATATGTGTGTCTTCCTGCTCCACCATCTTGGCTCCACCCCTGTGACTTGAATATTAAAGGTCACACCACATACATGCACGTGTGTGCACACACACACACACCACACACACAATCAGATCAGGTACTGTTCACAACTACAGCTAGAAGTTTGAATTCTTAACCAAACAACGGAAAGAGGCAATTACAAGAGTAATAACAAATAATATGATCACTTGAAACTGAAAAGTTTTGCACAGAATTGCATAGAAGGAATGTAATTAGAATAAGAAGAGAAGTGGTAAACTTGAGAAAATAATTGGATTAAATATCTCATAACCATGTGATATACAAGATTTATAAATAACAGAAATAGGGGCTAAATTTAAGAATGAAAATAGGATAACAAAAGAAGAAAATGAGAGATTTACAAATATTTTTTAAAATTATCTTTTCTTTTATATCTTCCAGATTTACCAACGCACTTTCCCCAACCCCCAAGCCATCCTTTATATTACAAAAAAAGAGTAAAAAGAGTTCAACAAAGCTAACATATAAAAAATCTAAAGAAAAAAACTAATGAATACAGAAATGCATAGGAAAATTTTATGAAATGATTCAAGTGAAATAGGTGGGAAAACTATATAAAATAACTAAAATAATATAAATGGAAATCTATTCCCAAATATTCTTTAACATGGCTCTGCTCTTAACTGTTTCTGTTTTGAAGTAGTGCTGCTTACAATCATACATTAGCCTTCTTTGTAAAATTTTAGTAGTGAGTTTATATTATAACTTTGGCTGTCATCTCCTTTGGCAAGTAAGACAAGTGTTTGCTGACTTTTATGCTCTTTTGATCTGAATTGCTAATTAATTTTTTGAACTATGAAGCAGGACAGGCATGCCTGGTTCTTTTAGTACTCGCCAGGAAAGACCATGATGGCATCAGGGAGTGAGGCTTTAATCACACTTTAATAAGGGACAAATAGTGATGAGGAAAACAGCACAGAAAGCACAGAGACAAATTAAATCAAGAGGGTGTGGGAAGATATAAAGGCAGAGGTTAAGAACAGGTAAGGGGATAGTAGAGGAAGGCAGGCAACATGGGGAAGAGAATGAGAGGGAAAGTCACAGAAAGTACTTCCTATAACCACAGATTAGACTTGAGAGCCCTCAGCAACATAGACCCCAATGAAGATGGAAGAGTATTTAAGGGGTGCAGGAGTTAGGGAGTGTCATCTTATATGAATTTGGTGGGGAACAGACTCTTACCCATGCTACCTTGGGAATAGCTTATTAACATATTGAGAAAATTGTCAGTGAAACTTTAAAGTTAATATATCCACATTATCTCAAAGTCATCAGCACCACCGGTATTCTGCTTACCTTCCTGAAGATGTCTGGAACTTATCTGAAGTTTACATGTCATAGGACCAACAGGCCCTGACAGAAAAATCTAACTATGTCTTGATTTTCTACATAGTCTCAGGATAGGATTTTTGGTGACTGATACAGTTTGCAAATCTATATGTGACTTTTAGGTTTCCCTTTGCATCTTATTTGTTGCTATTGTTACTTTAAAACTCACTATCTATAACCTTAAGAGCAGCTATATGGTGTAGTGGATAGAGTGCTGGGCCTGGAGTCAGGCAGACCTGAGGTCAAATAGATTCTCAGACACTTACTAGCTGTGAGACCCTGGGTAAGTCACTTAACCCTGTTTGCCTCAGTTTCCTCATCTCTAAAATGAGCTGGAGAAGGAAATGGCAAACTACCTCGTATCTTTGCCTAGAAAACCCCCAGTGGGGTGAGGAAGAGGTGGACACAACTGAAATGACACAGCAACATTTATAATCTTGCTTACTACACTGAATAGAAAGCGGGGAGGGATTTAACAGGGGACCAAAACAAGATACAACTTTAACACAATCTGTTTGTTATGGTCATTGGTTTTAATTTTTGTATAAAATTATTATAATTGCCATAGACATTTTTATATTCATTATAAATTTACATGATCAATTACTTGTTTAAATAGTTATAGCTAAATATTTTGATAGTTAAATGAAAAATATGAAATTGATTATATTTTTGATAGGAAAAATTACTACTGGTGCGGGAGTCACCCCTGAACTGGAAATCTCTATATAGTCAGGCAGTGGTCTTAGAACAAAGATCAGAATTAGCATTAAAAGAAAGCTATAAGGGAGGACAAAAGATACTGCTCGCAATGAAAACAACTGAATCCTGACCTACTGGGACAAATAATTGATAATGGGAAATGGGTTATATGTAAATGATATTACAAATGTAAAAGCTCTTTCCCCAACCCGCCTGTGTCTTCTACATAAGGACCTCTACATAAGGAACTGGGGGTGCTTCTCAAGTGAACAGTAGTACAATATTGCTGTTTAGTACATGGACAGTAATCAGGGATACCTATAACTTTCACATGTGTCTTTCATAAACTATGAGGAAATTACCCTATAAATGCTTTAAATAAGTGGATTTTCCTACACCTCCTTCCCTTATTTTTGGTGTTTTAATGCTCAGAAAGAAAGAAAAGGCTGTCTGCTTTAAGAAGTCTCAGGCCTGAAGCAAGTGTAAGATAGGAAAAAAAAAGCAACTGCTGGCAGTTACACTAGGCTGATGAAAGGATACCTTTAACTAGTCATTCAAAGTATCTTATATGTAAGGATTAAGCTTCAAAGAAGGTGACCCATATAGAAGTGTAAACCTGGGTAACCTTTATCTAATTGGAACACTCAACAAATTTTATGATTTTGGGTCTTTTTTCTTTTGATTGTGAAATGAAAAGGATGCAGAAACACAGAGAGGAGACAGTTTTAAGGGAACCCATTTCCTTGCAAATAGAAAATGGTAGGTTTAGGGGTAGAGTAGATAAATAGAATAGGTAGAGATAACTAAGAATGCTAGAAAGCAAATTAACACATTAGTTCTAATAAGCTATGAACAGGTAGTTAAGGACCTCTGGCACTGCCAAAGTCAGAGGAGGAAGTTGAGTAAAGTTTGAGAGCTTAGCGATTTTCTATGTCTAGAAGCACAGGAGGTAGAGCCATGTCTAGGGAACAGTA
Organism: Bettongia penicillata ogilbyi; assembly: GCA_023548195.1. Taxonomy (NCBI): domain Eukaryota; kingdom Metazoa; phylum Chordata; class Mammalia; order Diprotodontia; family Potoroidae; genus Bettongia; species Bettongia penicillata. Next base: position 7,722,756 of record JAJHZJ010000200.1, read on the forward strand.
AATTGGAGTAACTGCCTCACCAAGACACTTTGGAGGAGGGAGCTATATACCGCTGGTACTGAGCAGAGACTAAGGAAGAAAGCCACTGAATAAGAGATTCATCTATCTTCCATCTTGAATCAAGAAAGCATAAGGCTAATGTTCATCCTTCTACAGTCTCACTGTTGCAGGTACTCTCTTCACCAGAAGAATCTGCAACCCCTTTGTCTTTGCAGATGACCTTTGAGAGGAGTTGTGACTGAAAAATTGATCCTTCTATTGACAATGTGACAATGTCTATTTGAATTTGGCTGGGCTGTCACTCAGGTCACACACCCAAACACATACTCACAAACATACAACTGCTATGGCCTTTGAAGATTATGAGTCATCTCCATAATGAGGCATGAAGTAGGGAAGATTTTTTTCTGGGAACTGGACCCCCTAAGGGCCTATATCCTGGTAGGGACACTTCATAACAATGCATTTATATATCGTTTTGAAATTTGCAAAGCACTTTTCTCACAAAAGCGCTGTGAGATGGCTAGTGACCACCATATTAACTCCATTTTAAAGATGAAGAAAAAGAGGCTTAGAGTAGTTAAATGATTGGTCCATGGTCACAAAGGTAAGGAAGTGTCAAAATCACTGGTTAAAATAGAATTTCCTGACTCAGGGCCCAGGGCTATTCCCACTGTATCATACTGCCTTCTTATATTTCGACCTGGGGAAGTTAGTTTCTCCTGAGGGAAGTAAAACCATATTGATAACATTTGAAGTTTAGTGAGATAATTATACACACACACGTATATATACACACATACATACATATGTATATGTATATATAAATACATATATGTGCATATATGTATTTTTTTCTGTCAGCTTGAAATTGTTATATAAACATTAAAATTAATATTTAGCATTTATAGAATATACAAAATATGTAGAAATATTTTAAATTAAAAATCTCAAGTGGCTAGATATAGCACAATATTTCTATTTGTGTTCAGTTTTTCATGCGTGGGAAAATGCTAAGCATTTGATACAAGCAGACAAGTATGAGACGGTTTATTGGCAGCTATTAAAAATGCAACATAAAGTAGGAGGAAGTAAGGTTGATAGTAAAAACTTAAACATAGAAAACTATACATCTCTTCTACCTGTTGTCTATTCTTCTATTACTTAGGCTTCCTTAATTTTTTAAGTTATGGTGTCTTCTACTTTTTAGCAATTCAATAAAATGTAAATTCTTTGCTCTTTTCTTGACTGTCTTATGTCCCCCTCATTTTTCCTACAACTCAGATTTCTTTTTAGCAAGGATCCCTTTCTCCTTAACCTAGCCCAACTTGTGTTCTTTTCCTACATTTATTCTTTGGGAAATGGGTCAACACATGTTAATCACAGGACTAAGACAGAAATATCTGGTCTTAATGATCTCATTAGCTCTCAGGTATAATGGAAGTTATATGCAATGAAAGAAATAGATATCCACTTCGTTTTTCCTTTTAAATAAAGAAATCCCACAAATGATATCTTTTTAAAAGAAATCTTCGAATAAGTGGTTTTACACATAAAAACTAAAATGTATTTGACTTAAGGGATGAAACAGTACAAAGAGGAGAGGAAGGATTCTATTTTCCACTGGAAAACAGTTCATGTATTGTCTCCCCATATTAGAATGTAAAGTCCTTAAGGAATGTATTTTACGTTTTTATTCCCAGTGCTTAGCATTGTGCCTGGCATATAATCAGCATATAAATAATAAAATACCTCTTCATTCTTTCCATTCAAAGTGGTAAGTTAAAATTCATTTTACACTACCATGATACTTATTTACCTTTCTATAATGGAGGAAAATTTGTTAATACAAACAAATTGGCACTATCTTTTATGTTTGTTTTTGGTGACATTAAAAACCGATTTTTATTGCATTAGTGGAATAAAAATACATGCTATTTTAAAACAAATGTAGAAGATATACACTCGAAAACACAATAAATTTTTTTAACCCCATCTATATTACTTCATTTCTACTCTATAACAACAAAGAAAATGATTAAAATGGTACTAAATTGCCACCTACTGGACAAAATAAAAAAGTTACATTATTTTTGGAACCTGTAATAATGAAATTAACGCACCTATCTTTGTTATGGACTACTGCTAAAATGGATGTCTAGAAAGCAAGTTCTAACACAGTGAAATAGATACTTATTTTCTCTCTAAAGTATTATGTTTAAAATGCATTAAAATTGAAATTATTGTAAATTCAGAAGTATTATTTTCTTGCCAAACATTTTATAGTTTGTTGGTGCTAAATGAAATACAAAAGAGAAGAAAGAATTAGACACTTAATTTTCAAATAGTTCAGCATTTGACTCTCGGTACAAAGAGGTCTTTCCCAGTCAACTCATCCATACAGTCTGACTGTAAATTGGACTTCTTTCTCTATATCTCACCTGCACAAATCAGTACAGGCCCCCGCTCATATACTCAAAATTTCTACAGACTCTTTTACCACATACCTGTTCTCAACTGTAGTTTAATTAACCGAGAGCTAGCTTTAATAAAGGGGAGGAAACATTCACTATGTAAGTCTTTTCGAAGATGGACCCTACTAGTCGTAGATCCAAAGGCTTATTTCCCAAACTATTTTACTGTGTGCTGAGGATGACACGCGCCGTCATCTGTGTTCTCCATTTTGCTAGAGTACTGTTTCATTCTCTCATTCCTGTACATCTCCTTAGCTCCTCCACAGTTTTTTCCATCTGCTGAATGTTCCACTGCCATTGTCTTCTGTTTGCCCGAAGCTTGTTCACCTGACAGTGGAGGCGCTTTAAAATAGCACCATACCTTTTATTTTGCACCTATTGAAACAAAGAGTACAATTTAGTATGATGTATAACAAATAATAAATATGGACATAAAAGGCTTACTAAAGGGAAGAAATCTTAGCAATAATGAAGTATCGTCATATAGGGTAAATTAATATAGGATTGAGATTTAGGCTTGGATTCTCCCTGTGCTGCTTCCTAGCTGTGTGGCCTCATTTGTAAAATAGGAATACACCTGTAGTATTTATTTCACAGGACTGTTATGAAATTAAATAAAATGTAGAAAAGGATTTTGCAAACATTAATTTGTTCAGTTGTTTTTCAGTTTTGTCTGATTCTTTGTGACCCTATTTGGGGTTTTCTTGGCAGAGATACTGGAGTGGTTTATCATCTCCCTTAGCTCATTTCATCAATGAGGAAACTGAGACAAACAGGGTTAAGTAATTTACCCAAGGTCACACAGTTAGGAAGTGTTTGAGGTCATGTTTGAACTCAGGAGGATGAGTGAGGCTTCTTGATTTCAGGCATGGCGCTCTATCAACTGCGCCACCTAGCTGCCCCACAAACATTAACGTGCTGCGTAAATGACGGATGTTATTACTAGTCAAGACTACAGTTTTGTTTTATGTAGAAAAGCTGGAGACTGAAGGATGCTTGAAAAATGGAGGCGATGATAATAAAGTAAAAAAACAGCTTCCATTTATCTCGCTTTCTCTACCTCTCAAAGCATTGAATATCCATTAATGTTATAGGTTAAAAGAGCTGAATAGATCTTTTATACAGTTATTCACAGAATTATATTCTTAAAAGAACCTGGATGATGCCTAGTCTGTTTCTTTCCTATGTGAAGGTTAATAGTAAAGCCAGACAGATCAGAAAGCAGAGGATCTATTTGATTTTTATAAGAAAATAATAAAATAATCACACCTTAAGTAATACCAAATAAAGCTCAAATTGACAAATACTCATTGAGTATCTCTACTACGTGCAAGACATCATGCTAGTTACTTTGGAGGATTTAAAAGATATGACATAATCCCTATTTACAAGGGCTTGCACTCTAGCTGGGATATAAGATTAGACATGAAAAGATAATAATGCAAGGTAATACAGGCAATAAGTAGCCCTTTAGATTCCAGTGTTCACAAAAGTAATCTCAGAGGAGGCAGATTTTATTTCAGCCTTGAAAACAAATAGGATTGGACAAGGTTGACAGTGGTTTGATTGAACTAAAGCATAGGCATAATTTCACCTGCCCACTCAGTAAACTCCCTTGACTTTCTCTTACCACCAGGATCACATATAAAGTCCTCTGACATTTAAAGTTCTTCCAAAGCAAGCCCCTACCTGCTTTTCCAGTATTCTTACACTCGACTCTCCCGCCACCCTCTCTTTGTAATCTAGTTGTATCGGCCTCCTGTCTTGCTCTCACATACAACATTTCATCCCCTGCATTCATGCTTTTCCACTGCCTTGAATCATCTCCCTACCAGCCTTCAACTTTTAGAGGCCCTAGCTTCCTTTACAACTCAGCTCAAGTGTCACCACCTCTAGAAGGCCTTTCTTAGCCCGCCAGATGTTAATACCATTCCTTCTAAGGTTCCCTTCCCGGGAAACATCTCCTTTGTATTTATCTTGCATGTTGTTTATGTTGACTCTTTCATGGATGGCAGGGACTTTTTTCACTTTTCCTTTGTATCTCAAGCACTTAGAAGTGCCTGGCACACAGTAGGACAGAGATAGGAACTAGAGCTATGATTTCATTAGGATAAGAAGCTTCCTCAGAAAAGGTGGGCCCCTTCTCTGTAACCTAGAACCTTAGAGAGGCTCTAACTTTAAACTAGAGCTTTAAGGATCTAACCTTAGACAACCTTTAGGGTTCTCTAAGAAAAAAGTATGGGGAAAAATATGGGGAGATCAGGAAAGGCCATGTATAGGAAATGACTCTGTAGATCAGCTATGAAGGAAAAAAGGAATTCCAGGAGGTCAAGTTGACAAGGAAATGCATTGTAAGCACGGGGGACATTCTGAACAAAAACTGGGTAACTGTGTTTATAAGTTTGGATATCATTTCCCTTCCTGCTTTCTGTGGTCCAGCCAAATTGGCTTACCTCATGTTCCTTCTACATATCATTCCATCTCCAGTACAGTTAAAATGCTTATGCTATAAATCAATGGGCTTTATGGCTTAACACTGTAACTTACTCTGTTTCCCTATTTATAATCTCCACCCAGAAACTGGGAGAGATGAAATGTCCTTGATCTTATAAGTTGCCTGGCTAGAATCACTTAATCATCCTATATAAGATATAGATAGCTGTACATGTACATATATAATATAAGCCCATATGGATGTTTCTATGTATCTACAGTTTACATACATATATTTTACACAGTATATCATATAAATCTTAACTTAATCTTCCCAGTTAATATACATGTATGAATGTATGCTTATACACATGTATATATTATGTATGTATGTATGCATGCATGTATATTAGGAGTTGGGTGAGGTAAGCGCAGCCCAAACCATTCCATGTTCCCGCTGTATTCAAAGCCCCACACCAATATCCTATGGGAAGATATATAGGAAACACTAGACATAGTTTGTATTTCAAAAAATGTAAAGGCTAAAGAAATGTAAAGGATTAACGCAGATAAAAAGAATACCAAAACTCACAGAAAAAAAAACCATGAACAATTATAAGACAAGACAGCATAAAATACCTAGGAGTATACTGCCAAGACAAAGCCAGGAATTACACAAAGATAATTATAAGATACTTTTTATACAAAAAAGGTCAGATTTAAATAGTGGAGAAATATTAATTTTTCATTCATAGAGCCAATAGAATAAAAATGACAATTCTACCTAATCTACTTATTCAATGTTATCCCAATTAAATTACCAAAAAATTGCTGACTGAGCTGGAAAAAAATAAGAAGAAAATTCATTTGGAAGAACAATAAGTCAAGAATATCAGGGGGGTGGAGTCAAGATGGCGGAGTAGAAAGACTCATGTATGCTAGCTCTGAACCCACAGCCCATATATTTCCTACAAGAAGAACTCCCCACAAATTCTGGATCACTTCAAGGTGCGCAGAAACACAGTGGAAGAGATTTCCGTTCCAGAGAGCCCTGGAGAGCCGTCCCCAGGGTCCGTCGCACCCTGGAAAGCGGAGCCCATCCCTTCCCTGCCCTGGCCAGGCGGCCCCACAGGAGCAGATCCGAGCAGGCTTCAGGGACGGAACCTCCGGCAGCTGAGAAGGTCCCTCCGCCCACAGACGCTACAGGTCAGTGAGAGAGACGTCTGGGCTGGCCAAGGGGGGAGCGGGGTGTCTCCGTGGCTCGGGCCCCCTTGGGAGGAAGCCGCAGAGGCAGAGGCAGAGGCGGGAAGCGGCTGAGGCAGAGGCAGCAGCAGCGGCCCTCAGGACTCCCCGAGCAGCAGGCAGGATCTTCATTACTGAAGGTCTCTGCATAAACCACCTGAAGGAGCTGAGACTGGGAGGTGGCCCTGCCCCCACCCGCACCATTACTAAAGGTCTCTGCATGAAGCCCCTGAGGGAGCTGAGCCTGGGAGGCGGCCCTGCCCCCACCCCAGCACCAGAACTTAAGCTCACATTGAATAGCAGCTACAGCAGCCTCAGGAAGCCCATTTGAATCTCAGAGCCCAAGCACTAGCTGGGCGGATCTAGTCGGGGGTGCAGAGGAATCTCAGAAGTCAAGTAACTGGCTGGGAAAATGCCCAGAAAAGGGAAGAAAAATAAGACTATAGAGAGCTTCTTTGAGCAGGTACAAATATCCCCACTTTTCAATTCTGATGACGAGGAAATATTCTTACCATCAGGGAAAGATGTGGAGGGCGGGGCCTCTGTATCCCAGACATCCCAGGGGGATGTCGGGTGGGCTCAGGCCTTGGAAGAGCTCAAAAAGGATTTTGAAAAGCAAGTTAGACAGGTGGAGGAAAAACTGGGAAGAGAAATGAGACAGATGCAAGAAAAGTATGAAAAACGGGTCAATACCTTGCTAAAGGAGACACAAAAAAATGCTCAAGAAAATAACACCTTGAAAAATAGGCTCACTCAATTGGCAAAAGAGGTTCAAAAAGCCAATGAGGAGAAGAATACTTACAAAAGCAGAATTAGCCAAATGGAAAAAGAGGTTCAGAAACTCACTGAAGAAAATAGTTCTCCTCAAGATTAGATTGGAACAGATGGAGTCTAATGACTTTCTGAGAAACCAAGAAATCACAAAACAAAACCAAAAGAATGAAAAAATGGAAGAGAATGTGAAATATCTCATGGGAAAAACAACTGACCTGGAAAATAGATCCAGGAGAGACAATTTAAAAATTATGGGACTACCTGAAAGTCATGATCAAAAAAAGAGCCTAGACATCATCTTCCATGAAATTACTGAGGAAAACTACCCTGACATTCTACAACCAGAGGCCAAAATAAGTATTGAAGGAATCCATCGATCACCACCTGAAAGAGATCCAAAAAGAGAAACTCCTAGGAACATTGAGGCCAAATTCCAGAACTCCCAGGTCAAGGAGAAAATCTTGCAAGCAGCTAGAAAGAAACAATTCCAGTATTGTGGAAATACAATCAGGATAACTCAAGATCTAGCAGCTTCTACATTAAGGGATCAAAGGGTGTGGAATAGGATATTCCAGAAGTCAAAGGAATAGGACTCAAACCAAGAATCACCTACCCAGCAAAACTGAGTATAATACTTCAGGGGAAAATATGTTCTTTCAATGAAACAGAGGACTTTCAAACATTCTTGATGAAAAGACCAGAGCTGAAAAGAAATTTTGACTTTCAAATACAAGAATGAGAAGAAGCATGGAAAAGTAAACAGCAAAGAGAAGTCAGAAGGGACTTACCAAAAGTGAACTGTTTACATTCCTACATGGAAAGACAATATTTGTAACTCCTAAAACTTTTCAGTATCTGGGTAGTTGGTGGGATCACACATATGCACACACACATACACACATGCACGCACATACAGAGACAGAGAGCAAAGAGTGAATTGAATAGGATGGGACCATATCTTAAAAGAAATTAAGGCAAATTGTGAGAAAGGTAGGGGGAGGAAAGAGGGTGAAATGGAATGGGGCAAATTATATGTCATTCAAGAGGCAAGCAGGAGACTTTTTAGTGGAGGCAAAAAAAGGAGAGCTGAGAAAAAAAACAAGAAGTTTACCCTCATCACATTCGACTAAAGGAAGGAATAAAATGCACACTCATTTTGGTATGAAAACCTATCTTACAATACAGGAAAGTGGGGGAGAAGGAAATAAGCAGGATGGGGGGATGATGGGAGGGAGGGAATTGGGAGGAGGGAGCAATTTGAAGTCAACACTCTTGGGGAGGGACAGGATCAAAAGACAGAATAGAAACAATGAGGGGCAGGATAGGATGGAGGGTAATTCAGTTAGTCTTACACATCACGACTATTATAGAAGTCATTTGCAAAACTACACAGATAGGGCCTATATTGAATTGCCTGCCTTCCCAAAGGGAATGGGTGGGGAGGGAGGGATGGGGAGAATTTGGAACTCAAAGTTTTAGAAACAACTGTTTCATATTGTTGTTGCTACTAGGAAATAAGAAATACAGTTAATGGGGAATAGAAAGTCATCTGGCCCTACAGGACAGAAGAGAAGATGGGGACAATGGAAGAGAGGGATGATAGAAGAGAGGGCAGATTGGTGATAGGGAAAATTAGATTGCTCGGTGTATTGGGGTGGGGGAGGGGATAAAAGGGGAGAAAATTTGGAACCCAAAATTTTGTGAAAATGAATGTAAAAGGTTAAATAAATAAATTTTTATTTCAAAAAAAAATAAAAAAAACAAAACAAAAAAAAGAATATCAAAGGAATTAATGAAAAAAATGTAAAGGAAAGAGACTGAGCAGTACCAGATCCTAAACTGTATTATAAAGAAATAATTATCAAAACCATCTCATACTGGCTAAGAAGCAGAAAGGTGAATCAGTGAAACAGAACAGGCATACACTACACAGCAGCAAATGATTATAGTAATCTTTTGTTTGACAAATATAGAGATTTAAGCTTTTGGAGTAAGAATTTACCATTTGGTAAAAAAATAATTGTTGGGAAAACTAGAAAGCAGTTTAGCAGAAACTAGGTATAGACCAATATCTTGTACCATTTACCAAAATGAGGTCACAATGGATACTTGGCCTAGATATAATGGGAGATATCATAAGTAAATTAGAAAAACATGAATAGGAGAATTTATGAATGAACAAGAGATAGGGAGCATTGTGAGACATAAAATAGATCATTTGATTACATTAAATTAAAAAGCTTTTGTACAAATAAAAACAATGTAGCCAAGATTAGAAGGAAAACAAAAAATTTGAGAATAATGTTATAAGCAATTTCTTGGGTAAAGGTCTCATATCTCAAATATATAGAGAACTTTGTCAAATTTATAAGAATATGAGTCATTTCCCAATTGATAAATGAGCAAAGGATATTAATAGACAGTTTGGGGATGAAAAAATGAAACTATATAAAGTCATATAAACAATGCTCTAAATTGGGGTTTCTTAAATGGTTTCCACTTGCAACCCCTTCAGAATTTTTTAAATAGTGGGTTGTGACCTCTGAATCACTATTGATTAGAGAAATGGAAATTTAAACAACCTTCCTAAAGATCATCTCACAACTTTTAGATTGGCCAAAATGAGAGAAGGGGAAAATAACAAATGTTGGAAAGGATGTAGAAAAAATGGGACACTGATACACTGTTGGTGGAACTGTGAAATGATCCAACTATTTTGGAGAGCAATCTAGAATTATTCACAAAACAATTATAAAAATAAAATATATATATATATATATATATGTGTGTGTGTGTGTGTGTGTGTGTGTATTCTTTGATTTAGCAATACCACTATTAAGTTCGTTTCCCAAGGTGATCAGAGAGAAAGGAGAAGAACTTAATATATTTATAGCAGCTCTCTTTATGGTGACAAAGAACTAGAAATTGAAGGGATGCCCAAATAATCTGTGATACATGATTTTGATGGAATACTACTGTGTTGTGAGAAATGATAAGCACATTGGTTTTAGAAAAATACGGAAAGCCTTGCATGAAATAATGAGGAGTGAAATAAGCAGAAGAGGACCTTTTTTATAGTAATAGCAATATTGTTCAAAAAACGACTAAGCGATTATGAATTATAAATAATCCAATTAACTACAAGGGACCGATGAAGGAAGATGCTGTCCATCTCCAGAGAGAGAACTGATAAGTAGAAGTGTGCATAGTATGGTTTTACACACATACACATATACACAGAAAAGGGATAAGGTGATACTGTGATATAGTGAAGTAGAAGACAAAAAAACACTGCCCTGAAAGTGCAGTACTTGTCTTGGTCTGTGACAAATTACCTGGGCGACCTGGTATAAGTCATAAGCCTCAGTTGCTCCTTCTTTAAAATAAAGAACTGATGAACTCTGAGGTTATTCTGGATTCTAAAAGTCTATTATTTTGTTATTATAATGAATTCAGGAGGTTTACAGAAGCTGGGTCCAACAATTCTCGTCCCATAAATTACATCAAACAAGCTAGTGATAATAATTAAAATCTGTAAGTGTTCATCATTTTCACAGATTTCTAAGGAAAAAATGGTTTCAAACAGCAGTTTTGCTTTCAAGCTTGTGAAAAATGTTAAATAATTTTTCTCCACATGTTGTCTACTACTTCTATGGTATCTTTTGAGAATATGTGTGCACCACATATACTTGGGATTAAAATAAAAAAGTCAAGTAGTGTGGGATAAATCACAGTCTGTTCTCAGACTTGAAGAGAAAAACTCAAGTTCCCTGATGTTGGTAGTGGTTATTTAAAGGACATTAACTGTTAAACAAATGAAGTAACAGGATCCTAGGGTTAGTGGGGAATTTCAAAGTTGATCTAATCTATCACACAAAAACATACCTAAACTTGGATCATGATGATGATGTGGGAGGTAGAGCTCTCTGAAGTATATAATTTTGTATTCTGGGTATGGGTGTGTTAACATCAAAGGCAGCTTCTTGAACTAAACAGGCCATGAAGGATCACAGAACCAACACAGCAGTGATATGATGCTCGAGTCCAGTAAAATCTTCTGCCCAAGCATGGTTTATAACTGGCTGACCTCAGTGATCTCCATTACATTTAAATTTAGTTTAAGTTAGTCTCTCTCTTTAAAAGAGAGGCTTTAAATGTTTTTTATTCTTAGTTTTATTTTTTTTTTAATTTTAAGTTCCCTCTAACTTAAGAAAGCAAGAAATAAGATATTTATTCTACATATGAAGTCATACAAAATATATTTCCATATTAGCTGTGGGCTTTAAACTTTATTTTACTAACCCATTTTAATTAAAAAAAAATAACCTTAACTCTTTATGTGCATCATAAAGTAACGGAAAGAGAACTAGGTTAGGAGTAAACATTTAATAAGGCAAGCATTGTGCTAAAGCACCCAGCAATACAAAAAAAAAATGGCAAAAGCCAGTCCCTGCCCTCAAGCAGTACATAGTCTAATGGGGGAAGACAAAAAGCAAAAGTATATGCATGCACTTTCTACATACAGGATAAATGGAATACAATTAACAGAGGAAAGGCACTAGAATTAAGAAGTACTGGAAAAGGCTTTTGGCAGAAGGTGGAATTTTAGCTGGGATTTGAAGGAAGACAGAGAAACTAGGTAGGGACAAGGAGGCAGAACATTCCCTTCTGTATAGAGGACAGACAGAGAAAGTGCCTGCAGTTGAAAGATGGGAAACAGCCAGGAGGTCAGTGTCACTGAATTGAAGAGTATGAGAGGGAGGAAGGGAGTGTGTGTGTGTGTGTGTGTGTGTGTGTGTGTGTGTGTGTGTGTATGAAGAATGGCAAAGTGAGGGATTGGGGGGTTGATTATAAAGGGACATAAAAGTCAAAGAGAGGATTCTGTATGTTATTCTGGAGGTAACAGGAGCCTCTGGAGTTTAGTGAATATAGAGGTGATATAGTGGGGCCTGAGCTTCAGCAGCTGGATGGAGGATGGACTGGAGTAGGGAGTGATTTGTGGCAGGCTGACCCACCAGCAGTTCTATCACTTATAAGCTATGGATTAGAGACCAGAGGACTTGGATCAAATACTGTGTCTGATCTTGTATGACCAACTTGAGTGACCCTGGGGAGTCCTGTAAGCTCCCTACATCCCAGTCTCTTCATCTGTAGAAGAAGGGGTTGGATGAGATGACATCTGAGGTCTCTCCCAGCTCCAGAGCTATGACACTGTGAACATATCTTTTTTAAAATGTAGATTAAAAATATCTACCCATAGAGTAGTAAAAGGATGATTTAGGATAGGAGAACTTCTGAAATATGTAGTATATACATCTTTAAAAAATCATCATTGTTTCTTCTTGTCTCTACTTTTAGTAGAAAATATTTGATCCCCAACTTCTGTTTTCTGATTTTGGCTAGACTTGTGACTTCACTGGAGTAGGAAGCTCCAAGGGAAAAACTCTACTTCTTCTACCAGGCCGAATCTACATCTTCTCTACAACTTAAGAGTATTACAGTGACTTGGACAGTGAGAAATTAAGAAGCTGACTTTCATAGCCAGTGTTGGGAAAGTGGGCCTTGGAACCAGGTCTTCCTGGAGTCAATGCCTATTCTCCAACTATTATGCCATACTACCTCTCTACTTTCTGAAAATACTTAAAATCTTCATATACTTTGAATCACTTTGGTAGTTTTTTCTTTGTGTAAAATAAGCATTATTTTTTAAATCTTTAGTCACTTTTGTACCTGTACTAAAAGAATACATTTATCAAGTGCTTATGTTGTACAAAGTAGGTTAAATATACTCTCTTGAACTCTAGGACCTTAGAGTTAATGAATGTTCTCCAATTTCCCTAGTCCTTTTAAGTAATGGAATTCAGAATTCTACACAATATAGGCAAAAATCCTTTGTATATAGCCTTTTATCACAAATTTCTGCCTGCTTGCTTTCCTTATCTATTAAAGTCTCTTTTAATACCCGCCTTTTTTGCTCCAAATCCATGGCTTTGGCAAATACTATTTTTACTTCCTGAAAGTCATTTTATGGACATATGTGTGCTTGGCTTTTACTTAAAAATTTTTTTGGTATTTCTCCTTCCTATTTGTTGTCTGAACTAGGTTTATCTAAATTAACTTTTCCCAAGATATATGAAATTGGACAGTTCATTTTTAACTGCTTGCTTCATATAAACCTAAATTAAAAACATTAAAATAATTGATTAGCAAAAAAATTATGCTAAATACAAATAACCTGCATTAGTTCTATCCTAGCCACATTAATACAGAAGGCATAAAAGTAAAGCTTGCAAAGTGTAAAACATTTGAAAGCATTAAAAACTGAAATGTGCCAGTTCTGTAATCCAAGCAAAGGCCTAATACTGCAAGAAGGCCCTGGATATAGGAGTACAGTATTTGAATAAATCTATAATTTCCTTAGTGTAGCTACTGTCTCCACTTAAGTAGAACCAACACCTCTCAGGCTTAGGAGTCATTCTTTTATGCATTACCATAGCCAAAAGTACTGATCACTTGGTACCCAAGTTTTTTGTTCACTAGCCTCTCTGAGCAATTTACTGGTCCTTGAATGACATACACATTATATGTCACTGGACATATGGTGTGTCAAATTTTTAGAGCTTGGTAAGACCTTCTGGACTTCAGGCTCTATTGGTAGAACCTCTACCTCAATTTTTGAATGTAACTGGCCCTTAATGAGGGCTTGTTGATCAGTTGATTCAAGTACTTGGCGTCACTTTTACAGTGAGGCATCTGGGCAGAAGTTTCATAAAGGCTAGAAATGCAAAAGGAGCAGAATTAATAATAGCCCACTTTAATGTGGCACTTTAAGGTTAAGAAAGTTTTTATGTACATTGTCTTATTTGAGTCTCACAACAACCTTGGGAGTTATTATTCACCACATTTTATAGATGTGAAAACAAAGGCTCAGAGAGAATAAATTACTTAGCCATGGTAAAACAACTAGAAAAAACACCTGGTAATTATATGAGGTGTGATTCAAACTCATATATTACCTGATTGTGGCATACAATCAATACTTAATAAACACTTGTTGCTTGATTTTGGAATCTGGATTTTGGAAACTGGACTTGGGTCCAGCATTCTTTCCATCATACCACGCAGTGTCTTACTAAGAAGCAAAAGGTATGATGGACAATGCAAAATTATTTTAGCTTTGAAACATATACCTTCCAAGAACATTGCTATTTCAAGTGGAATACTTGTTAACTGAAATTTCTTCAGATACAAGAAAAATTAATGTTTTCAAGCTACTATGATGATGATTATATAATATATATATATCACATCAAATATATTCATCTTTGCTTTTATAACTTAATCTTGCAGTATCTAATTTTTTAAGTTTTATTTTTTTCAACTCTAATATTATGGTAGTGTTAACACAGAACTACTTTAAAATGTATTAAAGGTAATAAAGCTAAAATTATAATGGAAAAGATATTTTTGACAAAGCTGGCTGTTATAAGGCTTTGAAACAGTTCATTAATTTTCAGTGCAGGAAGTTATCTGCTGAAGTGATAAAAAAATGAAAGTCTCAGATTCATCCATACTTCTGTCTAAGACTAAACATCAATGCCATTGAAATAGATATGAACCTTTAAAATAGAAGATTTAACATCTAAGAATATTAATCTTGGCCAGAAAAGTATTTTTATTTTTATTCTCAGTGAAATATAAATTATACTCATGGGATACAGTATAAGAGCATTCAATCTGTACCTTGATAGTGATCTAAATTAGATGCAATAAGTTAGAAACAATAATCTATTTCTAAATTAATACTTTTAAGATAAATTACTTTCAGGTTTGCAGTTTCACTATAGATTTTATTTTTAATCTATTTTTTCTCTATTCCAAATTTCCTCTTATAGTCATCTGAACATGAATTGTCACTAAGATGTCTTTGTGGTAACATACTACTATAAAATTCAGTCCTACCTGAAGCTTTATATGCTCTATTAAAAAAAGATACAATGATTATTCTTCCATTAAAGTCCCCATGTCTCCTTGTGGCATGGAGATGTTCTTGAGCCTTTCAAAGACTTTGTTAGTAGAACACAAATCTTGTCTGTTCCTTCTAAGCTGCGCAGTGTTAGGCATGGACCAGGCAACAAATGTACCTCAGGTGTCTAGGGCCCTACCTTACTAAGTTCAGAAAGACTCATCAACAAAAGGTTGGCCAAGGAATGATGAACTTTTAAGAAAGAATTTCAAAAATCACTTATTCTGATGGGTAACCCTTTACCATTTCTGACTTGATCCAGACCCCCAAGATGCTGTTGTATCTTTTACTGTGGGGCTAGTAATCATATCTACTACCATTCCTGGAAATGAAGTAGCAGTCAACAAGCATTAAGTGTTTACTATGTTCCAGGAGCTTAGTAATGCTGGGGGTATAAAGAAAGGTAAAACACATATTCCCTGCCCTCAAGGAATTCAGCTTCTAATAAGGGAGACAACATGCAAATAACTCTGCACATACCTGATATATACAGTGTAAATAAATAGGTAGCAATCTTTGAGTGAGGTCTCTGGGGTGGGAGGAGGAGGGGCTAAGTCTTGAAGGAATCTAAGGAAGCTGGGACCTAAAAATAAAGAGCCATGGGGGAAAGCCAGCAAAAAGATAGTCAGGAGATAGAGTATCATGTGTGAGGAACAGAAAGAAGGCAATTGTGACCCAACTGTAAAATATGAGGAGAGTAAAGTGTAAGAAGAAAGGGTTTTTAAAGCCCCAACTAAAGACTTAATATTTGACCCTGAAGGTCAGATTTGTGCTTTAGGAATACCATTCTGAAAACTAAGCGAGGAGAGACCTGAAGCAGGGAGACCAGCCTCAAGCTACAGCAATATTCTAGGAGTGAAGATGTGAGCCTGCATCAGGGTGACAGCAGTGTGAACCGAGAGGGGAATGGATACAAGAAGTGTAGTGGAGGTAGAAATGATGATGTCTTGGGAAGAAAATTAGAATTAGAATCCTGTCCAGGACAAATTTGAGAAAGAAGGCTGAATGCATGTACAGCATTATAGGATTGGTTTTTCTTGCTCTCAACTAAAGGCCTAAAAGAAATACTATCAGTTCTGATTCTTTTCATTTACTAAGGCAGACAGCACTGATGGAGGACTTATACTGATGAAAAAAAAAGTCTTAAAAAGTTCTAAAAATATGATAACTACCATTTGTTTTTTCACAAACATAAACATGAAATCACAGAATAGTCTTTTCAGGAGTCTAGACATGGGTAATACTCCAAAATGAGTCTACTATGCCAATCCCACATGCTCATGGCCTCGGACACTTCCCTATTTGTAGTGTCAGTTGCCTAATCCCTCAGAGATTTCCCTTTGTGCAACATGCCCATTTTCCCTTTGCTTTTGTTGCTGGTCTTTCCTCAGTGTCTCAAATTTCTGTTTCCCTTAATATCTTAGAACCTATCATGCCTAAGGTTCTACCTCAAACCTTAACAAGCCTACAAAACAAGTCTTGCAGTATCAATGGGAATAAAAGTAGGTTGCAACAAAACTTATTTTTTAAGGGAAAGGCATCAAAAGGCTTTGGTGTGGTGACACACTTACATGAAAAGGAAGACAGAAAGGATCACAGATTTAGGGCTAAAAGGGAACTTAGAGGTCACTAAGTTCAACCTTGTAACTTATCAAACGAGGAAACTGAGTTCCTGTGGGGTTAAATGACTTGACCAAAGGTAATAAGTGGTATAAGCAGGATTCAAATCCTATCTCTGAGGGATTATCTCATACTATATGACTATGGCTTACGGAGATAAACTTGGTTTAGAATCCTGTCCATGACAAATTTGAGAAAGAAGGCTGAATGTATGTAAGGCATTATGGGATTGGCTTCTGTAGCTCTCAACTAAAGGTCTATAAGAAATATCATCAGTTCAGATTCTTTTCCCTAGACATTTCTGATTAAGGATGCTGTGTTTTGGTTGGACATTTGGCATATTCTTACCCTAGTGCTGATCAGATGATGTCCAAGGATTCCTCTGTATAGAACATTGTCTGCTCTAAGGTTCCTCCCAGTTTTAACAGGACATAATACATCTCCACTATTCTGTGGTAAAAGAGCAGCTGTATGAATCCTCGATAAACAACTTAAACAGACCATGGTAGTAAAAATGAGCAGGACCAGCACACCTTCCATGAAGAAGTTTTGTGAGTCTCTGAAAAGTAGAATTTCCTGGCCACATTTCAAAACCCAACAAATAAATTTAGATTAAAACTTTTTTTTTAAATCTCAGATTACTAACTCCTCTGCCTTCACTAGAATGGAAAACTAACAATTAACTGTATTAAAATTATGTGACATAGAACTGAGATTTTTAAAAATTAGCTCAAATATCTAAAACTTACCTCTATTTCTTTCATCAATTTTTCATGTACCTTTTTCTCTTCCTCAAGTAAATTAGTTTGTGTGGAGATAGATGCCTCTACAGTTACAATTTTATCTTTTAGATTCATAATTTCTTCCTATACATAAAAAATGAAAGTACATAGGTAAATTAAAGATGGTACTAGTACATAAAATCCAAGACACAGTTATCATTGTGATTTAAAAAAAAAAAAACATTACCTAGAGGTTGTGAAGCATCATTTAAATATTTCTATTCTACACAGCTAAAATTAGAAACTTAGTCAAAACCCCTTAGATTCTGAAACAGAACCAAGAATCAAATGGAAATAAGATGCAAAGATAAGTGGTAGTCATGGTGGCTATTGCCCAGCAACAGCACTAAGAAAAGATTGACATCCTAAAGTGTGTAGCTCCCAGTCTTTAAAGAACAGCAGGAAAAAGAAGAAGACAGCTTAAGGTATAATCATTAATTTATATTATTTCCAAATCAGCATTAGACATATTAAATAGATTTGGTTAAGGTCTATCAGTCTGGAACCAAGTGCTTGAGCACTTCTTTGAATCACAATTTTTAATCACAAATGGATTAATTGCTTACAGGATTTTTTCCCTATTTTATAAATCTAATTTTATTTCATTTTTCAGTTATGCTTCCACACATTTGGCACTGTTGTCACTCATTTCAAATACTTTACAAAGTTGAAAAGAATTATAAAAAAAATCAACTGAGAAACTTATGAATCTAGTTTAAACAGTTTAATAAGTAGCTCTACTGCTTAATTCTGAGTCAACACTCCCTTCCTTGCTAATGTATTATATAGCACTTGCAAAAAAATAATAAAAAAGATGAGCTCTAAGAAAGAATATTTCAAACCTGTGCTTGTTTCATCATGTTTCCTTCTGGATTTTGGAGATCATGGATCAGTTTCTTTTTCTTTGTCATTAATTGTTTAATTTGCTCTTTTTTCTGATGGAGTTCAATCATAAACAATTTTTTATTTTCAGCCTCAGCAATACCTTCTTTATATATTCTTATTTTCTCATCATATGCATTATTTCTCATCTGGCGCTCTTCAAACTCTTCTTGTGATGTTTCTATGGAAAATTTGAGCTTTACATTTTCTGCATGTAAGGATTTGATTTGAGCTTCTAGGCTTCCACAGTGAAGCTTGGTTTTTTCTATTTCACTTTCTTGTTGATAAATGAGCTTTTCTGTTTCTTTGGTCTCTGCTATGACAGATCCTATTTGTTTCTCAAACTCACGGACTTCATTCTGTAATATAGTTCAACATTATCATTATTAATTCATGATATTCAACATCAGAGGAAAGTCATTATTTTGATGCATAATACATGTAGGAAAGTCACTTAATCTGAAAAATATCTATTTCTCAGATTTGAAAAAAATGATGTACAAGAAAATGAAAAATACAATGAAATTTCAGAGTGATTATAAAAAATTCTTATAGAACTTGGAATGCTATTTTCTATAATTTTCATTTACTTCTAGCTACGTGGCTTTTATTATTTGGTTCTAACATTTTATCTTGACAAAATATTTAAAAATTTGAGCTAATAAGCATAACTGTGGAATAATAGAATACAAAGAGACTGTGTGTGTGGTAAAGTGGAAAGAGCTCTAGATTATGTACTGAAAGACTTGGAGCCTAATCCTAGCCAAGAGACCATGAAGAAGATTTTTAACCCCTGAATTTCATTTTTCTCCTATATAGAACAGGTTTACTTACTTATACAGTCTACTTTGTAGAGCTGTTTTTAGGATCACACAAGATAAATGTGTGAAAGTGGTTTAAAAATGGAACATATTTTTACTGTTACATGATAGGAAAGTCTGGTAATTAAACAAAAAATATGCTGTCACACTAATACCAATGCCATATCACAGCTGATCCTTTGACATCAAACTATGCTAAGAAAGGAAAAGTATCACTTGCTAAGGAATAGTTTCAATTAAATTGTTCTTGAGGGCCATATCCAAGCATATGAACTGTTATCATCAAGTTGTTTCAGATGTGTCCAACACTTCCTGATCCCATTTTGGGGTTTTCTTGGCAAAAATACTGGAGCAGTTTGCTCATTTTGTAGATAAGGAATTGAGGTCAATGGTGCTAAGTGAGTTGTTCAGGGTGACATGGCTAGTAAATGTCTGAGAACAGATTTGAACTCATGAGGAGGAGTCTTCTTGACTCCAGGACTAGAACTGTATCTACTGTGCTACATACATACCCCATGTATATGAATTAGGCAGTCTATAAACATGCCTAAGCTACTCCAGTTTAGACAGTTGATCAGTTAAGTATCAGGATACGTTAAAAAATTTTGAAAATTATAGGCATTATATAAATGCATAGGATTCTTCATTAATGCTGTTGTTGAAAGTGGTAATGGTGGTAGTAACATATTTTCAAGTTGAAATCTAATTCTTGACAATCTTTCCACCAAAGTCTTCCTCCAATGACTTAACATGACATAGAACTGAGCCTGAGTTCGTGAAGACTATACTAGTGAAATTCAGGCTCTGAAAGGTCCCATGAGGCTAAAAAGCCTTGGGCCCAGGGCTTCAGGGACAGTCTGTGTATCTGCTCTCCAAAGATCAGCCTACTCTAAATTCAGAAAAGCTAATAATCATAAAATTGACCATTCTGTAGTGACCTATAACAACAGTTTACCAAATACTGGAAGGATTACAATCTGTGGTCATGGAATCCTGGATTTAGAGCTAGAAGGGGCCTTAGGGTTCATACATTTTAGTCCTCTCTTTCTGTGAATAAGGAAAGAGAGGCCAGTTGTGACAATTTGCTCTGCCAAGATTACACAAGTAGATAGGTGCAGAGACAGGACTCAAAGTCTATTACACCACACCACCATGCTGAAAGGATAAAAACACTGATGAAATCATAATGAAGAAGCATCTTTAAAACTGAAACTTCACAATATTCTATTCCTTAGGTTTGCTGTTATTGGTTTTTTTTTTACTACAATAAGAAAAAGCAAAGAACTACCTTATGAACACTATGAAGCATCTAACTTGAATGAGGCTTAAAGAGAGAACTCTAGGAGCTAGTAGCAGTGTACAGGGTAACTCATTTTAAATAGTAAAAATCTGAGTTTGCTACAAATCTTATTGCAGTAATTTGAAAATGGACAGTAATTTTAGTGATAGTTACAGCTGAAAATTAAATAAAAATCCTTCTGCATAAAGAGTTTAAAACACTTTGTTTCTTACATATTTGTCTTTTTAGTCATACCCATGAATTGTAATCTTCTTCAGTGCTTTCATATCAATCAATCAACAAGTATGTATTAAGCACCTACTGTGTACCAAGAACTGTGTTAAGTGCTGGGGATACAAGTACAAAGAATGAAATGATAACTATTCATAATGCACGTAACATTCCAGTGAAGGAGACAAGTACATATAAAAAACATGTATTATAAATGTAAGTTTAGACACATAATTCACAAACTGGTGAATAAAAGGTATTATGGGAAGGAGGGCACTAGCAGCTGGGAGAATCAGGAAAGATCAGGAAAGGCTTCATTCAGAATCTAGAGCTGTGTCTTAAAGGAAAAGAGGGATATTATGAGGTAGAGGTAAGGAGGAAGTACATTCCAGACAAGGGAGATAGCCAGGGCAAAGGTATGAGGATAAAAATATGTAGTGCTGTGAATGAGGAACAGAGAGGTCAATGGAGCTAGGCTGCAGTGTGAGAGGAGGAATAGTATACAATGAAGTCAGAAAGATAGAGCAGGGTCAAGTGTGCGATGCTTTAAAAGCAAGGAGTTTATATTTTATCTTAGAATCAATAGGAAGTCACAAGAGTTGTTTGAGTCACATGGTCAGATCTGCACTTAAAGAAAAATACTTTGTTAGCAGTGTGTAGAACATACTAGAAGCATGAGTGGCTTGATACTGGAAAAACAAATGAGGTCCTGTAAGAGTCTGCAAGAGGGGAGGAGGGCCTAAACTAAGGTGGTAGAGGTATGGAGAGAGAAAATGGATCAAATGTCAGAGATGCTGTGAAAGTAAGCATGGCAAGATTTGGTAACTGCCTGGGTATGCGGATGAGGGAGAATTGGGAGTCAAGAATAAGGACAAAATAACAAACCTGAGACCTGAAAGAATGGTCATGCCTTTGTTAGAAATAAAGAAGTCTGAAGAAGAAAGGATTAAGGGGAAAGATAAGGATTTCAGTTTTAGAGAAACAGTATTAAGTTTAAGGGACAGTTAGGCAGGCAGCACAGTGGATAGAATGCCAGACCTGAAATCAGGAAGACTCATCTTTGTGAGTTCAAATCTGCCCTCAGATACCTAATAGCGCTGTGACCTTGAGCAAGTCACTCAATCCTGTTCACCTCAATTCCTCATCGACAAAATGAGCTGGAGAAGGAAATGGCCACTCCGGTATCTTTGGCAAGAAAACCAAGCAGAGTCATGAAGGTTAAGACACAATTGAAAACAACTGGAAACAATAATTGAGTTAAAGAGGGACTGAATGAAGCTTAAGAGAGAGAACTGAGCTAAATATATAGATCCAGAAATTATATACATAAAGGTGATAGTTAAATCCATAGGAGCTGATGTTTCCTTAGGAAAAAAAGAGAGAGAAGATAAGAAAACTCCATGTAGAACTTTGACGTATGAGGTATGATGGGGATGATAACTAAGGAAAGGAGAGGGCGTAACCATCTAGACAGAAGGCAAACCAGGAGAGGAAAGCTGTGTCACAAAGATGTGGAGAGGAAAGACTATCTAGAAGGAGAGGCTATCAACAGTGTCAACTGAAACACTCAGATCAGGAAGGGTGAGTATTGAGAAAAGACCTATAGTCTTGGTGATTAAAATAGTACTGATAATTTTGGAGAGAGGAGTTTCAGTTGAGTTTTTAGGGCCAAAAGCCAGACTGTAAAGTACTGAGGAAGTAGAGGCAGTGAATGCAGACAATTAATTGTTTCATGTGCAAAGATGAAGGAAAGCCACCAGGCTCCATTCAGATTAAGAGTCACTAGTGGTATATAATTTTGAAAATATTGAATAAAATCTGTGACCCAAGTTAAGTATTTTAGGAACAATAAAGAATTCACACACACACACACACACACACACACAAATGTGAACTCTGAGTTGTATAATAGCTAGCATTTAAATAGCACTTTAACATTCTCAAAGCATTAACATTTATCTTCTCAACAAATCTAGGAAGTAGATGTTATTATACTCATTTTACATTTGAGGAAACGGAGGCACAGAAAGATCAAGTGTCAGACAGCTAGTAAATGTCTGATGAAGGGATCAAATTCAGGTCTTCCTGATCCAAGTCTTCCACTCTATCCACTGTGCCAACTAGCTGTTTCAATGGCTGCTGTTATAAAACATTTGAATATTTTGTATTAATTTTATGCACAGATTGACACATTTTTCACATGATTAGAATGTTCACATAAATATAATTTAGGTACAACTGAATGGCTGAAAAAGCATTCCTAAAAAAATGAAATGTTATATCACATTTAATCATTTCTCTTATATTAATGCAGAAGTTTTACATACATTTAATATTTTATTAAAGGTATAATGAATGAAATTACCTGCAATCGGAACAGAATTTTTTTGTTTTTCTCTATTTCAGATGTCTGAGATTGCTGTTGCTCTACAACTTCCTTTACAGCATCAGAAAATGAAGAATCGTTTTTCTTAGCCATATCTGGAGAGAAGAATTAGCTCTACTTTGAAATTAGGGATTAAAAGACAAATGATAAAAGGAGATAGCACAGTACCTGATTCACAAAATGTTAACTATTATTAAATGTGCTAAGGAATTGTATTTTCTTTCTACTAAGCTCCTAAGTTTCTTTTTCACCATAAGTATATGAGCTTCCTTTCTGTGAACATAGCAGAACCCAAAAGAAATTATCAGACACTGAAAAAATTTGAACTCTCCACACAAATTTCTGATGCAATTCCACCTGTTTTTTCATTGAACATGATTATTATTTTCCTATTTTTTGTCAGAACACTTCTAAACGTATTATAATTACAATAACATAATGATGTCACATTATAATTAAGGTTGATGTACCTTCATTATATATACACATATCTTAACATATGCATTTATTTTTTAAACACCATACAAACCTTCTCTGAGCCAAATTTAACATCCTCTCCTCTATCTACTTTGCTGTTGCTTTTGAGATAAATATCCCATGTTACAAGACCATTTATTGCCTATGGCACTTTCCTGGTACTCCCACAACTGCTCCTTTACTATGTTCTGTTCTCTTCTCCTTCCCATTCCCTCTTGGTTGGCAAAGAGGAGATTTCAGCCCACATAGTCTTTTTCTTCTACTTCTACAGTATCCCATTTCATGTCCTCTAGCTTATCTGCTCCATCTTAATTAACTGATTTGACAATTCTAGATTGATATTCCTTAAATTTTCTCTATTTTAACCTATTGAAGGTCATCCTAATTTTCTTTTTTAAAAAATATATGTCTTATTTTTCAGTTCTCAACATTCACTTTCACAAGAATTTGAATTCAAAATTTTCTCCCCATCTCTCCCCACCCCAGGACAGCATGCACCTCATCCACCCCTTTCTCCAGTCTGTCTTCCCTTCTATTACCCACTTCTTCCATGCCCCTCCCCTCTATTTTCCTATAGGGCAAAATGGATTTCTAAACCCCATTGGCTGTACATTTTATTTTCCATTTGCAAGCTAAAACAATTTTTAACATTCATTATTAAAGCTTTGAGGTCCATATTCTTTCCTGTCCTCACTTCTGACCCACCCTCATTAAGAAAACAAGCAATTCAATATATGTCATACATGTGTAGCCATGCAAAATACTTCCATAATAGTTATGTTGCAAAAGCCTAACCACATGTTCCTCTGTCCTATCCTGCCCTCCATTTATTCCATTCTCTTCCTTGACCTGTCCTGCCACAATAATGTTTGCTTCTGATTATCCCTTTCTCCAATTTGCTGTCCCTTCTATTATCTTCCCTCTCCTGTCCTCTTCCCTCTTGTTTTCCTGCAGGGTAAAATAGATTTCCATATCCAATTGAGTGTGTGTTATTTCTTGCTTAAGCCAAATCCCATGAGAGTAAGGCTCAATTATTTCTTCTCATTTCTCCCCTCTTCCCCTCCATTGTAAAACCTTTTTCTTGCTTCTTTTATGCGAGATGATTTGCTACATTCTACCTCTCCCTTTCTCTTACTCCTACTACATTCTACTCAATAGTAAATTCTATTTTTTTAGGTATTCTGCTTCATATTCAGCTCCCTCTGTGCCCTCTATGTGTATACACACATACACCTGTGTATCCATACATACCTATACTTAAGTAATACATATACCTACATACCCATACACACTTACATATGTGTATACACATATATACATACATACACATACATATATATACATACATACATAAATATATATCCCCTCTAACTAACCTAATACTGAAAAGAGTCTTGTGAGTTACAAATAACATCTTTCCATGTAGGAATGTAAATAGCTCAACTTTAATGAATTCCTTAAGGCTTCTCTTTTCTGTTTACTACAGTTTCTACTGATTTTTGTATTTGAAAGTCAAATTTTCTATTCAGCTCTGGTCTTTTCAATAAGAAAGCTTGGAAGTCCTCTATTTCATTGAAATTCCATTTTTTTTCTCCTGAAGTATTATACTCAGTTTTGCTGGGTAGGTGATTCTTGGTTTTAATTCTATCTCCTTTGACCTCTGGAATGTCATATTCCAAGCCCTTCAACCCCTTAATCTAGAAGCTGCTAAATTCTGTGTTATTCTTATTGAATTGTTCCTTTCTGGCTGCTTGCAATATTTTCTCCTTGACCTGAGAACTCTGGAATTTGGCTGCAATATTCCTAGGAGTTTTCCTTTAGGGATCTCTTTCAGGAGATAGTTGGTGAATTCTTTCCATTTCTATTTTACCCTCTGGTTCTAGAATATCAGGGAAGTTTTCCTCAATAATTTCTTGGAAGATGTCTAGGCTCTTTTTCTTTATCATGATTTTCAGGTAGACCAATAATTTTTAAATTGTCTCTCCTCCATTTATTTTCTAGGTCAGTTGTTTTTCCAATGAGATATTTCACATTGTCTTCTGTTTTTATTCTTTTGGTTTTGTTTTATAATTTTTTTGTTTCTCATAAAGTCATTAGCTTCCATCTGCTCCATTCTAATTTTTAAAAAACTATTTTCTTCAGTGAACTTTTGAAATTCCTTTTCCATTTGTACAATTCTGCTTTTTAAAGTATTCTTCTCTTCATTGGCTTTCTGAAATTCTTTTGCCATTTAGGTTATTCTATTTTTAAAGGTGTTATTTTATTCAGTATTTTTAGGGTCTCTTTCATCAAGTTGTTGACTTGCTTTTCATGATCTTCTTACATTTCTCTTTCCAATTTTTCCTCCACCTCTCTTACTTGATTTTCAAAATCCTTTTTGAGCTCTTCCATGGCTTGAGGCCACTGCATATTTTGGGGAGAGCATTAGATATAAAAGCCTTGATTTTGCTGCCTTCCTCTGATTGTATGCTTTGCTCTTCCTTATCTGAAAGGATGGAAAATACATTTTCATGAAGAAAGTAACCTTTTGTAGTCTTATTTTTCCCCCTTTTTGGGCATTTTCCCGGACAGTTACTTGACTTTTGAATCCTTTGTCAAGTGGAGGGTATACTACTCTAGGTTTCAGAGGTTTTATACAGCTATTCTCTGATACATCTCTAGGAACCTGTAAATTCTCATTTCCTCGAAGGTGGCACAATAAAGAGAGAAGGGTTTACTCCTCTCTTGGTCTGTGGTCTAGTCTGTGAGCAATCACAAGCACTCTTTTCTGCCCTGGAACCACAAGTAGAATTCCCTCTCCTCAGGCACCATCAGCTATGCCATGCCAGCACTCCTCTTCACCCCAGGACCATCTCTCAGAATTCAGATCAGCTGCTTGATTTTCCCAGGGACTATAGGTCAAGGGATCCAAAAGTGGACACTGCGGCCTCAGTTACTGCTCCCCTCTCACCTAGTTGAAAGGGTTTTCTCACTGACCTTTGAAGCTGTCTTTTGCATTTGTGGATTGAGAAATCTGGAAAAGGCAGCAGCTACATGCAATTCAGCTCCCTGAAGCCTGCTCCAGTCCTGTCCATGCTGCATGGCCCACCCTGGCCTGCACTCCAATCTGAGCCCAGTGCGATAGACTTTTTCTGTCAGCTTTCCAGGCTGTCTTGGGCTGAAAATCTCTCTGTCATTTTGTGGCTTCTGTTGCTCTAGAATTTGTTTAGAGTCATTTTTTACAGGTATTTTAAGGGCTATGAGGGGAGAGCTAGAGCAGGTCCACCTTTCTACTCTACCATCTTGTCTCCACCCTTCTAGGTGGACTCTTTTTTTTAATATAAACTTATATATGTAACTTTTTACATTCATTTTCACAAAATTTTGGGTTCCAAATTTTCTCCCCATTTATCCTCTCCCCCCACCCCAATACACCGAGCATTCTAATTTTCCCTATCATCAATCTGCCCTCTCTTCTATCATCCCTCCCTTCTCTTGTCCCCATCTTCTCTTTTGTCCTGTAGGGCCAGATGACTTTCTATTCCCCATTAACTGTATTTCTTATTTCCTAGTAGTAACAACAATACTCAATAGTTGTTCCTAAAACTTTGAGTTCCAAATTCTCCCCATCCCTCCCTCCCCACCCATTCCCTTTGGGAAGGCAGGCAATTCAATATAGGCCATATCTGTGTAGTTTTGCAAATGACTTCGATAACAGTCATGTTGTGTAAGACTAACTGTATATCCCTCCATCCTATTCTGCTCCCCATTGTTTCTATTCTGTCTTTTGATCCTGTCCCTCCCCGAGTGTTGACTTCAAATTGCTCCCTTCTCCCATTGCCCTCCCTTCCATCATCCCTCCCTCCCTGCTTATCTCCTTCTCTCCCACTTTCCTGTACTGTAAGATAGGTTTTCATACCAAAATGAGTGTGCATTTTACTCCTTCCATTAGTGGAATGTGATGAGGGTAAACTTCATGTTTTTTCTCAGCTCTCCTCTTTTTCCCTCAACTAAAAAGTCTCCTGCTTGCCTCTTCAATGAGATATAATTTACCCCATTCCATTTCACCCTCTCTCCTCCCAGTACATTTATCTTTCACCATTTACCTTAATTTCTTTTAAGCTATGGTCCCATCCTATTCAATTCACTCTGTGCTCTCTGTCTCTGTGTGTGTGTGCATGTGTGTATGTGTGTGTGCATGAGTGCATGTACATGTGTGTGTATGCGTGTGTGTGTGTACATCTGTGTGTGGTCCCACCAACTACCCAGATACTGAAACTTTTTAAGAGTTAGAAATATTGTCTTTCCATGTAGGAATGTAATCAGTTCACCTTTGGTAAGTCCCTTATGACTTCTCTTTGCTGTTTACTTTTTCATGCTTCTTCTCATTCTTGTGTTTGAAAGTCAAATTTTCTTTTCAGCTCTGGTCTTTTCATCAAGAATGCTTGAAAGTCCTCTCTTTCATTGAAAGACCATATTTTCCCCTGAAGTATTATACTCAGTTTTGCTGGGTAGGTGATTCTTGGTTTGAGTCCTAGTTCCTTTGACTTCTGGAATATCCTGTTCCACACCCTTCGATCCCTTAATGTAGAAGCTGCTAGATCTTGTGTTATCATGATTGTATTTCCACAATACTGGAATTGTTTCTTTCTAGCTGCTTGCAATATTTTCTCCTTGACCTGGGAATTCTGGAATTTGGCCACAATGTTCCTAGGAGTTTCTCTTTTTGGATCTCTTTCAGGCGGTGATTGATGGATTCCTTCAATACTTATTTTGCCCTCTGGTTCTAGAATGTCAGGGCAGTTTTCCTTGATAATTTCATGAAAGATGATGTCTAGGCTCTTCTTTTGATCATGACTTTCAGGTAGTCCCATAATTTTTAAATTGTCTCTCCTGGATCTATTTTCCAGGTCAATTGTTTTTCCCATGAGATATTTCACATTCTCTTCTATTTTTTCATCCTTTTGGTTTTGTTTAATGATTTCTTGGTTTCTTAGAAAGTCATTAGACTCCATCTGTTCCATTCTAATCTTGAGAGAACTATTTTCTTCAGTGAGCTTTTGAACCTCTTTTTTCATTTGGCTAATTTTGCTTTTGAAAGCATTCTTCTCCTCATTGGCTTTTTGAAGCTCTTTTGCCAATTGAGTGAGCCTATTTTTCAAGGTGTTATTTTCTTCATTTTTTGGGTCTCCTTTAGCAAGGTATTCACCCGTTTTTCATGCTTTTCTTGCATCTCTCTCATTTCTCTTCCCAGTTTTTCCTCCACCTGTCTAACTTGATTTTCAAAATCCTTTTTGAGCTCTTCCACTGGACATCCACGTCAGATGTCTGGGATACAGAGGCCCCATCTTCCACGTCTTTCCCTGATGGCAAGCATTGTACTTCCTTATCAGAAATGATGGGAGGAAGGAACATCTCTTCCCCAAGAAAGTAGCTCTCTATAGTCTCATTTTGCTTCCTTTTTCTGGGCATTTTCCCAGCCAGTTACTTGACTTGAGATTCCTGTCTACCCCCGCCTAGATCCACCCAGCTAGTGCTTGGGGTCTGAGATTCAAATGCTGCTTCCCAGCCTCAGGGCTTTCAGGGGCGGACAAGGCTGCTATTCAATGTGAGCTTAAGTTCTGGTGCTTGGGTGGGGGCAGGGCCGCCTCCCAGGCTCAGTTCCCTCAGGGGCTTTATGCAGAGACGTTCGGTAATGGAGCTCCTGCCTGCTTGGGGAGTTCCGGCCGTCGCTGCCTCTGCCGCTGCCTCTGCTGCTACCTCTGCTGCTGCCTCCCAAGGGGGCCCAAGTCACGGAGACACCCCGCTGCCCTTTCAACCAGCCCAGAAGTCTCTCTTACTGACCAGAGCGCCTGTGGGCAGAGGGACCTTTGCGGCTGCCCGAGGTTCCGTCCCTGAAGCCTGCTCGGATCTGCTCCTCTGGGGCCGCGTGGCCAGGGCAGGGCAGGGCTGGCGTCCACTGTCCAGAGCGCAACGGACCCCCGGGGATGGCTTTCCAGGGCTCTCTGGAATGGAAATCTCTTCCAGTGTGTTTCTGCGTGGGTTCCACTGCTCCAGAATTTGTGGGGAGTTCTTTTTACAGGAAATTTGTGGGCTGTGGATTCAGAGCTAGCATATGTGAGTCTTTCTATTCCACCATCTTGGCTCCTCCCCCCCAGGTTGACTCTTAAGAAGCCTAATTATTTGTGATGCTAGTATTGACAAGCAGGTCAGATAGCATCTCAGCTAGACAGCATCAGAGGTGGATCTGAATCTGAGTCTCATCCTAATTTCAAATATCCTACAGGATATTTCCATTTTACCTCAAATTCAGTGGTATAAAAATACCATTTTGCTTTTTGCTATAAAATCCACTTATCTCTGTGGAATAAGTAGGGAGATGAAAAAAGTAGCCATAGCATAAATTCTTCTATCCCCAGGAGCATGTACATGTGTCAATATTAGATAAATCACTGAGGAAATGAAGAGGAAATTCTGCTTTTATTGACCCACTGACTCTTTGCTTGGTACATTAGCACTTAAGAATCTTGTCAGTTACAGGTTTATACCCCCTTCACCACTTCAATGAACTGAAAAATTAAAATTAAAATTAAATACAAAACAAGAAGAATCCCTTCAGAAAATGGTTGGGGTTGGAGAAGGGGTTGGACTGAAGGATACAGATTAGATTTTCTGTCTATGCACAATACATGGCATAAGTTGGTTATACAATAAATGCTCACTAACTAAAAAAGTACTGAACACAACTCACAGAAAACATAAGAAAATAGATATAAAATAAACAGGCTTAATAAGTGGTACCTCTTTAAACTCTAAACAAATAAAGAAAAATATTTAAATTATACCTGCACACAAATGAAGGCAAAACCATTAATGAACAAGAAAGTATCTTCTCAGGAGATGGACTACATATTAAATATATGTCCTCTATCATACTAGACCTCTACAATCTGATGTAGAAGGCGAATATATAAGAAAAAGAAAGCTAAATGTAAGGAGACCCCTTGAATCAAGTTTACTAGGAATCTGAAAAGACTGAGATAAATGTCTACGAAGCCTTAATAATTACAAAATCACAGCATTTTCTATGTGGAAGAGGCTGTAGGAATCCCTTAGTCCAGCCCTTCATTATATAGCTAAACATCTCTTAAGTTATTACTGTTATGTAGAAAATGTTGAAGGTTATGGCCCTGTCAATTCATATTCCTCTTTTCCTTTTAACCTCACTCCAAGACTAATATCTCCTGTGAAGAATATCATTCACTCTTTCACCTCATTATTACATACTCCTTTTGTTTTTGTGTATATAAATAATTTGCTGTTTATTAGTTCAGGTGTTTGCCATAGCACAGTGTTAATGAAGCCTAGACCACAGCTGGGAAAATGGGATTCATGTGGCCATGGGCTATGTCTCCAATCATAAGATGAATGAATCATCTATGCCAGTTGTTCTTAACTTTTCTTGGGTCACTGATCCTTGTGGCAGTTTGGCAATGTCTCTGGACTTCTCAGAATTCAAAACAAATGCATAATACAAAATATGTAGGATTACAAATGAAATCTATTAAATTGAGAGTCATCAAAATACATATAAAAAGCAAGTCCATAGTTCCTTGCGTTAGATCACCTTTTTGATCTAACTTAACAAATAAGGAAATGGTAAGGTTCTAATGGGAGTAAACAGAATCCAAAATCAAATTCTGACTCCAAATCCAGTGTTCCTTTCACTGTCCTGCACTTATCTCCAAGTTTCTTGACTTCAGCTCGTACATTTTTCACTTCACATTTAAACTGAACTGTAAACCACTGAAGGGCATAGACTGACTCTTTCGGGTCCTGCCATAGTATACAAAACAACAGGCTGCTCCCCTCTCCATCTATCCTATCTAACTAAATAAAGAAAAGCTTAAGAAAACGGGTTGACAATATGAAAGATGGATTTAAACAAATCAATGGCACATTCACACCAGAGAAATGCATGCATAAAGATATATAGCTGTTGAGAAAAAAATCAGACTTATTTCAATCAGTCCTTACAATCTTCTTGTTGTCCTTGTTATTTGTCTTGAAGAGGACTGTGATATCAGGAAGGTGATGCCATGACTTGCAGATGAATTGGATTTAAGTGAAGGAGGGCTATGCAAAGTCACCAGCCCCTAAAATCTACAAAAGAATGAAGAGGAAATCAAAAGATTAAAAAAAAAGAAATACTGCCATCTGTTGTTAAGGTCTTAGAATTCCACATGTTAACAAAAATCCTGAAGGGATTCAACATTGCTAATTCAGTGATTTTTTAAAAAAGCAACATCTAGATAGACAGCTAGACAGACTGACAGATGGATAGATACATACCATAGTAGACAACAGATCACGTACGTATTTATATGTTTATGTATACGTGTATATAACTTAGGATAGCTGCTTACTAATTGAGTAAGTCACTCAACTTCTCTCGACTATCTTCTCCTCTGTAAAATGCAGACCTCACATGGGTGCTGCTTGTAGCAAGGATCGACAGACACAATAAATGTAAAGTGCTTTGCAAACCTTAGAGTGCTACATAAATGATAATGATGATAACAACAATAGGTTGTTGCAGTAGCATATAATTGGTTTCTAAAATGTGAGTCCCAGATTTTGGAAGGTCTCTGGAGTTATTATAAAGGTTTCCCAAGAATCTATATATTCACTAAGTATTACCATTTTGATCTTTATCAAACATAATTTCTGCAGACCAACTAAATAATGTCTTACATACATATATTTGTTTTGTGTCTAGATTTGTGTTTTTGCTAATAAAAGAAACTCCCAATGAGAAAACTTCTGCTAATTGAGATCCACACCTACTCAGCAATTTCTAGACTTAAAACTTGAGCTGCTTGAGGAAATTAGAGGTTAAATAAGTTATCTAGGGTCCCAGGGCCAAAATGTGACAGAGCTAGGACTTGAAACCCAAGTTTTCTTCCCTTGAGACTAGGCATTACTCCCATTCTTCCTCTCACATTAATACATTTATATGTTGTAATATTAATACACATATTGCTGTTGTCCAAATGTACATAGAAACTAATATAAGAAAATATAAATTTGTTAAAAAACAAAGGTGACTTCACTGCATCCTTTTTTCATTAAGTATTTTCTTACTAATTATCACAATTTCAGTTATTCTCACTATTTTGGGGAGGGGGAATACAATATTTTAACATCAAAAGGGAGGGCTGGGGATAGAGCCAAGATGGTGGAGTAAAAGTCGGGAATTGTTACAGCTCTCCCCCCATACCCAGGCCAATACCTGCAAAAATAACTCTAGACAAATTCTGGAGCTGCAGAACCCACAGCATGATGGAGTGAAGCAAACTTCCAGCCCAAGACAGCTGGAAGGGTGACTAGAAATATATATGAATTGTGCCCCACTGGGAACAGAGGCAGTCCAGCATGGGTGTGCCAGCATAGACATGATCTGAAGGGAGTTGGGGGAGGGGGACTGAATCTCTAGTACCTGTGGAGGTTTCCAGACTTCATGATCCCAAAATGCTGAGTACAAATTAGAAAGTCAGTGGAAAAAAACCTGTTGGAGCTATGTGAGACAGTAGAGTGGTTGGGGCCCAGCCCCAGGTGGTGAAGGGGGTGGAGGAGCCTGCAGCAGCAGCAGAAGCAGGGACAGCAGTAGCCGCTGTTTCTGGACTTCTAGGCCCACAGATTATGGGGGGAATCGAGCTGGTAAAGGTACACCTCCCAGATCCACTGAAATCAGAGAACTACCTTGACAAAGAGGTCAAAAGCCAAGTAAATGAACAAAACCTGGAAAAAGAATCAGACTATAGAATCTTAATTTGGTGACAAAGGAAGACTAAAATGTTCAAACAGAAGAAGACAACAAGGTCAAATTTCCTCCATCCAAAGCCTCCAAGAAAGATATGAATTGGTCTCAGGCCATGAAAGAGCTCAAAAAGCATTTTGAAAATCAAGCAAGAGATGTAGAGCAAAAATTGGGAAAGGAAATGAGAGTGATGTAAGAAAATCATAAAAAACAAGTCAAATGCTTGCTAAAGGGGACCTACAAAAATACTGAAGAAAATAACACCTTAAAAATAGACTAACCCAAATAGCAAAAGAGATTCAAAAATGAGGAGAAGAATGCTTTAAAAAGCAGAATTGGCCAGATAGAAAAGGAAATATAAAAGCTCACTGAAGAAAATAATTCCTTAAAGATTAGACTGGAGCAGATGGAAACTAATAACTTTATGAAAAATCAAGATATTATAAAACAGAACGAAAAGGATGAAAAAATGGAAGAGAATGTGAAATATCTCATTGGAAAAACAACTGACATGGAAAATAGATTCAGGAGAGACAATTTAAAAATTATGGGACTACCTGAAAGTCAGGATAAAAAAAAAAGAGCCTAGATACCATCTTTCATTAAATTATCAAGGAAAACTGCCCTGATATTCTGGAACCAGAGGATAAAATAGAAATGGAAAAAATTCACTGATCACCTCCTGAAAGAGATCCCAAAAGGAAAACTCCTAGGAATATTGTAGCCCAATTCTAGAATTTCCAGGTCAAGGAGAAAATATTGCAAGCAGCCAGAAAGAAAGAATTCCAGTACTGTGAAAACACAATCAGGATAACATAAGATCTAGCAGCTTCTACATTAAGGGATTGAAGGGCTTGGAATATGATATTCCAGAAGTCAAAGGATCTAGGATTAAAACCAAGAATCACCTACCCAGCAAGACTGAGTGTAATACTTCAGGAGAAAAAAAATGGTCATTCAAGGAAATAGAGGACTTTCAAGCCTTTTTTTTTCCAATTTATTTATTTTTAGCTTTCAACATTCATTTCCACAAGATTTTGAGTTTCAAATTTTCTCCCCATCACTTCCCTCCCCCACCTCGAAACATCATGCATTCTGATTACTCTTTTCCTCAACCTATCCTCCCTTCTATCACATCCCAGCCTTCCCTTATCCCCATCTTCTCTTTTCTTGTAGGGCAAGATAGATTTCTATACCCCATTACCTATACTTCTTATTTCTCAGTTACATGCAAAAACAATTCTCAACATTCATTCCTAAAACTTTGAGTTCCAACTTCTCTCTCTTCTTCCCTCCCCACCCATCCCCACTGAGAAGGTAAGCAATTCAATATATGCTACATATGTGTAGTTTTGCTAAAGACTTCAATAATAGTCATGTTGTGAAAGACTAGCTATATTTCCCGCCATCGTATCTTGTCCCCCATTTATTCTAGTCTCTTTTGATCTTATCCCTCCCCAAAAGTGCTTACTTCTAATTACCCCCCCCCTCCTCTCATTTGCCCTCCCTTCTATCATCCTCCCACACTCCACTTATCCCCTTCTCCCCTATTTTCCCATAGTGTAAGATAGATTTTCATACTAAATTAAGTGTGCATGTTATCCCCTCCTTAAGTCAAATGTGATGACAGTAAGCTTCACTTTTTTCCTCTCACCTTCCCCTTTTCTTTTCCATTGAAAAAGCTTTTTCTTGCCTTTTTTGTGAGAGATAATTTGCCCCATTCCATTTCTCCCTTTCTCCTCCCACTATATTCCTCTCACCCCTTAATTTTATTTTTTTAGATATTATCCCTTCTTATTCAACTCATTCTGTACTGTATACATATATATGCCATATATATATATATATACATATATGTATGTAGGTATGTATATATGTATGTATGATCCCACCAACTACCCAAATACTGAGAAAAGTTTCAAGAATTACAAATATTATCTTTCCATGTAGGAATGTAAACAGTTCAACTTTAGTAAGACCCTTATGATTTCTCTTTCGTGTTTACCTTTTCATGCTTCTCTTTCATCAAGAATGCTTGAAAGTCCTCTATTTCATTGAATGACCACTTTTTCCTTTAAAGTATTATACTAAGTTTTGCTGGGTAGGTCATTCTTGGTTTTAATTCTAGTTCCTTTGATTTATGGAATATCATATTCCAAGTCCTTCTGTTCTTTAAAGTAGAAGCTGCCAGATCTTGTGTTATCCTGATTGTGTTTCCACAATACTGGAATTGTTTCTTTCTGGCTGCTTGCAATATTTTCTCCTTGACCTGGAAACTCTGGAACTTGGCTACAATATTCCTAGGAGTTTTTCTTTTCAGATCTCTTTCAGGAGGTGATTGGTGGATTCTTTCAATATTTATTTTACCCTCTGGTTCTAGAATATCAGGGCAGTTTTCCTTAATAATTTCATGAAAGATGATATGTAGGCTCTTTTTTTGATCCTGGTTTTCAGGTAGTCCCATAATTTTTAAATTGTCTCTCCCAGATCTATTTTCTATGTCAGTTGGTTTTCCAATCAGACATTTCACATTGTCTTCTATATTTTCATTCTTTTGGTTTTTTTTTTTTTTGTAATTTCTTGGTTTCTCATCAATTCATTAGCTTTTATGTGCTCCATTCTAATTTTTAAAGGAACTATTTTCTTCAGTGAGCTTTTGAATCTCCTTTTCCATTTGACTAATTCTACTTTTTAAAGCATTCTTCTCCTCACTGGTTTTTTGGGGCTCTTTTTCCATTTGGGTTAGTCTATTTTTAAAGGTGTTAATTTCTTCAGCATTTTTTTGGATCTCCTTAGGAAGCTGTTGACTCGCTTTTCACGATTTTCTTGTATCTCTCTCATTTCTCTTCCCAATTTTTCTTCCACCTCTCTTACTTGGTTTTCAAAATCATTTATGAGCTCTTCCATGGCCTGAGAACACTGCATATTTATTTTGGAGGTTTCGCATGCAGAAGTCTTGACTTTTATGTCTTTCCCTGATGGTAAGCATTGTTCTTCCTCATCTCAAAGGATGGAAGAAAATACCTGCTCACCAAGAAAATAATCTACTATTGTCTTATTCTTTTTTTGCTTTTTTGGCCATTTTCCCAGTCAGTTACTTGACTTTGAAGTTCTTTGTTGAGGAGGGTATACTCTGGGGACCTGTAAGTTCTCAGTTCCTTCAAGGTGGCACAATCAAGGGAGAGAAGGTTACTCCTCTCCTGACCTGCACTCTGGTCCGGGAGCAACTACAAGCACTCTTTTTTGCCCAGGATCTGCCTGTAGAAGTCCCTCTCCAGAGCCTCCACCAGCTCCATCATGCCAGCCAGTGCTCTTCCTCCTCACACCAGGGATGTCACTCAGAGCTGAGATCCAGATCATCTGCTCAATTACCCCAGGGTCTTTGGACCAGAGCTGTGGCCACCTGGGGCCAGGGCTAGGGCAGGAGGACCCTGTTCACTTCTCATGCAGGTGAAAGAGTTTTCTCATTGACCTTTGAAGCTGCTTTTGGTGTTTGTGGATTGAGGAATCTGGAAATCACAGCTGCTGCTGGTGGTGCCTTGAAGCCCTCACCAGTCCTCTCCCTGCTGTGGTGGGGCCCATGCTGGGCTGTGCTCTGCTCTATGCCCAGATGGTAGACCTTTCTTGTTGGCCTTCCAGGCTGTCTTGGGTTGGAAATCTCTTTCACT
Organism: Bettongia penicillata ogilbyi; assembly: GCA_023548195.1. Classification (NCBI taxonomy): domain Eukaryota; kingdom Metazoa; phylum Chordata; class Mammalia; order Diprotodontia; family Potoroidae; genus Bettongia; species Bettongia penicillata. The sequence goes on from JAJHZJ010000200.1 coordinate 7,759,650, forward strand.
CCGTTGTTTTGTGGCTTCTGCTGCTCTAGAATTTGTTTAGAGTCCATTTTAACAGGTATTTTATGGTTTGTGGGGGCAGAGTTTCTAGAGGCATGTCCTTCTACTCTGCCATCTTGGCTCCACCACTTTCAAGCATTCTTGATGAAAAGACCAGAGCTGAATATAAAATGTGACTTTTAAACACAAGAATCAAGAGAAGCAGAGAAAGGTAAACAGGAAAGATAAATCAGAAGGGGCTTACTAAATATGAACTGTTTACATTCCTACATGGAAAGATATTTGTAACTCTTGAGACTTTTCTCAATATTAGGGTAGTTGAAGGGAACATATGCATATATATATTTATATATATATATATATATATATATATATATACACCACACACACATATACATATGTACAGAGGGCACAGGGTGAGTTGAATATGAAGGGATGATATCTAAAAAAAATAAATTAAGGAGGAGGAATATATTGGGGGAAGCAGAAAGGGAGAAATAAAATGGGGTAAATTATCTCTCACAGAAAAGAGGAAAGAAAAAGCTTTTTCAATGGAGGGGAACAGGGCAGGAGGTCAGAGGGAAAGAGTGAACCTTGTTCTCATTGGATTTGGCTTAGGGAGATGATAATATGCACACTCTTTGGTATGAAAATCTATCTTACACTGCAGGAAAGTGGGGAGAAGGAGTTAAGCAGGTGGTAATAAGAGTGATAGAAGGGAGAGCAAATGGGAGGAGGGGGTAATTAGAAGTAAACACTTTTGAGGAGGGACAGGGTCAAAAAAGAGAATAGAATAAATGGGGGGCAGGACAAGATGGAGGGAAATATAATTAGTCTTCCACAACATGACTATTATGGAAGTGTTTTGTATGACTACACATGTATAACCTATATTGAATTTTTTTGCCTTCTCAATGGGGTGGGCAGAGAGGGAGGAAAGGAGAGAAGTTATAATTCAAAGTTTTAAAAACAAATGTTAAAAATTGTTTTTACATGCAACTGGGAAATAAGATATACAGGGAATGTGGTATAGAAATCTATCTTGTACTGCAAGAAAATAGAGGAAGAGGGTCAAGAGAAAGTGATATAAGGGAGAGCAGAGTGGGGGAAGAGGTAATTGGAATTCAAGTTGTATTTGGGATGGGTGGAGGGGAGAGATCAGGAGAAAATTTGGAACTCAAAATCTTGTGGAAGTAAATGTTGAAAACTAAAAATTAAATATATATATATATTTTTAAATGGGAGGGCTTTCACTCTCAAAAAAGGGTAGGGAACTGCTGCTCCAAACAATGTAGCCAAAGAGAAAAGAATAAGGTTGGTTCACCCCCTCTATACCACCACAATCAAAAACCCTGGTGGAAGGCAGAAGACATTATGTTAGAGACACTCCTGGCCTTTTAAGATGCTCTGGCCCAGAAAAATAAAAAAAGAGGTTGCTATGTACACTCACTCACTCCAGAGAAGCTACATACATTTTGCTGGAAGTCAAAAGAAGGAAGGTTCTTGTCAACAATCATATTTACATGTATGCTTTCTTCACCCTACCATGTGCTATCTGTTGTTTTAATGTTTTAACTCTAAAATAAGGAAAAGAACGTTATATGCTCTGGCTATTGACTCCCATGTCTTCTCTTTTAGGTCTTGCTTAAATGTCCATTATTCTTTGAAGACTTTCCTTCATCCTTCTCTAAGTAATCTTTCCCTCATGCAATCTCACAGTAGTTTATACTCTTATTTATAAGACTATAAATTCTTTGTGTCCTAGCATTCTTCTTTATCTTTACATCTTCAGTGTCTCTTAGACTGCACTGCACAAAGTAGGTGCTTAAAAATCTTTGCTGTATAAATCAATTATATGCAAAATTTTCACCTGACTATGAATTAGTTCCTTTGAATCTAACATTTCAAAACTAAAATTGATGCTGGAAGAGAAGGGGGATAGCTAGTAAAAGCAGGTGTGTAGAGTAGACATTATTTAATGGAATAGAGGAATTTTCAATTATTTTGAAACATGGTCAGAAAAAACTTTACGTAAATTGGTATGGAGTAACTCAGTTTGTATAAATGTTGCCACTACTGAGGTAGAGTCATAGATATGAAGACTTGACAGACTCATAGAGATCTGAGATGCTAACCAAAAGGTGGACAATATTAAACAGAAAGGACTATTGATCTTTTGAGGTATGCAAGATTAGTTATGTCATCATTGGTATTTTCTCCATTTTGGAGAGAAAGGATATGTAAATAGAATATGAGAACATCTCTTTCCCATGACAGCTTTGCTGTTTTGAAATATTCCTTTTCTGTTTTATCTACTGACTGGTTTAGAAAGGAAAGGAAAATGAATTGCGACCATTGACTATAAAATACTGGTACTTTTTACACGTGCTTTGTAAACTAATCTCTTTGCTCTATGTAAAACCACTCTTCAGCAGGGGGCAGTCCCTGTGCCTTGTATTTACTGATACAGTTGGATGATAGCTCATCCTGGATTCCTAATCAGTATACGAAATAATGGAAATGGGAACCTTGGGGAACATCTGTCTGACAGAAGTTCTGGAGTATCCCCCTGTAATGAGAGATAGATGAACTCTGAGATTCCTTCCAGTACTAGAATTCTGTCCTTTTCTTATTTATCAGCTAAGCAGAGGCATGAGAGCATTCCTAACTACTATTCTAAACTGCAGCAGAATCTCTGAATCTCAACATTTTCTCTGTCATTCATTTGAAGTCTTTAGCCCTTCTTGTTTATATGCCAAGAAATAAAAAAATACTCCCTGTCTCATTTCCAATTAAATATGAAGCACTCTATTCCTTTTTGTTTTTAAGTTTAGCACGTTTTTATCTTTTCTCAATTACATGTAAAAAAAATTTTAACATTAATTTTTAAAAATTTTGAGTTCCAAATTCTTTCTCCCCTTCCCTCTTCCCTCTCTCCTTGATGAGGCAAGCAATTTAATATAGCTTATACATGTGAATTCAAGCAAAATGTTTCCACATTAGTCATGCTGCAGAAGAAAACATGAAAAAACAAGAATAAAGTTTTTAAAGTATGCTTCAATATATCTGCATTCAGATTCCATCAATTATTTCTCTGAAGGTAGATCATAAGTCCTTTGGAATTGTCTTAGGTCATTTTGTTGCAGAGAATAAGTAAGTCATTCAGTTGATCATCGTACAATGTTGGTTACTGTGTAAAATGTTCTCCTGGTTCTGTTCATTTCACTTTGTGTCAGTTCATATGAGTTTCCCCAGGTTTTTGTGAAAATATCCTGCTTGCCATTTCTTACAGCACAGCCACACGCATCACAATCATATATCACAACTTATTCCCTCATTCCCAATTGCTGAGCATCCTATTTCCAATTCTTTGCCACCACAAGAACTGCCATAAATATTTTTGTACTATTATAAATCCTTTTCCTTTTTCTTGATCTCTTTAGAGTACAGATCTAGCAGTGGCAATGCGCTAGGTCAAAGGGACACCATTCTTTCTTACATTCTTTTTAGACTGGATATTTGACTTTCCTGAAGGAGCAATTTTATTAGACTCCCCTCCCCTATCCTTTTACATATTATAATGGAAAGCCAGGAGAGAGGTAAAGAACAAACTGAAAGAGAATTCTGGGGAAAATTTTGGGGGCTTGGTTGACACAGAGGAAAGATGACAGAATCACTGCCAGTATTTGGCAAGTATAATTGCCCCCATGGACTAGTTGTAAAATGCTGGAATATTAGTTTTTTATATCTATTACCACAGAAAGGGAGGATTGAGCACACTCTGGAGTCACTTCAGAAAGCAGTATATAGAACACAGCACTTGTTTAACCCAAGGCATGAAATTAAAGAATGTTAGTGTTGGAAGGGACTTCAGAGGTCATAGGTTATAACCACATCTGAGCAGGTATGCCCTCTATTATATTTGATACATAATTATGCAACTTTTACTTGAAGACCTATCATGATAGGGAACTCACTACCTTTGGGAATGCCCTATTCTACCTTTACAAATCTCTAACTGAAAGAAAGTTTTTCCTTAAGTCAAACTGAAATGTGTGTTTCTTCAAAATTCACCCCTTGCTTCTGACTCTGCTCTCAAGATCCAAAGAAAATATGTATATGTCTTCCTTGACTGCCCTCTGAACGTATAGAAAAGTTATCATGGCTCCATCTCCTCTTCTCAAGCCACAGTTTCTTCAGTGGAACCTCAAATGGCATGACATTATCTCCCCCAATTAAATGTAAGCTTCTTAAGGGCCAGGATCATTTCACTTTTGTCTTTCTAATGTTACCTTTGTCATAAGTCCTTCCCCCAAGACAGCAGAAATGATGTGAACAAAGGCGTGGAGAATAAATTAGGTAGGATGTGTTCAACTAATAGAGGTTATAGTTTGGCTAGAGCAGAGTATATGGGGGAGCAATGAGAGAGCTAGCTGAAAAAGAAAAGTTGGGAACAGATTTATATAGATCTTTGATTGCTAGACAAAGGAGTCTGAAACTTACTTGGCATGCAATATTAAGTCATTGAAAAAAGTAGGGGCAGGGCCAGGGTGGCAGAATAGGACAAGACTGCTCTAGCTCTCCCTGACTAGCCCATAAAAATATCTGTAAAAATGGCTCTAAACAAACTCTAGAGTAGCAGAAGCCACAAAATGACAGTGAAACATTTTTCCAGCCCAAGACAACCTGGAAGGCTGACAGGAAAGGTCTAACACACTGGGCTTGGAGCGGAGCACAGCCCAGCCCAGCATGGGCTGCATAGCACAGACAGGACTAGAGCAGGTTTCAGGGAGCTGAATCATGGGCAGCTGCTGTGCTTCCCAGACTTCTCAACCCAGAAATGCCAAAGACAGCTTCAAAGGTCACTAAGAAAGCTCTTTCTCCTGGGTGAGAGGAGAGCATAGCCTAGCCCCAGCCCTGGCCCTAGGGCAGCAGCAGCCACTGCAGCAGAAGGGTCCACTTTTGGAGCCCTTGGCCTAAAGACCCTGGGGAAATTAAGCAGCTGATCTGGGTCTCAGTCCTGAGTGGTATTCCTAAAGTGAGGAGGAGTGCTGGCATGGCATAACTGGTGGTAATTGTGGCGAGGGAATCTTATCACAGTTCCAGGGCACGAAGGAGGGATTTTGGTTGCTCACAGACCAGAACACAGACCAGGAAAAAAGTAAACTATTTTCCCTTGATTTGGCCACCTCTGGAGGAACTGAGAACTTAGAGGTCCCTAGAGATAACTCAGAAAACAGCTGTATAAAACCTCTGAAGCCTAGGGCAATATACCTTCCACTTGACAAAGGACTAAAAAGTTAAGTAACTGGTTGGGAAAATGCCCAAAATGAGGGAAAAAATAAGACTACAGAAGGTTACTTTCTTGGTGAAAAGCTATTTTCTTCCATCCTTTCAGATGAGAAAGAGCAAAGCATACAATCAGAGGAAGACAGCAATGTAAGGATTCTATATAAAAAGCGTCCAAAAAAATATGCAGTGGTCTCAGGCCATGGAAAAAGCTCAAAAAGGATTCTGAAAACCAAGTAAGAGAGGTGGAGAAAAAATTTGGAAGAGAAATTAGAGAGATGCAAGAAAATCATGAAAAGCAAGTCAATAACTTCTTAAAGGAGACCGCAAAAATGCTGAAGAAAATTACACCTTTAAAAATAGACTAAACCAAATGGCAAAAGAGATCCAAGGAGTCAAAGAAGAGAAGAATGCCCTGAAAAGCACAATTGGCCAGATGGCAAAGGAGATCAAAAAGCTCACTGAAGAAAATAATTCCTTAAAGATTAGAATAGAGCAGATAGAAACTAATGACTTTATGAAAAATCAAGAAATTATAAAACAAAACCAAAGGAATGAAAAAATAGAAAACAATGCGAAATATCTCATTGGAAAAACAACTAACCTGGAAAATAGATCCAGGAGAGACAATTTAAAAATTATGGGACTACCTGAAAGCCAGGATCAAAAAAAGAGCCTACACATCATCTTGCATGAAATTATCAAGGAAAACTGCCCTGAGATTCTAGAACCAGAGGGTAAAATAAATATTAAAAGAATCCACCAATCACCTCCTGAAAGAGATCTGAGAAGAAAAACTCCTAGGAATATTGTAGCCAAATTCCAGAGTTCCTAGATCAAGGAGAAAATATTGCAAGCAGCCAGAAAGAAACAACTCCAGTATTGTGGAAACACAGTAAGGATAACATAATATCTAGAGCTTCTATATTAAGGGATAGAGGGCATGGAATATGATATTCCAGAAGTCAAAGAAACTAGAATTAAAACCAAGAATCACCTACCCAACAAAACTGAGCATGATACTTCGGGGTAAAAAAATGGTCATTCAATGAAATAGAGACCTTTCAAGCATTCTTGATGAAAAGACCAGAGCTGAATAGAAAATCTGACTTTCAAACACAAGAATCAAGAGAAGCATGAAAAGGTAAATAGGAAAGAGAAATCATAAGGGACTTACTAAAGTTGAACTGCTTATATTCCCGCATGGAAAGATAATATTTGTAACTCTTGAGACTTTTCTCAGTATTAGCGTAGTTGATGGCATTATATACATACATATATACATACATACACATATATAGACAGAGGGCACTGAATGAGTTGAATATGAAGGAAAGATATCTAAAAAAATAAAATTAAGGGGTGAGAGAGGAATACACTGGAAGAAAGAGAAATGGAACGGGGTAAATTATCTCTCACATAAAAGAAAAAGCTTTTACAATGGAGGGGAAAAGGGAAAGGTGAGGGGGAAAGAGCCAACCTTATTGTCATTGGATTTGGCTTAAGAAGATAATAATATGCACATTCATTGGTATGGAAAATCTATCTTTCACTGCAGGAAAGTGGGGGGAAGGAGTTAAGTGGTGATGGTAGTGATAGAAGGGAGGGCAAATGGGAGGATGGGGTAATTAGAAGTCAACATTTTTGAGAAAGACAGGGTCAAAAGAGAGAATAGAATAAATGGGAGGTAGGATAAGATAGAGGGAAATACAGTTAACCTTTCACAACATGACTGTTATGGAAGTGTTTTGCATAACTACACATGTATAACCTATATGAAATTGCTTGCCTTCTCAGAGGGGATAGGTGGGGAGGCTGGAAGGGAGAGAAACCGAAACTCAAAGTTTTAAAAATGAATGTTAAAAATTGTTTTTACATGCAACTGGGAAATAAGAAATACAGGTAACAGGATATAGAAATCTATCTTGCACTACGGGAAAGTAAAGGAGATGGGGATAATGGAAGGGAGTGGTGTGATAAAAGGGAGGGAAGATTTGAGGAAGCAGTAATCAGAATGCATGGTGTCTTGGGGTGAGTGAAGGGGGGAAAATTTGAAACTCAAAATCTTGTGGAAATGGATGTTGAAAACATAACTTTTTAAAAAACTTTTTTTAAAAAAGAAAGAAGTGAAGTACTGATTAGTGTAGTACACTATTCTGTTAGTCAGTTAATAACTATGTATTAAGTACCTACCATGTGCCAGGTACTATACTAAACAACATGGATACAAAGAAGTGCAAAGGACAGTTCCTTTTCTCAAGAAGTTCAGAGACTGTGAAGGATGAATTGCACTATCTTGAGAGAGTACAGATGTGAAGACATAATGGAATCTGTTGCTATAACCTAGGTGTATAACAATGAAAAGTCTGTATTAGACTGTTGGCAATGGGGATAGAAAGGAAAGAATCAATGACAAGAAAGATTGCAGAGATTTGGGTACATAGAAGATGAGGGAGAAGGAAGATAATACTGAGGTTTTAAACACAGGAAATGAGGTGAATGACAATGGTGTGTTGAAAGGTATGTCAATCATGCTGCCATATAAAGAAATGAGGGAAAGATGATTTCAGTTCTAGACATATTAAGTGAGACAATAATTGTGGGGCTTTTTAGATTTAAAGAGTTAATAGCCTCTGGGAGTATATATAAGGTTAACTTTACAGATACTGTTTTATTTTGTGTTTTATCCTTCTACTTGGCAGAAAAAAAGAGGCAATATTATACAATAGGACATTGGTATTAGCATCAAAGGACTTACACATACTAAACTCCCTGAGAGCAGTGTTTATTTCATTTTTTTTTGTCTGTATCCCTAGCACCTAGCACAGTGACTGGTGCATAATGAATGTTTTTTAACTAATTTACCTGGGTTCAGAACCTATCTCTCCTGACTACTGTGACCTTGGGGAACAATTTAACCTTTCTGGATGTCAGTTTCCTTATCATTAAAATGAAATGTTCAGGCTATACTATCTCTAAAAATTTTTTCAGTTCTAATTCTTATGAGCAAAGAGGAAATGAGTTTGAATTTTAGTTTAAGGTATATATTAAAAATACTTGATTGACTATGTTTAATAGTAGAATGGGTTTCAGAAGTAAGGATAGCAGACAGGGAATTTTGCTGAAGAGTTTGTTTACATAAAGACAGGCTGAATAACAGGTCTCTCAATTTAAGACATGAAATAACCTTTATCTGAACTCAGCCTCAGGAATTCCCTTGTCTATCCTTAAGTGTTGAGTAACTGCTAACCTGCTTGGTGATACCCTGTTGTACAAAACTCAATTGCTGAATTGGCTCCCAGACAAAAAAACGAAACTCTGTAAAAAGTACATCTGTGACCTAGTTCAGTGATGCTTTTACTCAGTTCAAACTAAGTAATGCTTTAAGATGCCCCCTAGAGCTAGCTCCCTTCATAGGGGTATTGTGGGTGTTTTCTCTGTCTGTTGGAAATATAAGCTCCCCATTCACTTACTTTTTCTCTTGCTTTAATACAATTTTTTTTTTTGCTATGTTGTGATGTTTTTGCCATGATGTTCCCCAGTGTCCCCAAACTCAGACTCTTTAGAATCAAAATGAAGTTTTCAAATCACCTTCTCCAGGATTTTTGAAAAACAGGATTCATTCTCATCTGTCAAGGATGGTGAAGTATGGTCTTACCTTAGAGGAAAAAAGACTGAAGACAATGTGGTATACTGGAAACTGAATTTGTTGGAATCAGGAGGGATGGATTCTAGTTCTAGTATTTCACTAATTTTTACCTTTGGACAAGGGCTTTTCCCTCTTGGGGATCTCAGTTTTCTAATCTGTAAAATAATTTGGCTTGACTAAATCATTACTAAAATCCCTTCTAATTCTAAACTTCTATGATTCTTCCAATTCCACGAACTTTTCATCTTTTTTATTCAGCTCTGGTATTTTTTCATCCAAGTAACAGTTAAGAATGCTGAAGATGGTTTTCAAAGATGTGTCAAACCCACAGTCTCTTTTGGTCTTCACAACAATTCTAGGATATAGGTGCTATTATTAACCTTATTTTTTACAGTTGAAGAAACTGAAGCAAACATTTAAATGACATGACCAAGGTCACGCAGCTAGTAAATGTCTGAGGTGAAATTTGAACTCAGGTCTTCCTGACTCTCAGTCCAACACTGTTCACTACACCACCTAGCACAGAATCTGATTTTCTGTATATTTTTCTGCTTGATTATATTTAGGCAATGGCAGTCTGGGTCTGTGGTCTGTTTGTTTTATTTTTGTTTTTTTTCCCCTCAAATTCCAGTGGCTTCAGTGGAATCAAGTTCAGAAAGTTGCTATGTAATAACTAAATAGGCAGACGTTACATTGCCATTTTTTTTTAAGTTGAAGTAAAGTGAGCCAAGTGCTTACAGTGGAATATTCTAACCATTTTCCCCCCAAAGTCCTGCACTCATGTTTCCCCAAAATGTAGGGAAGACTCTAGGATCTGGAAAGTGACTCCAAGCAAAGTGCATGATTTGGACAGGTCTTACCAAGCTAGAACTCTGAGGGAGGGTTTGGGTTGTCTGAGGTCCACACTGGTTAAGTTCAGGAAGGTTCATCATCAGAGTGATCATATATTTCACAGGTAACACACAGGAGGCACTGGAGGTTTCGGACAACAGCTTCTACAGATTTACTCTTGATCTTGTCAGACTAGCAGACAGCTTCGGAGGGGTTAATAATCAGCTTCATTCTAGGCTAGTCGTTAAGAACCAGCTCCTACAGCATTCCCTAATCACTGTTCTTGAAGGGGTTGGTGAGAAGAGGGGGCAACTACGCCTACATCGCTATTGGGCCAATCGAGACAGGCACAGCTTGGGCACTCCCCTAAACCCCTTAAGACTCAATGGAGGCTGGTTGAGGCTCACCCAGATTCCCCTATGAGTTCCCTGTGGTTTCCCCCCATGAGTTCCCCATGGATTTCCCCCATATGAGTTTTTCCCCCCTTCAGGGACTGGTGCCCACTTGCTTTTATAGGACAACAGATAAAGAAGGCATCTTGCCAACATTAAGCTCACAGGTTAACTTTAGCAACAATGTCATTCTGTGCAAATATAGTAAATAACACATTATGCCACTCCCATATCTCACTGCAGCCTCAGTAAGACTGTCTGTCACTATGATTCTAAGAACTACTATCTAGGATCCTTGAGACTATTCTGGGAGTTATTATCTAGTACCTGGAAACTAGACATTTCCATGGCCATGGATCCTGAGAAACTAACCTAAAAAAAATAACAAGGTTCTCCTTACATACATCATAGCATGGTCCTTTTACAACCATAGTAACTCTCAAATTCTACCTACTAAAATATAGAGTGTTTTTTTACTGCAGAGAGTACTCAAACTCATGAAATTACATATCTGTGAAAAATGTTAAATTATTTTCAACATAAAAATTAAAAATATTTTTATTTTATATTTTGTTTTAAAAATTTCCCTCTATATTTCTTAAAAGTTAGCTATAACTGGTACCACAATGGAAATATTTCAATTGACTCATCTAAAGATAGTTAATAGCTAACATTTCTATAGTACTTTAAGGTTTGCAAAATGCTTACTAACATCTCACAACAAATCCTGGAGGTATTTTTACAGATGTAAAAAAGGGAAACTGAGGCTCAAAGAAGAAAACATTATTTGCCCAGGGTCACACAGCAGCTAACAATCTGAGGCAGAAGTGGGGAATCTGCAGCCTCCAGGCCACATGTGGCCCTGTAGTCCTCAAGGTCAGTCCTCCGACTGAACCCAAACTTCACAGAGCAAACCCCTTAGTAACAGGATTTGTTGTGTAAAACTTCGACTCAGTCAAAAGGCCTCTCACCCGAGAATCTGGAAGGCCCCCTGTGGCCTCGAGGTGGCAGGTTCCCCAACCTGCAAGGATGATCTGAAAGTAGGTCTTCCTGAATGCCAGTTCAGCACTGTATCCACTGCACCATACTTCCTCAGATTCGGAATACCAAGAACTTCATTTTTTGTACATTGCAACTGACTTCACTTGACATATGGGAAATCAAAGTCAAAGTCAGCTCAAAATGCCACTTTCTTTTATGAAACCTTTCTTAGTTATACCAAAATTCAAAAAGCTTTCCCTTCTGTGACTTCATACAGTACTTTGCTTGTGCCATGCTTATGACATTTATGACACCTTGATTTATAATACATTCAGGTACATAGTTCCCATACTGGACTGAAAGTTATATGGTAAGCAGGGACAGTTTTATATATCTTTGTATAATCCACACACACACTTCCTTGTTTGCAGTAGAATTACAGGATAGTAGAACTGGGAGAAACTTGAGAAGTCATCCAGTCAAACCACCACTTTTTAATATAAGTAAACTAAGGTCTAAAGAGGTGCAATTCAAATAGTAGCAAGGCAGGAAGCAGAACCCAGGTTTGTGACCTCCAGACGGATGCTAATTCTGGCACATTACATTCTTTTGCAAATGGAATCTCAATATATATTTCTTGAATGACTATCAACAATACGATACAGAAATGTTGAGTTAAAACAGAACAAATTTAGCCATCCTTTCAGACAAGATAAAGGGATGTGGGCTAGCAACAAATTCCATCACTGGGTACTTTCTAAACTGATTTAAGAATCACACTCAAAGAACAATGATTAATTAAGGGACTGATTTCAAATGGAGGCAAGTCTAGAGTGGAATGTCCTGAGACCACTTTTTGGCCCCCTGCTGTTCAACGTTTTTAGCAAAGTCTTCCATGAAGGCAAAGATAGGATGCTCTTTTAAGTTCCTTGACGGTGGTTATACTATGGAAGGCAGTCAGTATCCAGTCTATAATATATAATATGCGTAATATATAGTATTTCATATCATATAACACCTACACCGATTTATATAGAATCTATCAATAGATGTTTCTATATCTATAGAGATTTCCCAACCAGTTAGAATGTTGGGCTGAATCTACTAAGATGACATTTAATTCCAACAGACATAAATTTACAGCTGGTTTCATGGCTGAGTTCCAAACATCAATTTCACAAATAAAAGATAGGGAGTTATGGTTAAACACTTCCTTTGTTTTCAAAAATGATTAATTTTCAGACTGTAAAGGATCCTAACCAAGCTCACGGTGAGGGACCCGGGTGATCCTGGGTTTGGGACCGAGACAGTCCTACTGCACCTCGCATGGGTCGGGCCATGCCTAGAGTGTTCATTTACAAATGGTGCCAACCTACACATTGTAGGGTTCGGGCAAACTACCCTCGGCACTTCGCGCCCGGCACACAGTGGGCATTTTGTTTCATCTTTGAGGAAACTGAGGCCCAGGGAGGGAGTTAAAGACCGCTTACCAGCTCTTACACAACTAGGGTCTAGAACCGGAGCTGGAAGCCTGAGAACACAGACTGCTTAGCGGCGCCCCGGCAATGGTCGCCAAGGCCCACTTGCCTGTATTTGAAGCACTCAAGCAGCCGGTCAGGCGGGCGCAAAGCGGACGCAGCCCGCCGCAGACGCTGCCCCTTCACACACCTGAGGGGCGGGGTTTATGGGCGGGGGAGGGCGTGGGGGGGGTGGGGAAGAGAAGGCGCCCAGCCTCGCTCTCGCCTCGGCCCCGCCCAGGGCCAGCTCTCTCCCCACAGCCTCCCCGCCCCGCCTCCTCCAGCCTCGCTCTCGCCTCTGCCCCACACTCTCCCCCGCCTCCCCGCCCCGCCTCCTCCAGCCTCGCTCTCGCCTCGGCCCCACCCTCTCCCCCGCCTCCCCGCCCCGCCTCCTCCAGCCTCGCTCTCGCCTCGGCCCCACCCTCTCCCCCGCCTCCCCGCCACGCCTCCTCCAGCCTCGCTCTCCAGATTCAACCCAGTCCCCTCCTCCTGGACTGTTAGCCTCGTTCTCGCTCTCTCCCCGCTTCCGTTTTGGTTGCAGCCTCGCTCTCGCGTCGGCTGCGCCAGGGCCAGACCTTCTCCAGATTCACTCTCGACCTTCAATCCCTTCCCCCGGACCCTTAGCCTCGTTCTCGCTACCGCCTCTCCCCGTGGTTATCCCCTCCCGCTCTGGCCCCAGCCTCTCAGGTGAGTCCTACCTCCACAGCCCAGCTCCCTCAACCCCGACTAGTTCTCGAGATTTATTTTCCTGACCCATTCTCGGAGGCTGTAAGACAAGGCCAAGCCTGGGGCTGGGGTCTGTGAATGGGGGCGTGGGGGGAGGGGGTGGCGCATCCCGGGAGCTCGGATTCCCAAGCCGGAAGTGCTGCGGCATCTTTACCCGCACTGCGCAGTGCGGTCCGGTGCGCGTCCCCGGAGTCCAGCGGAGACGAGTGCGCATGCTCGTGGGGCCTCCCCGGAAGTCTGCCTCGGTTGATCTCTAGGGTGGAAGTGGGCCCGCCGCGGGTCCCTGGGCCGTAAGTACGGGCTGCCCGTGGGAGCCGCCGTGAGCCCCCGCTGCGTGTGGGTCAAGGACGGGGCACCCGCCGGGGGCATCGTTACCCGGTCACGGCTTCCTGGGATTGTTTAATTTTCAGGGCTCGGGAGCCAGCGCCACCCCCGCGGGGCAGGGCACGGGGGTGAAACTGGAGGAGCTTCAATGTTGTCAAGTCTGAGGACACCCACGAGGGCAGGAGCTTCGGTGCCGTGAGGCCGAGGGATGAGGTCAAGTTCTGGGGTGGGCCCTCTTAGGCCGGGCGAAGGATCGGGATCCCGAAGAGTGGCACCAGCGATTGTATATAATCAAATCGCATATCTGTAACATGATATTTTTACATTACCCGTTCTGTAATATCTGCACAGATTTACGTAGAACTGGAGGTGTGTACTCATGGATATGTACATATCTAGATCTTTATACGTACCTACATATAAATCTCCCCTCTCTGTACAGATGTATGAAATCCATTGAGATGTATATGTGTACATATTATATACACATATATACCCACATCCATGTATGTATTTTGAGGGGGATCCAAGATTAGGCTTACTTTAAGAACAATAAGAAGGAAACAGTTCATCCATGATTTCTTGATACAGTAGGAAAAAGGAAAACTACAGCAGAAGGCAGCCAGACTGCCTCTGAGGACGGGAGGACAAGTCACTGTGCCCTTCACTACTCTTCTTTCCCACCTGTCCTCCCATTTGTATTTAGGTAAATTCTGTTACAAATCAACAGCGAGGGCATCTTTAGATAAAGAATGGAAAGTATAAACATTAAGTACATTAGGAAATAAACAGTGCTGGGGAGTGAGAAGTGGGGTGGGATGTGAGAAGAAGGGCATGGCACAGGAGAGCCTAGATAAAGAATGGGGGCTGTGATTTGGTCCAGTCTGAGTCCTTCAAAAAGTGCCTTGTTGGTGGTTGAAGGAACAAGAGGTTACAGTAGCTGTACTGATTTAATCAAGATGTTTGTTTTAATACTTGTAGATATGCCATTCTATACACATAAAATAAGAAAGATTTCCCTATTAGCTGTTCTCCTTTTAAGGAAGGCCCTAGAAAGAGTTGAAAAGACCTGGGTTTAATTTCCAGAACTTCCACTTACTAACTGGATGATATTGAGCAAGTCAGTTCACCTCTTTGGGTCTCAGTTTTCTCATTTGTAATATAGAGATAATAACATACCTACCTCACAGGTTTTATATGAGGATCAAATGAGAGTAATGTATGTGAAGCACTTTGCAAAACTTGAATCTCTATGAGCTATTCTCATGATGAAGAATAATTTATAAACTAGTGATTTCATTGGACTGAAGTTTAATAAATATAAGGTATGGTGTAGCTAGGTGGTACAGGGATAGAGCGCTGGGCTTGGAATCAGAAAGACTCATTTTCCTGAGTTCAAATCCAGCCTCTGACACTTCTTAGCCTTGTGACATCTGGGCAAGTCACTTAATCCTACTTGCTTCAATTCCTCATTTGTTAAAAAAAAAAAAAAATGGTCTGGAGAAGAATATAGCAAACCATTCCAGTATATCTGCTAAGAAACCACCCCCTCCAAAAAAAGTAGTGGTCACAGAGTTGGATATAACTGAAATGTCTAAGCACAATAGCATGTAACTCTTGATTTACAAAAGACTTTCATTTATTGCATCTCATTTGATCTATACATGAACCCTCTGGGGTCCATGTTAGAAGTATTGTTACCTCACCTGCATGATACAGATAAGAAAACAGACTCAGTGAAGTTAAAATGGCTTGGCTAGTAAGTGACCAAGCTGAAATCTGGTCCAGGTGCTGACTATGATTCACATCAAGGAGTATGACATTATATGTCAGTCTTGTCAGTTTTAAAGATATTGTCAAAGCTTACTACTTATAAAAAAAAAATATCCTAGGACTCTTCCTTAGTTAATACTTAAAATTTTTATATGGAAAATAAGGGAGGTATTACTTCATTGGTCATATTATTTAATGAATTAGTTTTTTGATATCCAAATCTAATTTTTAAAATTAAATACTACATATTTTTTTTTGCTGTTAACTGTTGAATAATTTGTATATTGTGTTATATTTTTTCTTTATAGGTAGTTTATTAGGTACAGAATTCTTTTTGAGGAGCTTTATAACAGTTGTCAAGTATGACAGAAGCAGTATTGATCGATTTCTTTGGTTTGAAATTGAACTCACAGAGTAATTGTATGCTACTAAAAACACTGAATGCTGTCCAGTACCTGCATGCTGCAAAAGCTAAATTCCTTTGCATAATGCATTGTCCTAATCTCACATGTGAAAATGACAGTGAACTTGAAATGATCAATAGTTTACCAATTCTTCCAGTGGAATTTGAGGTTATAAGTAATTCCAGTATGGCTGCTACCTTGTATACAATTAAGCAAAAGCTTGATGAAAAAAATTTGAGTAATATTAAAATAATGACAACACTACAGAGGAAAGCAAAAATGAAAGTTTTTATTGATCAACTCTTCACTGATGTTTATCACTTTGAGTTTGAAGACTTACAACTAGATTTGGAAGAAAGTCATATAAAAGAATCCATTGAGCTAAATACTGTTACAAACCAAGAATTAGAAGAAATCCACAATGCTATCAAAACATATTTGAGAAGTCTACCAGGACTGAAGGGGGAACTCACCATTCTCACATCTTCCTTGATCCCAGGTATTTTAGGTTATATCCATTTATTTTTCATATATGTTTGTAGTCAGCTCTTTAGGCACTCACCTAACTTTTTCCATATCCTTCTCCTCTACTTGGTTTGATCTCTTTCATGGCTTATTAGTGTGTCTGTACACACACCCTTACACATACAGACACACACAGATAATCTTCATTTGATATTCATTCACTCAGTAATTATTTATTGAGCATCACAAAAAAATCATCCCTGTCTGGTTTCATTGGTAGAGGGAGTACCCAGGTCAGTTAAATTATGGTTGTATCAAAAAAGTGATCAAAGATACTGTAGAAAAATGCAGAATTTTCTGAACATATCACAGCCACCACTCTAGTTCAGCCCCTCATCATTTATTGCCTTGGTTATTGCAGGAACCTCCCAGTTGGTTTCCCAGCTTCAGATTTTTCCCCTTTCCAATCCGTTTTTCACACACTGTCAGAATGATTTTCTGTCTCTAAAAAGCATTTATTTTCTCTCTTTCCTATTCCTCCAGTTGAGACAGGGGGAAAAAATATGATCTTGAATCTTAGGATCTTTCTGTCAGAAAGTAAGTAGTCGTCTTAATTGGTCATCTGGAATTATGCTTGGTCATTGCATTGATGAGCAGTTTTCCTGAAGTATTAGTCTGACCATGTCACTTCTCTGCTCAGTATACCCCACTGTTTTTCTATTGCCTGTGTAGTACAAAGAAATGTAAAATTGCTTGGCATTTTAAAGTACTACACAGCCTGATCTCAACCTACCTTTCTAGCTTTGTTATGTTTTATTCCTTTTTCCTGCTTGAGCCACAACCTGTCTCTCTGCTTTTGTGCTGGTTGTCCTCATTCCTGGAATTCACCTTTTCTCATCTCCACTTGTTAGAGTCCCTTGTTTCCTTTAAGTCTCTGAAATTAAGCAACACTTGAAGCTTTTCCTGATCTACTCAGCTCTTGTATTCTCCCTCCCCTTGTAGAGCTTTTGTATGTATTCGCTATATGGTTAAAAGAATAACAAGGTCATGGTTTTCATATTGGAAGGGAGTTTATAGGCCATATAGTACAAACTCCTCATTTTACTGATAAGGAAGCTGGGGCTCAAAGGATGAATAGATGGTATAGCTCAAGTCATGGATGGAAAGTGGCACAGGTAGGAGTTTAGTCTTGTGACTCCAGATCCAGCTCATTTTTCACTGTCTCATTACTTATTTTTGTCTCCAAGGCATGGCATGTGTTTGGTATGTAAATTTTTATTGAGTACTGATAACATGTACAATTTTATCACAGCCCTCTTTTTAGGAAACAAAGTAGCATGAGCCATATTGCCATTTTACAAATGGGAAATTAATGTCATTGGCAAGCCTAGAAATAATCTCTGGATAATTTTTCTAGTGTCAGCAGGATATGATTAACATATTTCAAAAGAAATGTAGTTCACTTGTTAGATTTTATATCTCTTTGATACTGGAACATATTTCTGGGTATATTCACTTTTATATATTCTTTCCTAGACTTTAAATAATTTATTTAATAACGATGACACCCCATTAGAGGATGAATAATAGTTAACATTCACATTTTTTAAAGCAGTATTCTTCAGTGTGGAGTCCATAACAACCAATAAGGTAGTGGGAAGATGGATCCTATTCTATGTTACTCACAATAGCCAATTTTGGGCTTTTCTCCGACTTACCTATACCATTGCCTTCATCCATGTAATCAGTATTTTCCTTTTGATTATTTCCTGTTTCCTTGCCAACTTGCTGAAAACAGTGTGTCACCTATAAGAATGTAGTGAGCACTGTCAGCAATGTACTTGCATCTGTGTGACTTTGTGGGATATCTTTTTCAGTTATGGCAGTCATTAAAAACAAGTTTCTAAATAAACTGACATTAAAACTAGATCTGTGAAGTGCTTTGTACAAAGTGTTAAACAAAAATTTTCAAGACCAATGAAACATTAATTTTGCTCTCATTAAATTGGTAATTTTAAGTGAAATCAAAAGGGGTTTTGTACTTTAAAATATTTTCAATTTCTGTTTGTGTTTATTTTATAATGTATGTAATAGCACCTGTATGTAATTTATGAACAAGTAAATATACATATATTGGGGATACATACAGTTTTTTTTTTTTTTTACTGATTGTAGTATCAAAAAAACTTTGAGACTACTAGTTTAAAGCATTATGTGACAATTGTTTGCTTCTATAGAACATAGTATAAAATAACCTTATCTCTGTTACTTACGTAAAAGGTATAATCACATTTATCTGCATCAAAATACCATATCTAGTTTGGGTAAAATCAATATACCACTCTTGATTTGGCAAGATTGGTCACTGAGAGCATAAACCTGCCTCAAAGGAAAGGGGACGAAGGATTTTATTATATTTGAGAGAAGACACTGCTCCCTCTCTGGTTTGAAGGAGAGAATAAGGATTTCTAACTATGAGACTCTTAGATATCAAGAAAAAAAGCAAAACCTATTAGTATTAACTGAGTAACTTGCATTCCCTTCTTAGTGAGGTGCTGTCTCATTAACTCATCTATGAAGAACATACTGTTGATGAAGTCACTTTAGAATCTAGATTTTGAGCTGGAAGTATCCTACTTATCTAACTTTATCGTTTTATAGATGGAATTGAGGTCTGGAGAGAATTGTAAATTGACTTTTCCATAGTTACTGATAAGTAACCCCTACTAGGGTGTATGATTATAAGTTCATGAGTCTTTGTACTGCCCCTTCTGCCTATGTCAGAGTTCAAAAGATCATTTTGTTCTATCATTCCAGATAGTATGTTATCCACTATTATTTATTTAATATTACCCTATCTTTCATGCCTTACTCCAAAAAAATGACTGTGCTATGCTCTGATTGTGGTGAGGCATGTTTGGCTCTCCTGGCACTGGCTTTGCTTATGCTGTTTCTTATTCCTTAAATTTCCTTCTTTTCTGTAACTTGTGAATTCTTGTCCATCCTTTAAAATCCAGCTTGACTGCCACCTCTTTTAAGAAGCCTCTTCTATTATAATTGGTGACAGTCTTTCCTCTTGGACCTCACATTACTCTTAGTTTTGCAGTTCTCTAATAATATAAATTGTAATAATATTACATAGCATTGTTTATCTTAACCCCTTGATAGACTGTTCACTTCCTGAGGGGAGAAATTGAAGGATATGGATCAGTGGAACTAGAACTGAAGAATTAGATAAATTTGGGAAAATAGATCAGAACCTGGCAAGGAAAAATAAGACATACATTATCTATCTGGGGCTTGGGGCTTGGGCAAACTTTGCAAACCCTATTGTGTATATATGAGCTGGCTTCTTTGTTAGAAGTATCTGGGCCCTCAGCACCAGAATTTGTATGGCACTTGCATCTACCTGTTCTGCTAACAATATTCTCTACTACTTGTTGGTGTAGGGTAAAGGTTCTGAATTTCCATTGTTTTAGCCTCCATCCTACACAATTGGCTTGGAATAAACTATTATGACTGGGCCAGTTAGCCAGTTACCACATGATGAATAAGCTATTTACAAAGCTTGCCAGTATAGATCATGATATAGCAAAATTGGGAAGGTTGGATCAGTTACTGTAAAGTATGTTATCAGGGCAAAGATTCTGATGTCTAAGTACTTATGCTCTGGGTCCGGTTAAATAAACAATTTATAGGATGGTGGGAGAGGTTGTCTAATGATTAAGAAGCATAACTTGCCAGAGTCTGTAGTTTTGGCAGCCATGAGAAGACCCATAGTAATGGCTTATTGATGTATCAGTAGTTACTTTGATGAGTTTCAGAAGGCTTCCATTGCCTTTTAAACTAGATCAACTCAGGTCCATTTGTTTAGCCCAATCCTTCCTAGCTATAGGAAGTCTACAGTTAAAAAAGTCTTTATATATATATATATATATATATATATATATATATATAGCTATATATATATAGCTATATATAGTCTTATATATGTGTCTGTAGACTTAAAAAAAATCCTTGGTTGTATCTGATCAGTGCCCCTTATCAATATCATCTAATAGGAACATTGTAAAGTATTAGTCTTTGTGCATGGAATTTATTTTGAATTTTTTACTTAATATTTTCAACAGATACTTTCATACATGGCTTCACTACCAGAACAGGTGGGATATCTTACCTACCCACGCTCAGTTCTTTCAATCTCTTCAGTAGTACTAAGCGTAGAGATCCCAAAGCTGTCGTTCAAGAAAATCTGCGCAGATTGGCTCAAGCGGCAGGATTTGATCCTGAAAAATTTCACCGCATAAAGGTATTTTGTTGCTTCATGGATGCAAAAATTAAATTTGACCATGTGATTTTTGATCAGGCTACTTTTGCTTTAGCTTTTCTACTTACAGTCTAAGGACCTTTACTCTTGATTTTCTTCAGTAAGACACCTCAGACCCTATAGATAAATTACATAATTTTTGTGTGCCCCTTGGAATGCTTTCTAAAAGTACTATAGTACCTGGTTACTGTAGGACCTGATTCTACTGGTACATAGCTTCACTGGCTAATCTTTGATTTATAAGAGTGTTGAGTAGAGTTAAAAACAAAGGGAGTCTATTCCAGTAGTCGCAGAAGCAAACAGAGCCATCACTGAAAAGATAGATTATGCCTTTTCCCAACAAAGCCTGTGTCCCTAGAAGGAAGGAAACAAGCATGTATGAAGCACCTACTGTGTGCCAAGCTTTATAAATATCTCATTTGATCCTCATAACAACCGTGAATGTAGCTGCTATTATTATCTTTATTTTACTGTTGAAGAAACTTGGTCAGATGGAAGCTCAGTGACTTAGGCAGTATCACATAGCTAAATGATTGAAGGGTGGATTTGAACTTAGGTCTTCCTGACTCCAAGCACTACACTCTATCCACTGTGCCACTTAGTTTCCTCTGTTTGAATTTTTTACTTTGGGACCCAGTGGTTTTCTAATTTTCCTTTAAGATTTAGGGAAATTTCTGTTTTAAAAGTTTTAAAAATTTTATTGCTTTTATATTTTTGTATCAAGATATGATTTGTTGGTCCAGGGGCATCTAGTAGTTGGATCGGAGAGTCTCAGATATCTCGTGGACTTAATAGTTTAAAAGTAATCTTAAGATGGTAATGTAGTTGTATGTTATAATCATTTCATTCCAAGTTATTAATGAATTTCTCTTTTAAAACTTCTTTTTTCTTTATTTGTCTTAAATCTTCCCTGTCATTAGACTGATCATGCCAGTGGTGTCTGGATAATGGGCAAGAAGGAGCCTGATTCTTATGATGGAATAACAACCAACCAAAGAGGTGTCACCATAGCAGCTCTTGGAGCAGACTGTATACCTTTAGTTTTTGCAGATCCTGTTAAAAAAGCATGTGGTGTTGCTCATTCTGGTAAGTATATTTCATTATTTATTGCATTGTCAGCTCCTGTTATCATAAAGTATTTAAGGTTTTGTGGATATTGGACAGTGCTTTTTATATTGGGATAGGAGAAGGAGCTTAAAGAATTGAAAATAATCATTAAAAAAACTTCTTAACAGTAAGGATCACTTGTCACTTATGAATTGGGGAAGAGAATAATTTTCCTGTAGGTTTTTTAGAACAGTATGTAGATTCGAATTTGAGTATGATCTTCAGTCAATCAGTAACCATGTCTTAAGCACTGAGCTCAAAACTAGAGTTACAAATAAGCTGAATCCAACAATCCCTACTCACAAGGAGCCTACGTTGTAATATATGAGATAGCAGGGCATAGGGAAGTATATACAAAATAAATATGAAGAGAATAAATGGAGTAGTTAATTAAAAGGTGGTTGGAGTGGAAGGGAGCCAGCACTTGAAGGCTTCAGGAAAGGTTTCAGATAGAAAGTTGTAATAGAAGAGCTTCTTGAAGGAACAGAGAAATTCTTGGAAGTGGAAGGGAGAAGGACAAGCATTCCAGGCATAGAGGACAGCAGGTACAAAGGCACAGAAGAGGGAGGTGAAGTGTTGTGTGTGAGGAACAAAGAGAAAGCCTGTGTGGCTAAATCCCAGTGTGAGAGGACAGGTAATGTCCATTGTGGCAGGAAAGGTATGTTGGAGCAAGGTTATGAAGAACTTTAAAATTAGAGAAGTTTATAGACTGTTGGGCATCATTGGAATTTATTGAGTAGGTAATGACATAGATATATGCTTAAAGAAATCATTTTGGCAGCATTGTGTAGGATAGACTGTAGGAGAGGGTTGAAGCAAGGGAAAATTTTGGTTTTTGCAGTAATCTAGGCAAGAAGCTTTTAGGACTTGTACTAGGGTAGTAGCTATGTTCCTTGAAAGAGGAGGTTACATGCAAGAGATGTGGTGGAGGTAGAAACAGCAAGATTTTGCTGTTGTGTAAATGGAGTAAGAGATGAGTCAAGGAGAAAGTCAAAGTTATGAACCTGAGAGGCTGGTAAAGTGGTGTTTTTGACAAAAAGAGAGAAGTTTTGAAAGCTGGGTGTGGGGTGAAAGATGATGAGTTATGTTAATTTTAAGATGCTAATTTTCATTGTAAAATAAAAGGTGAGATTCTTTGATAAGAGAGTGGAAAGGGGGAGGTGTGAGAAAGGTCTCAGGACAGTAGAGAAGGATTGAGAAACTTTGTTGGGGACATAGGCAATCAATTAAGGACGAATGAAAGGATTTTAAGACAGGAAACAGGCCAGAATTACCAGGTCTCTTTTCACCTTTATGAGTCAGCCTGCTACTTTGGGCTTCAGACCATACAGCACTGAGAAAAGGAATGTACCTTGTGATGCTTCTGAGTTGGTTACAGCAGTGACATTTGATGGTTTGTAGCCAGATTTGCTAAACAGAGAACATTGCTGGGGAGCACAGGTTTACTGTATCCCAGTTTCCTGATAAAATATTTAGATCTTATTGCTTCAGAAGTCTAAATTCAGTTCAATTCAACAAGCATTTATTGTTACCTTAATTATTACTTGCTACCAAGGCACTTTTCTTAACGTTAAGAATACAAAGACAAAAACAATTACTTTCTACTGGAAATTCTTGAGGTTTTAAAATATTTAAGATTAGACCACATAGAGAGAAATAGTACATAACCAATTACAAGGGGGTCCTTGAGAGTAAAGTCCTTTACATAGATATATAACCAATCAGGTTCTTAAAAAGGAAATAAAGCAATTTAGCCATGAAATATAAGGCGGTCAGTGAATTCATCTTTAGCATTTTAGAAGTTGGGTTATAATTTGGATGTAGATTTAATGTCTAGGAAATTCACATTCTGTTTTTTTGTTTTATTTTTATTGCTTTTAAAAGGCTGTAATCTAGTACTGCAACTCTCCTCAAGAGTAGACCAAAGCACATTATCTATAGCCCTCTGTTCAATTAATTTTTCTTTTTGAAAAGTAAGTGTAGTAAAGTCTGAGAGAATAGCTAAAGGGCTTATGGAAAATCCCCTGCATTTTCCAGAACATCCCAAATGGCATCATGAAGAGTTGGACACAGCTGAACAACAGCACCAATATTAACTGACAAGCAAAAGCAATTAGTGGATATAATAGTCTTCAGAACTGAACCTTCATCTTAGTATATTTTTAGAGGCAGCATCCATCTAAGAGTATGATAAATTAGAATAAAAAGCAGAAATAAATGTAAATAGCATGGGAAATTATACATACATATAATTTTTCTTACATTTTTTTCCCCTCTTCCTGGGTCCTGTAATGGTGATCATCTGTTTTCAGTGCACTGTAGTAAATAGATTATAATTAGAGTATATATATTACCACACTAATTCTGTCAAATCAACATGCTCAGTGAATCTGTGAAAGGTGTAGCTTCTTGAAGCTGAGTCTTCACACTTGTACATGCAGCATACTTATCTATAAAGTTCAATTAACTGTTCATTATTTCTTTTATATAGCATAAAAAAGGCAGTGTGGGGGTAGCGGGTAGACAACTGACTTAGAAGCCCAGAAGACCTGGTCTTATTTCCAGCCTCTGGCTGTATGATCATGGACAAATCAGTTACTTAACCTCTCCTCTCAATACTTTAGACCAAAGGTTGGCCTGTTTTTGTAAGACCAGTGATCTAAGAATGGTTTTTATATTTTTAAATACAAGGGAACTCTATTTAAGCAGAGAAGGTATGAATCTGCTCTTTCATTGACTGAGGGAGTTTTCTCATTTATGATTTCCCTGTAAAGAATCCCAGGTCAATTCCTAACCTATTCTCTGTTGTATAAAATCCTGCCTTCTACTGTCTTAGACTCTTTGGACCGAGTCATCTAGTTAATTCTCTTCCCTTTAGGTAGAACTCCAACTGTAATTCCTGATATATTGCTGTGCACATATTTGGCATTTATTAAATATCAACTGATGGTCCTGGCCACTCAGATCATAGTCTCCTGTCAAAAATTATTTCAACATTAACCAGTGTATATGGTTAACCTATTTTTAATATTCTAATATTCTTCTTTCTTTGTTTAGTTCTTCCTGCTCTATTCTATATAGAAAATAATTACCTTGTATTTTTAAAGAACCGTCAAATCACCCATTCTTATTGATAACATATGTGTGTTTATTTAATGTTCTCTTTCTCTTAAGTCCTATTCTGATGACGTTGTGTTGTACTCTCCTGCTGGGTAGAGTTTGAGTTCTGGTAGGTTTTACCAATTTGGAAAGACATTGGCTGTGAGTCTTGACTATGTAGGGACTGTGTGGCTGTCAATCAGTAATGAGCCTAGGTAAATTTGGAGAGGCCAGTTACCCACAAAGCTGGCCATAGCTTTCTACAAAGATCTTATGATGTGTAGAAGGTTTGCTACCTGCTTTGGAGGAAATCAGTGATTCTCAGGTAATTAAGTATTTTCTCTCCTTTCAGTCTTGTCACATTTCTATCCGTAACCTTGTGACCCGGTAGTCCTGAGCAGAGTTTAGAGGATTGCTTTCATTGTTCCCATACGTTCTGGTCTTGGTGTTGTATTGGAATATGATAGCTGTTCCATGAACTAGTACTGTGAGGTGGATTGGATATTACAGTAATGTGAGAAATACTGCTCAAACATAATTGTCCAGCATTTCCGGATTTTGACCATGTTCCCATTGCTCTTGTCTAGGATGGAAGGGTACGTTGTTAGGAGTTGCCATGGCTACTGTCAGTGCTCTGGTAGCAGAATATGGCTGTCGCCTGGAAGATATTCTTGTGGTAATGGGCCCTTCTGTGGGACCTTGTTGTTTCACTCTCCCGAGAGATTCAGCAAAAGACTTTTATAATATTGACCCTCACTGTGTAAGACTAGTTGATTCACCAAATCCCTATGTTGACATACGTAGAGCCACTCGGTAAGTTTGATTTCTTTCTGTAGAACACACAATGCCAGCCTTTTCATTGTAAGACCCAAATGGTATCCCGGAGACATTCACAATGCTGACGTCAACTAGCTGAGAACTCAGTTACATCAAAAATTTAGATAGAACATGAAACCTGTTCTAACCAAACATAATGAAATTTTTTCCTAGACTTTTTGCAAACCTTTTTTGATTTGAAAGGAAAAAGAGAAATATTTGGTATATGATTTAATCATTTTTTTAAAAGGTTCTAGGTAGACAAATCAAAGTTTGCTTTTAATCATGGGTAATACATAGATTAAAGTTTCCCAGGGATAGTGGAACATTAAGCTGATCTGTTTAAGCTCATAACCAGAGAACATTTCTATTATCAGCTGGGTAGAGGAATGTGATTCTTTAGTTTAATATAACTAGAATGATATAAAATCTGTTACTTTTAAAGATAATTTTTCTGGAGCCTTGCTATTTGAATTTTTTGAGTTTTATGATTACTGCCTTTAGAAAACTGGTTGCAGTTGCACATAGTGGCATTAATCTGTCTGTTTGATTCTGTCCTTTTGCCTCCAGAAGGAAAGTTAGCTACAAAGATTTTTTTGGACAAATACAAAAGAATGCAGCTTATTTGTACATATGGCTTTAAGAACCAACCTTATTGCTTTATGGCCTTGTATATAATATTACTTCTTTGTTAACTATTTTTCTTATTAAAAAGTCAAGTCAGAGAAAGTGAGGAGAGAAGAGGGCCAGTTGATTTTTAAAAACAATTCTAAAATGTTTGAATCTAGCTAGTGAGTGAGCCTTGCATAAAAATATCTTTAAGTTTGCTTTAGAACTATCTCTTCAAATACTTTCTGTTGTTCGCGAAGCTTTCTACTTAAAACAAGTCTATAGAGTTACAGTATGGAAGGTTGCACTGTTATCTCATTAATTAAGGATATAGAATCCATTTGCAGAATGGGCCAAGTATCACAATTAAAACGTAATTAATTTCCTTTGTCTTTTGTAGAGCTTTACTAAAACGATATATACCAGCTACCTTATACACACACTTATTCTGGTTACTTGACATAAAAATTGTTGATGCCCATCTTTGTTTTTTATTTTAAGTATTCTTTTAGAACGAGGAGGAATTCTTCCTCAGAATATTCAAGGTGATTCTAAGTCTGACCAGAAACAACATCTTGACCTTTGTACATCCTGTCATCCTGATATGTTCTTCTCTTGTGTCCGGGACGGCATTAATTTTGGGTCACAAATAGGCTTCATATTAATTAGAGAGTGAATATGGTAAGTTCTTTTTGTTTTTTCCAAACCCAGTTAGAAAACATTAAGGGATTTTGTGAATTAAGGTTTTTTGTGGTAAGTCCTTAATAATTACGTAACAAATTTCCTTTTATACCTGTGGAATATTTAGAAGTTTATTTTGAGTCTGCTTCAATATACAAAGATCATAGTGACAGGCTTATTCTTGAATGACCACTGCCTCTTTTCTAGGTTAATAGATTATATAACTCCCATTTCTGTAGTGCTTTTAGGTTTCTAAATCACTTCCCTCATTACTGAGCTTAGTATTGCAAGTATTGTTATGCATAGATATTAAGTGATTTATTTATGCTCACACAATTCATATTCATGAAGAGACACAATTCAGATTCAGGTCTTTCCTCTGGAGTCCTCCCTTTGTGGAACAGGTGTTGAATTTGTAGTCGAAGGCCCTGGCTCTCTTCCTCCCTTTGTGGAACAGGTGTTGAATTTGTAGTTGAAGTCCCCTGGCTCTCTTCCTGCCTGTGGGACTTTGGGACAATCACTTATCCTCTGTAGATCTAGGTTTCTCCCTCTGTACACTGAAATATCATATATTACGTCTCTCAAGATTAATATAGAGTCTGTGATTTTTAAAATCCTGTGTGAGTGCTGAAGGATTGTTTGTAAAACTTAGCTTGTATTTTCTGTATGTCAGCCTCTTACTCTTGTTTCTTTAAATGTATTGTATTTCTTTTTAAAGCATTTTGAAGACTTTTTTTAAATACATGTGAAGATAGAGGATGTTAGAAACTTGACAGAAAGGAAGCAGCAGCTGATAAAGTGGGAAAAGCACTGGCCCAAGAGTCTGAAAGCCTGGGTTTTAGGCTCTATTCTGCGAATGTGTTCACTATTCTTTAGCACAAGTCCCTGAATAACTCGGAAGCTTTGATTTCCTCTTCTGTAAATAAAATGTGGGGGCTATATTGGGTGATACCTAAGGTCCTCTCTGGTTCCAACATCTTTGATCCTTGAGCTATAAATATGTCAGTCGTTATTAGGGAGAAACTGAAGAATATTGAATTCTCCTCGTACAGTTTTTATCATTCTTAAAATCATGCTTATCCTTGGGGTTAAATAGTATTCTGCTGAGTATATTAGACTACTCAGATGCTGTTGTGACACTTGCGGGGGGGGGATCTAGTCATCCAGCATAAATGAAAAATAATAGTATTACAGCCTTAAGTGAATTTAGACTGGCAATCATCACTGAGATTTTGAAGAACAACACTGAAAACATGAAGAAAGTTGCTCCACTAATAGGATATAACAGAGTCCCAAATTCATTTTCTTCTGTAGTCTGACAGTTAAGATTTCTCATATTTTTAACATTAGTTACAAAAAAAATTACGTTTACATAATAATATTGGTTCACATAATTTACTTGGACATGTAGTAATGAGTGTATTATACCTTTACATTAAACGTGGACATCAGGAAGTATAATTTGTTGAGACTATAAAGTTCTCATTTTTTGAGTTCATTTATCTTTCTGTGTATATTAGTTGAAGGAATAATCTTTGAACAGTTATTTATTAAAATAAAAGACTGGTGTGCAAAATAATTTGGCATTTAGCCAGATTAACATGAACTATTTGCAGACAATACAAGGAAATGAATTTGATTTTTAAAGTTAGTATCTATTGGAGAATCATGTTCAAACTCGCAAAAATGTAGCAACATTGTGACTGCATTGATGTTTTTTCACATAACAAATAGCAAATTCCAGTAAATCGCATTCCATTCTTATTCCACCACGCCCATATTTTTCAGTTATGTTATGAGGCCAAAATATAGTCACCATTGTGAATTTGCATCAGTATTTTTCTCCATAGTAACTTTTAAGAATGTAGTTAACTATTTAACAAAGAAAAAAATTTTGATTTCTACTTGTTTTTCCTCTTTTTAATGGAATTTATAAATATTTGATGCATGCTACCAGAAAGTATATTACTAGTATGCTTTTTCCTGATATTTTAAGCAATGCCTTTTTTAATATTTGATGACATTATATTTTACAGGTACAAGCTGGAGTGCTTCCCTGGGTTGTTTCCAGTATTCTGTGATTCTGGGATCTCATCAGTGTGAACATTCTTTCCAGCAATGCAGATTATAACCCCTCCCTGCCTGCCCTTCTTGTGGTTCTAATCCGACATTCCCATTAATTCACAATTAGGGGCCTGACAGATGTTCTTCTGGGTATTCTATGGATAACAGTGTAGTGTGTAGACTATCCATTGTTATCCCTCTTTTTGCAACATGACAGCCATTTTTTTCAGTTCAACACTTCTCTGAGAACCTCTTTTATGCCCTTCCTCTTGTGTAATTCCTTATTTGTGAAGTATCACATTGCTCTTGCACACCACGTGCACCACCTCTCCATTTCTATGTCATTGACTATACTAGAGCTCCTTCATGACAATTATGTACATCTTTGTCAAAAACAAGTCTTTCTCTATTTTATGACCCATCTGATATTTATAATCAGAGTTGACAACATTATCTCTTATACCTTAAATGCTTTTGCTGTACATATGGGAGACAACTTGTTGGAAGAGAGCCTTGCTTTATTGTATTAAATACTTGTTTATAGTCACACAGTTCAATGGAATCTTGCATTCTCTTTACCTTTTAGTCAGTTTTGATATTGTATATGTGTGCTATGAAATATCATTTGTAAAAGCCTTATTGTTCCTTTCTCAATGAATGCGTATATTATTATCATGAAATTTTCTTTAGATGGGGAAAGTAGGTATGTGGATCAATAGTTAATGATCATTATTTTGGGAGGGTAAGTAACAATAAGGTTCTGGTTTCATCCTTGAATGCCCTTGGGATGACTTTGTTTATTTGGGTCTTTTGCCTATAGGAAAAAGCTTAGCTTTTTGACTTACCTAATGTTAGTTAGTTCAAAAATAAGCTGATCTATCTTGAAGAAAATTTGTATTTTCATTATCATTTTGAACCAAGTAAATTTATTTTATTCTTTTTATAACTGATATGAAGACAGTATGATCTAGAAGAGAGAAAGAATATAAAGGTGGGGGGGGTCTTATTAAATGCTTTACTATGGACAAAGCATGTATTAAGTGCTGGGGATATAAATAGAAAAGTGAGATACCCCCTGCTTTCCAGGAACCCACCCTCTAATAGGAGAAGAGAGCACAGAGAGGAGATTTCAGCTGTGAGTGGAAAAGCCCCATGCTTTTAGTATTTAATGTTATTTAGCATTTTTAGTGTTATATTCCCATCAATAAAACTGTATCTGTTTTGATATTAAACTATTTCACAGTGATAAAGATTTTTATGGCAAGAACTTTCTTTTCTAATTGTGTTTACTATGCCAAGTAGCATACCCCTTCCCACGATAAAGCTTTGAGATTGCTTTTGTTATTATTGTGTACATTAAGCAGCATGGAATAGTGGAAAGAACTTGGGACTTCAGAGTCAGGAGAGCTGAGTTCAGGCTACTAGTTTAATTCTCTGCATAATCTTAGACAAAGCATGTAATCTCTTTAAACCTGATTCCCTATCTGTAAAATGGGGATAATATTTTTATTGCCTACCTCATAGGTTTTGAGGATCAAATGTAAATTGCTTTGTAACTGTGAAGTATTATGTTGATATTAACTATTGTCGCTAATTGTCATAGATTATATCAAATGAGTCTCTTCCTAGTCCTTTTGAAACCTTCTCAGATTCTCTTCTGTCCTATATTCCTCTTTAGCCATACCAAGCCAAATGTGATTTTTTTTCCTCTTTTGAAATTTCTTAGCACATTATATTTCTTGCATGTACTTATCACAGTCTACTTTATGTGTAATTATTTGTGTTCATGTTCTTTCTCTGTTAGATTATCAGCATCTTCCGATTTCCCACAGGACTTAACACAGCATGGTGTACATATTTAGAATGAGCTCTCAAAATTTATCTAATAATTAATAATTAATTTTAGGAAAGTATATTAGATATAACAAACAGATGTGTAATGTATTTTGTCACACATCTTGAAACTACTATTATGGGCTTCCATAATCCTTAGATTTGTTGTTCACCTCTTTGTATGCAGCATTTATAAAAGTAACTGAGTTACAAGATTTTGTAGGCAATCCGTTGTTACACGCTTACATTTTAAAATAATTAACCTGAAAAAATCTTGTGTTAATACAGTGATACCCTATTTTACCCTTTCTTTTCCTTCCAGTTCAGCAAGAAGTCATTTAATAAAAGTACTTAATATATTTGGCCCAATTCAGAGAAAATGTGACTCATATGCCATATTTTGCCAATACAGATAAGCACGAATTGACTCTGTTATAAAATCATGGGATCATAGAATGTATTTTTTCTTTAGCATTGAGGGGAAAGTAGTGTGTCAGCAGTGACTTCTAAAAAGACTTAGTTCATCTTTAGAAAGTCACACTTTAATGCAACTTGAAGAACAAAGTCTCTCGTTTTGTATACTCTTTCTGGAGGACATCATTGTTGCTTTCAGAAAGTTATTTCCTATATGTGACTGTTAATGTTGTTAATTGTAGATATTTTCCTGTCATCTTTCACCTAGTCTTTGCTTGCTGTCCTCTTTGACAATAATGTACTTTCTTCTCAACTCTGCTCCTTTGAATCCCTTGTTGAGTGATTCTTTCAGCTCCCATTAGAAACCTTTCCTTATTCCTAGTTGTTGGTGTTTGCTCCCTCTTCTCCAGCTTGTCGTGTCTGCCTGTCTGTTAGCATATTATATCTCTTCCCCAGGGGAGTGTAAGCTCTTTAAGAAGCAGGGACGGGTTTTCATTGCTTTCATGTTTCCAGAAACTAGCAGAATACATTGTACAGGTGCTTAATAAATGTCTATGGCATTGGAAACAGGAAACGTTCTGGCGGCAGATTTAGACTGAGGAGTGAGTAAAATGAGTGCCCATGACATGATTGAGTTTGGAGGGAGTGTAGCACTGTCTCTTATATAACTTAGATTTTATATTCTAAAATATGAGTAGCACTATCTCTTATATAACTTAGATTTTATATTCTAAAAATAGTGTAGTGGTAATTTTTCTGTACTTAATATTGTATTAACATGTAAAAGGAAAGGTGGCCTTACCACCAGGAGTCAGTATAAATGTAATGCTGCTATGATTTCTTTTTTGTAAGCTTGGAACAAATTGTGTCTCCTTTCATTTGGCTAGAAGAGTGACTTAAAGATTCTATGAAGTATTTCTTTATCACCTTTGTGTTTTGTTTACTGGACATCTCTCATGAAACCATTCTCTGTTTTAAATAAACTTTCCGTTAAACTAAGCCCTCTAAGGTGTTTTATGTTCACACAAATATACTATTCAATACTTTTTTTAAATTAGCACTAAAACATACTTGTTTGTTTCTGGGCAAGTCACTTAATCTCTCAATGTCCATCACTCTCAGACTTTAAACAGCATTACAGTTGCTGATCTGCATTGGCAAAGGCAGTTTCTTCATGGAGTATTCTCTATACCAATGAAATTACAGAATTAGATCAAAGGAAAAAAAGTGTGTTCATATAGCTTTCATTCAAAAATTTCTAAATGTGTATGATTCTATTAAGGTTTTAACCAAAAGAAGTGGTCAGATTTATTAGAAACTCTCCGACTTAGTCTGTAACCATCCCCTGAGTGATTCCTCTAAATCATTGACCCATCAGTTTAGAGCTGAAAGGGACCTCAGTAGTCATCTAGTCTAACTCCCTCATTTAACAAGCGAGAAAATAAACCCAGGAGTTAAGTGACTTGCCCTAGGTCACACAGCTACTGAGGGTTGGAGGCAGAATTTGCAAGTCAATAACTGCTCATCCGCTTAGGTTCTAGCAATTTCTTTTAGGATCTACAAAATACAATGTGTGGATCTGTCACAACTTCCCTTGAGGACCTGGGTATTAGTGATTTGAGAAATGTTTAGTAGTGTTGGAACAGAGTGGGTGAGAAGCTATAGAATATAAGCCCACTGTAGGCTAAGGAATATAATGTCTTTGACCTTAAAATATCCCAGAAACTTAATTTTTGGCTTCCATAAAGTGGTCGAGTCTGAATTCTATTTTTAAAGCATTCCTTTTTTTTTCTCTGCCACACTGAATTCACGAAATCTTAAGAGTTGTAATTGACCATAGATTATAGTCTTTTACTTTTCTATTACATCTGACAGGTAATTATTCAACCTCTGCTTTAATAATTCTGGTAATAGAGAACCAATGGTAATATAGTTATTATTTATCACTGTCTCACAAGACAGTTCATTCCATTTTTGGATGACCTAAATTGTTAGAAAAATTTTCCTAATACAAAACTTTAATGGATCTGGGTTTTCAGCAATATAGATACTCCAACAGGACAGATCATAGCCTTCTAAAGGAAGTCTTTCCTAGTCCTTAATTCTTGTACCTCCCCTCTGTTGATCATTTCCTATTTATTATAGGAATACTTTGTACATTTGTACAAATGTACTTTGTACATAGATGTTTTCCTGTTGGCTCTCCCACTGAGTTGTGAGCTTGAGAGCAGGGATTACCTTTGACCTTTTGTTGTGTACCCAGCCCTTAGCACATTGCCTGGCACATGGTAGATGCTTAAATACTTATTGACTATCCTTTTCATCCTATGTTCTTGTCCACATTCTTCCATAAATCTTACATTAAGTGCCTATCCATAGTGCTAGGTGCCTTCCTGTAAGTGTTGTATCGTGTGGGGTCCTCTACAGCATAATGGCTGTCCAGCCCACTTCCTTTTTAAATCTTTACATCTTTTGAATGATACCTCTTACACAACTTGCAAGCAAGTCAATCATTGTTAATGAGTTGTGCCCTAATTCTGCCAATGTAGCTCTTTTTCCCCTTAGTTGACTCAAAATATTTATTCTTAGGAGATAGTGTTGTTCCATGGTTTGTAGCCATAGAACAATCAACAAAAGATGTTAAAAATATTAATGTCAGACAGGGAGGCCAACAACCGTCAGTACTGAGAAAAACAACTCAACCAATTGAATTTAGTAATTAATAGATAATTGACCCAGATACTTGACCAGCAAATCACTATGTGTGATACAAAGGGGACTTGTTCTGCTAAATGAATGTGGTGCAGGGAGGGATTGAGAGAGAGAGAGAGAGAGAGAGAGAGAGAGAGAGAGAGAGAGAGAGAGAGAGAGAGAGAGAGAGAGAGAGAGAGAATTAGTAATATAGAAGATGATAGTTTCGTTCAAGTAGCAGAATCAGAAGTCACATTTCAGGAGGTTGAAAACTGAGTGGGAGATGAGAAAGTGGAGATTAAGCAGATGGCCTTTAGGAGTTTGGCTCTGAAAGGAAGGAGTAGTATAGAATGATAGTGTGAGGGGCATGGCAAAGGGAGTCTACCATCAGAGGTAAAAGTATCTCCTATTTAAAATTATGTTTCTTAGCATCTCTACATGCATTTCACCCCTCTGCCTTGCAAAACAATATTGCATTAGATTTAAGAAGACCATCAAAAATGTCATTTTATTAGTTATCTTAGCAAAAGAATTTCCTTTGTGGCAGGTCTACTTATGATAAACTTCTCCTTGCTCATTCAACCTTGTCCTCAGAGGACAGAAGCTGTTTTTGGGGATGGGACCATACTCAAGATCTTTCCAGTTCTTGGTGGAGTTTGCCAGAGTTTTTGTTGTATCAGTCTTCTAGAATAAGTCACCTCCAGGTCATGGTGAATTGTCAAAGAATGACTTTATGTGGCAGCAAAACAAAAAATCAGTGTCTCTTAATATCTGTCCATTGATTTTCTTTTTATCTTTTGGAACCACATGGCAGCTCTTGTTATACAGGATGTCCCAAAAGTCTTAGTGAAATCTTAGGCTTTACTAAGCTTATTATAAGCTATATTTAAAGACTATTCTTGTGTACTGCTTGTGTCTTTCTCCTGCTAAACATCTCCAGCTCCGTTGTTTCCCATATGACAACAGATTCAAGATGACTCATGTCTCCTGTCATCCTCTTATTGATATACTTTATTTTGTTGTTGTTTTTAAAAGTAACCCAGGTTCAACTGTTTGACAAGTACACAGCATGTTGTTACAAATGCCATCTGGGATGGCATTCGTAACTGTCGTACTATTAACTTGTCTTAAGCTTATAGTTAACTAAAACTCTTTGATCCTTTTTACAAACACTTGGTAGTGGATTTTTGTCAACTTTCCAGGTATCTTCTATCATGTACTAATTAGTAGACTGAAGCACTTTTGTTCTAATTTGAAATATGATTTTAACAGCTTTGTCTTCTTTGTCTCTCCATCTCTGTCTCTCTCTGAGTCTGAATATCTCTGTGTCTGTCTCTGTGTGTCTCTCTCTGTGTCTATGCCCTTCTACATAGGCTACCTTTAAAGAGATAATCATGATTTTCTCAAGTGTCACACCATCAACTGTATTCAAATTCTAGAAGTCTAAATTCTGCTCAAAACAAAATGTCCAACATATAGTGTTCATAATTACTGATAAGTTGCTTATTTAAAGGACTTCAAGTGCGAAAGACAAGTAAGAATCAGAGGAAAAGTACTGATTAATGAAAGGATTTTAATAAGATTTTATTTTATTTATTTTAATAAGATCCTGACTTCCTATGGGGCTTGCAGGTGTCCTGGTGCTCATAGTGCTAGCCATAACTAAAATGAGTATGTAAATATATTAGAGTTCATTCATTCAATTAATTGAATTCACATTTATTTATGATCTAAAATCTCTGCTCTGTTGAATGATTTCTTGGGAATTTTACTGACTTCATGTTAAATAGAAAGAGGCCCATCCTGTCTATTCCAGAGCATTCATCAAAACATCTCTGGTTTTGTTACATAATGTTTTTCACAAAGGTATTTGATCTGGTGTCATATCCTCAAATAGAATCTTTGCACATATTTGTCTCTGTGTGTTGAAGTATTATATATGTTTATATATACAAATGCATATAGGAATACTTGCTTGCATTTGTACACATACATATATTTACATATGACAGAAACCTAAGAAAGTCTTTATTAATCTTTATGAATGTTCTGTTCTGTAGGCAGCTATTCAAAATGATCTAATTATAAGTATTTAGAAGAATCTTTGCTTAAAGTCAAAGATTATTAGTTTAATAATAGCATTTGTCTAGGATGGGGTACAAAAATGAAAACCATTTTTTAAAAGCAGCCTAGATAGAGAGCATTCAACTTAACATTAAATCAGGATTAACAAAACAAGTCCAGAGTTGGATTATGCATTTGTTGTGTGGAGACAATCTAACTAAGCTTAGAGAGTCGAATCATCAGACTGACGACAAAGGGATAAGTGTTTCGACTGTAGCAATTCATGAGGACTGGAATTTGCAATCTGCATTGTAGAAGAAATCAGGTGAAATCAGAGCCTCAAAGTATTAATCACTCTCATGTGAATTTATATGTCTTTAAATATGTATATATCTAAATATGTTAATCACATTGTATAGGCATATATTTAGATATTTATGTGTGTGTGTATATATATATATATACATATATATGTATAAATTTATATCTAGGCATGTATGACTGTGGGGGCTAGCCTCCAGCACTGCAGTGCCTCACCTCTCACACAGGGAATATAGACATCTACTTATCTAAAAAGCTACTTTCTGGGCTAGCTCACTCTCTCCAGCCTACCCATACACTAGAAAGTCTAGGTTCCCAGAGACAGACCATCAGAACATTGATACACCCAAATTCTTTCATATTCACAGGAATAGCCGTGTTATGGGGGAATATGCTTCCCATTACTCACAACTTTAGCTCTTTAGCCCCCATCAATGGACTTTTATACAAACCACTCACAATGATGACATATTTAGATCTTAAATATTACAATTTATTCAGCATTAATTCAATCCACAAGCATTTATTGTTTACTATATGTCAGGCATTGTACTACATGCTCAACCAAAGAAATAACAATAACACCACAGATGCTTACATATTAAAGCAAAAGCAGAATAATAATTTCATTAAAATCTACACATAAGTAGAGGTCATACTCTCCCACCAGCATATTCTGTGAGGGGTAGTAGTCATATTTATAGAAACTAGCCAATGAGGCACATTAGTGAGAAACACCCATGTTTTTAGGGGCACACACATACACACACACACAAATGTTTATATATAAACACAAATTTCAATCAGTATTATACACACATATACATTATATATGTATATATATAATATATCATATATACAATATTTATTGACACATTCATATACTATATGTGTGTGTTTTTTATTATATATTGTTTTGGGGAACAGGGAATTTATGTCTAGAAGATAAAATATAAAACCAGTTCATTTTGACCCTCATGCATTTTATACAGACTCCAATGGGTAAAGTGAAATAATGGAATTGTTCGTCACAAAAGCCCTAAAGGGTAGGACATTAAAGAATGTGATACATGGACCATATGATCATTGTGTTATGTTAGTAGCTAATCCAGGAAATTCACATTTTAGTTACAATCCAAACCTTTTGTGCTATATTCCATTGCTGTGATTACAAAGATTGGCAAACTGTTCCAAGGAACGTGTTGTTCTGTGCTGCATCATTGCTTAGTGAAAGAAAAAGCATTCTGTGCAGCATTTCCAAGACTTCATACATTTAGTTGGCACTCACGAAGATCACATGTCAAGAAGACTGACTTCTCACACTCTCCCTATATGTACTTTTTTTTTTCTAGAGAAAGGAAATGCTGACATCATGCTCTCTCTGTCTTGGTGCCAAGTACTTGAGGTAAACTTTGTCCAGTTTTTTCTCTATCTGATGCAGACTTTTTGTTTGGGCTGGTTCTAGTAATCCTGATATGGTCACTGTATTTTGTTTAATAATTAAATTTTCCTACCAACGTAACAGCTCAAAATACTTTCATGCTGCCAATCTGAGGGTGGAAAAAAGAGCAATCTAATTGCAAGAGAAACATAGTAGAGAACACAAGATAGAAAGCAGATTTGTTCATGAACTAAATAGCTTTGTTTTTCAAAGCTTTCCATTTCTGCATTTTCAGTGTTTTACATCATGCGGTTCGCTTTGTTGAACATCACTCATTAAGGATGGCTTCAATGCACGCACAATTTATAAAGATGGGAAAGTTGGAAATTGGATCAGCAGTTACTGCTATTCTGTTATTCTCCTCTCTCTGTCTCTGCCTCTCTCTGCCTCTGTCTCTCTCTCTGTCTGTCTCTGTCTCTCTGTCTGTCTCTGTCTCTTTCTGTCTCTCTCTCTCTCTCTCTCTCTCTGTCTCTCTCTCTCTCTGTCTCTGTCTCTGTCTCTCTCTCTCTCTCTCTCTCTCTCTCTCTCTCTCTCTCTCTTTCTGTCTCTCTCATTTTTTCCCCCATGAAACCTAGGATCACATTCCCCTGTCAGTGCTATCCATTATCCCTCTTTCTCAAGAGGCACATCTGGAAGTATAGTGTGACTCTATTGTCCTTCAAGAAATGATGAAATGAGTTTGTTACAAAAATCTTTGCAGATCTTTTCCATTTTCATTTGTTTCCTTAAGAATTCCATCCTTAAGAATAATTTTGCTAAGTTGGTGACCTCACCAAATTTTCTTTAAGCTTGTCTTTTCTTCTATTGCTTCTCATTTGATAATCCACATCTTTACCATTACTTAAATTTTGTAAGTGCTAAGCACTAGGAATACAAAAGCAAAATTTAGTCATTTTCTCCCACAAGAAGCTTGTATTCTGTTGAAATCAGTCAACAAGCATTTAACAACATGGATGAAATGGGAGGAAAACCATTATGTCAAGGGGAAACCACAGGAAACAGGAAGGGAAATGGAAAGAAATGTTTAGGCAGAGATTGGAATGGGCATATGTACGGAGGGAAAATTGCAGTGTTATAAAATAATTTTGCAAGAAAAAGATGGAACTATATATATTTTAGGCACCATTATGAGTGCTGGGGATGCAAAGAAAGACAACAAACCATCTATTCTCAAGGATCTCACATTCTGATGAAGTAGTGGGTGAAGTGGAGATAACATGCAAACAACTATGTATAAAGATAAATTGGAGATAATCAACAGGAAAGGCATGAGCATTAAGGGAAACTGGGAAAGGATTCTTGTGAAAGGTGGAGTTTTAGCTGGGATTTGGAGGAAGTTAGGGAATCCAGGAGGAAAAGATGAGGAACAAAATTCAGGGCATAGTGGACAGCCAGTAAAAATGCCCAGAGTCAGGAGATGGAGGGTCTTGTGCAAATCACATAATTAACTGAAATATGTAGCATGTACAAAGTCTCACTATGAATCTGTTGACATAAAAAAAATCACATGACTTTGTAGAACAAAGTCCTCCTTTATGGGCTCTCTTTGAACAAACTATCTTCCATGTGCATTAAATTATACAAGTAAGATTCCATAAAGGACAAAAAAAGTGACAGATAACGTTCTTAAAATGACCCTCTGACTACTACTATCAAGTGAGGCATAGACCAGGAGGGTATGTTTGCTAAAGATGTTCATGAAGGAGATGTAATGTCTAAGTTGATGAAGGATTCCTTGTAGCTGATTAGGTTCTTCAGATCCCCCTGTTTGTAGATTGCACTCTGTATTTAAGAATCTTCCAAATGAGATCCATAATAATTCAAAAAGAGTTTGGTCTAACTATTCATACAGGAAAAAAAAAACAAGTCAAAGAAGAATGCCTAGTGTCAAGATTATAATACGAAGTTAGATGGACAGTCTCTAGAATTCATCTATTAGCAGATATATCCCAGACAGACATAGCAAATGGAAAGTGAACTGAGTTCAGAATTGAACAGGGAGAAGAGGACAAACTGGATTGCATTTTGGAAATTGCAAATTTATTGAGAAAACTGCTAGCTTATGCATAAGATACCTTAGGTGACATGGCTATGAGTCATGGAACAGAATAGTCTGAAGAACTAAAAATGAGGGTTGTTAAAAGGGCAGTGAAGAGATGCATAGTGGGCATGAACGGGGTGCAGTTCATTACAACAAATAATGTAGAAGTGTAATAAAATGTAATCTCAAATATGATTGAAAAATAAAATGGATCTATCACATGGTAAAAATAAGAGATAACTAGAGAATAAGTTCATATGCTCAGTTGGCATCCTTATGATGTCAAGGGATTCTGAGGAAGGCCCCCGAGTCCATCAGATGGAACTGTAATCTGGGAAGGAAGGAATCAGAGTTGCACATTACATATTTATTTCAGTGGATCTGTAATTTCATCAATATGGGCAATCCTTCCAAGGCCATCAATGCCTTTTCATCCTCTGCAACTCTTGTCTATGTTCTCCCTCCACAGTGACTCCACCTAACAAGCCAAGGGTTTTCCTCCAGGTTTCTTGACATTATGTGGGTACCAATATGCCACATAATCAGTCCATTGCTTGTCTTTTGGTGTCATTCCATGGCTGCCTCACCTCCTGAAAATTCCCCAAAGTAGAAGAATTGTCGCAGTAGATTTGTTCTCCTTCTTGTGACTGTTCCCTCCAAGGATGTGTGTAACAGTTCATTCTTATTTTTCTATCCTATGCCACCCTTGTATTAGAGAAATAGCCTAGCATAATAATTAGAGGCCTGGACTTGGAGGAAAACCTGTATTCAGATCTGTCCTTTGATATTTACTGCATGACTTTGGTAAGTCACTTATCTATCTGCTCATCAGTTTCTTCATTGCTAAGATGAGGGTATTGGACTAGATGGCCCCTAAGGTTCCTTCTGTCTCTAAATTTATGATCCTATGATTTAGTCTACGTTCGACCCACTTTCTGACGGTGGCAAATAAGTATCTTTGATAGACATACCTGTATTCCTGTTCTGTGCCTTGCTTGGTGTTAACAACCAGATAGAAATTAAATAAGTTTATCTCTGTGGTTATATCTTTCAAATAATATTGTACTATATATTTCTGAAGAAAAGATAAACTTGGTTTTGGAAATTTGGATTTGAAGTGCTAATGAACTAGACTATATTGTTCTATACCTATATTGTTCTGTCACAAGATGTCTAGATGGAGAGATCTTCTAGGCAGTTGGAAGTGAACTCAAGACTGAAAGATATTGATTTGGAGGCCATTTGCATAGAGATAACAGTCGAAATTAGGGAATGAATGAGATGACCAAGAGAGGATAGAAAATGGAAGCAGGATCAGGTCAAAATTTGGGGGACAATTCACTTTATGGGATAGGGAAAAGGAAGAGGAACCAGTGAAGAAAACAATAGCTAAAGTGGTATTTCTGATGCCAAAGATCCAGGAGTGGGTGTTCAGCAATGTCAGATATTGTTAAAAGTTCAAGGAGGTGGATGACTGAAGAAATGACGGTAGAGAACTAATTTGATGAACGGAAAGTCATCTTTGATGAACGGAAAGTCTGCCCTTTGAGAAATCAATTGCATTTGAGCGTCTAGGGCGGAAGTCTGATCACAAAGGAGAGAGTATATGAGTAACAGGTAGACATATCAAGTGTAGGTAATTTTTAAAAAGAAGGAAGGAAGATTGGATAGTAGCTGAATGCAGCCAAAGTATGAGATACTTTTTTTTACAATGATGCAATCTAAGTATCTTTTTAGATGGATTCGAATGACAGGAAAAAGATTGAATATATATGAGAGATGAGATGATGGCTCACAATGATAGCAGATGGAGCCAGAGGAGATGGGATCAAGGTCACAGGGAGAGAAATAACTCAAGATATTTTCCTCCCCTTTTGTTACTGAAAGTGGGACAAAGTTGAAAGCCTCTGATGATCTTTATAGTAATGTGTTGAGACACCTGGGTCTGGGGTTGTGAAAATACAGTTCGATTTCAGTCTTTTGCAGTTATGTTCATCTGATTTGCAATCATGTGCTTCACTGACTATAATATGATCAAACTCCAGCAGTGTGTTATTTCTTACAAGGATTTCATTCTCCCCTTTGTCTATTCCTTCCAAAAACTTGCCAGTAAATTACACATCTTGCAGTGCCACTTATAATCCACTAGGTGACACTGTGTATTCAAAGATAATTAATATTTCATGGCACTCTAATCTGTAGGTGACCTACAACTACATTCTTGCCAGTTTTCACGTGGTAGCTTTTTCTTTCAGGAACACAATCATTTTATTTCCCTGTTTAAAAAAGAAAAGAGCTCATTCTGAACATAAGTTTTTACTAATAGTAGCCAGTGAATATTTTGGGGAATGAGTTTTTTATTCATGACACACTCACCCACAAATGTTCCCCTTTTCTAATCCTCAAGACATAGCTACATAATACAAAGCCTCCCATCCTTTTATTCCAAAATTACTTTGTGATCTTTCAATGCATCCCTGTACAAACATATACCCATAACCTTTATCTAAAGCTGTCTTTTCATCTCCTCTCTCCATCTTCCTCTAGACATAGTGGTTTTCTCCTCATTCC
Organism: Bettongia penicillata ogilbyi; assembly: GCA_023548195.1. NCBI lineage: Eukaryota > Metazoa > Chordata > Mammalia > Diprotodontia > Potoroidae > Bettongia > Bettongia penicillata. Next base: position 7,802,077 of record JAJHZJ010000200.1, read on the forward strand.
CATATTTATCTTTAATCATCCGTATCTCACCAATTTTTCATTATCCTCTCCCTGCACCTTATGAAGCTATGACAATGTTACATAATAGACAATCTCATACTAATATTTTCCCATCTATAAAATGAAATGATTGAGCTAGTTGATTTCAATGCTCTTTGAAATTATGCAGTAATACTATGTCCATTTTCTTTCCTGTTTAAGGAAATATACTTGTTTGTTTCTCATATTTTTTTTCATGTTTATTTTTCATATTTAAATGTTTCCCTTAGTTTCTGTTTAGTATATTAAATACATGTTTTGGATATTCGGAATCTTAGAAGATATTTGGTGCATGAAGAAATGACTCTTATTCTGAAGAATGAGTGAATGAGTGGTAATTCTTATTCATTTGTCTCATCTTTTCTTCCTGAGAATGAACAATCCCAGTTCTGCCAACATTTCCTTTATAGTATTATTTTCCAACCTTATGCTTGCTCACATTTACTACTTTGCACTGACTCCTCTTTCGGTTTTCCACATACCTCTGTAGCTGGGGAGCTCAGAATTAGACAAAGAATCTGACGTTTTTTGAATAATCAGAACTTACGCCACTAAACTGGGAGGATTAGCTCATGGTTCCTAAACTGTCCTTGTAGCTTTCATCATTTTCATCATTGTCATCATCACATAAGCTCCTTGAAGGCTGACATGGTTTTATTTTTGTCCTTGTATTTCCAGTGCCTTGCACCGTGCTTGACTGTAGTGTTTAATAAATGCCTGTTGATCTATTACTGTTCAGTTGCTTCAGTCATGTTCAACTCTTTATGACCCCATGGGGAGTTTTCTTGACAAAGATATTGGAGTGGTTTTCCATTTCCTCCTCCAACTCATTTTGCAGATGAGAAAACTGAGGCAAACAGGGCTAAGTGACTTGCCCGGGGTCACACAGATAGTAATTGTCTGAAGCCAGATTTGATCTCAGGAAGATGAGGCTTCCTGATTTCAAGCCCAGCGCTCTATTGACCGCTCCACACTGTGCAACCTAGTTGCTCCCATCAGTGGCTTGCTGGTTGATTATCTCTAAATATTTGTTGCAGCAAAGTGGCACAGCAAAGATAGTGTTGGACGTGGGGTCAGCTGTCTGTCCCTGGGCAAGTCACTTAACCTCCCTCTTTCTCATTTTCCTCAGTTGTAAAATGGAAATAATAAAAACACCTGCCCTCAATGCTGTTGTGAGGGTCAGATGAGGTAGTGGCATGTAGGTGGTACATAAATGCTAGCTGGTATTATTAGTATCTCTGGAAGCACTTTGCAAACCCTCAAGTACTATATAAATGCTACTTATTATTATTTCATTCTTGCGTATTTGTTGTTTTGTGCTCTGCTAGGGATGTCACTTCTTGTATAAGGAGGGATTCCAAGAAGTATAACCAAAGCTGTAAGTAGTTATTTTAATCCTTAGGAAAATATATTATAATTCCTCCTTATACTTTCTTATGAGTTACTTTGCATATTTTATATATTGTTTTCTACTTTTTTTATCTTTGGATACCCTAGGCTGGCACCTTTCTCATTTCTGTTATAGCACTGCCTATAAGATATCTATAATTTCAAGGAGTTTAGAGTCTATTAAGAAGGTTCGACCTATATATTAAAGCACATTAGTATTGTGCTTTTTATACCAGAGCACTACGTTTTGACAATATGATGTTTAGATTCCTTTGACCTTGTTTGTGCTTGTCCTTCTCCACCTTGTATTTTGTAGTTATTTCTCTGCAGCCCATCTTCAGAGATGCCATCCTGAGCTAGAATTTACAAAATGCCTTTGACATTTTCCCTCTTCCCAGTTTTCCAAATATTTACCGCTTACTCATCCCATCCATGTTGGCTCCATTTGCAATTTTTATGAACATCCTCTCAGAGACTGAGAAAAATGTCAATGACAGATCCACAGCTAACTGTTGGTAAGATTGAAGTAGATTACCTTGAAGATTCCTTCTGTTTTAGCAATGTAGATTCCTTGAAATCAGTTCAAGGTCTCCTTGGGAGCCATTCAATTGAAGGGAATTTGGATGGGTCTGGAAGGTGGGGCCATCTGGTGTCTAGTGAGCTTTGGACTGGCTAACAATATGGAACCAGTGAGTAGGATGAATTGTGATCTTTTCTTTGTCTAGCCTGAATCTTTAGTTCTTATGTAGCACTGAATTCTTCCGAATTGAGCCCTTGTCCTTGCCTATCCCTAGTTCCCTGTGTGATCTTGTGATTTCTGACTTTGACCTTGCTTCTGTTTCAGTAGGCCCACCTACTCCCACCTCTGTCTATCTCTAGATCCTCAGCTCACCTGCAAGATTTTTTTCAACTTTAGCTCATTTTGATTGTGTTCCTCACCTATATCTGTGTAGAAACTTCACTCTCCCATTTATTGCTCCCCAAACTAGTTTGGGTTCAAGCAACACTGTAGACCTCACTTGGTCTAGCCTATAACGTGCTCCTGATGGAAAGGACAGAAATAACTAATATTTACATAATATCTTAAGATTTGCAAAGCACCTTTCACATATTATCTTATAAACCCATTCATGTTATGGTCTAGAACAGGGTTGGGGAAATTGCAGCCTTCTAGGTCCTTGGGTGTGGCCTTTTGACAGAGTCCAAGCTTTACAGAACAAATCCTTTTATTAAGGGAATTTGTACTGTGAAGTTTGAATTCAGTCAAAGGCCACACTTGAGGACCTAGATGGCCACATATGACCTTGAGGTTGAAGGTTTCCCATCCTTGGAGAAGAATCCCCCAAGCTGGATATGGGGGGACTGTCAACCCCTGGAGTCTTCTACAGCAGCGGCTGTCAAAACTTCAGGTCTAGACAGAATATTGTGATGTAGCCATTTCTACAACTGACTGAGACCATGATGCTTTGGGGAAGGGTAATCACTCTGCAAGAAGACGTACTTGGCTGCAAGTCCCACTAGATGTGACAACAGGGGGATTGAGTAGCTTGATCATGTGTTCTGGCTAGGTAGCATAGAGCTAGATGGAGAATCAGAGGATTTGAGCTGCTTTCTTTTCTCTCTATCACTCATCCATTACTGTCATCCCAACCATCCCAAAGATAAGTCAACAACATGTATTTTCTATTTGACAGGCACTGTACTAAGCTCTGGAGAAACAGAAGAAAAAGGGAAATTTTTCTTTTCTTATTTATAGCCTTAAGAATTCTTATTTTAATTTAAAAGTTCTTATTGTCATTGGCTTTTATTTTTGACTTCAGCTAATTCTGAGCTTTAACCCTCATGACTCTAGATTCTCACTGACACACGTGGTTCTTTTGTATTCATACTGGGTTACTTGCTAGTCATACATTAAAGACAAAGCAAAACAAGTCCAAGTTGGTCAATAAGTTCTCTGTATGTTCAAATCACTCGCTTCAGATAATTCCTTATTCTCTATTTTGGAATTTCTCTTCTTTATATTTTCAGAATTTCATGTCCATCCCAACCCGGTTAACTTTCTTTATGGACCATTAGGTTACAATAGTCTACCCCTTCTTCTCTGGATCCTTTGAAATCTGCTCTCTCAAAAGCCAGGTCCATGTCAGAAAATGACTGTCCTTCAAGATCACAGATTCTAAGATGGCATGGTCACTTTCCCCCAGAGTCTTACCTTGTTGCTCCTTTTTGGTTGGAATCAAGTCCAGAATAACAGTCCCTCTAATGGATTCTTCACCTTTCGAAGGATGAAATTATGGATAAGTCAAGGAACCACAGTATTAGGTGGTCTCCTTTTGGCAGAAAAAATAATTTCAGTGACATTAGGGTAATTGAGGCCCCATAACTACTGCAATGTATTTCCATGTGTAGGTGTGCCCATCTCATTTCCTTAGAGTGTACATCTTGCTAAATTTATTTTTTAAAAGTAATTTTATTTTTTATTTATCCTTCATTCCCCCCGATTTATTAATTTATTTGTTTTCAGTTTTCAACAATCACTTCAATGAGGTCCAAATGTTTTTTCCCTTCCTTCCTCCCTCCCTCCCCAAGATGGCATACAATCTTATATAGGTTCTACATATGCATTCCTATTAAACATATTTTCACATTAGTTATTTCGCATAGAAGAATTAAAACAAATGAGAGAAACCATGAGAAAAGCAAAACATAACAAAGGAGAAAAATAGTCTGCTTCATTCTGAATTCCAACTCTATAATTCTTTCTCTGGATGTGGATGGCAGTTTTCATCATGAACCTTTTGGAAATATTTTAGGTCCTTGCATTGCTGTGAAAGGGGCTAAGTCTATCAAAAACAGTCATTGCACACTATAGCTGTTACCATATGTAATGTTCTCCTAGCTCTGCTCACTTCACTCAGCATCACTTCATATAAGTCTTTCCAGGTTATTCTGAGATCTGCCTGTTCGTCATTTCTTATAGGACAATAGTATTCCATTACATTCATATGCCACGACTTGTTCAGCCATTCCCCAGCGGACGGGCATCCCCTCAAGTTCCAGTTCTTGGCCACCACAAAGAGAACTGCTATAAATATTTTTGTGCATGTGGGTCCTTTTCCTATTTTTATTATGATCTCTTTGGGATACAGCCCTAGAAGTAGTATTTTTAAAGGAGAACTGTTATTGAATAGTCATAAAGTTCACTATTTTTAGTCATCAAGGAAACTAAAACCTAAATAAATGTGTATATATGTATGTACATATATTTAAATTAACAATAAAATTTTACTTTTAATACACAGTAAACACTGAGATATAAAATACCACAATTTATTGAGGGGAGTAGAATTAAGATGTTAAGTAAGGGAATTACCCTGGGTGAGCCTGTGACACTGTATTCCAGACTTGCACAACTTGGCAGTAGATAGGGGTCAAAATTAAAATAGGCTAAACTTCTTCATAATAGTGACTAGTAGAAGGCGGGTTAAGCGAGGCACTTCTTACATCTTTGTTTTCTTTTACATTCTTTACATTTTTCATGGACAGCCCGAAATCCTTTAGTGGGCTACAAGCAGCCTATAGTCCATATGCTGTGCATGCCTGACCTAGAGGTCCAAATGAAATAATATGTGTGAAGTGCTTTTTAAATCTCACAGTACTGTATTATTATCATTACTACTAATTATTATCACTGCTAATTTACTCTTATTATTTTGATAGGGTTCAGATAGAAACAATCTGAAGACAAGATGATATCCCTCTATTATTTGATATTCTGGGAACTGATGTGCAAGTAGATCAAAGGAGGATGGAAGCCCACCTTCCGTAGATCCACTGCAAGTACCTTTTGGAAAACTCCAGTAGCAGATACACCAATTAGGGATAATGTACTTTGTCCTGTGCCCAAATGATTTTAATTTCTTTTGCTTGTGTCTCTGCATTTTGGAAGCCTTTCCTTCCAAGTAATTTGGAAATTAGGAGTGTTTTGTATGGCAATATAAAGTAGAAATATTGTTCTTAAGGATCAACATTATGCCCAAGTAGCTGTGGATAAGCTCTGCCTGTTAACATGCCCCAGTCCTACAGACTTTATTGGCTGAAAAACGGAGTCAATAACATTTTGGGGTTTGTATTTATAAGACAGGATTTTGTTGTCTACTAGTTCAAAAGCGTCAAACCTGAGATCAAATGCTATCCTGTCACAATCTTGAGTGTAGCCCAAAGCAGATTAAAATGTAATTGGGAAATACTTAACCAATAAATAAAACTGTAGTCCAAAATAGATAATTTTAACGTGTTTTGTCTAAGACAATATATGGCCTGCAGGGATCCTTATGTAGGGTTGGCTTGGTGGCCTTTGTTTCTAGTTAAGTTTGATACATACCATTGTGCTAGTTTATAAAGGATGGTGAGCCTCTGGTGTTTAATTCTATCCACCTGAAGGAGGTGTTTTTTTTGCTACTACCTAGCATTTAATGGCACTTGAAGGATTGCAAAGCAATTTACAAATATTAATTCATCTGAATCTCACAACAACCCTAGGAGGTACAGGTTATTATTACCACCATTTTATAGATGAGGAAGCTAAGTCAAATAAACGTTAACTGACTTGTCCAGGGTAACACAGCTCATAAGGGTCTGAAGCTGGATTGGAACTCAGGTCTTCCTGACTGCAGGTCCGCAGGACTCTAGACACTGAGCTAATATTGATGCCCCTGCTACTATCAACCATGATTAATTTAATCTGATTTGGAGGGTGGAGTGGAAAACCTGAGGGTGTTCCCTTGGCAAGAACTTCTTTCTCTGATGAAATCACAAGACCTAGTTTGAAAAAAAAAATCGAGAGGAGCTAGAACAAAGATAACCATGTATTTACAGTAAAGAGCATAATTTAATGAATAAATTAATATGATTTGTAATTAAGATACCTAAGCACCAGCCTAAATAGCCTGCTTCTGCTCACTTGTAATTACATTGATTATATGTAAATGTTACTTCTAAAATATTTGAAAATAGTTTATTCTCTTTAGTAGGTAAACATTATTCTCCTAATTTTGTTTACTTTTATCATTTGCTTAATCAACTACAAGTCTTTCCGAAGTAAGTCCAAAAGCAAGGTTCAGTTTAGGCCCTCTTTAGCTTAGCATGAATTCCAACCCAGTAAAAGTCTGAAGTAATGAGGTTTTACTATAAACATTTGCATCAGTGAACTACTATAGGTCTCTTATTTAGTTATCATCTCTCTACTATTTCCACTTAAGATTTGCAAAATAGTTTGCTGAGCACAGCACTATGAGTTAAAAATGCAGCTATTATTGTCATCCCCATTTTATATATGAAGAAACGGAGACACAGAAAGGTCAATCTACTTGCCCAGAACCATGTAACCAGTAATAAACATAGGATACTGTGATCTTAGCCTTTTTCTTCCACACCCAGCACACATTCCACTGTCCCAGAGTTGCCTTTTATAAAGCTATGTGAGTTTAGAATTAGAGATTTTGGAGAAGATGGTATTAAGCTATAGAATTTTAGAAACAACCTTATAGACCATATTGTACAACTCCAAATGAGACCACCTTGTTCCTATTACTCTCCTCCATAGGTTCTTAATCTTTTTAGTGGGTCATGGACTCCTTTGGCGGGCTGGCGAAGCCTGTGAATGCTTTCTCAGAGCACTCCTTTTAAAGTGCATAAAATAAAATACACAGGATTACAAAGGAAAGCAATCATATTGAAATACAGTTATCAAATATGTATTTAAATATAATAGAAGATATATATTATATATAATTATATGGTTATATATAATTATTTATAATATATAATTTTATATACATATATATTACAAATAACCCAAATTCAAGTATCCTAGATTAAGAACTCTAGGTTCAGTTCCCCATGTTTCGCTGCATTCCCTTTTTAGTTACTCACCATCATTCTCTTTTTTAACCAACACACGTGCGCGCACACCCCGTAAATGGACTTGATTGTTTCCTGTGCAAACTGAATTTATTATAGCCAAAGATGCCATTGCCTAAAATCACAGCCACTGACCATCATTCTCTTATTTAACAATACACACACACACACACACACACACACACACACACACACCCCTACGTGGACTTCATTGGTTCCAGTATATACTGAATTTATTATAGCTAAAGATGCCATTACCTAAAGACACAATCTATTTCAGCCACTGAGCATCATTCTCTTATTTAACTAACACATACCCACAATACACGTGTGCACTCGCATGTGCATGTGTACACACACACACACACACACCCCCTATGTGGACCTCACTGGCTCCTCTGTATGCTAAATTTATAGCTAAAGATGGCCTTACCTAAAGACATAATCTAGGTCAGTCACTGACTATCATTTTCTTAGAGCTGAAAAGGATTTTGGAAATGATCTTGTCCAGCTGCTTCATTTTACGGATGAGGAAACTGAGGCTCCGAGAAGATAGTTAACTGGCCCAAGTTTGCACAGGTAGAAGGGACCGATGCTGGAATTGAAACCCATGTCCTGTGATTTTGTGAATTCTCGTGCAAGTCTGGGCTGGGCTGAACACACTTTGTGCTGCTGGGATTCCACGCCTTCAAATTCAAGCTGACCGTGCTAAGCCACCTGTCATTTACTTTTTAAACAAACTTCTCTCTTCGAGAGCTTTTCATCCCTAGTTGTGCATCTTAGTGTAGGGTTCTTGAAACGTGGGCTGTTGTGTAAGCGGGTTCCCTTTAGGACCACATATTGCCTAGAGTGAATAGAAAGCCTAGCATTCATTCAGTGCAATAGCCGCAACAGATGGCAAAGAACATTTGCCCCCATCCTAAACAGTGTAAGTGATGTATCATCATTGTTACAGAGGAAAACAACGTTTCCTGGGAAGTGTAGCAAGTCACTTGCAGAGCCTGGGGTTCATAGTTATTACGAACACAGGGACTTAGACCTTGTTTCACTGAGACCTGGATGGAACATTGTGCTAGTTTGAATGAACAAAGCAAAACTTCCACAGCGAAGGCTCTATTTTATGTAGCCTTGAAGAAAGCAGTTATAATATTGAAAAAGTGAGAGGATGTGAGCATTTCTAACGCTCAGAATCAGAAGGTAAGATCAAGCTTCCCCGACTTTTTTGCCCCTGCTTGGTCATTTCTTACTAGGGCTACTCTTGTTTTGGAGTAGAGTGTTTTCTCTAGGTTGCTTCTTTAGGTTGCTTTGAGGGTTGACCATGACAAAATATCATGGTTCAGTAGGTTCACTTCATACCCAGCAAACTGGCAAAGATGACATAGTGTTGGTGGCATTGCAGAATGACAGACTCACTTATACACTGTTGGTGGAGTTGTAAACTGTTCAAGCACTCTGGAAAACAATTTGAAATTATGCTTTAAAAAGCATCTAAAATATTCATATTTTTTTTTGTTTCAGAGATCCCAGTGTTAGGCATCTACCTCAATGTCCCATGTACATCAACATCTTTATAAGTTTCTTTCTTTCTTTCTTTCTTTCTTTCTTTCTTTCTTTCTTTCTTTCTTTCTTTCTTTCTTTCTTTCTTTCTTTCTTTCTTTCTTTCTTTCTTTCTTTCTTTCTTTCTTTCTCTCTCTCTCTCTCTTTCCCTTTCTTTCCTTCCTTTTCCCTTCCTTCCTTTCTCTTTTTCTGCTTCTTTCTTTCTTTCATCAAAGTGCTGGAAACAATTGATACTCACTGATTGGAGAATTCCGAAACAAATTATGGCCTGCGAATGTGATGGAATAATACTGTACCATAAGAAATAATGAATATTAGGAATTTAGAGATGTATGAGAAGACATAAATTGAAGCAAGGTGAAGAAAGAAAAACAATATACAAAATGATTATAACATTGCAAATAGAACAAAAAAGAGAAAACTAAAGAAAATTGTGTAATCTTAATGACCAAGCTGGGTCCTAGGAAGGAGTGGAGAAAAATCTATGCCCCTCCATTCTTTCTAAGGTGAGGGACTATGGGCATGGAACATTGCATGTACTCTCAGACACGGTTGATGTATTGGTTAAAGTGCTTTTTTCCTCTCTTTTAAAATCTTTACTTCAAGTGATGGCTCACTGAGTAGCAGAGGGTAAGAAGAATTTGTTCAGAAAAGAAAAGATAACATAAAAGCAAAACACCTCAATAAAAATAAGATTAAAAACTACTGTGGTTGGGATTATCATCTTAAATAACAAGTTTGTATCACCCTATTTTTCTTTTCAATTTGCTGATTCCTTACCTAGTCAGGAAGTGGAGAGCTCTTGCTTTGGATGCTTAGAATTGAGACTTTATTGTATGTCAGTGACTTCTACATAAACAGAAGCCCATTCAAGGCTGTAGAGCTCATTTCCACACCCTGACAGTTTATTCATCCACTAGTTACTGAAGTGGTAGAGCTTGGCTTGGCCCAGTTTTTTCTAGGGGCTTCTTGTGGACAGATAAAAGGGAGTAGTGAATTTCTTAGACACACCTCCCTGGACCTCTGGAGAAATCTGGCAAATAGGGATAATAATAAAGAAAGCATATCCCTGTCCACTTCTGGGCGAGATTGACCTTGGAAGGGTTGATCTTGTTTGCAGGAGGCAAACAATCTCAGTCTGAGTAGCTTCTGAGTTGTTTCCATTTAGAAACCTTGAGCTCTATGGGAGCTTTTGATGTATGCACAGGCTCTCTTGGCTTGTTTCTTTCTGTCTTCTAATAGGATACTATGTTTTTTCAAAAGGTGGTTAGACTGTGCCAGGAGGGCCTACATGAGGGCTCATGCTGGAGTTTTACAACAACTAGGCTATGAATGTGGGTGAGCTAACCATAGATATAAGGAGCTACAATTATTGACACAGGGGTCACTTGGTTGTTTTTCTAAGGAATAGACTGGTAGAAAAACATGTCAACCTCATTACTGTAGATCAGCAGTAAAAAGAGCAGTTGTTCGAGGGGGTAAATTGCTCTGGCAAAGGGCAAATTAAAGATTCATATTGACTGGAGGTGGAGAAAAGCTCACCTCTCTCATTGTCAGGCCAGGGCCCTGCCTAACTGTATGTGTGTGAGAACGGTCGTGGTATATCGAGAAGGACTGGTTCTCATCAATTCAAAAGGTTTCCCCAGTGCTTAGTTTAAAATCACGCTGTCTGAAATTTCCTCAATTGCTCCTAGCTAGGCTGCAATTTGTCTTGGTCTTTAGAAAGCTGTTGAAAATGCAAAATTTGCCAGGTTCATTTTTGCCTTTGATTTTTTAGCCCCTTCTATTCTGGCGCTGCTGAATTGCCTCCACTGTCAGCTGCCAACAGGTCTAGTAGCCTGCTCAAATTAAATGATAATTTCCTTCATCATTCCTAAGGTCCACAGGGTTTTCTTTTTTGTCTCTCTTTTAAATCGAACCCTACAGAAAACTCATGTACCTGGTCCTTGCTCCTTAAGAAATGAACACTTTCTTCTTAAAGTGACTGTCATTTTCTCGGCAGTAACATTCATAGGAGATGAATTGAGCTGGGCAGTCTTTTCATTTTAATGCAGATGAGTCCATTTTTATCCCAGGGCTGTTGATGCAGTCATTATAGCTGGGTTTTTTGAGTCTGACTCAGCCAAAACTGACTTTTCCCCCTCTTGCTTCCCACTCCTTTTTATATCTGAGGGCCATATTGATAAATTGGAATTTGTAATTCTCTGTAAGAAATCTTGATTTTTTTCTGTTCATAGTTCCTAATTTATTTATTCTGTAAAAAAGTAAACTTTTTCACTGTAAATTGGTTGAGGCTTTTTCCTTTTCTTTGTGTCAAGTATGGATATGGGTGGTATGGATAACAACCTGAGATCTTCCTTCTCTGCCTTTTTCGTCCCCCTGTTTGTATACTTGATTGAGGTTGCTTAACCATCTCTTTCCAACAGTGTACAGGTGTTAACTAAGTCTTAATTTATCCAAGTAAAAGAAATAGCGGGCAAGCCCAGAGTGTCCCAAAAAGTCTTAGTGTAGTTTGAGGATACTCTGGATTTGTATTCTTACATGGAATTGCAACGGATTCATTCGCCCAGCTGGATACTCCCTCTGTTCTTTAAGATTACAATCCTCTTTCTCATGCAGTATGTTTCATGTTCATGTCTCCTCACTTCCTTCCCTTGGAAGTCATAGCTCTTTTCAAGGCTCAGCTCAAGGGCTGTCTCCTACAAGAGACCTTTCTTTACCCCCTCCATTGTTAGAGTCCTACAGGAAGCCGGCACCTCCATGGCCTCAGGGTTCTGGTTGATCTGAAATCTACAGGGATCTCTCTCTTCTTCAAGGAGGAGTGGGTGGTGCCACATTCACTTAGCTGAAAGCCTGTAGCTTTTTTAAAAAAAGGAAGAAATCCCTAACCCCAAGACCAGCAGAAAGCCTCTTCTGTGTGGGTTCCTCAGTCTTTAGTACAGGGGCCTGTTATCTCCTCCGCGGGAGTTTCTTAGCCCCTGGTGTCTAACTACTTAGAACAAGGAGTTGGGTTGTCTCAGCTCACCAAGCCCCCATAGGCTTAGCCTTTTTTCTTTGGACTTAGTTACCTTCCTTGTGAGGGTCACTCTGTTGAGTACCTTGATCATAGACCTCAACCTAACTTTTGTCCATTATTTCATGTTTCTTATTTTCAAATTCTTGTGCCTCGGCTCAGAATCGATTAATAGTTATTTGCCTAATACTTACCAAAGAGCTCTGTGGATCCCTGGTTTTCAAACCCTGAGTCTCTTTCATTCTCTTTTTTTTTTGGGTGATGGGGATATAGACAGTAAGACAAGCTAAGTCCAGGGTGTCAAATGTTACTTACTGTCTCTCCTACCTCCCTATTTGCGTTCCTGCTCTTTAAACTATATAGATGCAACTGTCCAAGGAGGTACTGGGACATTTCCATATGTCTATATTTTCCATTTACTTCTCAGTGGATGTGTTGTTTTCCTCAGTAGCATATAAACCCCAAGGACAGGGACATAGTTGGTGGGGGCAAGGGTTGCTTTTTTTTTGGTGGAACTGAAAGGGAGAAACTGATCATGTCACTTTTTTGTCCCTAGGGTCTAGCACAGTGCCTGGCACATGACAGACACTTTAAAGTGAATTGAATATAAAATCTACTCAGAGGATCTTCAATGTGCGCTTTACTGTGAATCTTTTAGATTTTCTTCATATAACAATGCAGCAGTTCAATTGTCTTTTTTTTTAATGGCTGTCTCTCTCTCTCTCTCTCTTTTTTTTTTTTCCCACAGAGAAGCTCTTATTTGCAGAATTGCATCTATAGCAAACAATGGGAAAAAGTAGTCACCTGGGCCCCATCTAGTTGCCCCTATTGTGGAGGCTCTTGGGAACATGAATGTGTTATTCATGAAGGGGTCAACATGGAGAACCGCAAGTTTCTGGACAAAATGAAAAAAAAAAACAACCCTTATCTCTTTAGGAAAATAATCCTTAAGTCAAAAAGCTAATGCTGAAAGAGCTTTTGTTATGGGTGAAGCCAGCCCCATTTAATGTGGTTGAAATGGCGCCCATGTATGTAGCCTAGTGAAGGCTTCTAAATCTCATGATCTTATTTGATTTGCCACAGCAGACCAGTGAGATACAGGAAGAAACATTCAGAGAGGTTAAGTCACAGACCAGTGTTTGAGGCAGGAAACACAGGTCTTTCTAACTTCAAATCTAGCACCTAATTCATTGTGGACACAGCTTCTCATGCTATTCCTTCAAATATTCAATTACTACACGGAGATGCAGAATATAGTAGTTTAAAAGATTATTGTATATATTTATTACTGAAGCAACTCAATCTATGCAAATAAAAAGGCAGGAGCAATCTCTTCAACATTTTGTTTTTGTTTTCGGTAATATGTACACCTTGGCAGACAGTTTCCAAAGTGGGAGTTCAGAGGCATTTATCAGGCATCGTGGGCATAGTAAGGTGCTTGGATCTGGTACAGAATAAATATGTATTAACCTAGCGTAGGCCTTCTTCAGTTGTTCGGCTTTTGTTGACAATTTTCGTTAGAATTCAGTGGGGAATGAGATGATTTTGCTTTTGACTCTTTGAAAGAAACCTCTTAATCCTGAAAATCTTGGGTAAGAAGAGTGGGTAATCTGACTGCATGTGAAGTTGGAATTTAACTAAATTAACTTGGAAGCATTTGCTCATTTTGATTTTAGGGTAAGGATAGGGACACGAGGAGGAAGGAACAATGAGGGCTGCATGGGACCTTTATTTTGATTTCCTCTGGGATGATATTGCTGTGACTACTGCAGCTGAATCTCCTGTCATCCAGGATCACAGTCTCAGGGTCATCTTTTAGTTCCCCATTTCCCCTCCCTTCTCCAATCTAACCTACTCTGGTTAATTCTACCACCACATCTCTCATATCCATTCCCTTCTCTTTACTCAAAGGTCACTACGCTAGAACAAGACCTTATGGCCTCTCACCTAGTCCAGCCTTTGAATTGATTTCTCTGCCACAAGTCTCTCTGCATTCGTTTCGATCTTGCACACAGCTTCCAGAGTGATATTCCTGAAATATAGGTCTGATCATGTCACACCCCTCCTCAAAGAGCTCCCTTTTGCTTCTAAGATCAAGCTTCTCTAACATTTAAAGCCCTTAACAATTTGGCTGCAACTTACCTTTTCGAACATTTAATTAATATTGCTCTACTTCATTTTTTCTAGGGTCCATTCAATTTAGATTTCCCTATTGTTCCTCACACAAACATTCCATCTCCCAGGTTCACGTCTTTGTATAGGCTATCGCTGCACCTGGAATTCACTACCTTCCATGTCTTAGAATTCCTAGCTTTCTTCAAAACTTAACTCAAGTGCCACCTGTTACGTGAGTAAAAGATGTCATCAAAGAAATGTATCAGAAAAAAGAGATGAGCTGGTCATGTGGCACAGGTGAAGGATAGGAGCAGGCAGACTTAGTCCTAACATTTTTGTGATGTTAGGAGAAAGCAAAGAAGGCCTTCAGCATATTGACTGGATCCCCTGTTGTAGACTTAAGAGAAGATGTGAACAGATGTTATGTAGGATGGCTGGTTGTGGATAAGCTGAGTTCTCCATCACTGAAGTGAAGATCCAAATTGATGAGATCATGGATCCATTTTAATCTGAAGTATTTGTGTATTTTTTCATTAGATAGTATGGCTTATGTTATTGGAAGTATTCAAGCAGGGGTTTACAACCATCTGCCAAGTATGTGAGTTCATCAGTCATTTAGGGGGTTATATTAGATGGTATCCGATGTTCCTTTCAGTTCGAAGATTTTAATATCCCACTATGTTCAAAAGGAGGAACAGAAATGGAAATGTGGCAGGTCCTTCCATAAATATTGCTGAGGATCCAGAGTAGCGCCAGACTGAATGACTGCTGTCACTGCCATCAATGCCTGATTATTATACACAGATATGAAAGCAGGATAAATAGAAAATCACCTCTATGTAAATATATGCATCTATATCTATATATCAGCCCAAGTAAATGACAGTTGAAAATTATTTGTATTTCATTTAATCTAAATATAAGATTTAGTAAAAAATAGGCAAGAATTGTATTTCATTTCATTTCATTTTGTGTGTGTGTGTGTGTGTTTTGTCCCTAGCACCTCATGGCTGATAAGTGCTTATTGGATTAGGATTTAGTCAGAATCCCCTGCTAAGGCTTCATGGACCCACAGGCATATGTATGTGGACATACGATGTACACAGGCATGATTTCATTCCCATTCTGTGCCCCTTCATACCTCAGCCTTAGTGTAAGAGAGGTAGCTAGATGATGCAGTGAATAGAACACAGGACTTGGACTCAGAAAGACCTGGGTTTGAGTTTTGTCTCAGATTCCCTAGCTGGGTGATCCTGACTGAGCAAATCACTTAACCTCTCTGTGCCTCAGTTTCCTCATCTATAAAATGGAGATAATAATAGTACCTACGTCTACCAAGGTTGTTGGCAGAATCAAATGGGTTAACATGTGACATATAAATGCTAGCTATCACTATTAAGCAAAACAGCTCTTCAGTACGAGGTGGAGGTAGTCATGAATAATGAACATGACAAATAAACCACTCATCGATAATTGAGAGTTTACTGCAGTGAATCTCTGCATGAAGGAATTAGTCCTTGGTTCTATCCGAGAAGGATTTATAAGGGCAAATTTTATGAATATAAGAAAAAAATACGTTATTACAACCATCAGGTGTTCACCTAATTAGACCCTGAATCTCCTTGCAGCAAAACAAAATATACAGACTTAATGTAATCCCTCCCTATTTATCAGTATATCTCAGTTTAAAAGTCTGCATGGGGAATGTAAGAGAAAGGCATTCTTGTGCTCCTAGTCTTTCAGAAAACTTCGAAGTGAGATGTTACATAGTTAAAAATTAATAGCTTGGCATAATGTACCCCTATTATTTGCTGTTCGAGTTGAACACCTACAGAGTATATTAGCTATCTGTGACAGATGCACAAAAGAACTGCATTGCTTAGGATTCACAAAATGACTACTAGACAAAGGGAAAATGTCTCAATTTACTTACACAATGTATAGAGGATTTCTTATGTTGTATAAGTGAATATAAAAATATGCCAGATCTTATCACCTGTGTACTCACCAGGGTTACATTCATTGCTCATTCCTTTCTTTCCATGTTCTCCATAACATAGTACTGGCTCTCAGAGCCTCCCAGACAAGGTAAAGAAACCTTTTTCTTCTCTCTCTCTCTCTCTCTCTCTCTCCCTCCCCACCCCCACTCCCCCATTGAATCAATTCTGGGACACAAACAAAAAGAAATTCTATTAATTTGGAATGTGTTTTTCTTTTAAAAAAATAAAACAAATTATTTTGGTTTTAAAATTCCAAATTGAGAGAATAACATTTTATTTAATAATGTAACAAATACTAAAATATGTGCTTCGATTCTATATTACATATAATTAAAGGTTGGAGGTATATAGGAGAGAGAAGTGGGAGAAGAAAAAGAGAAGAAAGTGGCTTCAGAGTGATATTATTTGTAGTTGATTATTTTTCATCACAGGCTCAATCAATCAATCAGCAATAAGTGCTTGAGACTACTCTGTGCCAGGAACCATGCGAGGCTCTTTAGGTATGAAGACAAAACAATATAAATCCTTTGCCCTCAGGAAGTTTACATTCTATCAAAGGAAGCAACATGTAAGAAAAACAAAATGTATACAGAATAAATGCTAGGTAATTGGGAGGTGGGAGGCACTAGACTAGGACAGTGACTGGGACAAGAGTTACCATGAAAGACCTCACACAGGAAGTGATGCTTGAGCTGAACTTTGGTGGTAGTTTTCTAACAGGCAGAAATGAGGAGGCAGTGAATTCCAGGAGCATGTGAAAAATCAGGGGGCTGCGAGGTAGTGCAGTGGATAGAGCGCTGGGTCTGGTGTTGAAAGATTCATTTTCCTGAGTTGAAATCTGGTCTCAGACACTAGCTATGTGACCCTAGGCAAGTCACTTAACCCTGTTTGCCTCAGTTTCCTCATCTGTAAATGAGTTGGAGAATCTAGTGTCTGCTAAGAAAAGTGCAAATGGCATCACCAAGAGTTGAACATGACCGAAAAGACTGAAGAACACAATGAAAAGTCAGAGGTGGGTGATGGAATGTTGTGTGAGAACAGTCAGGAAGCCAGTTTGATTGGATCATAGAGTATAAGAAGGGGCAAATTATATAAAATAGGTCCAGAAAGGTAAGTTGAAGTCAAATTGTATGCTAAATGGAGGAATTTGTATTGGATCCTAGAGGTGATGGGTAGCCACTGGAAGATTTTGAGCAGACATGATCAGACCTGCATTCAAGAAATATCTCTTTGGCAGTTGTGTGGATCATGGATTGGAGAGAGGAGGAAGGGAGACCCATTAGCAGGCTATTGTAGTTCAGATAAGAAATGTTAAGGCTTGAACTAGAGTAGTGGAAACGATAAAGAGTGAGGGAGGCTTTCAAAGTCGAATAGACAAGATTTGTCTTATGATTGGATATGGGGCTAAGGACTCAGGGATTCCTTTGAAGTTGAAAAGTGAGTTTTTTATGGGGGAAGATATTATGTTTATAAAGTCATCTTTTAGACATACTAAGCTCGGGATGACTATTGGCTATCCAGTTGGAAATGTCCATGTGGCAATTGGTGATGTGGAACTTATGCTGATGAGAGACAAGAGCTGCATAGATAAATCTATGCTTAATCTGCTTTGAGATGAATATTATGCCCATGGGAGCTGATGAGATCATGAAGAAAGAAACTGTGAAGAGAGAGAAGAGGGCTAAGGTCAGAAAATTAGGGTACACTCAGAGTTAGGGATGAGATGTAGTTGAGGATTCAGAAAAAAAGTGGAATGGCCAGACAAGAGGAAGACCAAGAGATAGCCCTGTTATGAAAAAGCCAGAGAAGAAAAGTTATCTAGAATGGGAGGGTGGTTAATAATATAAAATTCCAAAGAGAAGTCAATAAGGAGGAAGACTGAGAAAAAGCCGTTGGATTTCACTAGCAAGAGATCACTGGGGGCAAAATTTTTAAAAAGAAAAAAAAATTTTAAATTGGTGACTTGGAAGATAGTTTTATTTGAGCAATGAGATCAGAAACTAATTGCAAGAAATTGAGAAGTAAATGACAGGAGAAGTAAGAGTAGTGAATGTGGATAGCTTTTTCAAGGAGTTTGGCTGTGAAAATGAGGAGAGATAAGGAGTAATGACTTAAGGAGATGGTAAGGTGAAGTGTAAGTGTTTTGAAGATGGAGAATTGGGTGTGATTATAGAATATGGCAAAGGAATGGGTGGATAGCAAGAGATTAAAAAACAGAATAAATAGAGTAGGAAGAGCAGGGTTAGTAAGAATGTGTCGTAAGAAGATATAGAATGATAGGAAGTCGATCTGAGGCATTATGTTAAGTGCCAGGAATACAGAGGGAAAAACAAAATAAAAAACAATCCCATATATACTTTTATATATATATATATATGTATATATATACATATATACACACATATTATATACACATATGCATACATACATTTTATATATATATTTATAAAATGTGTGTGTGTATTTTGAAGGCAACCAGGAGCTAGGCTTAAGAGTTGGGGGGAAGAACAAGTATAGACATAGAACATAGTCAATCAAAGGCATGGAGATAGGAGATGGAGTTTCACATTTGAGGATCAGTTTTTGTAGGCCATTTTTGCTGGATCATAGAGTGTGTGGAGGAAGAAAGGTGTATGAAAACTGGAGAGGTAGGAAGGGGCCAAGTTATCAAGAGCTTTAAATGCCAAATAGACAACTTCATATTTGATCCCAAAGGTAAAAGGGGGCCACTGAAACTCCCTGAGCAGGGGAGTGAAATAATCCAGATTTAAATGCTTTAGAAAAAAAACATCTTGGTCATTGAATGGAGTTTGAATTAGAGTGGGGTGAGACTCAAAGTGAATCATTGTAGGAGCTCAAATGCGAGTTATGAGGATTTAGCTAGGTTGATGGAAGGATGAATGGAGAGAATGTTGTGAATCTAAAAACAAGAGTAGTCAACAGACATGTTGGTGAGTGATACATGGGTGAGTGAGAGTTAAGGAACTGAGGACAACACTGAGGTTCTGGGCCTGGGGTACTGGGAAACTGGTGGCACCCTCCATAGAAACAGGGAAGTTCAGAAAGGAGTAGGATTTATATGGAAAGATGTTGAATTGTTTCAGACATTCTGAGATTAAGATGCCAACAGGGCAACTGGGTGGTGCAGTGGATCCAGTGTCAAGGAGTCAAGAACACTCATCCTCCTGAGTTCAAATGTGACCGTAGACATTTATTAGCTGTGTGACCTTGGGCAAATCACCTAACCCTGTTTGCCTTCATTTTGTAAAATGAACTAGAGAAGGAAATGGCAACCACTCCAGTATCTTTGCCAAGTAACCCCCCAATGTTGTCATCTAGTCATAAAGATGCCCACACCTAGTTTGAGATCTGTAACTCAGAAGAGAAACTAGGGCTGGATTTAGAGAACTTGGCATTAGATGCATGGAGGGGGTAACTGAAGCAATGGGAGCCAATGACATCACCAAATAAGAGAGTGAATGAGAAGGGGAATAGGGCAGAAGCTTGGGGCATATTCATGCTGCTAAGTGAATATGATACAGAGGAGGAACCAATAAAAGTTCTTTACACTAGCGAATGCTGCAACTGGACAGTTTCTAGGGTGCATTTATGCTTGTAGATCCTGTAGAATTTTCTCGTACAAATAGCATGATAAATTATAGCTGGTAGCATAATTGAAAACTTTCAAATAGCCATTTGGTTAGTGGGTGAAAAAAGGACTCTCTTCCCCCTTCTTTCCTCCTTCTTTCCCCACCAAAAGCTGCAAATTCATAAAGATTTGAAAGAGTTTTCATGAAAGACAGGATGCTGGAAATAAATTAATGCTTTTAAAAGAAGTTTGTTCATGGCAGGGGTGGCAATCCAGAGACCCAGGATCACCTGAAAGTTGGTTTTAAAAAATAAAGATCTCCTATTCTCTCTCATGGTAGGAGTTCTTCCCTTTGTTCATTCCGCATTCACTGTGCCTTCTTAAGAGCAGTGACTCACCAAGTATTCGTGGAGATCAGTAGGCAGCAGTAGGTGTTTCATTATGCAGGTACACTTTCTATTGATTGGAATCTGCCCACGTTAAGGAGAACAGGCTCAGATCCAGAATGGGCTCTAATACATAAATGAATTTAGCCTGGGACAAGTGCCTGCATCTATTAACTCTCCAGTAGGCAGAGAAAAACCCTGAATCCTTTCACTGCATTAAGAAGGCTAGCTGGAATTAGTTTGACAAACAGCTCTACAGTACGGTAAATAGAAAAATTTCTGGACCTAGCCATCAGATGACCTGAGTCTGAGTCTCAGCTCTGTCACTTAGAGACTGAGTAAGCTGAGGAAGGTCGTTTAACTTCTCTGAAACTCAGTTTCCTGATCTGTAAAACTCTAGCCAGCATTTACATAAGCTTTAATGTCTTGCAAGGCACTTTGTATATGTGAAGTAGTTGCTGTTATTGTTTTCCTTTTACAGGTGAGAAAACTGAGGCTGAGAAAACTCAAGTGACTTGTCAAGGGGGACATAGCTGGAAAGTGTCTGAGGCAGAATTTAAATACAGGTCTTCTTGATTCCAAGTCTAGCTCTCTGCTCTCTATGTCTACCTAGCTCATATATTTGTTATGAGCAAAGATCTAGGTATATTATACTGGCTTCGCATACATCTGTTTTGTATGGGTAGAAGCTATGTCTTGTAGCAGATAGAGAGAGCTCTGGACTTAGATTTAGGAAAAACCTGGGTTCAAATCTCAACTTGGGCATTTACTACCTTTGTGACCCCAAGAAAACCGCATAGCTTTCTTATATGTAAAATAGATGATAATAACCATAAAACTTAACCTTTTGAAATTGTGAGGATCAAATGAGACAATGTAGAAATGTGCTTTGCAATGTCAATTCTTATTATTGCTAGGATGATAAACTTTTTCATAAACTCTGCCTCTTTCAGGGAGGATGCCTTCCTGAATTTTCTCGGGAGATCAGAGTATCAGATGGATCCCAAAAGGGACTTTTCTACTATACATGACAACTTGTGACAATGAGGAGGATGACCCTCTATGTGATAGTTGTGGCACTGTATATTATCCAAATGGATTGTCATGTTGCTTTCCTCAAGCTTTCAAGATGGCAGTATGTTATGGTATTAATTATCCAGCAAGAGCTATCATACCTGATTTGTTCACCAAACGATGCTTTCTCTGAGTCATGAGCCCAGTAGCTACAGCTACCTCAGTTCCTTTCTAGGATATATTTCAGAAAGTCTTCCTAAATGCTGTAGTATTCCCGCTAGCCACCAGAGGTTAAGTGTGCAAATGTCTATATTACTTCTTCCCTACAATTTAGCTCCTGGCTTCTAGTAGTACTCCAAGGAGTTCAAATCCGTGCTGGTAGGCCTGGAGCTATCTAGGGGATAAAATGAAATATGACTCAAAATATGAAAGTTTCATCTCTCCAATCCCAACCCTGTGTATGAACGCTCTTCTTTCTGATCATGGCCCATCCACATTCAGGCCCTCAACATATTGTGATCATTATTAATTATCAACATTAATGGAACTGTCTGACTTCAGCCATCCCTACAAGTCTCCCTCTTGGGTCTTCAAAAGTGACTTGTGGAATTTCTGAACCGTACATGTCAATAGATTATGGAAGGGGAATTATGGGAAAGGTGTTTGTCCAGTAATCTCAAAGCTTGAGATCACCATCCCTACTGGTGAATCAGGGAAGGGGCAGTGAGAGAAATAGTCTTTCTGCTCCATCTATTCTCCGCTGGGGCGACTAGAGAATGGGACTGCCTGGGGCTGTGATGGACCAGATTTGACCTCATCTCACTCAGTTTGAAGTCTCTACCTGCACTTCCTAAACATCTCCATCCATATCACCACACATGTACTTCCTTCGCTCTTCCCCTCTCCTTCCTTACCCCCTTTTATGTTTTTCCCCACATTAAAATGTTAAGTTCCTTGAAGAAAGGGACTGCTTTACTTTCTTTTTACATACTTAGCTCTTAGCACAGTGCCTGTCATATAGTAAGCCTTTATTAAATTCTCTGTCTGTTTGTCTACCTATCTGTCTATCCCTCCAGTTCACCAGCACAAAAGGAATTTTTTCAGTCTAGAGATTGGTCTCTAGTATTCCAGCAGTCTTGGTCAACTCCTAGAGTCTCTTATGACAGCAGCAGTGATTGTAATAGTCAAAACTGCCCCCATGCTCTTGTGGAAGCCCCACAGCCTCAGTTCTATGGCAGCAGCTAAATATTCTCCTATGTGGAGCTCAAGATGACAGAATGAAGAGACAAGGAGCCAATCCTGAATATCAGTGTAAACACTGATCTAAAGATTTCATCTCCTCCATTCTCTCCTGCAGATTTTTACTAATTGAGAATATATACTTCATAAGACTCTAGATGAGGATAGGGAAGATCAGTCATCAGACCCACTCTTATTATTACCTCTCTTTCCCCCAGAAATACCATCACTACTCTGGACCCTGGGGGAAAAGTGGTAACAGTTCAATTGATAAGACTGACAAGGATAGATAGATTAGAAGGATTGATAGATGGATGAATGGATAGATAGATAGATGATAGATAGATAGATAGATAGATAGACAGAGCATGTATTAAATGCTTACTATGTGCCAGATCCTGGACTAAATACCGGCAATTCAAATATAAGCAAAAATAACAGTCCCTTCCTTAAGGAGTTTATGTTTTCATGGAGGAACATAGTATAGTAAAAAAAAAAAAAAAAAAAAAAAAAAAGAGCTGGAAAGGAAGTAAATGGAGGGATGGTTGAGAGGATTACCCAGGAAGGGGCAAGTCTGCTGTCAAGGAGATAACTTCTGGAGAGTCAGGAGTAGATCTGGGAATGGAATAAGCATGGATAACTTGGGTAGCCAAAGACTCCCCTGTCAAAGGAGAGCAGCTGCAAGGATGGAGTTGAGAAAGCTGCTAGTTATGAGGGCAGTGTGTGGGCAGCTAGGTGGCAACATAGTTCACAGACTACTGGAATTGAAATCAGGAAGACTCATTTTCATGAGTTCAAATCTGGTCTCAAACTCAATAGCTGTGTAATCCTGGGCAAGTTACTTAACTCTGCCTCAATTCCATATCTGTCAGATGAACTGGGGAAAGAAATGGCAAACAGCTCCAGTATCTTTGCCCAGAAAACCCCAAATGAAGTCACGAAGAGTTGGACACAACTGAAATGATTCAAGAACAACATGCAGGTGTGGATTACTTTTGTTTCCAGATTTTAGTGACAGTTCCAGTTTGGGCATTTTTAAAGAATCCAACAAGAACATCAGCTACAAGTAACTGAAATCACCACACATACAAAAAATCATTTCTGAAGCACCTCCAGACTTGGCGACGGATGAGTTCTTGTACAAAATGAGTTATGTGACAACAGCACTGACGCACAAAGACAAAAATGGCATGCAATCCGATGAACCAGCATTGAGCAAGAATACATGTAGTGCACCAAACTAGCTAAGTAAGTCTCCAGCAGAATTATAAACAGAGGGGTAAATGTCTACTGCAGAATGGCGAAAGAAGGACCTCATGGGATTTGTGGTTTATCCAGTGGATTAACGGGCATGGACTATCTTATATTTTAAGTCTAGTTAGTTTAGGGAAGTTTCCAGAGCAGACTGGATTTTGGGAAATGGAAAAATTAGCAGCAATTCACAAACTTGCATTCCCCTGCTATTAAGCAAAGGGAAGATGCTGTCCTGCCATGTAGCTAATTACTTGTACTTTGGGCCTTTTGGGATAGGACAGTGGGAATATCAGGTGAACAAAGGATTTAAATGTGCAGTACCCATCTTCCCAGAATCAGTCAACTTGATGAGCTTGGCAAAAGCCAGACTAGCTGATGTTGCAACGGTAGGGCTGCCAAGGCATCTTTAAGAGCCTGTGACAGCAGGGCCCCCTGGGTATGTCGGGGTGCTTACTGATGCATTGCTTCATATAATTTCCTGGTACAGTGGATAAAGAATTGGAGGCAGAAAGAATTGGCTTAAAGACCTGCCTCTGATACCTACTGAGCAGCTAGGTGGTGCCATAGTGCACAGAGCACTGGGCCTGGAATGAGGAAGATGCATCTTTCCGAGTTCAAATCTGGCCTCAGACACTTACCAGCTTTGTGACTTTTGGCAAGTCCCTTAACCCTGTTTACTTCAATTCCTCATCTGTGAAATGAGCTGGGGAAGAAAATGGCAAACCTCTCCAGTGTCTCCACCAAGAAAACTCCAGATGGGGTCACGAAGAGTTTGATATAACTGAAAACAACTGAACAGCCACCATACTGGTTCTTCTGACCATCTGTGCCTTTGGTCTTAGTAGAGTTTCCTCCCTTGGAGTTCCCTACATCAATAAAATGTAAGAGTGAGGTGTCTGATTTACTCAACTTCACATTGATTAAAATAAGGGATAATATTCCCAGTGAATCAGTTTATTCATGGGCCTTAAACTGAGTGAGAAAACACCTTCAGACTGGAATGACTTCACATAAGGCTCCTGTTGAGAAAGGCAGAGGGAATTTTGCATGCCCAAAGATATGCCCAGGGTATGATACTCAATAAACTCTAATGGTTCCTTATTTTCTCCAGAATCACATACAAGATCTTCTATTTGTCACATACAGCCCTTCAACCTGGTCCCTTCTTACCTTTCTACTCTTCTTACAACTTACCCCCTCTATCTACCCTATAGTTTAGTGACGTTGACTTTCTTCTTTTAAAATAATATTTCCCCCAATTACATGTTAAACAATTTTAATATTCTTTTTTAAAGTTTTGAATTTCAAATTCTACCCCTTCCTCTCTTCCTCCTCCATGAGACTATAAACAATCTGATAATAGGTTGTATATGTGCAATCATGTAAAACATATTTCCATATTGGTCATTTTGTGGAAGAAAACTCAGAAAGAGAGACAGAGAAAGAGAAAAATAGTGTACTTCAGTCTGTATTCAGACATCTTTTCTTTCTTCGGAGTTGGATAGCATTTTTCATCATGAATCCTTTGGCATTGTCTTGGATCTGAGAAGGGCTAAGTCATTCATAGTTGTTTACTGTAGAATATTATTGTGTCTGTGTGCAGTGTTCTCGTGATTCTGTTCACTTTGCATCAGTTCATAAAAAACTTCCCAGTTTTTTTCTGAAATCATCCTGTTCATCATTTCTTATAGCACAATAATGCTCCATTGCAATCATATGCCACAACTTATTCAGCCATTTTCCCAATTGATGGGCATCTCCTCAGTTTCCAGTTCTTTGCCACCACAAAAAGAGCTGCTATAAATATTTTCATACAAATAGGTCCTTTTCCCTTTTTACAAAAATCTCTATGGAATGCAGACCCAGTAGTGATATTGTTGGGTTGAAGGGTATGCATAGTTTTATGGCCCTTTGGGCTGATACCGATCTTCTTGATAAGTCCTTGAACAAGGTACTCCATCTCCTAACTGGGCATTTTCGCAGGCCATCACTCATGCCTGAACCTTTCTCCCTCCCCATCCCTGCTTCCTGGCTTCTTTTAACTCTCAGCTAAAGTTTTACCTTCTTTTTTGTAAGAAGGTTTTCCCAGTCTTCCTTGATTTTGGTGCCTTCAAGATTTTCTCCAACTTATCTTGTATATATGTCATTCAGATATAGTTGTTTGCATTCTGTCTCCCTCATCATACTGTGAACTCCTTAAGAACAAGGAATGTGTTATCATTTTTGTTTTTGCCTTTCTTTGTATCTCCAGAGTTTAGAACAGTGCCTGGCATGTAGTAGGTACTTAGTAATGCTTATTGAGATATCTTCTATTAAAGATATCAGGTGAGTTGAAAAAGTTTTAATTCCAGAAATGAGAATAAACATGGCACTCCACCACCTTCTCAAGAAGCAAGAGTAGAACTGAGCCTTAGCAGGGAAGGGAAAGATCAAAAAAGGGGCATTGACTCTATAGACATCTCAGAGTGGAAGACTTGGGCTGAGAGAAATCCCAAGAAAAGAGTTTCTTTCCCCAAACTTCTCCTCCCAGTATCGTCTATTAACTGGCACTATAACATAATCTGCTATTTTGTTATCCAAATGTTTCCAGTAAATTGATTTTTTCCTTAACCACAGAGAAGCCAGAGGTTAACTAGAGATAGATATAAATATAAAGTTAGGCAGAGAGGCCACCTCAGCCTAAGTGTTAGGAATTTTCCGAACTGAGCATTCAGAGCAATTGTGACTGATCTCATAAATTTTTGTTGAAAACAAGCTGAAGAGGAAGGAACCATATGTATCTTAGGAGCCATTATATTGCCCCTAGGTTTTAAATAACCTAATTATTATATCAAGGTATTAAAAAATAACAGATGGGGGTGGGTAGCGAGAGGTGAGGACCATGGAAAAGGGTGTCAGACCTTCCCCTGCTGATCTTGGACCAGTCATGCATGACCAAATTAGCAGCTTGTTCCCGGAGGAGTTCCCATCCTTCTTTTCAGAACAAACTCCTAGAAAAAGCCCCCTTCATCACCCTTGGATTCCTCTCTGCCTGGTCCTTTCTCAGGCCCTTGAAGTCTCTCTGCCAGTTCCACCAATGACCAACGTTCCTGTGGCCCTCTTAACGGCTAAATTTGAAACCTCTCAGATTAACATTCACCCTTCTTCAGGATGCTTTCTGCCCCTCCGATTACTCCTCAGAATTCCTCGTTATATAACAATCCCTCTCTTTAAGAAAAGTATATTCTACTGAAGAGAAACAGTATACATACACGTGAGTAAATACAGTAAATGTATTTGAAATAAAAGCAAAGCAATAATGGGAGGTAGAAGGGAGCATTAATAACTAGGGAATGAGGAAAGGCACCTCGTAGGGAGTCGTACTTCTAGTGCTTAAGAGAGAGGGATTTTCAGATGCTGAGAGTAAGAGAGTAAGACCATTTCTGGAACAAGGAGAGCCTTGTTCCAAAGGTATGGAGACTAGAGATGGAGTTTTGCATACAGGCTAAGTATATGAATTGATAAATAAGCCAGTTTGGTTACAATGTTGAAAACATGAAGGAGAGCAATAGGACGTCGCTCCAGAAAGACAGACTTTAGCCAAACCAGTGAAGGGTTTTAACTGTTGGACAGAGAAATCTGGATTATATCTTAGGTGCAGTAGGGAATTAGGGATGCTTTTTGAGCAGGGGAGTCATAAGGTCAGGTTGTGTTTTAGGAAGATTAGGTTGACAGCTGGGGTGAGGATGGATCGTGGAGGGGAAGAACGAATATGTCTTTGTTACTCACAGGATAAAACATTAACCTCTTAGCCAGACATTTACATTCTTTCAAAATACAGCCACAACCTACTTGTTTTAGGTGCTTAGCATAGTGCCTAGTGAATAGTAGGTGCTTAATAAATGTTTATTGCTTCACATTACTCCCTTGAACACACTCTATATTCCTGCCAAACTGGATCTGTCTGATGTTCTCTCCTTTCACCACTGCACCCTGGCACAGACATGGAATATATTCTCTTCCTTTTAAAATCTCTGACTTGCTTCAGTGCTGATGAGATACAATATATTTCTGTTAATACTTTCTCCCCTTCCTCAAATGATCATGTATATGGCATGTGTTTACATCCTATATTCCCCAACAGAATGTAAGCTTTTTGAAGACAGGAACTGTTTTGTTTTTGTTTCCCAGTATTTAATAGTTATATGATTAATTATATAATATATAAATAATTGTAAGAATTAATGTTTTGCCTTTAGTAGGGTAAGTATTATTTTGCATGTAATTGTTTTGTATTGTTCTGGAGAGATCAGCTTTTCCTCCTTCCCTACCCTGGGCTGATGTATCCACATCTCCATCCTTTCCCAACTCTTAAGCAAGGGTACTTTTAGGGTCTCTTCTAGTTACAAAAATTCTTAGCAAAGCCTCCAGCTCTTCTAATCACTAGGTGCCCTATGAACATCTTTCCCAAAATACAATGTTTAGAATTAGACATAGTACTTTAGATCTGGTCTGATCAGAGAAGACAATGGGAATACTGGACACTGCCTTTTTTCATGTCTCCTAAAATCATATCACCTTTTTTGGCTGTCAAAAGTGCACTGTTCACTAAAACCCCAGGCCTTTTTGAGTTGGATTGTCCTCTCACCATGTTTTTCCTCTTTTCTGTACTTTGGAAATTAGTTTTTTGAACCCAAGTAAGACTATATGTTGTTTCATCTTATTAAATTCAGCCTAATTTCTTGTGATTGCACTATTATAATATCACGAACTTTGTACCTTCCCACCTTGAAACATCTGCAATTTGATAAGACTGCCATTTATTCCTTTTTCCAAATCACTGGTTAACAAAAACCCCAAACCCCAAAACATTACAGATCCATGACAACACCAGAGCTTTAGGAACAAGTTGATTTTATTTCATCAATGACCCTTCTTCAGGTCCTGAGCTCACCAAAGTGTACTGCTCTGTGGACTCCATCTCTCCATTTTTTCACAAGAATAGTACAAGAAACTTTCCAAGTGCTTGGATGACATCTAGTAAATCATACTGTAAGCATTGCTCTGATCTACCAGGTCAATAATATGGTAAAAAGGGAAAAAAATATAATGGAAATGAAGTTCATCTGATATGACCCCTTACTGACAGCATCATACTAACACTTTGTGATCGCTGCTTTTCCCTGTGTTGTGTGGCACTCCCAAGGCCTGAGTTTGCCTGAAGTATTATCCAGGGGTCCAAGACTGAATAGCTCACACCCTCTAGGGAGTCCTGGTGTGTTACACACCCAGAAGAATTCAGATCCACTGTTATTGTTGGCCTGTGATCATACCCAGGCTGGGTGAGAAAATACCAAGGCATGGCTGCATTCAAGAATTCACATTCATTTATCATCTCCTTGAAATGGAATAGATCAGCCCTGGATGGGAAAGCAGGAACTGGATTCCACCCCCAGGGTAAAAATGTTATCATTCCACCTTGTTCCCCAGGTTCCTGAAGCTTTGCCTTCAGATCCTGCCTAATGCTTCCTTGGGGCTGTTGTGTTCATCAGCTCCTGGATCATTTCCCCAGTGCAGCTGCTCCCAAGGAGCTGTTTATGTGCAACCATCCTTCTCTTGGGGGACTTGTCAAAGATGCTGAGCCTCCTAAGGTGCAGCATTCTGTGTGGAGGAGGATATCATTGCTTATCTTTGTCAAGGCAAGAGGCCTGGGGGATGAAGAAGGAAACGAAAGCCTTTTGGAAACGGGTAACAGGAATTATAGGGAGGAGAAAGTGTCACCCCACTTAGTGGCAAACTGATTATAGAAATACTTTCCTGCAAAAAAACAACCAAAATGAAAACAACCATAGGTATGAATATTCACATTTTTTTCTTGGCATTTCCTCCTCCTCTTTCTCTTCCTCCTTCTCTCCCTTCAGAAGCAGCAGCAACAACAGAGCTATGTATGACAAATGACGTCCAAGGTGTTATGTGTCTCAGGTTTTGTGCTTCCACTACTCATCCCTCAGGGTCCTTTGCCTTTCAGCTGACAGTTATGTCTGTCTGTGGGAGGGGAAAAAAATTCTACTTGTAATTGAGGTTGACTCTCAGAAAATTTCCTGATATGGTTGGGAGTTATTAGTATAGGAAGCCTACCAGGTACTGCTTTTCAGTTCAGGAGGAGATAAAGCCACTGATCCACCAGCAAATAGGAGCCCCCTTGCCAACTCTCTGACAAACAGGGGACCTATATAATTGAGGTTCATAGGATAAGGCCAATGCTGAGATGCATGATTGCAAGTGGCAATTATCCCTAAGCAAAGCTGAATTGCAGAATCTCATAGCTGTGAAGGACCTCTCACTTATCACATACCTAACTGAGTATCCCCTCTGCAAATTCGTAGACAAGTGTCTGTCCAACCTTGCTTTGTGACAACTTCTGGTTAGGAGAGAAGGCAGCTAGGTGGGGCAGTGGATAGAGTGCTGGGTCTGGAGTCAGAAAGACTCATCTTCCTGAGTTCAAATCTGGCTTACTAACTGTATGACCCTGGGCAAGTCACTTAGTCCTGTTTGCCTCAGTTTCCTCATCTGTAAAGTGAATTGGAGAAGGAAATTGCAAACCACTCCAATATCTTTTCCAAGGAAACCCCAAAATGGGGTCACAAAGAGTCAGACATGACTGAACACACACACACACAGTCTCTCTCTCTCTCTCTCTCTCTCTCTCTCTCTCTCCCTCTCTCCCTCTCTCTCTCTCTCTCTCTCTCTCTCTCTCTCTCTCTCTCTCTCTCACACACACACACACACACACACACACACACAAGCACAGGATCAGGAGGAACTCATTATCTTTTACATCCTAAGAGAACCAGGAGAATGCCTAGAAGAAAGTCAACCCAGGAAGAAGAAGAACTAATCTTAGTCTAGAACAATGAATGTGAACATTGAGAGAGGAGGATGTGAAATAGGGGCTGTCCTTTTAGAGTGTTCAAAGGGGCGGTGGAGAGGATGCGGTGAGAGAACCTGAGTTTGAATTCTGGTTCTGTGGGCCACTTCATCTCCTTATGTCTCAGTTTTTTTACCTACAAAATTGGGGGTTGGACTAAATGATCCTTTTCTGTTCTAAAGCTACTCCCTTGATTCCCTTAATCAGGCATCTGGTTTAATCCCTTCTTCATTCCTCCCTTCTCTCTGTTTTCACCCTTGGACAAAGGCAGATTTGGAGGCTTCAGGAGAACTCATGCCATCTCCTAGTCCACACTGACTCCAGGAACTCCTGGTTGTCAGATTTTCCTTTTCTGTGAGAATGAAACAAAGCAAAGAAGTAGAACGCATTCCTTATCTACCCAGAAAGCACAGGTATAGGATCAAGTTGAATGGAATACACATCAAGGGATGCCCACATCCAGAGGACATAGGGAAGGCAACAAGCATTTATTATACTCCTACCATAGGCCAGGCATTGTGCTTTAAGAACTTTACAAATAATTTCTCATTTAATCTTCCCAGCATAGGTGCGACATAGGTACTATTATTTTCCCCATTTCACAGTGGCAAAAGTAGGGCAAACATGCTT
Source organism: Bettongia penicillata ogilbyi (assembly GCA_023548195.1). Classification (NCBI taxonomy): domain Eukaryota; kingdom Metazoa; phylum Chordata; class Mammalia; order Diprotodontia; family Potoroidae; genus Bettongia; species Bettongia penicillata. Next base: position 7,833,131 of record JAJHZJ010000200.1, read on the forward strand.
ATATACACACTATGCTTATGGACAAGATTGTCTATCCATTGCATGTCATGATCTATATAGTTTCCATCCACTTGATTTTTCTTATGTGGATGGTTGTCAAACTGTTTAGGATAGTTATAGCTATTTTCCAGGAGTCTCTGCAATGTTTTGAAATTTTCTCTGATAAGCACAATGTCATCTGGCATACTTCAACAGAAGATGTGGGATGAGGGAAGAATAAAATAAATAATAGAGCCAAAATGTAAGCAGTATGGTATCATAACAAGAACATATTTCAGAGAGTCAGATGACCTGGGTTTGAAGCCATGCTTTTCCACTCAGTTGCTTGACTTTGAATAAATCATTTAATATATCTGAGCCTCAGATTCCCAGTTTTTAAAACGTGAATAATAATCCTTCTCCTACCTACTTCATAGAGAAGTACTTTATAAACTTTATCATATGATTTATTATTATTATTAGTAGTAGTAGCAGTAGTAGTAACAGTAGCAGCAGCAGTAGTGGTGGTGGTAGTAGTAGTAATAGTGGTGATGGTGGTGATGCCGTGATAGTGGTAATATGTCAAAGACTAGAATGGCTGGATATCACTTTCCATGCTAAAAGAAATGAGATAATTATACCAGATGTTTATAAACTTATAGCTTACTATGAATATAAGGTATAATTATGACCATCATTAAATGGGGTGGATGCTAATTCTAGACTTAATTATGATGATATACTTATATGCATCATATACTTAGTTTAGGATTGCAAAGATAAGGTGTATTAGATGAATTTATTCCATCATCTGCACATTGTGTTTACTACATGTCTTCTCTATGTCTAGTAGTTCTCCAAATGTATGCACTGGCAGAATGTGTCTCTAGCCTCATTTAGGCATGTATTAGACTGAATGGAACTTATATAATTGCGGTATCTCCCAACTCTCATGCCTCTCTTCACCCATAGTGTGTCAAGATTTCTCCCTCAAAGAATAATAAAGCAACATAAGACAAAGACATTTGAAAATCACCAGTCTATGCCTTGAATAGCTGCCACCAGGTGACTGGAAACTGTTGATCAGTGCTTAGTAGATTTCAGACATGGATAGCTGAAAAGATCAGAGTTGTAAAAGCGAGGCCATTTTTTGCTACTTTTCTTAAAATACATTTTTATTAAAGCAACTGTACATATATTGAACAAACTAGAGTCAGGTATAATTTTTCAAAAACTACTAGACATAATCCCTAATTGTCCTTCCTGCTTTAAGACTTGCCCATCTCCAGGACATCCCACATATATTTTCAAAAGTGATTTTATGAAAGCACAGGATTGACCACTTCATTCCCCTCCTCATTAAATTCCTGGGCCATCTCCAGTCATCCTGATGAATAACTGGTCACTGGTTTCAGATGGCTCAGGAGGAGAAGTGAGGCTGGTGACCTGCACAGCCCTCCCTCACTCAAAACAAAGTCAAGTGCAAGTCATGTCATCATTTCTCTGATGGCATGGTCTTCTTCGGCAACGAAGGACAAACACACACAAATTCCAATGGCTCCCTCTTAACTCTTGTATCAACTTACAAACTTTTCTGGCATTTAAAGGCCTTCACTTTCTGATCCCAACCCATCTTTCTGACCTTATTATACATTGTTGTATAATATAACAGGCACTGTATAGTGTAGTCAAATTGATATTCTTGCTGATTCTTATACAACACTCAGTCTCCTGTCTCCCAGCTTCTACAGTGGTTAATCCTCCATGTCTGGAATGCACCCCTTCCTCACTACCAACTATTGGAATCTCAAAGTTTTTTCAAAGCTCAACTAAATCGACACATTCTATATGAAGCCTTTTTTGATCCCACCAACTTCTAGTATCACCCCTCCAAAATCATTCCTTTCTCTCTCTCTCTCTCTCTCTCTCTCTCTCTCTCTCTCTCTCTCTGTCTCCCCTGCATCTCTATACACACATATATAAGTGTATGCATATATATTTATATATGTATGTATTTTCCAGTGTGTATATATGTTGTAGTGAAATACTAGATGACGGATACACATATGTATGCATACAAAAACATTTAAAATACACATCTCTGTGTATATGTATATATATATATATATACACACACTTTGTATGTAGTAGGTGCTCAGTATATGTTTATTGAAAGAATGAGTGGGTGAATGACCAAATGAATGATTGAATATTATCTCACCCCTAGGGCTTATTCACGTCTTGGGTTCCTTTTGCGGTCTTCTCCAACATATTTTTGGCCTCCATTAGATGTGCTAATTGTGCTCATTTACATAACACCCCCTTCCCAGTCACTGAGAACACTTACTTTTCTAATAAAAGTCTTCTCAGGTGGAGAAAAAAAAAATTGCTTTTAATTTTCTTGGGCAAAGGCTCTTCTGTTCTGTCGAGTCCAGAGTTCATGGTCCCACTTGTTAACTGCCCTCTTCTTTGCCAGGATCTGTCATATAAAGGATGACCAATCTCTTCTCTCTCTGGCTAACATTTTCTTAAATATGCTGACCTCTCCTTTCCTGAATATGCTAAATCTTTTTAAACAAAGCTTAAAAATAAAGAAGCAAAGTATGCTTATTTTTTAAAGAAATATTTACTCCAGTGAGGCAGTCATTTCTTAAGACATTTGAGGGATTTCTCAGAATCAGTTCAGGAGCTGCATCACAGTATCACTCTGTTACCCCCTTCTTATAGCTTGTTCCTGACCCAGATCAGTGTTCTCTGCCTTTATTAATCCATCTACCTTACACCTCAGACTTTGCTAGTGTTGGGAAAATCCAGTCTCTAGAGGCATCTGGAACTCGTCAAAAAATGAAAACCAAAAAAGATTTGAACATAGAAATGTTCTTATCTGTGTGACCTTGGACAAACCTCTTAACCTGCCTGGGCCAGTTTCCTCGTGGTTGGATTAGACGGCTTTTGGGATTTCTTCCAGCTTTAAGTCTTTTATATTGTTATCTCTCATCATCCTATGAAATCTGGAATAAACATATTGCCTGCCAACATGATTGCTTTCTTCTTTAATATGAGCTTTGCAAACATCAACAAACATGAACATTTCAATAAACAATGAAGGGAAAAGAGAATTCTATATGAAACTATGAACTTCTGTTATGAGCAATTTTTAAAAAAAGTTTATATTGAATTTGACACAATTGTGTAAAAGCACCTAGGTGTCTGCAGAATGCCTGCTTTGAACAGGACAAAACTAATTTGTATGCATAAATTCAAGTATATCTGTTAAAGAAGTTTGGCTTAACAATTTGTAATTATATATGTGAGTATTTAAATGTATTATTTAATGTATATTTAACTTAATTAAATGTATATTTAGTGTATATTTAAATGCATATTTCTTTTCAGGAACTCAATATGCAGTAGTTTCCAGGGCTATGTAGCTCTTTCCTACATGAATTCTACCTGGTTACATTTTACATGAGTGCTCACAAAGGGATCCTGTGACCCAATCTCCACAACACCCCTCTGTAACTGAAAAGTATGAAATATTTTTATTAATCAATTTTATAAAACTCAAAACAGAGGAGGGATGAAAGATAAGAATAGAGAGCTCTCTGTTTCCCTTTTCCCTCCTTTCCCTTGCAGACACACCATTAGGGACTAGGGTGGACCTATAGGACAGAAGCCTTTGTGTTGCTCTCTGGGTCTTTGCTAAGGTCTATGAAAGGAGAAGAGCCAAATGAGGTTCTGTTAACTAATCAGTCTGGGCTAAGCCAGGTGTCAGAGCCAGGAGTCACAGAGTTAGCTGAGGAAAGGTCCAAGATCCAAGTCAGGCTCTAGCAGCCAAAGCTGGAGTCAAAGCCAAAAGTCACAGAGTTAGCAGAGCCTGGAACCGTTATACCAAGACAGGCGCCAAAGCTGGGGTGGGATCCAAGAAGAACTCATTATAGAACCAGCACATGGGAACCACCCAGAGAATTGTTGATCCATGCCTGGAGCTGCTAGGGTCTATGCGAGGCCCCTTGGTCTTGGACAATCTGTGAAGCAGGTGTGAGTTGATTTAAGGTTGGCTTGGGCCTTGTACCCTTAGAAGGAATCTTGACATCAGCCCAAGTGACAGACAGTCTGGACTTCCAATGCCCTTCCAACTGCTAGTAGGATCACATTGTAATGCCAGGAGTGACTTTGGGAATGACTGTTAGTGGCTTGGCCCTCTACCACCTGAGGATTCAAAGAAAGAATGATAACCTTGACTAAAAAAGAAAAGGCATGGTTGCTAAATTTTCTGTCTTTTCAGGTAACCCAGGTAAGTACCGATCAAGTGGCAACTGTATTTAAGGTTACTATAATAGCAAAAGTGGTCAGTGCATGGATTCTTGGAATATACTTGAAACAGCTCCAGCTGGGATGAAGAATGATGGCAACTGTCAAGGCAAACGTTACAGACCTGAGTCCTTCAATGAATCTGTGATCTCATTGTGGGTTTTGCAGTGGTGAAAATCTCCTTCCCTTTCCCACACTGACACCCATCTATGCTTTCTCATTCTGTGTGGTTCTTCTACCTGTGCTCTCAAAGGGTTTCAGGGTTGATTTCATTTTGCAGAATGATGAATGAGACATTGGAAAAGGCAGAAAAAACATTAACATTTTGTAGACTGACTTTTTATACCTTATGGGATTGGGAAGTCCTGTCAACAGCTTGGGTTATAACCCCTGAATCAATCAAATCTCAGGGATAATGTCTTTCTCTTCTATGGGAAAAAAAAAAGATTGAACCAGATGGTTCATGGCAGATATTGCTCCTATCACACCCCATACCTTGGTGGTTCAGTCCTAAAGATAATCTACCACTTAAATGGCTTTTGGGCTCTTGATGGAAGATTCTAAACTTGGAAATATGAGAATTCTAGTGCAGGCAACATTGGAGGAAAATCTTACAGCAGGTAAAAGAAAAACAAAGATGGAAAGATTAAAAAAAAATCAATGGCCCCCAGAAGATGTGACTAAATGAAGAGGAAAATTAAGTCTATAAATTCCAGGCTTTGCTTTCCCCCTTTACAAAGACCAAGTTTGAGGTCTTAATTATCCAGTTCATGTGGAGGATCTTTGCAGTTCACTGTAGGTCTTCTGATGTAAAGTTGTAACGCTGAGCATAAGCATTACCAGTACCATCAAGATCACAGTGCAGGTGATGATGCTTTGGGCAGTCACAGATCCTCATCATAATTCAGGATTATCTGTAATAAGGTAGCTTAGAAGCCATTACACTTTTGGATAAAGTCTAACCCAGTGCCAAGGGTCAATACTAAGAATCTTTATATACCACCCTAAATGTGCTCAATGTTTCCTGGCCCAAAAGCCAGGGCTGTCTCTTCATGGAAACCTTATTGGAGGTGGGAGTTAGTTGTAAAATATTTTTTGTCCCTTTAGAGGCCTCTGTTGAGGGACTGCTCATGTTCTTCTGAGGGGTTGGTTATGCAGTTTCATCTTGCTCCCATTGCCGGGAAGCAAGTCATCTCATATATAACCAACCTGTGATCCCTTAAGCTCTCCCAGGGAAGGAGTTGTCTAATGATTATCGTGTAGAATTACACAATGTAGAGGGGCCCTATTAATTTTTAATTACTGTAAGCAAAGAGCTATGTTAGGTCTATCTTTGCCACCATCCATTCCTTTCTCTACTCCAATGGGTGCCATGTTGCTGCCTGAGATATGGCTACTGGTGCTGCACTACATTCTTTTGCCATTGTCTCTGGGATCTGTACTTTTGTTGTCCACCCTCATGCTAAGGGCTGAGTGCTGCCCTTCTATTTGGGAATCTACACTGGGGTCCATTCTATAGGAGCTCCTTAATCATCTATGAACCTCAAGTTACAAATTCCTGACCTAGGAGAATATAAGTTCCTTTGGGGCAGAGATGGTCTCTAGCACATACTCCTTGCTAGATGTCATTCTAGAAACTGGCACAGAGCCTGGTAAATAGTAGGTGCTTAATAAATCTTTGTTGGTGGATTGAAAAGACTTGTGGTAGAAAATGCTAACCACATCCAGAGAAAGAGCAATGGGGTCTGAATGAAAATAAAGGCATCCTATTTTCACTTTTTTTTTTGTTTTTTACTTTTTCTTTCTCAAGGTTTTTCCCCTTTGTTCTGATTCATCTTTTATGACATGACTAATGTAGAAGTATGTTTGATATTATTGTACATGTATAACCTATATGTGATTGCTTGCTGTATTGGGGAGGGGGAAAGGAGAGAGGGAGAAAATTTTGAAACTCAAAATTTTACAAAAATGAATGCTGAAAACTATCTTTCTATGTAATTAAAAAAAATACTAATACTATTACAAAAAAAAATAAAAATGTTTCCTGGTTGATTGATGCCAAAGTTCATAGTCTGGTTGTTTAGGCACCACAGGGAATCACACAGAAAAGGCAGAATTCTAGTTGAATCTTGAAAGAAAGGTTAGACATAAAAATAAAGGGGGGGCTTTTGGGAGAAAGAACAATCCAGGTGGGAGGAATGGAATAGATAAAGATATGGCAATGGATATGTGCATGGATTTTTTGGATCTATACTGAGCACACCATGCTACTTGAAACAGTGGGATGCATTTTGGGGAAGAGGGGGAAGGCTTAAAGAGACTTCAACTGTTAAAACTGGAAGAAAATTTATACATTATCTAGCTTAAATGTCTTATTTTTATAGATTAAGAAACTGAGGCTCAGACAGGTTAAATGCTTTACTCAAGGCAACTCAGGTAATGGCAGCATGATGTAGTCAAAAGCACTGACTTTAGATGACCCAGATTTTAATTAATTGCTTCCTATAAATTATTAAACACCTGTCCTTTTTTACTGTACCTCTTCTCAGTACGTTGTTTAGCAGTTGCATATGGATGCTTTTCTCCTTTTCCCTACCAGTCTTGTTTTAAAAAACCCACTCCATTAGGTTAGCCAGGTTTTGAGCAAATATATTGCTCACAGTATTCATTGACTGTACTCTGTTCATATCCAACAGCTGATCTTTCCTGTATTTTGTGTCATAGACTGAAGAAATGAATATAATTTTCCAGCAAAGGGTCATAGGATTATAAATTTATAGGATTAGAACTGGAACAGATATTACAGTAGGAACTGGTAAAATGTAGCCCAAGGACCAAATTTTGCTGCCTATTTTTGTATGGTCAACTTTATTTACAAACATAAAGACTTTTCTTAGCTGGGTAACCATACAAAAACAAGCTGTAGCTCTTTACCCTTTCCCCCTCTTAGGTTGCCAACTGCTGTGTTAGAGATTATCTAATCCAGACATCATCTCCTTAGTCAGCAGTTTCCTTCCCTCATTTTACTTTCTCTTTTAAAGTGCTTACCTTACTTGGCAATCCTTCTAAGTCCTGTGTCCTTGAAGCTTGAATTTTCCCGTTCATGCCTTTTTACTCCTTGGAGAGCCTTTCCGGGTCCCTTCTGGCTGCATCGTATGTTTCTACATGCACCACTGGCACAGGAAACAGTTCATAGGGTCCGACAAGTCTTTGAAGGCTTTCTATCACCTTGGATACACTCTCTGGGAAGGTGACAAACATCACAGTTGCTCATGCTAAGATACCCTTTGGTCCCTGGGACCAGTATTATATACCTTCACTCTTGGGGATATCTGTAATTCCATTTTATCCTTCTGTGAAATATTCAAATGACTCAGAGGCATTCTCTTTGGAAAGAATTTTGTGCTTATCTGTAGATACAACTACTCGGGGTCTCCTTTTTGCTTCTTTCTCTGATTTTTCTACCCTCCAATCTCTTGACTCTCATTCCCCTCCTTTTCCTTAGATGACTTCATTTTCTCATCCTTTTCTTCCACATTCCTCTTCCTCCTTTCTTCCTCTTCCTCTTTCCTAAAGCCAAGAGTGAAGGAGTACCTTTTTAACCACATATGTTCTCTACAAATATGCCTCAATTCATTGTACTTGGAGTTTGAGTCCACTCCTCTTGCGTGTGCAAGGGGAGAGTGCACTCCGGAAGGTGGGGAGGGGAGGAGTTAAGGGTATTGCTTTTATAATTTCTGATATTACTGTTGCTTCTCAGTAAATGCCTTTTCTGCAAGATAAAAGAGGTCTGCTGGTTGAATGAAATATGGAGCATGCCCAAAAGGGGCTTGTAAGTGATAGTAATAGAAAACCTAACCCTTTACCTAAAATTCAGCCTGAGGCTCCTAAATACTCTTCTGAATTTTAGCTGTAACCCTAAAGGGTTAGGTTTTCTGTTACTGTGGGGGTTGGGAGAATGCACCTGCAGGAGGTGTTCTATCTATTTTTACTCAGCCATAATAAGTAAACCTGCTAATGGAGTCTTTGGGTATACAAAGGACAGAAGATTCATCTACATTTCAAAGAAGCAGAGCCATATGTCCTAACTTAGCATGAGCTGGAGTGGTGGAGGTGGGGAGGTGGACTTTAGGCTAGAGAGAGGCAGAATAAAACAGAAGTGAAGATCTTTTGTTGGGGTTGGCAATGAGATAAAACAATGAAGATGGTGTGCTCAACTCCTCCAAAGTCTTCCTTTACAGAAGGCTCCCAACCTTTCTGAAAATTCCATTCTCTCTCAGCTTCTCTGCTTGGCTTTGATTCCACAAAACAACCTACCCTGCCTTGGGTACCCTCCCTTTTCAGCTTTCTCTTGTGTGTTGTCTTTCCCTCATCAGATTATAACTGATGGGATTTTCCCAGGTTCCTGGGTGGGGGCTCAAACCACTGAAAGGTAAATTGGCCACAGTAGTTTATGACATAATAGTCATAAGTAAATTGAAGTGAATCTCAGATCAACCAGTTAGTTGACTTTCTGAAGGTGTTGGCAGAGCTGGGCTAAAATATGAATAGTCTCTATTTCCTTTACTCCTTTATTTCCTCTATTCTCGTTTTGGCTATAAGCCCATACTACATTAAAAGAACTAGTTGATCTTATGGCAAATGTTTTTTGAAATCAAGTTGTATTCTTACAATTTATTTCTTTATTGAAAGAGGGTTTTTTGTTTTTGTTTTTGCCTGGATATATGATTTTGTCAATGAAGGGAACTCCTGCTATCAAATGTTGTCTACAGCGTTGAGAAAGTAAGTTGACTTGCCCGGGGTCATACAGCTGGTATCTTAGAAACCCAGCTCTTCCTGACTCCAAGACTGGTTCTGCACCCACCCTGCCAACCTACTTCTTAACTAATGCAGATTAAATGTAAATAAACTGAGAAATAGGTAAAAGCTAAGCTGCTAGATGACACAGTGGATAGACTTTAATCTGAAGTCAGGAAGACCTGAGTTTGAATTTTGCCTCAGACTCCCTAGTTGGGAGACCCTAGGATAGTTACTTAACCTCAGTTTGCCTTACTTTCCTCTTCTGTTAAATGGGGATAACTTACCTCCCAGAGTTGTGGGAATCAAACAAGACAGCATTCTAAGTGCTATGGAACTTTAAAGGGTTTTATAAAATGCTATTATAATTATTAAAAATGGAGATTTGGGATTGTGCCATCTTAATTAATTTTCTTCCCTTCCCCCTCCATTTGGCTAATGTCAGCTCCATGTCTTCCTCCATGCGTCTGGTGTGGTGTTTGTGCACCACCTTGGGAGAGCTGAGAAGGAAAGAGGTATTTATGGGTGAGTTGGCGAAAGCTTACCAAAGGCATTCATGAGTCTAAGCTTCCCAGTGACTTGAAGATAAAAATATTGTTTCATCTAAAAGGCTGTCATTGTTGTTGTTTTTTACAATCAGAGGCATAAGAAGCATCACTGACAAGCATCAACGGATTCTGCAGACAAAACACTCCAGACCAAGTACATCCAAAGCCCTCTGTGGCCAAAGTCTGTTCTTGCAACAAATGAGCAAAGAAAACTGGCTGAAACTGTCCTCATTGCCCTAAAGAAAAGCCTGTGATTCATTGTGATTGTCCACAGGTTTTCAATTCAACTTAGTTTAACAAATGTTTATTAAGCACATACTGTGTGCAGAGTACTGTGCTGTGTGGTTAGGAAGTCTCTGGGGTTTTTTGGCTTTTAATCTGGGCCTGTGATTTCATTGACGGTGGGAATTCCTGGGTGAGGAAACTTCCTTGACAGAGGTGGATTGATTAAGAACTGTTCTGTAAACTTAGAGCCTTCGAGATGCACCCTAAAGTTAAGTGACTTGCCCAGGGTTGCAGAGTAATTTTAATTTATGTGTCAGAGGCGGGGCTTAAACCCAGGTCTTCCTAACTCAGAGACCATCTCTCTTTCCATTCTAACACTCTGAGATGAGGAAATGCTAAGATGAAGTAAGAAATAATGCTTTCCTTCATGTAGCTTACATGATGGAAATCTGAGAAAGGAATAGGAAGACTATACAAATTATATTCTTATTTTTTTAAATATATAATTTATTTATGTTTCAATTCTCAACATTCACTTCCACATGAATTTGAATTCAAAATTTTCTCCCCATCTCTCCCAACCCCCCACCCCAGGACAGCATGCACCCCATCCATCCCTTCCTCCAGTCTGTCCTCCCTTCTATTACCCCCCCACCTTCTTCCATATCCCTCCCCTCTATTTTCCTATATGGCAAAATACATTTCTATACTCCATTGCTTGTATATCTTATTTTCTAGTTGCATGCTAAAACAATTTTTAACATTCATTATTAAAGCTTTGAATTCCATATTCTCTCCCTTCCTCCCTCCCCACACACTCTCATTAAGAAAACAAGCAATTCAACATAGGTAATACGTATGTAACAATGCAAAACACTTCCTTCCAATTGCTCCCTCCTTCCATTTGCCCTCCCTTCCATCATCCCCCTATCCCACTTATCCCCTTCTTCACTACTTTCCTGTAGTGTAAGATAGATTTTCATGCCAAATTGAGTACACATATTATTCCTTCCTTAAGCCAAATGTGATGAGAGTAAGTTTCACTTTTTCCTTCTTACCTCCCCCCTTTTCCCCTCCATTAAAAAAGTTTTTTCTTGCCTCTTTTATGAGACATAATTTGCCCCATTCCATTTCTCCCTTTCTCTTCCCAATATATTTATCTCTCACCCCTTAATTTTATTTTTTTAGATATTATCCCTTCCTATTCAACTCCCCCTGTGCCCTCTGTCTTTATGTATATAATCCCTCCAACTACCCAAATACTGAGAAAAGTTTCAAGAGTTACAAATATTATCTTTCCATGTAGGAATGTAAACAGTTCAACTTTAGTAAGTCCCTTGTGAATTCTCTTTCCTGTTTACCTTCTCATGTTTCTCTTGATTCTTGTGTTTGAAAGACAAAATTTCTATTCAGCTCTAGTCATCAAGAATGTTTGAAAGTCCTCTATTTCATTGAATGACTATTTTCCCCCCTGAAGTATTAAACTCAGTTTTGCTGACTAAATGATTCTTGGTTTTAATCCTAGCTCCTTTGACTTCTGGAATATCATATTCCAAGTCCTTCAATCCCTTAATGTAGAAGCTGCTAGATCTTGTGTTATTCTGATTGTATTTCCACAATACTCAAATTGTTTCTTTCTGGCTGCTTGCAATATTTTCTCCCTGACCTGGGAACTCTGGAATCTGGCTACAGTCTCTTTTCAGATCTCTTTCAGGAGGTGATCTGTGGATTCTTTCAATATTTATTTTGTCCTCTGGTTCTAGACTATCAGGGCAGTTTTCCTTGATAATTTCATGAAAGATATCTAGGCTCTTTTTTTGATCATGACTTTTTCCCCCTTTTGGGGCATTTCCCAGGTCAGTTATTTGACTTTTGAGTCCTTTCTCAAGTGGAGGGTATACTACCCTAGGCTTCAGAAGTGTTATGCAGCTGTTCTCTGAAATATCTCTAGGAAGCTGTACATTCTCAGTTCCTCCAAGGTGGCACAACCAAGGGAGAGGACTTTACTCCTCTCCTGGACTGCACTTTGATCTGTGAGCAATCAAAAATACTCTTTTCTGTCCTGGAACTGCAAGTATTATTCCCTCTCCACACCCACCACCAGCTCCATCATGCCAACCAGTCCTCCTCCTCCTCACCCCAAGACCATCTCTCAGGACTGAGATTCAGATCAGCTGCTCCATTCCCCCATGGTCTTTAGGTTGAGGTCTCCAAAAGTGGATGCAGCTGCCCTGGGCCTGAGGTTGGGGCCAGACCTTGTTCCCCTCTCACCTAGGTGAAAGAGCTTTCTTACTGACATTTTAAGCTGTCTTTGGCATTTGTGGGTTAAGAAATCTGGCAACTGCAGCAGCTGTCTGTGATTCTGCACCCTGAAGCCTGATCCAGTCCTGTCAGTGAGGTGCAGCCCATGCTGGGTTGTGCTCTGCTCCAAGCCTGGTGCAATAGAACTTTCCTGTCAGCCTTTCAGGCTGTCTTGGGCTAGAAATCTATTTCACTCTGTCATTTTGTGACTTTTGCTGCTCCAAAATTTGTTTAGAGTAATTTTTACAGGTATTTTATGGGCTATGGGAGGAGAGCTAAAGCACATATATCCTCCTTTTCCACTATCTTGGCTACCCCATCCCCAACAAATTATTTTCTACAATAGGCCATATCCTCACACTTAGACATTTGACTGAAAGATGTAAAGAATAAAAGATCCTTCTGTATTATTGTGGATTGTCTGTTTATAAAAAGCACTTTATTTGGTGGGACGTAATATCTCTTCTGCAACAGGAAATCTCCCAGAAGCATCCAGGGGGTATACTGGATAGAGCACTGGCCCTGGAGTCAGGAAGATTTAAGTTCAAATCTAGCCTTCCTAGCTATGTGACTTTGGGTAAATCACTTAACCTCAGTTTCCTCAGCTGTAGAATGGGGGAAATGATGGCATCTGCCTTGTAGGATTGATAAATATTTGTAAAGTTCTTAGCATAATGCCTAGCACATAGTAGCTATTTAAGACATTCTTATTCTCTTCCCTATCCTACACATATATTGAGATCACATATGATTTCTGGATAATGGAAGACTCTGATCAATGATCCTCTGCTAATCTATGGCAAGGGAGGCATAAAGTTGAGAGGCTTATGTTTACCAAGGTTATTTGACACAGTCATGGCTAATGTTCTACACAGAAGCCAAGTGAAATGAATTCCCCCTCTCTCAGGGGTGGGGAACCTCTGGGCTTCAAGGTCACATATGGCCCCCAGGTTCCCTACCCCTGCATCTAGATGCTGAAGACAGTCATGTGCTCCTGTTAATAGATAACATTGTGCTGACTGCATCAAGTTCCAAATTACTGCAGAGCCTTTTCAAGCAATTTCATGGTCACTCAGAAGAAATTGGCCTAACAATTCACACAGGAAAAATCAAGTGGATCAAAATTTTCTGCATCTATCTATCTATCTGGAGGTCCATTTCATTAAATCAGTGTCTTAGCATGTATATTTTGGGTGGGCAGGTCCTGCATATGAACAAGCTGATCCCAAAATAGAACAGGAAGAAGAGAGTGGGCTAGATTCAGTTTGAGAAATTGCTTAGAATTTTTAATGACCTCAAGATGCCCACTGATACATGTATCTCTTAAAAAAAAAAGACCAATATTCAAATGAATGATCCACAAAGGAGGTGGGTTAGTTATATAGTAAGAGAGATGGGCAATCTGAGTTCTGCACTGTTACCCAGATGAAGTTTCCTAACACATTGTGTAAAATTCCCTATGGAGGATATCCAGGAGCACACAGACAAAATTGCCAGGGGTGAGAATGTATGGATAGTCTGTGATCTGCATGCATTGCTTGAGGGGATGCTCACATTAATGACAGCCCAGCACAGCACCATGCTCAAGGTTTAAATATACAAAAGGTTCAAGCAAAACAGATCCAAAGCAGATCCCTGAGATCCAGGGAAATAAATATCATTACTCTTGGGTAAGGGATGGGATGGGCAATTAAGGAAGAGGGGATGGAATTTGAGTCTAATTAACTAGAGAAGAGGAAGGACATTTCAGGCACAGAGACACAGGAGAAGGTGTATAGCATATATGCAAGGAATAGTAACTAGTTCTGTTCTTCTGGAGTTTACAGTGCATGAAAGAAGGTCAAGAGAAGGCTAGAAAAATAGGGTGTATGGTGAAAGTGGCCCCTTCTTTTTCTGGCTTGGCTCACAATTATACCCTTCAGTCATCTAAATACTGCTTTGAACTCAAATCCCCTGCAAAGCCTGTGGATGAGAACATTAAACTTTCTCCCTTGCCTGACTCCCTGAAAGCAGCATGGAACCTATCTAATGGGTTTCAAAGGATTTTATTTCTAAGCACAACAGAGATTTAAAAAACAAAGCAAAACCCAGATCTGTGATTGTGCAGCAATTGGGAACTACTGATGAGCAAATACCCTCTACTAATGTAGAGCAAAATCAATAAATTAGCCCATTTTCCATGTCACTCTCTATGCTGGGTCCATTACTCCCCTTGTCAAGATGCACTGTCTTTCTAAAAGGCCTTGTCAGGAATCATTCAGACCAATTCTGTCTGGGTGAGATGTTAGATCAGTTCTTACTTTCTTTCCAGTTAATTCAGCTTGGCCGAGCTATAAGGGGTGTCTTTACCCTTTAGAATCTGTTTCATAGGTTCTTAGTGCCCACAAGGGTCTTATTGATCCCCTAGTCCAACCATTTCATTGCATAGTTGAGGAAAATGAGACCCAGAGAACACAGTGCCTTCATGTAGGAAATGTTTAATTAATATTTGTCAAGTTGAATGACTTATTCAGTCACAAAAGTAGCAAATGGCAGCGTTATGACTTGAATTCATGTCCATTGAACTCAAAGCATTCAGTATGAAAGCAGACTTGTCTTTTACAAGTACCTGGCAATATTTAGTCCCCATTGAAAAGTTTTTTGTTTTTTTTTCCAGTCTTCCATTCTACAGTCGCCTTTTGGTTACTATAGTATATTTTGCAGCCCAGTTTCCCTTTTCCCTGAGGCACAATTTCTCCTTATCTTTTAGCAGTCTATAGGTTTTCTACTATCACCCAAGGTCCTTTTCTTCTTTGTTGCATAGCAACACTTCATCAAGCTAGTCTGCCCTAGTTCCAGATACCCAGTCATCCCTGGAATGTTGTCACATTCCCAACCAAGCCCAGGCTGAGAGGAAAATATAAGTCTTTATTGCTACCCTTAAGCTACCAGGTATATTATCAGTCCTTCAGACTTGAACTTTTCTGGTTTAGGGCTACCTCACCTGAGCTCTCCCATCTGTTTAACCCATTAGCCACCAAAGCCTCACTGGTTCATATTCTCAACACTGAGAACTTTGGACAGCTCACCAGTAAGATTATAAATAGATACATAAGACATTTCCCAGGGGACATATACATAAACGTATACACAGAGACACAGCAACAGACATGTAGGGTATATACAAAAGAGAGTAACTATTTCTGATCTTTTGAAATTTAGGGTACATGAAATATAGACCAAGATTAGGCTAGGAAAATAGGGATAATGTTTCTAAGGACATATGTTGTCTTTCGAGAAGCAAGGTGGCATGGTGGATAGAATGCCATCCTTGAAAACAGGAAGACCTGAATTCAAGAACTACCTCTCACATATGCTGACCCAGGACAAATCGCTAAAACTCTAAGTGCTTTTGGCAACTTTCTAAGACCATCATCTTCAGAGAAACTGTAGACTTTCATTGGTAGAAGGAATTTCCTCATTTGGGAGTTCCTTATATGCATTTTATACTGAAGAAATCACAAGTCCAGTTCTTGACCCTTTATGCATTCTTATAAGAGGGAAGAGAATCCAGCATAAAAAAGGCAAAACAAAACAAAACACATTTTCAAAGGAAAGGGTATCTGAGGACCCAGAGCACTGTGATTATGTTATCTTTCTGCACTGTTTATCCTGCCCTCATTTTTGGAGAACAGAATTATTACTAGTTCAATGAATCAAAGCAATTTTGTCGATGTAGGCATCGTCTCCAGCAGAACAGTTCACTAGACACTTGTACCTTCCTCTCCTGTGTGACTCATCCACATGGTCCACAGATGCTCTGTCTAATTTGTTGAAGACTTTTGAAGGCTCTTCCATTACCTCGGCACTGCTGTAATATGAAGGTTTGAGTGCCCTTCTTTACCATCTTTACCATCCCTTCATGACTGTCTCATTTTCTGATTCTACATCTTTTTGATGAGATCTTCTACATTGCATATTGGGCACAATACTATCTTGGTAAAATGTCCAAGGAAGGAGCTTTGGTAGTGCAATGGTGTTAAATTCAAATAGAATCAGGGTCATTCACCGGTACATAAAGATCCCCTCAGGCCACACAATGACTTAATTTTTAAATCTACTTACCTCTGTCTCGTATTTTTAGAAGGCTTTAAAATATTTTATGTTTATATTTAATATTTTTTGTTAAAAAATGTTTTTGTTTTGTTAAATATTTTTCAGTTACATTTTAATCTGATTCAGGCCACCCTCCCAAATGTTACTGGGCCACAAGTTTCACATCCTGGGTGTAGTGGATGTTGAGCTGGTGTTGGAATCGTAAATGTCTAACATTTACTGTGTGACCCTGGGCAAGTCACTTAGCTTCCCAGTGCCTTAGGCATCTCTCTAAGGCTGTTGCAATGAGGATTTTGACTTACCTTGGCAGTGGAATTTTTCTCACCAGAGAGTTCTCTGTACCACTGATATCACAGGTCTCCACCTAACCTTATCCTAATGATATACAGTCCAGTGACAATCCACAGATGAGATCCATTAGCACAAACATTGAAGATGAACAAAGAATTGGGCCCTGAATTGAATAAGAGGAAAAGACTGCATTGGATTGTTTTTAGGAAATTGTGTAGTGCTTTTCATGATCCCAATCTCCTTGAAACAAAAGCCCAGCTCTTCAATACCAATACTCCTCTGGTCTTGTAGAAAGATCAGTGACCCTAGGGTCAGGAAGACCTGAGTTCAAAACCAGCCTTCCTAGCTGTGTGACCCTGGGCAAATCTCTTAACCTCCTTTTGCCTCAGGTTTTTCAACTGTAAAATGGGGATAATAGTAGTATCTTGTACAGTTATTGTGAGGATCAAATGAAATATTTGTTTAAAAAAATAGTACTTAGCCCAGTGTCTGACTAGGTGCTATATAAATGCTTATTCTCTTTCTCTCTCCCCCCTCCTCACTTCTCAGTTATAGAAAAGCACATCCTTCGAAGAACCAAGTTCATAGGTCACCCAAAGGGTGACAGACAGATAAGTGGAGGGCTAAATTATTAGCCATAATCTTGCTCATTTCAGATTCATTATAGTAGTTTATCAAAGCCCCTAGTGAGACAAACATCAGTTGGGTTCCTGGCTGTGAAGTGAGGGGGTGTCTGCCTCCTCCTGCTGCCCATGGTTCTGCTGAACTGATGGTGCTAACATCTGGAATCACATCTGTGTGTAACACACATCTGTGTGTAACAGGGGGAAGGGGTACAGCAGCGATTACTTCTTACTTTATTAATGGTTGTAGTTCTGCTTTAATTTGGCTCTAAGTCCAAATATGGTACCTGAATTCAGGCATTACATTATTTGGGCAGCATGGACCTTGGTTGGATGGACATACTGCTAAAGAAACAGGGAGGAATAGAGAATGAGCCCACACACCCTTCCCCCTCCCCCTTCCCAGTTCTCTTAACTAACAATAACAACAGTTTGATAAGCTGGAGTGGAGAGCAGAGATAAGTAGGCTCCACTTGAGTCCCCTATTCTCTGGAGGCTCTACGAAGACCATTAGGACCTGATCTTCTACCAACCCTCACCCAAACCCTTCCAAAATGAGATTTTATATTTTGTAAAAAAACCCCAAAAAACTCCATCACTCTCCCAGCAAGTTTATACCATCATAGGTTCTAGAGATAAAAAAAAACACCCCCCCCTTCAATTTTATAGATGAAGACACTGAGGTTCAGAGTGGTGACTTGTCTGATATTACAGTAGTAGGAATAATGGAATTTGTGATTAGAACTCAAATCTTCTAAATTTAAAGTTGATGTTCTTTCTACCAGTGGTTCTCAATACATTTTCTTGAGGACTCTTGGATGGACGACTATTTTCAAATATTACTAAAATACTTTAATTTCTAAAATGGTAAATATAGATAATTATAGCTCTCATAAACAAAAAAATTGTTTGGAGGGGTGTCTTCAGTAATCTCCTAGAGTGCAAAAAGTCTTAAGACCAAAAAGTTTGAGAACCATTGCACTATGCCATGTCTCTTTTTCAAATATCCTTCTTTCAAAGTCATTGGCAGAATGGAGAACATACATACCTGGAGGTCAACGAACAATGGATACCATTTTTTTTCTTCAAAATTTCTTACTTCTTCCACTTAGTTCATCCTTGCTAGCTACTCTCAAAGAGCTGAGTCATCACTCCTTGGAATCCCTGTCCTTGGAGACTGGCTTCTTAGATTCCTTGTTTTACAATTAAGAAATTCTTGGTAAGCTCAGTAAATCACAATAAACGATTCTTGCCATCAATAATGAAAGTGTATGGTACTACAGGTATTGAAGGATGCTACATTTGTCCTAACTCCATTGTATATCACATTTGCTAAATTTATGTTTCAAGAGGTGACTCTTCTCTACACTGCATGTTAAAATTCCACCAGGATCTGTGAAATGTGCTGTCTTCTTTCTGCCTCTCTGTATTGTCATTAATAATCAGAATTTATAGCTGCTGACAACTTGACTAATAATTATTCACAAGGAATGGGATCTGCTCTTATTCTCCCTTTGCTCTGCTGGTTTGGTGTTGCAGACAGATTAAAAATGGGCTTCTTGTCCATAAAATAAATAGACAGGACTCAGGGGCACAGTAGGGAGGAAATGGGTTAAGCTAGAAGCTACCTGATTTTCAGGCAATTTTTTTTTTACCATTGTGAAACAAGATAAAAGGAAGCATGATGCTGTTGAGGGCATTCATAGATTTCAGGGTGTTTAGTCAACTGTCTTAAACGCAAACCTTTTCAGCACCATGTAACAGAACGTTGCTCCTTTGATGTTTGCCTGCAAGCTGTGTGCCATCCCTTCTTGGTATTGAGCAAGATGCATGTATACATTTTGAAAAACCATAAAGTAAACCTCTAAATTCAGCCAACAACCACCTGAAAAAATTTGGTGCACCAGTTAACATGGATAAAAATACTAAAAAACAGCGAATGTGGTACGTTGTTTATGAAGCTCTCTTCCACAGAAAATCCCTTTCATTTCCTAGTGGGTGCTTTGTAACAGATAAATAGAGCCCGAAGGAGAAGGTCTCACTTCCACTTTTTCCCCTTCCCAATAATCATCAGAGATCATGCCTTGAAGAAACACTGTTTTTTCAGGTGTTCAGCTGAAATGTAATAAGCCCTGTGTACAGATGTGCATCTGTACCATCAATTCACCCAGTCCACAAGGCAGTGATGCTGAGGTCAGCAAATGAAGACTGAGCTCTAAATCTAATCACTGGCTTTAACTGAACTTCTGTACTGGGAGGAGAAAAAACCTCTTTCCTGAAGTTCCCTTCCCTTAGCACACAAGGCTACAGCCTCTAGGTCAATCTAAACCACTGGTTACTTTGCCAACCTCAATACCAGTTTCCTCCCTAAAGGCAATCATCAGCCTCACTCAAAGGACAGGCACACCCCTCTAAAAAAGTGAAGGATGGATTATATTAGTTTGGATGCCCATAGACACCAAAAGGGCACAACAGAGCAACAGAAGATGCTTGATTAGGTTCCCTCTGTTTGGGTCACTCACTATGAGATTATTATTGACAAGCAGTTTAATTCTCTATTTCTCCCTCATTAAGTATATAGTGATGAGCAATTTGGAATCAAAAGAACTTGCTTTGAACCTCAAAAATATGAACTATTACTCTCATTCCTTACACAACTGTGAGTGATCATTTTAGTTCTGCAACACAGTTTCTCAATTTGTAAAACAGGGGAAGAGGACTAAACGAATGAATGAATGAATCATTGAGTAAGTGAATGTATTAAAAAATCTTTTTTAAGTGCTTACTATGTGCCAGCCACTGTGCTAAGTGTTGAGGATAAAACTACAAAAAGCAAGACAGTCCCTGTCCTCAAGTAGGTTCCATTTCAATAAGGGAACACAAAGCATCTAGGGTAGTGCTTTGGTTGGGAAATCACAGAAATGGCAAGTAGAGCTAGAGGGCAATTGATGTATATGTCCTTTCCTGAAATGGACTTGCTGATTGGATTATTAGTCAGCCAATAGTTATTTATTAAGCTCCTATTATGGTGCCTTGCTAAATTGTGGAGATAAAAAGATAGCCCCTACTTTTAAGAAGCTTGAAGTCTAATAGGGAAATGCAATATTAAAACAACTCCGTAGAAATAAGCTATATTGAAGGCTAAATTAAAGAAAAATAATGCAGGGAAAACATTGGCATTAAGGGAGGTCAGGAAAGTGGGATTTTAGCTGGAACTTGAAGGAAGTCAGGGGAGTCAAGTGGTGCAGAAGAGAAAAGAGAAAATTGCAGACATGGAGAACAGCCCATGAAGATGCAGAGTCAGGAGATAAGCGTCTTGTTGAAGGAACACAGAGGAGGTCAGTGTCACTGGATTGCAGAGTCGGTAGAAGTGAATAAGGAAGGTATAAAAAGACTGGTACAGAAGTATCAAGTTATAAAGGGCTTTGAACGCCAAATAGAGGATTTATATTTTACCCTGGGGGTGATAGGGAGTGACTGGAGTTTATTGAATAGGAGGGGGATGTGAAGAAACATGTATTGTTGGAAGATCACTTTGACAGTCGAGTGAAAGATGGACCAGAGTGAGGAAAGATCTGAAGCAAAGAGATCAACCAGAAGGCTTTTACAATAGTCTAAGCAATGAGTGTACAAGGTGGCAGTGTCGGAAAGAAAAAGACATATGCAAGAGATGTTTAGAAGGCAAAATGAATAGGACGTGCAATGGATTGGATATGGGAAGTGAGAGAGCGAGGAGTCTAGGATCACAAGTTAGATTTTGAGAGTAGGTGACTGGGAGGATGATGATTCAGTTGAAAATAATAGAAAAGTTTGGAAAGTGGGGGAGGAAGTCATAATTAAATTCAGTTTTGGACAACTTGAGTTTGAGATATCTATGGGATAACCAGTTTGGTATTCCATTGGGCAGCTGGGAATGTGAAACTAGAGGTCAGGACACAAGTTGAGGCTGGATAAATTGGTTTGAGAATCATCAGCATAGAGATGATAATTCACTCCATGAGGACCAGTGAGATCAACAAAGGAAATGATCTAAAGGGAGAAAAGAGCCTAACAGAGCCCTGGGGGATACCCATGGTTAGTGGGCATGACCTGAAGGAAGATGCAATAAAGGAAGCTGAGAAAGTACAGTCAGATGATTGAGAAAAGGTCACTGGATTTTGCAATTAAAAGAGCACTAATAACTTGGGATAGAAGAGTCGCAGTTGAATAATGAGGTTGGAAGCCAGATTGTAGAGAGGAAAGAAGAAAGTAGAGGAAAGAAAGCCCAGGCATGGATTGAAGAAGGCTTTCTTCAGTTTAGCCACAAAAAGGAGTAGAAATACAGGCCAGTCCTTAATGTGGATGGGTGACAAAATTTTAGAAAGTTGCTATGGTGAGAAGAATAGTGAGTGAATAAAGAAGTATGACAGCATTACCTTGCTGCAGTGAGGGCCCACTTGAAATTACATAACAAATCTGTAACAGATCAGTCAGCAGTTTTATGATTTCTTCAGCTTTGTTCAGCGGGACTTGCTTGAGTAGGTGTGAGGACAGTGGGTGGTTTAAGTAATCTAAGGCTGAGGCTTAGAAGGGCAGGATCATTGATAGGATAAGGAGGTAAGAGGCTTGAGAGAAGAGGATAGTGAAAAGTTGAACTGGTTCACAAAGGGGTAATGGAGGGGAAAGGAGATGAGTGCAGAGGCAAAGGTCTGGGAAATAACTGAGGGGCTGAGGGATTGGAGGTCATGGCGAAGATGAAGATTAGGGTTTGGAGTTGCAAGGCAGAAGGAGAGATGGAATGTCAATAGATTGTTATCAGTTATCAGAATTTTGAATGAGTGGTAGATATGGGTTCAGTGAACCTGAAAGGAGAATATTTTACTATGTAGAGTGGTAGAGGGTGAGCTTGGAAGCAACAATAGGGAGCAAGAACTATCCCAACTCTCTAACCTTGACCGTGAATTGGGAGTAATGAGTGAAAGTGCAACCAGTGTGGGAAATAATGACCAGGGAAGCTGTGTCCATTGAGAGGCAGCCAGGTTTTAGGGAGACCCAGGAAAAAGAAGGAATGGAAAATGAAATTATTTAAGATGAAAGTAAATTTATTACCTCTGAAGGAAGCCTTCTCCCAGAGCTAGATGTGGAAATGGTGGAGTTGGAGGCTGGCAGTGAAAAGAGTCAAAGATGATATTATGGACTGGGTTGAGCTTGATGGGGAGAACTCTCACTAATGAGGAGCCCAGGACTACAGGACAGGATCTGGAGTGACTAGATGGAAATGAGACCAGTGAAACCCTTTCCTACCCCCTTCTCTAACATAGAGGTATTTTTCAAATTAACCTGTAGGTGGGGGCACACCCTCTATGTCAGCAATGTTCTCACTGTGGGGTAGAACCTTACGATCTGATTTCCAACAGGGGTGGAAGTCTTTGGGGATCCCAGAGGCAGGTAGATGATCCAATGGATAGAGTAAGGGACCTCAAAGTCATGAAGACCTGAGTTTAAATCTGCCCTCAGACACTTCCTAGCTGTGTGATCCTAGGCAAGATACTTAATTGCTCTCTGCCTCAATTTTCTCATTTATAAAATGGGGATAATAATAACGCCCACCCTCTAGGGTTGTTGTCAGGATAAAATTACATATATATGTATATATACATTCACATACATATACACACATGTATATATGTGCACACAGGCACACACATATATACACATAGATATACGTATACACATGTATTATGCATACATGCATGTGCATGTATATGCATGTAGGTGTACATATACATGTATCGCATACATATATGTATATACAGGTAATATACATGTGTATATACATGCATAATATACATGCATATATACACACATAAATTGCTTTGAAAACTTTAAAGATACATATAAATGCTAGTTATTATTATCAATAAGAATAAATGAAAGCAATGTCACCACCATCACTACTCTGGCTTCCTGCTTCTTATTTTCCCTTGTTTCTTCTCTGTCAGTTTTGTGAGATTCTGATGTGGGGAAAAAGAAGATGGTGCATCTGGTGACTTGACGACTGTGCTGCCTCTTTGAAGCTCTCTCCACGGTGCTGCCTTGCCTGTTCTGGTGGCATTTCTCCTTGGCAGAGCTCATTTTCTATTGAGGTCCAGATGACTTTCTGTTTCTTTCCTGCTTCCTGGAGGTACCTGGTTTGGCCCAAGGACTCCAGCCAGTACCAGCTGTTTGGGGGAAAAAATCAACTAGACCTTTCTTTCACCTTTGACTCTTCTGGCCATCTTGTTTTCCATGATCAAACCCAATCCAATGTGGCCCTGAGACTCTGGTTGGCACAGGCAAGGAAAGTCAAAAAAAGTTAAAGTTAAAAAAGATGTGCTTCTGGGCACCTTAAA
Organism: Bettongia penicillata ogilbyi; assembly: GCA_023548195.1. Classification (NCBI taxonomy): domain Eukaryota; kingdom Metazoa; phylum Chordata; class Mammalia; order Diprotodontia; family Potoroidae; genus Bettongia; species Bettongia penicillata. The sequence goes on from JAJHZJ010000200.1 coordinate 7,856,675, forward strand.
TTCCAACACTGACTCTTCATGGTAGAAAGTGGAGCTTAGGAACAGGATATTCTGTTTAAAAGAATTTTTAGTCAAAAAGACAATACTGGAAGCATTATTCCATATTTTATGGTAAAGGAAAGAGCTGGATTAAAAGGACACCTGCAAAATTTTAAATAAAATTATTTTTAAAAATTTCATTCACTTGTTTTGGTTTTTTTAGTTGGGTGAATAAAAATAATGTCCTTTATGATCGAGTATTTAATAAATGTTCACCTTAAAACAAAATAAAATTTCCTGAGTACACACCCTAAAGAAATGTTCTGTGCACGCCTTTGGAATTAGCAAACATGCCTACACAGGGTTTGAGTTCCTCAGAGTTAAGTACAGTGTCATCCAGACCTTGGGAACAAACAACCAATACTTTTCAGAGATGACAATGATGTTAACATAGGGAATTTGGTTGTAAAAACTAGACCCCTGAGCACTTTGACAATGGAGTTCCTTTTTATTTTTTCCAGCTGCAGCTTGGGTGGTTTTGGCTAATTGGTCTTGCAAATCACAGCTCAACCCCCCCACCAATACAACAGTGTCTATTTATGGGAGGAAGATCCACAAACTCAGTATTGTTTTTTTAAATATTTAATCAAAACATAAAGTCAATGTAAATAACAGAAGGAATTAAATAATAGAATGTTCTCTGCCCCCATATATAGAAGGACATAATCTTCTACACCCCTAAAGACTGAGAAGAAAAAACTCTCAGGGAAAACATGTGAGGGTGTGAGGAAATGATTTATTAGCACGTGGGTGGAGAGGACTGACAGAAAGCTGGCAGTTATTCGCCCCATTTTCTCCCAGCCTTCTCTCAGAGAGCACAGAGGGAACCTATTACAACCCCTTGAGGCCAGTTTTACTTGCACTTAAACTCCCAGCTTTCTCCTCATGGCATCAGTTGCCTAGGAGCCTCATCCTCCAAGACTGATGTCTCCATGATAGTCTGTTCATCATCAGCTCTCTGTTCCCAATAATCAAGAGCATTCATGTCTTCCTCCTCTCTCTTACTTTCTTCCCTTTTCTATGTGGTCCTGCTCTCTTTTCTTTCTTTAACTACATCATACCTCCTGCCACTATCCCATAGGATTCTGATGTCCTGAAGCCTCCTCCAATGATGTGCCAGTCTCTTCCTTCACCACTGTGTGAATTCAAAGCCTAATTGAAAAGTTCCCTTTAAAGGCAATGTGACAGACCTTTATTTACTCTATATTATAAAGATTTAAATTGTCATTGATTTTTGTCTGACCACTGGACTCCAGTGACTCTGGAGGAAAGAGTGAGGCTGATGACTTTGTGCAGCTCTATCTCACTTAAATCCAATCCATGAGCAATCCCTTGTGATGTTCTAGGTCCTCTTCAAGAATGAAGGGTGAACAACAGGAATTTTTAAAAAAAATTTAAAAAATAAAAAAACTTACTTGACTTTTTCACCAAAATGCCACCTGTCCCTCAGGTCACATAAACAAAACTTTCAAATAAGTTCTTTGAGAATAGAGATTGCTTCACTTTTGGTATCCCCTTTGCTGAACACTTAGTTTGATCACTATTTTTTATGCCACATTGCAAATGTTATTGAATGTAGACGTCATCTTTTCCTCATAAATATATATATATATGTGTATATGTACATATATATCCATATATAGATAGATATTTAAAGGGGGAAAAGCATTTAGATCTATGCAACAAAAGTTGCTTAAATGCACCCTATTATGTGTCTTCTTTACAATCCAATGAAGTACAATCGGTAAAGATTTAAAGTACCTAGCCACAAGACTTCAGAATGAAAGCCTTATTAATCTACTGATGATCAGTACAAGGGAAAGTAGAAGGCATGATTCACATTGAAATTCTTTAACCTGACGCTTGTTCTCATAACCCTGGCTCCCTACACTCCTGGTCAACAAATGCCAGACATTCCAAGGATCATGATGTCACTTAAATTTGATTAAATGTTCTTTGTGACAGAAACATACCGTGAAGATGTACTTCCCCAGACGATGATTCAAGTTTCTCACTTTGAAAAAGAATAAGGTAATTTTTCACAGAACATTTTTAGTAGACTTTCAGCCTAGTGGCCCTTTTGAACTCTTTACTCCCTGATCAGTTAAGATATGAAAAGGTAGAGATTGAGTGAAGATGACAGAGAATGTGGCTTCAGTGGGGCCCTTCCTGGGGAAGGCTGAAGAGAAGTAAGGAGTGGTGGTTCCTGTTCTATCCCAACGACATCACGTAAGATATCCTTAATTCCTGAGTGTCTTAAGATACAGAGTCATATAGGGGAAAGAGCCCTCGACAGTAAGGAGATCTGGGTTGGAAAATTAAGTCTGATATGTAACTCCTTTAAACTAGCATTTATGAAGCACTTTTTAAAGGTTTGCAAAGCATCTCACATGTGTTACTTCATTATCTTTACAACAAACCTGGCCAGCAGGTGCTGGTATTATTCCTATTTTACAGATGAGGAAACTAAGGCATATAGCAGTTAAGTGATTTGCCCAGGGTCATATAGCTAGTAAATGTATGACTGCAGGTTTGGACAGCTCTTCTTGACTCCAGGTACAATATTCTATCCATTGAAGCATCTAGGTGCCTCAACTAGATGTAGGATAGGTAAGTCACTTGACCTTCCTGAGTCTCAATTGTCTTACTATTAAATGAAGCCAATATATTGGTACAAGCTACCTCACTGGATTGGCATAGGAAGATTCTCTCGTGAAGTTTAAAGTGCTGTATTATATGAATTACTGCTCTTATTTTATACCATCATGAAAGCTCCAAGTGGCTTGGCATCCTGAGGATTTTCCTAGTCTTTAAGATGAAGGACTCTACCCTTATCTTTAGTCAGCCAGAATGGTATTGACTCTATGAATTAAGAAGGGTAAAGATAAGGTGAATGTGTTGGAAAAAAACATAATTATCTAGGTGTCTTGAAAGAAGGAAACTGCATCATGGAGTAGAGTTTATCACTCAATTAATCAGTGCAAGTTCTTTGGACTTCTTTCTTTCTCATTGATTCTTCTGAATTCTGGATTATTATATGTAGAAGACTTCAGAATCTCAAGAGAAGAGATAAGATAGATTGCTCAAATCTTGAAGCACTTGACTTAAACTTCTAAGTCAGAGATTTATAAATCTATTTAATTATTAAGTGGAGGCAGAAGTAGCTATTTGCCAATTTCTTGCTCTGAAGCAATACCACCATCCTTGAATTTCACAATTAGTAAAAGGTAATTTCTGATGGCACTTGGCTCTTCCTATTGTCTTACTTTCTTCCTAGGAACAGCCAGGTGGTAGATATAGCACTGCACTTGGAGTTAGAAAGACCCTTGCTCAGTTCTTGAAACAGACTCTAGCTGTGTGACCCTGGGCAAATTAAGTATCAGTTTCATTTTCCTCCCCTGCAAAACTTGGATAATAATAGTGCCTACTTAATTTGTTGAGTAATATGTAAACTTTAAATTGCTATTTAAATAGTAATTATTATTATTTTAGATTTAAATTCTGACCTTCTAGATGTTGAGATAAGTTTTAATCTTTTAGAGGTTAATAGATAGTGGGAAGATACAAGTAGAAGGGAGAGAAAAAATAGGAAAAAAGGAAAGGATAGAAGATACAGAGAGATGAACTAGAGGCAAAAGTGTAATTTCATTTTTTTAAATTAAATTAAATTTTAATTTTTTAATAAGTCTATTTTTGTATCTTTTCTACCTCTCTCCCTAATTACACTAGAGAAACAATCAGCAAAACTCATGCAAATCTGAAATTTTACAGGTTTTGACTGAAATCTACATAACAACAAATGTCCTTCAACATCTTAAGTTGCAAGTAATTATCAGCCAGTCATCTTTCAAGTTTGCCTTAGGTCCATGCCATTTTATCACTATCCCAATTTTAGTGCTGGCACCAGTTCATTATACAAACTATCCCTATTCTAATACTGAGTGGTACAGAACAGAATTCTTGGGCTCTAGCAACCAGGTGGCACAGTAGATACATCACTGCAGCTGGAGTCAGGAAAACCTGAGCTCAAATCCACTTACTAGGTATGTGCAGGGCAAGTCATTTAACTGCTCTTTGCTTGAGTTGACAATAATAATAATGCCTACCTTACAGAGTTGTGAGGATCAAATGAGAGATTTTTAAGGTGCTTAGCACAGCATCTATCCAACTCTTCTTGACCCTATGAGCATAGCACACCGATACTGTCCATGGGGTTTTCTTGGCAAAAATACTGGAATGGTTTGCCATTTCCTTCACCAACAGATTAAGGCAAGCAGAGATTGAGTGACTTTTCCAGGGTCCCATGGTTCATAAGTATGTGAGGCTGAATTTAAACTCTGGTTTTTCTGATTCCAGACCCAGCCCTCTATCCACTGAACCACCTAGCTGCCTATTACACAGTAGGTGCTTAATAGATACTTGATTCCTGGTTTCTCCCTGCTTCAGCTTACATGTCCTGTCAAACCTCCTCCTTTTGTCCAATAGATCTCGTAAGCTATTGTGTTCAAACTTAGTGTATCTTCTACCTTTCTACAAGTGCTATGGATTCCCCATTGAAATCTTCCCTCCCAACCAGAGTGTGCTGGAGTCAGCTCAAATCAGCTCTCAGGAGAGCCAATTGTTAAATTGTCTGTGTGAGCATTTACACTTTGGATATTGGCAAACCTTACAAATTAGGGTTTGATTTAATGTTTTGTTGATTATCTAGACTTAAGCAAGTGATGGAAGAAGATCAAACTTAAAAGCATCTTTTTTCTCCCCAGAGAGTTACTTTTAAACATTTATCAGCACACCATACCTCAAACCCTCTTCAGTCGAGGGCAGATCCTTTCCCCACTCACACTGATTAAATGATAGAAGTAGAATGATATGGTTACTCCTTGTTTCCCATTGTTGCTGCTAGACCAAGGATTTTTAATTTTTTTTTGCATGTGTGTTATAGACATCTTTGCTAGTCTGGTAAAATCCATGGACCACTTAGAAGCCTTTCCCAATTTCCCTTAATTCTAATGTCTTCCCACTGAGATTACCTCTAGTTTATTTCATCTTGTTTGTTCATAGCTGTGTCATCTCCCCATTAGATTGTAAGTTCCTTGCAAACATGGACTGGTTTTTGCCTAGAACATAGCAAGTCATTGTTTGTTGACTTCTCAAAATGATGATATACATAAAATTAGATAAAATTATAGAATTCTTAGGATTACAGAGGAAAACAATTCTATTGAAATGAAGATGTAATCATTTTCTGGTCCAAGTTCATGGATCCCCTAAAATTTGTCTACGTAGGCTCCATGGACCTCTGGTTATGAACCTCTAGTCTAAATCATGTCTCTGTCCTTATTCAATAGTCCTTCTTTTAAAGTCATGTCATCTGATCAGAGAGGCAGAGCACATAATGGATAGAAAATCATCTTTAAATTCAGGAAGACCTGGGTTCAAGTCCTACCTCTGACATGTGCTAGCCTGTGTGACCCTGAAACAGGCATTTAAACTCTCAGTGGTCAAAGTAACTTTCTAAGACTATGAGTTTCAGAGAAGGTGCTGACCTTCTGCTGGCAGAAGGAGTTTCTTTACTTGGGAACTTTAAAAAAAGCTTAAAAAACCCCAGTGAACTCCCAGGTCCAGTTCCTATCCCATTTAATATCATCTTTTACCATTTCCATCTCTTCCAGTATCCCAGGATGTTCACCCAACTTCCTCAGTGACTTTAGCATCTGACTCACAGTCTTATTTTCCATTCCTTGCTTTCGTTTTTGGTGACTTCATCATTCACATTAATGTCCTTTCTACCACTTTCACCTAATAGACCTTGACATCATCAAGTTGAATGAATTCAGCTTCATTCCATTTCAGTCACCTACAAGCATGACTGTACCTTGAAATTCATCAGCATTGTGAATTATTTGAATTTTAAGAGGTACAGAGAATCTTGTCAGGTCATAAGTGGCAAGTGGCTATTCAGGAGTTGGACTGAGGGAAAGTGAGGAGATGTGATCATCCCAAGGTCAAAATGCTAGAGGAACAGTCCAGGTGGGAGAGCAAGGAACAGCCATGAGGGAAGCCTGGGTGTGCTCAACACAGTTCATACTTCTACATGGCTTCCTTTAAATGGGGAGCAGACAGGCAGTGACCACCCTCCCCTCTGCCTCGGAAAAGAATCAGCTTGTCAGAAGAAGACTCCTCTGGACTCTGCAGAGATCTCAGTGTCTAATGGGAAGTCGAACACTAGCTGACACTTTACTGTTCTCCACCTGAAAATCTTTCTCTCTTCACCCACCTGCTCCTTTTTATCTTTTGTGGCTAAGAAAAATTCTTCCTCTTTACAAAACTAATCCTTTGGGAGGACTTGGTCCTATGTTTTGAATCCTATTTTTCATTCTATTTCCTACCACTTCCTCTGAATCTTTCTTTCAAGTAGTCCCTTTCTTGCATCTTCAATTTTCCTCTTCATTATTTCTTTCCCTCTGCCTGTAAATAGTCCCTGCATTCCCCTAGTCTTAACAACTAACCCTTCCTTCAGTTTCTGTGTATCTTCTTGAATTACCTGAACTGTCTTTCTTCTGTCACTGCCAAAATCCTCAAAACTAATTATATTCATTGATTTCTCTTGTTCTTTTCATCATTGCCATCATCATCACCATCACCACCACCACTACCACCATCACCATTATCATCATCATCATCATCACCATCACAATCACCTTTCTTCTGCTCAACACCTTTTCATCTGGCTTCCATTCACACTGTGCTGTTGAAACTACTCTCTTAAAGGTCATCAGTGACAAATCTCCAAATTTAATGACTTTTTATCAAGTTTTCATCCTTCCTGGCCTCTCTCTGAGACCATTTCCTTCTTTTTGAAATTCTCTCTTCCTTTGGCTCCCATGATACTTCATTGTTTTGGTTCTGTTCTAGTTCTGTTGTCACTTTTTATCTATCTTCCTCAGTTTAATTAAAAGTATGATTGCTCACCAGCCCTGCTCTGGAACACATAACTCCCTCTACAAAGGACATCTTCTGTCAGAAATGTGATCTAGAAAGTGATCTAGAAGGCAAGAGCGGGGGGTATACTGATGGGGGAAGGAGGTGGGGTATTCCCAGTGGCATGTGTGGCAGCTGCTGCTGTGGGTACTCAGGTTATGATGAGGTTATAATTGCCTCGAGGGCAACAGAAGGGTGGAGTGTAGAGGATCATGGTATCACAGAATTTGAAAGATGGGAAGGACATGTGTGACCAACCAGTCTAGCCCATAAAAAAATCCCCGCTATGATATATCTCACAATTGGTCATCTAGATTCGCTTGGAGGTCCCCCCTCTAAGGAGATGTGACCCATCAATGTCACTTTTAAACAACTCAAATAGTAAGTTTCTCTGGATATCCAACCTAAACTTTCCTCTTTCTAACTTCCACTTGGCCCTCTGGGGCCAGACAGAACAAGTCTGATCACTCTTCCCTCTGACATCCCTTCAAAATTCTGAAGATAATTCTCATTCTTCCCAAACCTCTCATCCAAGCTAAACACAATCACTTCCTTCATCTGATGCTCATATGAGGTAGACATCTTTGTTAACTCTCCTCCAGACAAACTCTGGTCTAGCAATATCCTTCTCATAAATTATGCTGTTTGGAACTTAAACAGTATTATGGATGAGGTCTGCAAGAACAGAGTGTCGTCGGACTGTCATCTCATTATTGCCACATTTAATGCAGCCCATGTTCACATTAGCTTTTCTGGCTGCCACATCCCACTACTGACTCATATTAGCTTATGATCCAACAAAACTTTTAAGACTTTCTTTAGGACAACAGCTACCTATGTCTCCCTCACCTTAATCTTGTAAAGTTGCTCTTTTGTACTTTAATGCAAGCTATTACAATGAGTAATGTTGATTTCATCTTATTTGATTTAGTCCAGCACTCTAGTCTGTCAAGATACCTTGGGATCCTGATTCCATCATCCGTTGTGTTAATTTACTTTTAGCCTAGTGTCATCTGGAATTTTGATGACCATATTATCTACGCCTTTATTCCAAGTCATTAATAAAATTGCTAAATAGCATAAGGCTTAGTACAGATCCTGAGGCACCCTATTGGAGATTTCTTGCCATGTTGTAATTAAATTATTAATAATTATTATTTGAGTAATCTAACCAGTGCCGAATCAATGTGATCACATATAATTCATGTCTCTCAATTTTCTCTACCAGTATAGCATGAGATACTTTATCAAAAGCTTTGCTAAAATCTTGGTAAACTCTATTTGTAACATTCTTCTCTTTACTTTAGTGATCCTGAGAAAGAAAGAAATGAGGATGATCTGCCTTGACTTGTTTTTAATGCAACCATGCTGATTCTTTTGAATTACCACTTCATTTTCTAAATGTTCACCCACCATCTCTTTAACGCTCAATTTTAGAATTTTCTCACCAAGTTAAGCTTAATGGTCTATAGTTCAAAGACTTATCTTTCTTTTTTTTTTTAAATTGAGACAACATTTTTTCTTCTCCCTTCTTGTGCTTCCTCTCCTGTCCTTCACAGTCCTTTTAAATATCACTGATAGTGACTCAACAAGCTCATCTGTTAGTTCTTTAAGGACTCAAAGATGGAGTCCATCTGGACCAGGTGACTTGAATTCATCAAAATCAGATAGATACTCTTGCTGTCTTATTACCTATCTTGGGTATCAATTCTCTATTTCATTCGGTCATTTTCAGTGTCAATGCTAGTCTCTTTTGCAGAGATACAAATAGAGACAAACTTAAGCATTGAACAGTTCTGGATTCTCTGTGCCCCATCCAAAGGACCCATTGCTTATCTGATCCTCCTTTTTCACCTCTCAAAGCTGAAAAACACTCAGTTTGTTGTCTTAGAATCTCTCCAGCCCCAGCTCATTCTTGTATTTCTTACCCTGGTCATAAAGAGTCACATCTTCTCTTATATTCATCTTCTGTTCATGCTTCCAACGTGTGTACATTTCATTTAAAAATCTAAGTTATTTTGTGAATTCCCTATGTATCCACATCGGTCTCTTCAGGCAACCCCCTTTTCCCTTCCTCATTTGAATTGTTTTCCTTTGCACCTTCAAAATTCTTATTATTAAGAATTTCCCATCCTGAGAAGGAAAAGAAGTCAACAATCTCTGCTAGAGCACACTGGTGATTTTTGCCTGACTTTTATTCAAGAATCTCGAACTCTGTGTTTAGGGATTCTTGGCTTGTCATCATTCCTTTGTTCCTACAGCCATCATTCAAATCAAGCATAATAAAAGGGCAAAAGAGGCTTCCCATCCTTTCTTGGATGACTTCCCCTAGAGAACTTCAGTTCATACTTTTTTTCTGAATCTTTGAAGTCTGCTCTCCCAACATTTAAGGTACAAGCCAGGACGTGCTTGGTTTTCCCCTTCTCTGTCATAGACTCTAGGAGGAAGTGATCATTTTCTCCAAGGTTCTCATTATTTCCACCCAGCAACCAGTTATTCTGTGTTAGTGAGAATCAGATCCAGAATAGAATTTCCCTTTGGTGGTTCTTCCGTAGGTGAAGAAACTGAAGCAAAGAGAATGTATGTGACTCGAGCAAAGTCACACAGCTTGTATCTATGGAAGCATTTGAATATATGGCTTCTTCTTTTTGAGATAATTGGGGGTAAGCCTAGGGTCACAAAGGGTTAAATTCAGGTAATCAGATCTAGAACAAGAAGAGAATTTAGAGATCACTTTCAAGGCTGTAACTCAAATATCTGTGGCTACCTCAATGAAATGATTCCTTCTAACGACACGAGTCATCACTTCTCTACGATAAAAGCATTTAAGAGTTTCTGTGGTTGAAAAATTCATCAACCTATGACCTCGCAAAGAATCTCACCAAAGTTAAATGGGTTGATCTTTGAATGAGAGACATGCCATCCTTCACTGAGTCAGAAAAGTCAAGTGAATTCCCTATAGTTACATACCTAATAAATGTAAAAGCTCTATATAATTGCCAGTTATTGTAACCTTATATTATAGTTATATGCTATTTGTTATAGCATATAAATATATGTTAAATACATATAGGTGTTACAGTATTAAATAATTGTCAGCCAGTTGTCAGTAATTTGTATAATATAGATTATATTTTGTTAATTACTAATACCCATTATATGATATATTTTATTAATTACTAATGCTTATTATATAATACAAAATATATTATATTATATATGATATATAACAAAATATAATGTAGGCTATGTTATGATATATGTTACTTTGTGTTATAATGTATAATAATTATATTTAATGTTACATTACAACATATTAATTAATATATGTATAGTTTGTTATGATTGTCATATTGTCACATTTGTTTATAATATTAGGATGATATAATTGTTTAAAATTTTCAGATAGTGCTGCATAGGGAAACATCAAGCTAAACTATGGAAATATTTCTTTATGCAGGCCCATCATTTATTTTGTTTTACCAACAGAAAATAAATAAGCAGCTTTCTTTCCACTTTGCTAAAAATGGAGGGACCTTTGTAAGTGCTGCGAGACAAGGAGTGTGTGCATGTCTTAGAAGGGACATACTGATAAGGGAGACTAGGGAGCTATGGGCACAGAGATCAATGAGGGCATTAAACAGTATCTTGTGCTGAATATGGGCAATTTTCCCTAATATTGTCACTGGGCTGACTTGACATGAACAACTGATGGCTGAACACCATGTGGTAGCTGATTACACTGATACTTCTAATAAGGATATTTAGAGAAGCCAATTAATGACCTCTTGGGGCCTTTATCTGCTCATAAGCAAAATTGGTCGTGGGCAGGGGAGGGTGTTGGACTGTGTCCTCTCTAAGGTTTTTTCCACCTCTAATGTTCTATGATTCCATGTGAAGGGGGGGTACTGCCTCTTGGACTAAACCTGCCTGTATGTGAATATGAGAAAGAGCAGATGGCACATTGTCAGACACGGCCAATGTGTGAATTTGTTTGTTTAATTGGACTTTGTTGTGAGGGAGGGTATGGGGGTAGAGGTGTGACTGAGAAGTGGAAGGAATACAAAAAAGATTTTCAATAAAAAATGCATATAAAAAGATGAAAGTCCATCATTCTCTCTCCTTGCTCCCTCCCCCCATCCCCCAGCAGAAAAATGGCGAAATAGCAGGAAACCAGAGTCGTACTGTCTGCCCTCTTATGCCTCCTTCTCATCTGGAATAGTGATTTTGCCCCTCTGAGTGTACCCACTCAGTTCTCGGATACCACACTGTCTTAATTGATGGGTGAGTGAGTGAAAACTCAATTAAACAAATACATACATACATATATACACATATTTTATATCCTTTGTAAAGTATGCCACCCTTTTTGTTATTTTCCTTCTAGCTTTCCATTTTTTAACACTTCCTCTGGGAAAGGTCCCATAATCAATCCTACTACACTAGTTCAAGTCCTTGCTCACTCTTTGTTGGAATGCCTTCCTAATCAGACTTCCTATCTCAAGAATACCCATTCCAATCTAACCTCCACACACCTGCCAAAAGATGACATGTTTTCCCTTTCTCCTCATTAAACTTCACTGGGTTTCTGTCATCTCTAGGAATGAAAATGCATTCCTTTGTTTGACATTTAAAGCTCTCTACTTGCTGGTCCCAACTTACCTTTCCAGTGTCATTATATGTTACTCTCCTTTACATTCTCTATGATCCACCAAACTGACTTTCTTCGGGTTTCTCATATATGACACTCCACTTTCCACCTCCATGTCTGGAATGAAGTCCCTTTTCATCCCTGCCTCTTTGAATCCCTAGTTTCCACTGAAACTTACCTCAAATGCTGCTTTCTATATGAAGCCTTTCCTGACTCCCCCCTAGCTGTTGCTTCTTTCCTCCCTGTCAGATTTCCACGCTCCTATTTTGCATATATTCATATCTACCTCAATAGAATATAAGCTTTTTGAGGACAGGGTCTCTTTCACTTTTATCTCTATATTCCCCACACATAGCACAGTGCCTATTATGTAACAACACCTTAAGAAGTGCTTGATGGATGGATTGCTACTGGAAGAGGTGACAATCTTTTTGCCTATGACTCCATTCATAATCCCCATGACCTCTGACTCAAACTCCCTCTCCCCCAATTTCTGTTGTATCCCCCCTATGTCTGTATCACTCCTGGAGAACAGGGACTGCCCCACTTTTGTATGTGTCTCCTCAGTGTCCTGCACAGTGATTGGCACATCATACAAGCTTAATAAGTGTTTGTTCATTCACTCATTTAACACAAAACAAAATAATAACAGCAAAACAAAAGAACACATGGTGACAACTAGTGAAATTAATGCAAAGAAGAGAGTAGGTGAGCCTGGGACATGATGGATGTCCATGACGTTTGGTCCTCAGTCTCTTCCCTGAGCCATCAGTATGATGTCTCTACTCACCCAAGGTCAAGGTTCACACTGCTTCAGAGCCCATATAAAGTAGGCGCCAGAACTGGCCAGATCCAGCTTACAGCTTCTATTTCAATTGAGCCTGCCAGGCTCCCTCGTGATTTCCTATTGCCCAGCAGTGGGCATTAGGGTCCCCAAAACAGACAGGTAGTTGTTTCCATGGAGACCATTATGTCACTGGCTTCCCACCACTGTGTTATATTTAGGGTAATCTCAAAAAGGGTCTGACTCTATCAGTAAGAACCGGTATTCTGGTTGGTGGTTTATATATATAAAAGAGACTCAAAGGGCTGGAGTCAAGGTCCTTTATTTAGGAACAGCAATAGAAGAGGATTTTATTCCTGTGATGCAAAAATTAAAGTACTTAATTATTGACATCACTGGATGATTTGGATTTTACTAGTCCCTAAATCTGTTAACATGTGAACAAGTTGTATTTTAATATTCTCTGCTCAAGCTTTTGTGCTTTGTAGAATTATTTCCAAATTTTAAGAAGCATATTTCATTGAAGGACGGCTATTTTTGAGTGGTGAGTTTATATATATTCCAGCAAGGCACGCTTATTTAGAAACTGAGCCCCATTTGATGACAAAGACGTATTTCTTTATTTTCTACTGTATCACATTCTGTTTAGTTGCATCTGGGAAATGGGGCTTCCTCCCTCCCTTCCCTTGAAGAATGAAGTGGACCTAGGCAGCCCATAAAGCAGGGCATCATTACTGACATACATTCCCTAAAGCACTCTTTTCTTAACATCTATAATAATAATTGCTTTTATATCTTCTCCATCATCATCAGTAATAGATAGTAGCCATTAGTGGTGAGCAGATGTTATACCAAAGAAAAGAATGAAAGTATGCTGGTACTTGCTATCAAAATTATATAAAATAAAGGGAGATCAGTAAAGGAAGAAAGGATAACAATTGTTCACATTTACAAAAATGCAACAGTTTGCAAAGAAATTTCCTTATAACAACATTATTAGGTAGGTAGGATAGGTATATATTATCCTCATTTAACAGATGAGGAAACTGAGTCTTAAAGAAACTAAATGATTTTCCCATAGTTAGTAAATACACATGACCTTTAAATAGCTCTGTAAGGCTTACAAAGCACTTTATATAATTATTTCCTTTAATTTCCAGGACAACCTAGTGAAGTACACACTACAGGAATTCTTATCTCTATAGCCAGAGAAATTGGGTGTTGAATGACTTTCTCATACCGCTATAAACCTACAGAGGTAGACTTTTAACTCAGATCTCTTTTGACTCCAGTACTTTTGTATTGTGGTGTTAGAGAACACTTCTGAGAGTCTTTTGGACAGCAAGGAGATCCAATGCATTGGTACTTAAATAAATTAGTTCAGGCTCTTCACTGGAAGATCAAATACTGAAGATGAAAACTAAATACTTTGGCTACATAAGGAGAAGATGGGACTCATTGAAAAAGTCCCTGATGCTGGGAAAGATTGAAGGCAAAAGGAGAAAGGGACAGCAGAGGGTGAGATGGATAGATGGTTGTGGTTGTGTGTTTTGTCCTTCATTCCAAAGAGGACTATGACATCAAGGGGATGATGACATGACTTACAATTGAATTGGATTTGAGTAGGTGAAGGCTGTGAAAAGTCACCATCCTCACTTTCTCCTCCAGAGCCATCCTGGGTCCAATGGCCTGATATTCATCTGGATGACTGGCGATGACCCAGGATGCAGTGGGAAACCTTGACCTTTTTAAACTAAGGTCTTTCTGAGTTCTCACTTTGACTAAGGGGATGACCATTTAGTGAATGGACCTGTTTAAGAAGTGAGTCAAGGGATGGCCCCTGTAATAAAAAAAAAAAAATCAAACTGGTAGGGAAAGACCCTCAGGGTTGTTGATCAAAAAAAAAAAGAATTACTATTTACATTGACTCTGAGCTAAGAGGGCCTGCATCATGGAAACAATGAACATGAACTTGGACAGACATAGAGAGATAGTGAAGGAGAGAAGGGACTGCTGTGCTACCGTCCATGGGGTTTTCGAAGAGTTGGACATGGCTGAACAACTGAACAAGTCTTGTCTCCTGATCAAGGGCTTTCTCATTAGGACTGGAACCCAGGGCATTAGGGCTTTACAAAATATTGCATAGTTTCTACTTTAAAGGATGATAAAGCATGTCCATGACAATGGAAGTCTAGGATAGTCAGAGTATTATATACTTCCAGGGATGGTTCCAAAATGTTGGAACTACTCAATTCAGCTTTCTAAACAAAGTGAACCTTGAGAAGAGGTTTGGAGAAAATAACAGTGAAGGTTGGATAGATGAATCATTGCTTCAGACTTAGGAAGATTCACTGAAGTTGGAAGTAAAAAAATAAAGTAAACCACAGGCTCAAAATGAGAATAGAAGTAAAAATATTAGAGAATGGAGATGTATGGATTTCATGAATCCTAGTTCTACTAAGGGCATAAGAGTTTATTTGACATGTCTAGTGACTGGTGTCTGCAGTTTTAAGGAAGCTTAAACTGGGTATAAGGAAAACATGGAGTCCCAGAGGAGATTTGAAGAGAATGGCTACAGGCCATTGACTGGGAATGGAAATCATTTTTACTGCAGTATTTTGAATTGCCCCTTGGGAACCAGGCACAGTGAGAAGGATGCAGAAGAAAACACATCAAAAGGTTGTTAGAAAGAAAGGGATGGTTTTCCCTGGGCTTAATAGCCTCAGTCTTTTTTTTTTCTTGTTTCTTTTTGATCTGACTTAGCATTTGGCTATATTAACTGAAAATCTTGGAATTACTATGTTTGAAATTCTGGGAGACATGAATCTCAAAGCTTGGACAGAACTAAATTGTCATAATCTTCCTCATTTTCAATATCGCTATCGACACTTTACAAAGAATGTGTAATACTGAAGAGTGAAGAACTTGCCCAGTTGGAACCATTAAGTGTGTAGACTACAAGCTTCCCTAGTAGAATGTAAGCTGGAAGGCAGGAACTGCCTGACTTTTGTCTATATCCTCAGTGTTTCTAGCAGAGTTTTGGCATATAATAGGTACTTTATAATGCTTGCTGAATTGAATTGAATTTGTAGAACTAAGAAAATTTAGTTTCCTTAATTCTCAACTGTGTTCAGCTGCCTTCACTGAGAAAGACCTCCAATATACAACCAACACTGGACTTCTCAGTAACCTTCTTTAAGGTATCATGCTTATGTAATTGCATGAGTAATTCCTGTACTAAAGAAGGATCCTTTCTTTTTTTTGGAGATCTCTTGACTTCATGCTTACTAAAGGGCAAGGGGGGCCTTTAACATCCTGGGATGGTTTTCCAAGCAAACATTCTGGATTAATTATGAGACACCCATCTACATTCATTTAACTGATTTCTTTGATGAGACTACCATCATTATTGAGAGAAACAATAGATGCCAACATGACTTCTCCTTGACTTAGAATCTATGCTGTGGCAAAGGCAGGGTATATGAATGTTTGTGAAAAAAAAATGCAGCTTAGTGGCACCATCAAATCTATCTGTTACAAGTATTGATCTGAAATAGTCTTGTGATAAAGCTAACCAATGATGTGGCTTTCCCCAATCAGTTTCTAAATCTGTATTAAAAGCACTAGACTAGACTTTTCCGTTCTATCCAAATTTTTGTAAGTATTAACATCTTCAAAACAAACCAATTGTTTTCATTCACATCATAATTCCTTAACTGCTTAGCTGGATATAGTTTCTTTAGTGTCAGTCTATTCGCCATCAGTGAATATCATCCAAGTCTTTTCATGAAACTATAAGGAGATGCTATGGTATCTTGTTTTACTTTCCCAATAACAAAAGTTATTGGGAAAAAAATCAGGAGTCATGGAGAAGTTCTTTATTTTATTTTGTCAAGACAGTGACCATCAGGGGCTGGGAGACTAGAAAGGCTAAACTGGAAAAATTGGTTCAAGCCTGAGGGGTCTTACCCCAGTCATACCCATAAGTAACCTCATGACCACGCCTACATAATCTACATAACGTACATACAGAAAGGATGCAGGGAAAGGGATTTGAGGAATTTGACTTACCCTAACTCTAGCAGGAGGGACAGAACTGGGTAACCTCACTCCTGCCTCTGTATTATGTGGGTATTCCTAGTAATCACCATGCCAGCTTGCTAAAAGCCTTCCTTTGCCCACTCTGTTTCTGAGTTCTTTCAGTAAGAGGGTGTTTACTGTACCAACTGGCATCTCATGTGGATCTTCTTAAGGCACACTACCAGGGAAGCAACAGGCAGTGGCAGCTCTTCCCAAGCTAGCTCCCTGATCCTATCTGAGAAGTCCTGTGATCCCCACAGCCGAGTTTCTCAGAAAATCTTCATAGAAATGGCAATTAGATGGCACAGTGGATGGTGTCCTGGGTCCGAAATCAGCTCAGATCCTTTCTCAGACACTTACTAGCACTGTGACCTTGGGTAAGTCATTTAACCTGTCTTTGCCTTAGTACCCTTAACTATAAATTAGGGATAGTAATAACACTTACCTCTTAGAGTTGTTTTGAAGATGAAATGAACCCAAATTTGTAAAGTGCATAGCACAGTGCCTGGTATATAGTAGGTGCTATATAAATGCTAACCAGTAGTAGTAGTGGTAGTAGTAGTAGTAATTGTAGTAATGTTTGTAATAGTCATATTGACTCCAATATATTGGAGATTTTTGTAACATTCCTTTAATATTCCAATACAATCAAGAATTATTTGCCTCAGTTTCCTCAACTATAAATTGGGGATAATAACAATAATGCCTACCTCTCAGAGTTGTGAAGATTCTCCTCCCAGGGTAAAGGAGACCTAGCGGCTCAGGTTACAATGCCTTCAGAGCTGAGTAATTCCCATATAAGGATATAAGCTATGTAGCGTACTAGGGTCAATGACTGGATGGAATTCACTAACTCTTCAATGCCTAATTTGCATGCATCTGATTAGTTGGCAGTCAGTACAAGCATTCTGGCTGGCTATCTGTTCTTTGTAGTTATTGTTGTTCAACTGTTTTAGTCGCATCCAACCTTTTGTGACCCCGTTTAGGGTTTTCTTGGCAAAAATACTGGAGTGATTTGTCATTTCCTTCTCAAGGTCATTTTATAGATGGAAAACTGAGACAAATAGGGCTAAGGGACTTGCTCAGAGTCTTATGTGTATAAGGCTGGTTTTGAATTCAGAAAGAAGAGTCTACAACATATATTTTGTTTATGTAATTTTTGCATCATGTCTCCTCCATTAGGATGTGAACTCCTTGAGGGGAGGGACAATGTTTTTTGTTTTCTTTTTATTCCTAAGTCTTCCTACAGGGTCAGGCTCATAATAAGGGTGTAACAAATTCTTGTTGACTGACTGACTGCCTTTTGTTCTTCCCTTATACCTGCAGCAGTAAACACCTCAACATACACAGGAGGGCCTGCTATGTCAGGTTCTTAGATCTGCATTCATAAAAGGAAAGGCACCTTTTGAGGGGTTAACAATTACTTTAATTAAGCACATGTATCATTCCGTTAACCAAGCACATATATCATTCACCTAGTTTAGGGGAGTCAGCACCCTGAACTTTGAAGAAAATACAGAGAAATTAAAAGTCAACAGACATGACTTCATCTGCCTGAATTTAACAGACAGTTCCAACTACCTGACCATAGTTTCCAGAGAGGGAAGTTCAACATCTGGGTTCTCAAACCCAGAGGGTTCCTTAGTGGCTTCCTAGAGTCCTCATCTGGCCAAACAAACACTCTTACAAAAACTAAGCCCTAAATTAAAACCTCAGCTCAGAATATTTATATCTTTGTTAGAGCCAAAACCTCAATTCAGAGTATTTATACCTTTTTAGAGCCAGAGGGCATCACAACCCTTGACCCAGTGCCTCAATAGAAAAAGCAAAAGGTGCTTGGGACCCTTCTTCAAAACAACTCCCCTTATCAAGTTTCTTACAATATGCAGACCCATCAATGGGTGAGAAAGATCTTCTTTAATCACATTATTCAAATAGAGGCATTATACCTCCTGATTATACTAAAGCAAAAACAGTAAAAGATCCTCCTTTACTTGCTATTACACTCCCCTTTCTAATCACACATATCCTTTTACACTGCTTATAAGATCAGAGGATTTAGAGTTTGAGAAGTTAAATTTCTCAACTTAAAAATAATACCAGATCTAGAAACTGAGGCAATAGAGGTTAAGTGATTTACCCAGAGTCACAAAAGAAGCACATAGCAGAGCTTCAGTTTGATTCTCTGACTACAAATCTCTTAGTCATTCCATTATTGTATATCAGACTCTCATCATTGCTGAGTTAAGGTGTCAGAAATTCTTTTGTTTAACCTATACCTGAATAGAAATTCCCTCTTGAAGATCACCAATACTTACTCATCTAGCCTTTGCTTGAGAACCTCTAATGAGATAATAATAATAATAAATAATGAACATATTATTATATTGTATTAATATATAATGTTATAATATTGTACTATATTATATTACACAATATTATTATAATAACTAATATTTCCATAATGCTTTAAGGTTTGCAAAGTGCCATACATATGTTATACCATTTGACTCTTAAAGTAAAGCTGTGATGTAAGTGATATTATAATCCCCATTTTTCAGATAGAAAACTGAGGCAAACAGGTCAAGTAACTTGCCCAGAATTACTCAGTGAGAAGTGTCTGAGAATGGATTTCAACTCAGGTCTTCTTGATTCAATATCCAGCACTCTTATGTCATTTAGCTGTCATTCCTTTGTGAGGCAGCCTCTTTTGCTTTTGGTTAGCTTTCACTATCAGGTATTTTTTCCTTTTGCTGAGTAAAAGTCAGCCTCTCTGAAGTGTCTACCGATTGCTTCTATCTCTGTCCTCTGGAGACAAGGAGAACAAATCAAATTTGTCTTCCACATGACCATACTTTAAATATTTGAAAATAGTTACATCACATCCCTGCAATGCCTTTTCTTCTTGCAGGTAAGCATAGTAAGTCCATTTAATTTAACTTCATAATGGTGTCCCTCAACATACTGGTCCCTTCTGGATGCTCTTTCTACTTAGTTGAATTCCTAAAAAATGACTTCCCAAAATTAATGCAGTACTGCAGATGTGATCTGACTAAGGACTATCATTTCTTTTATTTAAGACATTATATATCCCTTTTAATGGCACCTAAGGTCACATTCAATTTCTTTGGCTTCCATGTCTCAGAATTGACTCATATTGAGGTTGAACAAGATGATAAAACTCTCACTTTTTTAATTAATCATTCTATAGTCATACTTTCTCCAACCTGTACTGATAAAGTTGAGTTTTGACCACAATTATAGGACTTTTCTTTCAATAGAAATTCTTTTTATTACATTCAGCCTTTTGTTATTCTAGTTCTTTTGTTCTTTCTAGATTCCAGTTCTGTTCTCCAGGGTTAGCTATACCTCCCAGCTCTGTGGCATTGAGAACTTTGATAAGGACACTGTCAATCAACTGATAATAATTTGTTCAGCATCTACCATGTGCCAGTCACTAGGCTAAGTATTACTGATGCCTTCATCCAAGTCACTGGAAAAAATGTTGATCATAACAGTATAAAGGGGAAATCGCTGACCTACTCCATGAAGAATAAATAAATAATGAAAATAGTAAAAATAAAATTTGAAAAACCTCCTTTCAAAAAGACATTGAGCCATTAATTACTATGCTTTGAGTCCTCTATACACTTAAATCCAGTGGACTCTACTATCATCTTGTCCATAAGAATAGCATGAAACTGTTAAACTTGCCATCTAATTAATAATCCTCTTAAAAAAGAAGTAATGTTGGTCTCAAAAACTTGTTTTGATGAAGCTAATCTGGCATTTTGTGATTATGCTTCTCTTTCTAGATATTCAAAAACAATCCCTTTAGTAATGCACTCCAGGAATTAAAGTCATGATCACTGGCCAATTGTTTGTATGCTACTTGTTTTTTTGAAAACAGAATCAAAATTTGCTTTTCTCTGGTTCTGAAGCCACTTTATCATTCTCCGTGTTTATTTACTAATGATAATGGCTTAATGGTCAGATCTACCCTTCTTTCTATATCCTATGATGTCATTTGCCAGAGTCTGGTGATGTGAACTGAGTTGGTGTAGGTTGGTATTCTTTTAATACATTTTTCTTTTTTCTTGTGCAATCTCAACCATTTTTGTTCTTGTCATTTTCAGTCTAATGGTCATTTTCCTTGGCATAGAGAAGTAAAAAAGTTAACAATTCTACCTTTTCTCATCATCTGTAATCATCATTTCATCTACTCCCCAAGCCTCATTTCTAATTTTTTTCTAATCTTTCTCTTTACCCACATAGTTTTTAAAAATTTCTTTTTATTGTTCTTAGCATTCATGACCAGTCCCAGCACATCTTGAGCTTCAGTGCTCTTGAAACTGTCCCTTCAGTAGTGTGCCATGCTCCATTACCTGCTTTGACCTTATGATCTGCTTTGACCTTCACTGGATGTCAATATTCATTGGATGGTTGAACAAAGTTCTCTCTGTAGTTGTATCCATCTTAGAATTTTGTATAATTTAAATGTAGGAGATGCCTCAAGGAGAGCCTTCAGGGATGCATATTGTTCTATTGAAACAATGCTTTTTTCTTCTCAAATCAATGAACAAAAAGACAGCAGGATGCTATTTTTTTTCCATTTCTCAGTCTAAGTCACATAATGATGTGATTTGGTTTAGAAAATTTTCTGGAAAACTTGCCTGTTTCCTGCATAGAATTACACAAGTAATTGGAACTTCAGAATTGGAAGGGTTGCAGTCCCACCTGTATGTGACAACATACCTCCAAAGTAGTCATCCAGCCTTTGCTTGAAAGCCTTCAGTGAGGGTTTCACTACCTCCCAATGCAGCCAATTCCATTTAAGGGTACCTCTAATTTTTGATTGTTTTTGCTGACATCAGATATAAATTTGTATCTTTGTGACTGCTACCCATTGTTCATTTCTATTTTTATTGTTTTGGACCAAGTAGAACAAGTGTTATGATTCCTTATACCTAACATCCTTTAAAATACTTGAAGATAGTTATCATGGTCCAGCATCCAGTCTAGCATCAAATCTTCTGTTCTCCAGGTTAATCACCCAAATCCTTCAGCTAATGTGGTGTGAATGTGAAGCACTGCAACATCATTGTTGTCTTCCTCTGGTGTACCTCTAGCTAATCACTCTCCTTTATAGATTATGGTCAGAACTGATCACAGCTAGGAGGTCAGACCTCTGGATCTAGTCTGACCAGGGCAGAGGACAACAGGACTATCACCTCCCTTGTCCTAGACTCAATGCCTCTCTTAACAAAGCCCAAGTTCAATTCATTTTTGGCCTACTATAGTACACTGTCCATGAATACCCTCAAAACTTTCACAGAAGAATTACTCTGGTCATGGCAGGGATTTGAGCCCATATATTTTTGTTCAGTCATTTTTCAGTTGTGTCTGACTTTTTGTGACCCCATTTGGGGTTTTCTTGGCAGAGATACTGGAATGGTTTGCCATTTCTAACCCTATACATTTATCCCTATTCTAAATTCAGTATTTTTGGATCCTGACTCTGTCATCTACACTACTTCCTTCCATTTTTGTGTCCTGTGCAAATTCAATGAATGTAATATCTATATCCTTACCTAGGTGACTGAGAAAAATGGTAACCAGTACAAAGACAAATACAGGCCCTTGGAGCACTTTATTAGACACCTAGTTTCAGGTTGACTCCTCTTTGGGTCCAGGCATTCACCTGGTTTCCAAATTCATGTAATTGTACTATTATCTAACATATCTCTTCATCTTTTCCTATGACAATAATGTAAGAAATGTTATTAAATGCTATTAAATTGAAATCTAGACAGATCCCTCCGATCTACCAGCCAGAAACACTGTCACAAAGGGAAATTACAGTAGTCTTCTGTGACCTCTACTTGATGAAGTAATAGTGACTCTTTGTGATTACTTCTGCCTTTTCTAGATAGTCAATAAACCTTTCTTTAATATGTTTTAGAGTTTTCCAGAATTTGAAGTGAATTTGGTTGACCAATAGTTTATAGCTCCATTATATTTTCATCAAAGATACTCTTGTTGTGTGGCATAGACCATTCTCATTAAAGACTTTACAATGATGTGGAAGTAGGCATATAAGGTAGTAGTTGCTGAGGTCTTTTGAGTCCCCTTTTTTTGAGTAAGGATGATAACTATGATATTTTCTATTCTTTTGGAACCTCCTTTATAACATGTCTTGAGGCAATATTAATTCCCTACATGCCTTTAATATCCTGTGTCCTTCTGCTTGTATTTGTTCTGCATGTGCTTGGTCCCATGCAGCTTCTCTTCTCTTCATCTTCTTAATGTCAGCACCATGGTCAGTAATAATGGCAGAACTGATAGTAGTTAACTTGGTCAGCATCAGGGCAGTAACATTTGCTGAGCCAACTATAGCTGAGATGATTTCCTAGTTTAATACAGGAATGCAGAAATGACGTACAGTGAGAAGAAACTCAGAAAGGACAGTGACTACTGCTGGAAGTAATTAGATGACTCTAATATTAGAAATTTTGAGCAGATTGATCTGAGAAACTCTGAAAGAGTTTTGACCCAAATAAACTTGCTTGATATTGGCTTAAGAAAGGGATAGGATGGAGGTTTGGTTCAGACAAAGATTTAGAATACCTGGGAGATTCTCCTGACATAGGTGGGTTTATATGTGTCTATGTATGTCTCCTTTCCAATATCTTGTCCCATGGAGAGTCAACAAGGGGCTCCATGAGATATGACCTTTCCCCTTTTCCTTTGTGTTACCTTTATTGCTCTGTCTCTTTGTACCTGTTGGTTGGAAGCGTGGTCTTCTAATACAGATGAATCTATGATAAGACCTCCAAGAAATATCCTAGACTCCATCTCTGATACATCCTGTATTTGAGATGTTGTCATGTCAACCTCAAGGCATGTTTGAGAACTCTGCACATAATATTAAATAGCAGAAAGTTATGTTGGAAAGAGGACTAGATTTTGTCTAAAATAGGACATGAGTCTGAATCCTATATCTAACACCAACCAGTTGTGTTATCATGAGCAAATCACTTAATCTCTTGTAGCCTCAGTTTGTTAGTTATTTACATCAAATACTATGGATAGCCCCACTCCTGTTTCACTGAAGAGCCAAATGTAATTTGTTTTTATTTTATTTCATTTCAATATGATTTCTTGAGAGATATCTTCATAGGTGTTTCTGAATATACCACTCTTGCCCATCTCCTAGAATTCAGCCATCTCTTGTAACAAAGAAAAACACCTAAGCAAAAACAATTAATCTAATGGGGATGTCTGACAAAGTATACAGTATTCTGTCCCATGTAGTCCCCTATTTTTCTGCTAAGAGTGAGCTGTTTCATTATTTGTTCTCTAGTACTAAGATTGATCATTATAATTACTCAGATTTGGGGATGAAATTTCTTGGGATTCCTATTCACGATAAGAGAGGACACATTTATTGATCCTGGGTCTTTAGGTAACTGATATGGTAAGAATGCATCTGAGAGAAAGGACTACATTTTCTACAATAGATCAGACCAGTTGAAGTTCCCAGGATATCAATTCCAGTAAGATTGTGTGCCTGAGGGACAGCATGACTGTTTCAGGAGAGTGGTTGAGACTTTGAGGAAGAAGGAAACTATATAGAGTGGCCACTCAAGATAGAGCCCAATAGATGAAGGTGTGCATCAAGCTGAGAGATGGAGAAACTCTTGCCATGGCTGAGATGATAGAGAGTGGCAGGTGCTCCAAGCAGGGATCCAGAAACTTCCTAAGTGGATGTTACTGACCTTCAGGCTGGCTTGGCCAGAGGTACTTACATACTATCTCTACCTTGGAAAGTGATTCTCATAAGAGATTATTTATTCAGGTCCCTATTCATACAGTGTGTATACTGACGTTGCCTTCCCTATCCCTATGATAATTGTTTTAGTTCCAATTAAATTGTTTTAATTTTGGCATGTGTGTTCCTTGTCTGATCTGACAGCCATTCCCAATTGAGATAGAATAGAAGTTTGAGTAAAATAAAGTACATTTAATTTTTAAATACCCCACATAGAACCTAGTAATCCATGTGAATTCAGAGATGAGTAGCACCTCAAGTTACTACCATTAGGGATTGTAATTGGCATTAAAGGATGTAAAGTAAAAAATGAAATAGTCCTTGCCTTCAAGGAGATTATATTCTTCTGAGAATATAAGAATTAAGTAAAGCAAATATTGATGAATTTATCTGACCTTTCCATTCACAGAAAGGGGCATCTTTTTTTTGTTGTTGTTCCCAAGAAAAGAAGTGAATTTCACTCTTGTGTTGACTGTCGATCTAATTGAGATTACCATTGGCAAATGCTACCTGTCCCCACTGATTTTGGGCATTCTGGCTAGACTTTCAGTGAGTGTGGATGTATGCTGAGTTGAACTTGCAATGAAATTCATTAGAATTAAGATGGAAGAAATCAATAGAAGATAGCTGTTGGTTATAGAGCCATCAGTTACAGTGTGTCCCAAAGGATAGAGTTTGGAAAGCGTAGAAGAACATTGTTCATTTTTTTTCCTCTAAAATTACTATCTGTATGCCAGGGTAAATCATCTAATCTCTGAACTACAATTTCCTCTTTTTCAAAAGAAGAATAATGGTAATACCCATATTGCCTTTCTCATAGGATTGTGGTGAAGTTCAAAAAAGCTAATGTATGTAAAACATTTTGCAAACTTTAAAGTTCTATATAGAGCTTTTAAAGTCAGTGATTATTATGTAGTTAGGACTTTGGGACCATTGGATTATATTCTCAGAAACAGTGTGATCTAATGCATAGAAAGGCAGCCTTGGGGTCAGGAAGATCCAGATTAAGTCTTGCCTCAGATACATGCTAGCCATGTGCTAGCCTTAGGCAAGGCACTGAATCTTTCAAACCAGAGGCAACTCTCTAATTATGAAAGTTATAAACAAGTAGAATCAGAGATGGGAGTTTTTCACATTAGGAGTTCCCCACGTAGTGGTTCATAATGAAATCATATGTCTCTTTCTTTCTGCCCAATACCACCTGACTCAGTTGTCTAATTCCAGGGCCAGGTTAGGAATATCAGCTCAACGGCCTTGACTAACTCTGTTTTGGTGTGGCCACATCTGGGAGAGCTAAGATCGTCCTCACCAAGTTCATTGGAAACAGCTGCTAGTTCACTGGTCCATAGATCAGTTGCCTGGTCTTCCTGACTGTGGTGACAATTTGGCAGAAATACTTTGAAGGAGCAAAGAAATACCTGTATAATACTAGTAGAGCAAAAGAAATTTCTTTTAGAGAGGCTCAGATTTTATCAAAGTGCCATGCTCAGAGGGCACAATTAATTTCACATTATTTTTCCTCTCTAGGGTTATCCCTTTTGCTAAATGATTAGTTGTACCTCTTTTTCCAGTCATATATTTCCTGGATGATATGTCATCATTGCTAATATGAAACAGACTATTTATACCTACAATACCTCTCTCCTTTGCCCTAGATTCTTTGAAGCTTGTGGTGCTCCATAATTTGAAGCTCCCATCTTTTCAACTAGTGTTCAAAAGATGGATTTTAGTGTCAAGGCACAGTTAGGGACTATTAAAGGCATTATGCTATTTTCCATATACAATCTATTCTTTTTTCCTATTTAATTCTAGGTTGTTTATCTAAAGTGAAGGTCCAGAATATATGATTGAGGAAAAAAAACCACATATGCACACACATATATATTCAGGATATATATATATATATATATATATATATATATATATATATATATACACACACACTTTATATATAGATATATATCTATATCTACATGGACATATATACACACATATGCTGAATATATATGTATACATACATATATAGTCAGAATTCATATATATATACATGCTAATGGAGTAACTCAATGGCTCTTTGCACAATTTCATATCACAGTCTAGACTACAGCCATCTTTCAACCATTTAATTTTGACTATGTGGATTAATTTATTGAATAGCTGTAGATCTCTATGAAAGAGATCCAGATTATTATGGGAACTGGTGCTATCAATACAATGTCATTCACAATGATGAAGTTGAGTGTCTTAAGACTTGCACTATGTATGGAGAATTCCTTTTCCTTTTGGATTCTAGGCAGGACATACTCCATGACAAATGTTGCACTATTACTAAGAAATGCTGCTCTGCTACTTACAAAAGGTTAAAAGATCTTTTTTAAAAAGTCCTCTACAACATTGGATAGTCAGTCCTTCTGTGGAGGACTTCACAAGATGAGAAGTTGTCTATAGGTCACTTTATTCATTATTGGAAAGAATACCAATATTAGTGAGATCGCATATCCATTGAAATGCCTGAAATAATTAAATATTTATATTCTTTCATTTATTCAACAAGTATGTACTAAGTACTATTAAGTGCCAAGTACTGTGCTAAGCATTAAGCATACAAAGACAAAAATGTAATGACTCTTGCTTTTAAGGAACCTACATTCTATTGGGAGGAGGAAGAAAGGAAGAAAGGAAGGTATAATTTAATGAGATTTATGTTAATAAAAGATCTTCCCCACTCACTAATAGACCTCAGGTGAAGCCCATTAAGGGAAGCTTGATTAGGGGAGGCTTGTTTTGCAGAAAGACCCAAACCTTTTGTTAATTGCTACTGAGGAACTGGGTCTGGAGGGTTATATATATATATATATATATATATATATATATATATATATATATATATATATATATATAGTGATGTTTTGCTTTGGGGGTTTACTCTGTGGAAGAAGTTTGGAGTGCCAGATGAGACTCTGATAGCTGTTAATGAGCCTCCCCCGTCCCCCAGGTTTGAAAACCTAAATGTTGGTGCTTCTCTCTGGTAACTATGTATGTATGCAATGGTCAGACCGTTGGATCTGTCTGTTGATCTGTGATGTATGTATTGCGCATGTCAGACAGTTAGAAGCCTTGTCTGTTGTTCTTTATTTCTCTGCTTGTATTTTATCTGTTGGTGGATGTAATTAAAGAATATTGTTGACCCCTCAAAAGCTGCTTTTGTTTTAGAAAAGCAGATCTAAGAATCTGTACTAACAGGCCATCCTGGGTATATCAGGGTGCTTGCTGCTACAGAAGGAAAGAAAGAAGGAAAGAATTACTTTGTGATCTCACTGAACTGTACTCAGGCTACCATCCTCAGCTCAGAGGAAAGAAGCACCTACTATGTGCCATATATGTACTTTATAAATATTATCTCATTTGGTCCTCACAACTGGGATTGTGTGCTATTATTATCCCCATTTTACAGTTGAGGAAACTGAAGCAAATAGTGATCAAACGACTTGCCCAGGGTCACATGGCTAGTAAGTATCTGAGCTCAGATTTGAATATAGGTCTTCCTAATTTCAGTCCCAGAGCTTACTGAGTCAACTAGCTATCCCAAGTGATGTTACAGTTAGAGTTTCTTATTCCCTGAGCCAATCAAATCTCAAGGATGATTTCAATACCTTTTAAAGAAAACCTCACCTAATGGCATTAAAATAGTGATCCCCCTATACACAAAGATAAGAGATGAAATATGTACGTGATTAGCCACAAGGAGGCTAATTTAGCCAGACTATTTCATGTAACTTCTCTACTTGGGACTAAATTATTTTATGAGAAGAGCCATGCTCGTTACCAGGGGCCCAAATCATGTTGCACCCTTTCAGGTGCCCCCCTGGAAATTGAAGTTGTGTTTTGTCAGCCTGGCAGTGGAAGGCTTCTTTCAAACTCCTGGGCATGCATGTGGAGCACTGATTTATCCATCATTTCCTTAGCCTTATAACCCTTCTATTATAGTTTCATTGTTTTTATGAGTCCAAGATTTTCCCAATTGCATATCCCTCTTGTTCATCAACACTTAGCTGGGGTGGACAAGGATTTCATGGATGCAGTCAAGGGCAGAGGTGATGCTGTCACAACTGAAGAAATACAGGATGAGTATATAATGAGGAAGCTAATCCTAGCTGGGAAGCATGACATTGACCAACCGTCTGAATGGGAAGGCGTCTCTTGCCCCATCAGACAAATCTATCATTCTGTGGCTTTCAAAATGACAATTAAACTTGATCTCCTATGCCTAAAGGATATCTTAAAGTTAGTAAGGTGTTCTGCAAGTCAGTCCAGCAGTTGTTAACTCATCCAAGAAATTACTTACCTCAGCAACAGAGGTGTGTAGGTTGCATGCAAGGAAAACCCAGGGAAGGAAACCAAATACCACACAAAAGGTGTGTATTAGGTAGACAAATAAATGATGTTATAATAGAATTCCATGATGGGTGAGTAGTAGAGCAGTACACAGTAAATCTTATGATTTTAGGCTTTAGAGTTTAAAGGAACTTTAGAGAACTTGTAATCCAATACCCTTCTTTTATAGACAAAGAAATGGAAGCTTAGATTGAGGAAGAGGTTTGCTAAGGTCACAGAGCACATCAGTATCTGATCTGGGATTTGAACCCAGGCTTTCTGACTCCAGATCCAGTATTCTTGTTGTTACACAAAATTGCCTTTTAATAGGAGGAGGATTAGCACATGATATACCATTCAAGGGTCCAGTTCATGTGCTTTATCTACTCATTGGACTCAACCAACCAATCAATCAACCACGTATCAATAAATCAAAAAGTATGAATTAAATTCCTACTATGTGTCATGTAAAGTGTTAGACACTAAGAATAAAAATACCTAAGTGAAAGTTTACATTCCATTGGTAGATTGAGGGAGATAGCATGTATTGAGGGTGATGTGCCATGGGAAGGTAAAACTTTACTTGGAATGTCAGGAATGATATAGTCCAAAAAGAATTGAAATTGGGAGCACCACTTTTTGGAAGTTTGAGAGGGAAGGTGTTAGAAACAGAAAAACATCAGGAATAGGCAGGTAACTTCAGCAACTGTAGGTGAGCCAGAGGAAGAGGAAGAAAAGGAAGAAAAGAGGAAGAGAGGAAGAAAACCATCTTGGTCAGTTGTATTCACTTCTACCAGAAAGGAATTATTCTGTGCAATAAAGGTATTTCAAGTGATAAAGTCCAATGTTTTTCCTTTACAGATCCTGAAAGGACCCATCCAGTCAGTGATTTTCTCATAGGCACATGCTTTCTAGGACTAGAGACAGAGGCAGAAATTATGTTTTAATTGTTTGACCAAAATTTATTTATTTGACCCAAAGTGCTGGGGAGTTCATGCTATATGAATAGTTTTGAATAGATCCTTGTAGTCTATCATTGGGTTAGTGTGGTGGTACATTACCCATTAAGCTTTGTGAAGGGGAAATGTACAAATGTAGTCAGAGGTATAGACCACATTGGAAACTATTCATCCTTTGGGTACAGAAATCATGGCACCATGGAAGGCAAATAACAGAGCCTGGGTATGGGCATCTTCTTCTTGATCCTGATCTTGGTGGATGAGATCTTGTAGGTCTGGCTAAGGTTAAATGGCTGTAAAATGTACACCATAGAGGAAGGTGTATGGGGATAACTGCTTTGGTGAATGTCCCGTTCCTAGTTTTAATGACCATATAAGTGCCTGCTAATTGTGTTGTCTTAGAACATCAGTTCTAAGGGGCAGCTAGGTAGGGCAGTGGATAGAGGCCTGAAGCCAGGAAGAGTCCTCTTTCTGAGTTCAAATTCGGCCTCAGACACTAACTATGTGACTCTGAGCTAGTCCCTTAACCCTATTTGTCTCAGTTTCCTCATCTGTAAAATGATCTGGAAGCAGAAATAGCAAGCTACTCTAGTATCTTAGCTAAGAAAACCCCAAATGGAGTCATGAAGAGGCAGACACTATTGAAACAACTGAGCAACAACAGAATATCAATGGTAGTGAAGGTAGCCTTACCCAAAAGACTAAGCCCATTGACTCTCTGGTGTTGGTTAAAGCTGCTGGATGGTTTGAAAATGTTTTAGGTTCTTAGAGTAAATTTGAGAACAATAGTTAACTGCTACACTCCCTCAAGATTATACTTCAGTACCTTAAATGTGGCTTTCTTTGAGAAGATCCCTCTCCATTGATCATGTAATGACTTTCTGTGGCAGTCAACATGTGGGAGGAGGTCATGGAAGGGAGCTGTGGGCTCTGAGGTAATGGTCCTCACAACAGCTTTGTATACATTCATCTCTATGATGAATTGGTTTTGCAGATCTAAAGAGAGCTGGACTGCAGATCAGGTGTCTAAAACTTCTAGAAGAGTAGGTTAGGTTAATCCAGTTGTTCCCATGGCCCTCTGATCTCTAGAGCCCCATGTTTATAATTGGAAGATAGTATTAGTTCAAGGATCTAGTTCACACACTTTATCTACTCATTGGTCTCAATCAAAAAGTATTCAGTAAGGACCCATTCTGTGGTGGGCACAATTCTAGGCAGGGTTTTCAGGGCAGCAAGCGGCCTATGCATTGAATGACCCTGGGAAAGAAAATGGGTTTGTTTTGGTTGAGGAGTGAGATGAAGCTGCAAATATTGTGCCTCTTGAGGTAAAGGGCTAATTGAGTAGGGGTGGGGTGGGATGGGCAGACAGTGGATGTGTGGGTGGTCTAGACTTCTGACTTTCTAGACCTTTGACTTTATTGATCTCTGTTATTGCAGATGAGCAACCATTATGCAACTTCATAGAATAATAGATTTAGACCTAGAAAGGACCTTAGAGGTCATCCAATTTAACCCTTTCATTTTACAGAGGAAGAAACTGAGGACCCAAGAAATGAAGTAACTTTCCCAAGACCATATAAGTAACAAGTGATAGAGGGAGGATTTAAACCCAAGTCTTCCTGTTTTTGACATTAGCTCTTCATTTACTATGCCAGAATCCCTCTCCCTTTAGGTGATTAGGGTGTATAATGGGAGAAAATAACCATGGTACAAGTTGTGTTCTAATAGGATAAAGAGAATGCTACTTCAGGTCAAGCCAGATCTCTAGATTTCATAGGTGGAAATAGAGACAGCATTCTACAGTGGAAAAAAACCCATCAGCTATGGAGCCAGAAAACGTGGATTCAGATCCTGTATCTGGCCCTTACTGCTTACTTATTATACTAGGGATGAACCTGGACAAATCAGCTAACTTCCCTGGGCTTGTTTCCACATACATAAAAAGAAGGGATTGCATTACATGCTCCTTGAGGTCCCTCTTAGCTCTAGTTTATGATGCTATGGAATAAAAGTAGGGAAATAAAAGCTGAGTAAGTCAGAAAGAATACACTGGGAAAAAGAGCAAGCAACTGGCAAGATGGTGGTTTTTCCTGAACAACTTCTTCCGAGACAGTATAGTTGAATAGTAGCAGCCATCCTTATTCAGATCTGTCATCATTCCTGTGGGTCCCCAAAGGGCTATCTTGTCAAATCCTTCATTCTTCATTACTTTGTCATTCTCTTTCATGGATGTTGGTATATAAATTGCAATTAACACCCTGGTTCTGTAGGGGATATTATCCTGAGAATTGCTAGGCAAGATGGCCAAGTGTCTCATGAGTTTACATATGTCTTAGAGATATGATTAAAAATAACTTGGCCAGCTGCTATCCTCACCTCTACTAGGAGAAGAAACAAGTCATCCTTCTATTTAGCTGTAAGCATTTTAGACTTTCTGGTTTTCCTGATAATGAGAATATCAATATGGACAGGGTTCAGTTTGTTCAGTAATATTGATATAATGCTTTCTGGTCATTGGACAAACATCATTCTTTCAGAATACCAACAGTTAAATGAATATTTGTAGACAATCTGAGAATTATGAATATTCTCACTTGCTATTCTCTTTTTTCTGGTATTCTGATATCATCATTATGGAAATGGAAGCGAGTTATACAGAATTCAGTGCAATGTTTTTATCCATTTCTTGGTTTGCTGGGACCAAAAAAAAAGCATCACTTGGTTGCCAAGAGCTTATTAATTAGTCTGTCCAGAATCAGCTAACTTGGTCCTTAAACTGCAGAACCTGTCTGCCTCTGCACCTTTATTCAAAGATTTTCTACTTTGGTAAAACCTATCAGAGCTTGTAGGTTTCACTCGTCTGTCCACTCTCTTGGTGAAAGCCAGAGCCACCTCTACATCAAAACTCAGACCACATTTTTTGAGGAATATATTTTGTGATGAATTTTATTTCACAGTAGGTGTAAGAGGTAAGTTTCAAGCCCAAGACTTCAGGGAGAAGACTCATTTGAATGGTAACATTGTTATGAAATGAACCCTAGGCTAGGAATCAGAGGGCCTAGAGCTGATTTTTGACCCCCTAGCACTTATCTGCAAGACTTTGGAAATATCATTTAGCTTATCAGAGCTTCCATTGTATCCTCTATAAAATGAGAATAGTAACATAGTCTTTCTGTACCTCCTACATTACCCTACTAGCAAGAAGATCCAATGGTATAAAGGATAAGCATATGTTTTGAAAACTTTGAAGTATTATATAACTAGAATACATTTTGATCAAGGTTACAATCATAAACAATCTTGAAGTATGACAAGATAGGGAGTTACCTGTAGAATCGTGATAAGGGGAATTATTTGTTTTTTCTTTTTTTTAAAACTTCAGGCAACCCTGGAGTACGTTTATGTTGTAAATATATAAGTAGTTAAATAAAAATATGTGATTTATTTGAACCATATTTAGCTTCTGTTTTCTCTGCAAAAGGAGAAACTGACAGAACAAAAATAACTAACAGAAACCTGATACCTAAGATAATTAAAGAGATAATAAAAGAATGCCTAACTGGTCTTGATGAATTCAAGTCGCTTTGTCCAGATAAATTACATCCTTGAAAGAACTACATGATTTGGGAACTGGGCTACATACAGTTAGTAGTATTTGAAAATGGGAGAGTTATTTCTAGACTGGAAAAAGGACAAATGCCATCCTGATTTTCACAAATGAGAAAAGAGTCCAGAAACTATAGACCAATAAACTTGACTTTTGATTCCTAGTAAATTATGGAAATGCTTGTTAAAGACATGGCTGATGAACATTTTAAAAAAAGTAAGTATGATTACAAAGAGACAGTATAGCTTTATAAAGAACAGTTCAGTATTAAGTAACTTCAATTCTTTTTTCCCTATAGGACTTCTAGACTAGTATATGAAAGAAATGCTGTGGTTATAGTTTTCCTAGATTTTGTCAAAGTACTTTTGTTAAAGTATTTCATATTGAGAGATATGGGCTAGATGCTGATATAATTAGAAGAACTGAGAACTGGTTATGTGACCTGATCCAGGAAATAGTTATTATTGTTTCAACTTCAGCCTAGCAAGAGGTTGCTAATAGAGCTCCCTTGGGCTATGTGCTTGGCCCCATGCTTTTTTACATTTTTATCAAAGATTTGAATAAAGACATAGAAGTTATTCTCATCAGTTGCAGATGGCACCAAACTGAGAGGGAAAACTAACACTGGATGGCAGATTTAGGATTTAAAAGAAACTTGACAGGTTGTAGCTTTGAGCTGTATCTTATTAGAATAAATCCAATAGTGATAAATGTAAAATCTTGTTCCGCGGTGCAAAAACTCAACTTTACAAATATGTGATAGAGGACACAAGAAAGACATCAACTGCTCCGCAAAACATCTGAGAGTTTTAGTGCAGGGGATAATTAGGTTGTCCTGATAACGTCTGGAAGGAAGAATACCATTTGACAAGGTAGTGAGAAGCTGGAACAACCTCATGAGGAGAAATGATGTTAGCAAAATCTTAAAGGTTAGAAAGCACAAGGTATATATATTAAGATGGAATAAATCAGTTTGGTTGGAGCACAGAGATTGAATTAGATTAGCCTAGGTCAAGGCAAGGTGGTGTAGGTCTTCTAATGCCAGACTATAGCCTTTTAGAAAAAAGGCTATCCCAGGCACATGCATCAGAAAATAACAGACAAGGCATGCATAGGCATTTCAAATAAAGTGTCACTTGGATTACAGTTCAAATTATATTCAATTAACTAAATTGAATTTTTGCTGGATAATTAATAAGGTCACATATCTTTTGGTAGGCTTTAGAGAAACACCAAAACGTAATATAGCGATAATGGCTTTGGAGCAGGAGATTATAAAGATTAATACAATAGTGATGTACAGTATGGATTGGAATTGGAAAAGAAGAGAAGTAGGGAGCCCAAGTGGGAGGTTATTCCAGTGGTCCAAACATGAGTGAGGCCATAAGCACCTTAAGGACTTAAACAAGGGTATAGCATGAATGTGAGACATAAATTATAAGTTTAAATTGATGAAGTATAAATATAAATATAATATCAATATCAATATAAAATGATAAGCATAAATTCTACCTGAGTCTCTGATTGTAGGAGGCAGTTCAGTAGAAAGGGTTTTCTATCTTATCTTCCTTCTTTCTTTCCTTCCTTCCCTCCTCCCCTCTCTCCATCCCTCCTTCCTTCCTTCTTTCCTTCTTTCCTTCCTTCCTTTCTTTCTCTAGGGATATCAGTATGGGGAACTTCTTGTCTTAGACAGTTAGTTATGTTACATTGTCTCTCTTTCCCATAAGCATCTGATTTTTTAGAATATTCTGTTCCTGGGCCTAACCAGAGCTTTTAAGATGTCAAAGGGGAAGACTCATGGGCTTTGTAATAAATATCCAAGTAACCCTTGACCTTTTGTTAACTTCTCATTTTTTGTGTGTGGAAAATAAATTCTCAAATTTTCTTACCATCA
Source organism: Bettongia penicillata ogilbyi (assembly GCA_023548195.1). Lineage (NCBI taxonomy): Eukaryota > Metazoa > Chordata > Mammalia > Diprotodontia > Potoroidae > Bettongia > Bettongia penicillata. The sequence continues at coordinate 7,891,875 of JAJHZJ010000200.1, forward strand.
TATTTGGAAAAAACTTCGAAGAAGAAAGTTTAAAGTTAAATGGAAAAGTTTTCAGAAGCAGGAGGAGAACCAACGATTAATTTAATTCTTTGATCAACAAATATTTTTGAGTGATTACTATTGTGCTTTGTCCTGTGAAGACCCATGAAAGTCCAAAACACAGTCTCTGCTAACGGAAAGCTTAAAATCTTGTTAATTTTTTTTCCTAAATTAATCCATTGGCAGCTATTATTGGGATGAATCTTTTGAAGCCATGAGTCATGCCTACAGTGAGCTACTGTTTGAGATTTTACAAGAAAGTCCCAGGAATACTCACTTGACCAGATGTCTCCCACCCTGTTATTACCATGTGTATCTGGGTCTAGGAGAGGGAATAGAAGCAGCCTGGCTTCTGTGGGATAGTGAGAATTCAAAAACTACCTCCACAGGTCTCTGCCAATGTGGTCATCGAAACAGAAGCTGTTACCTCAAATTACACTAGCAGCTCTGTGCCCCATGATACAACTTCTACCATGGACTGGTAATAACAGCAAAATCTTAAAGGCTAAAAATAGAAAACACAGGTACATACATGGAGATGGAATAAATTGGTTTGGTTGGAGCACAGGAGTTGAATCAGATGAGCCTAGGTCAAGGCAAGGTTGTACAGGTCTTCTAATGCCACATGTAGCTTCTTAGGAAAAAGTGTATCCCTGGCAAATACATCAGAGAATCATAGACAAGGCCTTCTTCAAGTCTCAGACCTGGTAAACTGTCAGGTAAGGTAGAAAGATTAACTTAGGAGAAGATAAGTGTTCTATTGAATGATGCTTCTGCTTCAAACATGGGGTCTAGGGCAGGATTTTTCACCTTTTGTTGACATGGACCCCTTCTCAAAATCATGTTTTCAAATACATAAGATAAAATATATAAGGTTACAAAGGAAAACAGTCATTCAAAAAAAAGTTTACAGACCACAGGTTAAGAAATTCTCTTTTAGGGTCTAGGTCTTGTTTATCTTTTGAATATCTAAAATATGTAACCATTCTTCTTTTTAAAAAGATGTTAAATAGAAGTCAAAATGTGAACTCTTTGAGGACAGAAGGTTGGAAAAAGTAAAATTTAATTGTAATTCTGAGGAAGATTAGGAAGGGGAATCAGGGAATGAAGAGATCAGCACTTTCACTTTTCCTGACATCATTGTTTCTCATTTTCATGCTTTAAAAATGCTCCAACTCATTACTTTGTCCCAGTCAAGGAGGCATCCATGGTGAGAACTCAGCGAGGGCAGGTTACAGGCTACAACTCTTTCTCCCTCTTTTTTTAATTGACATATGTAAATGGATTCCCTGAGTCAAGCTGAAGAAAAATAGAGTTTGACTCAGTAGACTCTTACCCATGGATGGAAGCCAACGATTTCAGTTGTGTTCTCTCCCAAGGACCGGCAGCCGATGGCAGGGAGCCAGCACGCCCTCTTGTCAGAGAGTGAGTTTGTTGTTCTCAGTTCCTAGCATCACTCAAACTCCCTTCAAACAAGCAGCCAGGAAGTCTGGAACCCATTCAACAGTGGTCTGGAAGGAAGCACTTCTCTGCCCCTGCTTTCCCACAGAGGTCTTTATATAAAGGAAAGCTGGTAGGCAAAGAGGGCTGATGAAATTATCAATTTATAGAAAACACTAAAGGGCAATAGAACACCCCCACTCCTTGCAACAATGAGCAGATTCTTGTATAATCAGGAAAACGAAAGAGGAAAGACATATGTTACTGTATTTTTATCTTTTTATTATCCTGGAAAGGCTATGTCAGGGTAGGAGTAGTGAGTTTGCCTTTCTTTGCCAAGGAGAATGACCTTTGGACCAGAAAAGACAGAGCAAAAAAGGTTAATAGGGAGCTGATGGCTGTTATATGTAAAGGCATAGTCAAAGAACATTTTGGTCCTCAATGTCCTTAGTGAATTCTAGTTTCCCAGTCCAGACGAACTCCATCATCCAGAACAACAGATGACTAGATGCTGTAGGGCTCAGAGTATAGGATTAGGAGTCAGCACAACCTGACTTCAAATTCTACCTTAGACACTTATAAAATGTGTGACCCTTTACAGCTCATTTGACCTCATTTTTCTCATCTGTAAGATGAGGTTGATAATAGTACCTATCTCACAGGATTATGGTTATGAGAACAAAATTAAATAAACAGCTGGCAGCTGTTTATAAATGGCAGCTATGATTAATATTGAAAAAGAGTTGTTGGATGTTATAGTGAAAAATTATGGAGAATAGGAGAGGTACTATAAAATTAGGACAGAATAAATCTCTCTCTCTTTCTCTCTCCTTGTCCCTCTCTCTCCCTCTCTCACAAACACTTCTTTCTCTCTTCCCTTCTCTCTCTTTTTCTCTCTTTTCTTTCCCTCTCTCTCTTTCTCCCTCTCTCACTCACACACATTTCTCTCTCTCTCTCTCTCTCTCTCCCCCCCCCCCCCCCCACACACACACAGTGGAAAGATAATAGAATCTAGAATCTACAAACTATATGCCAGGGTGTTTGACTTAAATTCTGGCAAATGCCAGGAAAAAAATAACCATCTCTTTTAAAGTGATTGAATGCCTTAAAAAAGAAGAGGTGATCACAACGTTAGCAAAGAACAGGTCATGCCAGACTGACATTTCTTTTCTTGACAAGATCATTAAAATGATAACTCAAGGGAATGTCATAAACATATGTGACACTGTTTTCCTTTTTTTGTGCTTTTGGACTGGGTCTGTGTGTAGAGAACTCTGGTGAGGAGTTTCTGCTGGTAATGCTTGTTAGGGGCTTTTCCACAATTTACAGTCCTGGGGAATTCCCAGGGTCCCTGAAAGACCAGAAGACTAAACGAGAGTCACGCAGCCAGAATGTGCCAGAGGCAAGTATTGAATTCAGTTCTTTACTCTTAAGGCCAGCCCTGTCCACTTTACTACACTGCCTCTTGCTTCTTTCCTTAAGCTTACCAAAAGATGTGTAACTTTATTAATTATATAGCAGAAGAATTTAGTTGAGTATTGACCATCAAATTGCACCCACTTGTGCTGTGTTATCCATACCTTCTCCAATGCATGTGCCAAGGATAACTTTTTCTTTTCTTTTTTTGGTGGGGGAGGGGCAGCCAATTGGGGTTAAGTGACTTGCCCAGGGTTACACAGCTAAGTGTTCAAGGACTGATTTGAACCCAGGTTCTCCTGACTATAGGTTTGGTGCTCTATCCACTGTGATACCTAGCTGCCTAGGATAATCTTTTTCCTGAGAGGCTACAGTGATCACAAGAAGGTACCCATCCTGCAGATTTTAGACTGCTCCCCAAATAGCCAACTCTACCTTGCAGGGACAGTGCTAAAGTGACTTTGATTACTGACTGAGTCTAAAATTAAGAATTACATAACTGTGTATACCTTTTACTTAAGAACATTACTATTACATGTTTCCCAAAGTGATCAGGAAAAAAGGAAAAGAATTTCTATGTTCTAAAATATTTATAGCAGCTCTTTATGATGTCAAAGAACTAGAAATTGAGAGGATGCCCATCAGTCAGGGAATTGGCAAATAAGTTGTCATATATGGTTGGTATGTAATACCACCGTGCTATAAGAAATGATGAGCAGTAAAACTTAGGCTCAGTCAAAAGGCTGTACTTGAGGACCTAGAGTGGCCTTGAGGCTACAGGTTCCCCACACCTGGCCCAAGTTATTTTGAGTTATGCGAATATTCAAATCAACTCCAAAGGACCTATGAAGGAAGAAGCTATCTACCTACAGAGAAAGAACTGATATGTGGAACTATGTACTGTGTAGTTTCACAACTCATATATGTGTATATACACATATGTATATATAGATGTATGTGTATTATATATACATACATATATATGCATACATCTGTGTCAAATGTTGGCCTTTTCTAGAGCAGGGTTGGGAGGGAGGGAGAGAAATAGCATGGAACTCAAATCTAATAAAAATTAAGTTAAATTAAAATTAAAAAATTTAATCTATGGAATTAAGTAGAAAACTGTTCAAAATATTAAAATGTTGAATATGCCATCTATAGATAGCTCAGCAACCCCACCCCTACAGCAGAATCCATTTTCTGTTAATTTCTCAATGTATTCACAGATTCAGTGACTTAGCAAGCTATGATCATATAGTTAAATGTCCATAGAATTAACTGAAAAGAAAACTAGATCAAACACTTCTGAGTGGAGATATAAGCCTTCATTCATCTCCTAGCCCTCCTCTTAGTATACTCCTGGTTCCTTGGGTTCAGAGGAGAGAAATATGGATGAAACACAACCACAGATCTAGGGAAGGGGTGAAACAGAGACTTTCACTTGCATTTACAGGGTCAAAGACCAAACAGGAAAAGTAGCTTCCTTGAGTTTACCAGCAATCTCAGAAAATCTGAGTCTCAGTGGATATCTGTACTACAGTTATACCAGCTTTCCCTTGTTCACTAAAGGTACCTTCATTGTGCCTATTTTTAGACACATGGGAATCATGGCACCTACTGGACATTCGTTGTTACTAATCAACGCTTAAGCCTCCATTGTAGCTTCCAATTCACTAAGATTTCTTCCATCTTCTATCAAAGAATTCCAAATGACAAGGTCAAAGGGAGGAAAATAGGAAGCAAAAAACCAGGGTGCCACAATATGCAGATAGCATACTTTTATCCTATCTCATTTCCCCCAAGATCCAAATCAGAAGCTCATGGAGATCTCAAAGAAAGATTATTATTGTCTTCCTTGGAAATTTCTCTTTCAGTCTCTATCTCTATGAATCCTCTTTTCTGGCCTATGGGAAAAGAATGGGAACAGAGGCACCAAGCTATATACAGTTTTATTTAGATTTTAGAAAAGCATTTGCTAAAGTATTGTGCGCTACTCTTTTGGAAAATATGGAGAGATATGGGCTACATGAGGTCAGCAAACTATGGACCAAGGGCTAAAACTGAAATGCCATACAAAAAACCAGACAGTAGACTGGATTTGGCCTTTGGAATGCCTTTTCCTGTCCCCTGAATTAGATGGTGATGCATTTAGATGTATTCAGACCTGGCTGAATAGTCATTAACAATTTAGCATCAACTAGGATGAAGATCTCTAGGGGAGTATTCCAGGGATTTATGCTTTGTCCTGTTCTAGATAACATTTTAAAATTATGGATAAAGGCACAAACAGCATGCTTGTCAAATTGTAGACAACTCAGTAAACAGCTAAGCTCCCTCTGCAACACTCAAGATACAGAAACATCATGAAAAGCTCTAATATTCAGCGGAGCTTAATCGGATGAAATTTTAGCAGGGATAAATGTGAAGTTTTATATTTTAGCTCAAAAGATCAACTTCAAAAATACAAGATGGGGGAGACAGCAATTAAGATGAAAAAAGATCTGGGGTTTTAGCGAACTGTAGACTCAATATAATTCAGCACTCTGATATAGCAGCCAGAAAAGGTAATGCAGGCTTGGGCTATATTAATACAAGTATAGCTTCCAGGAATAAGAAAGTGAAAATACTGTTGCATACCACCCTGGTTTGATCACATCTGGAGTTTAGTGCCATCTTTTTTGCATACACACACACATATTACTATGAAGTAGAAAATCATCAGCAATTATGAACATTTCCATATAGAAAAAGTCCAGGAAAAGATGAAATCATGTATTTATTACGTAAAAAATTTATATAAATATATATTAAATTTAACATGATAATACCAACATTGCCTTATCTGTATCCCTTCTTAACTTCTTTCTTCTCTATTCTGTATATTTTTAAAAGATTTCATTGATGTTCTTTTCATTTTCTCCTCTTCTTTTGAATTACAGGCACTACTCCCCTTGCTCTCCCTGCAAAACTCCTCCTTTCCAAATTAAAAACGATCTTGTAGCAAATAATTCTAATCAAGCAAAACAAACTTGTGTTATATTGGTTATGTCTGATTCTGTATCTAGAATCTGTCACCTCCATACAAGAAGTGGGAGGAATACTTTATCATCAGTCTTATGAATGGATGAATAAAAAGGATTTATATACTTTACGATGTACCTAGCACTGTACAAAATGCTGGGGGTATGAACACTGAAGCAAAGACAATCTCCACGCTTTTCAGGAACTTACATTCTTATGGGTGATGTAGGATACATAGGAATGGAGTGGCCAAAGAGAAACACTTTAGTTCAGAAAGTCACAGGGATGATGAGTAGGATCATAGAGAAGTGGATTGGCATGCCCTATCCAGGAAGTCATTATCACTGTTTTCAAGTATTTGAAAAGCTGCCATGTGGAAAAAGGATTAGATTTTTGTGTTTGGTTCTAGAGGGGAAGAGGCAAGAGGCAAATTTATGGTAGTTTTCCTTCACTGGTCATCTTCAAGCAGAGACTAAATGATCATCTTTTGGGTGTGTTTTAATGGGGAATCTGATTCTGTGAATTCAAGTGTGTGTGTGTGTGTGTGTGTGTGTGTGTGTGTGTGTGTGTGTGTTATAAAAGGAAAAAAAGTTGTGAATGTGGAATTAGAGAATCTAGGTTTAAATTTTAGCTTCCACATTTATCAATGATGTGACTTTGGATAAGTCACATCACTTATCTGAGCCTCAGTTTCTCTATTTGAAAAATGGCTATAATATGGCTTAAAACCACATACCATTGTGATGAAAGCATACTGTGAAACTTAAATGGCTACATAAATGTGAACTATTATGTAAAACTTAAAACATGTCAAAGGAAATTGCTATGTAAAGAGGAACTATTATTCAGATTGGGCAACAGGACTGCATGTATCCTTTAAATGTCATATTAGGGTTAGAAAGGGAGAGAAAAAGGAGCGGCTAGAGGAAGAGATTAAGGGAGAGGGAAATAGAGAGAAAGGAAGAAAAGGAAAGAGAGAGAGATAGAGAAAGAAGGGGAGGGAGGGGAGAGAAAGAGGGAGGAAGTAAGAGAGGGAGAAAAGGAGAAAGAGACAGAGAAGGGAGGGAGTAAGAGAGAATGTGTAAAAAAGGATAGAGAGAGAGACAGAGATGGACAGAGAGAGAGGGAGAGAAAGGGAATCAAGAGTAGAGGAATGAGGAAATATTAGGAGGAGTAAGGAAAAATATGAAGAGGAAGAGAGAGAAAAAAGGAAATAGGCAGGAAAAGAGAAAAGGTAGAAAGAGATAAGGAGATAGAAATAGAGGAATGGAATGTGACAGAATGAATTATACTGAGTAAATGCTGAGGCAAAAGGGTTAAAGATGAATCCTTCTTGTTACAAATTGATCACTGGATTAGCCATTTCATCTGTAGGCTGCAGAATAAACTATCTTCTTTTTATCACTGACATTTGAAATCCTAATTTTTCTCTCCAACAATTTTTTAATGTCCTTTCTGCCTTGGGAAACAGCTTGTCTGGTTTTATATTCAAAACATTTAAAAAGATGTTTCCCTATGGCATTCTGTAGGTTTTTACATATGTATGAAGGGATGACGTTAGGTTTTAGAACCTTCTTTAGAAATTCAGAGGTGCCTAGACATGCTCTCAAAATGCAAAAGTTATATGACTATTATATCTTTGATCTTTGCCATTCCATTTCTGAATTATAATTGAAGCCAACATTTATTTCATCGTTCTGAATCATTCCCATGCCCCTCTGAATTATTCCACTGATTTGATCTACTTGAACTTCAACTATTATTATTTATAGGGACATGAAAAGCCACCAATAATAACAAATAAAGAACTTCAGTGAATCAGATCTTTAGCAATAAATGGATTTGCCATTCTTCATAGAAAGTTTCACAAGTCTCCCCTCCATCGGGAGAAAAAGAGTAACACAATGGTGAGAAAACTATTCTTTGGGATACTTGACTGTTTTGAGAATATTATTTCCTTATGTAGAACCTCCTAGACAAATAACTCTAAGAACCTATGTATAGATCTAAAATATATGTATATAGAAGGAATTGATATGTTGACTTGCAGGGTATCTTCTGTGAATAGTATATATTATATGTTATGGTGGTAATATATATATATAGAGAGAGATTATATATTATCAATTAATTATATATTGTGGTAATTTATAGTGGTAATTGCTGATTTTATCTGTGTAAAGTACAAGCTAGTCTTCTACCTAGAAGACATGAAAAGGCTTGAGGAGCATCTTTCCCAGACAAAGACTTAACTTCTTACAGCGATCTCTTTGAAATTGACTTGGGTAGATGAATTCTCTTAGTACACTTGAAAAGAAAAATGAATTTATTGCAGAAAACTCTTATCAGAAGACTTAGAATTTATCAGAGATGATGAAGGGTTTTTTTTTGAAAGACATTAAGAAGCGATTGAGGAATAAAACCAGAAAGATTGGTGGGGCAGAGAGGTTAGGATAGGGAAATATAATAATTTGTCACAGGGCTGTGAGGATCAAATGAGGTCATTTGTGTAATGTGATTTGTAAAACCTGAAGGTTCTACATGAATGTTAGTTATTGTTATTATTGCAAAGCTCGTTAGCTCTACAGATCAGTACTGCCGGTTTGAATGGGAATAAATGACAGGTAGAAGTCTGAAATGCATGCCTAGATACTTGTTAAGTTCTGCGTATCACCCTCAAGGACACTGGAACAATCTGACACTTACAATATAATCATTTCTTTGGCCTGAGGTTATTCTTTCTGAAACCATGTTGGTTTCTCCTGATCCACACATTAAAAAAAATTACTAATGAACAATCTCCTTTCCACCATTTCCTCAGAAACTAACATGGTGTTCACTGTTCAATAATTTCCAAAAAACTAATCTTGTGGAAAAGGTGGACATTTGTCCTTTCTGGCCTTTATCTCAGTTCTTTTAACTCTTCTGTACATACCAGATGCTCCAGACTTGTCACCAGATCATTTGTACACATACTTGTTTGTCAGTGTTCCTCCTAAAACATGGCATCAGAATTAAATACTGCCCTTGTATGCGTGTCCAACCAGCAGAGAATATATTGAAACCATTAATCTTGTTTTGCTCATTACACTACCATTCACTCGGCTTAATATCGCATTCTTTTTTTTTTTTTTGGCAACTGCATCATACAGTTGACTCATATGGAGCATGAAATCAACTAAAATCCCCAGATACTTTTCACATGAATTGTCTTCTAGTTTTCTCCCCGCCATCTTGCACTTGTGGTTTATTTTTAATCTGACACGTAGGACTTAACATTTGCTTGCATTACATTTCATCTTCTTGATGCTAGTCCTTTGTTTCAGCACGTCAAGAACTCCTTATATTCCAATTCTGTACTAAGTTTCTTCTAAAATTACCTAATCTACAAACAGGATAAGCATGCTATCTATGTCTTCATCTGAGTCAATGACAAAAAGGTCATGTTGCCATGGCATATTTGTAAGAGGAACTGTCAAGGAATATCTTCTCAAAAATATTTCCCCTGTTAGTTTGGCCACCTTAGCAAAATTCATTCTTTTGAGTTAAGGGAACCCTGTAAAAATGCAATTGCCCTTAAAATTGGGTATTCATACCTTGTTGTAAATGACTTTGTAAACTTGGGTTTGCCCCACCTCCTCTGGAGTCATTAAGTTGGAGACTTGGTGAACCAAGATAGACATCCTTGTGAGCAGACAATACATATGTGTTCCCCAAGTTCCAGTGGATCTGGTTATACTTCAAAGATACAGGAGTAGGTAGTGTAGTGAATAGAGCACTAGCCTTGGAGTCAGGAGGACCTGAGTTCAAATCTGGCCTCAGACTCTTGACACTTACTAGTTGTGTGACCTTGGGCAAATCACTCAATGCCAATTGCCTTGCCTTGCCTGCTCCAAAAAAGAAAAAAAGATACAGGAATGGTGAGCATTCAGGGGAAACAAAGACTTTGGATGGAACCTCAGTCATTGTAATCTCTTCATGAAGGGACCTGAATAATGGCTGATGACCCTGGCCTAGTTAAAGAAGACAAGTGGAACCTATGGAGGCCAAGATGCCAATGAGAACAGGAGACAGTGAAATGAAAGCCAGATGAGTTGCTTCCTTACCAACCAGTGGGAGAAGGGGAAAAGGGAGCAAAGGGTTTTTGAAAAAATCCAGTTTTGTCTTTTCTCAGCTATAGCTTCATGAAGTCAGCATTTAGGTGAGTTGAGAGCACTGCTCACTTTTGTTCTCTCTGCTATTTGAAGACATTATTTAAAGAAAACCAGAAGGCTATCAACCTGTGTTTGTTTGGTTGCTGAGTATGTGAAATGGGATTAAGAAAGGGAGGAAGTCAAAGCCTGAGAGAGAGGAAGAAGATTTATTTATTTATTTTCCCTCAGTCTGGGGCAGGGTATGTGTGTGCAGGTGGGTGGGAAAAGCTAAGGAGAGAGAATGTCTGCTATTTTCATTCATTGTCAGAGGGTATATGCATCTGGATCATACCTTAAACATGCACACACGTACACACAGCCCCCCTAAAGAGAGCTAGTCTAAACACCTTCCACAATAGACCAAGGAGCCTCTTCTTTTGTCTGAAGTCTCTTTGGGACTCCTGGCTCTGTGTGAGACCTGGGAGGGGGGAGGGAGAATGAAAGCAGACAAGTAGATTATGGTGAAAACTGGGGCTGGTTAACTGCCTTTATCTGGCATTTAGAGAATTTTTAGCCTCACTCTAGCATACCTCCAAACAGATCTGTTAACAGATTACTTTTTGCCTTTCAAATAACTCTGAGCAGAATCCTGAGGGAGTGAACAAGGGGTTGACTTTGGCCTGGGGGTACTGCCTGAGCCAGGAAGTTGTGGAGTAAGGGGCAGAGAAGTCTGTAGAAGGGCAAAGAGGCTAGGATACCAGGAGACTGTAGAGGAGCATAGAAAGGGAAAGTGTAAAGATTTTACCTTAATTTTGACTTCACAATTCACATTTCTTCTGCCTGGGGCCAGAGCTGGCTCCCAATACTGAAGCCATATGGTTGCATGCTATCAAGTTAAATCTAAAACTCTTGTGTCGGTGTGGGTTACATTAATAGAAGTATACTAGTTTTCATAAGATGCAGGCTGGGCACCACTTTCTAAGGTAAATGAGGCCTTTCCTGATTATCCCACAGTCGACAGTACCTTTCCCCGCATTATTTTATATTTATTTTGTTTATATTATGTATGTGCATATAAAAATATACATGCATTCACAGACATAGACATAGATATGGACACAGACATAGATATAGGCATAGACAGACACAGACATCGATGTAGACATAGATTTAGACACATTATTTTCCCTAATACAGTGCAATTCCCTTGATGCAAGTCTTATTTTCATTTGTGCCCTTGTGTCCCCAACAGCTTGGTTGGTCCTTGGCGCACAGTAGTGACTTACTTAATGCTTATTGGTCGATTACCTGGTTATAGAATAGACATTTTCCACTTTTCTGAAGTCTTTTATCATCAATATTTCTCAGCAATGTGAATGAAAATGAAATTTATGTTTTATCTTCCTCTTCTAAAATTTGTACTGTGAACCTCAGTATTTCCTGTCTACACTGCGTGAGTTCCTTGAAGGGGGTTTCATTGTCTTAAGTAGACTGAAGAACATTTCTATATGCCAAACCTCTAGATGGCTAGAGAAGCAGCAAACCATAATGGATAGAGGACTGGCCTTTGTAACAGGAAGACTTGGGTTCAAACCCTGCCTCTAACACATGTATATGACCCTGGGCATGTAACTCTTCAGTACTCTCTAGGCAATTCTCTAAGATTATAGAAAACAGAGTATTTAAATTGGATCCTGCCTTACATTCTCCCTAAATGAATGGACCAAGGCAAGTTGCTTAACTACTATCTTCCTCAGTTTCCTCATCTGTAAAATGGGACAATAATAGCACTTACCTCACAGTGTTCTTATGAGGATCAAATGAGTCATCATATTTAAAGCACTTTGCAAATCTTAAAATGCTATATAAATACTAGCTCACTTTATTAGCTATTAAGTTATAGAGAAGGTGTTGGCCTTCAGGAAGAGGAGAAAGCTCTTGTCCAATATTAATGATGTTATAGGCCTAGTCCTGATCCCATTGGGGTTCTAAGTTTCTGTAGAGAGGTGTGGGAGGAATCACAGATGTAAGTCAGGTACTTTATATATCTGTGCTATGTGACCTGGAGTCTGGAATTTAAATCCAGCCTCAAACACTTACTAGCTCTGTCACTTAACCCTGCTTGTCTCAGTTTCCTTATCTGTAAAATGAGTTGGAGAAGGAAATGGCCAACCACTCCAGTACCTTTGCCAAAAAAAAAACCCAAAAACCCAAACTAGGTCACAAACAGTTGGACATGGCTGAACGATGATAACAATATTCAAACAAGTTATAATAGAGCCGCTGAATTTCTCTACAAGTTGGAATTAAGATGCTCCTGTAAAACATCATACTTCAGCAGATGGACTCAAATAAATATTTATCTTATTTTTTGAGGGGGTGGCTTTTACTTTTGAGTCACAGGATATGCTGATTTATGCAGTTTTTTCTGTATTCATTCTTCTTGGCAAGATTTGGATTTTCACCTCTTTATATATTATTTAACTTTCCCCACATCAGAACTAAATGAAAGAAAATTGTGGACAATGGTTGGGTATGGATTCCCCAACAAAGGGATTCTGCTTTTAGGGCAGTCTTGTCTTGTTAAAAGGGTATAATCATGGCCTGGGACTGAATGCAGGGGTCAGAGGGAAGGATATGTAAGTACATGGGGAGCCAGAACTTCAACTATGTTCCCTGTAATTTGATTGGCTTATCCTTGACTATATATGTGTCCTTAGCTGGGGTCACTTTTATTCTCTTCCCTTTTGGCTTCCAAAAATGATAAGGCCTTTACGAGTTCCTCTCTCTACCTTAGAATAAAGTGGAACGATTTGGATCTGGGTTAGTCCAAGAGTTAGAAAGCATTCCATGATGTTACTACAGCAGTCTTCTTACAAAGGACAGTTTGGGACTTGTAAGATAAAGGCTTGGGTTCAAATGTGAGTCCTTGATCAACTCACTTAATTTTTCAGACTTTTAGTTACTTCACCTTTAAAGTAGGCATATGAATGTTTATTTTAAATAAAATAAATAAATAAAAATTAAATGTAAAATTAAATTTAAATGAATTAATTAATGAAAGCTAATTAATTACCAGCACTATCAACCATACAGAGTAAAAAAGGATGAAGCTTTATATGTCAGTCAATAAGCATTTATTAAGACCTTACCATGTGCTAAGCATTGTGTTAAGTGAAAAGTCTGTCCTTGCTCTATCAAAAGCTAATGGAAGAGACAACATGAAAACAATTACCTATAAACAAGATATACATATATACATACATACACACACATACACATGATGTATAGTAGAAGGCACACTGACTATGAATTCAGAGAATCTGAGTTCAGATCTCATGTCTGAGGCTTACTGCCTGTAAGACTTTGGGAAAAATCATTTAATCTCCATGGGTCTCAGTTTCCTCATCTGTAAAGTTGGAGAACTGAACTAGATAGTCTCTGGGATCCCTTCTATGTTGAGATCTGTAGTACTAATTGTGAGCTGTTCTGACAAACAGGACTAAGAACCATGAGTATAATATAACTGATCTGAACTGAACAGTCAGAACCATTTTTTAGGTATAGCTTATTGTTCACAAATTGTCTTGGTGCCAGATGTTAGCCATAGTGTTTTTTAAAAAAAATCATTGATAAGCATAACCTTGTACATCCTTATTGTTGAGCAGCATAAATCACTTGCATCTGTAGGTTTGTTTATATACACACGTTTTATTCCCTGGGAAATCAGAAGAACAAAGTATTACAAGCTGGCTCCCAAACAAATGGAGACTTGAAAAGAATTTCTAAACAAAAGCGTTTTAATCGTGGAAGTTTGTAAGATTGTTTTGGTGAAACACCAGACATAAGGACTGAATGCCAGGGACCTCTAGATTGGAGCTGGAGGGGCCAAACAAAGCACCAGAGAGGCATGACCATGTGTACATTCCAGAACCCTCGATCAACCCTGTGCAGCCAATATTCGGCTCTTACCTTTCCAACAATCCATCACATCACTGTCCCAGTGCCTGAGACCCAGTGGGTTTTAGAAACTTGCTGAACATCATTGTTAATGGCAGAGTTGAGACAAGCAACCAAATCTGACTCCCAGTCTAATTTGTTTCCCATTACCCTGTGTTGTTCTGGGTCCTTGAACCTGCCCCATACCAAGAACTAAAAGACCAGCTAAAGTCATTCACTGATTTATCTAAGACTGTGACTCCTTATACCTGCTGTAGTCTGTGTATCCAGAACTTAGCTAGACTTTGGGTCAGGAAGATCTGAATTTGAACCTCTGCCTCATGCATTTATGCATGTGAATCTTGGCAAGCCACTTAACTTTTTGGACCTCAGTTTACTCCTCTGTAAAATGATAAGGTTACACTTAAGGGCCTCTAAGGTTTTTTCTGGTTTTAAATCTATGAACTTGTGGTCCCCCTTCTGGCTGTCATTTCATTACCAGTCTTCTCTGAGTTTGAATTCTCCATCAGTTTTTTGAAGGAGAGGAGGCAGACTTTTCCCTTTCATTCCCTGAACCTGAAAAGAGTGCATTGTATTTCTCTCAAGAGTTTTAAACAGTTTTACTATGAAGCTTCTTAATCTTCTTATACCTAGACTTCAACTCCTCCACTCCTCAATGGATAACTGATTCATGTGTGCAAAAATATTTATATCTCTTCTTTCTGAAGTAGCAATTAAGGGGGCGGCCCATAAACTGAGTAATAACCGAACAAATTATGGCACTTACATGTAATGGAATACATAATTCTAAAATGTCATAAGAAAGGGTGAGAGAAAGTTTCAGAGAAGCCTGGGAAGACTTGTATGAACAGATACAGAGCAAAACAAAGAGAACCAGTAAATATACAACAGCAACGATATTATAAAAACAAAGAAATTTGGAAGACTTAAGAACTCTAAACTGACTGATAATGAGCCATACTGCCCACCCTGGGGCAGAGAGGAGAGGGACTCCAAATGCAGAACGAGACTTAGATTTTTGGGCATGGTTGATGTGGTGATTGGTTTTCCTTGACTATGCATATTTTTACAAGAATTTTGTTTCTTTTTCACTTGTGACTGGGGGCAGGTGGGAGAGAGAGAGAGAGAAAAAATAAATGTATATTAATTGAAAATAAAAGTGTTTTTTAAGGAAAAATTAATGTGTTTTAAAAATAAAATCAACTCTAGTGATGAACCCCTCCAACATTACCTAAATAAAATCATAGAAATTTTCAGGTGCTTAGAACAGTGCTTTGCATACAGTATGCACTTAATAAATGTTCGTTGAATTGAATGAACTATTAGTCCTAATCCC
The DNA here is from genome assembly GCA_023548195.1 of Bettongia penicillata ogilbyi. Taxonomy (NCBI): domain Eukaryota; kingdom Metazoa; phylum Chordata; class Mammalia; order Diprotodontia; family Potoroidae; genus Bettongia; species Bettongia penicillata. The sequence goes on from JAJHZJ010000200.1 coordinate 7,907,220, forward strand.
TAACTATTCCTTTTTTTCTACTTAATTCTTCTTCTTTTGACTAATTGATTCTCCTTCTAGATCTAGTCCTTGAAGTCAGTAGACCCAAACGTATATGGGCTGGATATTAGATAAAATTCCAAGGTTTTGACTGTTAAACTCAGTCCTGTGAAGATTTTCAATGTTCTTTTAGAAGCCCCTTCACCCAAAGTAGTCCCAGGTGTGAGACCCCCCATCTGTAGCAACACTCCACTCCTTTGAATCCATCAGAGAAGGATCCATCCTTCTCTCAGGTGGTAGGCCTGCAAGAAACAAACTCTCACCTTCTTAATGTCTAAATTCTCTGTTAAGGAGCCTTTTCCTTGACTTCAGCCTCTATGACAAAGACTTTTCTCTAGATGAATTCCAAATAATTTCCTCCCTTAGGTTTCAGTCTTCCTGAATAAATAGTTGCTTATTTCCAGCTTCAGCTATTGTTGATGGTCTCTGACAGCCTCCCTCTCCCTCTTGCCTTGACCTGCCCTATTGACTGGAATGTTACCTGCTAGTGTGTCAGTGATGGAACCAATGACGCATCTTTGCATTACAGTTGTTTGAGAGACACCATTCTGAGAGCTATGTCTTCTCTTTTAGCATCTGCCAGATGACTTCCTATAGTTAAAACAGGCTCCTTCTAACCTTTCAGATGTTACCTCTTCCATCTCCGAGAGTAGTTATCCTTGCTCACATCTTGGCTCTGACCACTTAGAAATGTGTGGAGTCCAGGTGGAATGACTCACCTAGCCTGGGAACCAAAGATGAGGTAGATCAATAAAGATACAATATTTAGGCAAGAACAAAGCTGCTGGGTCGATTACATGAATGTCAAGCTGACCTGTTCCTTGGGAGATTCACAGTGCAACCTGTGGGAGAACGTGGGAGTGAAAGACCAGGTAAAACGGCAAGGAGTTTGTAGCAGCTTTGAGTGCCAGATATTAGTCACATTGCTGTATCAATGGGACAGAGATCCAAGAACTCAGTTACTATGTCAGTTTTTCCTCCATGTGGGGATGCAGCTGGATCCTGGGAACCTCAGTGTTCAGGTACAAATCAAGAAGAAAATCTCAGTGATGATGGTGAGTTCAGAGAATTCTCCCAAAGCCATATATGACAGTCTGAGACAGAGGTGAATCCTGCCATCGCTGGAGAAGGATGACCTGGCATGAATATTTGACATCATCACCTTGTATAAATGATAGATGTCCTTCTTTTCCCCTCAGAGGTGACTCTTTAGAATGACTTCACACAAGGAGGAAGTGGTAGAAAAGGTGGAGGAGGAGAAAATATTTAGGATAATTAACAGCAAATAATCCTTCCTACAATTAAGAGTCTGCCTATAGATATAAATGATATAGATATAGTATCAAAGGATACTCAAAAGAGCTAGGTTGTTCAGAATAGAGTGACAGATCTGTATTTAGGAACACCTGAGTTCAAATCCTTACTCAGATGCTTACTAGCTGTGTGACTGTGGACAAGAGGCTTAATCTCTGTCTTCCTCAGTCTCCTCATTTGTAAAATGGAGAAAATAATAGCATCTATCTCTCAGGGTTTTTGTGAGGATCAAATCAGATATAATTGTAAAGTGCGTAGCACAAGACTTGGCACATAGTGTTCTATAAATGTTAGCTATTTATTATTATTATTTTATTATTGACAAAAATATGAAGACATTATTCTGGCACAGAAACTGTGCAGCTGCATGTGTTAATATTCCTCATCTGAGTCAAGTTCATATAACTTCCATTTATCTAGTGCTTTATGGAATATTTTCCATACGATTGCCCTGTAAGGTGATTAGTGCAAATTTTATTGTTCACAGTCAGCCCCAGACCTGCCTGTGTTTCACTCTGTCCATCTTCCTGCTATTTGCCCAATTTGCATCTACTCCCCCACTCCCACTTTCTGCCTGTTGTTCTAGAAACAGAAATTAAATCTTTATTACCATTACTTCTAGAAACAGCCAGCCTATTAACTGCCCTACTGTTCTACTCACCATTCTTGTGACTTCCCAGATGAAAACACCTTTCCAGGGCTACCACCCCTTTCTCTTGGGTTGTTTCCTCCTACTAGATTATGAGGATAGGGATGATCTCACTTGTATTGTTGTATGCTCTAGAGTAGAGTACAATGTCTGGTACATAGTAAGCACTTGATAAGTGCTTTTTCATTCATTCTTTCATTTATTCATTCACCATTTTATAGTTGAAGATGGTGGCACTCAGCGAGATTAAATGACAATTGTTGTCCAACTGTTGGGCATATTGAACATAATTGAACAGAAGAGGAAAAAAATTGAATAGTTAATTTGTCTCTGAGTCATAACTTCAGAGTTTAGCCATTGGTTACTGATAATTTCATATTACCTGCTCTAATAACCAAACCGTTCTATTCAAGGAACACCTCCTGTTTTGTAACCTGGATGAACTGGCAGGCTGCTTCAACCCCATGAGGTGGGTCTTCTGAGGTTGCAGGCCATGCCCCAGTGGGCTCTTAGTCAGAATTGTTTCCCAGTCCCACCCTGGGGGTGATGAGAACTCAGAAATCCTCAAGGACAAAGGGTTGCTGAAGAATTCTGAATTCAGAGTTGCCTGATTTCAAAGGACCTGTGTCCCTGGTATGGATCCAGGAATAAACCCTAAGCAGAAGGCTGAATGGAAGGAAGAAATGGAGCCAGTTCAAGGAATCTTAATAGTTAAAAGCTTTGGGGTCTAATTGCCTTAGGCCATACTGTTGGCAGCCAGCCACATATTCTACACACTCCTTCAGAAAAAAGGGTATCTTGCCAGCTTTTTGCACTAGGTAAAATTGAAGACCATTAATAGAGGCATGGAAATGAACAGTTCTATTCAGGGAATAAATTTAAAATCAGGGCACACCAGCCAACATTTTGATATAATGTGCCCCTTCTTCTCTGTCATCATTCCCTCCATAACATCACTGCCCCCCAACTCCCAACCCCTCCCTCCTGCCCCCTCCCCATGCTGGGGAGAAGTCAAGTCAAGAAGCATGAAAGGCGCCTCCTAGGTGCTCATCAGAGCTCCTAATGCTGGGTCTGGAGTCAGGAAGATTGAGGTTCAGATGAGGCCTCAGATACTCTCCAGCTGTGTGACACTGGGCAAGTCTGCCCAGTGTCTGCCTCCATCTCCTTGACTATAAAAGAGGGAGAAAATTCCTAAGGGTGTTGTGAAAATCAGATGGGATAATATTAAAAAGCACTTAGCACAATACCTCACACATAGTAAGTATTTAATAAATGTTTGTGTCTTTCTTAGGATGGTAACCCAGATACAACTCAGTGGGATCTAATTCTCTTCTCTCTCTCTCTCTCTCTCTCTCTCTCTCTCTCTCTCTCTCTCTCTCTCTCTCTCTCCCCCTTCCTCCCTTCTTCCTTTCCTCCCTTCCTCCCTTCCTTTCCCCTTTTCTTTCCTCCTTCTTTCCTTTCCTCTTTCCCACTATGTGCCTTCCTACACAGTGCTAATAGTTGGAAACACAAAAAAGCATAAAAACAATCCCTACTCTCAAGAAGTTCACATTCTACTGAGAAGACAACATTCAAGCAACTATATACAAACAAGAAAGCCATAGGGAAATTCAAGCTAAACTCAGGGGGAAGGCATTAATATTAAGAAAGCTTTCATATGGTTAGGTAGACCCAGTCTGGTGAGGAGTAGTGAGGAAAGGGATGTCTTATAGTAGGAAGGAAGTAACCTATAAGGAAACAGACTGCGTAACACAGGTAGGGAGCCCCCCAAAAGGGCATCTGGGTATGAATGATTGGTTCAGAAGCTGTTCAGTTACAAAGGCTACACCCACAGACCTGCTCAAACTGATAAAATAACTCACATCTGCATAGTGATTGATGATCCACATGCGACTTTCATCCAGCAATCTTATGAGATAAAACTTGATGCTATCATGATCCCCATTTTACAGGTGAAAAAACTGAGTCTCGAAGGTGTTAACTGAATGGTCTGTGGTCGAGCTAGTGAGTGTCTGAGCTGTTTTTTCTGAATTCTGTTTCTCCTGTTGATGCTGAGGACTCTGTCACCTCCGTTTACCCATTCTTCTACCTTCCTGGGTTACCAGGCTGCTTGGTCCTCCAGCAATGACTCCTTCAAGAATCTTACATTCTAATGAGGAATTAACATGCAAACAGCTAAGTACAAACAAGAAACATACAAGAAAATTTTATGCGACAAACTCAGGGAAGGCATTCACATTAAGAGGAATCAAGAAAGGCTTCAGGGAGTCATGAAGTAGAGTTTTCCTTGATTAAGCAAAAAAAAAAATGTTGCAGAAAGACGAGGATGACAAAAGTAGGAAGCACATCTTCCCAGCAAGCTTTTCACCATAGCAAACTGATATTCCCCAGGGATTCAAAGTGTGGACAGAAACAGGCAGCAGGCCAAGATGACCCATTGGCTTGTTAGATGAGTCACAGGGTATTTTTTTAGACTTACCAGACACATTTTTAAGATTAGATTTACTTTGGGAGCCAGGAACCAAAGCGTGTAAACTGTGATGTGAAAAGGTGTGATTTCAAGACCCTGTCTTAAATGCCAACATGAGAAAGGCTACATATACTAGCTCAACTTTGGGCCAAATTCTCAAGCATTTTCTGGAAGTTTGGTTGGCCTTAGACTTCACTATTCATCAAGAAGCTTCAAGGGAATTTCCAAAAATAATTTTATCATCCCTCTTTGGGAGCTCAGCATAGAATTTCAGTCTAGCATCCTCTTATCCAACAGACACAGTGTTTTTAAAGTAGTGCAACAACTTAAATTTATACCCAAAGAAAACCATGAAAATTGTATTTGGAGGCCAAAAGAAAGCCATATTGCCTTTGCAGACTACATGAAGTAGAGGTAGAGGTTGGGAAATACAAAGACAAAATCCAACCAAGCACTTAAAATGATAATAACATTAGGTACTTACATAGTGATTGCTCAACCAAAGCACTTTTCCTGAAAATGAGTAGCACTTGTTACATTTTTGATGGAAAAATTCAAGCACCAAAGTGTTGAAGCCACATGACAAATTGAAAAACATCATTAGGAGTGCCATGTTGTAACTTGGATGACTAATATTTTCAAAAACCATAGTTGGTATGGGGATATAGTAGGGGCAAGGTGGAAAGGTACAAGGACTAGTGAAGAAAAGAATAGAAGGGAGGTTATAGGAGAAAGTTTGAAGTTCTGATTGTAAGATGATTAGGGAGGCTTCTCTTCCCAAGATCATAGAGGCTTAATCAACGTTGAGGTGGCCTTCACCCTCATCACTGTGCCTTTAGGCAATACCATACCTAGACTAATAAGGATTTTTTTTTAAATAAATTAAAACTCATTCAGGGAAGAAGATTCATGCTTTCTTCGATAACCCATCAATTTGAATATTCAACAACTTTCTCTATCAGGGAGTCTTCCTCCTATGCCTAAAATGGTAATGTAATTCCACTTTCTTCTGTGTTCGTTGAGCCAGCCCGATAATCATTGTTCTAAAATTCAGATTGTTAATAGCTCACACCACCTGTTAGCTTTCCTGCAGTTTTCCTTTATTTTGGCTTAGAAATACCAATCACTTAGACCCTCCTTCATAGTTGTTAGTGGGAGTGGCACCCCAACCACAATTTTTCTCTTCTTTTTCTGTGCTGGGTTGGCACATTCACCCAGTCTGAATTCGTACTGTCAGATTTGGAGATTCACAGACGGGTGGCCACATTGCTCAATTTCACTCTCAGAATCCTAAGAGTAACTGTGGTGGTGGCGAGAATTAACATTTAGTATTCATAACTGGAATTCTTGAGCCCCCTGGAGTGTTTCACACTTAACACATTTAACTCTTAATCAGAAACATTTATCAAACAGAAGGCAAAGTAAAGATAATGAAAATGTAATAACACTGTCTCTCCAATAATACGATATGAAAGGGGATGGAGCTGGGAAGACATATGCGCATAGAACATATGTACCTGGAACTCACAACTCTGAATGGTCAGCCTTGAGACCTTTTGTCTTCTTTAGGAACAGTATGCACAATTCACTGATGGGAGGGACTGTTCCTCTCCTGGGACTTGGAGAGTCCCTCTTCTTCTAGGGTAGTAGGTGGGGAGGCTGGGGAAGAGGGGGGCACTTCTCTGAAGGCTGCTCCTTTCTGTAGTGCCTTAGCATTGCTAAGCTCTTTTTAGCAACTTTGGTTGTTCAGTATTGTTTGATTCCTCAAGACCCTATTTGGGGTTTTCTTGGCAAAGACTCTGGAGTGGTTTGCCATTTCCTTCTTCAGCTCATTTTACAGATGAAGAAATTGAGGTAAACAGAGTTAAGTGACTTCCCCAGGCTCACACAGCTAGTAAACATCTGGGGTCGGATTTGAACTCAGGAATCCCTGACTTTAGACCTGGTGCTCTATTTAATGCACAACCTAGCTGCCCCAACACAGCCACCCTAAGCAACTCAAACCCTAACCCTGGGAGCTTCTGAGTTTTTCACGAATGATTCCATTGGCTAGTCTCTGAGGTAGTATTATGCTCTTTCAGTAAAACCGACAACCCCAAAATTGCCTTTGCAGACCTCATGACATAGAGGCAGGGATGGAAAATACAGAGACAAAAATGCAGACCTTCTCCTATCAGCTGCTGTGGTTGAACTCTGAAGGGCTTCCATACCACAAGGGTTAGGTGACAAAGAGAGGTGGGAGGGAAGAAGAAAGGGCAAAGAAAGTGCAAGACCTTCTTCCTCCATCTTTCTCTTTCTTGCAGCCTCTGAGGGAGTCTTCCTAGACCTGAGCAGAGGCACATTATGGTTTCAGCTCTAAAGACTGTTCTGATTCACTTGGAGGCCTGGTCTGGACCATCCCTATTGCTTCAAAGCTGGGTCTCTTGTGTAAAGTGACTCATTATCTTATGACGAAAAATCTAAATCCATTTTTGTTGGTTAATCCACATCGAGGCAAACACACTTGTTCCACAGTCCTCCAACAGTCAGCACAGCCCCTCTTAGCAACCTCAAAATTCTTATATCAGTTGAATGTAAATTGGATGATGGGAAACAGGACATTTCATCCGTCTTTCCTCTAAGGGTCTTTTTTCTGTGATATGCTTTCTCAGTTTTCCCCCCCACAACTATCCCTTTTTTGTTCCTTTTTACTAATAAAATTGTCAAAATCAGAACAGGACACCACTTTCTGTAGACTTGATTCTGCAACCCTTTAATCATCTTTATTGCTTTGTTCTGTGTTCTTGCCAAGTTTTCTACGTGAAAGAAGCCAGAACACGCTAGTGTTTAAGTGGGGCTCTGCTTTGTACTGACCTAAATGCAAAGACTAGTTCACATTTTCCACTTACGCATCCCAGGATCATGTGTAGTCATATGTGACATTTGAGTCCTTTAGGGCACAAAAGAAGCTTTCTCCATATGTGTAGTTTTTTCTTCCCTTAGTGTGTTACTCTGAACTCACGATTCTCCTTTTTTGTGTTTTTGTTTTGTTTTGTTTTGTTTTTGAGATTGCTTCTCCCTGTATCCCTCAGGCTGGAAAAACCATTTTATAGCAATCATTTTATAGGCTGATGGGCAGCTAGGTGGAACTGTGGATAGGATGTTGGTCCTGAAGTGAGGAAGATTCATCTTCCTGAGTTCAAATCTGACCTCAGATACTTGCTGCATGACCCTGGGCAAGTGACTTAGCCCCGTTCGTCTCAGTTTCTGCATCTGTAAAATGAGCTGGAAAAGAAAATGTCAAACCACTACAGTATCTTTTCCAAGGAAACCCCAAATGGTGTCAAGAAGAGTCATAAATGACAATGGCAATCACAATAATAGCCAAACAACATGGACTCATCCCAGCGCTGCTCACAGTGAAAGATTTGACTTGTTCCAGTTCTGGGATGTTCCAGTTAACTCCAAATCTGACAATTTGGTGATCTGACTTCACACTCCAGAGGGTTCATCCAATTGGTATTGGACGTAGTCTAATTGACTTGAACCCCGCTGTAGCTCAGAATTCACAATCCCAAACATTCCAACTGCCTGAGCCCCCAAAGTAGCAAGGAGCACATGCTGGGCACTGTAGTTCAGTTCAGTTCAGTTCCATTTCAGAGAATCATAGATTCTCCGGACTGATCATTTAGTCCTTAGAGATCATTTTACAGATGAGAAAATTGAGACCCAGAGAGGACAAGGGACTTGTCCAAAGTCACACAGACTCTAATCAGTTGGATTTTGAACTTGTCTAGTTTACCCGAAATCTAGCATGCTTTCTATTGTACTGTCTTGTCATATCTTTTGCCATTCCATTTCATTCCATTCAACATTTATTAAGCATGAACAAACTCCGAGCCAAATGCTGAATATTACTTGGTTTGTTCACAAACACTGTTCCAACCTGTCAAGATCTTTTGTAGTTCTGAATACTTAATTATCTGCTCTTACAATTATCCCTGCTATGTGTTGTGTATGGCCAGAGCTGATTCCATTATAGGACTGTCAAAACAGAAAAGACCTTGAAAAGTGAACACATCTTCCAGATGACAATTTCTGCTTGGTAGAATCCTTAGACTGGAATTACAAAGTGTAATCAGGCGCCTCTACAGCTTCCATTGGAAACATGATTCTAAGACTTTGCTTCTGTTCAGTCTCTCTCCTTCCCTGGAGCCTGAGACACCACTTGGCTGGCACTAATTCCTGCCAATGTTATTCTCTGCCCTGCCAGTAATGTGTTGTAATCACCATTTCAGAATTCCCCGTCCTCACAGTTGCCGGCAGAGTCAGAATTTTGGTGACTGTAGGGGCACCTTGGTTTTCAAGGAAGTCTATCTTCCATACTGACCACAAATTTTAAAAATCTCCCTAATACTGGAGAAACTCCTGACAAAAATGAACAGCTTCTGAAACAATGCAAAGAGATGAGTCATAGGACTTATTGACGGTATTATCATTACCATCAGCTTGAAAGGCTCCATCATCATCATGTAATTCATCCTTAATATCCATAACGCCTTAGCTGGTAACCAGAGCACAGCTCAATGGGATCACAAAGTAAACCTGTCTAATTAAAGTCCTGATTAAAGCAAACAAAGGTCATTTTTTTTAAAGTTCCTACCTGTTTTTCATTTTATTTATTTCACATTTTGGAAATTCCCAATAGGAAGCCATTCAAGCTAATGGACAGCTTAGTAATATGGAGAGGACTGAATAGTTGTACCAAGTTTACTGAAAATATATATTCAAATTTGAATACTACTTGGTTTTTCACATCTTTCAACTCAGTGGACTCCTCATAAGACTCTCAAATCAACTAGGGAAGACAAATCATTTTAAAATATATCTATATGCTATGTTTTAGAAATTCTTATTTTATTCCATAAAATAAAAGTGAAATAAATTTTTTATAAAAGAGAGATATGGGCTAGATGAAAGTACAGTTCGGTGTATTTAGAACTGTTTGAATGACCAGAAACAAAAGGATTGTCATTAAATTTTCAATACCAACTTGGAGGGAAATCTCTAGTGAATTTCCCTTGGGATCTGTTCTTGTTTTTATGCTGTTTAACCTTTTTATCAATGACTTGAATGAATCCATTGAAGACGTCCTTGTCAAACATACACATGACACAAAACTGAGAGAGAATGTATTAGACGACAGACACAGGATCCAAAAAGATGTCTACATACTAGGAAAATGGAGCAAATGTCATAATATGAAATAAAATAATTAAAAATATAAAAGAAAAAATTAGCTCTAATTTTCAGATGAGGAAACTGAGACTCAAAGAAATTAAGGGATTTGTTCATAGTAAGTACATTTAGCTAGTGTTGGACTCAGAACAGTTCCTGCTTTTTTGTTAACCATGAAGTACTTACGTAAATATGAATTGTTGCTAGTTGTAGTAGTGTTAGTAGTAATAATAGTAGTAGTAATAGCAGCAGCAGCAGTGGGTGGTGGTAGTTGCAATAGTAGTAGTAGTAGTAGTAGAAGTAGTATTCCTGCTTCCTCTAAAATGGTTCTGGGTCTTAAACCAGATGACAAAGGGGCCATTATACTCTAATATTCCAATGGATCTGTGATCTGGGTCCTCTCTCCAAGGATGTAGATCATAGCCAATCAATGGCCTATCCATCCTATGTGAGTCTCATCTATATTCTTTCAAAAGCTTACTACAGGGGTTCTATTCATCATCCTGAGGACTTTCCTCACTTTCTCTTGGCATTACATGATGGTACCAATGAAGCACATGGACAATAATCCATCAATTGTCCCTTGCTCTTTTGTCATATGACTGACCTATCTTCTTTCTGCAATCATACATTTCTTGGAGTACATCCTTTTCACTGGTCCTCCTAGAAAATGCCACTTGTAGTGTATTGGGTCATACCCATCACCAACCAGCTGGACAAAAAGTATTTACTATGTGCTTACTGTGGGCTAATGTGCTAAACACTGCATTGAGGATACAAAACCAAAGTTGAACAGTCCTTGCCCTCAAAGAGCTTACATTATATAAAAGGAGACAACAAGTACACACACCTATGTACAACAAATATTTACAAAATGAATACAAGGACCTTGGAAGGGGAAAGCACTAGCATCTGCGAGACCGAGAAAGACTTCCTATGGAAGGTTGAACCTGAGCTGTCTTGAAAGAAACAAGAAAGTGAGGAGGGGGTAAGCCCTGTACTTCTACACTGACCTTTGTGTGATCTTCAACATTAATTCTTCATAGGCTATAATGGTCTATGATTTATAGCCTGTTTACACAGGAAGGATATTGGTGTTAAAAAGAAGTAGATCTTTGCTCCGATGAGAAGTATAGATTAATGAAAGAAACTTTACAACTCTCCAAAGCCCAGAATTGAATAGGAAGGAAAAGGCCAGAGCGCCTTTGGGAAATCATTTGCCAACATAGAATGTTAGGCTGGAAGCAACCCTAGAGATCTCCTAATTGAACCTCCTTCATTTTTCTTGTAAGGAAACTAAGGCCCAGATAGATTGTCACTTTCCCAAGGTCACATTGCAAGTAAATGGAAAATGATTCAGTATCTTCATATAGAAGATTCTCATCTTTATAGTTGGATGAAAGCAGTTGAAATGGGAAAGTACATAAAACACCCCAGACATACTCATTATCCGTAGCAGCAGATGCCAGGATGGCATTCTTCTTGCCAGAAACACTTACAAAAGTCTTATTAACAGTCATTATCATAGAAAGTCAAGAGCAGAAAAGGACTTTAGCAATCATCTATCTAGTCCAATCCCTCAGTTTACAAATAAGGAAAATGAAGCTAAGTGAAGCCAAATGACTTGCCAAGGATTGCATAAGCAATTAGGGGTTGTGGTGGTTTGTCTTTCATTCTCAAAGAGGACGGTGGCATCAGGAAAGTGATGCCATGACATGCAAGTGAATTGGATTTAAGTGAGGCAGGGCTGCACAAAGTCACCAGCCTCACTGTCTCCTCCAGAGTCATCTACGTCCTATGGCCAGATATAGATCAAGACGACTGGAGATTGCCCAGGATATAGTGGGGGACCTTGGCTTTTCAAGCTAAAGATTCCATTTGACTGAGGCAAGGTCCCAGTTAGGGGTACATCTAGGAGAAGGAGAATAACCCCAATCTCCTGACTTCCCTGCCAGAGTTCATTCTACCATACCATGGTTGCCTCTTATATTCCATCTTTTTCCAGGTCCAGGAAAGGCCAGAATTTTACTCACTTCTAAGAACTTTTTCTTTCCTATGGTAAGTAGTGAGTTTGTTAAACATAAAAAAATGCACAGACTTGTAGTTTCTTTCTTGTGGAGATTCTCAGATGAGGCAATGACAAGCTGAGGGCTGCAGGTGTGCATTGAGAGCAGAGTCAAATATTCATCACCACAACCCAGACTGGCTCCTGCCATTGCCCCTAGTGACCAATTACAGCTTCTGTAAAAAGAATCAGGTTGGCTATGACATATTGCTTACTTTCTTGGGCTGAGGATGACACCCATGGGGTCTATTAATGTTTTTCTTTCCATATTTATCTTGCAGCCTCCATCACATGACCTGTCTTTCTTATGTGTCAGCTACCACCCACATCTAGTTTCTCTTTTTCTGGAACTAGTGGCCACCTACCTGTTGTTTGTGAATCCCATTTTTATAATGACTAAATGATTGGAAGACCTTTCAGAAAAGTAAACCAGTCTCTTAAAAACAGATTTTGGGATAGGATTCCTTGTAAGCCAAGACTCACTTATTTCTGTTAGAATATAAAGTACAAAGTGGAAAAAAGGGGGGGCATTTATTTTCTGATGAATATGGGCAGTGCAGAATAATATAGATCATGAAGACTAAAACAAAACATGAGCCAACCCACTTTTTCCACTGTTATTTGAATTTCTTGTGTAACTCAGGCCAAAGCAAGATATTTTGTTTTATATTTTTATTTTTAATTTTTTATATTTTTACTATAATAATGAGGATAGTTTGCATTTAGGTAACACTTTTAAGTTTAACATCCATTGTAACAATCCTTAGCGATTAGTAGCACAAATACTATAATTCCTCATTTTTAATAGCAAGAATCACAAATCCCATCAGCTTCCTGACCTCTTTGTATCTGCCCCTATGAGAAGCTGGTACCATCTTTTCTTCCTCTCAGAAGCAATCTCAGATAATTTTAATAGCCTGGCTCATATGCCACAGGAGAATATGTAGATGGAGAGATAGAGGGACAATCTAGGACATGGGTTCTTAACCATTTTTTATGTCATGGACCCTTTTGGCAGTTGGGTGAAGCCTATGGACCCTTTCTCAGAATAATGTTCTTAAATGAATAAAATAAAGTATGTAGGATGAGAAATGAAATAAATTATATTAAAATAGTGCTTTCAAAATATTCTTTTTAAAACATTCATGGACTCCTGGTTAAGATCCTCGGATCTATGAGAGAGCAAAGGAGCTCCTCTAAACCCTGAGAATCAGGAGAAGTCATAACTGAAGGAATTACCTCTCGCAGGAAGCATTGGAAGAGCTTTAGAAAAGGACTAACAAGTTATCAATGACATCTACTGGGAGCAAAAATAGTTACAACCTGTGCTCTGGGGACAGAGGCAAAAGGTATTGACTCATTATGAGCCCACAGAGAGGGCAGCTAAGTGGTGCAGTAGAAGGAGTGCCAGGCCTGGAGTTAGGAAGGCATGAGTTCAAATCTTGCCTTGGACACTGACCAGCTCTGTGACCCTGGGCAAGTCATTTAACCCTGTTTGCCTCAGTTTCCTCATCTGTAAAATGAGCTAGAGAAGGAAATGGCAGGAAATAGCAAACCTCTACAGTTTCTTTGCCAAGAAAACTCCAAAATGGCAAAATGAAGAGTCAGAAATGACTGAAACAAGTGAATAATGACAAAAGTCTGTGTACAGTCAAACATAGAAACTCCCTTGAACAATGCAGGAGAGATACCAGAGGTGTAAAAAAGATTCCCATAATTCCTACCCTCCTCTAATGGTGAATGTGAAGGATGTCAGGCAATTTGGAAATCATGTACAAATAAATCATAAGAAGAACAAAGGTATGAATTTGAACCATTAATAAATACTCGCAGAGACCTGTCCTATTCAAGGCCAAGTTGAGTCAAAAAGAAAAAAACTGGTCCCCCAGGGAAGGGAAACACCGCCATCTCTTGAAAGGGGGATCTTATTGCAAAGAGCCTGAAGCAGCTGTTCGATAAAAAACAGGTAGTTAAAGATGACTGACCGCTTACTGAAAGAAAGCTTGAGCATGGACAGCAGTGAACCAAAGATGAGCTAAGCCCCACTAAGAAGGGGACAATGATAGTGATAAGCAGAGAAGAGCTCCTATCACTTGCCAGCAGAGAGGAGAGGGACTTACAGGCATCAAGTAGCATGGCACAGACAGAGGACCTGTGGAGAGAAGCATTAATACAGGGAATAAGTCCTGCCCATCCTTGACTGAAGCCCTGTCCAGGGTAGTACTCTAAGACAGAGAACATGTTTATTCCCCAGGGGGATATCTTTACTATTTCAGGTGGGAGTTATCTGTTTCAATGAGTTTCTAAATAAGCCTTGGAGGCCTCTGTTTCTCTAAGGGGACTACCCTTGAGGAGTGCCAGATATTGACACTCCACAATCATCTGGGTGGAGGCAATAAGCCAGAGTCCCCAAAATCTATATGGGCCCTTCATGAAGAGGGGAGACTCTGTCATGAAGGTCACATATAAATGAGGAAACTGAGACCTCAAGGGATGAAATACCTTTCCCAATCACACAGACTGAAAGTGTCCAAGCCAAGAGTTGACTCAATGTCTATGATTCTAAGGCCAATGCATTTTCAATTCTGCCACATCTAATCACATGGATAGCTGGGATGATACCACTTTGACTGAAATATCTAACCTCAAAATATGAAACCTCCTGGACTAAGTGGTATTTGAACTTCGGCGTGCTGATAAAAACTCCCAGCAAATGAAACATTTATTGCAAGTAGCACTTATCTGACAAAAACCCAGAATGCTGACCGAGACAATTTTTCTGAACGATATCCTAGTGCCTTAAGGTCCAGGGTTTGGGTTCTTACTTTCTCATGGTAACAATAATATATAGATTTTACTTATCCCTTTAAAATACGTGTCCCCAGATTGCCCCTGAACTTGAGGCTTTGGAAGGGAGGAACTGCAGTTTCTTTGACTCTATGCCCATTTATGCTAATTTTGGTTCAAGAGACCCTAAGCCTACTTGCCTCAGCAGAGTTTATTTTACTTATTCAGGTCCTGCTGGACTCCCAAGGATTGCAGGCACCAGACAGCTGTGTTTAGCCTTGTCTCTTAAGTCCCCGCCAAGGAAACCTATCAGTATTGGCAGCCCTTCTGAAAACATAAGTGGGCCTAAATTACAAAAGGAGAAAGCATCTGGGTTAAAATAAACTGTTAGCAGACAAAAAAAGCTACCTCCTTCCTCCATTTTCTTGTTTTTCCTATAAAGGAAACCAGGGCGTTCACTTTCATCTTCTTCTAAGGTAAGAATTGCTATTCTAAAAATTTTTAAACCATCTTTTTCTCAGGATCTCCAAGCAGCCAACAGAAAAGGTAGGGGAGCCAAATTATTGGCGTACAGTAACAAAGATGCAAATCTAATTTCTTCTGTACCACCTTTGATGTTAGAATTTTGAACTACAATATCATGGGAGAAAAGGTTAAAGGACCTCTGTGTTGAGAATATGTCTTTTGTTGCCTGATTACTCCCACTTGTGGGAAATTACTTTGTATGACATGTAGATATGAGCATATAAATAAACAGCCACAATATAAAGAAAACCCTCCTGCTTTCTTGGTGATTTCTTTTGCGAGGCCACACTGATTTTCTGAACCTGAAAACCAATTGACTTCTGTTGGCAAGAGAACTTGATTAGATCTTTCAACAATACCACAGGGTCTTAGGATTTAGAGGCAGAGGGAAACTGAGAGATCATTTAGTCAGTCAGTCATTAACATTAATTAAGCACTTACTATGTGCCGGACATAAGCATTTAGTCCAAATCATTCATCTGCAAGCAACTATGTTGCAGAAGATAGAGCACCAGGCCTGGAGTTAGGAAGACCTAAGTTTAAATGTGGGCTCAGATCCTTACTGGCTATGTGACCCTGGGCCAGTCACTTAACCCTGTTTGCCTCAATCTCCTCATCTGTAAAATAAACTGGCAAAGAAAATGGTATACTGCTCCAGTATTTTTTTCAAGAAAACCCCAAATGGGGTCATGAAGAGTCAGACATGACTGAACAATTCATCTGCAAAATGATAGGAAAAGTCAGAAGGAGCTCTAACTCAGCAGTCAGCTGGGAAATATTTAACAACCGGCTTTCTTGGGGGAGGGAAGGTATTCAGAACACATTTTTAAGTTTCATCTGCCTTGTTGACATTTTCTCTGTCACTTTCTTAAGTCTAAACAATCAATAAAATGATAAATCAAGTCCTGATATATATACACACACACACACACACACACACACACACACACACACACACACATATATATATATATATATATATATATATATATATAAAATGCATGGATTTCTGACAATTTAACTATATATATATCATGTATGAATTTCTGACACTAACTACCAGCTCTTCAGAACCTATATGAGCTGTCTCCAACACACACCCCTGTAATCCATAAGAATAAAGTGAAGTTAGCAAAAAAAAGATAATGTATAGCATTAAAAAAAATAACAAGATCTGGGAAGCATCTTTCATATTGCCTAGATCAGACTGTTCACTAGATGAAGGAACTGAATGGGGAAGATCATTTACCCAAGGTCTTGTAGGTAATAAGTGTAAGAGCTTTGATCCTCTGACTCCAAGTCCAAACTTGCAGTGTTCCTTCTACTCTAAGAGATGGACTGACCAAGGGAGGGTCATGCTAGGAAAGAAGGGAAGAAGGAAGGAAAGAAGGGAAGAAGGAAGGAAGGAAGGAAGGAAAGAAGGGAAGAAGGAAGGAAGGAAAGAAGGGAAGAAGGAAGGAAGGAAGGAAGGAAAGAAGGAAAGAAGGAAGGAGGAAGGGAGGGAGGAAGGGAGGGAGAGAAGGAAGGAAGGAAGGAAGGAAGGAAGGAAGGAAGGAAGGAAGGAAGGAAGGAAGGAAAGGTGTTTCATTAATGTTCCTTCTGCCTACTCCCTTCTTATGCTTTGGAAAAGAAGAATTCTTGGTAATGGAATTTTCATCAGAAGCATATTATATGTGGAGGGTAGAAGATCCCACATTTCTCTATGATACTGGCCATGATAGAAAAGAGATGGAAATACGGGAAAGATAAAAAGTAAGACACCACAAATGTCCTTAACAAGGACTCCACAGGTCTAAGGTGAAAGTATGAGAGGCCTGAAGGTCTGGGGTTGGGATTAGCCTTTGACCTCAGAGGTTGATAGTTTAATGGAAGGCATATCAAATTTAAGACCACAGGGCCTAGGTTTAAATCCCACCCTCTGCCACTGCCTTATAACTTGCTAGAATCTCTAATTTGGTAGAAGCAACCTCAGAGATTAGAGATCATCGAGTTAAACCCATAGTTGAACATAGCCTCCCTCTACATCATCTCAGGTGAGTGGTTTTCCCCCATTGACAAGGAATTCACTGCCTCCATTCCATTTGTGGGCCCCTCTGCTTGTTAGAATATTTTCTTTTATACTGATCAAAAAAATCTAACTTCACCCATTGTTTCCTGCTCTAGCTACCAGGGTCAACCAGAATAAGTCCTAATTCCTATAAACCCAGAACCTGAAGACAGCTATCACATCTCCCCAATCCCATCCCCTGCCTCCCTCCCATCTTGTCTTTAATTTAAACACCTCTATTTCCTTCAAATGAGGCATTATCAGAGAAGGCTTAAAGGTGCCGACATCCATAAACCTAAATTTTTACTAATGTGAAATGACTAGAATTCTAGAACTTGAAGGAACTTTAGAAATCATCTAACCCAGGGATGGGGAATTTTCAAACTTAAGGCAACATGTGACCTTCCAAATCCTTAAGTGAGGCCTTTTGACTGAATCCAAATTGTACAGAACAAACTCAACCCCCTAATTTTGCAGAGGGAGAACATGAGACCCAGAGAGTGTATGTGACTTGCCTGAACCTAACACAATTTGTTAGTGGCAGAACCACTCCTGCACAAAAGCATCCAGTATGATGCTTTTTCCACTCCACTATGATTCAGTGTGAATTTTCCTATCCAATGACATCACTGGTCTATTTGTGTCTGCTGTTTAAAGTCAAACAGAAATCAGTTTGACTTGATATTCAGGTGGGAGTAGAAAACCCATTTTAAGTTAATTCTGTCTCAGGCAAAACTTATTGAATCCCAAACTAAATAATACATTCATTGTCCACTCGGTGAGGAGAACCATGATGAAATGTGGATAATATTTGTCTAAGATGTGCCAACCCTTGTCAAGGCATTTACCACACAGGTGCAGAAAGCAAGGAAACTTGGCCAACAATGGCTCGTTGTAGGACTGGATGAGTTTGCAAAACAAAAACAGAGTTTACACCCTCCTTCACCTCTGCCTCATGGAGTCCTTCTGTTGCTGAGACATGGTCCAAGCACCATCCTTTTCATAAGGCATTTGCTCATCCCTTCCACGACTAGGGCCCTCTGCCCAAACTACCTTGAATTTAGCTACTTTCCATACATTTGTATTTATTCACTTTATATTTATACTGCATGTATTTATATATGTACTTTTCTCTCAGGTTAGAATATAAATTCCTTTTGAGTAGAGATTGTTTTGTTTGTTGTACTTGTAATCCCAGCACCTAACACAGTTTCTGAAATATGAAGGATGCTTAAAAAATATTTGGTTGATTTGCTGAAAAAAAAGTCAGTATTAGTTAATGAGGATTGATAGAAAAAAAGCCATTTCACACAATTGCTGTCAGATAATGATGAGGTAATGATGTAATTGAGGTAATGATGAGGACATCAGACTCTGAGGAGAGAGGTTAGGAGAACCCTTTAGCATGTAGGACTTAAACTATGCGCCAAGGTGATATATTGCAGCTCTCATCTGCTTCTCCCCAGAGTGCACAAGTTGGTATCTCAACGATCCCTTAAAAGATATTGCATTCCAGGGGGATACATGAAAAGAAGGTTTTTATTAATTGGATAGTTGTTGATTTTGTATTTGACAAAGACTAAGAAGTTTCTGAAATTTGTTTGGAGACAGTAACCTAACCTATTGGCCACTAAGTGCACTGTGGACCATGCAGGAGCCATTATAAAACACTGGGATGCGATCATCATTTATCTTCTGCTTAAAAGAGGAATAATAGGACTTATGAGCATGATGTCCACACTCAGAGAACTCATTGGAACTCTATTTTTTTTCTAAACTTACATCAATAAGTTTTCTCTCATGGAAACATTCAGAAAGGATGGTTTTCTTATGTATCAGGATTTCAATCGTGGTCAAAGAATATTACTCAAGTCATAGGCTCATAGATCTGAAGTTGTAAGGAAACAGAGGAAAGAGCCTACATTTCTTCTTGAATCAAATAGATTTCAAGGTCCAGTTGTAAATATCATCAGATATTTACAAAATGTTTACTATGTACATTTCTTTATACAAGGTATTGGGTTGAACTAAAATATATGTAATATTATGTGATATATGTCACCATATAGAATTATTACATAATTTATGTAATTATTACATAATACAATTATATGCTATTTTGTATAATTATATTACGTATCATATTGTGTAGTACATAACAATATTACAATAATTTAACTATATATACAGTATGTAATAATTATGTTTAATATATGGTTATATATGTTACATTTTCTGAGTTTAAAATAACATAATAAACTCAAAATACCCAAGACACTCAGAGGTCCAAGGAACTATAGAGCAATGGACTGTGGAACAATGATTTGCAAGCATTTTATTATAGGTTGGACAATTTTTAAACTTCACATATGTGCATATATGTACAATATATGTGTATACATATATAACATACATTTTTAATATGTATATGTGTGTACGTATAGACTATTGAAGTAAATAATGATAGTTGTTGGCATTTAAAACCCAAGAAATAAAAGAAATCCTTAGTTTCCCACTATTTCAAACCATATTGGAAAAGGTTCTATGACAATTTCAGCGTTTTGCTAATACTGTCAATATGGTTACAGCAACCAAGCTTAATTGCAGTCTGTTCTACAAGGTATAGGCCTTGTCCCAAAGCTTGGGGTACAAATCATGTTCCATTCCCCTAAAAACAATCTGAAAACCAATCTACCCATTTCCTATCCTGTACACACACACACACACACACACACACACACACACTATCTCAAATGTCATAGTGCATTTACTATTTTGTGTACCTCTTCAGTACCTCAAGTCAGGTGGAATGTAAGCTCCTTGGGTGCAGGGACTTTTTTTTCTTTCTGTTTCTATACCCTAGAACCCAGAGCAGCAACTGTCACAGAATGGGCATTAAATAAATATTTGTTTAATTAATAGGATTTGATTTCTTTTTCTTCCTGTTCAATGTTTAGAGCTCAGCTCAAAGGTCAAGAGGTTATCTCCTCCAACACTGCTCTTGGTAAGTTCTTTCTGAGACTTCTGTTGCTCATCATCCATATTCCTTTACACCCCATCCCACCCTTCTCCTCCAACCAGGGATAGAAGAGGAATCAGCCACCCAAAGGCAACTGACTCTCTCCTTCCAAGGAGATGCTACAGTTGAGGCGTGATGTTGGCATTCCTTCTGAAGCACCATTAAAATAACTAGAGAAATATTTCGAATGCCTGCTGTCTGCCCCACCAGTTCCCAAGCTAACACCCTATCTTCCTTGTCTTTATCAGCTGCAGGGCAGCAAAGGGGAGGGGAGGAAGTCAGAGGCACCTTCTTCATCACCTTGGAAGTGAGGGAGGATGGGAAGCAGGCCTTGTTTTGATGGGTCCCACCAGGATGCTGCAGTGTCCTCAGCCCTTGGCCAGGGTTTGGGGGTGCCTGGGAAATGCTGCTTTCTGTTCCATCATCCCACAGTGAAACCCGTCAGTCGGATGGAATGTACTGAATCCCAAGTGTCTGTCTGCTGGGACAAGTGAGCTTGCCAGTCCGTCTGC
Organism: Bettongia penicillata ogilbyi; assembly: GCA_023548195.1. Taxonomy (NCBI): domain Eukaryota; kingdom Metazoa; phylum Chordata; class Mammalia; order Diprotodontia; family Potoroidae; genus Bettongia; species Bettongia penicillata. The sequence goes on from JAJHZJ010000200.1 coordinate 7,927,864, forward strand.
AAAGTCACAAGCACTCAGCAGGCTGACTCAGCAAAGAGATAGCTCTTTGGGAAGGGAAGGGGTGTTTTAATTTTAGAAAGAATAGAGGAGGGAAAGAAGAAAGGAAGGAGGAGAAGGAGAAGGGCTCAGGCTATGTGGTTTTGCTCATTAGCCCTTTTTTCTGGGAGGAGTCAAGGCAGGATTTTTTTCTTCCCTGGTGTTATCTTAATTGGCTTCTGTGAGAAAAAACAAAACCAAAAAGGAGACTGTTGTCAATTGATTATTTTCATTCTTTCCAAGAATTAATCTGACTCACAGAACACACTGTATAACCATCTGCTTCTCCTAAAGATTAATTCATCTTAGGTCAATCCATCTCAATGCTTAGCGTATCTCCTCAGAAAATATATCCGTGTTATATCATGTACACTCTGTGTCTAGCCCTGGGTTTTGCCTGTTTTTTTTTTTTTTTGTGGTGTGTAGGTTTTGGTGATCTGTGTCCCTTTGGAAATAGGATGTCTTCTATTTATTTCCTGGGTTTTAAATGCCAGCAACTTTTATTACTTAACTTCAATAGTCTATACACCCACACATACATATGTGTATATTTTACATATGTGTACCCACATATTTGTAAATATATGTGTACATGTGTAGTAAAATTCTCCAATAAAAGAAACTGAGACGGTTCTGAACACTTTGTTAAATGGTCCGTGGTCTCCTCTAATGAAGTGGACCTCAGACCTTCCTCATGGTCTGAGATGCCCTCCTCCTCCAGAGTTTTATTTTTATAAGGTTTCATACTAGGCTTGGTACCTGAAAGCTCCAGAGAGGATATACAAAATACAGAATCCCATTGGTTGATCGATCTTGCTTTGAGAGCCAAAAATGAAATACCAGCCAAAAAAATTGTATATCAGCAGAGGTGTCTCAGGTTGGGCAAAGGATGGAGCCTCTCTACCGACTAAATGATCATAAGATGGTCACCTGTTTATGCTGGACAAGAAAAGCTGGCTTGGAGGTACAAAAATAACTTGGGGGACTTTTCATGTAATTGAGTCACCTCTGCCATGCTACTCTTTGTACAGTGTTTTAATGTTTGCAGAGTACTTTACATATTTTGTCTTGTTTGATTTTGATGGTTGAAACAACCTTATAAGAAAGGGTATAATTATCCCTATTTTACAGATGGGAAAACTGAGGTTAATGAAATTAAGTGACTTGCCCAAGGTCATGTGCCTAGTTAATATCTGAGGCCAATTGAGCTCAAGTCTCCTTGACTCCAAATCCAGCACTCTATCCATTACACTGCCTAGTTCCCTAATTCAGAATGCTTTGGATCACTCACAGAGTGGCTTCTTCTGAGATGGTGGTATTCCGTGACTATAGTCATATGTACTTACTAGGAGAAGGCAGACACCTCAAACTTGGGTTCAGGATAATTGAGCAGCTTGGAAACATGGCTAGTATAAGCATACTTCAGAGATATTGTGGTTTCAGTTCCATATTACCACAATAAAGAGAATATCCCAATAAAGTGAATCATATGATTTTTTGGTTTCCCAGTGCATATAAAAGTTATGTTTACACTATACCACAATCTATTAAGTGAGTAATATCATTATGTCTAAAAAAGCAATATACATACTCTGTTTAAAAAATACTTTTTTGCTAAAAATGCCAACCATCATGTGAGCCTTCAATGAGTCATAATTTTTTGCTGGTGGAGGGTCTTGCCTCAGTGTTGATGACTGCTGACTGATCAGGGTGGTGGGTGCTGAAGATTGGGGTGGCTGTGGAAATTTCTTAAAATAAGTCAGCACTGAAATTTGCTGCATTGCTTGACTCTCCCTTTCACCTGACTACTTAGAAGCAATTGTAAGATTATTAATTGGACTATTTTTAATATTGTGTCTTCGGGAATAGGGAGGCCGAAGGAGAGCGGGGGGAAAGATGGTAAAGGGTCTGTCAGTGGAGCAGACACACACAAGATGTATTGACTATGTTCGCTGTTTTATATGAGCACGGTTCATGGTACCCCAAAATAATTACAATAGTTATCAAAGATTACTGATCACAGATCACTATAACAGATATAATAACAATGAAAAAGCTTGAAATATTGAGAGAATTACCTAAATGTGACACAGGGAAACAATGTGAAAAAATGGCATCAATAACTTGTCCATGGCAAAGTTGCCACAATCCTTAATCCTTTGCAAAAAACCAAAACAAAATAAAAGCCATGGTATCTGAAATAATACAATAAAACTAAGTGTAATAAAAAGAGGTATGCCTGTATAATGGATTATTCACGTTAAGGTTTAAGGAAAAAGTAGAGAGAATTAACTACATTTCTCTTGGGTAGAAAACCAACTGTCCCAACAGGTGAACTTTTGTCTTATCTTGCCATGACCCAAACTACTATACTACTTCTCTTCTTATCCACCCACTGCCACTAACCTCCACGACATTATTTTGTTCTCCTTTAGAATTCAAGATCCTTGAGATTGGGACTGTCTCATTTGCTTGTATTTTTATTCTCAATGAAGTGCTTGGCATAAATTAAGTATTTAACCTTTACCTATCTATCCATCCACTTACCCCGACCCATCTATCTACCTATTTATTTGCCTTCCTTCCTTCTTCCTCCCTCCCTCCCTCCTTTCCTCCTCCTCCTTCCTTCCTTTCTTCCTTCCTTTCTTCCTTCCTTTCTTCCTTCCTTCCTTCCTTCCTTCCTTCCTTCCTTCCTTCCTTCCTTCCTTCCTTCCTTCCTTCCTTCCTTCCTTCCTTCCTTCCTTCCTTCCTTCCTTCCTTCCTTCTTTCCATCATCTATTGTTCTATTACCAATCTACCTATGTACCTACAGTATTTACAATTTATTATCCTTATTAATAATCTTTAGATTTTAACAGTGATCTAGAAGACATTGTTTGTTGGTTATGAGTTGTAATGGATTTAAAAGATAGAGGGATTTCCCTTCCTCCTGACAATTCACATGAGTTGATACTATGTTACAGATTTATACTCTGGCCACCATGATAGGTAGGTTAGTGTAAACATTATTGTATAAATTGTGAATTAATGTTTCTGGAAATAGACCCCCTCCCCAATGTCACATTCTCATGGAGACAGCTTTTGAGGCTTCAGTTTTTTTTCCCCACCATCACATAACTACGTAAGTCACTGAGGTATAACTGCTTATCTCGCAAGTTCTTTTCGATTGATTGTTGTAAGAATTACTCTCTGTTGCACTCCTTGCAAATGACACAATTATACCTAAGCTGAAGATGAGGCGCCCTGAACTTTATAAATTCAATGGTGTCAGGTGGTTTTTTATAATTAATGCTTCTGTGACAAAAAACTACTCACTCACTCACAATGACATGCAGGTGTACATTTGTGTTGAATTTAATTAAGTTCGTATTCCATACAGGGCATTTTGCTAAATGCTTGTGATACAAAGGTGAAAAAATGACAAAACTAGCTCTCTGGAAGCTTCTGTTAAGTTATTGGGCATAGAATGAATATACAAAAATATCTTAAAACAAAGGAGAATATTGGGTTGGCAAAGGCTAGGTCTAGACAAAGCACTAAAGGGAAATTTAAAGAGAAAGAACTTTCAGCTTCAGGGATCAATATAGGCTTCTTAGAAGAGGTGGAGTCTGAAATCCTATTAATTCATCTTCTTTCAAATCACATCTCTCAAGCTTTAGTATAGATTGTTTTCCTCTTGATGTTTTCAGTGAAGATTGAGAACATCTGGTTTTTGCTCTTTCGTGTCAAAGCTCCCTGTGAAATAGCCCAGCTGATAAGTTACCTACATCAGTTAAAGAAGTTGCTGAACTGATATTGAGAAATAGCTGAAGACTGATTTAGTTCAAAAATCCCTGTTCCCTTAGGGGATGGTGATGGAGAAGCATTAACCATTTTCTCAGTATTATTGTTAACACCAAGGTTGAGTGTCCAAGATGTGCTACAGTTGGCATTGTATAGCAGTGGAAAACCTAACCCCTGCTTTAAGCCTGGTAGTTTGTAAGAACTCTGATCCACACAATGGGCCAGTTTCAACTCTGCAGAGCCAGTGCTGAAGCATGTTATCTACTTCTTGACAGAGAACTAGACTCATGATGCTGAAAGAGACAAATATTTTCATATGTGGTCAGTGTGTAGATTTGATTTGCCTGACTTGGTTTATTTACTACAAAGGAGTTTTTTTTTTTTATGGGGAGGGGTTGTCAGTGGTGGGGGGTGGTGCGGATACTGATGCTGAAAGGGGAAGAAAAGGATTTAGAAGAGAGATTCATTGAACCATGCTTTTAGATGCACGGAAGAGAACAGATAATTGATATTTGTGGTTTCACATATAATACTCTTTTTCTTTTCTTTGAGTATGGAAATATTCCTGTTTGTTAGTGTTTGTCAAGTTTAGAATAAAAAACATTAACCACTTCAAATGAAAAACAAACAAAAAAAGAGGTTAGTAATTTAAGGAAATAGGATGAGAATTCATCCATATTTTATTCTTTCACATTATATCCCAAGATGGATTGGGTTTTGCTCTTTACTCCTCTTCATAGAATCTCGGAGATGGAGGAGACCTCAGAAGTTATTTAGTCTTTAACTAAAACAGGCATTTCCTGACAAGTTGATACCTAGCCTCCCACCATGGGGAACTTAGAGAACTCTTGAGTTAACCTCACCCCTCTTAGATAGCTATAATAGTAAGTGTCCTTATATCATACCTAAATCTGCCTCTCAGTGACTTGTTGCTCTATGCATTGCAATCAAGGTTATTTGCTTACTTTCTGCTCTACACAACTCTTGTGCTTCCACTTTCAGGTCATCATGGCCCGCCATCTTCTTTCCATCAGACTCTTTCTTTTTCCTACTACCAAACTCTGCCCCAAACACACTTTCTCCATGAAGGTGTCCTGGGTCATCGCCTACAAGAAGTCTTTTTTGATTCTTGTATTAGTGGTTCTTCCTTTCCTTTATGATGCTATATTCATTTTGTATTTCCTTATTTGTATACATGTTTTTTCCCCATCATGTAAACTCCTTGGAGCAGGGGACTCTTTCATTTTTGTTTTTCTAGCCTCATTTTAGCATAGTGTCTTTCATTTAGTCAACTCTTACTATCTTCTTGTTGAACTTAATTAAGTGAACCCTTCCCAGACCAGCCCACCCAACTCTGGTCTCTCATATCACCTTAATAAGCTATTAGCCTGGGTGAAACTATAATGAATGCATAACGGATTTTATGTTTCTTCTGATCCATTTGAATTGTCTGATCTCCCCCTTTTCTGGATTGTCTGGTCAAGCAACTACAGAATCTCAGAGTTGGAAAGGACCTCAGAAGCCATCTAGTCCGACAGAGAATGGAAATAGAACTTTCTCTATAATGTCACTGAAGATCTCTAGGGATAGGGGAAAGGGAGGAGGAAGAACCAATACCTCTTCCATTGGTATTACCCTAGAAAGACCTGGGATGGTCCTCAGAACAATACAGGTATTTTTACAAATACATGTTGCTAACTGCTTGCTAGAAATTACCTAACTGGTAGAACAGACTTGGCTTAGACAAGGGAGTGGAAAATATAAATCTTGGCTTGAGAAAGGCACAGAATTATTAGGATGGAATATGAGACCTCGCCTTAAGGTTGCTGTTTTAATGGAAGAGAACAGTACTGACTCAGGGCAATATCCTTACCATCTGACAGCTGTTTGGCCCTTTCCTGCCTTGTGCTCACAGTTTAGTTCCTAGAGCACATATGCCCTACAGACTTCAAGATACAAATAGAAAGGGATTACATTTTTTAAAAAAATGTGGTTTCCAAAAATAAAACATAACTAAGTGCAATCCCATACTGACAAGGGGAAGGAAAGCCAAAGATTTTAACCCTGTCACTGAAATTGTTCCTGATTCCTCATGGAACATTTTGTTCAGTATTTTCATTGAAGTCAGGGCTGGAGTAATGAAAAGCAGTTGAGTCTGGAAAACTAATTATTGCATCATTCTATCAAGTCCCTCAAAGCTTTCAAAGGATCAGATTTAATGCAGAAATAAAACTCACATCATCAATAGCTCAGGGGTGAGGTGGGTGGGACTGGCCTGGTGAGAAGGCAAGAACAAGGAGTTTTCATCTATTCCTTAACTGATTCACTGGAAGACTTCTGGTCAGTCAATCGATCAGTTATCCTGAAAGTAAGAGAATTGTGTGTGTGCAGCAGAAGCCACTATCACAAGAATGTCAGGGGACAAGCCTAATGATACCTGGTGGTCTTGTAGCTGTTATAATGCCCTGAGGCATGTGATTCTTTAAAATGTTTGTACCGTACTTCCCTTCAATTTTCCATCCAGCAGAACTATGGGAGAAATAGTCAATGTGTGTAGATTGGGAGTTGGGTACCACTAAGAAATGTTTTCCAGCTTCTCTTACATTGTTAACTGACTAAAGTGTTTTATTTAAATGATTTCCTTAAACTTGGGGTCTTGTACTCTTTAAAAGCAATCTGAAAAATCTACTTAATAGCCAATTAAATAAATTTTCAAGTGCCTTTAAACTCTGTGGGTCTCTTTTTCAAAAGAGAGTGTAATTATCATATTTACTTATTTTACTAACCTTCTTTTATAATTTCTCCCAACCTTCCATTTTGAGGACATTATCAAGAAAAATGTTTTTCTAATAATTCTTCCTACTTTTTTTCTTCTTGCATTGAAACAGCAACTCTGGCTTCCAACAGGGGCTACTTGGGGACTTTCCGAGCATCCAGCTGTTTCGCAGCTGGAGGAAGAGAAGTCTAGATAAGAGCATAGCCATTTTTTTCTGAAAAATCCCTTTTTGTTTCATAGAGCTCAATTTCTTCAGCGAATGAATCTTTTTCTCATTAAGTAGAATGTACTTTGTCTTTGCCAAAGCAGGAAAAGGTTTGAATGAAATGGATATTAAACAGTCCTCAACACTGGCTGCTGGGCAGTGGGGAAAGTAGGAGCACATCTGACCTCATTCCTTTAGCCCAACTGGCTTCTCTATTGCCTTCTTTCTTAGGTTCGTGTCCCTTGCCCATCTCTGGGGCTTTCAGCACCAAGCATGGTGAGCAGTGAATTGCAGTGACTGCTCTTCAGTGTTTGCCTCATGACTGCGCTCCCTATACTGTTTGCTCCAAATGGTCTCTCTCTATATTAAGTCACTGTCATTACCATTACTGTCCTCATTTGGTTGAAAACCATCTCTAAGGACACTGAAGTTGTGCTAAATCCCCTCTTTTCTCTCATTCCACACCTCAGATACCCTCCATATTACACTCCTTCCCATTTGATTTTCCTTTTTTCCACACTTGGAGGGAGAGATGATCCTTCTCCTTGTCTGCTTATTCCTCATTCCTTTCACCTCCTATCTATGGGAGGTTACCCTTTCAACTATCACTTTTTATCCTCTTTAATTTCTCTTTATTCATTGACTCTTTTCCTACTACCACATTAAGGGCAACTAGGTGGTGCAGTGGCTAGAGCACCAGTGCAGGAATCAGGAGACCTGAGTTCAAATCTCACCTCAGATACTTGACACTCACTAGCTGTGTGACCTTGGGCAAGTCACTTAACCCCAACTGCCTCATCCTGGCCCATCTCCAGTCATCCTGATGAATATCTGGTCACTGGATTCAGATGACTCTGGAGAAGTGAGGCTTGTGACCTGCACAGCCCTCCCTCACTCAAAACAAAATCAAGTGCAAGTCATATCATTAGTTCTCTGATGACATGGTCTTCTTTGGCAATGAAGGACAAACACATACTACCACATTAGATCACACCTATAACACTGCTTGCAAGATTATTGCAGAAATCTACCTGGCTCCAGTTTTCCCCCTCTGCTGAATGAATCTTCTGACCTTGCCACTCTTCTACTCAAAAGACTTTAATGGCCCCCTATTTTCCCTGGAATAAAGTAGTAACACTCTGTTTGGCATTTAAAGTCTCTCTTAATTTGGCTTCTACTTATTTTTCCCTACTGATTTCACATTGACCTCCTTGTCGTACTCTGTTCCAGCTGAAAACGTCCTGCTTGCTCTTCACCTCATATTTGGGCATTCTATCTTCCACCACAATGCCTCTGTAAATATCCCATGACTAGAATGATTTCCCTTCTCATATTCATCTCTTGGGTTCCCTAGTTCTCATCAAGGTTTAGCTCAAGTTCTTGGTCATTAGTGCTTTCTTCATGGTCCGCTCTTTTGTATATTTTTTCCATTCATTCATTCAATTCTATGTTAATTCCCCCCCACCTCTCCCATTAGAATATGATCTCCTAGAGGACTCAGATGTGTTGTGAACCCATCTAGTAAATACTTATTGAGTTGAACCAAATTTAGAAGATTTGACTGGGGAATAGGTGGAGTAAGACATCCATTGAGCATTTGTGGCTATAACTTACATCAATCTGAAAACCCACACTAATGAATTAAGCCTGTAGTACTTTCTGTTCCTTGGACCTAGACCAAAGATGCTTAAACAATAAATTTGGAGCTTGAAAGGAAAGAACACCCTAAATGTAGACACCAACTTTTAATCATTGCAAATTACTATGTGCTCATGATTTCTCTTCCTCTTGTCTTTTTTGCAAACATATGATTATAACATTTCAATTTAATTGTTTCAAGAAATTGAATTGAACTGTTTACCACATGCTAGACACAATACTAAGTGTTCTGGTGGATAGAAGAATGCACACATTATAGTATTTTAAGGTTCATAAAGCAATTTTAGCAAAATAACCCTAAGAAATAGGTCAGGGCTGTGGCCTTTTAGGTCCTTAAGTGTGGCCTGACAGAATCTAAATTCTACAGAACAATCATTTTAATAAAAGGACCTGGAAGGTCACATGTGGCCGTAAGGCTATAAGTTCTGAACCCCTGAATTAGATAGTGTGAATATCATTAAATAGTTAAGAAAACTAAGACTTAAAGGTTACAGAAAAATGGTAGAGGGCTAGACCTGAAGTAAGAAAACTCTGCATTTAAATCCAGCCTCAGGCCCTAATTAGCTATATGAACCTGGGTGAGTCCATTCAGTTTTTCCTGCCTCAGTTTCTCCACCTGTAAAATGAGGATAGAATAATAGGGTAGTTCTGAGGAACAAATAAGATAATATTTGTAAAACCTTAAAGTGCTATATAAATATTCATTATTATCATTAATTATCTTGCCCAGTATTATTAAGTGTCTAACTCAGTGGTAGACCAAGGATCAAACTCAAATTCTCTAACCTCAAATTAAGTACTGAAGGCAAGGGAAGCAAAAGAAGAGGTTTGATTTAGAAAGAGAGCAGCTAGCTATGAAGATGGTAGCTGAGAACGGGATTTGGATCTCAGGATTTAGATGGCTTAAAATAATAGAATGACAAGCTAATGGTCAAGAATCAAGGGAGCCTCACAAAGGTCAATAAGAATGTATGTACTTGGCATCTTTCAAATCTAATCAAAAGGCCTTTCATATAAGAAGAGTGAGGGAGAGAGAAAACCAACCTATTCTGTATCTATCAAGTTAGATACCCAAAACTGTAGTGAGAATGAAGGAAGACTTAGCTGCTGCTAAGGTATCCAGTAGTTCACAGGAGATAAAATATAAGAAAGATCCAGCAATAAAACCCACAGATTCAAATGTCCATAGACAAGTGTGCAACAGTTAGACACCAAAGTAAATGAACTAGAGGTCTTAATTCAAGAGGAAAAATTTAACCTAATAGGAGTATGGAGACTTGGCAGGATGAAACTCATGATTAGAATGTAGCCCTGGATGAATATACGTTATCCAAAAGAGATAGGTGAAAGAAGGGGGAAGCATTGAGTTGGTGTACTATGTGAGGAAATCCAGGAGACAATGCAAAGTGGAAAGCATTTGTTGAAGATCGATGGAGGGAAAAAAGAAACCATTTTGTCCTTGGGATTTACAAAGATTAAGTGACTTGCCCAGGATCATCTCAGGTCAGATTTGAGCTCAGGTCTGACTCTAGGTCCAATGCTCTATCTACTGAACCACCTAGTTCTCTGATTAAGGTGAAAGTTAATAAATAGAAAAGGGTACAGATTACAAGTAGTCATCATGACTTTATTAAGAACAGTTTTTGCTTTAATTTGCTTTTTTGACAGTTACTAAAGTGGTACCTCAAGGGAATTTTCTAGATATAGTTTACCTCAATTTCAGCATTCAATTCAACAAACATTTGAAAAAATTTATTCAATTTTATTTTTTGATATTTGATTAATTCTCCATATACAGGATCATTCATCTAGACCTACAACTAAAAGGACCCTCAGAGGCTGCCTTGTTCAATCCTTTCTTATTATATAGGAAAAAATTGAGACCCAAGGAGACTTGACCAAGGTCATGCCATAAATGGCAAAGCAAGGAGTCGAACTCAGACCATGTGACTCAAAGCTCTTTCCTCTGTACCATTTTGTCTCCTACCAAGTCAGGTCAAGACAACAAGCATTTGTTAAGTGCCTACTAAGTGTCAAGCATGTGAGCTCCTTGAAAGCAAGACCTATGTCACATCTGTCTTTGTATCTCAGTGCCAGCACTGTGCCTTGCAGTAATTCTTAATAGAAGTTTGTTGAATTGAATTGACAATGATCAAGGACCCAAAACCTCCTAAACTTTTGCCATTCTTAGCACGAACCTGATGGTGGTATTTTAGAACTCTGACGTTATTATTTCCAGCTTAATGACTATTCCATGCCTTGGTCTTCCAGTGGCATTGGCAGTATTCTTCAATGTTTCCATTCTCCACGTACTTGCTAGAAAACCATCATCTGACTGAATGTTGTCTAAAGTGACTGGATGAAAATCTTTCAGTATAATTATGTCTCATTCTCTTTGAAGAGATCTCCAAAAAAGATTGAATCCTGGCTCAGCTATTTCCTTCATGACTTTGGGTAACTCACCTTAGACCTCAGTTTCCTTATCAATAAAATGAAGAGTTGTACTTGATGACCTATCAATTATAAATCTCTGATCCTAAGCAAGAATATCTTGAAAAGCTTTAAATGTTGCACAATTCACTAAAAAACCATGAAGATATTTCTTATAGTGTCTTAATGAGATTTCATTCTGCCTCATGGCCAACCCAAGTCCCTCTGATTTCCATTTTGACTTCCATAGTCTCATCCTAGCCTCAGTAAGGTGGAAAGCAAAACTAGTAACAAATCTGTCCATTATTCTTATCTTAGCACCAAGTAAAAAGATTATCTAACTATACTTTCTGTCTTTGCATGGATCCAGGCCCGCTTTAGTCTCCCATTGTTGAGGATTTTGCTTTTTCTTTCATTCACAGTAGTGACCACTAGCAGAGACATTCAGTGTTCTTGCCTCATCTCTTCCCCGGGCCATGTTAAGTTTTGAACATCCTGCTTCATATGGAGAAGAGTAATCACCTCGGTGGTAGCTGTCAGTTTAGCCAGGATTGTTATCAGGTCAGTTGCAGCACACCTGACCAGAGAGACATCACTCTTCTTCCAGGAAACGTAATTTCTTTTTGCTGACATGTCAGACTTCCATTCCTAGCATCCACCCTTCATGTTTCATCTCACAAATCCTACTGCATTCATGACATCCAGGTAAATCCAATAGGTCTTGCTTAGGTGGCTCAAAGGAGATACTGTGTGATTCCACAGCCTCACCATTGTATCTGGAAACTCCACCACTAAGTTCAGGTGACAGAGACAATATGGGAGAGAAGGGAAGATGAGCTTATTTTCAGGGCTCTGAGGGGAGGGCACAGCCCAGATAAGTTTAGCCTAAGGGAGTCCAGCCATGCTAAATTCCATTGTACTTCTCTCTCCAGCTTTTTGTCAACAAGATGTGCTTGCCAAGGCTCTTGTAGGAATCACTGCTATTTTCCAGGGTTTCAGCAGCAAAGATCAGATTTGATCACTTGTTCATTATTCCCCCCATTAATTTTACAGCTGTAAACTTTTCAAATTCTGTGAAGGTCAAATTGGGGAACAGTCCTTGCCTCCAATGCAAGTTCCCTGGGCCCTGGAGTCTTGAACCATCGCTTGAGTGATTATTTCAATGTGCTCTTTAGCTCCGAGAGTTAACCCTGCTGTCTCTTCATTGCCGCCAGTGACTGTCTCCCATCAAGACCTGTTCTGTCGAGGAGTCAGGACACTGGCCCCAGCACTGTTGGCCCTTAGCCTGCTGTGTTCTTCAAGCAATCACATAATTATCTTGGCTTCTCAACGCACTTACTGCTAGCTGAACAAACAGTCAGAAAGCAACAGGGGGAGAGCAAAAAACAGTGAATCAGAGTTTCCAGAAAAGTGGTCCTAGGAACTTCAGAAAATGGTCAGTTGAGCTCACTTCCAATTTCTTTAGCTGCTTTTTGTGACTTGTAGGTCCTTGCTCTTTACTTTCTTTGTTCTCTTCATGATGTTAGCACCTGAGCACTTGGCTGAGTCAGGAAGCTTTTTCAGATGGTCTTAGATTCCCGGGGTAGAGGGCTCTGGGTTTGTCTCGTTAGTGTTTCCTTCTTTGCTATGTCCATTTCAGTCCTGATGCTCACAAGATGCTCAGGACTGTTGTCTTTGTTGCTTCCCCACTTTCACTCTCCCCTCTTTGGAGTCTGGTCTGGTTCGCTGGCTTCTAGAAGGGAAAGGACTTTTCCCATCTGAGGTCCCCAAATTGCTTCTCTTTGGCATTAGATTGTCCTACACTTTCTTGCGTCCTGTCACCTCATTTCGTAGGATCATAGACAATGCTGAAAGAGGTCTTAGAGGTCATCTACTCCAACCCACTCATTTTCTTTTTCTTTTTTACATTTTAAAATATAGTTTATTTTTCTTTCAGTTTTTAACGTTCACTTCCACAAGATTTTGAATTCCAAATCTCCTCCCCACCTCTCCCCTCCTCCAACCCCAGGACAGTGTATACTCTAACCACCCCTTTCCCCAATCTGCTCTCCCTTCTATCACCCCCCCTTCTTCCATCCCCCCTCTTCTATTTTCCAGTAGGGCAAGATAAATTTCTATATGCCACTGTCTGTACAACTTATTTCCCAGTTGCATGCAAAAACAATTTTTAACATTCATTTTTAAAGCTCTGAGTTCCACATTCTCTCTTTCCTTCCTACGCACCTTCATTGAGAAAACGAGCAATTCAATATGGGTCATGTATCCATGCACAACACTTGGATAAAAGTCATCTTGTGAAAGACTAATCATATTTCCCTTGACCTATTCCCCCACAATAGTGCTTGTTTCTGATTACCCCTTCCCCCAATCTGCCATCCGTTCTATTATCCTCCTTCTTCTATCCCCTTCCCCCCTGCCTTCTTACAGGGCAAGATAGATTTCCATACCCAACTGAATGTGTGTCATTCCCTCCTTAAGCCAAATCCGATGAGAGTAAGGCTCCCTTATTCCCTCTCTCCTCCCCTCCTTTCCCCTCCATTGTGAAAGCTCTTTTTTGCCTCTTTTATGTGAAAGGACAAACTACATTCTACCTCTCCCTTTCTCTTTCTCCCAGTACATTCCTCTCAACACTTTATGTTTAGGTGTCCTCCCCACATCTACACTACATCCATACATCCACACACACACACACACACACACACACACACACACACATACACACACATGCACACACACATATATATAATATATGCATACATACATAACACACATATATATTCATATACATACATACTCATGTACCTACACATAGAATACACACACACACACATACACACACATTCCCTGTAACTATCCTGATACTGAGAAAGGTCTCATGGGTTACAAATATCATCTTTCCATGTAGGAATGTATAAGTTCAACTTTAAGTCCCTCATGGCTTCTTTTTCCTGTTTACCTTTTCATGTTTTTCTTGATTCATGTATTTGAAAGTCAAATTTTCTATTCAGCTCTGATCTTCAACAAGAATGCTTGGAAGTTCTCTATTTTATTGAAATTCTATTTTTTTCCCTGAAGTGCTATACACCCTGAAGTTTTTCTGGGTAGGTGATTCTTGGTTTTAATCCTAGCTCCTTTTACCTCTGGAATATCATATTCTAAACCCTTCTATCCCTTAGCATGGAAGCTGCTAAATCTTGTGTTATCCTGATTGTGTTTCCACAATACTTAAATTATTTCCTTCTGGCTGTTTGTAATATTTTCTCCTTGATCTGGGAACTTCTGGAATTTGACTACAATATTCCTAGGAGTTTTCCTTTTGGGATCTCTTTCAGGAGATGACTGGTGGATTCTTTCCATTTCTATTTTACCCTCAGGTTCTAGAATATCAGGGCAATTTTTCATGATAATTTCTAAGACAATATCTAGGTTCTTTTATTGATTGTGGTTTTCAAGTAGACCAATAATTTTTAAATTCTCTCTCCTGGGTCTATTTTCAAGGTCAGTTGTTTTTCCAACGAGATATTTCACATTTCCTTCTGTTTTTTCATTCTTTTGGTTTTGTTTTATAATTCTTTGAGACTGATGCTTCCATTTGCTCCATTCTAATTTTGAAGGAATTATTTTCTTCAGTGAGCTTTTGGACTCCCTTTTCCATCAGGCCAGTTTTGCTTTTTAGGGTATTCTTCTCCTCATTGGCCTTTTGGATCATTTTTGCCATTTGGACTAGTCTATTTTTAAAGGAATTATTTTGATCAGCATTTTTGGGATCTCCTTTAGCAAGCTGTTAACTTGTTTTTTATGATTTTCTTGCATCATTCTCATTACTCTTCCCAATTTTTCCTTTACTTCTCCTACATGATTTTCAAAATCCTTTCTGAGTTCTTCCATGACCTGATTCTATTTCATATTTTTCTTGGAGGCTTTGGATGTAGGAGCCTTGTCATCTTCCTCTGCTTGTATGTGCTTTGATCTCCCTTGTCCTAAGAAAATACCTTTTCACCAAGAAAATAACCTTCTATAATCTTATTCCCCCCACTTTTCATAATTTTCCAAGCCAATTACTTGACTTTTGAACTCATTGTTGTGGAGGGTATACTGCCCCAAGTTTCAGGGGTTTTGTGCAGTTGTTTTCAAAGGTATCTCTAGGCGCCTGTAAGTTCTCAGTTCCTTCAAAGAGGTATAATCAAAGAAGTATTTACTCCTCTCCTGGTCTACACTCTGGTCTGTGAGCAAGCACAAGCAGTCTTTTCTGCCCTAGACCTGCAAGTAGGATTCCCTCTCCACAATCATTACCAGCTCTGCCATGCCAGTGCTCCTCCTTTTCCTAAAACCACCATCCAGGACTACAATCCAGATCAGCCACTCAATTCCCCCACTGTCTGTAGGCCAAGAGCTCCAGAAGTAGCAGCAGTTGCTGCAGCAGTGCCTGCTACCACCCTGGGGCTGGGGCCAGACCACATTCCTTTCTCATCCAGGTGAAAGAGCTTTTCCACTGACCGTTGAAGCTGTCTTTGGGGTTTTTGGGTTGAGTAGTCTGGAAATTGCTACAGCAGTCAGTGATTCAGCACCCTGAGGCCTGCTCCAAGCCTGTTCTGTGCCTGAGTGGTCCTTGCTGAGCTGTGCTCTGCTCCAAGCCAGGTGCAATAGACCCTTCTTGTTGGCCTTCCAGATTGTCTTAGGCTTCAAATCTTTTACACTCTGTCATTTTGTTGCTTCTGTTGCTCTAGAATTTGTTTAGAGTTATTTTTGCAGGTTTTTTGAGGGGTTTGGGGGAAAAGCTCAGGCAGGTCCCTGTTTCTCCTCCACCATCTTGGCTCTGCCCCTCAATCCACTCATTTTCTAAATGAGGAGGCTGAGACTTTTAGATATCAAGGGATTTACCTAAGGCCATCTAAGTAGCACATGGTAGAGCTGAAATTTAAACCAAATTTTGTGTCTAAATCCAGTACTCTTCTCAATACACCACCTGTTGCTCTTTTCTGGACATTTTTATGATCCCTAGCTTTAAGAAAACTTACTTATTGCCTGGCTAGGGTAACAGGTCTACCTTCATCCATTTTGCTCAGCAGATAATTAAGTGGCACATTGAATAGATTGCTGGACATAGTCAGAAAGACTTGAATTTGAATCCTGCCCCAGACATTTACTAGCTGTGTGACTCTGGGCAAGTCACTTAATCTTTCTCAGACTCAGTTTCCTCATCTGTGAAATGGGAATAATAATAGCATTTACCTCTCAGGGTTGCCTTAAGGATCAAATGAGATAATACACACAAAACACTTGATAAATCTTAAAGGGTTATTTAAATGCTAATTTTTCTCCTCCTCCTCCCCCCCCTTCTTCCTCCTACTCTTCTTCTTCCTAATTCTCCTTTTCCTCTTCCTCTTCCTCTCCTCCTCTTCCTTTCATCCTCCTCCTCTTCTCCTCCTCCTTCTCCTCCTCCTCCTCCTCCTCCTTCTTCTTCTTCTTCCTCTTCTCCACTATTGTGACCAACTTTGAGGTTCACTCGAGTTCAGGAGCTTTCTGAAAGAGTATATCTGTTCTTGAGACAGCTAAGGGAAGCAGTGAATAGAGTACCAGCCCTGGAGTCAGGAGGCCCTGAGTTCAAATGCAGCCTCAGACACTTGACACAAACTAGCTGTGTAATCTTGACCAAGTCACTAAGTCCAATTTCCTTGCCTTCCCCCTCTAAAAAGAAAAGAGTATGTCTAGTCTCATCCATGTTTAGTCTACCTTAGCATGTTCTGTAGCTGACTGTGAAGGTTGCTGTTGTTGTTTACTTTGAATTATAAATAAGCTCCCTTACCTTCTGTTTTATCAGTGCCCCAGACCTTAGCTCCTTATTGGTCATGCATTGAGGGAGGATGCCCTGATTCACCCATGCACACTGTTAAGTCTAATATTGGAATGAAATAAAGCACTCAAAGATTATTGAACAATTAACAAAAGGAGGTTTGCTTAGCTATAACATAAAAAGAATACTCAACAAGAATACTGTAATACTTACCTTGAGTAGACACAGTTCCTCTTACTTCTTTACAAAAATGTATCTGATTAGTAGGGTAGGGTGCAGTGATTCACATGTCTGAATGATCCATGTTCCATGTAGGTAGGTCTCTTTACACCCTAAGGTGATCAGAAAAACCTACTCAATATATTCATAAGTCACTAGAAAGCTGCATCAGGAGACATGAAGGGATCAGCTAGGTCACCTTTTAGAGAGAACTACCCTAACCCATCTTGCTGGGAATTGGGAAAGCTCTGGCAGACTGGTTCTATCCCAATCTTAAAGGAAGGCATTGCGCTGACCTTTTTTGCTATCTTATGTGATCTACCTATTAACCCTCACTTGCTCTGATTGCCCACCAGGGCAATGAAGCAATTCCCATTTCTAAAACTCAAGTCACAGCTCTGCATGAATAAGTAATCTAGTTCCTGTATTTGCCATCTGATTTTGGTTCTTTCCTAGTGGAGTGCTGAGTGGTGAACCTCATTTACATATGAATATCTAATCAACAATATCTGGATTAAAGAAATGATGATTACCCTCCATCATTGTTCATATTCCCTCTTCTCTCTGACAGAGGTCAAGGACCAATGATCCATTCAAACCCACAATTTTCCTAGGCAGAATCTGGGGACATTTACAGCATAAGATTCAGCGTGAATAAGGGCGGAGAGAGAGAGGAAATCTTGGTCTTTACATGGAGTAGTTAGTAGCCTGGTCTGGTTGGAACATAGACCATAAGGTGATACATGTATGTGTGTGAGATAAGGCCAGAAAGATAGCTGTGATCCAGACCAAGGGGGTGGAACTTTACGTAGTAGGGAATTTACTTGGGAGTCACAGATGAGCTTTGAACAGAGGAATAGAATTTGAGGATGGCACAGGTGTCTGAAGGACCGGAATGATTTTACTGCACGATTTTAAAACAAAGTTTTAAATATATAGTGAAATTTAAGTGTGAATTACGGCTACCAGAGTGGTAGACTGAGTGCTTATGTGGCAGATCCTTTCTATTGGGATTTCCTCATATGAAGTGTTTTGTGCCCTCAGACAAGATACTCCCTTAATTCCCTTTTTCCCAGGCTTTCTGGAGGAGAATGATGCTCTGAAAGCAGTCAGAAGCAGCATCTCTTTTTCCGTCAACCCTGAAGATAATTTTCAGCTTTGAAGTCAACCAAGTTGTACAAGTTTTGGCCTCCAAGTCAGACTTCAAGACCACCTGCCTCTTTCAGTTCCAAGACGTTTATCACTAGCCCCTGGTTTCTGCCCAGTCCTGCAGTAGTGTTGTCCTTCCTTTTCCCAGAATCCACTGGTTAAAGCTATGCTAGACTTAAATAGCTTGTCCTGCCCACCCCTACCCCTGCCCAAGCAAACCAATGTAGCACCATAGAGGAAGCGATAAGCCTGGAGTTGAGGTGATTGTTTAGTCATTTCAGTTGTGTCTGACTCTTCATGAACTCATTTGAGGCTTTCTTGGCAAAGATACTAGAGTGGTTTGCCATTTCCTTCTCCAGCACAGTTGACAGATAAGGAAACTGAGGTAAACAGAGTTAAGTGACTTGCTAGTCACTTAGACTAGACAGCTAGTAAATGTCTGAGGTTGTATTTGAACTCACAAAGGTGAGTCTTGACTCTTGATCCTGAACTCTATCTACGGTGCCACCTAGGTAAGGACCTAGGTCTGACAGCTAGTACATATGTGCAAGGGACTTTACCTTTCTAGACCTCAGTTTCCTCAATTGTAAAATGAGAGCAGCTGGACTAGAAACTAGGCTTTCTGTCAGTTCTAAATCTAAGTTCCCTTCTGTACTATGAGAAGACTTCAGTCAGCACCACACACCTGCCCAACTATAGCCCCTGTCCAGCCCTGGGGTGGGGCTACAAGGAATAGGGAAACCTTCAGAAGAACATTTTAATCTGAATAGATCTATAAATACTACTGGTATCTAACCCATCATAGGCATATCATTATTGCTGGTTGAAACTAGTCAGACATTACACATGATTATGCCATGAACAGGAAAGGGATATGACATCATCAGGTATTAAATATAAGAAAGACTATGATAGGCACAGAACACAGTTATTCATGATACCACAGATGAAGACACTGAGTTTAAGAGGAATACACCCCCCCCACGCACAAACACACACACACACACACACACACACATACACACACATATTTGGGACCTTAGTTCATTTCTATTTATTTTAAAATCTTTTATGTGTCAGGTTTATTTTTCAAATTATTTTTCTGTGAAGTCTATTGATCTTTTGACAAAAGGGTGGATTTTTTTCACCAAGGGCTACCTTCTTTCTCACCTCCTCTTCTTTTCCAAGATTCAATATATTCCATTATTTCAGAGCATACAATTTTTCCATTTCATCTCAGATCCAGTCAATGAATATCTCTCCTTCACTCTGGAAGGAAGCAACTATTTCATTAAGCTTGTACTATGTGCCATGCACTGTGCTAAGCCCTTTACAAATATTATCTCATTTAATGCTCATAATAATCCCCACAAGTGGAACCTATTATTACCCACATTTACAGTTGAAGAAACTGAGGCAGACAGAGGTTAAGCAACCCAGGTTGCACAACTAAGTGTCTGAGGCCACATTTGAAACTCACTCTAGGTCCAGTGCTCTAACCACTGTGCCACAAAGCTGCATCTGTCTTATGTTCTGCCAACTGCTGCTGCCCTATCTAAATTATACCTCCCTGGATGACACCTAGGAGAGCCCAGACCACTCAGGTTTGTGCTCCCTGTGACCACATTTCTTCATCAAGGCCACCATATTCCACCCTACCATGACCTTTCTGCTCTCCCATGCCCACCTCCCACTCCCAGTCACCTTCTAGCTTTTGCTCCAGAAATTGTAATCCAATCAACAGCACCTTTATTCTGGCAAGGGCAAGTGAACTGCCCCCATTGTTCCACTCACTGCCTCTGGGCTTTTCCCAAACAAAACACTATTCTCTGGCCACCATTTCCCTAAATATGTTATTTCTTCTTATTAGTCTATAAGCACTTGAAGGAAGAGTCTTCTTAACTTATGTATTTGCATACCTAGTATTTTGCATCCTGCCTGTAACATGGCAATCAATCAATCATTATTACTATGTGTCAGGCACTGTAGTAAATGCTTGGCATACAGTAAGAGGCAAAAGAGACTTTACCCTCAAGGAATTTAAAATCAAATGGAGAAGGTAGCATGCAAATAAATATGTAAAAACAAACTATGCACACAATAAATAGAAAATAATTATCAGAGAGAAGACATTAAAATTAAGAGAAGTTGGTGAAGCATCCTTAGATGGTGAGATTTTGGTTGAGACTTAAAAGGGAGTCAAGGTGGTGAGTAGTGGGTGACACAATCGTATTTCTGATTTAGGAAAATTACTTTGGTGGCTGAATGGAGAATGGATTGGAGTAGGGAAAAACTTGAAATCAGCAGACCCACCAGCAGGCTACTGGAAAAGTCCAAGCATGAAGTGATGACAGCCAGTACCAGGATGTTGGCGATCTCAGAGGAGATAAAGAAGAGTAAGTGAGAGATACTGCAAAGGTGAAATCATCAGGCCTTGGCCGCAACTTGGATAGAGAGGGGGAGAGATAGTGAGGAGTTGAGGATGACTTGTAAGCTGTGAGTCTTGGGGACTGGGAGGAAGATGCTACCCTCATTCAACTAATAGGGAAGGTAGGAGGGGAAGAGAATTTGGGAGGAAAGGTAATGAGTTCAGTTTTAGACATGTTGAGTTTAAGATGCCTACTGGACATCCAGTTGGAGATGTCTGACATGGGAGGTCAGCCAAGAGATTGGGAGTAGGAAAGTTAGATTTGATAATCATCAGCATAAAAAAATTGTAATTAAATCCACAAGAGCTAATAGATCACCAAGTGAAGTAGTATAGAGGGAGAAAGCCCAGAACACAGTCCTAAAAACATCTAAAGTTTAGAGGACATGAACTAGAAGAAGATTCAGCAAAGGAGACAGAGAAGGAAAGGTCAGAGAGGTAGGAGGAGTGATTCGTAAATCCGTATTGATTCATCCATTTATTTTACTTCTTGAATATACAAAACTATATCAAACAAATTATTAGTATTTTTGTTATTTTCCACATTGAAAAACCTAGGACTATCTGGAATTGGATTACTATTTTTAGCCTTAAGGGAAAAAAAGTCTATCTGGTACAGGATCAAGGCATAATTTACCAACTGCTTTGGCTTGTTTTATATACATCTCCTGTGGGCTTCAATCTTGAATGCCACCTGTCTGAACAACTGGAATTTCTATAGAATATCAAAGTGAAAATAATATCAATTTGTAGCACTCTCCAAAATACTTAGGCTTCTTAACATGTTTTTCATATCTCTCTGGTTGCTGAAATCCAGATGGAGACCCGCTGTAGGGGAAACAAAACCAAGACGGGTATGTCCTCCAAGTATTTCTGACCACAGCTAAGTTGCTAGCAGTCACCTTGATTTCAGTTCATGGATATAATTCACAATGATAGTACCTAAAGAATTGATCGCAGCTTCCTATGGTTTTTGAAAGACTTGTCACCGTGATACCCAACTGCTCATCTTGTAAGAAAATACACTATGTAGCTGAACCATTGAGGCTTGCCCGCAGATGTCATTTACCCTCCCTGGATATCCATTTCCTCATCAAAGTGTTATGGTCAGACTAGATGGTTGCCAAGTTCTTTTCTAGTTCTAATAGCTCTGTCAACATTACATCGAGACCTGCCTCTAGTCAACTTCACTTCACTCCTGGGACATCTCCTTATCTGCCATATTGCCTGCACCAGAAAACAACCTCCTGTGGACTAAACTCTATTATTTCCAGAGCTCTCATTCTGGGGTCCTGCTGCAATGATTGGTGGTTGCTTCAGCCATCCACTACCTTTAGGCTCCACACCAGCCATATTCCATTTCATTCCCTGGTCATCTCCTCTTTGGCCACTATGCAACCTGTCCTCCACCCCAATTCCTGGAACAATAATCATATCAACCTGCACCACTTTGAGAAAGGGTAAGTAGATCTACAGCTCTGATTACCATCCTTGAAACTTTCCAAACCAAATACCTTCCCCTCGGATCTCCAAGTCCCCTACATGTATTATTTCCTCCTATTAGAATATAACCTCCCTGAGAGTAAGTTTTGTGTTTGCTTTTATATTTGTATTCTCAGAGGTTTAACACAATTGGTATACAGCCAGCCTTCAATGCTGTTTCATTCATTCATTCTTCCTAACTGGTAATCCTAGATTGTCCTAAACAGTTGAATATAGGTCCTCCTGGCATACATCAGGCTCTCAAAGTGCCTTCCCATTTTGCCACCTAGCTTTGTTAGATCTAAGACTTCTATCTCCCAAGAGTAACAAAATTCTGGACATTCCTGCCTTCTTGAACATCATCTTTGAGCTTTTGGAGTGTTATAGAGGCACTTGGGTAGCTGGGCTTGGAGTCAGGAAGACCTGAGTTCAAATCCAGCCTCAGTCACTTGGAAGCTGTATGACCCTTGGCAAGTCACCCTATCTGCCTCAGTTTCCTCAACTGTAAAAGTGGGAAATAGTAATAGCACCTACTTCCCAGGGTTGTTGTGAGAATCAAATGAGATAATATTTGTAAAGGGCTTAGCACATAATAGGCACTTATTAAATGTTCGTTTCCTTCCTTTGAGGGCTAGAAGAAAAGGGGATGTTTGGGATCCAAAATTAGGGTAGAATTCTTTGCAAATGTCTAATTCCTTAGTCTCCAAGTTAGTTCATATTCATCCGACAAACATTTATGTTATGAATCGTTGAATTTTAGAGTTGAAAGGAACTTTGGAGGACACTTAATCCACCTTCTCTCCAGTCACCCATTTTATGGATTCAGAGTCTTAGCGACTTGCCCAAGATCACAGGGCTTAGTTAGTGGCAGAGCCAAAGTTAGAACCCAGTGTTCCTCATCCTCATCCCAGTGCTTATTTTACCACATTCTGATGCCATCATCTTTTCCCTTCCCATATTTAGGTGCTGGTGTGGGCCTGCCAACCCCTTCAGTAGAGACGCCCATCAACATGAGTAAGAGTGCTTGTGGCAAACCAGTAATTGCCTTTGCTTCCTCTTAGATGCTAGAATATTGCCATGCCTTCACACAGAGTGAATCAAAAGAAGTAGATTATATTTTTGGTGGAAATGTGATGCCATGGAAAGTATGCTGAATTTAGAATCAAAGGATCTGGCTCCAAATCCCACTGGATATTCACTTCTTCTGTGACCTTGGGCAAGTCACTCTTAATCTCTCCTGACCTCGATTCATCTACAAAATGAGGGGGTCACACTAGATGATCCCTTTCCAGCTATTGATCTAGGTTCTTACCAGACTAACTTGTTTAACATATTTTATACTTCTTTTCAGAAGAAATCCTGAAAACATTCTATTGCTCATAAGAAGGAAAGAGAATTATAGAGGTCAAAGGATCTCAAAGGAGGACGTTCAGCCTTTATCTGAGTAGGAACCCCCTCTAAAATATATACACAGTCGAATACTTACCTGACTTCAACATGAAGTCTTCTGTGATTCCAAAGTGAGTCATTCCAATCCACTTTGGGGATCTGTAATGGCTAGGAAGATTTTTTTTCTTCATATTGAGTTAAAAAAATGCCTCTACTTTTACTCATTGTTCTCATCCTGTCCTCTGGGGCTAATCAGAATGATTCAAATCCTACTCCCATGTGAAAATACCAGAAGGCAATTATCTCCCCCCACCCCAAACCATTTCTCTTTTCTAGGCTATAAACATCCAGTGATCCTTTTTATGGCTTCATGTCAAGGATCTCCACCGCTCCAGTTAGAAATACATGACACCCAAGACAGAACAGGTGTGCTTTGACTAGCACAACAGAGCACTAAGCAACTTGTTAATGACAAGGTAACAAAATTAACTTCCCTCTCTCTAGATAAAATTCCTCTGCTGACATAGTCCCAGATCACATTATTTTGTTTTTTATTTTCGCTGACTCAATTATAGGCAACATGGAGTAATGGAAAGAGGCCTGGTCTTAGAATCAGGAGAAATGGGCACAATTACAGCTTTCTGATTCTTACTAGTTGTGTGATTTGATAAATCCCGTTACTCTGAGCCTTAGTTTCCTCATCTGTAAAATGAGAATAAGAGTTTGCTCATCAGCAACTTCTCAGGGTGCTTGGGAGGAAATTCTCTGTAACCATTGAAGTTCTCGTAAAAATAGAAATTTGTCTCTTTTTCAATAAACCACATCACATTGTTGAGCATGTAGCCCAAAATGCCTATACCCTTTTCACCTGAATAATTGTCTAGTGTGTGTCCCCCTAGTGTGTACTTGTGAAGTTGATTTTTTAAAAAATCCCAAATGCCCTTCAAGTTTTACAGAAATAAGACAAAATGAAACTTACTGTGTTAACAGCTGACAATACTTTTGAAGGTAAGCTAAAAATGAGTAGTTTGATTACAGAAGTACTGAAGCACTAACAACCTATTTTGGATTTCAGATAATTATACAGAGATGCACGTAATTTGAATGCTTACAATTCAGAAAACCTTGCTGCCCGTGAAATTATAAAAATGATAATCCGAGACAAAATAGTTATTTTTTTTTTTACTAAAAACTGGTGAACAGATAAAATAAGCATAAAAACCCAGTTGATCTTTTTTAACCCACATCCGGTAGGACTTCCTGGTTAAATTTCTTAAGTTTCCTTTGATTTGATTTGGCCTTTCATTGTGGCCTGTTTTCAGATCCTAGCTGTTGTCCAATTTATTCATGATCCTCCCAAGCTTCATGACTGACACCTGCAAATTAGATAAACCAGGTGTTCTTCACCCTCTGCTCACTTATCTTGGGTTTTCAGTTTTCCTTTTAGACATTTTCAGTCTCTCCTTCAGTGAATCCACACTGAAGCTATTGTTAATTGAACTTCAATGAACATTTTTGAAAATTTACCAGTTTGAGTTGGATGTTGTCAAGGTCATTAATAGCAAGTGGTACATTTTCTCCCTGCCTTTGAGAAGCTTGTATTTTTTGTTTTTTCTGCCATGCTCTCAAAAGATAATGTATTTCTTCATCTCCTTCCAAAGCACTCTCACATATTATTTCATTTAGGATAGACTTTGCCTTAGAAATTTGCAAGTGGGTTGGAGAAGATGTAGAGCATGCTAATACATTTTCAAATGTTTTATTCATACCTTTCTGCCTTTCTTATCTTAGCACATTTCCACTTTAAATATCCATCATCTACTGTTCCTTCATTGAAACATGAGATTTCTAAACACGTGATAAGAGAACAACTGGGAAGAGAAAGGCCAGGACATTGTGAAGGGCTCCGCACTTCTTTTCGCTAAGAGTTGCCAGGAAGATGAGCATCCAGCCACCTCTCAGTCAGTCAATAGGCATTTATTAAGGGTGCTAGGTGCCAAGCACTATGACAAGACTGGAATACAAAGAAGAAAAAGAAAAACAGTCCCTTCCTTCATGATGCTTAGCAGCACCATGTCTAGTGGGGGAAGGAAGGGAGTACAGAGCATCAGGAATGGAGTCCAAGTGTAAGGAGTGCAGCTGGTGGGAAATGAGAAATTAGAAATCATGGTGCCCTTCTAGCATCATTAATATTGGGATATCTTCAGTGTCAATAAGACAGAGTGGCTACACCCACCCTCCCCCCAGTGCACCCACCATGCCAAGGATGGTGTCATCCCTTTGATTCTGGGCACCCCTTGCCCTCTCAAACTTTTTCCCCTGACCAAACTTGAGAAGGAATCATTCCAGGAATTTTCAATAGCCTTTTGGGAGATAGGAATAAAGTCCATTCATTTTTCCAAGCCATTTGCTGCCATCTCCTCTCAGATATCTTGAGAACCAATCCCTTCATGTCCTCAAAATGACACTGTCTCCGGCTGAGACTTCCTTTGGGTAAACTCAGCTTTGTTCAACTTGGTTTTCTTTAATACCACCTCTACATCCTCACATGGTACATTTGGGGCTGTGACGTTAGAGTCCAAACATGGTGGTTACGCTGTAATTGCTGGGGGAAATAGCTTGTTATAGATGTTTTGTGATGAATCTTGTCATGTTTTTCTAACTTTAGCCTGTTTTGTTTTCCTCATTCTAGCTTCATTCTTAAATGCTCCTGGGATGATTTTGCTTGAGTCTTTTGACAAGCTTTCTGCAAACTTATTCTGCTTCTACTATCCTGTTTTCCTACTCCCTAGTAGGCAGCTAGGATGATCAATGACTATTTAACTGGGCCCGGTATCATGAAGACTTGAGTTCAGATTTGCCTCCCCCCACCCCTATTGGTTGGGTGGTACTGTCACCTCTGTCTGCCTCAGTTTCTTTATCCATAAAATGGGGACAGCACCTACCTCCTAGGACTAATGATAATGATAACACCTACCTTCTAGGATTGTTGTTAGGTTTAAATAAGAAATTTGTAAAGTGTTTTGCAAATCTAAAAGCACTATATAAATATTAGCTATTATAATAATTTTCTGCCTTCCTTGTCAATATGAATTTACAGATGAATTTGAGGTGAGAAATGAGGATGGCTTAAATGACTTAGCTACTATTTTTTCCCACTTGGCAAGGGTGTCAAATGTTAGCTTGCTGAAGTGGTTTGGAGAAAATGCAAGTAATATTAACGTAGTACATAAATACCAATTGTTATTGTCATTGCTAGACCTTTTTTTGGTCATGTCATTGTGGCAACTGATTTACATTTCCTACATTTCCTTTGAAAACATGGTCATAATTTGTCAATGTCTTTTTCAAAAAGTAATTTCCCATTGTTTTGGCATAAACAGATTATATTAGTCATTTAGGCTGAAGATGGTTTAATCCCATGCTGTATTTTCTTCTCACATTCTCTCTTATAACTAAGTGTTAATTTTGATCTTTGATCAAAAAATTTGTGATCTGACTGCACACTGATTGCTGAATTAGAATTGACCCCCACAGCAGTATCTACTTTCTTCCTATTTGTAAAGTTACAGTCTTTCACTTTCTTATGTGTTGAGTTATTTGCTGCTTTGCCCGGCACCATGTTTTCCAACCATCTTATCAAAGTCATTATTCATGAAATATAGTTATTAGACATTTGTATAGTCTACAAGCTTTTGATCTCTTTCATTTCTTAATCCTTAGCCATATAGTCCAACTTTTTTTTGGCTATCCTTCCCTATGCCTACCTTTGAATTGAAATAACCATGTATGTTTATTTAATTTGAGGGATTTTATATACTTCTTCATAGACTTTCCCCACCTACTGGCATTCTACAATAGTTATTTTTCCATTAGCTGTACTTATTTATTTTCATGGCTAAGAATTCCATGATGTCCCAAAGGCAGAATTCACAGGATTAAGCAACCAATTGGATCAGAGAGAGAGAGAGAGAGAGAGAGAGAGAGAGAGAGAGAGAGAGAGAGAGAGAGAAGGAAAGAGAGAGAGAAGGAAAGAGAGAGAGAAATAGAGGTGGGGGGGAGAGAAGGAGGGAGGGAGGGAGGGAGAGAGAGAGAAGGAGAAGTGTAGGAGGATACCTGACTGACAAGTCTAAGTGATTGGGACAATGGTAGTGGCAGCCAAGAGAAGTATGTCTTGTTATAGATATTATTGACTGTGGCACAATTTGGGTTGGAAAATTTGGATTTCAGGCCTCTGACATGCCTCCTCTCATCCCCTTCCACTCCCCATGACTTGAAGAGCTATGACAATAGAGAGGAATAACTTACATATTCAGACATATCCAACTGCTAGGTGATTTCTCTATATGTGACTCGGTAAACATCTCTTAGCCTCCACTCTAACTCTCTTCGTTTAGTATAGAAAAAATGCATTTTGAGAGGGTAGGGGGTGTCCAGGACCAAAGGGCTGACACCATCCTTGGCTTGGTGGGTGTACTGGGGGAGGGTGGGTGTAATGCTTCTGTCTTATTGACACCGAAGATATCCTAATATTAATGATGCTACAGTGGCACGATAATTTCTGGCTTCTCATTTCTCATTTCCCACAAGCTGCACCCCTTTGACTTCTTGATTTTAGACATTGACCCTAAAAGATTCCCATTCCTAGAATAATGTCTCTCAACCCAAACTCTACTGTAGACTAATAAAATATCCATAATCCAATAAAAATGTATTTAGCACTTGCTTTCTATTTTTTAAAAAATTATTATTTCTTTACTTTTTAACATCCATTTCTTTTTAAAATGAGTTGCAAACGCTCTCCCTCTCACACCCACTGAGAAGACAAGCAATGTTATCAATTACACATGTAAAATCATGCAAAATATATTTCCATAATAGCCATAGAAACACCTACTTTCAATCAAATAATCAACTCACATTTATGTAATCTGTGCTATATGTCAGGCATTGTCTTCTTATGTGCTGGTGATACAGATTTTAAATGAGCCAATTCTTAGCATCAAGGCATTTGCATTCTACTAATGAGGATACATTATGTATCTGGGAGATGGTTTAGGCAGTTGCAGTAATTATGAATGGATCCCCAGTAAATTATCACATCATTTCTAGCAGAAGTGGTAACACTGATCTGATTATTGTTCCCTGAACAAGGGGAAGGAAAGTGGAGTGGGGGGAGGGGGAGTTCGTAGATGATACACATAATATATGGTAGTACATGAGATAACAAGATGCTCACATTGGCCAGGCTCTGGTGCCCTGGTGGATGCTTGGATGAAGCACAGTCTGGTTACCACCTAGATAGGAAACTGACCAATCATTCAATAAGCATTTATTAATCAATGATTTGTTTAATATATTAATCCTTTCCTATTCTATGCTAGGCCCTGAGGATATAAAGACAAAAATGAAGTAGTCCTTGCCCTCACAAGAGACTTACATTCTATCAGGGCAAACAATGTATACATGCCTACTGAAATTCTACCTACATACCTACATACATGAACATAGACATGTATTTCATATACATATATATGTGTATGTATAAAATATATATATATATATGTGTGTGTGTATGTCTACACATATAAAATATGTTTAGCAATAAATACAAGGTAATTTAGGAAGGATGGGCCCTAGCAACTGGAATATCAGGAAAGACTTTATGTAGAAGGTTAGTCTAGAAGGAATTAAGGGATACTGTGGGACAGAGGTGAGAATGTAGCATATTCTAGGCATGGGGATGATCATTATAGAGGCTCACAGATGGGAGATGAAACCACAAGAAAATCAATTTGTTTTAAAGGTAGAGTTCAAGAAGAAGATTAACGTACAATGAAGCTGAAGAGGTAGATTGGTTGAGGGCTTTAAGGGTCCAACAAAAGAAATTTATATTCTATCCTAGAGGAAATGCAGAATCAATGGAACTGATTGTGTAGAGAGACTAGTTGTTATTATTATGACTCTTTGTGACCTGATTTGGAGTTTTCCTGGCAAAGATACTGGAGAAGTTTACTATTTCCTTCTTCAACTCATTTTACAGAGGAGGAAACTGAGGCAAACAGGGTTAAGTGATTTGCCTAGGGTCACACATTCAGCAAGTGTCTGAAATCAGATTTGAACTCAGGAAGATGAGTCTACTTGACTCCAGGTCTGGAACTATATCCATTGAACCATGAGTTGAGAAAGAATGTAAAGAAGACATAATCCTTGCCTTTAAGGAGAGTACCTCTTAGTAGCCTAAGAAAGACTGCTATTCTGCATAGCAGTCAGTGTATAAAGAGGCTTTCAGGAGCTTCCTTCCAGATAGGAAGGAAGGAAGAACAGAGACCTGGAAATGGAAGTCAGATGTAGAGGGAAGAGGACTCAGTTTAAGGAGTAAAATTTTGAGGAGGAAGATCCTTGGTAATAATAGTTTAATAATCCTTGTGTAATAATAGTTTTCTGCAAAAATTTTTTACGGACTAGCAGCAGGTAAACAAGGTTGTACAACGTCATCTGGAGCCTTGGTGCCACCGTCTAAAGGAATGCAAAGGTTCCTTCCCTTCCTTCTTCCTTCCTTCCTTCCTTCCTTCCTTCCTTCCTTCCTTCCTCTTTCTTTCTTCCTTCTTCTTTCTTCCTTCCTTCCTTCCTTCCTTCCCCTTCCTTCCTTCCTTCCTTCCTTCCTTCCTTCCTTTCTTTCTTTCTTTCTTTCTTTCTTTCTTTCTTTCTTTCTTTCTTTCTTTCTTTCTTTCTTTCTTTCTTTCTTTCTTTCTCTTTTCTTTCTCCTCTCTCCCTCTTTCTTTTTGCTCATTCATTTGTTCACTCCTTTCTTTCTCTTTCTTTCTTTCTCTTTTCTCCTTCCCTTCCTCTTTTCCTTCCTTCCTTCCTTTTTTCCTTCCTTCCTTCCTGTCATTCTTAGTTAAATAGAATAAATATTTACTATATACATCTTATATGTAGAGTTCTGGGCCAGGCAAATAATATGAAAAGATCAAATAAGACAGTTCCTGGCCTCCTAAAGCTTATAATCTATTGGGAAGAATAAGGACACATAAATTTCATAAGCAATGGAATATAAGAGAGACTCACAGTTTTCTATATGGTCCATGTGATTAATGATTCATTCAAATTCAGGGGTAGAAGGAGGAAAGGAACTCAGTTCTTTAGATGTTCTGTCCAGTACTCACTTCAAGCTAGTTGGCATCTCTAATAATCTCCCTACTTTCTAAAGTGATTTTAGTCCCATTGAATAATTTTATCTCTTCTCAAATTTCACAGCTGATGTTGGAAGGCAGGTGCGACCCTTGTTTCTTGGCTTTTGTCCCATGCTCCCCTAGTGAGGAAAAATGCTCAATGCTGATTATAAACTGAACTTGTTTTAATTGTATGCAATGAATCGACAAGCTCATTTTAGGTGCAAGGTGCTGGGAATACAATGACAAACCCTGTGCTAGGTGCTGGGAATATATGACAAAAGTGAAACAATCCCCTCCTTCAGGGGGCTTATATTCCAAGTGGAAGTGGGAATAATAAGATATGTTCACAATGAAATAAATATAAGACCCATACAGAATAACTAGAAAGTTATTGGGGAGTGGTGGTGGTAGAGAGCAGTGCAATAACTAAGCACCAGGAAAAAGCCTTTTGAAGGAGATAATACTTGAGCTGAATCTGAAGGGAAGTAGGATTCCAAGAGGTAGAAGGAAGGACAGAGAACATTTCAGATATGGTGGTACAAAGGCATGAAGGCATCAGATGAATGTCAAAGATAAAGATGAACATGTGAATCATGGTGGATGGAATGTAGAGTGTCTAATGTATTGTAATGTATAATCAGCATTGAAAGATAGAATGGAAGCCTGGAAAGACAGACTAAGTTGTTGAACTTGTGAGTGCCACTGCATTTAAAAATCATATTTGTTTATGTAGATGGACAGGTGGAGCTTTGTCTGGGTAATCTATATGATTTGTGTGTGTGTTCATCCTTCGTTGCCGAAGAAGACCATGCCATCAGAGAAATGATGACATGACTTGCATTTGACTTTGTTTTGAGTGAGTGAGGGCTGTGCAGGGCACCAGCCTCACTTCTCCTCCAGAGCCATCTGAATCCAGTGACCATATATTCATCAGGATGACTGGAGATGACCCAGGATGAGGCAACTGTGGTTTAAGTGACTTGCCCAAGGTCACACAGCTAGTGCGTGTCAAATATCTGAGGTGAGATGCTGCCTTCAATCTATATAATTATCTGAACAAATGAACCTCCACCTCTCCTTGCTACTGGCTAATTTCCTCATTAACTTTCTCTCCAGGTTAAAAAAAATGCAGCATAGGACACACATTCCTCAAATACTACTAAAATGATAGAAATTCTTTCTCTAGATGGCTCATCTCTACTCCAGACTGAACTAGAGCACAATCTCCTCTCTCTTTGAGGTTAGCACTTACTTTCTA
Source organism: Bettongia penicillata ogilbyi (assembly GCA_023548195.1). Taxonomy (NCBI): domain Eukaryota; kingdom Metazoa; phylum Chordata; class Mammalia; order Diprotodontia; family Potoroidae; genus Bettongia; species Bettongia penicillata. Next base: position 7,959,650 of record JAJHZJ010000200.1, read on the forward strand.
ATCGTATACTTACAATTTTGGACAAGAATTATTATAAATGGCTATGTATTTTAATAGCTATTTCATAAAGCATAGGAATGAAAGTAATACAAACTAAGTTGTGATTAGACGTGCTATTGATGTTTGAGTTAGTGTGTTTCCCTCTCTCATTCCTCTTCACTGGTCAGAAAGAAAACTGAGAAGAAAGTGGTCCGACAGATAAAGGGCAGGTGGAGGGTGGGGTGACTTGCCAGGGTAGCACTTCAAGGGAAGAGTGCTATCTACTGAATTCTAGTAGTCTCATCCACTCTACTCTGCTGGTTGAGTCTTATCTTTTGCATCTTGCTGTCTGTCTCCTCTCATCTGGTCAGCATTTTGCTATGACTCCTGGTCTCATTTACACTGTAGCCTTCTTAAAGTTCCCTCCAGAGCATGGAAGCAGTAGGATCGACATGGAGATGGCTATACCTCTCACTACTCTGAGACTTTGTGTGGTGGCTTTTCTCTGTTTCAGTTATGTGACTTCTCCTGTAAAGCAATTCCTTTCCAGATCAACTTTTGGCTTTGTACCTTTAAACTTGGGAAACTGAGTAATGATACATGCCAATGTATAGAGGCCCATCATGACTCCAGGAATCATCCTTGAGGGAGTTATCACACATTTCAAAGAAAAAGTGAATTCCTTGTCACAGTCTACAGTAATTAGCATCAGTGATTTCCTTTTTTTAAAAATTTATTTATTTAACTTTTTACATTCATTTTCACAAAATTTTGGGTTCCAAATTTTCTCCCCTTTTATCCCCTCCCCCACCCCAATACACCAAGCATTCTAATTTTCCCTATCACCAATCTGCCCTCTCTTCTATCCTCCTTCCCTTCTCCTGTCCCCATCTTCTCTTTTGTCCTGTAGGGCCAGATGGCTGTCTATTCCTCATTAACTGTATTTCTTATTTCCTAGTAGCAACAAAAATACTAACCAGTTGTTCCTAAAACTTTGAGTTCCAAATTCTCCCCATCCCTCCCTTCCCATCCATTCCCTTTGGGAAGGCAGGCAATTCAATATAGGCCATGTCTGTGTAGTTTTGCAAATGACTTCGATAATAGTCGTGTTGTGTAAGACTAACTGTATTTCCCTCCATCCTATCCTGCCCCCCATTGTTTCTATCCTGTCTTTTGATCCTATCCCTCCCCGAGTGTTCACTTCAAATTGCTCCCTCCTCCCATTGCCCTCCCTACCATCATCCCCCCCCTTGCTTATCTCCTTCTCCCCAAATTTCCTGTATTGTAAGATAGGTTTTCATACCAAAATGAGTGTGCATTTTATTCCTTCCTTTAGTCAAATGTGATGAGGGTAAACTTCTTGTTTTTTTCCTCAGCTCTCCTCTTTTTCCCTCCATTAAAAAGTCTCCTGCTTGCTTCTTGAATGAGATATAATTTACCCCATTCCATTTCACCTTCTTTCCTCCCACTACATTTCTCTCTCACCATTTACCTTAATTTCTTTTAAGATATGGTCCCATCCTATTCAATTCACTCTGTGCTCTCTGTCTCTGTGTGTGCGTGCATGTGTGTATGTGTGTGTGCGTGCACACATGTACATGTGTGTGTATGTGTGTGTGTATGTGTGTGTGTGGTCCCACCAACTACCCAGATACTGAAAAGTTTTAGGAGTTACAAATATTGTCTTTCCATGTAGGAATGTAAACAGTTCACTTTTGGTAAGTCCCTTAAGACTTCTCTTTGCTATTTAATTTTTCATGCTTCTTCTCATTCTTGTGTTTGAAAGTCAAATTTTCTTTTCAGCTCTGGTCTTTTCATCAAGAATGTTTGAAAGTCCTCTGTTTCATTGAAAGACCATATTTTCCCCTGAAGTATTATACGCAGTTTTGCTGGGTAGGTGATTCTTGGTTTTAGTCCTAGTTCCTTTGACTTCTGGAATATCCTATTCCACGCCCTTCGATCCCTTAATGTAGAAGCTGCTAGATCTTGAGTTATCCTGATTGTATTTCCACAATACTAGAATTGTTTCTTTCTAGCTGCTTGCAATATTTTCTCCTTGACCTGGGAATTCTGGAATTTGGCCACAATGTTCCTAGGAGTTTCTCTTTTTGGATCTCTTTCAGGTGGTGATCAATGGATTCCTTCAATACTTATTTTGCCCTCTGGTTGTAGAATCTCAGGGTAGTTTTCCTTGATAATTTCATGGAAGATGATATCTAGGCTCTTTTTTTGATCATGAGTTTCAGGTAGTCCCATAATTTTTAAATTGTCTCTCCTGGATCTATTTTCCAGGTCAGTTGTTTTTCCCATGAGATATTTCACATTCTCTTCCATTTTTTCATTCTTTTGGTTTTGTTTTGTGATTTCTTGGTTTCTCAGAAAGTCATTAGCCTCCATCTGTTCCATTCTAATTTTGAGAGAACTATTTTCTTCAGTGAGCTTTTGAACCTCTTTTTCCATTTGGCTAATTCTGCTTTTGAAAGCATTCTTCTCCTCATTGGCTTTTTGAACCTCTTTTGCCAATTGAATTAGCCTATTTTTCAAGGTGTTATTTTCTTCAGCCTTTTTTTGGGTCTCCTTTAGCAAGGTATTGACCCGTTTTTCATGCTTTTCTTGCATCTCTCTCATTTCTCTTCCCAGTTTTTCCTCCACCTGTCTAACTTGATTTTCAAAATCCTTTTTGAGCTCTTCCATGGCCTGAGCCCACCGGACATCCACCTGGGATGTCTGGGATACAGAGGCCCCGACCTCCACATCTTTCCCTGATGGTAAGAATATTTCCTCGTCATCAGAATTGAAAGGCGGGAACATCTGAACCCCATCAAAGTAGCTTTCTATAGTCTTATTTTTCTTCCCTTTTCTGGGCATTTTCCCAGCCAGTTACTTGACTTCTGAGATTCCTGTCCACCCCCGCCTAGATCCGCCCAGCTAGTGCTTGGGGTCTGAGATTCAAATGGGCTTTCCGCAGCAGGCATGGCTGCTATTCAATGTGAGCTTAAGTTCTGGTGCTCAGGTGGGGGCATGGCTGCCTCCCAGGCTCAGTTCCCTCTGGGGCTTTATGCAGAGACCTTCAGTAATGGAGGGGGTGGGGGCAGGGCCGCCTCCCAGGCTCAGTTCCCTCAGGGGGTTTATACAGAGACCTGAACTTCTGCCTGCTGCTGCCTGCTGTCCCAGGGCCTCTGCCACTGCCTCTGCTGCTCCCTCTGCTGCTGCCTCCCAAGTGGGCCAGAGTCACGGAGACACCCCGCTCCCCTCTCAGCCAGCCCAGACGTCTCTCTCACTGACCTGTAGCGTCTGTGGGTGGAGGGACCTTCCTGGCCTCCAGAGGTTCCGTTCCTGAAGCCTGCTCGGATCTGCTCCTCTCAGCCGCATGGCCAGGGAAGCTCAGGGGTGGTCTCCACTTTCCGGGGTGGGACGGACTCCTGGGGACAGCTCTCCAGGGCTCTCTGGAATGGAAATCTTTTCCACTGTGTTTCTGCGTGCCTTGTAGTGATCCAGAATTCGTGGGGAGTTCTTCTTGCAGGAAATATATGGGCTGTGGGTTCGGAGCTTGCATACGTGAGTCTTTCTACTCCGCCATCTTGGCTCCACCCCCCCCCCCACCAGTGATTTCCTTTTTAAATGAAATTGATTTCTTTTAGTTCAGTCCTAAGCTAGACCTATAAAAGGATATTGAGGTAGAAAAGTTTCTATTTCTCTTTCCTTCAACTCTAAAATCGAATCAAGACTTATACAGCAATATGCCGGAGCACAGGGGATGGTCTGAGATAGCCCCTGAATCTTCATGAGGAAGTAAAGTAAGAAAGCCTGATATATAGGGGCATTCTGTAAAGCACAAATGGTCTTCAGATTCTGTGAATCAAGGAATGATGGGCCTTTGGCTCTTCTCCCAGTTTGGAATCCTTGGTCCTTGATCTTATAAAAGATGTTCTATGTATTGTTCCCTCACCAAGAGCTAATATGAACTGAGTTTTTGGAAATAGCTCTTGATTTCAAGTTTCTAACATGCCTCCATCCATCACCCTTTATCCCACCATGACTCAACAATCCATAGATGTAAAGGCATGGTAGATACTGCTGTCCTCCTCCTGTATATGAGAATGGGACAGCACTTCCCTGCTTCCAATTTTTTTCTTTTCATTAGTAAGACAACTTTGCTCTTTCTTTCCCCAGTTTTAGTCATTGGGCCTGAAAGCTGCCCAGCACTTGGCTTCATTTGCCCTCTCATTCTGTCTCCTAGAAATCTTTTCCCTCTACAGTAGTACAACATGAAACTGTCCACTGGTACCTTCTCTGTTAACTCTTGCTTGCTTATGTTGGTTGACTTGCTGTGGCCCAGAGAACTACAGCTTTATAGAATCATAGAATGGCAGAGTAAGAAAGGACTTTGAAGGTCATCTAATCCTTTCCTGAATGGGAATTCCCTTGACAGAATCCCCAAACAAAGGACCATTCAGTCTCTCCTTGAAGATGGAAGAGTCCAGGTCATATCCATGGATGGAAAAACACAGAACCCTGGAGGCAGCTTATTTCACTTTTGGAGAAATCCGATAGATGATTTGTTGTTGTTTTCATAGATCTCTCTTGAGATTTCCTTCTCTGCAACTTTTACCTATCATTCCAAGTTCTTCATTCTGAGGCCAAGCAGAGTAAGTGTAATATTCCTTTCATGTGACATCTCTTCAAAACCTGGATGGTAACCATCACTATCATATTCCACCTGTCCATGCTAAGCATCCCAGTTTCTTTCAATCAGTACTGAGATGATACAGTTTGGGGTCCCTTTATCATTTTGGTTACCCTCTTGCCACTCAAGTTTGTTCTTCCTTAAAAAGTGGCATTTAGAATTGAATTAAATACTCTAGACAAGACCTGACAGACAGAGTATACTGGGACTATATTTTCCCTCATTTTGAGCCTTCTCCCTCTATTGACTACCATGTCACAATGACAATTCATATTGAGTTTGCAATCAATTACAACCCCCAGATCTTGTTCATGTGAGTGCATTAGGGTCTGGTAACACCTCCCCTATTCTGTATTTGTACATTTAGAAGCTTAATAAATATATATTGACTGTCTTCTTAGATTCAACTCATTTTTCTAGCCCTGCCCCAAGATCTTTTTATATCCTGATTCCTTTAGTCAACATATTAGCTATGTTTTAGATTTAATTCACCTACAGATTCTGATCAGAGTTGAAGTATTGAGTCAGCTGTTTGTTGAGGTACTTGGCAGTAGTCTGAGAGCCTAGAATTACACCATACCAACCTCAAGGAGACCCACAGCAAGAGTTTTTAATTACATGCTACTGAATATCCCTTTCTAGGCCATGCATGCAGTGTCACAGGAAAGATTTGCTTTAGGAGTTATGGTTCCCTATTGATCTGTGATCTCAGAAGATGAAATTATACAACCCTCTCATAGCTTGGCTGTGGGAAGAGCTACCACTTAGCTATGGCACCCTCTCAGAAGAACTCAGAAACAAACAAGAAAAAACATCATTATCCTGCATTTCCTTGTGAGGAAAATGGCACCTCCAGTCGGAGATAAGACAAATAATGAAAAATACAGCCACCACCACCACCTATTCAAAGTAGTTGAAGGATTAGGTAATTTGTCATCTAGATAGTCCTAAAAATAATTAGGGTCCTGCAAAGATGGTACATTGCAACTAATCATTGCCTGTAGAAGAGTTGAACTGTTTGGTGATCAGGAGGACAGGGTTATTAGAGAGGTGAGGAAGAATTGCCCAAGAAGGACCTACTCACCAGTTTCATGGACAGCTGGTACTCTCCATATATTTTATATAGAAAGGATCCAGGACAAATTGTTAATATGAAGGAACCATATATTGTTATCTTCTCCAGGGTTGATATAGATAGCCAAGAGTCTCTTGATCTGAGGGGCTCATCTCACGGATGGTTATATATGAAAAAAGGGGAAAGGAAGCAGGGATGAATCCAGAGACTTTTCTGGTTGGTGTCACAACTGTAGAAGTCCAGAAAGAACTCGGGTCATGTAAAGGAGCCTGTAGGGACTGGACACAGCACTGGTCAGCCTGGGCCATCTCTGTGGATTAGAATTGGAACTGCAGACCAGGGTTTAAGTATACCAATCTATCCACAGATGGTGCAGAAACCACGGATGCAGAAGGGAAAGGAGTCCTTTGGAAGGGCTAACTGCTTCGAAGTTTTACTTAGGTATCACCTCCTATGGTAAACCTTTCCTAATTCCTCTATTTGCTTGTGCTCTCTTCCTAGTCAAGTAATCACATATTAATTTTCTCTATTTCAATGCTGCTCTCCCTTCTCCCAAGTAGGCTAGAGGCTTTTGGCTGATAGATCCTTGAGCATGGGCTTAATAAGGATTATATGAAGGGAAGTCTACACTTCTTATTATGCTAGGCAACAAGGACAAGCCCATTAAATTAAATTAAATCCCATGATATCTCAGGCTCCCCAAATTGAGTCTGATGACTGAGGCTTTGCGTTCTCATAGGGTACTGTATATGTAGTAAGGGGATTATGGTCAAAGCAAGGAGATGGGGGAAGAAAGAATAGGACACAAACATAAATGAAAGAAAGACAAGAGATTCTGAGTTACAGAGCTAAACATATGGAGGTGGGAATTTACTAAATGAACACCGACTGCTGATTGACTGGGAGGGGCTGAGTTAGCCAAGTTCTCCAAATTTTGAGGGCCAGCTAAGGATAAATAGATGAGATGGGGGAGAGCTGAAGATCTACAGTCATGATCAATGGGTACCAAGGCTACTAGACTTCCTCACTGAACTAGGCTAGGAAAGAGAAAAGTAGAAATATATTTATTTGGAGAATGGTCGCTGAGAATGTTTCTAATTTTTTTTTATATTTTTATCCTTTTTAATTAGATGATTGTAGTAATCTGTCATTTATTTTTCTACTGCTAGAGAAACAACTGATAATGTAGACTTGATTGTAATTCACTAGTTTCCTTATGAGATGAGAGCTTGAGACACATGGCATCCATTCACCAGAAAATACCCTCCCATAAACATGAATCTGTGAGTCTATGAAGCGTTAATCCTGGCTTTTCCATGAGCAATACTTCTGACTTTAAAGAGTTGTTTGGAGAAAATAGTTATATAAATCTTAGTGTCACATAAATGTGAATTATTATTATTATTTATTAGCTACAGCACAGCAGGAAAGCAATACAGTTCATGAGGACAGAACATCTGATTTTCATAGAATTTGTCTGAATTTCTCTACTTTGCAACTGCTATGGAGACCTGGCCAGCCCTTCCCCATCAACTAAACAAGAAGGTGAGAAGAGTGAGAGGTTGAACTCGTTCCCTGGCTTTTCCACCATTGGATCGGTCTTGGTCTTGAGTGGTAATTGACTTGGCTGACCAGATTTAGCCTGAAGAGAAAAACAATTCCCAGAATCTTGCTGGTGTACTGTGCTATGCTGGGATCTAGAAACATGAGAGCCAACAAAAGTGTGACTCGAGCCACCCACATAAACAAATGGAGAAGGATAAGGGTCAGCTGGTCACAGAACAGTGAGCCTAACCAAGAAGAAAGAAGACCTGAAAATCCTTCCTGCCTCAAGTTGCGGGCACCAATCTAGGGGTTTATGACTCGGTGTCACAAGAGGCTTGCTGAGTGCCCTAACTGTGTTCTTGGACAGTTTCTATAGTATTCAGTTTCTTAGACTTCATTAAAATATCCTGAAGCCAAAGAGATTTAAAACAGAGATTCAAACCCTTCTGGAAGAATAAGCATTTCTTCAAGAAGCCTTAGCCAAATTTCTGGAAATAGCTGGGAAACCTGAATGTTCCATGAATATTTCTGTTTGCAGCACTATATAAAAATAAGCTTAACATTTAAAAAAAACCAAGGATGTCTTATATTTCACTGGTCCCACCAAAGGGTTTTGTTTTTCTTTTTTTCCAATGAGTGGAGGAGGATGGGAGAAAGAGAGGGAGAGGTTAGGAGGGAGAGAAAAAATATAATTAAAAAAATAAAATGTTATTAAAAAACATTTCACTGATCCTATCCTCGTAACAGTAGTGATGTTAAAAACAATTGGAAGGGCTAACTTTGAAAAGTGATAGACCATGGAATCCTACTTCCATGTCTCTAGCTTGAGCCTGGCTATTTAGTACCTAGGATCCTCAAGGCTCTTGAAAGTCAGGCAGGTCATTAGTAGTAGGTGGTTGGATTTAAGGCAAAATCTCTAGCAAAGGGAGCTATTATTATCTTCATTTTACAAAAGGGGAAACTGAGGCAGATGGGGTCAAGTGACTTTCCCAGAATCACATAGCTAGAAAGTACCTGAAGTCATGTCTTCCTGATTTCAGAACTGGTGTTTTATTCACTGGGTAATGATGTAGCTACCTAATTTACATCACATATACATATAAATGTGTTTTTTATGAGGTAGGTTGGGGCTTGAGATATATAGAGTCCATTTATAAGAGAATATCCTACCACAAACATAAACCTATAAGTCTGTTGCCCATGAGCAATACTCATAATTTAAAAAGGTTGTTGAACACCTGAGTGCTTCTATATAAATAGTTTCATAAACTATACATCTTACAAATGAAACCTTACAAGCAGGTATACAACATATAAAATGCATGTATGTATATGTATGTACACACACATGTACACACACGCTGTGTGTGTACAAAGCTTCCAAGAGTAGGATCTTTTTCAGTCATTGCCTTTCTGTGCTGGACGTTGATCTATAGAGCTCATGATGTCACCGGGGTTTACCTTAAAGTTAAACTCAATAAGTAAGTAGCTTCTCACTCAGTTAAAGATCAGCAAATCATCAGACTGGAGAGCTGACATAAGATTCCAGACCTCACTTGGATATCAAATAATAGCTAACCTTGTCTACTGAAAATAAAACTTGCCTTTGATTTAAATGGGTGACTCGGATGGTTGACTTTCCATGTTTGCCTGGGATAGTGGTATGCATAAGAAAGAGTGTTACTTTTTTCATTTATGTGAAATGAAGGTTTATTGTAACCATCTGGACAGAGATGGCTTAGATTAGCCCTTTGCAGATGTGCCTGGGAATTCAGTTCCCTTGCCCTTATCATCTGAAATTTCACATGGGGAACTTACTTACTAAATATTACCCCTGAGCCAATTGTGGAGTAACGGAAAGAACACTGGACTTGGAGTCAGATGGTCGTGACAAAATAGGATTTGGAGTTAGAATGACCCTTAGAAGTCATCTAAACTCATCTAGTTTTGTAGATGAAGAAACTAAGGACATACAGGTAACAGTGATTACAAATTAGATTGTCTCCATTATAGAGGGACCATCTATCCAGACAAGTAGTTCTCAGTTTTCACACCCATAAAGTAAAGATAAACAGAGGTATAAAAAAGTAATTTTTTTTTTTACCTAACTAGGTTGTGAAGTAGTGACAATCTCTAGAGGCGTGGCAGCTCAGAACCTAAGGTGAGGAAGAAGCAGCGAGACGAAAGACAGTCTGACTATGCTATGTGGGAACAGCGTAGTTGTTGGTGGAGAAGGAAGATCATTTGCTTCTCCATCTTTTGTTGTCCTTTCTTCGGGGACTTCTTATTCATCATCCTCATACCCCCTTAAGAACATGTGCTGGAAGAGAATTATAAGGAGAGCACAGGGTCAGTTAGGAGAAAAATATGTTTCCCTAGGAAGTCCACCTCCTAGATATCTGAATCTGAGACAAAGTCCTACCTGCCTCTCCCAAATGATGGCTTGCCTGCTTTACTTACCTTGGAGGACTGTTACAAAGTCAAGTGAATTAGTGTACACGAAAAGACTTTGTGAGCTAGCCCTTGTAAACTAGCTTTTGGTGTAGCTCTAAGGAGCCATACAAATTTGAAATACTATTATGGTCCGTGGGCCTGACTAACCAATTCAATCCAGGTACGATGTCAAAGTTTTTCATGTTTTCTACAAAATTTCTTTCCCTTTCTCTTATTCCCATCTTCTCCCTTCCCAAGATGTGACTTATGTAGCAAGTAAATAAACAGTGACAAAATGTGGCAGGTAATTCCTTCTTTGAGAATACTATGGAAAGATACAGACAAAGGCGTCAAAGCAATCTTTTTAGGCTATAGTCATAGGATTGGTTGGGTTCTCTTAACTGAGTGGACCAGGCAATTTAATGAACACCACTAGATGTTTTTGTTTGTTCTGATGGACCTGTTAGAACCAATTGACTGATGAATTTAGTTGAGATGGACAAACTGATCCTGCATATAGACACAGTCCTTCTCCCCTTCACCCTTCTACCTCCTTAACTAACCTTCTTATACTCGCATATGCTATTTTAGAGGAATACAGTGGAACTACGAATCTCCCAAACCATACTTTGACAAAAGACTGTCCTGTAACTCAGGAGTTCTTAATCTATGTATCATGGACGTGTTTGGCAGTCTGATGAAGCCAATGAACTTCTTTGAAAGAAATGTTTTTAAAGAAACGATGAAAAAAATCAATATTTTGAAAAAAAAAAAAAACAAGGATCAGAACTTCTAGTCTAGCCTTTCCCTCATTCACTCACTATGGGGACATTTTGGTCTTTCTGCTTTAATCTGCTCCTTCCATGGAGATACCTCTTCATGTTTCTAGGATTTTGGGGTTTTCCCTTTGGCTTTGGTTTCCAGTCCTTGGGTTTTGTTGTTTTTGTTTTTGTTTTTTTTACTAATCAGCCAGATAAGAATTTATTAAACTCCTAGTATGTGTCAAGCCTTGTGCTGGCATTGGGGATCAACGAATTGACAAGTGACACACTCTGCCCTTGAGGAACTCACAGTCTATTGGGGGAGACAATACGCAGACAACTACGTACACACAAGTAATATAGAGGATTAATAGGAAATAATTAAGAAAGAGAAGGCACTAGAATTAGGGAGGATTGAGGAAGACTTTCTGTAGGAGGTAGAATGATTTCCACTGGGACTTAAAGAGAGCCAGGGAGGTTAGGAGATAGAGATGAGGAGGGAGAACATTGGGAGAACATTGGGAGACAGTTGGTGAAAATGCCCAGAGTTCTTGAAGCAGTACCTAGGCCAGTGTGTTTTTTGTGTTCTTCCTTTGTTGTCAAAGAAGACCATGCCATGTCATCAAAATGGTGACATGACTTGCACTTGACTTTTGTTTTGAGTGAGGGAGGGTTGTGCAGGTCACCAGCCTCACTTCTCCTCCTGAGCCATCTGAATCCATGACCAGATATTCATCAGGATGACTGGAGATGACCCAGGATGAAGCAATTGGGGTCAAGTGACTTGTCCAAGGTCACACAGCTGGTGAGTGTCAAATGTCTGAGGTGAGATTTGAACTCAGGTCCTCTTGACTCCTACACTGGTGCTCTATCCACTGCCCCTATCATTGGATCAAAGAGCACATGAGGCAAGGGGGGTAGGGGAGATATGAAGTATAAGAAGCCTGAGAGATAGGGAGGCTAGGTTAAACAAGCATTTATTAATTAAGCCTGCTACCTAATACAATTAAGCCTCCTAAGTGCCAGGAACTGTGCTTAAGTATTGGAGACATAAAGAAAAACAAAACAAACCACCAAAAGAAACCAACCCCTGCTCTCAGGGTACTTACAGCCTGAATTTTTTACTCACTTTTAACTGTGAACCCTAGTTCTGATCTCACCTGCCTTGGGGTTTGACTCCCTCACAAGGTGAGAAGCGTTCTGGAATCTAAAGACCTCTTCTGTGGTGACCGTGTGTGTTCTAGAGAAAAAGAGGAATTTCTGCTCAGGCTCTTTATTTTTCCCTGATCCCCCTGCTCTTCCTGGGGTCAACTCTTGGCTCCTGAGAACTCTCAGCAGACCCCTAGGAGCCCCTGAGCTCTGGTGAGAGGCACACTGTATGGAGTCCCTTGGGTGCATCTGCTGAGCTGTACACACACTCTCTGAACGTGAATATTGATGTGTAATAGCTTTCAAGGCCTTTCTCACCCCTCCAGCTCACATCAGGCCTGCTTATTAAACCCTTACTGCTGTCACCATCCCGTTAAAATACTCGTGTTGAATCCTTGCCAGCAAACCACTGGAGTCAGACGCTGGACCTCATGCTATAGAGTGTTAAGCAGGGCTGGTTGCTGCTCGGATGAGTGTCCTCCCCCGGCCCCAGAGGAACAAGAATGGCTAAGTGTTCAAGCTCAAATGGAAAATTTAGGACATGCTTCAGAAATGACTGAGCCTCCAAAGGGGGAGAAGCAACGGGCCTGACTTGGCAGCAACCAGCAGCGAGCTGTGCTTTCACAGCTGCTTACTCAACCTGCCCAAGCAGATGCTGATGGGGCTGTTTTGAGTCACTGAAAGACCATGTGTCCTGAGGAGAGGGGGCGTTTCGGGGAAAAATCATCCCAAGTGTTGTTATTGCAAAAGCAAAGCTACATAACCTTAGGAAAAACAAGCAAATGAAGCCCCCCTGCCTGGCTAGAGGCAAGCAGGCATGGTGGAGAGGTCGGAATTGTTCCCTAGTATACTTGATTGGGCAAAGTGGAAATTCCTTGTCATTGACAGGGGGTCTTGCACATCATTTAACACACACACACACACACACACACATTCAGATTCTCAACCTTCGCCAAGGAGAATGGGTGGGGATTGTGGGGAAGGACTTATGGAAGAATTAGTTCCAGGGAATCTACTGATTTCATGGCCCCTATATCCACTTTTACTATTGTAGGGACTGGTTGATAGTAGCTCAGCATTTAATACTTCTTCCCCCTGCCCCAAAATACTATTAGGTTAACTCTAAGAAAATCCCCAGCCCAACCCATGGAAAGGTCTGGATTTTGTAGTATGAAAATGGTACTGAGGACAAGAAGCATATGAAATGAGTAGGTTGGTTTAGAGACCTCTGCCAATTACAACTTGTGTGACCTTGGGGAAGTCATTTAAGCAGTATCAAACTCAAATAGAAATGTCACTGTGTATTGACTTAGAAAACCACAAATTAACATTATCTATGTTGTACTATATTTTTATTTATTTTGTTAGACACTTCCCAATTACTTTTAATATGGTTCTGTCTTTTATGGGGATTTTTCTGACTGGTTTTCAACTGCAGGCAGTGAATGTGACACCTCTGAAATTTTCTGGTACTCAAATTCATTTGGGCTTCAAATTCCTTATCTGTAAAATGGTGACCTTGTAGTGGTATATATCTTTGTTATGATTAAAACCTTCCATTTATGTTCCTTAGATATGTCTACTCTCCCCACTTATAGTATGTCTATGTTCTAGGTTTATGGAGAAAAGATCAATTTCATTAAATACTTTTGCTTTGAACTAATTTTGTCTTGTGGCTGAGTAGTCTAAATAGGGACTTGGTCCTATGATGTTGAGTACATGTAGTTTCATAGAGGACCTGAAATCTATGATAGCTTTTGACCGTGACCTAAATACTACCAACAAATACAAATTAACTTGAGGAGGTGGAAAATATTAGCCAGTGAGAGAAATAGGTAAGTACTTATGATCATGGTGCAAGACCTAGCCTTGAAGGAGTCTGGGGAGGTAAGAAAAGAGTACATTCCAGACATGGGAAACAGCCTACTTGAAAACCCAGACATGGGAAACAGAAGGTTGAATTCAAGGAACTGTTAGCAGGCCATTTTGGCTGGAAGATAGAGTGCATGAAGGGGAATGATGTTAAAATGGTGCAAAAAGCTAAATTAGGGCCAGATTTTGTAGGTCTTTACATGTTAGATTGTGGAGTTTGCATCTTTTTCTAGAGCTAATAGGGAACTGCTAGAGATTTTTGAGAGTGATGTATTCAGACATAAGCCTTAGGAAGATTGTTTTGGCAGCTGCATGAAGAATGAATTGGAAAAAGGATTGACTACGAAGTAAGAATCAAGAAATTATTGCTACAATCAAGGCAGTAAGGGGCTTAATTAGGGTAGGGGCTTTGTGAAGAGGAGTGGATTTTTTTTTTAGAAATATGAGTTTCATTTTCAGACAATTTAAGTTTAAAAGGTCAATGTGCCATTCAGGTTGAGATGTGTCCAGAAGACTTTTGGCAATATGGGAATGAAATGTATGAGAAAGATTACAACTGGTTTTATTTCAGAGTCATCTACATACAAGCTGAATCTGTTGGAATAGACGAGATCATTGTGAGAGGATAGAGAGAAATGAGAAGACAGTGATTTAACAGCTCCAAGAGGAGTGACCAAGTACCCCTGGGCAGAATGATTTAGGCAGCATTTCTACATTCAGAAGTTACCCAGCAAGTGGAACAGGCATTTCCGTTCCTGAAATCGGAGAACTCAGATAACCCAAGTCTAGTACTTTAGGACCCTGAGGTTTAGGATCTTTTATGAACCTACACAGGCAACCATATGGAAAAAGTCCTTTGTACCCTATCCTTAGAAGGACCATCCCTCCTCACCACCATTTCTTGGAATTCCTAGTTTCCTTCAAGCATTGCCTTCTCCATAAACCCCTTTCTCATCCTCATAGTTGCCAATGCTTTCCTTCCCTAACTACTTGTATTCATTTTGTATATATTTTGTACATTTTTGTATGTGTCCATGTTGTCTTCTCAGTAGATGGTAAATTTCTTGAGGCTGGGGATTGTTTTCACAAAATAAAGCAGCATTTTGTACAGTGCCTGACATATAGTAGGTTTATAATGAGTGCCTGTTGATTGATTCATTGATAACCCATCGAGTATTTATTGAGTGTATATTGTGTGTTCAACTTGTGCTAGGTTCTATAGGAGAAAGTCATCTCATGCAAACAAGTCAGTAATTAAATATTTGTTAAGCATCTGCTAAGTGATACAAAGGCCAAGGACAATTCCCACCCTCAAGGAATTCATATTCTAATGGGAAGACAATGTTCAAGCTGATATATATGTGTATATATATATATATATATATATATATATATATATATATATACACACACACACACACACACATATATATATACATATATATTATATATATAAACTATATACAGTCATACCTCATTTATTGTACTTTGTACTTCACAGACACTACATTTTTTTTCTTTACAAACTGAAGGTCTATTACAACCCTGGAGGGTTGCTGTCCCATTTTTCCAATAGCGTATGCTCACACCATGTCTCTGTGCCAAACTTCGGTAATTCTCACCTTCCAAACGTTTTCATTACTATTATATCTGTTATGATAGTCTGCGACTAGTGATCTTTGATGTTACTATTGTAACCGTTTTGGGGCACCCATATAAGATGGTGAACTTAATCAATAAATGTTGTGTGTTCTGACCTCACAAATTGGCGGTTTCCCCATCTCCCTCTCCTCCGGCCTCCCTATCCCCCTCAGACACAACAATATTGAAGAATATTACATAAATTTATAGATACACAAATATGTGCATATACAAATATTTATAAATATAAATATATAAAAATACATTTATAAACATATAAATGATAAAACAACAGCAGATTTTGAGAGAATTGACTCCAATTTTGAAAGAAGTTCTACTACGTGTAAAATGACATCCAACAGCCAGGTATCCCTCATTCATTTTTCGCTAGTTGCCCTTAGGCAATAACTTTTTGTTACAAAACAAAAACCAACCACGTCCCTTCTACAGGAATTCAAACAGACATTAAATAAACCCATCACCCCACAGGTTTCATGTAGGTCACCGCTGCTTTTGTTCAAACTTCGCCTCTCCATGGACAAATATCTCTGCAAAAGAGCTATTTCTTACCTAGATTTAAAAATGTGTTGACTCATGAGAGAATTCTACAATTCTGGACTATACTGGCTGCTGCCTTCCCATAGAAGTGAGAGAAATAAAGGAAGTTGCTATTAGATCCGTTCCTTTCCTAGTAATCAGTTATTTTAATTCAGTTCAATTTAATTCAACAAACACTAATTATGTATTAACTACACAAGGCACTGTGCTAGGTGCTACGCACACAGAGATAAAATAAGACATAGCCTCTGCCCTTAAGGATCTTACAGTAGTGAGGGTTGGGGGGAGGCATATATACTAACTACCTCAGAGAGTGCTAGTGGTTTTCTTCTCCTGGACCCACTCCTTCCAATTTTTCTCAAGTATGCTATGTGCATCTCTCATCTTGGTGAACGCTTTATCTGTTCTTACTTCTGGGTATTCACAAATTACCCAATAGAAGACAGCCACACACCCTGCCTACCTGCTGCCCCCCCATCCCCACCTGGAACTGCTATGCTTTAGACTAGATTGCCTAAGACAGTGCCTCACCTCCTTGAGTTAATCATCTTTGGAACTCTGCCTGAGACTGAACTGGCTTAATTAATGAGTGACTGAGGGCAAACTCATCCAACCCACTATTTCAAGCTGGTCCCTAATATGCTTTACATCTCATCTAGTCAAATAATCAACCAATCAACCAGGACATTGGGTCCTGCCCAATGGGGGTTTCTTGCTATCTGCCCTACCACAATGACCCTACTCCATCCCCTTCTCCACCTCTTTTTCACCTCTTGCTCTAGGAGATATTAAAAAAAATCAATATTATGTTGTTTCTTGAAAAGCCATGATAATCAGCTGTGGTATGATTTCATTCATAATCCCTGTTACTCCCTAGACTAAAATTGCCTCCCTGGCCACTGTTTCCCTATATGTGTTGTCAGGGGCAGCTAGGTGGTGCAGTGGATAGAGCACCAGTGTAGGAGTCAAGAGGACCTGAATTCAAATCTCAACTGAGACACTTGACCTTACTAGCTGTGTGACCTTGGGCAAGTCACTTAACCCCAACTGCCCCATCCTGGATCATCTCCAGTCATCCTGATGAATATATGGTCACTGGATTCAGATGACTCTGGAGGAGAAGTGAGGCTGGTGACCTGCGCAACCCTCCCTCACTCTAAACAAATCAAGTGCAAGTCATGTCATCATTTCTCTGATGGCATGGTCTTTGGCAATGAAGGATGAACACACACACATATGTGTTGTCACTTTCCATTAGAATGTAAATGTTAGAAAATGCAATCCACCTCCAGATAGAGAACTGATGGACTCTGAATGTAGATTAAAGCAATTTTTTTCTTGTTTTCTTTTCTTTTTTCTCCTCCCAACATGGTTAATGTGGAAATTTGTTTTGCATGACTTCAGATTTATAATGGGTTTTCTATTTCTTGCCTTCACAATGGGTGGGGGAGGGTTTGGTGGGAGGAAGAGAATCTGGAACTGAAAATAGAATAAAATTGAATGAAAGAAATATAATTGTGTCACTTGTGTTTTTATAGCCCCAGTGATGAGTCTAGTGTCAAGCTCAGAGTAGGTGCTTTTTCATTCATTGAACAGAATGTTTTAATGAAAACATTATGGCATCCTTCAACAAATTTCTGCTGCCTAACTTTGAGGAGTAAAATTTGCCTCATGGCTTTGACTTAGAAACTCTGAATGTTGGCTATGATATTCCTAGGAGTTTTCATTTGGAGGTTTCTTTGGGAGGTGATTGGTGGATTCTTTCCATGTTTACTTTGCCCTCTTGTTCTAATATATCTGGGCAGTGTCTTTTTTATTATTATTACTGAAAGGAATGTGATAATGAAGCACATGACTACCAGGAAATTCAAAGTTATTTCTCTTTGATATTTTTCCACATTAGTTTTTTTTAACATGAAATATTTTATATTCTCTTTTATTTTTCAATATTTTGACTATGTTCTAATATTCATTCTTATCACGTGGAATTATTAATTTGTGCTTACTCCATTCTAATTTCCAGAGACACTATTTCTTTGGTAAGATTTCATACTTTTTCTGCTAAGCTGTTAGTTCTTTTCTGAAGTCTTTCCTCCAATTCTTTTCTAATTCTTTACTTAAACATGTTAATTTGATTTATGACATAATTTCATGTAATATTATATGTTATTATAAGTGAAAGAGAAAAAATATCCTTCAAAAATTCTTATTTCTTTTAGAAATTCTTATTGATCTCGACCAACTATCTTTCTTTGAGGCTTTGCTTGTAAATGTTTTTGGAGTTATTCTAAATTCTGGATTTGTGCTTTGGGTGTCCTGGTTACCATAATACCTCTTTATCTTATTTCATTTTATGGTTTGTTTATTCATTCGTCCAGCTTTACTTCCTAAATTGGGATTTTGTGTTAGAGTCCGGTCTGTGAAGTTCTTTTGGGACTGTTATGGCCTTATATAGTCCTGGCTCATTTTCTCTGTGGTCCTGCTACTACATTGTCTAGGTACCAAGTATGAATTGTTCAAGTATCAAGAAGCAGCTTGGGGCCAGGGAGCCACAAACTTTGAAGGGGTCTTCTTATACAGCTGCCCTGTCAGGTTTTCTGGGCTTCGGCCCCCAATTTTGGGTCTGGGCAACACAGCTGTAGACTTACCCCTAGGTGGAGCTCAAGTATACAGTTGGTGGCCCTAGCCCTTATTACCTGGCTGGAAGCCTCTGCAGGTCCAGCTGTTGGAGCTGTAGCTCAGAGTCCAGGGGCTGAGTCCACAATTCCAGATTACCTCTGTTCAACAATTCCTGACCTGATTATTTGTCAGTGGGTCAAATTTGTTTTCTCGGGCTGGAAAGATGAACCATATAGTTTTATTTAAATTTCCTGATCACTACTCAGTTTGATGTTCTTTTTAACTGTAGGGGAGTTAGGCTGCATTGATTACTTTCTGTTTCAGCATCTTTTCATGTTCCTACCTGTTGCTTTAAAAATCCTTTGACCACTTCTTAATTCCCTAGTATGCTTCCCCATGGTTATTCCAAACCTTTATCACTCTTTGAAAGCTCTCATACTAACTCTTATTTTCCTGAACAATTTTTCACCTCTTCCATGTGGTGGATATGAGGATTCCAGCTTTGTGGCAAACAGGTTATATAATATGCTTACTGTTCCTTAGGGCAAGAGTACCAATCAAAGGGCAGAGAAAAGAGAACAGGAAAAAAATATCTCAGTGGAAGGCAGCTCCTTTGTTGAGTTAAAGCATTGCTTCACAGGGGATGAGCTGGGACTGGAAATGACAAGTCACATACTTCTAGGTGCTGAACACCTCACCCCATGCTGACTGACAGCACCAGATAGTGTGTGCATAAATACACTGGCTCTTCCTCCATTGATTTACCTAGTCTTAAATGTGCAGCAAGTACAAACCAGGTAGATAACAGCATTTCCTCTTGTCAAAAAAAAAAAAATCTAATTTTCCTTTAATGGCCATATGCTGTTTATTCTCCAAAAGCTAAATCTGGAATCCTGCTTGTTTAGATTGAGAGTTGTCTACACTGAAATTTGATCTACCTGTAGGTGATAGATTACATTGGGTAGTTTCTTATTTGGTGACTATGCTTTACTGCCATATGTCATGACCCTATCTTGTTTACCTCAGAGAAAACCCTGGAATAGAATAACCTGAACATAGTATGCTTTTTATCATTAGCTAATTAACTTTTTTCCCTCCCCTTCAGCAGTGAATGGGGTAGGGAGTTTAGTAATTGGTGCATCTGTTTTCTCTGATTTATTCATGCCCCCCAAGGGAGCATTCAATCATTACGAGACTGAACTTTCAACATGTGCCACAGAGGCGCTCTTCTCCCATTATTCATCCTGAAAAAGAAGCCATTAGGCACAGCAGAAATCAATAACACGAATGCTTATTATTGTCCCAAACTGAATGGAATTCAGCTGTCACCAGTTCATGGAGATGAATTTGGAACAAGTCAGAGGCACTCTGATTGTCCAGGGATAAAAATGAACCCCCTCAGGATAGAAAACATAGGTCCTCATTAGGAGATGAGGGCCTGATCCTAATTCAGCTGTTAGCGGCTGTTGGGCAGGGAACCGATACCACTATGTCACGGACCTGCCTGGTGAAGATTTCCACTGTGCTAGTCTGAGGTCTCTACCGCCCTACTGGATTGTAAATTAAATAACATCACTCAGAAGCTCTGTTTGGGTGTCTGGTCTGACACTTTTCCCTGGCCTCTGGGAAACTTTGGGGCTCAAATGAAGCACCATGGGCAAGTGTTTTGATAGCATATCTCACCCCAAAAAGGTTAACTTGAAGGGTTATCCCTGAATATCTGGGGGACCTCTGGCTTGAGAGTGAATCTGGAGAAATCCAAAGAGAGTTGAGCCCAAATAAAAATCTGGAGGAACATGATAAAGACTGAAAACAACTTAGGTGTACATTTAAATAGACAGCTTTGAACACAAAATAAAACCTATAATACATGGAACTATTGAAGCATAGTGTCTAGAATCACCCCTCTTGGAAATGGGAAAGCTACCTGTGGTTAAGGGTCTCTGCATAGTTTCTGTAGGTTTGCATTCCTTTAAACCCACAGCTCTCAAGCTCCTATCAACGTGTTTACTTTACCAGTTAATCAGAGGACACAAGCAGTTCAACGTAAAGGCATTTAATAAAATAACAATGAGAAAAGTAGTCATACAATACTCCCTCCCCCAACACACACACACACACACACACACACACACAAATCTGGGGCACATTTTCTCTTAGAGATTCCATAATGGGAATGGACAAAGAAAGAGATCACACATGACACCAAGAGAGAGAAAATATGCTTCCAGAAGATACATGTAGGGGCACGGGACACCCTCCCAGGGAATACATATGGCTAGGACACACCTTTGGTAAGTCCATACACGTAGCTAGGATATACACAGCTAAGATATATACAGAAGAACAAAGCATATCTCCAGTTTCTTCAGGATGACTAATGCTTTCTATTATCACCACGCTAATGTATCTTTGCCTACTACCATGGGATGCTTCTCATTACTGGTCCTACCCTTGGAGATCACTGCTCAGGCTGGCTTCAAACATCATCATGTGCCTGCTGCTGCCTGCTGAGTACTGCACAGTATGTCTGCTGTACTCCCCTTTTACTTCCTGCTCGCTCTCTTTTACCTTTTTCCACTTACTGAGCTTAAGCCCAAGTCTTTAACTGAGGAGTCATTTTGTCCACTTAAGAAAAGGAGTAGCCTCTGACCCTTTTTTTAACCTTAGAGCAAAGGATCAGTCAATCAATAAACCTCCATTAAGCCTCCACTATGTGCTGGGCACTGTGCTAAGTGCCAGGAATACAAAAAGAGACAAAAGACATTCCCTGCCCTCAAGGACCTCACATTCTAATGGAAGACAATAAGCAAACACATATGTACAAACAAGCTTACAGGATAAATAGGAAATAATTAAAAGGCAATTGAATGAAGAGGGATTAGAAAAGGCTTTTCAACTTTATTTCAGTCTAGGGAAAAGAGACTTTTCCCTTCATAAGGAGAGAAATCTGTCATCTCTCTCTTGGACCTTAGAATTGGATCTTCCCATTGGACTCTAGAACATTCAACCTGTTAATTAGAGACTACAGGTATTTAATCCATCTAAGATGAATTATGGTCCATTGTGCTGGAAAACTATCTGACTTAGTATAAGAAATTCCTTAAAATCTCCATTATCCACTTATGGGAACACTATGCCCACAAAATCATTTGGTAGAAGGTCTGCATTTAAAAATACAAACACACACACTTACACATTAGCTGATTGTGGTCCTTTGTTCTCAAAGAGGACCAAAATGGCATCACTATGCTAAAGTCAAGTTTCAACGTGTCTGACTGTGACTGATCAGACTAATATGAGCTTGGAATGCTCTATGACAGGTCGAGCACAAATAGTGAATACTCTGAATTGCCCATCCCGCATTTTCTTTGAGCTGCTTCAATTCTGCTTTGCTCATAGAGCACAGCACCTTCTTTGATTTGGGTATGCCATGCTGAGTGGTTCTGTACCAGTGTCTCCCATGTCACATAATCAATTCCAAAGTTCTTGAGAGAGAAGCTATGTACCTCTCTGCACTATAAATCCTTTATCCAATTTTTTGTCATGATTGCATCTATTTGACAAGAAACATGCCTCCCATGCTACAGAAAGATCCGCCATCTTCTCTTTCTGTTGGATAAGTAATTTCTGTGATTCTCAAGGATATTTTGTTTCCTTGACCATATGGCAATTGGCCAATGGCAATTAACTTGCCAGTTTAAAATACTGAGCAAGCCCCACTATTTTCTTTCTTATGTCTTAATCCAGGGTTTTTGATAGTGAACAGAGAGTGTCACTAAATCATACAGATTGGATCCTCTGCCAATGTAACTATTTAATATCAGCTGGGTCCTTTTAACTTCTTAGTGATTCTCTTCCGTTCTTCAATGTTTTACCCCATATGCCACAGTGACTTCCAAACACTACACTTTCAGGAGATGACCTTGCTCCTTTATTGAGAGGGTAAGAAGCATGGATTCAATTGTCTCCTTTCTCTTTCTTCATAAAAAAATCTTCTAAATCTTTACCCATGGTTTTCTCATTCTGTCTTTCTAGTTATTTAGATTTCTCTTGCTGTCTGTGGCTCTGGGATATCCTTTGCCTGAGCGATGTCCCAGATGCTCAGGTGGACAATGATGGAGTGCTATTTCTAAGAAGCAGTATGGTATAGGGTATAGAATACTGGACTTGGGTTCAAATCTCCTTTCAAACATGTAATAGCTGTGTAACCCTGGACAAATCTTGTATTTTCTCTCTGCCTCAGTTTCCTTAGCTTTAAAATGAGGAGTGTTGGACTTGATGGGATCCAAGATTCCTTACAGCTCTAAATCTGTCATCCTTATCAGGTTGGATAGGCTCCTAGTTGGTATATGAAACGGGGCAGAGAAGGTTTTTCCTTTCTGCAAGAAGTGAGTAATGGAAGACAGCTGGACTTTAGGACCAGCTACTTGCAGTCATCGCTGCAGTTATAGTAAGAGTCATCATAGCGGCACTTCTACCTGAAAACAACCCAGCCGAGGGTCCTCAGTAGTGTTTCACAGACCCACTATTATAGTTAGTTCCATTTGCTTTCTGCTTGGGCATGGGGCATCCAGGATTGGGATGTGTTAAATTCACAAAGAAGTGCTTTTGAATTCTGATAGTCATTGTGATGAAAAATTGTTGCTAATTTCTCTTTCATCACTTTTCATAGGATCATTGAAGACGAGTTGGAAGAAGCCTCGGTGGCAATATAGATCAAAACATATTTGACAAAGAGCTTCCTTGATTGCATTCTTGACATGTGGTCATTCTAGTCTTCACTTGAGACAGTGGAGAACAAAAGAAAGATTACTAGAGAGCTGAGTTTGAATCTTGGCTCTAACAACCTGGTGCAGAAAAAAGAATGGGGACTCTCAAGTTTGAGACCCTAACTTCAGATCTGCCTTGACATTTTCTATCAGCCTATCTTCAGAGAATTGCTTTGGATCTCAAATCCGGATCACACTTCTATCATCTGTATGTAAAACTTTGGCAAATTTGTAGGAGGTAAAGAGCAAATATAGGCAGTAAAATGTAAGGGTGCTTCCCAGTCAGACTCTATTTTTTTCCCCTGTTAAGAGGTAAACCCTTTTCAGATATGAGTGAATCTTTCTGTACATGGTGAAGGATGTAAAACTTGGAGTAGACTCATTTGTATCTTGTAAACAAGGAAAGGTTTGATTAGCTCATTTGCATATGAAAAGGCTAGAAATGCTACTGGGAATCCAGAGGAGACAATGAATATGTCTCCAGAGCATAGCCTACCTTAATACCTTTTACCTGTTCATTCTTTTACTTAGATCAACAGGATAGAATTAGAAATTTTTTTCTTTTCAGTTGTGAATACTACTTTTGTTTCCCCCAATTACATGGACAGATAGTTTTTAACATGTTTTTTATAAGATTTTAAGGTCCAGATTTTTCTCCTTCTCTTCTTCCATCCTAGAATTTTTTTTAAATGGGGTGCTTTACAGTTCAGGGCTATTTCTTGGTTATTAGGCAATTGGCCATTTCTGGTTATGGCCTAGACTGCAGAGATGTAGATTCAGGAAGTCTACTGGAGAGGTCCCATAAGGTAGGGTGAAATCTGACTCAGTCTTGTGCTAAGAAAAGGCTAAATGCCGCTATTCAGTTGCATCAGACTCTTTGTCATCTCATTTGAGGTTTTCTTGGTAAAAATACTAGAATAGTTCTCCATATCTTTCTACAGCTTTTTTTTTTTTTAACATATGAGGAAATTGAGGCAAATAGGGTTAAGGGACTTGTCCAGAGTCACATAGCTAGTGAGTATCTGAGGCTGGATTTCAGGTCTTCCTGACTCCAGGTCTGGTGCTCTATCCACTGTGCCACCTAGCAGCCCAAGGCTCCACACAAAAGCCTAGTGGAATGATCCCATCCTGAAGATAGAGCAGACCTCAAAA
Source organism: Bettongia penicillata ogilbyi (assembly GCA_023548195.1). Taxonomy (NCBI): domain Eukaryota; kingdom Metazoa; phylum Chordata; class Mammalia; order Diprotodontia; family Potoroidae; genus Bettongia; species Bettongia penicillata. The sequence goes on from JAJHZJ010000200.1 coordinate 7,983,893, forward strand.
CCATGGCTACTCCCAGTTCTATGGCAAGGGGGCCTGCTCTTTCTGAAAGATAACAGCTGTACCTCAGCCAAGTACTGAGACTAAGCCTGGAGATGGAGAAAGGAGGTTTTGAGATATGAGAGAGCAAAATCATGGGCAAAGTCAGCTGCCACACAGACCAGGACCAAGGCCTTAGGAGTATGATCTGTTAAGGCACAAGAAGCCAAGAAGTATCTTGAGATAAGTGCTGTGTTGCTGAAATCCTTTTCAGCTGAGATGCCCAAGGCCATAATTCTATATCTCCTTTCTCCCCTTGGTCTCTCTCATAGAAGTCTGAAGGCTTTTCTCCTCAACATGAAAAAAGTCTGATTTGTTGTGGTTTATTTTAAATACTTATTTTGTCTTTTGCAATAAAAATAAATAATGGTAATTTTTTAATATTAGAAATGCAGATGGAAGGACATGATTGAATAGAGAACATTCCCTTTCTCTCAGAGAAAAGGAAGAGACCAATCTAACACTGAGGGCATTCTGGCTGAGGGCTCAGAGCTTAAACAAAAAAGATTGCATTACATGTCCTTTGAGACAACTTCTCAAAGAAGAGAAGGAACATTTAACCTAGGAAACTCACTTAAGAAACGAGTCATTAGGTGAGGAGCCAAGATGGTGGAGTAGAAAGATTCACATATGCTAGCTCCTAACCCACAGCCCACAAAATACCTGTAAAGAGGAACTCCCAACAAATTCTGGAGCAGCAGAAGCCACACAATAACAGAATGGAGGAGATTTTTGTTCCAGAGAGCCCTGAAAAACCAACACCAAAGGGCCATCGCGTACTGGACCCGGAGCAGAGTCCAGCCCTGCCTTGGCCTCATGGCACCGAGAGGAGCAGATCCCAGCAGGCCTCAGGGACAGAATCTCCAGTGGTCACGCAGGACCCTCCACCCACAGATGCCAAAGGTCGGTGAGAGAGCCTTTTTGGCTGGCCAAGAAGGGAGCGGGGGTGTCTCCATAACTCAGGCCCCCTCAGGAGGCAGCAGCGGAGGCAGCAGCTGACAGGGGCTCCCAGAGCAGACAGGAACTCAGGTCCATCGTTGAAGGTCTCCACATAAGCCCCCTGAGGGAACTGAGCCCCTGCTGGTGGCCCTGCCCCCACCTGAGCACCTGAATTTAATCTCACACTGACTAGCAGCCCTGCCCCCACTTGAGCAGCTGAACTTAATCTCACACTGAATAGCAGCCCCGCCCCTGCCCAAAGCCCTGAGGCTGGGAAGCAGCATTTGAATCTCAGACCCCAAGCACTAGCTGGGCGGATCTGGAGGCAAGGCAGAGGTGGAGAGAAATCTCAGAAGTTAAGTAACTGGCTGGGAAAATGACCAGAAAAGGGGAAAAAAATAAGGCCACTGAAGGTTACTTTCTTGGTGAACAGATATCTCCTCCCATCCTATCTAATGAGGAAGACCAATGTTTACCATCAGGGAAAGACATAGAAGTCAAGGCTTCTGTATCTCAAACATCAATAATAAATATTCAGTGGACTCAGGCCATGGAAGAACTCAAAAAGGATTTTGAAAATCAAGTTAGAGAGGTAGAGGAAAAACTGGGAAGAGAAATGAGAGAGATGCAAGAAAAGCATGAAAAGCAGGTCAACAGCTTGCTAAAGGAGACCCAAAAAAATGCTGAAGAAAATGACACCTTGAAAAATAGACTAGCTCAATTGGCAAAAGAAGTTCAAAAAGCCAATGAGGAGAAGAAAGTTTTAAAAAGTAGAATTAGCCAGATGGAAAAGGAGGGTCAAAAGCTCACTGAAGAAAGTAGTTCTTTCAAAATTAGAATGGAACAGATGGAGGCTGATGACTTTCTGAGAAACCAAGAAATCACCAAACAAAACCAAAAGAATGAAAAAATGGAAGAGAATGTGAAATATCTCATTGGAAAAACAACTGATCTGGAAAATAGATCCAGGAGAGACAATTTAAAAATTATGGGACTACCTGAAAGTCATGATCAAAAAAAGAGCCTAGACATCATCTTTCATGAAATTATCAAGGAAAACTGCCCTGATATTCTAGAACCAGAGGGCAAAATAAGTATTGAAGGAATCCATCGATCACCACCTGAAAGAGATCCAAAAAGAGAAACTCCTAGGAACATTGTGGCCAAATTCCAGAATTCCCAGGTCAAGGAGAAAATATTGCAAGCAGACAGAAAGAAACAATTCCAGTATTGTGGAAATACAATCAGGATAACACAAGATCTAGCAGCTTCTACCTTAAGGGATCGAAGGGCGTGGAATAGGATATTCCAGAAGTCAAAGGAACTAGGACTAAAACCAAGAATCACCTACCCAGCAAAACTGAGTATAGTACTTCAGGGGAAACAATTGTCTTTCAATGAAATAGAGGACTTTCAAGCATTCTTGATGAAAATATCAGAGCTGAAAAGAAAATTTGACTTTCAAACACAAGAATGAAGAGAAGCATGAAAAGGTAAACAACAAAGAGAAGTCATAAGGGACTTACTAAAGTTGAACTATTTACATTCCTACATGGAAAGACAATATTTGTAACTCTTGAAACTTTTCAGTATCTGGGTAGTTGGTGGGATTACATACACACATACACACACACACACACATACACATGTGCACACACAGAGACAGAGAGCACAGAGTGAATTGAATACGATAGGATCATATCTTAAAAAAATGAAGTTAAGCGATGAGAAAGAAATGTATTGGGAGGAGAGAGGGAGAAACGGAATGGGGCAAATTTATCTCTCATAGAAGAGGCAAGCAGGAGACTTTTTAGTGGAGGGAAAAAGAGGGGAGGTGAGAGAAAAACATGAAGTTTACTCTCATCACATTCGACTAAAGGAAGGAATAAAATGCACACCCATTTTGATATGAAAACCTATCTTACAATACAGGAAAGTGGGGGAGAAGGGGACAAGCAGGATGGAAGGGAGGCCAAAGGGAGGAGGGAGCAATTTGAAATCAACACTCTTGGGGAGGGACAGGATCCAAAGAGAGAACAGAAGAAATGGGCGGCAGGATAGGATGGAAGGAAATATAGTTAGTCTTACACAACATGACTATTATGGAAGTCATTTACAAAACTACACAGACATGGCCTATATTGAATTGCCTGCCTTCCCAAAGGGAGTGGATGGGGAGGGAGGGATAGGGAGAAGTTGGAACTCAAAGTTTTAGGAATAACTGTTTGAGTATTGTTCTTGCTACTAGGAAATAAGAAATACAGGTAATGGGGAATAGAAAGTTATCTGGCCCTACAGGACAAAAGAGAACATGGGGACAAGGGAAGGGAGGGATGATAGAAGAGAGGGCAGATTGGTGATAGGGGCAATTAGAATTCTCAGTGTTTTGGGGTGGGGGGGAGGGGAGAAATGGGGAGAAAATTTGGAACCCAAAATTTTGTGAAAATGTATGTAAAAAGTTAAATAAATAAATTTAACTAACAAAAAAAAAAGAAATGCGTTATTAGTTGGATGGAAGTGGGTAAACAGGAGTGACTGACTAATCCTACTTACCCACAGAATCAGATCGAATGCAAATGTTACACTAAACCATATCTGAATTCCCTTCCAACTCTTGGTCTGTGTTTCTGTATGAAACCTGTATGATCTTGGACAAGTTATTTGATCTCCCTGAGCTCTACTTTCTTCAATAATAAAATGGGCATGATAATATTTATATTACATATCTCACAGGGTTATTATGAAAAAATTCCTTTGAAGACCTTAAAGTAGTTTAGAAATGGAAATCATTAGTACTTCCTAAAGAGGCTCACTCAACTTTTGGATAATTCTAGTGATTCTAAAGCTTTGCCTTTATACTGAGTCAATACCCATCTTTCTTCCCTTCGATGCTTCTCACTTTCTGGATCCAAACAAGAAAAGTCTCATCTGGCTTCTATATTACAACTCTTAAGACATCTGAATACAGCTTTCATGTCCTTACTGATTTTTCTTTCCTCTAATCCAGGTGTGGGGAACCTGCAGCCTCAAGGTCCTATGTGGCCCTCTCAGTCCTCAAGTGTACCCCTTTGACTGAATCTAACAAATTCTGTGAAGTTTAGATTCAATCAGAGGGCTGTACTTGAGGACTAAGAGGGCCACATGGGGCCTCAAGACTGCAGGTTCCCTACTCCTTCTCTAATCTAAACATTCAAAGTTTTTTGAACTGATTCTCATATGGCACAACCTCCCATCTCTTCAATATTGTGACTACCCTTCTCTGAATGTATTCCATTTTGTCAACATCCTTCCTTCTAGTACCCCAATCTAAACATAATCCTTCCATAATGGCTTCAGTGGGGCAGAATACTATCACCCCTTTTTTTCCTGTACTCTGTGCTTCTATTCACACTGCCTAAGACAATGTTATCTTTTGGGTCTGTTGTGTATGTTTTAGGCTTTTTGGCTGTCCGTTAGACCTTAGGGTTCCAAAGTGACATTGGTGTCCAATCTAGGGTCACCTAAGAGAGAAGACTTTGTGTCACTGGCCTAAATAAATACAAGGATGTCACCTGAATCTGAAAGACAATGAGAAGGCAGTATGTGGCTTTGGGAAGAAAGGGGGTAGAGGGGTGAAAGGTAGAGAAGAAAAGAAAGAAGATGGATTTCAGTCAGAGACAAGGGATAAAAAAGCTGATGGAAGGCAGAGAATGTAGTTAGAGAGAAACAAATAGTACAGCAAGAAAACAGAAAGAAGGCAGCTCCTACTGAGAAATAGAGAAGGCGGGGGAAGCGGGTGCTATTCAGAGGAAAGAGCTTCATCTGACATCCAATGAACAAGAAAGGAGGAGGAGGGAGAAACAAGAATTAACAGAGGACAAAGAGGAAAACAGCAAGCTCAACATCAAGTGATATTACAAAGAATTTTCAGAAAAAGAAATACAGGTGGGTATGCTAGTTCTTGAGATGAAAGGAAAAGGCAAAAAAACCATAATCTAAGTGGGAAGAGAAAGAGAGTGTTCAAAAGAAGCCATGAATGACTAAATAAATCCATACCAATATGATGTATAGCAAAACTGGAAATAAGAATATGTAATATGAGTAGCATAAAATTATAGAAGACCAGAAACACAGTTTGAGCAGAAGCCATACAATGCCACAATATTTGAGGACATTGTCCTATAATGGTATGGCTAAATTAATTAATTATCAATTAATTAAAAATATTATTAAGTGTCCATGTGCAGTAGAGGGTGCATGTCAGAGTGGATGGAATGCTAAATTTGGAGTGAGGCTGCATGCCCCACTTTTGACATTTATGTACTAATGTATGAACCTGGGCAAGTCACAAGTTCTATGTGCCTCAGAAATATGCCTAAGACTTATCTATTAAATTATAGATCACTTCATTTTCTGTTGGTGGAGAAAGGTTCCTATAAAAACAAGATCATAAATCCTTTATGTATGTATATACTAGACGTGACCTACCACTATACACTGAGGATAAATGAGGCATGATTTCATAATGCCTTGGCTCTAGCTGAAAGCTCTATCCTAGTTACACATGCATTTTTGTATCCTATAATTATGTCTAGAATCCTATTAATACAAAATTCCTATACTAATTGCTATACTGGCTCTTAGGGAAGAAGAAATAGATAAACAGGAGAATAAAGGGAAAGAGAAGGTGGACAGAGCCCTGGAACTGGAATCAGGAAGACCTGAGTTTAAATCTGGGCTCAGATTTAATTATTAATTAACTTATTATTAATAATAAACTTCCTTACCTATTGTTTAACATTTATCAATAGTTGGGCAGTAGTACATCACTGCCCAAAGCTGATATTTGAGCCCAAGCCAGACTCAGGGCTTTCCACTGAACTATGCCTCCTCCTAACTGATGGCTTCAAGTATATAATCCTGATATGTGATTCTTGCCTGAAATGGTAATTGACTATCTTCCCCTAAAGAGGATCTTACCATTTGTCAGGAGACAATAGTGTTAACCTTGGCCATAGTGAAGAATAAGAAGGAGAAGGAGAAGAAGAAGGAGGAGGAGGAAAAGAAGGAGGAGAAGAGGGAGGAGAAGATGCCTATAGCATCTTCAATCTACAGAGGATTGTTTGATCCAATACTTATGAATCACTATAATACTTTGTCCTGATAAGATTATCTCAGCCGCCATAGATTTGAAGATGTTTTGTTCTTTAGCATTAAATTGCCTATAATCATAGTAACATTGTTGTAATAGTAATTGACTTAAATCCTTTAAGGATACTTTTATTCACGCCTCTAGTTACTTGCTCCAGTAAAACAGAGCACAACGTGGATGAGCATTGACAATCAACATAAGTTTCTGTGGCCAGTACCACTACCCCTCTACACACACCTATCTATCTTGTACTAGGACAACCTTCTGGTAATAAGCCTCTGCCCTCTTCCCTACACTAGTGCTCAGAGGAAAGGCAGACAGCCTACATATTCAAAGTCTTTTGCACTTAGTTAAACTAAACATAGATTTCATTCTCCTCTAGGACAGTTTTTGAAAACCCAGGATTCCCCCATTCATTTAGCATTCTCTCAAATATTCAAATGCAGCTGTTATCTCATTAATTCAGGAGTTCCCTCCAATCATGCAGCCCACAACCCATCCATGCTTACTTTTCCCAAAAGTTCACCACAGAAGATCTAGCCAGCCTGATGAAAGCCTTTCTCAATTTCTCCAGCATCATGAGGGTACCATTAGAATATTCTGGCTGCCATCATTTCTTGCTCTTGACCCTAGTCCATTTTCTCTTTCTGCCATATTATTCTTTGATGACATCCTTTATTTTATATTCTTCTTCAGAGTTCCACATTGATTATACATTGTGCTCATCTTAGACATCCACCAGGTACCTTTCGATGGCTCTCTGTGTGATTCTCATTCTTTGTTCTTTGGAGTTAGTGGTATTCCAAATCTTGATGCCATATAACAACACCTGTAAAACGTTAGTATTGAAAAGATGGGTCTTTGCTCAAGTGAGGAGTAAGGAAAACGTATTTTGCAGTTTCTCCAAAGGAATCATATCTTCTCTTATTTTTCTATTCAGAGATCAGCTCATTATTCATCTAAATTGTCTGTTTCAGATATATGTGCCACTGGATAAGATCTTTAGCACATCTTTGCTGTTATATTTTGACATCTGGGCAGTAGACATTCTTCATCCAGTTGGTCTTTCCTGTGTGGATGAGCAGGCTAAATTCTTGTGATTGATGAGAAATATCTAGAGACTTCATAGAATCAGCAATCTCCCTCTCCCTCTCCCTCCTCCTCCCCCCTCCTTCCCTCCCCCCCCCTCAAAATAGCAGCATCTGGAGGACCTCACCATCCCTAGGAAATCCTTTTTGGACCTGTCCTTTATGCTGATTCTCTTCTACCTCAGTGACAAATGCTTTTGGCTAGCTTATCTTTTTGCTATTTTATTCCTTATCTAATGTTTATTCTCATGGTCAATGAACAGTTATTTCTGTTATATTTTCCAAGGAATCTTGACTTAGCTTACTAGATGTAGAAATAGGTATAGATTGACAGGAGACACTTTATGATAAAAGACTCTGCAAGATATTATCTTGTTGTGCTGAGTCAAATGCTTTTCCATAATTAATAATAAGCACAATGGAATCTTATATTTTCTGCATTTTCCAGTATATTTTCACAAAGGAAAATGGCCCATGGTTGAATATTATTTGTGAAAGTCTCTCCTACCGAATATCCCCAATGAATATACTCTCAATTTGTGAATAGATGACTCATGATGATTGCGTAGACAGAAGAGTCAGCAGTTGTTGATTTATTTGTGGCTACCTTTTATTGGATATCATTTTTGAAATCTTCCCTCCACTAGATACCTTGTTTAAAAAAAGTCTCTCAATTGTATCGCTTAGAATATATATATGCAACCTGATGGCTTTTTTTCTTTTTGTTCTCTTTAGTGCTTTCTGTTCTTTCTATAAACATCTCAAAGACTGTGAGGGTTCAGTTTCAATGCTTCTACTATTCTTGATGGAAAAAATAGTTCGTTGTATTTTTTTTGCAAACCTTTTAATTTTTCTCATTTTTAAATAAACATCTTTGCATTTTTATTTTTGAACGCCCTGAGGATGACCTTGCTTACTTGGATGTCTTGCCAAACTTTCTTTAGAATACTTTTACCCTCCTCTACTTTGCTTTATGATATCATACTGCTCATAATCATCCAACATCATTTTTTGGTAAGATTTTACAAAAGTTTGAATTCTAATCTGATGTTACCTTTGGCAGCCATCTCTCTCCATTTAGCAAATAGATCAAATGTTTGATAGCTAAGGTATTTTCTATGTTCTTTTGGTCTCCTTGTCATAGTAATTAATTTACATGTGTTTAACTTCTGAAAAACATTATCATAGTTAGCATGGATGTCATTTCTCTTGTCCGTTTGTAATTTTGGATCTTTAATAGCTTGCTGAAATAATTCAGGGCTAAATCTTATTAATTTTATACTATATATTTTTCTCAATACTATTCTTTCTTCTTGCTTATTATGCATTCTGATATTAACTCTGATGAGTCAATGGTCTGACTGTACGCAGACAGTTGACTCAGGGATAACTCCCACTTGCATAATGAGTCTTTTCCTGTCTGTTAAAATATACGCAATTTCAACCCACTATGAAAAGCTATTCACCAAAGAGAACACACAAGAAAGAGAATTACCTTAAAAAATAAACTATATAAACTAACAAAATGGCAAAAAGAGGTTATAAATAACCTGATCTCAGAACAAGGAAAAATAAGCTAGCTAAAAAAGAACTATTAGAGAGAAAAAAATAAACTCCTGGTACTGATGGATTTGCAGGGTGACTATCAAACTTTAAAGGAAAAAATAATACCTTTGCTACACAAATTATTCTAAAAATTGAGAACAAAAATACTCTACGAAATTCATTTTATGACAAAAATATTGTCCCAATGCCTAAACCAAGGAAGGATTAAGCACAAATGGGGAACAAGAGACTAATATTAATGAATAGCAATTCAAAAATTTTAATTAAAATCTTGTTAAACATAGTAGTTTATCCAAGAAATCAATCATCATGACGAGGTTGGATTCATATCAGGGAGGCAATGATGGTTAAATACAAGGAAAGCACTCCACACATTTCCTCATATCAAAACCCAAAACACCCCAAACCACCTAATTATTTCAAAAGATGCAGAAAAAGCCTTTGATGAAGTAAAACACTCATTGGTACTAAAAACCCTTAGAAAGTATTGCCATAAAGGAATCTGTTTTGTATACACTGAAAACCCTTTGGTTGGAAGCATTATATGCAATGGAGACATACTAGAGCCTTTCTGAATAAATGTAGGAGTAAAAGAAGGATGCCTTCTCTCTCCGCTATTATTCAATATAGTTCTAGAAATTCTAGCAAAAGCAATGACAAGAAAAATAAGTTAAAGACTTAAAGATGGACAAAGGAGAGACAAAATTATACCTATTTGCTGATAACATTATGGTTTACTTCAAATATCCTAGGGAATCTTCAAAGAAACAAATTGAGACGATAGATTCAGCAAAGCTGAAGGCTCTAATGTAAAATCACAATAATAGCATCTCTATACATTACTGACAAAATCCAAGATGCAATAATGGAAATTTATAATAGAAATAAGTATTCAAAAGAAGAAGAAAATGCATAAAACGTTTGGACATTAATAAACCAAACAACAGCCAACACTTGTATAGATTCAATTACATAATGCTCCTTAAAGAAATGAAGAACAAATTTAATAGCTAGAGAAATATTCAGTGCTCATGGCTGGGCCGTGCCAATATAATAAAGATAATAACACTATCAAAGCTAATTTACAGACGGTGCTGTACCAATCAAATTATCAGAGAGACACTTTGCAGAACTAGATAGAATAAGGACAAAATTAATTAAGAGGAACAAAGGATCTAGGATATCAATGGAAAATATGAGCAAATATATGAATGAAGGGGGATTAGCACTTTTAGACCTCAAATTATTGTCTTAAGACAACCACCTTCCAAACTACTTGGTACTAGTTAAAAAATAGAAAATTAGATCAGTAGAACAGACTGGTCAAGGGAGATTAGCAAATAATGTTGCTTAATAATCCACCATTTGATAAACTCTAAAATATACATTACCTAGAAAAGAATTCCATACTTGATAAGTACTTCTGGGAAAATTGGAAAGCACTATGGCAGAAATTGAACTTAAACCAATATCTTAAACCATTTTTCACAATAAATTCAAAATGGATTTGTGACCTGAATATTAAGGATTATACCATAAAAAACTAGGAGAGAAGCATATCATATATATTTTCTAGTTATGAATGGATGAATTCCAGACCAAAGTATAGAGGCAATTACAAAAGATAAAATACATAATATTGATTATGTTAAATTGAATAGCTTCCTTGTATATAAAAAAATTAATGCATCTAGTACAAGAAAGGAAGTAGATGAATGGGAAAAATTTTTGTATCAAATATCTCTGATAAGGGTTTAGTATTTAGATGCTTCTCCTCAACTTTCCAGGCTATCTTGGAATCACTCCGTCATTCTGTGAGTTCTGTAGCTCTAGAATTTGTTTAATCATTTTTACACATATTTGGCTGGGTTTTAGGGAAGAGCGCTAGCAAGTCTTCACTGTTACTCCACCATCTTGACTCTGCCCCACTACTGGGAGTCACTTTGAAGGTGTAATTCAGTGATTTATGCAGGTAAAAGACCTGCAACAAGTACAGTATTGGGCATTTGGGCTTACTCTGTCTACTGATGAAATTCTTTCTTATTCTATTATGAGAAAAATTCAATGAAGTCTTTGCCTGGAATAGTATTTGAGATCCATAATTTTCAAAGTGTCTATCAAGGAGAGAAAAGCTCAGATTCATACTTCTTTAAAAGTTTATAAGGCTTTTCTCTCTCAATGATACTGTGAGAAACCTATTACAAATGAGGAAACTGAGTAAATTAAGTGACTTACATGAGGTCACAGCCTAGGAAACAGTTTCCAAAAATCTTTAGGTCTTCAGAAATTCTTTGTTTCTGGAAAACTACCCATCTTCTTCTCACAGACATTTTCGCACTCCCATTTTTTTTTTTTTTAAAGACTAGGCCTCCCTATCTTGCCCAGGCTAGAAGTACAACAGATACTCATATGCATTCCTAACATTGATTGCTGGGGAATCTTTGGTCTGTTCCATTTTTCTGACCGGGACTCATTTTCCCTTCCTTGGGCAGACAGAAGTTCCTCCACTCCCGGGCGGAAAGGGGAGGCTTACCATACTGGTGCCAATGCACCCCGTATTATATCTCAGAACTCCTAAGTCCAAGCCATCTACCAGTCTCAGCCGCCTCCTGTATCACCGCACCCAACTGCTCCATTTCTTTTTGGCCCCCATCTCATTATGAAAACCCTCAAAGTCACCACTCCAAACCTTAGTGGAAAGTGAACTGGAATGGATGAGAAAGAGGGAAGAGAGTGTACAGCTTCTTTTAGGTTTGTTGAATTCTTTGCTTTAAGCCTATTATAATTTCTGGAAGACTCAGGTTGTTTATTTTCATAGTTGGCAATGTCCATCATTGAAATACTCTAAATTATCTGATTACTTCATCCTTGAAATCTGGAATGAATTAAGGTAGAACAAGAAAGACACTAACATAGTTAGCCAACATACCCCATCCATCAGTATCTTAACAGGCTGTGACCTTGTTGGAACCCTTCAGTAAGGGGTACCATAGTGGTTGCCATTCATGTTGTGTCCCCCATTAGAGGGTCCTTGAGGGCAAGGACTATATTTGTCATTTTTATTTCCTCAGCACTTAGCAGAATTTCTGGTACATAGTAGGCACTTAATAAATGCATGTTCACTGATTACTTAGCTGCTATTTTGGGGAAAGGTGGATAAACTGGCGAATAGAATTATGCAAAAAAAAAAAGAGAGATATGGGTTTGGTGTTGTTTCAGAGTCTTCGTGACCCAGTTTGGGTTTTCTTGGCAAAGATACTAGAATAGTTTGCCATTTCCTTCTCCAACTCATTTTACAGATGAAGAAACTGAGGCAAACAGGATGAAGTAACTTGACCAGGGTCACATAGCCATTAAAGTGTCTGAGGCTGAATTTGAACTGAAAAGAATGAGTCTTCTTGATTCCAAGCCAAGAACTCTTTTCACTGTGCTACCTACCTGCCCTAAATGGGTTAGATTTCAATGCTATCCCTGATATTATAAGATATTTTAATAATTTAATAATTATAGGAATCCAGGAAGAGGTAGCATTGAAGCTGAAGGGAAAAAGGACAGCAGGGTCTTATGACTTTATACCTAGCATAGTAAAGATTTCTAAAACTGATGAGTTATTAGCCAGAATTGGAAAGGGTTACATGCAAGGGACAAGAGATGTTCGTCTAGAGCCAGACAATACATCTGGGAAGAAGCACCGAGAGTATCTCCCAGTCATTGACCCCATTACTTTCTACCATCACTAAAAACCAATTTCTCATTCATTCTCTGATGACTTTTGTGAAGTAGACCAGTAGAATTCTCATCTTCTTGGGCTGAGGGGTAGGACTAACAAACAGAAACTTTAGGGGACAAGATTATAGAAAGATAGAACACCCTATAAAATGTAATCTGCTTTTTAATAGCCTTTATCATCTGCAACCTATTACACCTAACAATATTTGCTCAGCAAATATTTATTTTTCCAATTTATTTATTTTTTTAAAGGAAACACCCAAATAATTATGCTAAAAGGATGTTGACTCAGACTGAATTTCCCTGGGGAGCTAATTTAACAGCAGCTCTGGTGTCTCTAGAAAATTTAAATGGCAGAGATGGGGACATGAGTACATGTCTAGGATTACTTGACTTCCTGGCTTCTTTTTTTCTTCTTCTGAAGTTGTTTTGGTTTTTAGAAAAAAAAGGTATGCATTCATACCTACATTCATGCATATGTGTATGTATATTTTGAAGGAGAGGAAAGGGAGAAATGGAAAAAGGGGAGGGAAAAAGGGAGGGAAAAGAGAGGGGGATCAGTGAGAGAGAGAGAGAGGGACAGAGACAGACAGAGACTGACAGAGAGAGAGAGAGGAGAGAAAGAGAGAGAGAGAAAGCACATAGCCACCCTCATAGAGATTTGCCAGAGAGCTGCTCCCTTCCTTTTCCTTCAGACTGAGGCCCAGCCTCACCTTTCTGTGCCTGCTCAGCAAGACTGAGTTCATACTGACCCATCCCCTTGCTTTCTTTCCTCTCTGTCCAGGAAGAATCTATTCTTATTCAACCTAGTCTCTTTGTAGTGAAGCCAAATTGTATCCTGCCCTTCCTTTTGTAGTCACACCAAGCTCATCTTTGGTGAGTCTAGGCATGGAGTTTGCAGAGGTCATGTCTATTGCCATATCCTTTCTCCTTCTTCATAGATATCTTTAGTAATCAACTTTTCTAGTTAGCCATAAGTCAAGGGCCAGAATTACTGCTAGGCTGCTCTGCATGACCTAGCGAAAAGCATGCATGTTGATTTAGGACTTAGAAGAAATTGGTCCTTGCCAATATACATCACTTCTGCATCTTGTAGGTCTTTTCAACTGTGTTCTGGCCATCCTGTGAACTAGTCAACAGAAGAATTCTTGTTTCTTATCCTTTGAACTAATGAGTTCAATAAGAAATTCCAAATGCCTATGTTCAATAGACAAACCATGTGTGTTCAGTAATATATGTTCATAGGAACCCCTAATATTTTCTATGACTCAATCACCAAAAGAAAATAGATACTCTAAAACTCTTTCAAAATAGGGACCCTTAGATTTCACAATTCACAGTATGGATCTCATATGCCCATAGTTTGCCAAGGCAAACTATATTAGCAGCTTTGTTAATCTCTGATTAATGGCAGAACATTTCGAATTGTAGTGACATACCCTTCATAATCACTGTTAAACAATCCATCAGAAATTGTCTTGATATAGTAAAATTTGCTTATAGCTCATTATTGGAGGGGGTAGTTACTCAACACTGGAAGAGACTGACTCATGACAGTTTCTGGATATTTAAAATCAAGTAAGAATTTTGTCTATCCAGCTGGGTAGCAGGGAGGATGGCATTCTTCATTTGGAATCAGGAAGACCTGTGTTCTAATCCTGATTTAAACACTTAACTAGCTGTGTGATCCTTAGCAAGTCACCAGGCTGAGTCTCAGGTTCTCTATTTGTAAAATGAGGGGTTTGGGGTCACTATCCTCCAAAGTCCCTTCCAGTTCTACACCTATTTTTGTAAGGAGTCATGAGATCATATTAAAAGCCTGCTTCAGTGAAAAAAGGGGCTGAGTTTGGAATCAGAGGACCTTGGTTCAAATCATGCCTTTCACAGTTGCCAGACATGTGACATTAGAAGTACCAGTTCTGTGCAGTGGGGAAGAAAATGCCAAACTTGGAATCAGAAGACTAGAGTTTGAATCCTCCCCCAGCATTTCCTGTGTGACCTTATGTAAGTAGCTTAATGTCTCTTCTGTTACTTCCTCTGTAAGATGGACAATGGAGGTGGGAGGAGGATGACTCCTGAGATGCAGTCTAGTTCTAAACCAATGAAACTGTGTTCTGATAGTATAGTGACCTTTGTCCCACTTACTCTGCTTCCCACCACCAACATTATAGTTCCACCTCTTCATTATTGGTGCTTTCTCTGACAGTTTAGTGTTGCCTAATTAGGAAATCAGGTCCTGAGTCTAGTGTTCAATCAATGGCATGCCTTCCACCCCTGCTTCCTCACTGAAACAGATTTAATATTAGATCCTAGCTATGTCTAACATCTTTGAGTAAGAATTAGGGAAAGAGGAGACCACCTTGAATCCATTTTAGTTTCCTGTGTAAGTCCTTAGTATGACCAAGTCTCTGCTACCACTCTCCACCCATGTCAGTCTTTTCCATACTCCAAGTGTCACTGGTTATGAGCTTTTGCTAAATAAACCATCTCCTTCACCTTCTACCAAACCTCCTGCTGCTTCCTCAGGGACCCATGGGAATTTCCTTTGACATTCCTGACTCCTGGCCCTGTGTTAGGACATTTTAGCTTATAAACCCTGGACAAGGGGTCTGAGAATCCCATACTTTGTAGATTCCTCTGAAGCAAGGTCTGGGAGCATGGCCCTTATATCCTAAAGACTCTCTAAGTCTCTAACCTATTGGTTCTCAAAGTGTGATCCAAAGACCTCTAGAAAGCCCAGAGACCATTTCAGGTGGTCCTGGGGTCAAAACTATTTACACAATAATATTAAGATGTCATTTGCCTATTCAAATACTCTTTCCTTTTCCAACTACCTCTTTATGTGAGGTGGAATTTTCTTCATATACTTCAACCAAAACAACATATCACAATAGCTTTTCTGGAAAAATTAAGCACTGCAGTGGATAGACATTGGACTAGGAGTCAAGATAGACTGGAGTTCAAATTCAGTTTTAGATACTTAATGACTGTATGACCCTGAGTAAGTCATTTAACTTCTGCCTGTCTCAGTTTCTTCATTTGCAAAAGGAAGATAATGATAGTCACCTCCCTCCCACAGATGTTTATATGGATGAAATAAAATTTGTAAAATGCTTTGCAAACATTCAAGTTTTATGTAAATACTAGCTATTATATGAAAATACAGCTGTCTTCTATTAAGCCATATATTAAGAGTTTGCAAAAATATTTAAAATAATGCCATTCCTTATACTGAGTTCTTGTTTTGTTTTGAAAAATGATTAACATGATGGTTTGTTATTTTAAAATAATTTAATATTTTATACATTTATCAGTTTTAATTTCTGATATGGTAAATAGGGACATAACCCATATAATCAAAAACTGTTTAGGGTCCACAATAATTTTTGACAAATTATAGAAAGGGTCTTGAGATCACAGAATTCAAAAGTCACGGCTCTGACAAATGGATTAGGTTGCAAGGATGGGAATCTTCGGCCTAGAGGCCATATGTGGCCCTCTAGATCCTCAAGTGCCACATGTGACCTTGAAACCAAAGGTTTCTCACCCCTCGACTAGGATGCTTGCCCTGACTCATCACCTTTAGTTGTCCTCATAAGCAGAGCTTATAAATAGAGTGGAAATATTTTCCCACTTCTATCAAGCTATCATTCTAGCTTCTGTTATGTAGTAGTAGGGAGTATTTCTAGTAGCTTCTAAATAGAATGGACCAAGTGATCAATGCTCAAGCCTTTACCATCTTTCCTACAAACAAATGTAGCAAGGGTTGAACCCTCCCATCTACCTCCTGTGCTACATGTGTGGGACAGCTCATAAGATCCAAAATTGGGAAGAGACAAATGAGAGG
Source organism: Bettongia penicillata ogilbyi (assembly GCA_023548195.1). Taxonomy (NCBI): domain Eukaryota; kingdom Metazoa; phylum Chordata; class Mammalia; order Diprotodontia; family Potoroidae; genus Bettongia; species Bettongia penicillata. Next base: position 8,000,229 of record JAJHZJ010000200.1, read on the forward strand.
AGGAAGAGGGGACCAGGGCACCTACAGCAAGTACTGAGGGAACCACCTGGTTGACATGCACCTCAACTTGGAGATTTTTTCATCTCCTTGCTAAAAAGAATGGGCGTGCCTCCTCCCCAAGGAAGCACCTGGGTGACTGAATTGTTCTACGTGGTCATCCTTTCTTTCCTTGATGCTGGGCCAAGCCTGAAAGGGAGGTGAATAGTTCAAAGCTCAGTCTGTGCTGGAAAGGGGCAGATAGAACTGCCCATGCTCAGCCCAGAGGGCCCCACAGGCCTGGAGGCAGCCCAGCTGGAACTGGCCCTTTCTGCACATCCTTGCTTTGGTTAGCTCTCCCAGCCAGGGCCCCGGCTTGGAATCAAGGGGCCCAGGCTGAGCCAGTCCTTTGATCTCCCTCCCTCTATCTTTGTTACCACTGGGCTCCACTCAGCACTTGGCCTTATCCCGAGGTAAAAACCTGTTTGAACTCTGGGGGTTGTGGGAGGCTAATAGGGACCTTCTTTTTTGGCCTAGATAATCACTTAGCATAGAGCCTCAGGCTAGGCTGCCAAGATCTCTCTGGGACTGACTGGCTAATTATTGACTTCAATTTCATGCCTGGTTTTGTTTTTTTTCTCTTTTTTGTCAGTTTCACCTCTGAGGGGGACCAGAGTCACGCTGTACTTCAATGGAAAATGTTCAGTTCTCATTCATCAGCTGTTTAAGTCTTTCCCTCCACCACTTCCTACATGAAGAGAGACTTAAGTCACAGACCTGCTGGGCAAAACAGCGTGGTCTTGCCACTGAAGCTGGAGATTTTACAGTTCAAGCATCAGAACAAATGTAATTGCAGTGGATGGAGAAATTCGGAAGGCCCTGAGTTGCCAGGGATCTATGGGCATCTTTTCCTTTGCTCATTGCCTTTGAAAAATAAAATTTGCAGCTTTAAAAGCCTTGTAAGGACTATGTAGTTTAATAATAACTGACATTTATAGCATCCACCCTCTGAATTAGTTTCTACTGGTGTTATTATCTCTATTTTACACACAAGGAAGCAGGTTCAGAAAAAATGCGATGTGACACAGAACAATTGTCAGAGGCAGAATCTGAACATGGGTCCTCTTGATTCTCGAGGTCCAGTGTCAGAGGAAGGTAGGTGCTGTAGATGTGTGTGTGTTTTCGTCCTTTGCTGTCGAAGATCATGACATCAGAGAAATAATGACATGACTTGCACTTGACTTTGTCTGGAGTGAGGGAGGGATGTGCAGGTCACCAGCCTCTCTTCTCCTCCAGAGCCATCTGAATCCAGTGACCAGATATTCATCAGAATGACTGGAGATGACCCAGGATGAGGGAAATGGGGTTTAGTGACTTGCCAAAGTCATACAGCTAGTGAGTGTCAAGTACCTGAAGTGAGATTTGAACTCAGGTCCTCCTGACACCTGCACTGGTGGTCTATCCACTGCACCACCCAGCTGCCCCTAGGTAGTGCAGAGTGCATATAGCAATGGACTGAGAAGCTTCCAGCTCCGCACTTATTAGCTGAGTGACCCTAGCTAGTCACTTAACTTCTGGGCTTCTATCTCCTGGTCTGTAAAATGGCATGATAACACTTTCAATTTAGAGTTATACCAGGTGAAATGACACAGGTAAGGACCTTTTGCGGACTCTGAAGTGCTATATAAACATACCATGTAAATTCTAGCTATTATTTTTTTGTTGGAAGGTATAACTACCGTTTATATGTGTCAAGCATTATGCTAAGTTCTCAAAGTGCTATGCAAGTGTTAGTTACCATTATTACTAATTGTTAGATGTTGTAGCTAATCATTTATATAGCCACACATTTGGGTACATGCCAGGCTAAGTGCTTCACAAATAGTATTTCATTTGAGCCTCACAAACAACCCTGGGAGGTATTACCCCTATTCTATAGTGGAGGAAATTGAGGTAAACAGGTTAAATGACTTGCCCAAGGTCACACAGCTAGTAAGTCTCTAAGGCTGGATTTGAACTCACATCTTCTAATTCTAAACCCAGTACTCTAATTACTATGTCACCTAGCTACCTACCATGCTAAATCTCTAGAAGCATATAGAAAATTAAAAAGGTCAAACTTTCTGTTTATCCTCCCCATTTCCTGTTCTATGGCTCCTTCAGGCAGTAATAAACTTTTATTAAGTGCCTACTATTTGCCAGGTACTACGCTAAGAAGGACCCCATTAAACAATTGCTATTCAATCACACAGTGAAAATTTTCTGCTGTGTAATTCAGTGGAAACATTGCTTTCAACTCTAATAGAAATACTCAAAGACAAAATAGGAGGTATGGATTTGTGGAAACTAATTCAAATATATTCTCATGTCCTTTAGTTTTGGTGTGAACTTGTGATTTATTGGGCACAACAAAATTGTGATTTTATTGATCTTTCTGAGGAAGAACAATTCTTTACCAACACTGTACTTGTTCCACTCCTGAGTCTTAGAGATTTGAAGGGAGGCACTAAGATAAGTACTTGGTAGATCAAAAAGGTCATTTCACTTGCCTAGGGTCACACATCCATTATGTGTCTCACACAGTCTTCAAACCCAGGTCTTCCCATTTCTGAGACAGGCTTTCTCTACACTTCCACAGGGATCATCTCATGTTTTCATGTAAAGTACAAGGATGTGACCAGAATAAGACCAATATGGATGGGTTAGAAGGGAGTCAATATATTTTCTGTAAAATAGAAAGATTACCTTCTCAGAGTAGAATTGCTCTCCAAGTTTTAATCTTGTAGGACTGAATGATTGATTTCTTATGACATATCAATCAGAGACATTCATAGTGGACAAGATTCACTTTAAAGACACCCCATTCATTACAAGGAAAACTATCCCAGGCAACTTCTCATCATTGGTGGCCAATTACATGGGGACAAGAGAGTGAACAGCCAGGTAAGTGAGGCTATAGGCCAGCGGTGATAACTCAAGGTTGGTGGTCCTCCATCACATTATCCCACTCTTGTGACAAAGAAAGAAAATTAGTAAGCAAAAGGTCCAATTTGAGAAGTTATCAGAAAGGAAAGCCATATTGCCAGAGAAAAAAGGTCTGACTAGATTGTCACGTAATCCAAAAGGAATTCTCTTCCCCTATCCCCCGCTTTATAGAATTATACAACCATGAGGTCTACTATGAGGGAGTTTTGCCTTCCTGCAAAGCATCTGTAGATGGACCTTTCTGGGAAGAAGGATTCCAGACTCAATTAACTGGTACAGCAGACCAATTGTTCCCAATTGTTTGTGTCATGATTTAATTGTTGTAGTATGAGAAAGGCTCTGTTTTTCTCGGGGTGGTGGAGTGTGGGAGAGGAAGGAGGCATATAAGAAAAAGTTTATAGAAACAGCCCTAGGTTAGGAACAATTAATTTTACTTTTTATGATGTGGGAGGAGGAGGGAGGGAAAACTGAGCGGGTTGAGACAGACCGTGTCTTCAAGGACATGGATCAAATCCAATTTAACTGGAAAGCATTATTTTCTCACAGCGGCACAGAAGCAGGCCCTACAAAAGCATTGCCAAGGAGAGTTTTTGGTATAGTAGATAGAAAGTTAGACTTGGAGTCAAGAAGACCTGAATTCAAATCCTGCCTCAGAAATTTAGTAGATGTGCGACCTTGGGCAAGTTCCTAAATTTCTCACCTTGTCTCTCATCTGTAAAAGGGCATAATAATTGCATTTACCTCCTCGGATTGTTGTGAGAATCAATTAGCATCTGAAGTACTCTGGGAACCCTGAAGTGCTAAAGCAGTGGTAGTTATTTTTATTCTTATTGCCAAGGATCAGTACCCTTGCAAGAAGCAGAGATGGTCAAGTCCTAGTAGATTATCCTGCCTAATTGTAGGGTCTCTTGGTATAGTTCGCAAGCTGCGACCCAGTTCCATATTGCACTTTTATGGTCCTTTATACCTCAGGGCCAACTCTTTCTACCTCTGTGACCAATACTAAATACCTTTAGGAAAGATACTCAATTAAGTTTTAACAGCTGATGGAGTCATGTTGGGGAGGGCCAGTATATCTCCTCACAGTAGCAAGATTCAAGACCTGCTTCTCACAAAGGCAATGCTCTTGACATTCCAAGTTAGGTCTGTTAAAAGGCATTTTCTTTGTCAGTCTCTGGATCCCCCCTTTCCCCAAAGATGAAGCTTGACTGTGAAAAGAGAGAGACACATCCTGATTTGCAACATTCCCATCATGAGGAAAACAACAGAGTAAGTCTAGTAATGCAATGAGCATGGGCTCATTAAAGGATTTAAATCTTTGGGCAGAAGAAGGTTGAGGCCCTTTGCTATGGTGCTGAATTTGGATTTTTTTTTGGCAAGGTTTGATACTCAGCCACTTTCATACTGATGTGATGACTTTGTAGATGTTGGGGTTCACAGATTTTTCAGGTATGGTCCCTCTAGATCTCCCATATCCACACATGCAGCCCCCTGTATGTCCTTCTGTGCTTTAGTCACACATCACCAGCTTCCTAGTGGTTATTTCAACTAGATGTCCTGTTGTCATTTCAGATTCATTACATTGAAAACAAAACTCATCAACATCTTTCCTTCCAAACTCTTATGCTGAACTATCTTATTTCTGTTGAGGATACCACCAAACTTCAGTCTCTTAAATTCAAAAGCTTAGTATCAGCCTTGTCTCCCTCACTTTCCCTCATCCCAATATATCCATTTTCTTTTCAGATCTTGTCATTTCTACAACCATAACAGCCCTTGCATCTGACTACTTTTCAATTACTCATATGACTCTTACCCAAATTCAAGTCTTTATCATGGTGCCTAGTAAGTATGTAGTAAGTATTTCATAAACACTTCACTTGTCACCTTTCACCTGTACTACTGCAATAGTTTTATAATTAGTCTCTTGCTCCTTTCAAATCCATTAAAAAACAAACTAGAACTTCTTGACTCAGTCAGACTGGAGGTGCAGTGTCCACTCAATCAGCTGACCCCACCACTGCTCTGCAGAGAAATTTTAACCTGTTCTATTTCCAACCTAGACCAATTTACTCCTCTTTAGGCAGGAACGAGTCCCAGCAACTCACTACATTAGGGGCAAGACTTAGGGTGACTACTTCATCGGCTTTATCCTCCAGATACTCAGAACTCCTGAGTCAAGCAATCCAGCAGCCTTTATCCTTCCTGATAGCAGGGATTGTAGGTGTGTACCATATAAGTGTGCATAGCTTCAAATCCCTTCTTCATACCACTACTAAAATGATTTTTTAAAAAATTCACCTCCACCAATGTGTTTCTATTTACACAACAGTCATTCATAGTAATGACATTTTTTAAAAATCTTAAACATTTATTTACCATAAAACAAAATAAATAACATTATAGGTACCAATATATTAAAATAACTGTATAATGATAATAATAAACACATCATAATCATGTGTACACCTGGGTCACATTCCCCCTCTAATGTACTAAGTATTTGGGGTGGAGGAAGGGAGAATGGGCAGAGACTGTAAGGAATTTGGCAGGAAAACACACAAGGAAGGAAAACTTATGTGCTCAAAATAACTTAAAGTTCTGGACTTTTTTCCAAATTTTGATGTCATTGGTTTATTCAAGGAACATCTTGCACATGTAACTTCTACTCTGCTAACTACCTGTCTACTGGTTCTCACTCCCCTCCAGCCTGGCAAGTACGCTTCTATATCATGGTCACATTTACAAACTTCTTCAGCTTTGTTATTTTTGTTGAGTTGTTTCAGTCATGTCTGACGCTTCTTGATTCCTTTTGGGATTTCTTCAATTTACAATCACCCTGGAAAGGACATTGAAAAAAATATTATACTATTAATTTGAATACCATTGCTCTGAAACTGAAAACTGAAAATCTCATCAGGCTGGGTATCTCTGATCTAAAAGCACCGGCTTCTTCACTCACCGAGATGCCTGTCTTTTCCAATTAGAACAGTAAAACATTTTAGGTTGACACTCTGAGCAAGGTAAATAAGTCTAGCCAGTCTTTACTTACCAGGATTCTATGTGCTCTAATTAAATCTTATCATCAGCTATAAAACCTCTTTCTCCTATATGCTTTTCTGTCTTAGACCAGAGGCAACAATTCTTTACTAAGCATCCACTGAGTTTATTGCTTATTAATATAGGTGACAGACTTGATTCACTTTGTGGGTTGGAAAACATTTTAGAATATCTGCCATCTGGTTTGCTGAACTTCAAAGCAACAGTTTTTTTTTCCCCTAGAAGAAAAAAAAAGACTCAAATTTAACATGCCAATCAAAGAGAGGCACATTGGTTTAACATTATGGGGGGAAAACAGTTTCTTTAAAATTGCCTTCACAAAAAGTAATGTTTACACAACATTTTGTAAAGGAACAGATGTGGAATTCACAAGTTGTGGATGCAAAAATGCACGTCTTGCTGTCCACTGCTTATTAGTTTTGTTTCCAAAGACGAAAATGAGGCAGGTAGTTAAAGACACTTGAAGCAATGATAAAACCCCATTAGGAACTGGAGCTATGATTTAATTGGCATAGGAAATCCCCAGGGGCAGGAGACTGAGCGGTTAAGCAACTTGATCAGAATCACTCAGTCAGTGGGTGTCAGAGGTGGGTCTTGGAATCTAGCTCTCATCATGTAGCCTTTTAATGATAAAATGATCAATGATAATGGTGATATTTGGCAGTAACAACAACAATAATTTGAACTACATGTAAATTTGAAATTGTCATAATCTAGTCAACACATAACCATTGTGAATCTTGGGATTTTGTACTAAGAAAAGACAAGGCTAGGCAGCAAGGCACCAGGAGGAACAAGGACATTGAGGAGACAGAGGATGCCTCATATGTCTGGGCTGTTGAAGGAACTGGGAATGGTTATCCTTGAGAAGATTTGGTGGAGACGGTATAGCCATGATAATTGTTTTCAAGGGTAGTCATTTGTCCCATGGGAGTTTAGGCCTGTTCTGGTTAATCCCAATGGGCAGAACTAGAAATGGTAGAATTTCAGAGAGTCAAGTTCAGGCTTGATACATAGTTTTTTCTTTCAAGCTGGTAGAACAGTCCAAAATGAGTTGCCTTGTGGGAAAATGAGTTGCTCTTGATGGATCTTCAAATGAAGGCCCGTGACCATCATCCGGCTTGTTGTAGAGTGATTCATTGCTCTATGGGTCTTGGTGGGACTGCAACGGTCTCTGAGCTCCTTTTCACCGTTGCAATTCTATAGTTCTGTGACAAGCATTCTCAGTTAAAGTACTGTAAAAGTAAGGAAAGAAAGCTAATTAGACAAAAACATTCCCGAGCTCTCTTTGGTTCCCCACTTTCTTCAGCATACCCTGTATACTCCTGTACCTTTACTCACACTAATCTTTAGACTGATAATAGCCTCTTTATTCTGCTTTGGCTGTTCAATTCTAGCCTATCATTCAAAAAATATTTTTAAATTTTTCTTTTTAAATTATGAAATTGACAAACAAGAAGAAAAGCACTGCCAGAGTAACATGAAATTGATTTTTGCTTCTCTCTCCAATTTAAAGAAACATGTCAAGAATTTCAGGAAACCAGTTCCACTTAACTAACAGGCTCCCTTATTTATTGACTTCCCAGTCTCAATTTGTCGGTAACAGCTGTGGATGTTGTCTTTTTCAGCACCCTGTCTGAACACTGCAATTAAGACCCATGATGAGAAATCATTATGACAGGTACACTCTGGTTGGCACATCTGTTGGATTACCCATTCTATTTACTGAGGATAAAAAGAAGACGGAAGATAACTGCAGCACCGTAAATAAAAAGCACAGAGTTTTGTTTATTTTCTTGAATTGATGCAATCTGAAAGTCATCTTCAGCCAGCAGATTTGGGCTTGCAAAATGCCAGAGTCTAAAGGCACAGCACATAGAGTCAGTGATCAATATTCTGGGACCATTTGGATGGTGGCTTTTCATTGATCCCATCAACCATGATTCCATCTACATAGAAGTACAGTTGTTAGAGATCCAAGCCATATCAATGACCAGTGACTGCTTGAATTTGCAAAAGTTTCAATTAAATATGAAATATGTAGATAGTCTACATTTAAACTATTTCAACTAGTAAGGAATCTTTCTAGTTATATATATATATATATATATATATATATACATATATATATGTATATATGTATGTATGTATATATAAAATACCTGAATAATTGTATTTTTCTTCCCCACTTAAGGAATATTTAGTATTTGTAAATAGCTATTGTGGAGTGGAAAGAACACTAGATTTGTAAATGAATGACTAAAGTTTTAGTTTGACCCCTGCCATTAACTATTTGGGTAAGACGTATGGATAAAAATGCAGGCAGCACAGGGCATTTGTGATGACTGATTGATTAGGATTGAGAGATAGGAACTCTTTTTCAAATGAACCACCTCTCTCTATGGTGTGTAAAAGTTCTCTCTTCTGGATTCCTTCATCATGTTTTCCTGTAATACTTTCTTCTGTATCTCAGAAAGAGGTAGAGAAGATGGAATTTCTCTTCTTCTCCCACTCTTCCATGCCAGGAATGAATAACAACTCTTTTAGAGTAAGAACACATGGAGGTCACATGTGCTTGCCTATGGTTCATTGACTAAACTTCTTTGAGAGTGGACTTTCCTAGCCCAAAAGATATCAACGGCCAAGGTATTGATACAGGTCCTGCAGACACATATGGAAGAGATCCATTTCTCAGTTTGGACTTATGGTCAGTCCAAGGATCATCTCACTCACTACTAGATCTGTTGATTAGAGGTCAAATAATTTGATTTTAGGTCCATTTAAAATACAGTCAATCAGCAGCATTCTGTGGCAATTTAGGATAGATATATAATGCCTTTCACGGGAGAGGAAGGGTTAGAGGCCAGGGAGGAATCAAACAGGGAGAAAAGGAGATTAAAAAAAAGTAAAAGGGGGAAGGGGACTTTAGGGGAAATATTTGCCATGCAACAAGCATAATTATTTATTGAAGAGGGAAATATTCTCTTTTTAAGGGCAGCAGAGGGGTGGAGATCAGTTATTTTTATTACTGTTAAAGAAGTTTGTTTGATCTAAGATAAAAGGGTTGAGTTAGTCATTAGGAGAAAGTTACAATTGTCTCCTATCCAAGGACACCAAATAGTTTTTACAACATCTGAATTTCCATGTCCTTCTGTAGTTACATTTTATTTCTTCTTCACTTGCATATATCTTTAGCATTTTCTGTGGATGTCATTAGACATGTGTTGAAATAAAGGATGTCCCATACCTGATATCCATGTGCTACCTTCAGGTCTTGAACAGGTACTAAAGAATCTTTTAATTCTTATTTGAGAAAACCTAGACATGAGCTAGACCAAGGTTTATTTTTTTAAATTTTAATTTATTCACTTTTACAAGCATTTATCTCTCCCTCCCAGGGTTTCCCTGTCAAAAAAAAAAAAAACTAAAGAGAAAAAAAATACCCATAAACACATATACATTTTGGCAAAACGCATTTCTATATTGACCAAGTCCAAAAATGAGTGTTTCATCCTGCATTTTAACTCTGTCACCTTTGTGTCAGGAAGAGGTGGGTAGTGTGGTTAATATTCATTTCCCTGACTAATGATTTATCACTGCATTAATCAGTTATAAAGTCTTACAAAATTGTTTTTTTCTCTATAATGTGTCATTATATAATTTTACTAGTTATTCTCACTTCTACCCCCATCAGTTCACAGAGATCTTTCCAGTTTCCTCTCAAACTGTTTTAATTTTTTATGGCAATAAAGTTTATTTTTTAGATTTCCTGGAATAACTTCAGGTAGGGGCAATGAGCAAAAGACAGAAATTTACCCTCTTGGGGTTAGCCCCTAGGATCAAACCCAGTTCCTGTGAACCCAGTGTCTTGGAAGACCCTGAGCCACAGGATTTCACAGGATTGTTTGGAAGATTGAATAAAATTATGTCCAAAATGAAGTTCATTATCTTTCTCTCATACCTGCTACTTCTAATTTCTCTTTTTCTGTCACTGGCCTCACCATTTCCTCATTCTTCCTTGTGTAAAATATTGGAATTATCTTTGATTCTTACCCTCCCTCTCATTCCCTTCTACTATCCAACCCTTCACTAGATCTACCTCTTCAATGCCTCTTTTCTCCCTCTTCCTCTATCTTCCCACTACCGCTGTCCCGTTACAGACCCTTATTGCCATCCACCCGAATGATCACAACAGTCTTCTAACAAACCTTCTCCTCTCTCCCTGCTTCCTCTTACCCATCCCCACCTCAACAAAGTCTCTTCTTTGTACTCAGCTGGAATTATCTTCCTTATACACAGATATGTTCCTGTCACTCCTGCTCAAAAGTCCTACATGGTTCCCTATGGTTGACTGAGTAAAATTAACTCTACTCAGGCTCAAGATCCTTCACACTTCATCCAATCTGAATTATGCTGGTCCCCAAATATCCTCTGTAATTATCTTCCTATCATTCCTTACGCCCTCAGTATCATCACTTCCCCTTTTTTGCCCACTGAATTCCAACCAGCCCTTTAAACCTCAATTCTAATGCCATGTCTTTCATAAATATGCTCCGATTCCCCCTTCCCCTCCACGGAGGATGGCTTTACTGTTTGGATCTTGCAAAGTTGCAGTTTTTTTTTTTTTGTAAATTTGTACCCTTTAAAGCACTTACTTACTATATTAAACCTGTTCTTGTGTCATTTGTTTAATAGATTGTAAGTTTTATGAAGCCAGGGACTTTTCTTTACCTTAACTTTGTATCTTTCCCAGTACTCAGCTCAGGGATTCACACACAGTAGGCAGTTAAGGAGTATTTGTTATTAGAATAATGTGTGTAAAGTGCCACATAAGCTATAAAATATTATACAATTGTTATAATTATTTTGTATATGGGATGATTACCTTGTTAGATTTTTGTCAGGCATTACTTTGTTAATGTAACATTAAGGAAAACAATAGGATCAAATTTCAGTCTTGAAGAAAATATTTTACATCTTACCACTCAGTTATCTTGGTCTAACACCCTTTTCTCTAATCCACCAAACACAAATAAACAACTGAGGCTGTGTCTAACAAGATTAAAAAGAGAAAAGATTAGAAGTGTATGTGTTTATCAGTGTCATAGGTATGTATGCACATGCATAAGTGTACTGTTGCTATATACAACTTTGGAAAAATTTAATTCAATAAATATTTATTAAGCCCCTACTATGTGCTCGGCACAGTGCTAAGTCTTGGGGACACAAAAAGAAAAAGAGACAGTTTCTACCCTTAAGGAAAGTAAATGTGGGAAGAAGAGAAAAAGTGTGGGGTACAGATTTCTGTGGAGTCGAAGTCAAGTAGAACTGCAAATCTAAAATAGAATTGTCTTAAAAGTTGTGAACCCTCTACAGAGGAAAGCTTTGGGAGGAGTTCAGCATTCCACCTTTCAGTCCTCTGACCAAAGGGGAGAAACGGGAAAGGATGGCAAAATTATTTCCATCCTTTTGGTGTTCTAATATCAAAGTATTTTCTAATTACTTTGTCCCCTTCCCTCTTGTAAGTGGTATATGGCAGATAGACACCAATATTGGCTGTATATGTGTGTGTACGTGTGCACAGATACTTACATGTACCCTTCTACTTTTATATATAGATAGGTATATGTGTGTCTAGTGAGGACTGCACTGGAATACACCTCCCCATGTAAGGATAAATGTTAATAGGTTATCCCATAACACTTTCTCTGAGTTGCTCTGGCAACTTCTGGAGGAAATAGGGTCACAGCTAGAGTAGGGGTTTAGCTAGATGAACTGAGCTTAAACATGAGCCCCTCAATGCCTTTTCTGCTTTGTGTTTCTTTTCAAGGGTATAGGTAATTGAACGACAAAGAACTGAGATGAATATTTCTATCCCTGGAGGTAACCTTGTGAGTGTGAAAGATCAGAAGCTCCTGGGTCCCTTAGCTAGTGCCAGCAGCGCTATAGGAGGTGCTCCCTACAGCTACTACAGGGGAAAATGATGACTGGAAAGAGGCTGAGCTCAACTGCAGTCCAGAAGACACGGACCTGGGTGGAATTGTTTGGATACTGCAGAATCCAGGTAGAAGTGAAATGAAGATTTCTGCAATCTCATGGAATGTCTCATGCTTAGATGTTTTAACTATCAGCCTCTTCAGACACTGTAATAGCTATTATAAATTACTGCTTCATGACAAACTTGTGAGACTTTAGCAATTATTTTGTGTGGAGGAAATAAATAGTTTTCCTATATCTGATTTATGTTGCACATTTTATTTACCTCTTTTGGGGAGACCCAGGACATGAACAAAATCTAATCTTTAAATGGAAGAATAAAGAGCTAGAGTGTTCAAGAAAAGGGACCTAATTCCTTTTTGTGAAAGGCTTAGTTGCAAAAAAAGAGAGGGTAACCATCTGAACTTCTTACAAACTTATAATGTCCTTTGATAGTGACATTTTATTTTTCCTTTACTTACATCTTTCAGAAATTTTTGTGGATGTTGTTGGACATATGCTAAAATAAGGGATGTCCCGTACCTGACATCCATGTACTACCTTCAGTTCTTTAACAGGAGAGATTTCTGGACCCAACATGGGACCCAGCCTCAAGCCAAGGCTGTTTGTGTCTTGTTACATACATATGTGTATACGTATAGTCATTTGTATATGTGTATGTGTAGATGATCTGTGGTATAAAACAGAAATTCTTATTGTTTTGGAAAATTGTTTTGGAAAATAGTTTGATAACTATTTCAACATAATTGGTTTCCTTTATAATCCTATGTATTTTATTAATTTAAAACTATTATTCTGAAAATGAGTATGTCGATTTTACCAAACTTAATTTTCTCATATCACATAGGTATTTTCTTTGTGAGCACAAATCATTTTTAAAATTTGATATAATATTTCCCTAGGCATCATCCATATAAAAAACACTTAAATACATGTCCAGACACTGGTGGAGTGGAGGAGAGATGTGTTAGTGGGTCTACTTTAGTTAAGAAAGATAAGCCTAGCCTACTTCATATTCAACAAGTCCCTTGGCCTAGGTGATACTTCTCAGATTTTGGATCAAAGTTCCCTTGGAGTAGAAAGTACAGGTTTATGAATGAAAGCTTTTCATAATAGATAAATGTTTCTCATTAGACCATCCCAAGACATGAGAACTTGGTCTTATTATTTAATAAATGTTCTCAATTTGATGCCTTGCACCAGGGAAATAATGTTTCTGTTCCATCCTAAAATATGATTGCATTAAACCTTAATGATGTACCTGCCATGGGGCCCAGTCAAGCATATTTTAATTGAGTGTTGCCTCTCACACAGAAGCACTCCCCAAGATTTACCTTTTCAAAAAACCATAAACTTTAATGAAGTCTCAGACATCTATTATTTTTTATGTAGCCTCTGATTTATACGACTCTCACTCTTGCCACTAAGCAAAAGGCATAACTGGACTTCTCTTTGGTCTCAAGATATTACTCTGGGCCCTTTGACTTTGCCTCTGGGGAGGGCTGTACTCATTTTGTTCCATACACTTAAGTTTTCAAAATTCAGCAGTACCTTCTAAGAAACAAACAAAAAAAAACCCTATTGTGTCAGAAAATATGATCTTTCCAGATGTAGAATGAGCAGTCCCTCATCTTATTTATTTGATAGGTAAGGAGTGAAATACCTGCAATGATACCTAACTACATGAAGTTTCTTGGACATATAAGGATGGGGTGGATGGCTTTAGTCAATCAAGTTATCCCATCCCACCTCCCACTTAAAGTAAGTGATTAAATGCCCAATCAACCAATCTCAATCACAGGTTTAGATTAAGTACTAAAAGTCTTTAGAATTGGAGTGACATTCCACAAGAATTATGTGTGGATAGGAAAAAAAAAAAACAAACTTGGTCACACTGCAGGAACTGTCTATAAGTTATCAAGCTAGTTTAGAACAAAAGTTCTTCCAGAGTTGGGAGCAAACATAGCATTTTAGTAAAACCCCTGAAGAGAAACCTTCAGGGGAAGTGGGGAGAGGTTATGGCTGACATTTATATATTCATTATATATAGGTACAGATGGTGTTGTCATACTGCTTGACTTTTTCCTGGTTCTTGTACATGGAGGGAGAAAGAAAGAAAGAAAGAAAGAAAGAGAGAGAGAGAGAGAGAAAGAAAGAAAGGGAGAGAGAGAAAGAGAGAGAAAGAAAGAGAGAAAGAAAGAAAAATAAAGAAAGGAAAAAGGAAAGAAAGGAAGAAGGAAGAAAAAAGAAAAAGTAGTAAAGAAAGAGAGAAAGAAGAAAAAGAAGAAAGTGTAAACAAAAGAGAGAAAGCATGGGGAAAAAAGGAAAACCATGTAATGCTAAGAGTCAGAAACTGGTTTTATGCTGCCTCTTGAGAGACATGAGAAGAAATTTTCCACTCAACAATTAAAAAGGAAAGAAATGGCCAACTCAGTGACAGGTCTGTGGTCTGGCTGGTTCCTAACACAGTTGATGCTTTTTTTAGATTTGCTTTATCCAAGAGATTTCGTCATTTTGAAATTTGATCTTTTAAATATTCTGTAACCTGGGAATTTTTCCCATATAAAAATTCTAGAGAACACACCAAGGGACTGATAATTCTTGGTAAAGCTTCTTTGTTTTTATATCATGAGAGATTTTAGCATTTTATTATATTAAATATTTATTATTATTTAGTATTTAATTGGTAAGTAATTATTATTATATCAAGTATTTTTATACCATTAAATAAAGAACAAAATCTTTGCCCTCAAAAGTCTTCCTATATTAGAACTTTAAAACCTTGTACACTTTCATAATTATTTGTGCAGATTTACTTACATTCATTATTCATCAAAATAGTTCCCTGAATATTTAATACAGATATTATACTAGGATGTTGCTTTAAGCATGATATTTTTTAAATGCTAGAATTTAAAATTATAATGGACCTCCAATTACCACCATCAATAGTTTACTATAATAACAATATCATTTCTTCTTTTTTTCTTTTTTCTGTCCTCACCTAAGTTCCTTCCTGTTGTGTATCTTCCTACAGATAACTATAGCCCACCACTCCTTTGATCAGATCTTTCATTTGAATGAAATATCTTTTCTCATGGCTATCTTTGAATCCTCAGTCTTATCCCATCAAAGTCTTGGTGATAAGTGAGTTGATATTTACAAATGCGTGCTTACTGACATTTATATTGTAACATGTTGTATGGAGTGGCTAGGTGACGTCGTGGATAGAACACTGGCCCTGATACTTAGGATAGACCTGAGTTTAAAATCCAGCCTTAGACACTTACTAGTTGTGTGACCCTGTACAAATCACTTAACCATATTTAATGTGGTTTCCTCATCTATAAAATGAGCTTGGGCAGGAAATGGTAAACCACTCTAATATCTTTGCCAAGAAAACCCCCAAATGGGATCATGAAGAGTTGGACATAACTGAAACCACTCAATGACATGTATTACGCAATACATTGCATATAATTATATTGATATATAATATTATATGTATTGTTATTGATGACATAAGAAAAATTCAGATTTATATACAGGCAACTCCACTAAAGCTCTATTCTGATGCCTCACTGTGGCATGGAGCTGACCCTTAGTTCTTGAAGGCAAGATGAACAGAGTAAATCCTACCATTCCTGATTTCAAGAGTTCAAAGACAGGCCTGAAGGCAGGCTGCATTTCTCTCCTAACAAGGCAAAACTCATCTCCAGACATCCCAAAACCAGGATAGCAACAACATTAACATTTATATAGCAAAGTGCCTTGCAAATAGCGTTTCATTTTATCCTCACAATAGCCCTGTGAAGTAGGTACTTTTATTATTCTTATTTCGCAGAGGGGGAAACTGAGTCAGGCAGAGGTTAAGTAACTTGGCCCGGGTTGCATAGCTACTCCATGTCTGAGTCTAGATTTGAACTCAGTTCTTCCTGATTCTAGGCCCAGCATCTATCCACTGAGCCACCTAGCTTCCTCTAACCCTATCTTGGTATTTGCAATCTGCATTAAGAGGGACATGAAATCATAGGTCCTTGAAGTGATCAGATTTGATTTTTTGGTGTACCTTCTGAAAGAAGACTTTCCTCAGTCTCTCCCAAGGTCAATGTCTTCCCTCTGAGATGATGCCCAATTTTCACTGTGTGTATCTTCTAAGTGTATACAAGTTGTTTACATACTGTCTCCCCTCATTGGACTATAAGCTTCCTGAGGTCAGGGGCTGGTTTTGCTTTTCTTTGCATCCTTAGTCTTAGCACACTGTCACAGAATGACAGGTTTTCTGATTCAATAAGATGTTTAAAGTTATTAAATAAATATCTGTTTTTCACACACCTCTCAGGAGAGCTTATTTTGTATGATGTGAAATTGAATACCTCGTTAAGGAGCCCTACCTGTAAGTCTATAAAACAGTATCTTCCTTTTATATGGTATCTTAAAGGTTTACTTGGTGTTGTTTTTATCATTATCTCATTCGAACTATCCCATAACCCCCTAGCATAGTTTCTAAATATTTTTATCTCCACTTCTAAGATGAGAAAACTGAGGCTCAGGGATGTTAAGTGATTTATAGAAGTACAGACTTAGAGCTGAAAGTGACCTTGTAGGTGACTTAGTCCAATTCCCTGGAAGGAAGGAAGGAAGGAAGGAGGGAAGGAAGGAAGGAAGGAAGGAAGGAAGGAAGAAAGGAAGAAAGGAAGGAAAGAAGGAAGGGAAGGAAGGAAGGAAAGGAGGGAGGGAGGAAGGAAGGAAGGGAAGAGAAAGGAAGAAAGGAAAGAAAGGAAGAAAGAAAGAAGAAAGAAAGAAAGAAAAAGAAAGAAAGAAAGAAAAGAAAGAAAGAAAGAAAAGGAAGACCGAAAAGAAAGAAAAAAAAAGTCTTCTGACCCAAAGTTCAAGGTTTTTTCTAAGACACTAGGCCAGTTCTTCAAAGAAAACACTGACTGAAAGCAAGAATTCATTTTGTATCTTTATGGTGCCTGGTCTCTTTGTGTTAGCAAGACAGACCAGCTTAAAGGTTTTCCTCCTTCAGCCTCCTCAATTATCCAGTGGCTTAAAAAGATTATCAAGTATGGAAAACTCTACTAAGGTGGCAGTTTGTCAAGGGAACTGATGGCTTCTTAAAGAACCTGCACTAAATTGTAAGCATGCAGGCACTTCTAGAATGTTCTCTTAGGCTCCATAATTTACCTAGAATTCAAGAAAGTAGGATAGAGACTCCTAGAATTATAGGGTGTTACAGCTGAAAGGAACCTCACAGCATCCAATCCCCTGATTTTGCAGCTGGGGAAACTGATATTTACAGAAAATGTTTTCAGTTAAAAAAAGGTCCTTCTAACAAAAAATAATATTTTTGCCGCAGCTGTGTAAATGGGGGTTACAGGGATGACGGAACTAAAAATGTTTTGACTGAAACATTTGTGTCAATGGCTTTGCATGACTACACGATAATTCAATAAAATTCAACCTGTCCATTTTTTTCTTGCCCACCAAATTAGTTTATATACACAGACGCAGCCTAAGTTCTTGTCTAAAGTAAGGAAGTTTACTAAATAGTATTTTTTGAAGTATAACCAACATTTTTCAATCACAGACTTATTTTCTTCATGCCTTACTGTTAATGGTCCCACATCAACCCCATCTTTACGAGGTTTTTTCTTTTCCTCTCTTTTCTTTTGCTCTTTGTTAATTCCCCTAGACTAATTAAATCACAGGTTTTGTTCCCCCCCAAAAAAAAAAATCCATTGTAAATAATTTTCTTTCCTTTAAAAAAAAATCCTGAAGAAAACATCTCAGAATCTTCTTAAAATAAGAAGATGCCTGCCCTTCATGTAGGGTTGTTGAGGAAACCAATTAGATAGTGTCTGTGAGACACTTCAAACTCCTTAGAGACAGGTACAACATAAGTAAGAAAGCAATGCTATTCCTCTGCTATGATAACCTCAGAAATCTCACTGTCAGCAGGAGGAACTCTCTTTGTTAATCAAGCTTGAGATAACCATTTTAGAAAGGCTCTCTCTGGGGCTGGCGATTATAGCTTCCAGATTAGTCTTCAAACTCTCCTTACTAAAAAGAAAACTGTTGTGACATTTCTGGCCATTTCAAGAAAACAAAGAAGGCATGAAAAGTACTCTTCTCCAGCAGCTTGACAAGTTCCAAATCAGTTAGTGAAAGGCCTGTTGGAGCTATTAAAATGCTATTCAGATGTGTTTGCATCTTGGGGGCAAAAGGGATGAAAGCTAGACTACTAAAAAGGAATATCCAACTGGAGTCCAAAGTTAATTTATCTGCACTCCTGTGTTGATTTGAATGAACTGATAAAAAAAAAAAAAACAACTAATTAAAAGGCTGTGTAACAGGGCTCTCCCATAGGGAGGAATCTGTGCTTAGGACCATGTACCCTCATTGGCTCCAGCTTGGTCTTTGTGTATCTCTGTGACTGGGAGCTGGAGGGAAGATACTTGGTGACTGAGCCAGAAACAGTAGCCTCTGTAGCAGTGTATAAGAGCTGTGGGATTCATCTTTCCTTTCTCTCCTTTTGGGATACATTTAGGATTGATGTTACAATACAGGTAGGGGTGGAGTGGGAAGATTTTAAGCTCACGGCAATTTGCAAACAACATACACTTGTGTAGAGGAGTCTGAAACAGAAATATAGGGTCCCCCCGCTGCTTCTCCTACTTTGTGTTTCTTTCCCTAAACACAGGTCACTTTCCTGAGTCAGGGTTGGTTGCCCAGCAGGAAGTACTTACTATAACCACACCTCTCTAAGATGAGAAGTTGGCCAATGTCAAGATAATACTAGCGATAAATAGAATTAAGTAAAGCCCAAGCATGAACAGAAGACGTGGGTTTTTGGAGTTGCTTGGATCGTACAAATCTGAAGCCAGTATGAAATATCAGTCCAGCAATCCTACAAAACTCTTAGGAGTCTTTACCTACCCAAAAAGAATAGCAGAGGTGATGAAGTTAGTGTTTCATGTGTTAAGTAATCATTAATGTTGTGTCTTAAGCATCTTATCTGAAATGGAGATAATTAATGTTGCTGTTCAGTTGTGTCTAAGTCTTTGTGACACCATTTGGGATTTTCTTGGCAGATACTGGAGTGGTTTGCCATTTCCTTCTCCAGCTCCTTTTACAGATGAGGAAACGGAAGCAAACAAGGTTAAGTGACTTGCCCAGGGTCACACAACTAGTAAGTAGCTGAAGGCAGATTTGGACTCAGGAAGATGAGTCATCCTGATTGCGTCACCTAGCTGTCTAGAAAAATCTATTATTTTTTGTACAATGAGTATGCTTTTCCCAAAGGGGTCCTATTCATTCCTTTTGAGTGGAGAAGCTAAACATGAACCATATCTAAAAGATTTTCTCTAGACCTGAGGAAGGAATGCAATGAACTAGAGTCAAACAATATGTGTGATTTTCTTTCTTTTAGGGATCAACCTCCTTCAAAATAAACTCAGACCCCTTGGTCTCTTCTGTCCTCCTCTCTACCTTCACTGACTCAAGTCCACAAGGTTGTTCCTTGTTCCTTGGGGCATAGATACTGGGCTGACTGCAAAATCTGACCTGGTAGTCCAGGTGGGTCTCCTCCAAATCACAAGGTATCAGGGTCTCCACTCCCTGCAGTTACAGTGGAAATAAATGCAAGCTACTGGGGCCCTTCATGGGAAGAAGAAGACATACCCATAGCCTCTCTTTTATAGCATGCTCTCTTGCTGAATGCTGTGAGTGAAAAATTCCCTCTTTGACCAAGATTCCCTCAATTCTACCAAGATTCCCTTGAGGGAGGGAGACAAAAGAGGAGGTAGTTGGTGCTGACAGGACTTTCTGAATGATTCTAAAGACAATCAAAGAGCCTACCACATTACTAGCTGACTGGAAGATCCAGATAAGTTCTAGTCTCTCTAAGGCAGTTCCTTCACCTTTCAGCATGGCTCTCCTAGAACAAAATTACTTTATCTCTCTCTATGTAGAAATACCATCCCAGGTGCATTATGTAAAAATATGATTATATTCGCTCTCTAGACTAGGAAAAGCCATTTAGATATTTTCTTTATGAGTAACAGTAAAAGAATTCCTCTTTGTATTAGAGAGGCATCATCATCCGTGAACTTTATCCCTTGGCAGCTCAATCCATTTATTCAGAGAGGAAAGCACTGAATTCGACAGTATAGACCAGAGGAGTCAAATTCCCACCCAATTCCCAGGGAACTAAATTAAAATGTAATTGGAAAATGTTTAACAATATAAATAAAAATACAGCATAGATAATGTTAATTTGTAATTTTATAAGTCAATATGATGCTAGAAGGGATCTGTTTCTATTGGTGTTTGACCCACTAGTGTGGGCTATCACTAAAGGTGATAAAACGCTCTTAATAAAGAAAGTAATTCTAGGCAACCAGGTGTTGAAGAGGATAGAGTACTGGGCCTGCATCAGGAAGACCTGAGTTCAAATTTGGAATCAAACACTGAATAGCTATGTGACCCTGGGAAAGTCACTTAATCTCTGCCAGCCTCAGTTTCCTCACTGGTAAAATGGGGATGATAATATCACCTACCTACCAAGGTTGTTGTGGGGATCAGTTAAGATAATAATTGTGAAGCTTTTAGTACAGTGCCTGACACATAGTAAGCTCTACATACATTATTATTAGCTATTGTTAGCTATAATAGTTCATTATGGTAAAAGTGTTTATATTTTTGTTCCCCTCCCCGCCACCTTCCTGCTGTAGGTAAGTTAGCTCCTGAAGGCCACCTGGTTTGTATTTTTTTTTGGTCTTTCTCTCATCCCTAGAGTGTGTTGTCATTTCTTGTTATGTAGTGTAGCAAGTATCCATTGGTTTTTATTGTTATCGGTACTCATTAAATATTCCTTTAAGTGTATATTATTCTTCATCAAATCTTATCTATAAAATGTTTGAAATTGCGTAGGGTTTGGTTACTAAGAAATTTGAAAGGAAAAGACTCTGTATTTTAGCCTTATAGAAATTATTTGCACACCTCTTGTTAAAGAAAATAAAGACTCCCCCCAAAAGGGATGAATTCATCAACTAATTCCAATTTGGTTATCTTGGCTTTTGACAAAAACTCTTTATTTTCAATATCTTATTCAAAGTTAACTGGCATTTAATCGTGAGAAGTAGACAAATGGAAGGCTCTTAGCTCCTACGTGGTCTTTTAATCCAGTATCATATCAGTTATATGCACTGTCCTCTATCCTTGGGAACTTTGGTCCTTTCAGTTATAATTAGTCTTGTAGCCATTGATGGAGGCCAAAGAATCAATATCTTCTGAAATAAAGTACCTCCTTGACTGAAATCCTTCTAAAAACTTTTTCAATGTGTTAAGCATTCTCCTCTAGATGGAGGTAATCTGTGACATTTAAAGAGTACTCCTCCACCCCCTCAAAAACCTAGTTTAAGCTGATGGACACAAACTGTCCCTGTGTTATACATGCAGACATAATACGGGTGACATATTACAGGGAGAAAGAGGACAACCTCATTTATCAGGCCCCCACCTAATTTGATTCCAGTCATTTTGCAGAGTAAATAAACTAGCTATGATAAGAGCTGTTTTCTCCTCTCCCTGCATGAGAGCTGAAGGCTTGCCTCCTTGCATGATGCTAAAGAAATCCGAACTTATTCATTTACACATCAGGGTACCTCAAGGCTCTATCTGACCCTGCTTGTTCCAACTAGGAAATGATGCTAAGAGATTTCACCAGATTTCCTAATCTCCCTAGCACTCACTGTCCTTTCTGAGACCCCAGGTGATAATTATAGTCCAGAAATGTACCCTAGCTATGTGATTGATGGAAAAACCAAGAGGCAGGGTTGAGGTGGGGGGAGTGTAGTTTAAAACACATCTGATCATGAAGACTGAGAAATAGCCTTGGAGTTCAACAACCTATGTGCCCCTTCCCAATCTGAATCTTCCATATCCAGGAAGATTCCATATTTTTGGAGAAAACCTCAGACTTGTCTGGCATTAAAAGCAAAGAGAAGCAATTAAATGCACACACCTGGTGGCAAGAGAAGAGAGCTGGAGAATGGGGGAGCAGACTTTGGACTGTGAAAAAGTGAAACCAACACTTCATGCTGGGAGAAAGTCCCAGGGCCCTGGGTTCCTGCATTGCATCAAGGCTAAACTAATCTATTCCAGTGATTTATGTCATGGAAAAAAAGTATTAGTAACACAGATGAAACTTTAAAATGAGCTATGTTCACATTTTACCCCTCAGAGAGCCAGTTGTTAAACATTTATAAATGCACCCCTGAAAGCAATATTGGTAAATCCATTTGGGAAAGCAATTTAGAGCTATGTTCCAAATGTTGCTAAGTCATAAGAGATACCATTATTAAGTCTATACCTCCTAGGAAATCAAAGAAAGAGGAAAAAGACCTATATGGAGAAAAGTATTTATTTATACCAGCATTTTTTGTGGTTGGCAGAGAACTGGAAACCAAGAGGGCACCCACCAACTGGGAAATGATGAAATAAATTACGGTATATGAGTGTAACAGAAAGCCGTTGTGTTTTAAGAAATTATGAAGATGGTTTCAGAGAAAGCTGGTGAAACTTCTATGAATTGATGCAGAGTGAGGTAAGCAGAACCAAGAGAAAGACATATATACAGTAATAGTACCAAAAAGACAATTTTAAAGATTCAAGGACTCTGCTCAACATAATGAACAACATAACTCCAGAGGAATGGTTATAAATGATTTTTCTCATCTTCTGACAGAGAGGTGACAAACCCAGGGTGCAGAAGGAAACATTTTTAGATATGACCAATGCAGGAATTTCTTTTGTTTGACTACATATTTATTTCAAGGACTTTTTGTTGTTTTTCAGTGTGGCTGGTGGGGGGAATAGATTTTTGTTATTTAAAATTGGATATTTAAAAAATAAATGTAACATTTCTTAACCTTATTCTTATACAGAATCCATGGACTTCACCAGACTGCCAAAAAGGTTCATTACACACATATACGCACATATAAAATGGAAGAATGACTGATGGAAGATGATCCCATACATGAAGTAGCAGAGTTAAGGAAAGTTACCCTGAGAGTCTTAGAGAGAAACAACAACCTTGGCTGATGCCCGAAAAAGCCTGCTGATGTTGGGGTTGAGTGGTATGTATTTCATGTGTATTCCATGTAGGAGGGATCATTCCTGATGTACCAGATTTGAGTGTGCATCTGTCTAACATTGAGAATTGCTGTGGATCACAAGGGACTGAGACGGCGTGTCTATTCCATTTTTCACTAAGAGGTCCCTCTACTCTGGAACTTGGCACACAGTCTATATGACCTTCAATCCTATGGGATCCTGGCCTTTTCTGAAAGGTAGAATTAGCCTCCCTTTTCTCATGTTCCAACTCATTAAGCTCTCATCTTCCACTAACTTGAGATAAATTATTTAAAGCTTAGGCTATGGCTCACGTTCTCTCCAAAGGTGGGAAATAAAAAGGAATTACAATTTAAATTAATTATGGGACAGGTATTTATTTCCTACACAAGAAAGAAATGCTGATGGAGATAAAAGACTCACAGTGCACAGTGACAGAATACCTTAAAACTTATAATGATCATTATACTCTCTGAGGAAACTAATACTTTTTTTGCAGATCTGTTATTTAGGTTTTTAAAAAATTTATTTTATTTTTAAATTTTATTTTATACTCAAACTGAATCAGAATATAAAGTAGTTTGCAGGACCAATGATTAGTCATTTTACATTTCACCTCAACTCTGTCCTGTCCTAACAACTCCTGACCTGTCTTCCAGCAAAAGGACCAGACTTGGGGGCAATCCTCTGGCCAGTGGTTGTATTGTCCAAGAGACTGGAATAGGGTAGCTGGAGACACCTCCCCTTGCTTTCAGTTAACTCCTATTGAAATAAACCAATTATCCTCAAAACTCTTGAAAGGGTAGAGACGGCTGAGTTTAGAGATACCCCTTTTTAAACACCCACTAAAACATCAATTCTTCCTGATCTACAGCCAGTAATGGGATTCTCCACCATCAGAAGCAAGCTTCTAACTTCCCACCTTTGTGTCAAAAATCAAGAAGAGCATCTTTGAGCATGCTCCCTGGGACAGCCCTCATTGTATAAGCATTATTTTTCAAAATTTTTATTTATTTTATCTTTATTTAATAAATAAATAAAACAAGCATTTACATAACATAGTATAAAAAGATGATTGCACATGAAATTGCAAATCTCTTATATACAACTTACTGATTCTTTTAAGTATATAATAAATGTAATTTTCCCCTTTTTTTCTTCCCTCCTCCATTCCATAATAATAGCTAACATTTACATAGTTCTTGCTCTGTGCCAGGCACTGTGCCAAGTGCTTTACAACAGTGACAAGATTTAGACCAACTTTTTGTTTCTGTGGAACTCTTTCTTTTTCTTACTGAACCAAAGAAAAAGTGCAGTAAATTTCATCCTCCTCCCATCCTGCCAGGTCCTGTGGTATCCAAGTGGTCTTAACAGCCACTTCTTTCCTTTACCCTGTGTTCTGGTGTGGAAGTCTGTGAGAACCAATACCTGTTGAGCACCTAAAACTGATGGGGATAATCTTAAATTTTTTGACAGCAAGTTTCTAAATCCAGTAAAATCATAAAAATGGTTCTAATGGATCCTTCACAACCACTTGCTGACAGATTGAGTTCAGTTCAATTTAAATGAACAAATGTTAAGAGCCTACTTTTTGTTAGGTGCTTTTTGCAAATATTTATCTGAACAGGAAGACTCTGAAAATATCATAAACACTAGAAAATTTGCCTTGTTGGAATTATGAGAAAAGGTAAACACAAGATGTGGGCTTCCCTAATGATTCCCAGTTCCCTGGTGACAGGGTGAGCACATGCCCACCAGAGTTTGACTATTCACAAATCCTTTTATGGTAGGAAACAGCAGACAAGTTTTAGTTAATGAGGACCTGATAGTACCTGCTCAAATGCACACGTGGAATATTATGCAGAAAAGAAACCAGTTTTCTCCTACGGTATATCAAGTACCGGATGGAAAGAGGAATGATTACTAACGTAGTATAGCATGGAATGCAGAGTGAGACATGATTTGAAGCAGGAAACTTAAACTTTTTGTGTGTGTCATGGCTGCCTTTAGTAGTAAGGGAAAGTCTTTGCCTTTTCTCAGAATAATCTTTTTAAAAATAGAATTCATAGTATATGTATACACACACACATACACACATATATACACACACACACAGAATGCATAGGATTTTATATGTATATTTATATATGCATACACACATATATACACACATATACATACATAAAATCCAATATATTGAAATAAAATGCAATATATGAAGTAATGTATGTTGTAATATTATATATTGTATTGTAAATTTAATTATATATGAAAGTCTATTGTCTCTTCTCAAATATGTTCTTTTTTATAATAAAACAGAATGCATAGGATAACTGAATATACTGAAATAAAAATGTAATATATAATAATGTATATTATCATATTATATATTACATTCTAAATACAATATGTATGTATATGTGTGTTTATATCTATATATATATATTTATATGAGAAAGCCTATTGTCTCTTCTCAGAATCATCTTTTTAAAAATAAAACAGAAGACAGCATAGGATTATATATACACATATATCTACACCTATACATATATAACCCAATATATAAATATATATATAATATAAATATATATTTAATATATGTGTGTTAATGCCTACATGTATACATGAACAACACACACACATATACATAGATATATCTTATCCATGTTCGTCAACTGCCTGAAATCTATCTACAGATCCACTAGAAACCCATGGTTTCTAGGTTAGGAGCCCTTAGAGTAAAGATTGTTGCTATTGGGTGCTGTCCACTCTTCTTGGAAAGGACCAAAGACAGGGGAGGAGCCAAGATGGCGGAGTAGAAAGACTTAACTATGCTAGCTCTGAACGCACAGCCCATAAATTTCCTGTAAAAAGAACTCCCCACAAATTCTGGAACACTGCAAGCCACGTAGAAACACAGTGGAAGATATTTCCATTCCAGAGAGCCCTGAAAAACCGACCCCAAAGGTCTGTCGTGCAGCAGACGTGGAGCCCCGCCCTGCGCTGCCCTGGCCGCGTGGCCCCGAGAGGAGCAGATCTGAGCAGGCTTCAGGGACAGAACCTCTGGTGGCCTCGAACGTCCCTCCACCCACAGGTGCTACAGGTCAGTGAGAGAGACTTTTGGGCTGGCCAAGAGGGGAGCGGGGTGTCTCTGTGGCTTGGGCCCCCTTGGGAGGCAGTGGCAGAGGGAGCAGCAGAGGCAGCGGCGGTGGCGGGACTCCCAGAGCAGACAGGAGCTCAGGGCCATTACCGAAGATCTCTGCATAAACCCCCTGAGGTAACTGAGCTTGGGCAGCAGCCCTGCCCCCACCCGAGCAACAGAACTTAAGCTCACGTTGGATAGCAGCCACGCCCACCACTGAAAGCCCTGAGGCTGGGGAGCAGCATTTGAATCTCAGACCCCAAGCACTACCTGGGCAGATCTAGGCAGGGGTGGAGAAGAATCTCAGAAGTCAAGTAACTGGCTGGGAAAATGCCCAGAAAAGGGAAGAAAAGTAAGACCACAGAAAGCTACTTTCTTGGGGGACAGATGTTCCTGCCTTTCATTTCTGATGATGAGGAACAATGCTTACCATCAGGGAAAGACGTGGAGGTTGGGGCCTCTGTATCCCAGACATCCGAGGTGGATGTCCGGTGGGCTCAGGCTATGGAAGAGCTCAAAAAGGATTTTGAAAATCAAGTTAGACAGGTGGAGGAAAAACTGGGAAGAGAAATGAGAGAGATGCAAGAAAAGCATGAAAAACAGGTCAATACCTTACTAAAGGAGACCCAAAAAAAGGCTGAAGAAAATAACACC
This sequence comes from Bettongia penicillata ogilbyi, assembly GCA_023548195.1. Taxonomy (NCBI): domain Eukaryota; kingdom Metazoa; phylum Chordata; class Mammalia; order Diprotodontia; family Potoroidae; genus Bettongia; species Bettongia penicillata. Next base: position 8,027,182 of record JAJHZJ010000200.1, read on the forward strand.
TTGAAAAATAGGCTCACTCAATTGGCAAAAGAGGTTCAAAAAGCCAATGAGGAGAAGAATGCTTTCAAAACCAGAATTAGCCAAATGGAAAAAGAGGTTCAAAAGCTCACTGAAGAAAATAGTTCTCTCAAAATTAGAATGGAACATGGAGGCTAATGACTTTCTGAGAAACCAAGAAATCATAAAACAAAACCAAAAGAATGAAGAAATGGAAGAGAATGTGAAATATCTCATTGTAGAAACAACTGACTTGGAAAATAGATCCAGGAGAGACAATTTAAAAATTATGGGACTACCTGAAAGTCATGATCAAAAAAAGAGCCTAGACATCACCTTGCATGAAATTGTCAAGGAAAACTGCCCTGATATTCTAGAACCAGAGGGCAAAATAAGTATTCGAGGAATCTACCAATCACCCTCTGAAAGAGATCCAAAAAGAGAAACTCCTAGGAACATTGTGGCCAAATTCCAGAATTCCCAGGTCAAGGAGAAAATATTGCAAGCAGTTAGAAAGAAACAATTCCAGTATTGTGTAAATACAATCAGGATAACACAAGATCTAGCAGCTTCTACATTAAGGGATCGAAGGATGTGGAATATGATATCCTAGAAGTCAAAGGAACTAGGACTCAAACCAAGAATCACCTACCCAGAAAAACTGAGTATAATACTTCAGGGGAAAAACTGTCTTTCAATGAAATCCAGGACTTTCAAGCATTTTTGATGAAAAGACCAGAGCTGAAAAGAAAATTTGACTTGCAAACACAAGAATGAGAAGAAGCATGAAAAAGTAAACAGCAAAGAGAAGTCATAAGGGACTTACCAAAGGTGAACTGTTTACATTCCTGCATGGAAAGACAATATTTGTAACTCCTAAAACTTTTCAGTATCTGGGTAGTTGGTGGGATTACATACACACACACACACACACATAGACGCCTGCACGCACACACACATACACACATGCATGCACATACAGAGACAGAGAGCACAGAGTGAATTGAGTAGGATGGGACCATATCTTAAAAGAAATTAAGGTAAATGGTGAGAGAGAAATGTAGTGGGAAGAGAGAGGGTGAAATGGAATGGGTTAAATTATATGTCATTCAAGAGGCAAGCAGGAGACTTTTTAGTGGATGGAAAAAAAGGAGAGCTGAGAAAAAAACATGAATTTTATCCTCATCACATTCGACTAAAGGAAGGAATAAAATGCACACTCATTTTGGTATGAAAACCTATCTTACATTACAGGAAAGTGGGGGAGAAGGAGATAAGCAGGGTGGGGGGGATGATGGAAGGGAGGGCAATGGGAGGAGGGAGCAATTTGAAGTCAACACTTGGGGAGGGACACGATCAAAAGACAGAATAGAAACAATGGGGGGCAGGACAGGATGGAGGGAAATACAGTTAGTCTTACACAACACGACTATTATCGAAGTCATTTGCAAAACTACACAGATATGGCCTATATTAAATTGCCTGCCTTCCCAAAGAAAATAGATGGGGAGGGAGGGATGGGGAGAATTTGGAACTCAAAGTTTTAGGAACAACTCTTGAGTATTGTTCTTGCTACTAGGAAATAAGAAATACAGTTAGTGGGGAATAGAAAGTCATCTGGTCCTAGAGGACAAAAGAGAAGATGGGGACAAGAGAAGGGAGGGATGATAGAAAAGAGGGCAGATTGGTGATAGGGGCAATTAGAATGCTTGGTGTATTGGGGTGGGGGTAGGGGATGAAAGGAGAAAATTTGGAACCCAAAATTTTGTGAAAATGAATGTAAAAAGTTAAATAAATTTATATTTAAAAATAAAAAAAATAGTACCAAAGACTTCAAGAGTGCGATGACTTATGTGTGAACTGGATTTGAGTGAGCTGCACAAAGTCGTCAGCCTCACTCTCTCTTCCAGAGTCATCAAATCCACAGATGAGACAAAAGTCAGGACAACTGGCAAATTTAGAGATATTGATCATAGAAATAGCCCCAGAGAAGTCTACAATGCAAGAAAGAGGTCAGGGAATATAATATATTTGATCTACCACTCGAGGACCAGAGTCCAAGTTCAGATTTGTATAGCAGCTACGATTATCTCTGCTTCACAGGTGAGCAATTAAACAATGAGAAGTAAAATGATGTGGCCACGCAGAAGTATCAATTGTCAGAGCTAGGACTCAAAACCAGGCTCCTGATCCCAGGCCAATGCTTTGTGCCTGTTACACTACACTGTCTCCATGATACACCCCTGTAAGGGAAAATGGAAGTCCTCAGCATGCCACTCTTTCTTTCTCCATCCCACTCCTCTCTCTACCCTCACTGACCTAGTCTATCACCATATTGTTGATTTGGCAGCTTGGCCAGTTAGAAGAGTTGACCAGGTGTGGAGTCAGAGGATTTGAACCACTTACTGCCTGTATAACCTTGGGCAAGTTACTCTCTGATCATGTTTCCTCATCTGTAAAATGAAGGGGTTAGATTAAACTCTAACCTTCAGCTCTAGGTCTATGGTCTTATATTTTAAACCCTGGAAGAGAGGCTGCCATAACTGAGAAGAAACAGGTTTGGACAGAGCTAAGGACTGAGATTCAGGGAGGCAAACAGAAACAAAGGGACACAGGCTGAGTACTGATTGATCAATATTTATAGCCAAGCCCTTTAGGTTTCCAAGGAATCATGTCCATTGATCAAAGCAGGGATTCAAGCTTAGGGAGAATTTGGATTAAGATCTTTCATTTTCTGAGGCAAAATTCTCTGTGAAACAGCAGCAGCAGCAGCAGCAACAAATAATGAAAACAAAAACACAATGTCTCTACAGCCCGTGTCCTGATGCTAACGCTATTCTCCAGCTCCAGAACATAAAGAATCCCAGTTCACTAGAAATCAATTGCCAGTTTCTACCCCATCTTTCTCAGAAAATAAAACCAAACCGAAACCCACCACCACCCATTTCAGAAACAACTGAATATGTGGTTGTGAAGTGATTACCTGAAATGACAGGACTTTAAAGGAAATCATTTAAATGAGGCCCTTTACCCTTAATGACCCATAATAAAAATGCTTCTGTTCCCAAGCTTACTGGAGAGCCCTGTGCCTGTTGCCATGGTAACACTCAGCTGCTACTCAACACAGGCTTAATGATCAGTATGTCAGGCTCTTGAGATAACCACAAGCTTTGACAAACCTTTAATAGTCAGATTCCATCTGAGTGGAACTTCAGGTACAGCGAGGTGAATGCTTTTTAGTCTCAGGGAAGATTCAGACCACTGGCTCTAATTCTTCAGAGATGAAGAGAAAGGATTACCACTCTTCCTCTCTTCCTTTTAACACAAATTCTGCTTATCTCTTTTCATTTCTCTACACCTGTGTCCCTCCATGGCCTAAACCAGTTATAAGACAGTCATAATGTACTACTATAAACAAACAAAAAAATGAATGAATGGATAAATCCATAAATAAACTAAAGTAAACTTTAATAAAACAATGGGCAGAGCTGACCCTATGCATGGGTGGAAAAAATGGTGTTTTTTCATCCAGGCTAATTGTGAGACCCCTGTCTGTTTAAAATCTATTCCTCCTTGTCCTATCTTTGTTAGTCCTTTGCTTGTAAAGAAGACCATGACATCAAAGAAATGATGACATGACTTGCACTTGACTTTGTTTTCAGTGATGGAGGGCTGTGCAAGGTCACCAGCTTTACTTTCTCCTCCTGAGCCATCTGGATTAATTGACCGGATACTCATCAGGATGATGGGAGACAGCCCAGGATGCAATGGGAGACCTTGTCCTTTTAGTCTAAGGCCTTTCCACCTGGAAAGTGAGGCAATGCCCTTTCAGTGAATAGGCCACTTTAAAAAGTAGTCAGGGGTACGGCCCCTTTAAATAGAAAAGAAAAACAAATCAATCATTCACTCTGGGAAGGACAGGACCCTCTGGGTTGTTGTTTAGAAGAGCAACAGTTGCTACTGACATTCATTCTGAGTTAGAAGGGTCCCAAAACAGTCATTGAGTGGACCTTGGGTAGGGACCCATTGTTATTTAATCTAGGGACTTTATAGAACTGAGGTGGAATAAGAGGACATGTCCAAAGTCAATGTGGTATAACCTACTTTGAATAGAAAAAGGTTTCTCTGCTGTGATGACAGAAATGATGGCAGAGACCACCAGCTCATCATCTCCCTACCTAGCATTACTGGTGTTTTCTAAAGGCATGTTGAAGCTTCAAGGTTATTTGTACAGCCAGGCATTAGTTTGGGGGAGGTTGGGTATGACAATGTCAAAATGATAAAGAAAAGGGGAAAATGGAGTTCAGTTATCCTAATTCCTCACAGGGAGAAGTAGGTCAGAGAAGTCCCATGGCTAGCAGAGCAGAGACTAAAGAATTGATCCATGACAAAACTGAAGATGCCAACTAGCTGAATAGCTTAAGCCAATTCATGATAATATGAGTTCAAAGATGAAGGGGACCAAAATGACATCACCATGATAAAGTGAAATGTCAGTGTGTTTGGCTGTGGGTGATCAGACCAATATGAGCTTGGAATGCTCTATCACAAATTGGACACAGATAGTCCATGTGAATATCTGGGGTGGATATCTCAAGTTTTCACATCCTCTGTTTACTTTGTACAGTCTCAATTCTGCTTTGCTCAAAGAGCATAGCACAACTTTCTAATGTGGGCACGTCATGCTGAGTGGTCCTATACCAGTGTCTCCCATGTTGCGCAGTCAAATCCAAAGTTCTTGAGATAGACCTTGAGAGTGTTCTTGTATCATTTCTTCTGGCCACCATGTGATTGCCTGCCCCATGTGAGTTCTCCATAAAATAGTCTTTTTGGCAAGCGTACGTTTTGCTTTCAAACAACATGGCCAGCCCATCAGAGTTGCACTCTCTGAAACATAGTTTGAATACTTGGCAGTTCAACTTGAGCAAGGACTTCAGTGTCTGCCCAGTGATCCTCAGAATCTTCCTAAGACAGTTCAGGTGAAAGCGATTCAGTTTCTTGGCATGGTGCTGATAGACTGTCCATGTTTCACAAGCATATAATAATGAGATCAGCACAATGACTCTGTAGACCTTCAGTTTGGTAGTCAGTCTAATACCTCTTCTCTCCCAGACTTTTCTTTGGAGCCTCCCAAACACTGAGCTAGCTCTGGCAATACATGCATCAACCTCATCGTCAATGTATACATCCCTGCAAAGTACACTACCAAGGTAAATGAACTTATCCACAGCATTCAAAACTTCTCCATTTGTTGTAACCGATGGTTCCATATATGCATGTTGTGGTGGTGATTGATGGAGCACCTATGTTTTCTTGGTGTTAATTATTAGGTCAAAATGAGCAGAGGCAACAGAGAATTGATCCATACTTTGTTGCATCTCAGCTTAGAGGCTGCACTGAGTGTGCAATCATCTGCAAACAGAAATTCATGCAACATACTCCCCCCACTTTGGTCTCAGCTTGTAGCCTTTGCAAATTGAAGAACTTACCACCAGTACGGTAGTTGACCTTATGCCATGTTCATCCTTACTGAAGGCATTTATTAACATAGCTGGAAACATCATACTAAAAATCATGAGAGCAAGCACACAGCCCTGTTTCACTCCATTGGTGACTGAGAAGGTATGAGAGCATTGTCCACTATCCAGAAGCCAGGCAAACATGCCATCATGAAATTGATGTACAACATTGATGAACTTCTCCAGGGCAACCAAATTTTGACATAATTTTCCATAAGCCCTTACGTCTAACAGTGTCAAAGGCCTTGGTCAGATCTACAAACGTTGTGTGTAGACCTCTGTTCTGCTCCTGGCATTTCTCCTGGAGTTGTCAGGCAGCAAAAACCATATAAATTGTTCCTCAGCCCTTTCTGAAGTCACACTGGCTCTCAGGTAAATGACCATCTTCCAGGTGAAGGATCAGTCTATTAAGAAGGACTCTAGCAATAATTTTTTCAGCAATGACTAAGAGAGGGATCCCCCTCTGATTGTTGCAGGACAATCTATTCCCTTTACCTTTATAGAGATGGACAATGGAGGCATCCCTGAACTCCTGGGGGATAACCTCCTCTTACTATATAATCTGGAAAATTTCAATCAGCTTTTGTATGAGCAATGGTCCCCCTACCTTGTAAATCTCAACTGGAATAGAATCAGCACCAGGTGCTTTGCCACATGAAAGGAGCCTAATGGCTCTCAAAACCTCTTCTTCATTTGGAAGTTCAGCTAAGGAGGAATTGATTTCAACCTGAGGTAAATGGTCAATGGCCTCAGCATTGATTGATGATGGTCTGTTGAGAACACTGTGAAAGTGTTCAGCCCATCTCTCTAGGATCATGTCCTTATCACAAATCAATGTGGCTCCATCAACACTAAGTAGTTGTGATGCACCCTAGGTTTCTGGTCCATAAATAGCTTTCAGGGAATCATAAAACTTTGGATTGTTACTATTAGCATAAAACTGAATTTCATCTGCCTTCTTACTGAGCCAGGAATCCTGCATGTCTCTAAGTTTTGCTTGTATTTTGCTTTTGATGTAATTGAATACTGCCTTCTTAGAGGTGGATGAACTATCCTGCTGGTAAATCCTGTGGAGTTCTCGTTTTTCATTTAGCAGCTTCTGAATTTCCCCATCATTTTCATCAAACCAGTCTTGGTGTTTGTGGGTATTCTGACCCAGATGAGCAAATGCAGTGCTGTACACCAAATCTCTGAAAGCTATCCACTCCTTTTCTGCTCTACTACTACTCAACTTTCCCTCCAAGTTAGCAACAAACTGTTTAGGCTCAGAGAAGAGCTCTAATTTGTTGATATTAATTCTTCCGGTAGTCATTTTTCCTTGGGGGTGGTGCTTTTGATGAATGAAAATATTTAGCTTGGAAAGGATAAGTCTATGATCAGTCCAGCACTCTGCACCACACATTGCCTTTGTCACTCTCACATCTTGTCTGTCTCTTCTCCTTACAATTGCACAGTGTATTAGATACCAATGTTTGCTGTAAGGGTGCATCCATGAAGTTTTATTTGATTTGGGTAAACAGAAGACAGTGTTGATGATGAGAAGATCATGCGATGCACAAGTCTTCAGCAGTAAATGACCATTGCTATTGCTGTTTCCAACTCCATTCCTCCCTAGGACTCCCTGCCAAGTCTGGTAGTCTGAGCCTGCTCTAGCATTAAAGTCACCCAGAATTATGAGCTTATCTTCTTTTGGCACATTGACGATAAGGGTCTCTAGGTCTTCATAAAATTTTTCTTTCAATTCATCAGGATTTGTCATGGTGGGAGCATAAGCACTGATGATGGTGGCATGACATTTTCCTGCAAGTGGCAATCGCATTGCCAAGAGCCTCTCATTCGCTCCTTTTGGCAGGCATACCAGCTTGCTGATTAGATTAGTTTTGATTTAGTTTGATTGCAAAACCTACACCAGTTTCATGGCACTCCCCTTCACTGTGCCCACTCCAGAAAAAGGTGTGTCCAGCTCTGGCATCAGTGAGCTGGCCTTCAGTTTGCCAACCTTGTCTCACTCAGGGCTGCTATTTGGATGCAATACCTGTTGAGTTCTTGAGCAACAAGAACAGTTTTTCTTTCAGGTCTACTGAATTTTGTGTTGTCATGGTAATATGAGTAGGGCTCAAATCAATCTATCCCACTTAGCCTTGATACATTTATCAGCTGAGAACACACTTCTAGTTCACTAGGTGTGACCAATGCCTGGACATCTCCCTAAGTGAAACAGGAAGTCTGGGGAAGGAGAGATTGGCTAAGGGTCTTGGTCCCACCTTCATGCTAAGAATGAAGCAGTTTAGTAGTTTTAAAATCATTGAGGATGTAGGAGTTTAGTGGTGGGAACTGTTTCAACCAAGCCCTTGGCAAGGAATTGCTTTAGAGTGGAAGAGACAATTGACATTCAGTCTTTTCCACATGGTTTCTGTTGGCTGGAAGTTTTGATGGACTTTAGACTTCCCAACTTCCTATCCATGTCCTAACATTATCTCCAGGACAGCATTGACTAGTGTCAGTGTCTACATTATAATTTCAAAACAGACTGGACTCAATGAGAAAAGTCTGATTTAAAGTTCCACAACATGCTCATGAGAAAAATCTACATTATACTTAAAGGGAACATCTCGAAGACTCTAGCAAAGGGACTTTCAGAAGCTCTGAGTTACCACTTTTCCACATGTGCTCTCTAAATATATACATATCAGTCTAAGGCACTGTAATTTAAATGTTAGCTACTTGCTTTTTGTGTTGTCTCATGCACACATGCAATACATTTTTATACATTCATCAGTCATTAATATTGTATTGCCATTGTAATTACTGGCCTCAAATTTAAGAAAGAAAAGTGATTTTTTACTTTTTTGTGGCAGATTTCTTAGTAAAGCTTCATTTCAGATAAAAAAAAAGAAAAAAGAAATAAACGAAGCACACTGAACTCTCTATGTCTTAGTGGGACAGTGGATCACAGATTTGGGAATGGGGAAGACTGGGTTGTTCCCAACTGTTCTTAATACATGAGTAAATGCTGATTTTTAGAAGCTATTTGTCTGACTGACTAATTGAAATCACTGATAATTATGGAGGAAACATACTGGTGGGGGCTCGTGAACTATAACATTTAACAAAACCCTCAGCAGATGACACATTTATGGTAAGAGAGAAGGAGAAAGTCATACTTCTCAGCCTCAGTGATCACAGGAATAACTCATACCAATGAGTTATATAAGCCAGGAAAAGACATACTCAGGCAGGAGTTTCTATCTTGAGTGAAAAGCAGAACCTTACCTTAGAACATGAACCTTATGATGATATGGCGATATGGAGACTGTGTGTAGACAATCATAAAGTGGGGATTATGGGACCTTAAAATCTTCTTTTTCTCATTGAGTCCAGCCTGAGTTCTCACCTCCTGGTACTGACTTCATTGCTAACCACTTCTATCCTGGGGACCAACGACACCAAAGAGAAGATGGGAAGTCAAAAATCCTTCTGACAAATCATTCCTGAGTAGAATGAGAAGAACCATTAATAAATTGTTCATATTACCCTGTCCTCCATTCTTTTAATGACTATGGGGCTTAGAATGTTTCTTTTGTTCAATTTTCCCCTGTTGTTTACCTGGCTATTTTGTCTTAATTAAGTACTTTGCTACTTGACAAGGAAGTCCTGCCTGGTCTCTTGGTAGACTGGTTGGGAATGCAAACTGAGTATTAGCCTGAGCAGCAAAGGAATTCCAGAGTTGTGTGATACTCATTATACACCATTGACAAGTTTTTGCATATTTCACAATTTAGCATTAAATGATCAGTCGATCAAACAATAAACATTTATTAAGTGCCTACTATTTCCAGGCACCATATCATCTATGGTCTTATAGACAAAAGAAGTGACAGACAACTTAAGTAAACATGCTAAGCCTTCCAGGCAGTTATTAGCTCTAATAGCAGTGTTCTAATGACAGATGTTCCTTTCACTCCCTTTCCTTAGTTCCTCCTACTTCATTTTTTAAAAATTTTATTTTTAATTTATTAAATAATACAAGCATTTCCATAACACAGTAAAATTTTTAAAAAAGATGTTTGCACATGAAACTGCATATCTATTATGTAAAACTTGCTATTCCTTTGAAATATATAATAAAGTTACCATATAACTTCATTTTTTCCCTTTTTTTCTTCCCTCCCTTCCTCCCTTGCCCTAGAGATGGCTACCATTAGACAAAAACATGGTTCTGTGTTTGTTGGGATGAGATAGAGGAATTGAAGGAAGAAGGCCGATTTTTCTGTTACATCCATTAAAGAGGGTCTGTTTGGTAGAAAGAGACATTCTCAGAAGGCTGGTCACTAGATGATGAAGCATGATCTTCCAGAGGACCTGCCACAGTGACTGATCCATACAGTATCTAAATCATGGTTTCCATGACAGCAATTTAGCTGCAGTTTTTGACACCTGATATGTGACAGTGAAGCTGTTTGCTAAACAGTATTAACCTGCCTATAGAACATTGGGGCGGACATGCTTGGTCCTTTTCTTTTCTGTCTATATTATAGTTTCTCATAGTTTAACAGTTTGGTATTGAGGGTTAGAGGCAGGTAGATAGAGGAAGCTAGGAGATTGGTTGGTCTAAAAAAGAGTGAGGAATGGGTGACTTCATGAACCCTTGCCCACAATTGCAAGTAGATTGATCCATAGATGACCGCATGCCAAGATGGTACCTTTCCAGCAAGGATGGGCAAAGCCTGATACCATCAGAGTGGTAGAGACTTTCCTCTGTCACACATTAAGCTAATGGAGAGCTAACCAGGAAATGTGTGGAGGAACTGCTATGACATCAGTCACAGTCATAGGAAAGAGTAAGTGCAGCAATGCTGTTGGATGAAAGTGGGAAGTTTGCTGATTATCTACACTTGGATTAATTCACTATAGGTAGGTAGAGTAAAACTCTCAACATACTGATTTACCAAAACAGGAGTATTCTATGCCATATCCTCATGTCGAGTCTGGAAGGAGAACATAGAGTCATGGTTATTGTCCCTTGCTCCAGTAGAAGTCAAGCGACTCCAGAGATTGGTTTTTGTACATTGATTGAAGGAAAATGAGGTTCAAACATTCGAGCATTTCCTGAAGCATGGAGAGGAATTTCTCTACCTATTTCTAATGAGTTGTAACATAGGGAATAGCCCAGTGAATGATCTTTTCTACCAAGAAGGATGTGAACAAATGAACATTCATAGGATCATCTTGTCCATTCTTATTATATTACAGATGTGGAAACATAGTTGAAGTCAATAATGACAACAAATGCATAAGCAAGCATTAAGTGCCTACTGTTTACCAGGCATCATGCTAAGTTGGGGTTGTTCAGTCACGTCTGACTCTTCATGACCCCCCGGAAAATAGCACATCAATAATGTCCATGGGGTTTTCTTGCAAAGATACTGGAGTGGTGGAGTGGTCTGCAATTTCCTTCTCCAGTAGATTAAGGTAAGCAGAAATTAAGTGACTTGCCTGGGGTCACACAGCTAGTAAGTATCTGAGGTCAGATTTGAGTTTAGGTCTGACTCCAGGCCCTGGATTCTATCCACTGAGCCACCTAGCCACCTCATTATGCTAAGTCCTGGGGATACAAAGGAAAAAAGAATATAAAAAAACCAATCCAGTCCCTGCTCACAAAGAACTCACAATCTAATAGAGGAAACAAAATACAAACAAATATATACAAATGAAGTATCTGTAGAATAATTTTGGAGATAATCAACAAAGGGAAAACATTTGAATTGTCCAAGTTCATGTAAGTTACAAGTGGCAATGTTGCTGTGTGATTCTGGGCTGAGTCACTCAACCTCTGTCTGCCTTAGTTTCCTCATCTGTAAAATGGAAATGATAATAGCACTTACCTCCCAGCAGAGTTGTGAGCATAAAATGAAATATTATTTATAAAATGCTTAGCATAGTGCCAGTAATAGTAGGCATTTAATAAATGTTTTAAAAAAAGAGGCCCTTTGATTTCGAATCCTGGACTCTTTCCATTGCCCCACAGGATCTCCCAAGTTTGGAGTCAGGGTTGTCTCCAGAGGTGGTGGTACATGATCAATTTGTGTTCACTCAGGACCCCTGGGAGATTGACTTGCTGATCTGTTGGAAAGATTTGAGGGAACTTCCTGCGTTGACAAGAATGTCAAGGGATTCTACCTGTTTCTGAAGCCACTTGCACCATTTACATGACCGTAAACATGTCCCAGAACAGTTAGTTCTGGGAAACTGCTTCATCTGTTATTGGAGGTTTTCCAGGGTAACAAGTGGCAGCCATTGTGAGGAGCTTGGGTAGGGTAGAGGGTTAGATTGCATCTTTTAAAGAAAAATAGTTTGGAATCCTTAGTCCTGGGGGAAGGGGACTGAAGTTAGAAGGTAATGAAAGGAAATCCACAGGGCTCCAGGAAAGAACCCTACAGAGGAAAAGAGGGTGGAACCTGACATAGCGTCTGAAAGTAAATAGTTTAGACATACCAGTATGTATAGATGTGTATGTGCATCCAAATGTGTTTATATATAGATAGATATGTGTGTATATGCATGCATATATACATGTGGGTAGACATATGCATGTGAATGTGTGCATATACATATGTGTATATGTGTGCATGTGTATGTATACATGTATAGCATGTATATGTGTAGACATGTCTGTATGTATATTCCTTTAAAGTTCATAAAGTCTTCACATATGTTTTCTCATCCTTGTGAGGTAGATGCTATTACCTTCCCCATTTTACAGATGAGGAAAATATAGCTAAGACAGGGTTGGGTGACTTGCCCCAAAAAATGTGATGAGTAAACAGCTAGGGGAATGGGGCTGATGTCTGCTGGCAATTAAGGAAAATCCACAGGGGTCAGAAGGAAGAATCCTTTAGAGAAAAAGAGGCTGTGATCTAGTCCTCTAAGGTATGCTAAGGCTTCACATATATTATCTCAATTGACTTTCATAACAACCTGTGAGGTAGGTGATATAATTAGCTCCATTTCATAGATGAGACAAACCAGGTTGAGAAAGATGGGAGTCACAGAGCTAGTAAAGTCTGAATCAGGATTTGGCCTCAGATCTCCCTATTGGTCTAGATGACTCTCGAGATCCCCTCCATCTTTAAATCCTACCATGAGGCATAGTCTGGCCTTATCCCCAATGCCAAGCTGCATTTGTACATGATAGTTTCTATTTTGTTTCCTCTATTTGATTGTGAATTCTTTGAGAGCTGGGACTGGATTGTTTATTTTTTCTTTTTTTCCTCCTTTCTTTGCATTCCCAGTACTTAGCATAATGAGGCAGCTAGATAGCTCAGTGGATGGAGCCCTGGACCTGGAGTCAAAGATCTAAGTTCAAATCTGACCTCAGATACTTACTAGCTGTATGACCCTGGGCAAGTCACTGGAGAACCTCCTATGAGAAAGAAATGCAGTTTGCAGCCATAGTTCCCAAAGTAGGGGAGTCAGTAGAGGTTATGTGAAGGATAAAGAACTACTCAGAGAAGCTATAAAAGTCAGAAAAACAGTGGCTTGTTCTAAAGTGGGTGACCTGTCCAAAATTATGTGCTAACTTTCATTATCAGCATTGTCTTGAGCAGAGCAGGGTTTTTTTGAAACTTATTTATTTATTTATTTATTTAACTTTTAACATTCATTTTCACAAAATTTTGGGTTCCAAATTTTCTCCCCATTTGTCCCCTCCCCCCAAGCCAAAACACTGAGCATTCTAATTGCCCCTATCACCAATCTGCCCTCTCTTCTATCATCCCTCCTTTCTCTTGTCCCCATCTTCTCTTTTGTCCTGTAGGGCCAGATAACTTTCTATTCCCCATTATCTGTATTGCTTATTTCCTAGTAGTAAGAACAGTACTCAACAGTTGTTCCTAAAACTTTGATCTCCACCTTCTCTTCATCCCTCCCTCCCCACCCATTCCCTTTGGGAAGGCAGGCAATTCAATATAGGCCATATCTGTGTAGTTTTGCAAATGACTTCCATAATAGTTGTGTTGTGTAAGACTAACTATATTTCCCTCCATCCTATCCTGCCCCTCATTGCTTCTATTCTCTCTTTTTGATCCTGTCCCTCCCCAAGAGTGTTGATTTCAAATTGCTCCCTCCTCCCATTGCCCTCCCTTCCATCATCCCCCCACCCTGCTTATCTCCTTCTCCCCCACTTTCCTGTATTGTAAGATAGGTTTTCATATCAAAATGAATGTGCATTTTATTCCTTCCTTTAGTCGAATGTGATGAGAGTAAACTTTATGTTTTTCTCTTACTTCCCCTCTTTTTCCCTCCACTAGAAAGTCTTTTGTTTGCCTCTTTTATGAGAGGTAATTTGCCCCATTCCATTTCTCCCTTTCTCCTCCCAATATATCTCTCTCACTCCTTAATTTCATTTTTTTAAGATATTATCCCATCCTGTTCAATTCACTCTGTGCTCTCTGACTCTGCATGTGCGTGTGCGCATGTGTGTGTGTATATGTGTGTGTGTGTGTGTGTGTGTATAATCCCACCAACTACCCAGATACTGAAAAGTTTCAAGAGTTACAAACATTGTCTTTCCATGTAGGAATGTAAATAGTTCAACTTTAGTAGTCCCTTATGACTTCTCTTTGCTGTTTACCTTTTTGTGCTTCTCTTCATTTTTGTGTTTGAAAGTCAAATTTTCTTTTCAGCTCTGATCTTTTCATCAAGAATGCATGGAAGTCCTCTATTTCATTGAAAGACCATTGTTTCCCCTGAAGTATTATACTCAGTTTTGCTGGGTAGGTGTGCTGGTTTTAGTCCTAGTTCCTTTGACTTCTGGAATATCCTATTCCACGCCCTTCGATCCCTTAATGTAGAAGTTGCTAGATCTTGTGTTATCCTGATTGTATTTCCATAATACTGGAATTATTTCTTTCTAGCTGCTTGCAATATTTTCTCCTTGACCTTGGAATTCTGGAATTTGGTCACCACCAGGGTCTCATTTCCCTCAGGGGTTTTTTGCGGAGACCTTCAACAATGGACCTGAGCTCCTGTCTGCTTTGGGAGCTCCTGTCTGCTGCTGCTTCCCTAGGGGGCCTGAGTTATGGAGAAACCTCGCTCCCCTCTTGGCAAGCTGAAAAGACCCTCTCACTGACCTTTGGCACCTGTGGGTGGAGAGACCTGTGTGGCCGCTGGAGATTCTATCCCTGAAGCCTACTCAGATCTGCTCCTTTCAGGTGCCGTGTGGCCAAGGCAGGGCTGGGCTTTGCTCCAGGTCTGGTGAGCGATGGACCTTTGGTGTCAGTTTTTCAGGTCTCTCTGGGACAGATATCTCCTCCACTCCATTGTTCTGTGGCTTCTGCTGCTCCAGAATTTGTTGGGAGTTCTTCTTTACAGGTATTTTATGGGCTGTGGGTTAGAAGCTAGTATATGTGTATCTTTCTTGTCCACCATCTTGTATCCTCCCCCTGAGCCACGCAGTTTAAATTAATGCCTCCTTGGGGGTCAGATAAAAGAGGGTAGTTGTCTTGGAGATGACTCAGAAGCCTCACATACATGTACTGTGAATGTCTTCCTCAGGAAGAGTCAGAAAGCTCTGGGCATAGGAAGACTTAGTTTGCAGGAGAACAATGAAGGGGACCAAGTGAATGGGCAAGAAATAGCTTTCTGCAGATATAGCAGCCATACTAAAATCAGTTCACTCTGTGCAGTCGAATGATTGACCAGTTAGAGAAAAGATCAAGGTAAATATCAAATTAGAAGAAATTATAACAGGAAAATGGAATGTGCAATAATAACAATGCAACTAAAATTGAGAAATATTTATTAAGCATCTACTAGGATTCAGACCCTGGGCTAGGTCTTGCAGCTACAGAAACAGCAGATGAAATCATCTCTGCCTCCAAGTAACCTCTGTTCTGTTGGAGAAAAATAACATTGACACTGAAAATTAAATGCAAGATATATGCAAAGCAAATATTTAAGCAGACACAATTATAATATTGTACCAAATGTTGCTCCAGGATCACCCGGCACCCCCTGTCCCAACTTCGAGAGTCAAAAGATTGGGTCCATCAGTGAGAAAAGCATCGCATTATCTTCCTGAAAGAGTTCATCTCAGGTCCTGTTACCTAGCAACACTGCTGCTGACCATTAGAGCTCCAGACATAGATCCCAGGGCAAAGGAATGTCTTCACTAAGATACTTGCCACTTCTTTCTCCTCTGTTTTGCGTATTGCCTTCATATCCACTCCCAGTACAGAATGTCTTCTATACTATGGCACTACACCATGGCCTCCACACCATCTGAATCCATACCATCTGGCAACCAAAGACTTGAGTTGGTCCCTGCTCTCTGAATCTCCTGATCTGGGTCTCCTTCCTCCCAACCCAATTCCCGTTTTGCATTTTTGTTTTTCTACTTTCTTCTATGTCTCCAAGTACATAACCATAGCTTTCCATCATCTCAAAGATGGTAACATCATGAAACTACTCTCCCTAATGCTGACTGTGCGTATACAGAGCTTCAAACAACTGTATGGATTTGAGGAGCAGATCTGAGTAGGCTTCAGGGATAGAATCTCCAGCGGCCACACAGGTCTCTCCACCCACAGGTGCCAAAGGTCAGTGAGAGGGTCTTTTCAGCTTGCCAAGAGGGGAGCGAGGTTTCTCCATAACTCAGGCCCCCTAGGGAAGCAGCAGCAGACAGGAGCTCCCAAAGCAGACAGGAGCTCAGGTCCATTGTTGAAGGTCTCCGCAAAAAACCCCTGAGGGAAATGAGACCCTGGTGGTGACCAAATTCCAGAATTCCAAGGTCAAGGAGAAAGCTTCAAAATGGAGAATTCTTGTGGCATGGAGAAAAGGGTCTTGTATTTTCCCTTTCATAACATGAATAACACTATACTAGAATAAGCCCTCACTCTCACATAAACTTGCAGTTACATCTAACCCCTATTTTGTCATCCTTTACCCTAATTCTTATGCCCAAGCAGCCAAAGCACAAAGAGCCATCCTTATTTCAGGAAATGCAGCCAACAACAGACTAGAATATCAGGAAGTTTCTGTCTGCTCCCCTGGAACACAGTAAACTACCTCCAAGGCCAGCGATGATGGGCTATGAACTCAGCATGACTATTTTGGGTTTTTTTTGTGGCATCTGTAGTTTTCTAAGTGCCTGTGCTAAAAGGCTTATATTCAGAAGCCCACTTGCTCAAAGAAAATTCCTTCTCTTTGTGCCAATGGATAGTTCGGCCTGCCTTGCCTCTTTACAATGGGTAAAATAAAGTCTTTTACTGACTTAATCCCGAAATTGTAAATAGTTGGTTTTCTTTCTATGACAACATAATGGGTAGTTTATTGATACCAGAGCAGAGATCCTTGAGGGGACAATGGAATGGGGAGGGAAACAATCGAATTTTATTGAATTGAATCGAATAGAAGATTGCAGAGTGCCCAAGGAAGATGAGAAATGAGAAAACGTCATTGGATTCAGCAACTAAGAGATCGTTGGTAATCTAGGAGAGAGCCATTTCAGGCAAGTGGAAGACTCAGAAAATTTGACTAAGCAGAGCCAGGGATAATTGGGGCAAGTAAAGATTTCTCTAGGATGAAGGAGAAGATAGAACATTTGGCTTCATATCCTGGCTTTTCCTCTCACTAACAGTGGTCCACTTTACCTCTTTTGCCCGCAGTTTTCTCTTCTGTAAAATAAAGAATTTGGATTCAGAAGGGGCAACTAGTAGCATTTTAACCTAGACTTAAAAATATTTGGGGCAGGACATGGCAGTGGTAACACAGATGGCACCCTGATCCAGATGTGGTTGACCAGCCCTCATCCACATGGGAATATGAAATAAGGGAAGTCTCTCAGAGGGGAACTATGGTGATGGGTGATGAGATACTGTAGAGCATGAACTAGTGGTTGGGGGTTTGGGAAAGCAGTCCCTCTGGGAGAGAGGAGAGTGCCCCCCCTTTAGAATGTCAGTTCCTTGGGTAAGCCCTTTTCGCCCACTGGTTGGACTAGATGACCCCTGAGGTCCCTTTCATCTTTAAATGCTAAAATGAAGCATAGTTTCTAGAATATAGGGAAAGATATAGAAGGGTAAATCAAGGGTAAAATGAAGCATAGTTTCTAGAACATAGGGAAAGATGCAGAAGGGTAAATCAAGGGATAGTCCATTCTATGACATGAGATATGAATCACAACCTTTCTTAGTTCTGGGCATTTTCATTGGTTATCTCCCTATCTCTGTCTCCTGGTTTCCTTCCATTTTCGGCTAAAGTCTCACCTTCTAACTTACATGAACTGATGCAAAGTGAAATGAATAGGACTGGGAAGTCATTGTTCTCAGTAAGAGCAACATTGTAAGATAACTTGCTGTTAACAACTTAGCTATTCTCAACAATACGTGGTCAGAGACAACTCTGAAGCCTTGTGATAAAGATGCTAACCATCTCCAGAGAAAGAACTAGTGGATCTTGAATTTAGATCAAAGATACTTTTTCTTTATTTTTCTTGGGTTTTTTAGGTCTGTGTTTTCTATCACAGCATGACTTACATGGAAATGTGTTTTGCATGACTACATGTGTATAATCTATGTCAAATTGCTTGTCTTCTCAATGTGGGGTGGGGAGGGAGAAAACTTGGAACTCAAAATTTGAAAAAAAAAACAATGTTAAAATTGTTTTTACCTGTAATTAGGAAAAATAAAACATTAGATTAGGAAAAAATAAAGTCTCACCTTCTCTAAGAAGCCTTTCTCTATCCTCTTTTAATGCTAGAGTCCTTTCTCTGTTGACTATTCCTTATTTCTCATGTATACATATTGTTTGTACATGTTTATTTACTGACTTTACCAATAGATGATGAGCTCTCACAGGGCAGAGAAGTGTTTTGCCTTTCTTTGTATCTCCAGTGCTTAACACAGTTCTTGGCACATTGTAGGTGCTTAATAAATGTCATGAACTGACTGCAACAAAATTGAACAGAAGTAAATTGGATTGAGGTATCAGGTAAATCCAACAACTGGGAGAAAAAAGACATCAGGGTAAAGAAACTGTGTTATGCAGCTGCCATTATAGCAGAAATTCTGGTGTGTCTGAGGCAGACTGGCTGGTGATGAACCTGGAATTTCAAAGGTCAGCTCAGAATAGGTGACTACCCATGTGCTAGATGAAACACAAGGATAGAAACACCCCAAGATAGCAAGGTATGGACAGATTGCAAGAGCCGCCACATTGCATGTGGAAGTTACCAGACTGATCATATCGCAAGTCTACCAAAGTCTCAAGTTAAGTCTTTCCTTTATTTAGCTTTACCTCTCCTTAATGTCATTCCCACTGATGATTATAGGCTTTGAGAAGTGTCATATTTTTATTTTGGCAGTGTCCATTTAAAATCAAAGGAACATGTAACACGAGACTCTGCCAATATCCACTTTATTTTATGGAGGTTTATCCTCCTCCTGTCCTCAAGGTCTACAGTCAGAGTTTGTTGGCATAAAAATTCAGCTTTTAATGGAATTTATAGATGATTCAAAAACAAGCACGGTATATTCTCCTTCATTTACAGCTGCATTTGGCAGCAGTGGGGAGAAGTTTCATTTGGCTATAGTCTAGGGAAGAGAAAGAGTATTATTGAATTTCATCTTATTTGAGACTATCACTTTTCTTGAATCTGTTGTGTCAGATGATCATTAGCACAACTCAGTTCTCCTTAGCCCTCTAGATCTGTGAAAGAATGGAATGACAGACAGTTCAAGTAGAGAGACCAAAGATATTCTGGGCATTTAAAGATAGTTAACCTTCTTTCTCAAAATCTAATATTATCCTCCAAGTCATCATTTTAAAATGTTCCTTTTCACTATAAACATGCACAGCAAAGATTCAATTGATATGAATTTTATTAAATGCTAACTGTATGCCAAATACTGTGCTAAGTACTGGGATACAAAGAAAAAGCAAAAAATAATGAAGCACAGAATCCTAGAATTAGGACAGCCTCCAGAAGTCAATCTTGTACTCAATACGCAACTTTACTCTGCAAAATACCTGAGAAGAGGCCAATCAGTTTCTCAGACATCTTCCGTGATGGGACTGTTAATTCCACTTTCAGACTCCTTTAAGAGAGGAGATAGAGAACTCTTCTTTATATCCAATTACAATTTATCCCTTTAAAACATCCACCCTTTGGTTCTAATTCTCCTTTTTACAGCCCATCCCTCTACAACATTTGAAATTTAAAAACAATTATCATGTCTTCCTCTGCTTTTCATTTCTCCAGACTAAACATCCACAACTCCTCATTTCAAGTCCTTTCAACATCCTGATTTCTCTGCTCTGGATGCACTAAGGGGAAGTGAAGTGGCACAATAGATAGACCACCAGGTCTGGAGGCTGGAAGACCTATATTCAAATCTGGTCTCAGTCAACTATGACCTGGGTAACCTTGGACAGTCCTTCCTCTCTCAAAAACAAAGCCAAGTGCAAGTCATGTCATTACCTCTCTGATGGCATGGTCTTATTTGGCAATGAAGGATGAACACACAGACAACCTTGGGCAAGTCACTTAACTCTCTTTGCCTCAGTTTCTTCATCTGTAAAATGAGTTGAAGAAAGAAATAGCAAACCACTCTAGTATCTCTGCCAAGAAAACCCCAAATGGAGTCATGAAGAGTCAGATACAACCAAACAACAAAAACCAAGAACCAAGACATTAAAATCTCAAAATGAGGCACCTAGAACACAGTGCAGTACTCCAGATATGATCTGATCAGTCCTGAGTACAAGGGCACTGTTTTTACTGCCCTCATTCTTGAAACTTTTTTTTCTGATACAACTTATGATTGAACTACAGTTTCTCATAGCTATTGACTCATATTGAGGTTGTAGTGTCTTAAAATCCCGAAGCCTTCTTCCCATGAAATGCAATCCAGTCACATCAAGAGAAGTCAATAAGTATTTTATTAAGTGCTTACTATGTGCCAAGCCCCATACTGCGCACTGAAAATACAAATAGCAGCAAAGAGCATGATTTCTGTCCTCAAGGAGCAGGCAGTCTAATAGCAGAGAGAACAAATGAACAATTATGTTATATTATAACTAGGTAATTTGGGAGATAATTTCGGAGGAAGGCACTAGCCTTAAGGAGGGTTGGTAAAGACTTTTTACAGATAGTAAGATTTTAGCTAAGACTTGAAGAAAGTCAGGGAGGCCAGGAGGTAGAGATGAGGAATGAGAGCATTCCAGCTATAGTGTGTCTTCCTCTTCCTGTACTTCTGCATTGTCTTGAAATGTAAGTTCAGATTTGACATTAATTCCTATTAAATTTCACCTTGCTAGAGTTAGCCCCCATTTCTTGACTGTTGAGCTATTTGAAGTCCTGATTCCACCATATAATTTATTAATGACTCCTCCCAGATTTTGTTCCTCTGCAAATTTGATAAGCGCTCCCTTTATCTCTTCTTTTAAGTCACTTAGAAAAATATCAAGGAGTCTTATGACATACCATTTGAAATCTCCCTTGATACTGGCATTGATATGTTAATTAACAATCTGTGGGCATGGTTGTCTAGTTCTGGATGCGGCCAACTGGAATTGGGTGGAGTTAGGTGATATAGAGCCAGAAAAGATAGCTAGATCTTGCGCTATGTTAAGAAAGGTATGGCTTCCAGTAATAAAGTGGTGACAATCCTAGTGCCCTATTCCCTGGTCATATGGCATCTCTGATACTCTGTTCAGTTCTTGAGAGAATGGTTTAGAAAGGATTTTAAGAAGGAGAATATAGTGAGGATAGTGAAAGGATACAACAGGGGTGAGGACCCTTCAAACTTGAGGCCATATGTGGCCTTCTAGGTCCTCAAGTACAGCTCTTTGACCAAATCAGAACTTTTGGATTTCTTTATATTAGATTTATTCTGCTTAACCCCAAAGATACAACTAGGCATGAAGGGTGGATATTGCAAAGAAGTCAATGTAGGTTGGATATCAGGAAAGTTTTCCTAACAATTAGAGCCATCCAGAAGTGAAATGGAGTGCTTCGGGAGGTAGTAGACTTGAAGGTCTTTAAGCAGAGGGAGGTTGGATGACCACTGCTTGGGTACACTGTAGTGATTTTAGATTATGTGGCTACTGAGGCCCATTTCAGATCTCAAATTATGTGTTGTGGGTTCATCACCCAACTCACATTTCTTTATCTTGTCTAAATGTTGGCCATGAGAGATGCTGTCAAGTATCACATGGTGGGTGACATGGCAGATCAGTAGTTTCTGCATAATTCTGCAATCTAACTACCACGAAAGAAAGACATGTTCATCAGATATTAAATGAAATGAAATGAAAACTAAGTCCACAAGATAAGAAGTTGGAAATCCTGCACAAGGTAAGAGTCCCCTGAAATAACTTGAGAGAACATATAGACTTAAAACTCACACTTGCCTTCCTCATCCATTGCCCTCTGTGTGCCTGGCCCACCTAGGGTCAGCAACCTCACAAACTCCTGCTTTAGGATTTGAATACCGTGGCCTTTGTCTAGTCCTCCCATGGCAATGACTCAGTCTGAACTGCTGTCCCCCACATCCCACCCCGTCTCTAAGCGTAAGCCTCCTGCATGATCTTCATTCTCTTCACTCTTTGCAGTGGCTGTGTGGTATAATAGAAATTGAGTTGGATTTGGAGACAGAGGTCATGGATTTGAGTCTCCACCCCTGCAACTTGCTTTTTGTGCACCCTTGGGTGACTTGCTTCTCCTGGCCTTAGCTTCCTTTTAGCTTCCTTTCCATCTCTTAAATCCAATGAACTATGGGGTGTATGGGTGTTCAAGGACGACTAGCACCTCTGGTGGGAAGGCTTACTTATCACTTTTCAAGGCTGTTCATTTATCTTTGGTGTCCACCTGGCACTCAGCTCTCACCTTCAGCTCCAAGAAGCTTAGCATGCCTAGCAGCCACCGTCAGGTAAGCCATGTCAGCAGAAGGGCTAAATCAGGTTGAGAGTAACTGATGGACCACAAAACCACCAGCAAGTTAGAGAAATGTCTATCCTAGAATGTGAAGACTCCTGCAACAGAATGGGTGGATGAGAACCATTTGCTCCAACAGCCATGAAGCAGGCACTGTGGAGTGACTAGAGCTTGGTTGGATGTCAAAGATGCCAAGGTCATCTACTACACCCCAGCCCATTGCCAACTGTCCTGACTTTTGTCCTGCCACTGGACTTCCGTAACTCTGGAAGAGAGAGTGACAATGACAACTTTGTACAATTCTGCCTCACCTAGATACAATTCAAACAGGAGTCAAGACATCACCTTGAAAACAAAGGACAAAGAAAAACAATTAACTAAGGATCAATAAGATGTTGTCAAATTGCTTTATAAAGAGCTCTCCAAGGTTTAAGGTATGATTTGAACTTCATAAGCCCTACAGCAAACTATTAGTATCATTTATGCCCTACAGCAAAGTATTAGTGTCAGTTATCATCTCTATGTATTAGATGGACAATTATATGTATGACACCTGGGTACCTAGGTGACATGGTACTGGACTTGGAGTTAGGAAGATCTGAATTTGAATCCTGCCTCAGACATTTACTAGCTGTGTGAACCTGAGCAATTTATTTAGCCTTTCTAGTTTTTTTTTTGTCTGGTAGTTAGTGAGAGTAGAAGGCAATACTCTCCTTTTCTCCTCTTGGTCCTTCTCTCTTCTATTTGGAACACAAATGTGGGAGACCATTCTAGAGTATTCTCTCCATAATGCACAAAGGAAGGACCAGGCATCTGTCTTTCTTGCTCTCTCAAACTATCTCTGTCAGGGAAAGCAGGAGAGGAAATCCACTCCCATCTTCCTTTCAGAGATTTTTTTGTGTGAGTTGTTTCTTTAGAGTTACTGTTAAGAATTATATTTGCAACTGACAGGAGCCATTTTTGATGAATTGTCATGTTTATCCTGAACCAGAAATTCTCCCGAATGGAAGCCCATGTGGTAATTAATCCCTATTAAAATTTTTCTCTCTCAAAACTGTTTATTCAGTAAGGTCCAACCCTTCAAATAACTTATTGCCCATTGCTGAAAAGACATAGAGATGAAGAGAACATTAGTCTGACAGAACTGGAGAATTATAATATTAAGAGAACTCTTTACTTATATGGAAGAAAGAAAGCAGACCCAAGTGTCCCATCAGTGTGCCAAACTCAATCTGTCCAGAACAAATAAGTACAACACCAATCTCCTGCCCTTTTACTCTTAGAAAATAAGGGAAACATGATAAAATTCTGGTAACCAATCCTAAGTGGAGCTAGGCTTGGAATTAGGAACACTTGGGTTCAAATCTGGCTTCAGACAAAACATTTAACCTCTGTCTGGCTCAGCTTCCTCATCTGTAGAATGGGGATTAATAATAGCACCTACCTCCCAAGGTTGTGTGATGATAAAGTGAGATGTTTATAAGACACATTGTAAACCTTAGCGTAGCATGTAAATACCATTATTTTTTCAAATTACAATTACTATGTCATTCTATGGAAACACTGTGGTACTATGGAATGATTAATAGCTCTGGAACCAGAGGTGTTTGGTTAAAATTCCAGCCCTGCTCCTTAACTTAACATTCCTTTCCTCAACTCTAGAAAGGTTGATGGTCGCTGAGGGACCTGCCAAGTCTAGGTCTATGATTCTAGGGATAGACAGAAGACAGAGCTCAATTACTGAACTGTATGTAACATTTAATATAGTGGGAAGCCCTGCACAGGTGGCACATAAGAACTACTATTTGATGGAGATAATAGGAAAATGGTGTGCACTGTGATAGCAGGTTTGCAGTTGTTTGAAGGGGGAAATGTTCACACCCCAAAGAAACAGAATAAGCAATAAAAAATACTAGAAAAATATTCTGAGCGAAAACACAGGTTTTCCCACCTACCCCCGCCTACCTTTGATTACTTTTTCTCTTGCTTGGAGTCCTTTGTTTTCACGACACTCCTCAAATAGAGCTGTGATATCATTAGTTCAACCTGTTCATCCAAAGGGACTCTTGTTCATGGGAAGTCTTTGCTTTTTATTTTAAAATATTTGTCTAGCAAGTCTTTATTATTTTTCTAAGCTATGCTCAATTTTGTGCTGAGTGCTAAGGAGAAAAGAAGAAAAAAAAAACAGTCCCCACACTCAAGGCACTCTAGATAGAGGAGTCAAAACTCATCCATATGAAACATTTAAGAAACAATACAATGAGGGTTGAATTGCGTGACACAGGCAGTGAGTGCATAGGAATTCAGAAAAGGGAGTGAATAGAATACGGTCACTGTGCTTGTTACTCTCATACATAAAATGTGGAGATCCAGGATTTTCATTTGCTTGGGGAACTCCCAGTGTGGGGGCTCCCTCCACCAGTATTAATGAATACTGGTTTAAATTTAATAGGTAAATTTTAGGGAATTTCCTGAGGCACAACAGAGTTAAATGACTTGTCCAGGGTCACGAGTGTTGGTGGTGGGATTTAACTTCAGGTCCTCCTGACTTAAACCTAGCACTTTATCTATGGCAAAACTCCCCTGTAATCCCCAACCAGATTAATCTGTTGAGAAATGCTTAACCAAACAAATAAAAACACAACGCAACTTTGAAAATGTTAATTTGTGAAGATCCTTCCTATTTGAGTTTGGCACCACGCAAAGCACCAGGTCACTTTTACAGGATTGTAGAAATGTCAAGGGGTGCATGGGGTGTTCAGGGAGAACTAGCAGGTCTGGTGTGAGGGCTTGCCAAGTCCTTTTCAGGGCTATTCATTCACCTTTGATGTTCTCCTTTCAACCAACTCTCACCTGTGACTCCAAGAACCTATAGAATGCACAGTGGCCACATCCTGGTAAAGTCGACTTGGAAGTTTTTAAGCCCAGTTAAGGGTAACTGACAGGCCTGAAGCAGTGAGTTGGGGCATATCTACACTCCTACGTGAAGATTTTCCCTGGTGGAATGGGCAGATGCACTGTGGAGCGCTTAGAGCTTGGTCAGACATCCAGGATGTCAACGTCATCACTGGCTATCTCTCATCATCTTGACTTTTGCCTTGCTGCTGTACTTCAATGACTCTGGAAGAGAGAGTGAGGCTAATAACTGTGTGCAATTCTGTCTCACTTAAATCCAATTCACAAATGAGTTATTAAAGCATCACCCCATGATATCACTGGTCCTCTTTGAAAACTGACAAACAGCAAGAAATATGGGACTTAAGCAAGTCCTTCATTTTACTGATCAAGTCAAGAAACACTTACCTCAAGTCTATGCATCATAATTTTCCTTGATAATTTATTATGGGATTATCTCTCATGACTATATATCATGAAATAAACGCTTGTTCTCTACAAAGGTCAAGTATAAGGAACTGAATCAATTTTATTTCACGTGATATAGGACCCACTTCTTTATATCTAGTCCATCATCAGGCTAATCTCATCTATGACCTTCCATAGTGTCCTCAGACCCAAGTAATTTCTTTGAAATCCTTTACCCCTCACTAATTACTACTCTCTTGGCACTTCTATTACCGTAGACATGGCATCATACTGTGGCAAAACCACTGGTTCTGGAGTCAGTGTGCCTAGATTAAAATTCCACCCCAAAGTATTACCTATATGACATTGAGCACCAAATCTCAATTTCCTCATGTGTAAAATGGGAGTGTTGGACTAGATAGTTTTCTCAAGTACCTTCCAACTCTAGAGCTGTGATCTAATAATTCCTTATCGACTATTTTATGTTATGCCTAAAAGTCTTATAGCTGGAAAGGAACTAGACCAGTTTTCCCAGTTTATGACGGGCAACCATATAATGAAAAGATGACTGGATTTTATGTCAGGGGACAGGCACCTGGGTTCAAATCCTAGTTCTCATACTTACTAGCTATAAGTATGATACATGATTTAACCTCTCTTGTCCTCAAATGGGCTCCAGTCATGGTTCTAATGCTTACTAGTTATAAGTATGATGAATGAATTAACCTTTCTGGTCTTCAGAGTTCCTCATCTTCAAATGGGCATGATAACATTTGGACAACCTACCTCACAGACTTGTCGTGAAGAAAATTATTTGATAATAAAATACCTTAAGTGTTGTACAAAGATGAATCATCATTATTATAGGAGAGGAAACAGAGACCCAGAGACATACAATGGATTGCCCCAAATTAGTGTCAGGTAATTGTACCTTGTCTGCCCACTAGGTTAAAAATCTGCTTAAGGCCAAGGTTTGTGTTTTGTACCTTCTTAAATTGGGCACAGTGTCTTAAACATAATTGGCACTCCATAAATATGTGATAATTAATGAAGTTATATAACCTTACAGAGTAGTTGTGATGAGGACACTGGTACATGTTAGAGTGCTATAAAAATGTGAATTCATATTAATATGGTCATTTTTGATTGATTCTGAAGTGAGGGTCTTATCAGTTCCTTCATCTCCCAGTATCTATTTCTCCACTAGGTGGCATGATAAGGGACAAGACATCAACGACAGTAACTACTGCAAATATTGGAAATAACGTATAAAAAAAGAAAAAACCTCCCAAATACCATGCTAATGAGCAAACACAGGGCAACAATTTTGTGTTGATTATACCGTCTTTGATAAACTGTTTATGGTTACTAGTTATTATAAAAATGTATTAACAAATAGGAGCTATTTTTATGACTTGAGAAGTAAAAGAAGGAGTGCTTAGTCAGAGTCCTAGGCTATGGGAATCTGTTCAATACAGTCCAGAAAACTGAACAAGGGATCGGAGACTGGAATCTACTTGGAGAGTCAACAATTCAACACATTTCTAATAATTGATCATATTTCTACAGTTATTTCCTTGTTACCACCCTGTTAGGTAAGTAGTGAAAGTATTCTAATTTTACTGATGATGAAACTAAAGCTCAAAGATTAAGTCACTTGACCAAGGTCATACAGTTAATGAAGTCAAGCCAGGTTTCAAACCCAAGTCTTTTGGTTCCACATCCAATGTTCTTTCCACTATAAAATATTATCTTTCTTGTCTTCTACCATCAAATGCCCAGAGAAGGACAGCATCCTTAGCAAACAGTGACCACCTATACCCAACATTTTTCTACCTGGAAATTGTCCAGAAGGAGGAGAAAAGGGTTTCAGAAAGGGGTTAAAAAAAAAAAAAAGGTTTCAGTGATATAGACGAAAGAATACCAGTTTGGCTTCTGAGGAGGTAGTCAAGCCCAGGTCCTGAGATGCCAAATTTTTCTTTCTTTCATACTACAACTCTTTTTCAATTGACAGTCTCTTCTGAAACCTTTTCTCCTCCTTCTGGACAAATTCCAGGTAAAGGAATGTTGGGTAAGGATGGGCACTCTTTGCTAAGGATGCTGTCCTTCTCTGGCACTTGGTGGTGATGGCTAGAAGAGAAGAAAGGCAATATTTTAAAATTTAAAGATCTGGGCTTGAAGCGTGTGGTTCAGTTTCAACATCTGTGTGAACTGGGGCAAGTAAGTTAACCTCTGAGCCTATTTCATCATCTGTAGAAGAGGGAGGGGTAGACCAGATGACTGACTAAGGCTCCGTTCAGCTCAAAGCTATGATCCCATGGAGTTCATTGACTTAGCCAGGCACTGAATGTTGTTGAAATGGCCCTGTGCCTCAGAGCAATGATAGCTGTTTGACACATTGGGTGACAGGGATAGAAAATGAACTTGTGTTAAAATAAAAATCTCCCAGGTTTAAGGAAATGAGAGGAACCTTCAGTCTGTAGGAGGCTCTCTCTTAGCTGATAATGGGAAGCTTTTGAATTCTACTAGGTGGTAAATGTTTAACGTCTTGGGACTGTCCAATGTGCTCCCAGGCTGTTTATCCAACTCTTAAACAAACTAGAGGAAAACACACACACACACACATACACACACACACACACGTACATAAATGCAAAACCCCCAAACCTTCCTTCCGCCTAAAGGCTGAATTTATAAAGGGAGACCTCAAAGAGAGAGAAAAGCCAACTTGATTCAGTCTCTGGTGCATCTTCTTTGGATATCCAAAAACAAAAACAGAGCTAGTTCCTGGGCATTTACATATTCTGTCTCTGTGGAGACAAATGGCTGTGGGAGAGAGGAGGGTTTGGAGAGTGAGAAAGCGGATTCCCTAGAATGTTTCTCTCTGGCTGTTTGTTTAATCTCTCTCCCCCTCCCCTCCTTTTGTTCTTAGAGACACCAGAGAGCAGAAGCAGGAAACTATTTTTCGGTTAAGTGGCATTAAAATTCTTGAAGTATTTGACAAGCATATTTTAAATGAGCAAGTGTACAATTTTTAATACTTTACCACACAGTTTCCCTGTTTCCTCAGGCCCTGATTTTAACCCTTCTCCATCACCATGGCAACGAAAACACAAACACTACCTACAAAAGAATAAGCTGAATCTGAGGAAAAAATCTGACGATATGTGTATGTGTGTGG
Organism: Bettongia penicillata ogilbyi; assembly: GCA_023548195.1. NCBI lineage: Eukaryota > Metazoa > Chordata > Mammalia > Diprotodontia > Potoroidae > Bettongia > Bettongia penicillata. Next base: position 8,056,115 of record JAJHZJ010000200.1, read on the forward strand.
ATTTAACATATCTATTATATATACATATATTTATACATATGTATGTATATCTATATCCATATGTATATATATTTGACATGAGCTAAAATAATTTCTAACACATGGTAAATTAGTTTTCCAAGTCATAAAATGGAAAATAGTATATAAGACTAGGGAAATTCAATCTCATAAACAGGCCAAGAGGAAAAATTCTGCTTGATTCCCCCATCACCATTTAAAAAAAGCACCACCACCTCATCTTGCTTCCCCCTCCCTGTACCTCTCCTGACACAAAACATGAAACATGTCATGGAAAGTGCCTTGGAAAACTTGGAAAAAATGATCCTGAGACTTTGTTTTTCTTCTTTCTCAAGTCTAGGCCTAAAATAGGTGATTTATTTTTAGGCAAATCATAAAGCTGTAATCTGAGAGGCTGCTCTTGGAAGAAAGACTTCAGCACTTGAGATTACTGGCTGTAAATTGTGCTTCTGTAAGACCACTACACCACGTTCCTTCGCCTCTTTCTGGGAAAACAGACCAGAACCAAAAAAAAACCAGGCACCCAGGTCCCCTGGCCCTATGCCCCAGCTTCCAACAGACTTTTACCTCCCTCAGAACTAGGCTGAAGAAGAGACACATTCTGGAATGAAGTTAGACCCTGTGCGGGTGCGTCTAGGTCTGCTCCCCACAGAGCTGAGAACAAAAGGGCATCTCTGTCTTGGAAAACACAAGGGGGGCAGGACATGGAGAGTCATGCTGGAAAAGGGCGTTTTCCTTCAGCAGGCAGGAAGAGTTAGAGAAGCGGAGCAGGCAAGTGAGAATGGAAGAGGCATAAAGAAATATGCCTAGACTAGAGGAAAACTGGGCACGTAGGTCTGATGCAATGGTGGTGAATATGATTTAAGTCACCAAAGAGGGGTCATCGCTGCTGAAAAGTCCAAAAATCCTTTCTCATTTCCTTTTGTTACCATAAGGGAACAATCCCAAATGCCTGTAAATGCAACCTGGCAATTTAACTTTTCTATTTTGATTATATGAACCAGGTTATAATGAAGAGAAGCATTTTTGGAAAAGGTGGTTGTTGGAGCATGAAGGAGAACTCTGGACATCCAAGATAATTTCATTTGAACTGGGGTGGGGGTGAGGGAGGATGCACAGAATACAGTCAGTCTCAATCAAGGGCAGTTGTTCCAGGCGCCCCCCCACCCGCTCAGGAAGAAGCAGAGATGGGGGCAGGGAAGGCTGGGGCATTAACAGGGAAGGTTTGGAGAGGGGCAGGGCCTTTATGGTGTCTTGGGGTCTCATGGCTGGTGGACCTAGAGGACCCCTGTGGGGAGGAAGTCTGTCCCCTGGTGTTAACACCAAGGTGACACTTATTACTCTAGTTTTTAGTTTGGATATTCGCATCAGTATTTCATTTAAGGAGGCATTGTAGATTAGAGAAAGAGTAATGGGCCAGGAGGTTCTAACTGGCTATAGAGCAGGGGGTACTTAGCATGGGGTCCATGAATTTGTTTTATTATTATTTTGGTAACTGTATTTCAATATAGTTACTTTCCTTTGTAATCTGGTGGGATTTTATTTTATGCATTGAAAATATTATTCTGAGAAGGGGTCTGTAGGCTTCATCAGACTGCCAAAGGGGTCCATGATCCCAAAGAAGGTTTCTAAGAACCCCTGCTTTCTAGAATGTCAGTTAATGTTTTAGAAATCCAAAAAAATATAGAGCATTGCTGACTCCGCAATTTTGAGGAAGTTGCTTCAAATGAGATCGAATACATTTTTATTTATTGGGATTAACTTTTAGGGTAGGCAGCTAGATGGTGCAGTGGACAGAGCACTGGACTTGGAGTCAGGAAAACTCTTCTTCATAAGTACACACCCCCACCTCAGACACCTGCTAGCTGTATGTGGTAGCTTGCTACCTGGGCAAGTCACTTTACCCTGTTTGCCTCAGTTTTTTCATTTGTAAAATGAGCTGGAGAAGGAAATGGCAAACCACTCCCCGACCTTTGCCAAGAAAACCCCAAATGGAGCCATAAAGGGTCATACATGAATGGATAACCACAAAACCTAAAAGGTGATTGTGTGAGACTAAAAAATGAGAATAGATATGAAGTTGCAGAGGAATAAACACATTCAGTGTGTACTAAAAATATAATATGCAACTGTTAAAGCTTAAAACGTCACTAAAACTTTTGGGATGCTTTCTATATTCATGAAGTATTTCTATATTTATGAAGTGTGCTGGTAAATGTTTAACAATCGACTCTCAAATGAACGCATCCTTGACACATTTTTAAGTTTCATCTGCATTATTTTCATCTTCTTTATCATTTTTTTAAGTTTTACACAATGAAAAAAAATGAGCCCTGATTTGTAGAATCTGATGATTTGTGAGGTGTCAATACTTACACTGAAATTTTAATTTTGAGCTGGCTACAGTACATTCATGGATATTAACCTCCTAGTGTATAAGAGAGGATTAGCAATGCTTTATCCTGGGAGATAGTCTATCATAATGGGAAAACCAAGAGATCCCTAGGAGAGAAGGAGACCTAAGCTCTAATCCTAGCTCTGTTTCTGTCTGGCTTTGTGACCTTGAGTAAGTCTTGTCCTCCCTCTCTGGGATTCCCTTCATTCACACATAAAATGAGAAGACTAGCTGAAATGATCCCCCAGGTCTTCTCCAGGTGTTAAATTCTATAAAGATGGGAAATGACTCTTGGTGTATGTGAATTCCCCCAAGAAACAAGTCCTCTATCTGCATCCCCTAGAGACTCCAATCCCCTGGCCAACCAGTAGTTCTAATAAAAAGACATTTTGGTGAAAAAAATCTTTTCTATATAGATTTTCTTGATTGTTGATATGGTCTTGGACAGGAAATAGAGGTAGGTGCTATTATTAATGTAACCTCTGTTCTGTTTTATGGCGTGTTCTCCTCTAAAGCTTTGGCATCTCTGAAACCATGGGCCAGAGGCGGCTAGGAAGAAAGTGGAACTTAGTATGGAAGCAGAATGAGGGGAGGTGGGAATGATTTGCTCCCAGACATGGTAACAGCTCTAAAGAGGGGGAACTTGTAAGTTTCGTATGTATGTAAGCACGTTCTTATGCACCCTTAAGAGTCCTCTGGCATAGCTTGCTAACAGAGGCATAGTGGAGGGAAGCATTTACTGAATGCCGATGGTCACTAGGCATTACGCTAAGCACATTAAAAATATTATCCATTTGTTCCTCACCACAACCCTGGGAGGAAGGAGCTCTTATTACCCCCATTTTTGTTATTTGGTCGTTCAGTCTCATCCAACATTTTGTGACCCCCCATGAACCACAGTACTCCAGGTTCTTTGATCTTCCGCTATGTCACAAAGTCTGTACAAACTCATGTTCATTGTTTCCATGACACTATCCATCTATCTCGTGCTCTGCCATCCCCTTCTCCTTTTGTCTTCAGTCTTTCCCAACATAAAGGTCTTTTCTAACGAGTCCTATCTTCTCTTTATGTAGACAAAGTATTTAAACTTCAGCTTCGGTATTTGTCCTTCCCATGAACAGTCTGAATTAATTAGTTAAATCCCCATCTTACAGTTGAAGTAACTGAGGCAGACAGAGACTAAGCCTCACATGGGGTCACCCAGCTAATGAGTATCTGAGGTCGGATTTGAACTCAGATATTCTTGACTCCAGGCCCAGGGGTCTATCCATTGTGTCACTTAGCTTACTAATAGGTGGAAGGTAGCAAGGTTATGCAGAAAAAAATGGTTAAATGGGAATTCAGAAGACCTAGAGTTCACCTGCCAACTCTTGTCACTTGTTCTGTTACAGATGACCTTGGACAGGTCATTGACCCTCCCTGGGTCTCAGTTTCCTTACCCATAAAATTCAAGTGGAATAAATGACTGCTGATCTCCCTTCTAGCTCTAAAAGCTAAACTCCTGTGACCTTTGGACCATAGTTTCTTCATCTGTAAAATGAGGAACTTGTCAGATAGCTCCTAAGGCACCTTCAGATTCTAGATTTGAGATTCTATGAACATAATAGAGGCAAGATGCATGCATATGGTGTACGAATGTGGAGAATTATTGTTAGTGCATTACACTTAATTGCAAATAGCAATGTGGGTCTCACTTTCCACCAGTCATCTCCTTTTTATACTTCTATATCTTATAATAAAAAATAAAGATGGGAATTGTACCTGCAATTTAATTGGTATAGGGAACTCCCAGGTGAAGAAAATCCCTCCAGCAATGTAGAACTCCACCCCTTAGTTGAGGAGACTGAGGCAAAGAGAGGTTAAGTAACTTGCCTAGGGTCACACAGCTACTAATTGTCTAAGGAAGGATCTGAAACTCAGGTCCTCCTGACTCTGGGACTAGCCTATCCATGGTGTGATGAGCTGTCTCATAACTGGTTCATTACTTTGTTAATTGTTCAGACTTAAGAAAGTGATGAAGAAAATCATAATAAGATATTAAATTTAAAGTGTGTTGGTTTATAGAGAGGTTATTGTTAAACATTTACCACCACATCATTGCCTATCTATCTACCTATGAATATATATGCATTGTTGTTGTATATATGAGTGTGTGTGCGCGTGTGCGTGTGTGCGTGCATGTGTGTGTGTGCTTGTGTTCAGGGAAGAGCTCTGGATATGAGAACTGGAAGACCTAGATCTGAATCCTACCTATGGAGCTCACTACAACCATGACCTAATTCAAGGCTTTTTCTTCTCTGACTCTCAGTTTATTCATCTGTGAAATGAAAGAACCAGCCTAGATAACCGTGAAATTCTTTTCTAGATCTAAATCTCTCCTAGCTGCAGAGAACATGAAGTTCTATCTCTTGCCCCTGGGCATTCATGCCTCCGCTAGGAGGCACCATGGCATTAACAGTGGCATTCATAGTAGGGTCTACATCTCTTAAAATTCCTAGCTTACTTCAAAATATAAGTCAAGTGCCAATTGACACCTTTCCTGATCACCTGCCCAACCCCAAATTAATAGCACTTTCTACATCTTGAGAATTCTTTATGTGTTCCTTGTATCTCCTTGTCTGTGTTCTGGTATATTGGTGGAATGGCAGCGTGGTGGGGCTGATGATCAAATGCAGTTTGCTTGGCTGATGCTATAAAGTATGGAAAAGGCTGTGGAGCCTGCTTTCAGAAAGTCATCATAACCTGTAACGGAACAGCTTTGCTTCAATTTGCAATAGCCAGAGTCACAGACTGACTGGCTGGTGAGTGCCCTCACTTCCTGTTAGGCAATGCTTCTCTTAACAGGGTGGTAAGCAGTCTGCAATTAGTTATGACACATCTATTCTTGTTCCAAATCAGGGAGCAGGACAGTCTTATTCCTTGTCATCATGCCTTTTCAGAAGAATGTTCCAAAGCACATGGGAATTTCATCAGCTGAGGACACTGCTCATTCTCAGCAATAACCCCTCTCCCACCCCATTTTCCTTATATTCCCTTAGGAGACTTTAAGAGTACAGTATTTTCTTTCTGTCTTTGTATTCTCAGTTTCTAGTTACAGTGCCTTGTGCTTAATAAATAGAAGTTGCTTAATGCTTAATAAATAGGAGTTGAAATGAATGGTGGGATTTGAATGTGTTTTGAATTTAAAGTTCTTTGATGTAACCTCACTCTTCAAATATACCCCCAAGACTTTATAGTTCTAGCTAGTCTGTAAAACAGAAGTAAAAAAAACAACCAAAAAACTACACTTTTAATATGTTCTATTATTTCTCTGACAAAACTTTCTCTTTTTTTTCCCTTTGGTTCAAAAGTAGAAGAGAAAGGGAATAAGCATTTCTTAAGCCAGGTAGGGACAGCTATCTGGCATAGTGGATAGAGTGCTAGTTCTGGAGGACCTGAGTTCAAATCTGACCTCGTTGATTAAATGTGATCCTGGACTTGGCCTGGAGTCAGGAGGATCTGAATTCAAATCTGGCCTCAGAAACTTGCTAGCTGATGCTGGAGAAGCCATTTAACCCTCCTTGCCTCAGTTTCCTCATCTGTTAAATGAGCCAAAGAAGGAAATGGCAAACCAATTCTAGTATCCTTGCCAAGAAAACTCCAAATGGGGCATCACAAAGAGTCAGACACAACTATTCATCTAAACAACAAAACAAAGAATGGGCCAGACACTGTGTTAAGCATTTTATGCATGTTATCTCCTTTGGTCTTCACAGCAGCTCTCAGTAGGTACCAATATTATCCCCATTTTACAACTGAGGAACCTGAGACAGATTAAGAGGCAAAATGTGCCCAAGGTCACAAAAACAGTAAGGGTCTGAGGTTGCCTCATATGAGGCAAGAGTCTCTGGTGAGAGAACAGTGAGTTGAAGATAGAGAGTGGGATAGAGAATTGAATAGGAAAAAGTATAAGGATTGCCATGCTGCAGTGAGAGCCTATCTGAGATTAGATAATATCACTTGGTCATGGATGCAGTCAGAAAGGTTTTGGTAACTTCTCTTGTTCCATTCAGTAGCATGTGAGCAAGAGTAGAGGAGGGAGAAGACAGGAATAATGAAACATTAGGGTTTGGTGAGATGTGAGATATGATAGGACCATGATCAAGGACCTGAAGTAGAAGAGAGTGAAGAGTTGAATTGGCTTAAAAAGGAGTCAGTTTTAGGAAAGGAAGCCAGAGCAGGAGTGATGGTCAGTCAGAATTCTGATGCATGGAGAGACTGCAGGTCAAAGTGAGGATGAAAAGTAAGTCTGGGGAGAGTAAGCCCTAGGGAGAGATGGAATGATGCAAGACTGGGATCGAATTGAAGAACATTATCATAGAATCGGAGGGGCAAGACCAAGAATGTGACCCTTTCTAGTGTGAAGGATTGTCTTGGCAGTTGTAAAGACTGAGGAACTGGGGAACTGGGGAACTGGGCTATTGAGGGAAATATCAGTCAGAGGAAACTGTTTACTTAAATAGTAAATTTACTTAAACAACAAATAAAAACATAATAAAATATTTCCACCGCAAACTTTAGGTACTTTCTCCCAAACACACCCACCATCAATGAGAAGGACAGACACATATGAAATCCACACATGGAGGAGAGTGTATTCATTGAAAGAGAGGTACAAGACCACTCAGATCTTTTGGTGATGTCCTCATGTTGTTCTACTGGTTCCTGCTAGTCTTATGATGACTGCAGATAAGGTATATAATGTTCAGTTGAGTTTAGTTCTTCTTCTCCTGACAGCTGCTCATTTCAGTAACTTCTGTTCTGAGTTGATATACTAGTCAATCTACCAACAAGTCTTTCCTACTATGTATCAGGCTTTATGTTAGGCATGCTGGATGCAAATTCAAATAATGAAACCATCCCAACCCTTAAGGAACTAGTATTGTAACAGGGAGAGACAACAAGTATGTATATGTGTATGTATGTATATTTATGTATGTATGTATGTATACTAGATACATAGAATATAAACAAATAAGTTTAATATATATACTAGGCATTTAAATATGTTTTTTAGGAAGGGAGGGCACTGGCAATTGGGGATGGGGAAGAGTATCAGGAAAAGCCTGAGTTATTCCTTGAAGGAATAAAGGGATGTATGAGATAGAAATGAGGGAAAAGGGTATTTAGGGATGAAGGAGAGTCAGTGTAAAACACCATAGATGAAACATGAAGGGTTTTGTATCAGGGCAAGAGAAGACCAGTTTGTCTGTACTGCAGAGTGTGGGGCAGGGAGTCATTTACTAGGAAAAAAGAGTTGAACCAACTTATCAAGGGCTTTAAAAGGGAAATTAGTATTTTATCTTAGTGGCAATAAGGAACCACTGGAATTTATTAGGTAACCAGGAGTGAAATGGTCAGATTTGAACTTAAGGAAGATCACTTTGGGAGCTATATGGAAAGTAGATTAGAGTAGGGAAAACCCTGAAGTGGTAGGAGAAATATCTACCAGTATCTCTGTCATATGGACTAGGTGATGTCTTTTCCTTGAAAGGTTTTGAAATTAACTTTGAGACTTGAATGGCTCAGGGGACTAAAGACCTGGTCCATTGACATGGGTTCCTGGTTGCCTGAGTTCAAGCAAAGTCAGGGTCCTAGAAGTTTCAAATCCTCTTAGACCAGTAGCATGACCAACATTGACACCGGAAAACTGTGTCTAGGCTCTATCTAGCCTCATCACAGAAGAAGTGATGAAATTCCCATAAGAGAAGGTGGAGAAAGAGAAGAACCCAAGATAGAACCTTGCAGGGTATCCATAGTTAGAGAACAGGATATAGAAGATAATTTAACAAAGGCAACTGAGAATGAACAGTTACACTGATGGAGCAGCATGAAAACCAAAGGAAGGTGCAACGCCCAGAAGGAGAAAGCAATCATAAGTGCAAAAAGCTTTAGAGAAGATGAGAAAGATAGGGTTGAGAAAAGGTAATTAAAAGAGATCTTGTGAACCTTCAAAGGTCAACAACTGTTGAACAAGCTGTTTTAGCTGAATGATGAGGTAGGAAGCTAGATTGGAACATGCTGAGAAAGAGGGAGAGGGGATGAAATGGAGGCAAGGAGTTTAGACATATTCCTAGGAGTCTGGAAGGGAAAAGTAGAGTATGAGAGTTTGAGGGAATGATGCAGTCAATGGAAAGTTTTTGGATTTTTTTAGGGATGAGGAATACCTAAACATGTTTAAAGGAAGTAGAATATAGAGAGAAATAGAAGGTTAGAGAAAGAGAAGATAATGGATGGGTCAAGAAAAGGAGTCTATGGGCCTTGGTTAGGAGAAAGACCATCACAAAAAAGAGGATGAGATGAAGATATCTGAAATGTAGAGGAGCAGACTCAAAATGGATAACATCTATTTTCTCAGTAAAGAGTAGTGTGAAGTCCTATAAGAAATTCTAAGTTCATGGGCCAAGCGGAAGCAAATGCTCGCTCCTTTACTAGGTAGTCTAATCTTCACTTTTCCATAATTGAAGAAAATCTGATACAGTAGATAAAACACCTCATTTGGTAGTAGAAGACCAAGATTTGAAGCCAAGTTATATCACCTATTACTGTGTAATGTTGGTGTACTATACTTGCAGTGCCTACATGCCTGGTTAAGGTCAACAGACCTTCTCCTGCCCCCTCTACATTGGGATCTATACTTTTTGTCTCTGGGCAGTTCATTTCTCCTAACCCTGCCTTCACACTGGCAAGTTGGCATTTCACCAGAGGTGGGGCAGCTGGTACATGTTACTACTCTCCAGGTACTAAGGGTAATACTTGTTGGTGACTATTCCTACCAAGAATTTAGATGATGAGTCCCCATGGGTCTATTTCCCATTAACAAACCAGCCAATGCTACTCAACATTTACTAAAACATTTACTGAAAGTACAAAGAAAAGACTTACAATACATAAAATTCTATCTATAAAATTGAATCACATTCTCCCACCTCGGAAAGAATGGAAACACACTTAAAATTCCAGAGTTAAAAGGTATACATGTAGGGAATTCATGTGGACAAGACAACTCAATTCTGGATTGGTAGAGGGTTTTTTTTATCTCAGGTAGTGTTTTTGTCTCAGGAACTGTCCATAAAAAAGTTCCTTGATGACCGTAGCTTTTTTGTGTGAAGAAATACTTTCATGGCTAAGTTGAGTTCATCTGCTCTTTGTTGGAATAGCACCACACTAGGCACAGCAGCTCAGCTGGATGAGTCAATCCCTGGGCTATTTCTATTCCTTGACAGCAACTGTAGTATCCATCATTTCCACCTTTATGCTTAGTTAATGCCTTCTGCCGAAATAATATTATGTTCTTTTAGGTTCAAAAATTTAAGAGAAGTCAGTGTCCATTATCCTAATACTGGTAAAAGTTTCCTTATTCTCAACAATTAGCAGTAGAAAGCAAAAGTACATTCTTTCCTGCAATGTGCAAATCAACAAGTACTATTTCAAGTAACTTTTTTCAGAACTCTTAATGAAGACTTACACCCCAGACAAATGAACTACAATGTCAACTGCCTTAGAAGAAGTCTAGACTTGGAGTCAGAAAGAGCTAGGTCCAAAGCCTGCCTCAGAAAAGTACTAGCTGTTTCACTAACTGGACAAGGTACTTAAACTCTGATTCAACTTCATCCCCTGTAAATGGGGAAAGTAATAATAGTATCTGCTTCACAAGATTGTCACAAGGCTCCAATGAGATTTCCCTGAATCTCAGGTTACATGTTTGAAACATAAGGTTATTGAGTTAGATAACTCTAAGATCTCTTGTTTAAGATCTTTAAGTTCTAAATTTAGAGCCTCTAAGTTCTGAATCATAACAGATTATATGTACAAACTAGACCTCTTGACCAGTGTGTTGACAAGGCATTGTTTGTCTAATAACCTTGGGCTTAATTTAAGCTCACAGTTACGTGTCCTGTGAGTATCATGTGACAATGGAAACCTCTTGACTGAAATTGTACTTTTCTTCTATGCTTAACAGAAAAAAGAATCCAAATAGATTTAGAAAGAGGAGTGACACGTAAATTTTCTCCTTCTTTTGTGACATGTGTGGGTGCTTAGGACCAGTGAGGGTAGGTATTATAACTGCCCTCAGTATGAGATGGACTGGGCTGCCATGCTAAAAGTAAGTAAATAACCAGAAAGGTTATTCAGTTTTTGTTTTTAAAAATAATTTGGCACTGGGGAGTTTGCAGATATTCTGGGTCCCAATACTTTGGTAGTCAGGGATGAGCTATTTTGTTATTATTATAGTAATTGCTGTTACTGCTGTTATTACATAGTTGGGATGATTTTTCATGGTTAGCAATTGTCCATATATAACACAGAATCCTTGAAGGAAATTGTTTTGGAAAGTACCAAATGTCCTAGAACTTCTTTCTGTTCACTGTTTAGATCTGATGAAGGGCAGCTAGGTGGTACAGTGGATAGAGCACCAGTGCAGGAGTCAGGAGGATCTGAGTTCAAATCTCACCTAGACACTTGACACTCACCAGCTGTGTGACCTGGGGCAAGTCACTTAACCCCAATTGCCTCATCCTGGGTCATCTCCAGTCATCCTGATGAATATCTGGTCACTGGATTCAGATGGCTCTGGAGAAGTGAGGCTGGTGACCTGCACAGCTCTCCCTCACTCAAAAGAAAATCAAGTACAAGTCATGTCACTATTCCTCTGATGGCATGGTCTTCTTCGGCAGCGAAGGATGAACACATGCAGATCTGAGGATGATGGCAAAAATTCACATTTATGCAGTACTATATCTTTTACAAAAGACTTTCCTTTGAAGTAGGCATTTACAATTATAAATAGTCAGCTGAATGGAATGGAAGAAAAGCTAGATTTGAAGACAGGTGAGGTAACTGAGATTCAGAGGTAAAATAGTTTAAAAGTTTCATAGGAATTAAAGATAGAAAGGATCCTAGAAGGCGTCTCGTCCACATCTCTGTTAAGCAGATGGTGAAACTAAGGCCCAGAGTTGTGAAGTAATTTGTCCAAGGTCACACTCACAGAAAATAGCAGAGTCAATATTTGAACATTGATCCTTTGGGAATGCAGCTAATAAATAGTGAAAGAAGGAATTTCTGACTCCCAGATCCAGTGCACTTTCCTTTTACACTATGCTATCTTTAAAATTTATGCAGTGTTCTGTTGATGGAGTTGTGAACTGCTTCCATTCTGGAGAGTTATTTGGAAGTATGTCTGTTGCTGAATGTATCCCCAAAATGTTTTTTTTAAAGGGAAAAGGATCTATTTGTGCAAAAATATTCAGAGTAGTTCTTTTTGCAGTGGCTAAGAATTAGGAATCTAGGGGATGCCCATCAATTGGGGAATGTCTGAACAAACTGGGGCATATGATTATGGTGAGATATTATTGTGCTACAAGAAATAATAAGTAGGACGGTTTCAGAAAAACCTGGGAAGACTTACATGAACTGATGTAAGGTGAAGTGAGCAGAACCAGGAGAATGTTGCACAGTTATGCTGGTAACAATATAGTAATTGTATATTGTTTAACAGTATATATTAATATACTTACAGTAACTTATTAATATATTAATATATATTTACACTAGTTACAGTAACAGTAATATTGTACAGTGAAGACCTATGAATAACTTAGCTATTCTCAGCAATACAATGATCCAAGACAATCCTAAAGGACTCATGATGAAACATGCTGTCCATCTATACAGAAAGAACAGATATTTTCTGAATATAGGCAGAAGCATGCCATTTTTCACTTTCTTTTTTTCCTCCTTTCTTTCATTCTTTTTTTTTTTTGGCTCGAGTCTACTTGTACAAAATGAATAACATGGAAACGTTTTATGTGATTTCACATGTATAACCTACATTGGATTGCTTACTGTCTCAGGGAAGGGGGAAGGGAGAAATGGAAGGGAAGATAGAATTTGGAACTCAAAACTTTTATAAAAAGTGTTAAAATTGTTTTAACATGTAATTAGGGAAAAATAAAATATTATTTTTGTATTTTTTTTAATTTTAATTTTTTGTGTCACTAATTTTTTAATATAAATTTATTTATTTAACTTTTTACATTCATTTTCACAAAATTTTGGGTTCCAAATTTTCTCCCCATTTGTCCCCTCCTCCCACCCCAATACACCGAGCATTCTAATTGCCCCTATCACCAATCTGCCCTCTCTTCTATCATCCCTCCCTTCTCTTGTCTCCATCTTCTCTTTTGTCCTGTAGGGCTAGATGACTTTCTATTCCCCATTAATTGTATTTCTTATTTCCTAGTAGCAACAATAATACTCAACAGTTGTTCCTAAAACTTTGAGTTCCAACTTGTCCCCATCCCTCCCTCCCCACCCATTCCCTTTGGGAAGGCAGGCAATTCAATATAGGTCATATCTGTGTAGTTTTGCAAATGACTTCGATAATAGTCATGTTGTGTAAGACTAACTATATTTCCCTCCATCCTATTCTGCCCCCCATTTGTTTCTATTCTGTCTTTTGATCCTGTCCCTCCCCAAGAGTGTTTACCTCAAATTGCTCCCTCCTCCCATTGCCTTCCTTTCCATTATCCCCCCCACCCTGCTTATGCCCTTCTCCCCCACAATCCTGTATTGTAACAGAGGTTTTCATATCAAAATGAGTGTGCATTTTATTCCTTCCTTTAGTTGAATGTGATGAGACTAAACTTCATGTTTTTTTCTCAGCTCTCCTCTTTTTCCCTCCACTAAAAAGTCTTCTGCTTGCCTCTTGAATGAGATATAATTTACCCCATTCCATTTCACCCTCTCTCCTCCCACTACACTTCTCTCTCACCATTTACCTTAATTTCTTTTAAGATATGATCCCATCCTATTCAATTCATTCTGTGCTCTCTGTCTCTGTGTGTGCATGCATGTGTGTATGTGTGTGTGTAGTTCCACCAACTACCCAGATACTGAAAAGTTTTAGGAGTTACAAATATTCTCTTTCCATGTAGGAATGTAAACAGTTCACCTTTGGTAAATCCCTTATGACTTCTCTTTGCTGTTTAATTTTTCATGCTTCTTCTCATTCTTGTGTTTGAAAGTCAAATTTTCTTTTCAGCTCTGGTCTTTTCATCAAGAATGCTTGAAAGTCCTCTGTTTCATTGAAAGACCATATTTTCCCCTGAAGTATTATATTCAGTTTTGCTGGGTAGGTGATTCTTTGTTTGAGTCCTAATTCCTTTGACTTCTGGAATATCTTATTCCACGCCCTTCTATCCCTTAATGTAGAAGCTGCTAGATCTTATGTTATCCTGATTTTATTTCCACAATACTGGAATTATTTCTTTCCAGCTGCTTGCAATATTTTCTCCTTGACCTGGGAATTCTGGAATTTGGCCACAATGTTCCTAGGAGTTTCTCTTTTTGAATCTCTTTCAGGTGGTGATTGATGGATTCCTTCAATACTTATTTTGCCCTCTGGTTCTAGAATCTCAGGGCAGTTTTCCTTGATAATTTCATGAAAGATGATGTCTAGGCTCTTTTTCTGATCATGGCTTTCAGGTAGTCCCATCATTTTTAAATTGTCTCTCCTGGATCTATTTACCAGGTCAGTTGTTTTTCCCATGAGATATTTCACATTCTCTTCCATTTTTTCATTCTTTTGGTTTTGTTTTGTGATTTCTTGGTTTCTCATAAAGTCATTAGCCTCCATCTGTTCCATTCTAATCTTGAGAGAACTATTTTCTTCAGTGAGCTTTTGAACCTCTTTTTCCATTTGGCTAATTCTGCTTTTGAAAGCATTCTTCTCCTCATTGGCTTTTTGAACCTCTTTTGCCAATGGAGTTAGCCTATTTTTCAAGGTGTTATTTTCTTCAGCATTTTTTTGGGTCTCCTTTAGCAAGGTATTGACCCGTTTTTCATCCTTTTCTTGCATCTCTGTCATTTCTCTTCCTAGTTTTTCCTCCACCTGTCTAACTTGATTTTCAAAATCCTTTTTGAGCTTTTCCATGGCCTGAGCCCACCGGACATCCCCCTGGGATGTCTGGGATACAGAGGCCCTGACCTCCACATCTTTCCGGGATGGTAAGCATTGTTCCTCATCATCAGAAATGGAAGGCAGGAACATCTGTTCCCCAAGAAAGTAGCTTTCTATGGTCTTATTTTTCTTCCCTTTTCTGGGCATTTTCCCAGCCAGTTTCTTGACTTCTGAGATTCCTCTCCACCCCTGCCTAGATCTGCCCAGGTAGTGCTTGGGGTCTGAGATTCAAATGCTGCTCCCCAGCCTCAGGGCTTTCAGCTATGGGTGTGGCTGCTATTCAGGGTAAGATTAAATTCAGATTCTCAGGTAGGGGCAGGGCCGCCTCCCAGGCTCAGTTCCCTCAGGGGTTTTATGCAGAGACCTTAAGTAATGGATCTGAGGTCCTGCCTGCTCCAGGAGCTCCTGGCCACCGCTGCCTCTGCCTCTGCCTTCTGAGGGGGCCTGAGTTATGGAGACACCCTGCTCCCCTCTCAGCCAGCCCAGAAGTCTCTCTCACTGACCTGTAGTGCCTGTGGGTGGAGGGACCTTCATGGCCACTAGTGGTTCCATCCCTGAAGCCTGCTCTGATCTGCTCTTCTGGGGGCCATGTGGCCAGGGCAGGCCTGGGCTCTGCTCTGGGTCCGGTGCATGACAAACTTGTGGTGCTGGTTTTTCAGGGCTCTCTGGAACAGAAATCTCCTCCACTGTGTTGCTGTGTGGCTTCCACTGCTCCAGAACTTGTGGGGAGTTCTTTTTAGGGGAAATGTATGGGCTGTGGGTTTGGAGCTAGCATATGTGAGTCTTTCTACTCTGCATTCTTGCTCCTCCCCACCCCGGTTTCAAAATAATATATTATTTTAAAAAATTTGTCCAGTGGAATCATATCCCAAAATATATGGCTAAATGTTTCTTTTTTGTACCTCTAGATGTTGGTTTTTCATTTTATTTTCTTTTTTAAAGAGATATTACTTCAGGGTGGATACTGGGTTGGGCCAGAAGACAAGAAAAATTGCTGCCAAATTATACTTTAAACACAATTTGTGTGATCATGGTTAAATCATCTAATGCCTCTGAGCTTCAATTTTCTTGTCTCAAAAATGGGTATAATAAACACGTCCAAGACATCCCTCACAGGTTTGTGTGAGTACAGCATCCCCTAAGGGATCCATCTCCCAACCCTCTCTGGACTAGTAGATTGGATCTTCAGAAAGGGGTTGTATTCTATTACTACTGCTCATACTATCCAGTATCTTCTTGATACCAATTAACCAGGTTATAACAATTAGCTTTTCTAAAATAAATAAATCAATTTTAATTTTTTCAATTAACTTTTATAAAGGAATTTTTTTTTTAAAGCCAAAAGGGTGTAGCAAGGACAGAAATATAAAAGCATCCCAGGGACAAGATACTCTTCTGTGTGAGAGTGACCTCAAGATCAAACTACATAGCACGGAAGCATCTGTCTAGGGAACCAAAGGGTAAATTTCAGGTAAATACCCTGGGAGTACTTTTGTCCCTTTACAAATTTTTCACCAGGGTCACTTCTGGAGTATAATGTAGCCAATGGACAGGTTATTCTCTTGTTTAACAGGACTGGTTCCTCAATAGCCTAAGTCAAGCAATAACTTAGCTTTTACATGGCCACCTCATTAGACTCCTTAGAAGACTCTTCATTGGACTTAAGTGCCGAGGTTACTACCAGACTCTTTTATCAGCTCCAGTTTCTAAATAGTGGATAGTTCTTCTGACCTTTTAGAACCCAGAGTTATAACCTGGTCAAGTCTATTTCTGAATATTCAGGCACCCACAATCAGGAAATAATAAATCTGAAACAACAGAAACAGAAGCTCCCATGCTTTTGTGGCCACATGGAACCTGGGTGGGGAGCACGCTGATTCATTCCATTCTCATACCCAGAGAATTACAGTTCTTCCTTCTCATCTGAATCTGCCATAGAAAAAAAATTGACATGCTATCTGCTTAAATCTTTTTGTATTTCATCTCACTTTGGGCTCAAAAGCTAATTAGGAGACTTTTCATTACCATTCAGTAAGCCAAAAGGAAATAACCATAGTACTCCTGCACATAATCTGAGGTAAAGGGAAGATTTCCTCTATTGTGTACACATAGAGCAAAGCTTTCCTACATAGGATCTGTTATACATAAACTAAGGACTGGACCTGCACCCATTATACTGGGAAAGTATTTTGCAAACCTGGAAGTGATAATATGAATGCAGTTATTATTATTTTTCGCAATTCAAATTTTACTTCTTTATTAAACTCAGATCAAAGCCAAGAATTTGTTGGACCAGGACAAAAAGCAAAGGACTAAAAAATAGTAGCAGCTGAACCTTCCGAAGCATTTAAAATTAAAATAGGATGATTATTCAGCCAGAGAAATGGGACTCAAAAAAAGAAAAGGATTCCTCAGCAGAACTCCCTTTTGGAAAAGATTGAAGAATGCTTAAGAAGCAAGACTGCCACAAAGAGGAATTCAGCCAATTCAACTCAGTTCTTATTTATATAGCTCCTAGGTATCTAGGAGAAAAAGAACGTAGTATAGAGGATAGAAAGCTGGCCTCTGAGTCAAGGAAATGGACTTAAGGACTGTCTCTGACATATACTGGCTGTGTGACCCTGGGCTAGTTGGTTTATCTCTCAGTGGCCCAGCTGATTTCTTACCTATCCTTAATCATTGAATGGGTGTTGCCTCAGTCAAATTGAGACCTTAAAAAGGCCAAGATCTCCCACGGCATTGGGCCATCTCCAATCATCCTGATCTATATCTGGCCAATGGACTCAGATGGCTCCAGAGAAGAAAGTGAGGCTGGTGACTTTTCACAGCCTTGCCTCACTTAAATCTAATCCACTTGCATGTCATGGCATCACCTCCCTGATGTCATGGTCCTCCTTGAGAAAGAAGGACAAACAATAATATCTCTAGACAACTCTAAGAAGAAAAGTTTCAGAAAAGGTTCATGAAGAGCTCCTTAGATCATTGAAATCCCAATCTACTTGGTCCTATGTACTTAGTAATCCTTGTTTCTCCACCCTTTCTAACCCCTACTGACAATTTTGGAAGCATAGAGGCAGCTAGGTGGAATTGTGTTTTAGTTGAGTGAGTCAAGAAAACCTGAATTTGAATTTTACCTAAGATACTTACTGACTGTGTGACCTTGGGCAAGTCATTTGACTACTCTCATCTTGTCTCCTCACTAGTGAAAATGGGTATAATAATACTTTTAGCACTTATCTCACAGGGTTCTTATAAGACTCAGATGAAATAAAATATGTCTAGCATTTTAATGAAACCTTGAAGTGCTATATAGATGTCCATGATTATTATTGATGGGAAGGATCTTAGAAAGCAGCTTTTCAATTCCACAAATGATTACTAAGCACCTACTATATGCAAGGCACTGAAGACAAGACAAAAGAAGAAACAAAAAAGAGCCGTTCTTGTGTTTAAGAAATTCAGATATATTGGGGGCATTCCCATAGGCAGATAGGTACAATATGAAGAGGGATCAGAGCCATCTAGCAGTATTTGAGATGGAAGACATTACAATTTGGTTGGAAGACTAACGGAAGGAAATGCAACCTGAAAGATAAGGAATCTGAAAAGCAGGGATGGGGAAGGCATGAACTCTAGGTACAGGAGACAGTCTGTGAGGATGTATGTAAGCTAGGAGTTCTATGTGAGTTTTGAGACATAGCCTGTTGCCATTTTGGATCTGAAGGTGAGCAGTGTGAGATGCATAGATGTGGGTATGTCCATCAGTCAGAGGCAGACAGCTTCTAGGAGACCTTAAATATCAGGCTAGCCAGTTTGTCTTCTATCTCAGAGCGAATAGAAAATCACTGATAAATCTGAGCAGGGTCATGGTATATAGTTGGACATCTGTGTTTAGTATAGTTCCTGGCTCATACTATGAGTCATAAATGTTTGTTGTTGATACCTTAAGAAGATTATTTTTATAGCTATCAGAAAGGTGGGTTAGAGAAAGAACACAAAGAAATCAATTATTAGGCTATTGCAGTAGGCCAAGCAAAAAATAATGAAGGTCTGAGCTAGGAAAGTAATAACATGGACTGAGGGGGGAGTCCTCAGGCAAACAATATTTTGAAGGTAAAATTCATAAGATTTAGAAATTGATCAGGGGTCAAAGGGTAAAGGAAAGGAAAGAATTAAAAAGATGATTCTAAAGTTTCAAAGTTGAGTGATGGGGATAAACAAAGAGGGTGTGGTGGTCCCATCAGTAGAAATAAGGAAGTTTATCATAGGGGTGAACTTTATGGAGGAGGGGAAGATGATTTATTCAGTTTTGGAAATTTTAAGTTTGAGACCTTGATGGGACATTCAGGTAGAATGTCCAGCAGACAACTGTCAATATGGAAATAGAGTTCATGAAAGAGTGTAATAAAGTATAGACTTTACATAGCCAAGGGATATGAAGAAGTGATTCTCAAGAGGAGAAATATAAGCTATTAATAACTACATGAAAAACAAATGTTCCAGACCACTAATAATAAAGCAAAGGCAATTACATTTTTCTCACTTTAACTGTTTTTGTGACATGGCTAATATAGAAATATGTTTTGCATGATTTCACATATATGATATCATTTGCTTGCCTTCTCAGTGGGTGGGGTAGGAGTTGGAGGGAGAGAGAGAATTGCAGCTCAAAATGTAAAGAGAAAAGAATGTCAAAAATAAATTGATAATAAATTAATGAACAGAACAAAACAAAAAGACTTTTTTCTCAAATGGTGTAGCCAGAACAATAGTTACATAATATTAGGAAACACCCTGCCTCCGCCTCAGAAAGAAGTCTCCAGAACTTTTAGTGAATTCTCCCCAGGGAGGCAGATTGGGAATAGTGAAGGGGTTGAAGGGCGCAAGCTTCTACCATGGTACTGAAGCTCATACGTGGAGGGAATGCACGTTTCCACGGCTATTCACAACTTTAACGGGAGAGCCTCCTCTTTTTTTCTATAAAGAATCCTCACTAAATTCACTACGGAGCTGGGTATCGGTAATGGCTGAGTTTCTCTGTGACTTTCTCTCTCTCTCCCCATCTCTCTCTCTTTCTCTGTGTCTCTGTCTCTCTCTATCTTTGTGTCTCTGCCTCTCTCTGCCTCTCTCTGTTTCTCTCTGTGTCTCTCTTTGTCTCTCTCTGTCTCTCTCTCTAAAGCATGGAATTGGGTCTTCACTAGTCTGCTGCTGCTAGGCTGGGTTGGACAGATCAATCTGACTTTGCATTCTTCATGGGGTATGACATCTCTGCTGGGTGGATCTATTCCATGTAGTTCCTGGGGAGCTGCAGTAACCATCCAGCGGGGTGGGGTGGGGGTGGCTGTAGAGATATTCTGTACTTTAAAGGCAAGGCTTTTTTTGCATTTATTATTTATTTATTTTAGTTTTCAACATTCACTTTTATAAGATTTTGAGTTTCAATTTTTTCTCTCTTTCCCTTCCCTTCTTCCCCCCCACCCAAGTTGGCAAGTCATCTGATATAGACTACACATCTACAGTCATATTAAACATATTTCCACATTAGTCATGTTGTGGAAGAAGAATCAGCACAAAAGGGAAAAAACCACAAGAAAGAAATAGCTTACCTTTGAGCCCTCTTTAGTTAGAGCAACCAAACTCTTTTCCATTTGTTTGCGGCTTCACTCTTTCAGCAAGGGCTATAACTCCTAACCCAGGACTGGAAGACTTCTCTCCTCTTTGATTCTCTAAGGATCTCACTCTGTGGCAAAACGCTGGAGAAATCTAGTCTCTCCAGTCTAACAGTTGTTTTTCTGATTCAGAGCAAGTTTCATCAGTGAAGGACTCTACCTTTACCTATATTGATCAGTCAGATTTTTGTTAGGGTCTTATGCAGATGACTGGCTGGGGAGGTGGTGATGGTGGTAGAGGTACACTGTACTCTAAAGGCAAGTTCATTGCTTTTATTGGCATTTTCACATGCAGTCAAATGGTTCAAGGCTGGAATTCTTTTTAAAGTGTGGTGTATTTCCTATATATCTTTAAAGGACTTTTCTTTTACATTTAAATATTAGGTATTAAAGATGATGTTTTCTGCTTGGCTTTCCCCCCCATCTTACTTTTAGCTTTGCTGGAGCCTAAAGCAGGCATACCCTTACATCAATCTGAAATCAAATGGCTTACCTTTTTTAGAGTTTTTCTGGGAGATATATGTATGTTTTGGTGAACATTTCTATGTCAGTTTTTCCTGTCATTTCTGAATAGCTTAATAAATCAACCAGCATTTTTTTGCATTTTTTATTTTTTTGTATTTATAATTTATTTAGTTTGGTTATCATCATTCATCTTTATAAGATTTTGAGTTTCGCATGTTTTCCCTCCCTGTCCACTCCCCAAGATGGCAAGTAATCTGATGCAGGCTATCAGTGCAATCATATTAAACGCATTTCCACATTAGTCATGTTGTGAAGGAAGAATCAGAACAGAAGGGTGAAAAAGCTACAAGAAAGAAAAAAGAGAAAGAAAATAGTAGGCTTTGATCTGCATTCAGACTCCATAGTTCTTTCTCTGGATGTGGAGAGCATTTTTAGTTATGAGTCTTTTGTAATTGTCTTAGATCATTGCATTGCTGAGAAGAGCTAAGTCTATCAAAATCAGTCATCACACAGTGCTGCTGTTACTGTGAACAATGTTCTCCTGTGCCTGCTCACTTCACTCACTATCAATTCATGTAAGTCTTTCTGGGTTTTTCTGAAGTTTGCCTGCTCATCATTTCTTGTAGGACAATAGTATCGCATTACATTCTTATAGCACAACTTGATTAGACAATTCTCGCTTGATGGGCATCCCCTCAATTTCCAGTTCTTTGCCACCACAAAAAAGAGCTGCTACAGAGATTTTTGTGCAAGTGGCTCCCTTTTTATGATTTCTTTGGGATATAGACTTACAAGTGATATCAGCATTTATTGAGAACTTACTACTGTGCTATGTATTGGGAATATAGAAAAAAAGTGAAAATGGTCCCTGCCCTCAGAGCACTTACATTCTAAATGTAAATACAGTTATTAATTTGGTAGCTAGGCCCCAGGATTCCTAAAAATAAACCCAAATAGTGGACACTGTCTCTGTCTTTTCTTTTAACTCAAAGAACCCTTTTAATTCCCAACTCCTGTGACCTCAATTGCTCTTGTAAACTTACATAACTTCTACTCTCCCACCAACTCCCCCTTTCCTTCCTCTGTCCTCAGGACATTTCCATGCTTTCAAGTTTTTCTAGAACCAATAACAGTCTTGATGTCTTAATATCAGCCAACAGGAAGAGCTCCTCTCCCTCCTTCCCTGCCCTTGTCTCTTTTCCCCATCACATGTCCAGTAGTCAGTCTGTTCCCAGGCCTTTTTCTTCATGAAACTAGCAAGAGGAATAAAATTACAGAAGATCTAAAACTGTTTCTACCCAAACACCCTTTGAAAATGATATGAAAGGAAATGAAGGGAGAAAAACAATTCTAGAAAGAAGAAATGAAACTGCGGGAGGAGTTGTTTCTAGGTGGGCTCCCACATTAGTCACCAGTGTGTGAATATCAGCACTGCGGATCCCGGCTCAGCAAGAAAATACAAACAACCCAGTGTCTGCAAAGGAAGGAAGGAAGACAGAAAAATTTCCCTTAAAGGCATATCCCTAGAGACTGTTTGATAGTTCATGTCAATAGTTACGAGAGACAAGAGTAAACATCTAAGGTTGGAAGGAGGAGGTTCTGAATCTGGTTCATGAGTGTCTCCCTGAGAAAGTCACATCCCTGCAAGTCAAAACGCTGAATGGAGTATTTGTGGCCTTGACGTCAGAAACGTGCCTTCTTCAGGGTCTTGGCCCCGGTGCCACAAGTCAGTTGTTGTGCTTATCATCACCACTTCCAAAGGGCCAGACTTGGTTTCAAGATTCATTGTGTTCTAGTTATAAACAGGAAGCAAAGAGTACATTTCAGAGGCCAGGCTAAGTGGAATCCATCCTTCCCAAGCCTGATGGCCTTGTCTCATAAAGGGTTACTAATAGTTCCTGTGAAAGGCTTTTGTGTGGACACTGTTTGGTTTTGTTCTCACTCACCCCAAACAAGTCACTACCTAATGTCTTTGCTGCATTTACATGGCTCTTCCAACAGTACAAGTCAATTCTGGAAGCAATTCTGAAGTAGGCTGCTATGTACTCTTATTTGGGGAGGCACTGATATGGTAACAAGGACCTCTGGCACACATAAGTATGAGCATGGAATGATTCACTGACCCTGAAGCAACTGAGGAGGAAAATCATAAATTTAGACCTGGAAGATCATTGAGTCCAAACTCATCATTTTGCAGATGAAAAACTGAAGACAGCATAAGTTACTTGCCCAAGGTCACACAGTTAGTAAGTATCTGAGGCAGAATTTTAACTGAGAACTCCAAGCCCAGGACTCTACATTGTGCCATCTTGGGAGAGGGTGGATTCTATACAAGATCTTGGTGGATGGGAGATTTTATTGGTCTGCTGTAGAATTTGAACTTGATACAGAAATTGTAAAAGTATGATGACCATTTGCTCATTGATTCACGATACATTTATTGAGCTCTTGCTTTGTGTGAAGCACCAAAACCTACCGTAACACTGACATCCATCACCCTGCAACCTGACTTGAACAACCCAGAATTGCTCAGAAATGTTTTGGGGTCAAGACTCTGGGTGATGACAGGAGAAAGCAGACCCTGGTTTGGACCTCCTCTCTCCTCGCTTGCAAAATGCAGAAGGTTAAGTGACTTGTTCACCATTTCCTGCCTCGAAGTCAGCTTCTCCAACCATGAAGCCACATTGCGGGATCGCCATGCTACCTGATAAAGTGACAGATCTGCTCTCTAAAAATAGATGAGGATATTAGCAGTTCTCATTTCCCTCATACACACTCCCACACCCATATCTACATTGCAGAATCGAGCTTCCCATTCCTATTTCCTTCTGTTTCAACTGATATCTTGGTAGCAATAAAATTTCATGGTTTCAGTTTTGTAGGTCTACATCTGCCCATCTGCTGATTGATTGATTGCATTGTCTCTACTTTCCATCATTTGGGCTAGTGGTGGGAGGAGAGGTTATGGGCAAGCAGCTGGAGGTATTCATGGAAAGATGCTTGCTTTAAAAAAAATAGGAATCAGGAGAACAGAGTTAAAGATGGAGAAAACTTGGAATCTTTCCTCCTAGAATTTAATTAAATAATCATTTATTATTAAGTACCTAATAAATGTAAGGAAAAAATTAAGCACATACTTTGTGCTGAACAACATGCTAGCATGTGCTTTTCATAGATGACATCACAGTCCTTGCTCACAGAAAGCTTGTAGGAGCCCACAAATTGAACCAGAGGCTTAGGTGTGCACAGAAATGGATTCCAAAACCAGGTCCTGGAAAGGATTGACAGAAGATAACGAATGAGATTGTCAGGTCACAGTTAGGAGTGGTAGCTGAACTATGGAGCTTAGAGGCATCCAATTCCATCCCCTCTGATTTTACAAATGGGGTAATAGAAAGTTATAAAGTTAACTTATTGGCTAAGGTCATACTAGTAATAAATGACAAAGTCAGAATTTGAATCCAGGCCCTCCAAGTTCAAACCAAAATCCATTCCCGTATACCAAATCAATGGCATGGGAGTGGGGAGCAATAGGAAAAATAAGTTCTTACATAAAGAAAACAAAGAGAGAAGGAGAGAGAGGGTGATGCTGAAATTTTTAAGCAATACAAGAGGGAAACTTAGGCAGTCCATGTTGGATGATGCGGCTTTTCTCAGTAAAATAGGAACCAGATCACCTGCTATAAATATGCAGTGTGTGGTTTGGCACATGGTAGAGAACGAGGGGAAAGAAGAAATGGTCCAGAATGTAGGGAATAAAGTAAGATGTATAGTACCTACTGGTTTCTCCTAAGGTAAGTAAAATACAGTTTTGTGCTCAAAGACTTTGCCGCCTAGTATGGGATGTGGCATCCACACAATTAAATACAACACAAAATAGAATCTAACAGATTTGCAGAAAGAGTAGAAGGTGCTCTTGAATCAGATATTTTGTGATCCTGACCAGCTGAAAGCGGGGAGGAGGACTTCTGGTCACATTTGCTCTTGAGCTTGAAGGGCCAATGGGATGTCTGTCCATTAGAGGAGATGAGGCTATTTATGGATCAACAAGGAGCAGACACATGTGCACATGTTTACCCAGGCATATACTTTCTATTCATTTTCAAAATGAATTTAATTGTCTAGTGCCCAAGCATCACTGCTTCCTGGGAATTCTATCTGACAACACCTGAGAGAACAATAATCCTTTCTCACTTCATTTGCTAAGCTCTTCCAGAATAATGCTCCAATGTTTCAAAGGTCCCTGTTCAATTGGTGTGAGGGCTCTGTTCACTGACACAGATAACAACCATTGTATAACATTGTGCTTGAGAACTGCTGTGGCCAAAAAAAGTCATCTGATGATGACTCCCTCTGAAATTTTTGAGGCTGTCCAATGACAGATACCCAGTACATTACCAGACCGAGTTTCAAAGCCTTCTCAGCCTTGTAGGGCCTGCCTGAGATTAGCCTCCTCAGGCATACATAGCCTTGGATGACCCAGAGTCAGCTTTGTACCCTACCTACTAAAGTAGCAATTCAGTGGAAGTTTTGGAATGGTAAGAAATTGTAGAATGACAGATTGAGAGCTGGAAGTAAATTTAGAGACCATCTAGTTCAAACCCTTTATTTTACAGATTGAGTAACTGAGGCCCCAGAAGTAAAATGACTTGCCCAAGGTTGCATGGGTAATATGTAACAAAAGCAGAACTCAAAGTTGTGTCCCCTGACTCCAAAGTCAATGCTTTCCCTGTTGTGTAATGCTGCTTCTCTATTTTGTATATAGCAATGTGTTGATTTATCAATAAACATTTATCATAGGCCTATGTGCAAGGCATTGTGGTAGGTTCTATGCATACAAAGAATGAAACAATCCTTACTAGGTAGGAGTGTGTATCCTATTGGGGTTTATGGAGTGCTTCACAGACTCTCTTTTGACAAATGAAATGAACACTGATAACCAATATCGAAGCTGTCTTCCATCTGAATTTTCCCTTGCCTTCCGCATCCTGCTAGTCTGATGACTTTTCATCT
The DNA here is from genome assembly GCA_023548195.1 of Bettongia penicillata ogilbyi. Classification (NCBI taxonomy): domain Eukaryota; kingdom Metazoa; phylum Chordata; class Mammalia; order Diprotodontia; family Potoroidae; genus Bettongia; species Bettongia penicillata. Next base: position 8,081,676 of record JAJHZJ010000200.1, read on the forward strand.
AAATGTGTATCCATCCTCATCCTTTTCCTTACACAATTGCATATTTTTAAACTTATTACAATGGGTCAGTGCTAGACTGTACAGTAGTAGTTTCTCACTTCATTTTTGTTAAGCTAGGAAAAGTCTGGAAATCCAGGAGTAAGCTGGGGGCAACTGCCACTGGTCAGGCTGATTGCCAGACATCTCTCCAAGGAAAAGAGATTGGGGTGAAGGTAGGTAGGAATGAAGGGACTCTGATACCTGACTGTGCACACATAGGATTGAATAGCAGCTTGAGAGAGCCAGATAGGGATCAGTCTTGGTTAAACCCAGGGAGCAATGACCTCAGTGGCAATGGACCAGAATAAAGTGCAAAGTCAAACAGGTTCAGATAAGGAGGTGGAAGGAGTAGAAGAGGGTAGCCATAGTAGAACAAAAGAAAGTTCAAAGCCAGTCCTAGTCAGAAGGGTGAACAGTTCTGATACAAATGGAAGCAGACAAGGGAGGAGTCCAAAGTCAGCCTTATCAGATTGCCTGAAATGACAAGGTGGAGTGATCATGAGGTCAATAGAAAAGAGAAGTAAATTGTCCTGATATGGAAACCAATGCAGATATTTAACAGGTCTGGGGGAGGCCAGCTGCCTGAGGATTGAAGAGACCAAGTTCAAAGAATCTTCTGGGCTTGTGATGGGAGAGAAAGGATATCTTCAGAAAAGACAGGAATCTTCAACCTCCTCTTTTGTTATTACTATAGGATTATTCATGATTATCATTCAAATTCTCAATATGCATCATAATTACAATCATTTATGGATATTCAATTATCAATATTTAATTTTTTCCTTAATGTGGGGGACATACAGAGAAGCAAACATAGGCTTCATAGGACCATAAATTTAAAGCTGGTAGGGAACATGAAATCATAGATTTAGAGCTCAGAGACCATCCAGTCTAAGCCCCCATCCCATTTTACAGACAAGAGCACTGAGGCTGAAAGAGGATACATGATCTGCTCAGTGTTATACAACTGCTAAGTATCTTGAAGGTTTGAATTCAGATCTTCCTGATATCAAGCCTGGCATTCTATCCACCGAACTACTGTTTCTAATTTTGTATGTGTTTTGTTGTATCTGGGTTGAACCTTCCTGACGTTGAGGAAGGACTGGGAGTCTGGCCAGAACTACAGAGTGATGTGATGACCTGGGTTTTAGTCGTCAGAGGAAGGCCAGCAAGTGCTCTTTTTAGATTATTCATGTCATAGTGAGGATGTGAATCTAAAGTTATGGATTTGAGAGGATATTCCATTAAGAAAAAGACAAGTAGGATGTGAATATCACTGGCAATGTCCCAGCTAAATCTGAGATCCAAGGAGGATACCCAAGCAGGAACAGGGCAGGGCATCCATTGGCACTCAAGCTGTCTGTGCAGGAAAGTACCAATTATCAGGGACTCAGGAACAGATGAAGGGTCAAAGACAGGGAATTTAGACACTGAGAACAGAGATACTAGTCAGGATATCCTACCTCTAGATAACTAAAGTGCAAGGCAGGGAAGCCAATCACTGGAAAACTTGGAAACAAAGAATAAACCCTCTTCCTATAAAACAGAGAAAGCAAGGTCAGATTAGAGGGCTGCAATGTTGACCTTTGTGCCAATAGTAATAGTCAATATTATATAACTCTTTAGGGTTTACAAAAAAACTGTTAATTACATATATTATTTCATTTGATTCTCACAGCAACCCATGAAGTAGATGCTATTCATATTCCCACTTTACAGATGGGGAAACTGAGGCAGAGAAGGTTAAATGACTTGCCAAGAGTCATAGAGCTAGGAAATTTCTGAAGCAAATTTTGAGCACAGGTCTTTTTGATCATTGTTCAGTTATTTCAATCAGGTCTGACTCTTAGTGATCCCATTTGAGGCTTTCTTGCCAGAGATACTAGAATGGTTTTCCATTTCCTTCTCTAGCTCATTTTCCAGGTGAGAAAACTGAAGCAAACAAGGTTAAGTGACTTGCCCAGGGTCACAAAACTAGTGTCTGAGGCAGGATTTGAACTCAGGAAGTTGAGTCGCCTTGACTACAGGCCCAGGGCTCTAATTATCTACCTGCCCCTTTTGGGCTACCTGTCCGTCACAGTAAAGGCAAAGCAGTGAGACCATGAAGATAGGAGAATAAGAGCTGGGGTGAGGTCCTGGGCTATTGCCATACTTCATCTCTGTGCAAGGCCATCTTAGTTATATCATACTTAAGGGAAGGAAATAGTGCAGACATTGCTAGTATCTACCATAAGCCTTGAATGACATAAGTCTGTGGTTGCAGAAAGATTATGAGTGATTAGTGATAGAAAAGGAGGATCTAAGCCTGATTATCACACATGGCTGAGTGGTCCAGTTGGATTTTCTAAGGATGTTCCTTTTGTCTGTGTCTGTGTGCTCTCAAGATCACCCCGCTCTGACAGAATGACACTTAGCGGGTGTGAGCAGTCTTTATTATGTAATTATCTGGGCAGTTTTTTAATCCGATGTTTCAGCACCCCAGAATTAAAGATGCGCTGCCTTGGGAGTGGTCTACAATGAGCTGTGTAGCTCAGAGTTAGGAAATTGCTTGAGTGTTCAGCTCTGCTTTCTGAAATACCTGTCCCTGTCCATAGGAGGTCACTTTGTGGAGGAAAGGGATGGGGCAGTAAGAAATTACCTCAACACTTCCTTTTATCTCCCTAGCCTATGGCTGGAATTGCTTTCTGGACTCAAGTCTGGGCTGAGATTACAGGGGAGAGCTAAGTAAATTCAGCTGCCAGGGTTGTGGAGGAATTTAGGAAGAGGGCAGAGAGACTTGTAGACTAAAACAAGAAAGTTCAAGCATAAACTCATTTAATTTAACATGAATTCAACTCTTTTTCCTTGGAGGGGAAGGAAAGAGAGAAGAAAGAATTAATGAGAAAGGGAAAGGGGAGAAGGGAAAGAGATAGGAAAAGGAAAGGAAGGTGTGAAGGGGAGGAGAGAAAATATGAAAATAAGAATGAGTACTGGGAAAGAATAGCAAATGAATAGATTTGCAGTTTCATGTGCAATCATCTTTTTTATTATGCTATATTATGGAAATGCTTGTTTTATTCCATAAATTAAAAATAAAACAAGATAAAATAAATGAGTACTGAATACTCAGAATCATCAGCCTATACTAGGGAATGGGTTTTCCAAATGAAATATGCAAACCTCAGTGCAGCTGGGTTAGTCCGTGAAAAGGACCATGCTTACATACTGGGTAAGCGCTAGGCCATTATTTTGTGTGTGTGTGTATTATGATTTTTTTCAACACGATGTATAGTCATATAACAGGCACTTAATAAATGTTTACTGATGGACATCCATTCAACAATCACCAATTATTTAATTAATTGTTAACATAATATAAATAGAATAAATAAAATGAAATAGTTAAATAACTGAATTAATGTTTATTCAGCTCTTACTATGTCCTAGATTCTGTGATAGGCTCTGTTCTTATAAAGACAAAAATGAAGCTGTCCCTGCCCTCATTCCCTGTATTCCTTTGTTTTTTGAGTTTTGTGAGTAAACAAGCATTTATGGAATGTTAACTCTGGGCTAAATACTATTATAAGTGCTAGGAATACGTTTACAAAAAGTGAAGGCAGGCTCTTCCCTCAAGGAGATTATATCCTAAGACGGGGAGACAATATGCATAGGGAGTGATGGCCAGGGAATGATATTTTGGTTTGGAAAGTTATATAGATGATGGATGAATGGAAGTGCTAAATATTTAACAGCCAGCTGTCAAGAAAAAAAAACATATATTAATAGAACACTTGAAGTGCTTAACCTGCATTACTAGGATTTTCTCCATCACTCTCTTAAGTCTTCTCTAGACAATCAGCAAAACAATAAATAAAGCCTTTGTACTATTTGCTAATTTCGAAGAAATTTGCCAGTTGGTTCTGGCTTGAGCAGATTTCAGCAATCCCTTGAATGTGTCCCAAATTGTATGGAACTTAACTTTTGCAATCACAGGTGCATACCCAAGTCTCCTTTCTGATATGGAGATATTCTTCATGCCAAACAATAACGTTGTGCAATGTACCAAAAAATGTTTGATAATCCTTGATTTAGTAACTCTAAATGAATCTGGGTCTTCTTGCCCCAGATGAATTATACCAAAGGGTACTTGAACAGTCTTCATAATAATGAATATGTTTTAGGTCCATTGAATGCCAAATAACAGTTCCACAATTAGACTTTATTTCTTTCCAGGTTCAAAATCTGTGTCAATTTCTTCATCTGTAAAATGGGAAAGTTGCACCACTTACCTTGGGAGAACCAAAGACCCTTGGGTTTAGATTTAGAAAGAGCCTCAGAGACCACTTATTCCAACCTATACTTCAGTGATGATTTCCTCTATCCCTTCTTTGACAGGAGATCACTCTAGTCTCTATTACAGGGACAGAACATGTGAGAAACTATGTAAAATATTTTGCAAATATGAAGTATGAGACACAGAATGTTATATTGAGAATCAGAGGACCTGGTTTTGAATCTAGATTCTGTTATGTATTGCCTGCATCCATTGACAAATCATCTAACCTCTCTAAGGTTTCCTGGGATCATAGATTTAGAGCTAGAAGGGACCTCAGAGGCCATGGAACACCAACCTTTCATTTTACAGATAAGGAAACTGAGGCACCAGGATCTCACAGTTAGTATCTGTGTAAGGTGAAGTTTGAGCCTATTTCCCAATGATAAGTCTAGGGCTCATATTCACTAAACCACATTTCATTTACTGCAAAGTGATGAACCTCTGAGATCCGTTCCAGAGCTAAAAAATGTAAGCTATTTGTACATTGTTTTTAAAAAGGGGATTCTTGCTTTAAGCAGATCTCAGACTAAGATGTCAGGGCCTTTTGGAATCCATGACTGCATGTATCCATCTAACTTAAAGACAGCTAGGTGGTTCAGTGGACAGAACCCTCTGCCCACCATCAAGAAGATTCATTTTCCTGATTTCAAATCCAGCCTCAGACAGTTATTAGTTGTGTGACCCTGGGCAAGTCACTTACCTCTGTTTGCCCAAGATTGCCTAGCTAGTAAATATCTGAAGTCAAATTTGAACTCAGGTCTTCTTGACTCCAGACCTGGTGCTTTATCTACTGCAGTACCTAGATGCCCCTTTAGATAAATAATACTTAAATTTTAAGAAAGGTTCCTGTTATTCCTTTGCTTTCTAATGTTTTTTATTAAGAATGGACATCATATTTTGTAAAAAATTATTTCTAGTATCTATTGATATCATCCTATGAATTTTGTTGTTTTTATTATTAATATAATCAATTATTCTGATAGTTTCCCCAATATTAAACTAGCCCTGGACTTCTGGTATGAAGTTCACCTAATAATGGAGTATAATCTTTATGATATATTGCTGTAATCTGTTAGTATTTTATTTGTTTCTTTCATTGATATTCATTAAGAAAATTGGTCTATAGTTTTCTTTCTCTGTTTTTGCTCTTCCTTGATAGGTATCAAAACTATATTTATGTCATAAAAGGAATTTGGTAGCACTCCTTCTTTACCTATTTTTTTCAAATAGTTTACATAATATTGGAATTACTTGTTCCTTAAATATAAAGAATTCACTTATAAATCCATCTGGTCCTGGGAATTTTTAATTAGGGATCTCACTGATGACTTGTTTAATTTCTTTTTCTATGATAGTATATTTAATATTCTATTTCCTCTTCTGTTAATCTGGGCAGTTCACATTTTTGTACATATTTGTCCATTTCACTTAGACTATCAGTTTTACTGGCATATAATAAGACAAAATAACCCAAAATAATTGCTTTAATTTCATTATCGTTGGTGGTGTACTTGTCCTTTTCTTTTCTGAGACTTATAACTTGGCTTTCTTCTTTCTCTTTTTTTAAATCAAATTAACCAATGATTTATTTATTTTTTAAAAAAATAAAACCAGCTTCTAATTTTATTTACTAGTTCAGTGGTTTTTGAAAATTTTAGTTTTGTTGTTCTCTCCTTTGATTTTCAATATTTCCATTTTGATGTTTAATTGGGGATTTTAAATGTGTTCTTTCTCTAGTTTTTTTTTAAGTTTTACACTCAATTTATTGATATGCTCCTTCTCTTATTTACTGTTGTACATGTTCAGGGATATAAAATTTCCCCTCAGTAGTAATTTGGCCAACATCCCACAAATTTTGGTACATTGTCTCATTGTTGTCATTCTCTTCAATGAAATTATTTATTTTTTTCTGTGATTTGTTCTTTGACCCAGTCATTCTTTAAGATTAGATTACTCAGTTTACAATTAATTTTTATTTACTTATATATTTTTAGTTTTCAACATTCACTTCCATAAGATTTTGAGTTCTAAATTTTCTCCCCTTCCCTTCTCCTCCCCAAGATGGTGACAATCTGACATAGACTCTACTTATACATTTATATTAAGCATGTTTTCACATACAACTAATTTTAAATTTATGCTTCCATGGTCCTTTACTGAATATAATTTTCATTTGCATTATGATATGAAAAGGATGCATTTAATAGTTCTGATATTCTACATTTGGGTGTGAGGTTTTTTTATGCATGTCCAGTTTTTGGAAAGATAGAAAAAAGGAGACTCCTTTTTATTCCCATTCATTTTTTCCCCAGAGGTATAGCATGTCTAATTTTTCTAAGATTCTATTTATCTCCTTAACTTCTTTCTTATTTATTTTATGCTTATATTTATCTAACTCTGAGAGGAGAGAATTGAGATCCCAACTAGTATGATTATACCACGTTTCTTTAAGAATTTGAATACTATGACATTTGATGTGTATATGTTTAGTATTTCTATTACTTTATTACTTATGGTACCTTTTAGCAGTTTGCTTTGTCTGAGATCATGATTTCTCCCCCCACCTTTTTTTTTTATTTTGCCTCAGCTGAAACGTAACAGATTCTGTTGCAGTCTCTCTGTTTCAAGTGTGTTTCTGATAAACAAAATACTGTTGGATTCTGGTTTCTAATTCTAATTCTACTCTCCACTTCGGTTTTATAGGTGAGTTCATTCTATTCACATTCACAGTTACACTTACTACCTATGCATTTCTCTCAATCTTATTTTCTTCTGTCAATCCTTCTCTCTCTTTTTATCCTATTCCTCCTCTAAAATCTGTTTTGCTTCTGACCACCGCTTTCTTTAATTCACTCTTCCTTTTATCATCCTTTTATTTTCTTTATCCCTTTCCCATTTTACTTCCCGGTTGGGTAAGATGGATTTCTATTACTAGTTGAGTATGTGTGTATATATATATATATATATATATATATATATATATATATATATATATATATATATATATATATATATATATTTTTTTTTTTTTTTCCCTCTTTGAACCAATTTACATGTGAGTGGGATTCAAGCATTGCCTATCCCCATTCACTATTTTCCCCTCCACAATAAAAACTTTTTTTCCTGTGCCATTTTTTTTGTGAAATAATTTTCCCCATTCTTCCTCTCCCTTCCCTTTCTTCCAGGTCAGTCCTCTTTCTCACCTTTACATCATTACAACATAATTGACTTACTCCTGTATATTCTTTTTATATAGAAACCTTCTAACTGCCCTAATAATGATGAAGTTCTTAGAAATTATATATATTAGCTTCCCATATAGAAATTTAAACAGTTTAACTTTATTGAGTCCCTTATTATTTTTCCATTATGTTTGCCTTATTATGCTTCTCTTGAGTCTTGAATCTGAAAGTCAAATTTTCTCTTCAGCTCTGATATTTTCATCACAAAGCCTTGAAAATCCTCTATTTCATTAAATATTCATTTTTTTCCTTGAAGGATAATACTCAGTTTTACTGGGTAGGTTATACTTGGTTGTAATCCCAGCTCTTTAGCCTTCTAGAATATTATAGTTCAAGCTCTCTGTTCCTTTACTGTCGTAACTGGTACATCTTAAGTGATCTTGACTTTGTCTCTGCAGTATTTGAATGATTTCTTTCTGGCTGCTCAAAAGCATTTTCTTTTTGACCTGGGAGTTCTGGAATTTAACTATAATATTCCTGGGAGTTTTCATTTTGGGGTCTCTTTTAGGAGGTAATTAGTGGATTTTTTTTCCAATTTCTATTTTACCTTCCGGATCTAAGTTATCTGGGCAGTTTTCCCAGATAATTTCTTGAAAAATGATTACAGGGTTCTTTATCTGATCACAGTTTTCAGATAATTAATTATCTCTCCTCAAATTATTTTCCAGGTCAGTTGTTTTTCAAATGAGGTATTTTACATTTTTTTCTATTTTTTCATTCTTTTGACTTTGTGTGATTGTTTCTTGATGTCTCATGGAATCATTAGGTTCCACTTGCCCAATTCTAATTTTTAAGAAGTTACTTTCTTTAATGAGTTTTTGTACCTCTTTTTTCATTTGGCCAATTCCTTTTTTAAGGTGTTATTTTTATTGTCTACCATTCTCTTTTTTTTGGTGGAAATAAAAATACCTATTCCATACCTGATTCATGTTAATACCTTCAGCATCTTCATACTTTTCCCTCTTTATTGGAAGAATCCTTATATCAGGGCAGCTAGGTGACACAGTAGATAGAGTGCCAGATCTGGAGTCAGGAAGACTCTTTTTCCTGGGTTCAAATCTGGCCTGAGACTTTTACTGACTGTGGGATTTTGGGCAAGTCATTTAACCCTGTTTACCTCAGTTTCCTCATCTGTAAAATAAGATGGAGAAAGAAAATGGCAAACCTCTCCTGTATCTTTGCCAAGAAAAATCCATATGGGGTCATGAAATGTCAGACACACCCAAAAAATAACTGAACAACAATAGCCTTATATTGGAGTCCGAAATAGAATTGTTCTTTGAAACTCCAAAGTGGGGGTGGAATCCCAGTATTGGAAAGCCTACTTCCTCTACTGAGAAGATGGACCATGCCAGAACAATGAATGTGATTAGTTACTGTGATAGATGAGTCAAATACAGGCTGACCCATGAGCCTCCAAGTTCATAGTTGCCATGGTAGAATCATTTCTTCCAGTGCATGTACAAAATAGAAGAAGAAGAATAGGACTGTTCTTTGATATTTCTGAGGCATGTGTGAAAACAGAACCACAAATGCCTTTGGATTCAGTCCAAACAGTTTGCTTCTCCAAGTTTAACAAAGAGATGCCTGACTTTTTCCACCCCATGATAGATCTTTCTATTGCTGTCTGCTTCATTAACGGTTCCTTGGTTTGTTTCCAACAAGGAAGAAACCAGGAATGATCACTGTGACATGAACTTATGGCCATGAAAAGACAACAAAGAACAAAGGGTGAATGTACTGTCTCCCCAAAGACTGTCAGTAAATGGAAGGCTTGGGGCTAATTTTGTCCTGAATTGTAGCCAGACAGCATATTGTTGTTGGTCTGTTTTTTTCCCATCATTCTGTACTCAAGATAGAATTTCCTCCGGAGACACTTGAAAGGCAGCGAAGTTCCCAGATAAAAAGGTAGACACTCCCTGATGGTGCCGGTTCTTCTTGTCCACACTTTTCTCAGACCTGCTAGTGTAGACACTGTTTCTGAGCTTCATGCGCTATTGTGTACTGTTGGGAATAATGTTGGAATGCTCTGTAGTTCTATAGCATTCATGTGTGTTTGTTATGTCTCCCCTTTGAGGTCCTAAGCTCCAGGAGAGCAGGGGCCAAATCTTGGAGTCCTGCATCGTCCGTAGCACCATCCATAGATGATGTGTCTAGCAGTTACCTGTGGTAGGGTGAATCGGTACCAGCTGACTGAATGATTTTTTGTGGGGTTGGGAGTGGGATGAAATGTCAGGAATTCAATTCCCTACTTGTGTGGCAGATATAGTACCTCATGTAAGCTGGCCTAAAGACTTGTAAAGGAGAGGTCATTTAGGACCTGTTATCTATTTGACATACAAGGTACAAGGGAACAGTGGATGACATTTTGGTTAAATGTTTTGCTAAATGTTTAAAAATAAAACTCAGAAACAATATTTGGTCATATGCCTAGTTAGGGTTCTGATTTTTTTTTTGTTTGTTTTTTGTTCCAGACCTACAATTACACTATCACGGGGAACTCCCAATGAGGAAACCATACCACCCACAAACAAACCAGCATAGACCTACAGAACAACACTTCTGCAATTACCATAGGACTATAAAATCAGAGATTTAGAACTGGAAGAGACCTTTGAATGCCACTCCCTTACTTTGCAGAAGAAGAAGTTGAGTATGAGAGATTTTAAGTGGCATGCTTAAGATTGCAGTTAGCAAATGCCTGAGACAGGATTCAAACCCAAGTCTCCTTGATACTGAAGATGGCCTTCCATCCACTGTATCATTTTGTCTCTTTATTTTGGAAAATCACTTTTGCATCTAAAGAGTATGTTTTATTATGAATGATAATTATATTGATATCAGTAGGTATTAGTCTACTAGAGTAATGGAAAATATAATATTGAATTTTAAATTGTAACTGTTATTTCTATTTTTATATGTAACTATTATACTTGTTTTCTCCTTGACTGGGCTCTAATCTCTTAGAGGACAAGGACTATGTCTTTCATTTCCTTTGTATATCATCAGCACCTTGCCCTTCACGGGACATATAATAAGTTCTTAGTGAACATTTGGTGATGTATTGAAATTCACTATATTTGCTATAATACAAAAATATTATTCATATATACAAGATAAAATCAGGGCACACATTCCTGACATAACAGGGCATAGTTTTTAAATTCAGTACTTTATTTTTTATGTAAAAATTTTATATTTTATATTAACATCATAAATAAAATTAGTAATATAATTATTTCATATTTTACCTTATATTTTATGTAAAAACAGTTTTAACATTGATTTTTAAAACTTTGAGTTACAAATTCCCTCCCTTCCTCCCTCCTCATCCCCATTCCCATTTAGAAGGCAAGTGATTTGATATAGGTTATGCATGTGTAGTCATACAAAGCATCTCCATGTTAGTCATGTTGTGGAAGAAAACATAGACCAAAAAAAAGACGATGAAAAATAAAGAAAGTTTAAAAAAAATATTATTCAATCTGTATTCAAACACCATGAGTTCTTTCTTTGGGGAAAGATACCATTTTTCATCATAAGTTCTTCAGAATTGTCTTGGATCATTGTATTACTGAGAATAGCTAAGTCATTTATGGCTGATCATCTTACAATAGTGCTGTTACTTTGTACACAGTTTATTTCACTTTGCATCAGTTCATGTAAGTCTTTCCAGGTTTTTCTGAGAGCATCCTGGTCACCATTTCTTATAGTACAATAGTATTCTATCACAATCACATACCACAATATGTTCAGCCATTCCCCAATTGATAGATATACCTTCAACTTCTAGCTCTTTGCCACCAGAAAAGAGCTGCTCTAAATATTTTTGTACATATGAACCCTTTTCCTTTTTGATTTTTTTAAAATCTCCTTTGGGATACAGACCTAGTAGTGGTATTGCTAGGTCAAAGGATATGCATGGTTTTATAGCCCTTTGGGCATAGTTCCAAATTGCTCTATCAAATGATTGAATCAGTTCACGACTCCACCAAGAAAGCATTACTGTCTCCCTCTAATATTTGTCATTTTACTTTTCCATAAGAGGATATAGTTGGCAGCATTTCTGAATAGACATCTCAAGACAGAAAATATTATGAGATTTTGCATTAAGTTTTAATCACAGGGTTGGGAAACACATGAAGAAGAAAGTAAAGTAGATATAGTAAGTCTGCAATGGGATATGACCAGAAGTTGAGCCATCTTGTTATGTATGAGACCCAGTCAGCAAGGAGGAGAGGCTTGAGCTGCCTAAGGCCCAGAATTGGACTAGAGAAGCATGGATGTCATGGTACCCTGCCTGCTGAAAGAGGAGACCCTGAATCCTCACTCTGCATGGAAAGACCAAGCCTGATCTGGGGCAGGAAGAATTCCCACTACAAGATAGCTTTCAACATCTCCTGATATTACTGGTATAACAGGGAATTACAACATGCAGACCACTGCTAATGCAGTACCCACATGGTAGAGGGCCTGGGGAGCTTTATTATGGGAGAATGACAATGATGCAAGATTTGAAGTGTCTTGGAGAGATACATGGACATTTTGTGACCGGTTCTGGTCTGTTAACCATCAGGTAGAAGTTACTTGGCTGAAGCTGGAGATTCAAAACTAGACGTACCTTCCAAAAGCTTCAGTTGGCCTCATTTCCTCTCTCTTGGTTTGTCCCCCTTTCTTGGATTGATTTTTGTCAGCTGACTTTTTACTAGATGGTATCTGGTAAGAGACTGTAAGGGGAGAGGTCTTGGGTCCTCGTTATGTCTGAGGGCAACATGTGGTCTCAACAAAACAGGCCTTTGTCATTGTCTTGGGATTTGTCCTTTTGTTTAAGGAAATTGGAGATGATAATCTTGTGATTTTTGAAAGGTTAGGAGAAAAGACAACCAGGAGTCCAATAGTTAGGGTCATACTAAGTTTTACAACTAGACTATCAGAATCAATGCCCTGAAGAACAAGGAACAATCTTCTAACAAAGGTGGGGAGCCTGCAGCCTCGAGGCCATATGTGTTCCTCTAGTTTCCCCAATGTGGCCCTTTGACTGAATCCAAACTTCACAGAACAAATCCTTTTATTAAGGATTATTTATTTATTATTTATAAATTAATTGCTATTATTTATTATCTCCTTAACAAAAAGATTTGCTCTGTCAAGTTTAGATTCAGTCAAAGGTCTGTACTTGAGGATCTAGAGGCCTGCGTGTGGCATCAAAACTGTAGGCTCCTCACCTCTGTTAGAGCTAACCTGGTGATAGTTTAGAGGATGACTCATCCAACAATGCTCCGCCATTTGAACATGAAGCTTGCTGGGCCCAATGCTATGTAGAAACTACATTTAGTCTGAGTACATTGTATTCAGATACTGAGGTCATGTAGGGAAAAAGAGTATGCTCCCAAAGTGTTGAAGAGAAATATTGAGACTTTTGTTCTTGCCCTATCTTTGAAATAACTATCTCTTTGTAAAAGTGAATTGATATGAATGAGTTAAATGGAGCTGGGGTATAAGTCACTGTTGATTAACAATAAGGATAACATATCTGGAATGAAGGGTCAAGCCCATAGTATTAGAGGATGCTGCTTGAGGGGATAGGTAGCCAGCCTGGTTCTGGGATTATGTGCCCAGGGTGTACCCACTACACTGGCATGGTGAAAAGTAGAAGATACAGGAATGATTCTTCCTACCTTCTTCTCTATGAAAATGCTTTGGAGATTTTGCACCATTTCTTTTCCTACTGATGTAGTACTCTGTGGGAAATGATACCTATCTCTGTATGGAAGACTGAAAATGATTCTAATGTTTGACTTTCTCTTGTTATTTACTCCATGACCCTGGTCCACATAAATCCTTATGGTTTGATTCTTGGCATCTGCTTTGATGAGAGAAGAGGAGAGGAAGAAGCTGAGTTGCCCAACAGGAACTGGCCAATTGGGTCCCCAGTGGGGCAGCAAGGACTACTCACAGGTGGTTGTTTGTCCTTCATTCTCAAAGGAGACCAATGACATCAGGAGAGTGATGTCTGTACCTGAAAGTGAATGGGTGAAGTCATCAGTCTCTCTCATCCAGAGTCATCTGAGTCCAGTGCCAAGACATAGGTCAAGTTGACTGGAAGTAACCCCAGATGCATTGGGACACCTTGGCCTTTTTAAGCTAAGGTAAGAAGGAAGGTTCGGGCTGAGCAGGGAGACAGGGGAGGTGATGATCCCTCAGCAGTGCCCTGAGAGAGGGAAACCAGCTGTGATACTCATGTAAATATTCTTGTTTATATAGGTCCTTTCTTTCTTTGCCTGATCGCCTTGGGTACATGCCATAATCAAGAAGGGGAGGCGATTTGAAACCTGAAGGAAGCTAATTGGTGTAGGAGATAGACCATAGGACTTAGAGTCAAAAAACTTTTGTTCAATATGTGCTTATTTGTGTGACTGGAGAAGTCACTTACCTCTATAATGAGGGAATTAGACTCTATAGCTTCTAAGGCCCCTCTCTAGACCCAGTAGAGATAGCAGCACCAGTGATTTGGAAAAAAAATAGTGAGATTAGAGAGTGTACTCCATGATATCACAAAAAAATGTATAAGATGATTCCCACAGAAGCTGTTTCAGGACATTTTGAGGAGGAAACAATTTCTCATGCTCCATAGAGGGATAAGGGCATCCACATAGACCACAGAGCACAACAGCATCTGTATCTGGCTCCATGCAGAAGGAATCTATGATCCAGTGATTAGCTAACAACCTAGGATTATGTTTCTGAGTAACAGAGAGTCAAACATAAATAAATGCACGGGTTTATCCAGAGGTGGGCTGTTTTATAGGAGCATATATTCAGGACACGCCAGAGAACCTCCCAAGGCTTGGCAGACAACCAGGATGTTATTGACTTCTGGTGATTGATAACAAACCAAGTTACACTACCAAGAAGAAGCCTCGGAAGAATGTTTAAGGACTATAAAGACTGGTCAGGAAACAAGAGAAGGCAGGAACTTCAGCAAATCAACTAAACTATGGGAAATGAGCAGCTAACTCAGAAGGTGGAAGTAAATAATGGAATTTGGTTGTCTGGACCACAGATTAAAATGCAGAAATAAGGGACTTCTAGCCAGGGTCAGAGTGAATCAAATGGTGGCCAGGGAAAACTGGAGCATTTGCCTGGAGAATATATGATCTGATTAAGGCCTTAAATTGAAAAAGCAGGAACAGGAAGAAAAGTGTTCTGATACAGCTGTTAAGCTAGCTACCACAGGGAGCAGAAGGTATAACATGAGAGAAACAGCCATAAAGGTGATTAGTAAAAAAAAAGGAGAGAGGGGAGGAAAGGCAAAAATGACGCTCATTACCTACTTACCTAATATATCTATATGTAAATGGGTTTTTAAAAAATATTTAAAGGGTTTTTTTAAGTGATCTTAATTCCTAAAAGATAAAAATGACTTTATAGATATCACGGTGACTCAGTGGGATATGAATTATGGATAGAATTAAGCTGTGAAAAGCCACTGTGGGTTCAAATGGAACAGATTAGACTAACGTGATGAGGGAGGAGTTACATTGTTTATCAAGGAGCTGGAGAGATGGGTGGCTTTGAGGGAGATCTGTAATTAGTACAGGGCCACTAGGGCTTGCCCCGATGATCCAGAGGAAGAAGACATATTTCTTACCTACAGGGGAAGCATGTTACCCCCTTCATTGCCTGCCCCTAAGCCATCATTTCTAGAGGATTCAGTTGTCCTCATGCTCCACCCTCCAGTTCTCTTTCCCCTGTACTAGAGTGCTGTACCCAACCAAGACAGACTGCTTATGTACTTTCTGTCATGGGGACCCATGACTCTTAGGACCCACGATCAGTGGCAATGGTAATGCATCCCAGCCTCAGGGTATCCTGGGATATGAATCTCTTCTTATCACTTACCTCGTACTCAACTAAATCGACCCAGAGCTCCAGAATTCCCAGTTATGGCTCTGCTTTTCGTAAGGAAATCCTGGAGACAAAGTCAAAAATCATTCTTCTGAAGAGTAATAAAAGAAGGGCAATGTCTAAAGAGACCAAGGTGACTTCGTAGGGAATATATCAACTAATTAATCATCTTTAAAGCATGAACATGCAAGATAGAAGTAAGTGATGGCCAATAGTTGGTGGCAATTACAGAAGGTATGTTACTGTAGGAATGGAAGGACAGTGTGAGCTAAGGCTGGAGATAAAGCTGAAGGTAACAAAAATTGGGTTTTCAAAAAGAGGTGTGTAGGGAGTCAGAGGAAGATGAGTCCATGGGAAGGATTAGGAAGATAATTGCAGATCATGGGGAGGAGGCAGAACTGTTCAATTGGTACATGCAACTAGAAGGTATCTGATGGACCAAACCCAGACTCTTCATTTTGTAGTGAGGAGGAAATGGAAGCCCAAGGAGGTTAAATGACTTTCCCAACAGCATACAAGTAATATATGTCAGAGGTAGGATTTATGCTTAAGTCCTTTGACTCTAGAACTAGTGTTCTTTCCATGGTACCAGGAAACACTAGAAAGTATAAAAAATAGTCAATAAGGGTGAGAGCACCTTGCTCTTCTTAATGGATTCAAATAATCTAGCCTGAATGAACTGCAATCCCTCAAAATGAAAACCCTATAATGGATTTTTAAAGGAATAATTTGAGAACACAGAAATAGAAACAGTGATTATTAGGAGCTAGTATGGATTAAGAGCAAATCATTCCAAAGTGTTTTGTTTTATATTTTTCGGAGGATCTCGTCAAATTGTTCTACACAAATTTGGAGATCGTCTGAAGTATTTTTTTTTTATCAAGTTGTAATCCTGAGAATGCAGTCAGAACAATCTATTAGCAAGGAATCTGACCAAATCATTTTCAACACCACTGTAGTCAAGTTTGCAAACTGAAGATTCAGTGGTGGTGGTTAACTGAACTTTGAAATAGCTAACCAACTTGACCCCCAAAGCAGTGAAGATTTCACCTTATGGGAAAGTCTCTAATGAAGTTGACCAGGCAACTTTTCCAGAACAAGTTCTCATCCAACATTTTTATAAATAACTTTAATGAAGAAATAGAGGGTATACTTATCAAATTCCCAGATGACATAAATTGGGATGTTTATCCAATACATCATACGGTAGAATTGGGATTTTTAAAAATCTCAAAGTACTGGAAGAGTGAGATGAAACAAATAAAATGAAATTTCATAGGGATAAACATAAAATCCTTCACTTGGGCTCAAATTATCAACTACTGAAACAAATAAAACAAGAAAGCAGTTCATATAGAAAATACCTAAGGTCTCAGTAGACTTAAGCACAAAATCAGTTGGTGTTATCATATGGAAGGCAAAGAAAAGCTATTCAGACTTAGGCTGTGTTATTAAAATATGGTGTCCATGTTAATAATATATGGTGTCCATTGCAAATTGTGATGGTGTTCAGGTCTTATCTGTGACAAATGCTGGCTGTATGTATGCCTTGAAAAAGTAATTTAACCTCTCAGGGTCACAAGCCACTCTATCAAACTACCAATTGCAGAGATGGTATGGATACCAAATGGTAAAATATGTTTTCCCATAACTAAGTTATCTATACCAAAACAATCATGGGTCTTCCATCTTTATCTAATGACCAATTAATAAACATTTATTAAGCATCTGTTATGTGCCAAAGCTAGGCACATTTATTACATGCCTTCTATATGCCAGGCACTATACTAAGTACTGAGAATACAAGAAAAAAAGGCAAAAAGACAGTTCCTTCCTTCAAGGAAACTTCAATCCAATGGGAGAGAAAGCATCCAAAAACATATATACAAACATAGGACCAATGAGCTGATATCCTGTAAGAAACAAACCAGAGGAATATTGATATAAATGAAAACTGAAAAAGATGTTAAAATAAAGTAAACAAAACCTTCAGACGTTCTCCACAGAGAGACAAATAAAAGATCTAGTTAATTTGCTTTCATTATGTTTTCTCAAGAGAACACAAAACATTATTACATAGAGCACTTGGTCACCTCACCTTGAAGTGCTTGAGAGATATATGGGACAAAAGAAGACAAGGAAGATAGCTACTATGTGTCTGTTAACATCTGCTTCAGGGGGTGAAGGAGAGAAAATATGTGAACAATTTGACAAGATCCTCCAAACCAATTCATTATATACCGTGATGGTCAATTACTTCAACACAAAGGTGGGCCCAGTGGAACATGGGGAAAATTGTTTTTGAAAACTAACAGTTCAGGTTTAAGAAATTAAAGCATTCAAAGGTATATAGATTACACATAAATCTCATGCTTATATATAGTGAATATCCGTTTTAAAAAGTCTATCAGAAGGTGTTGGATTTAACAAGAATGGGGAAGGGGTTGCTGACCATGAATAGTCTGGCCAACTTAATAAGGTTAAACATCAGGTTTGTGGTTTAGCCTTTAAAAAAGCTGCCTATGCAAAGTGGTAATCTCCTCCTCGGGGGATGAAAGCACAGTGGAAAGAGCAGTAACTCTGGAGTCCATGAACCTGGGTTCATATCTCACCCGTTTGACCTTGGGTAAGTCACCTAACTTCCCCTAGGTCTCAGAGTTCTTTGATTTCTTTTTTCACCTCAATTCATTTTTGTAAAGTGATTGAGTTGGATTAGATGGCTTCTAATATCCCTTTCTAGCTCTGTGATTTTGTGATTTCTCATTTACAAAACATGTGGTTGATGGGTGACCTCTTCTTGATTGTAGGATGGGGAATTGATAACCTGTTGAAGATGGTTCTTTCACCCATGGCTTTTGTAGATCTAAGCCATCTCCTGGGCTTCATAGGACTCCAGACTGTAAAGGGGAGTAGACACATACAACAAAATAGATTAGAGATGCAAGGAGAGATGAATACAGATAGATATCAGACATAAGAATGGTTTTGTATCCCTGTGGGGGAAGGAAAGCCTGCTTCTTTGAATAGCCTTCACTGCCCATTCGCCAAGAACTTCTGAGCCTCAGGGGTGGCAACAGAAGGACTGACAAGAAGTTCTGAGTCAGCCTTCTTGTAGAGGACAGGGGAATTTCATAGACAATACTGAGTTGTCTCCAGGTTTCTGGAGAAAAAATGGTGTTTCATCCTGTTATTGCTTACCTTGGAAGGGAATTATATTTGAGACTGATGGAGAGATGACCCCTGATGAGACTCACTTACACCCAGGGACATGTAGAGTTTTCTAGTCAAGGATGGGGTTCCCTCAGAAGGTAATTTTTTCATTTGAAGTCATTAGAAAGCAAACCACCTTCCCACTACAGTTCATGTAACTCATTAGTAGTGGAGTAATCCAGATAACTCTTTCACATCATGACTCCACAGTTTGCTGTTTTTGAACTTCTGTCCTCTCCAGGACGCTGCTCTGCAACTCTGGTGGAACTCCTTTTCTCTCCTGAAGCATGTATCCAAGAACTCACCCTTGTCCAGGAAATGCTCTTGTTCTCCATATGTGGTGAGTGGGGATGACGAGAGAGAGAGAGAGAGAAAGAGAGAGAGAGAGAGAGAGAGAGAGAGAACACTAAGCAGAGACAGTGACCATAAAATTGACTTAGATTCCAGAGCAAAAGTAAGCCTCCCTATATGCTCAATCTTCTCTCTAGGGAACTATAGGGGCCCAAAGATGGCAGCAGGTGGAGAAAGCATTGGAGTGGCAAGGACTCTTAGACAAAGTCTCTTAGAGAGAACAAGGGATTTTCTGGACAATATTGAATTGTTGGACTCAGTCTTTGGGAGGGAAAAGGAGTTCCACCTGAGTTGCTGAGCAGTCTCCTGGAGAAGACAGAACTTCAGAAACAGCGAACTATGGAGTCACAATGTGGAAGAATAAATTTGGACACCTTCCTCCACTACTGGGAGTTATATGGATTATGCAAGTCTAATAGGAAAGTGGTTGGTTTTCTAATAATTTCAAATGAAAAATTTCAGAAAGAACCCTACCTGTGGCATATAATGCAACAAAATATGCATATATATATAATATAGGCATATTATATGTGTGTGTATTATAAATATATATATATGTTGTTGGTCACACTTGGTTTTTGAAGAGGACCAATGACACTAGGAGGGTGATGTATTGGCTTACAAGTGCATTGGATTTAAGAGAAGCAGGGCTGTGTAAATCATCAACCTGCTCTCTCTCCTCCAGAAACATTGGAGTCCAGTGGCAAGACATAGGTCAGGACAACTGATGGCCCCGGACACAGTGGGGGACCCTGGCCATTTTAAGCTAAGGTCTTTCCCAAGTCTGAGTTTTTCCAAGGCAATATCCACTCAGAGATTAAAGGCTAGGTAAGAAATGGGACAAAAGATGACCTAGTGTGACTTCCCAAAAGAATCAGTCTGGGAGGGAAGACTCTTAGAGTTTCTGGCCACAACAGAATTACTATTTACACCCACTCTGATCTATCAAAACCCAGACAACGAACAAGTGAGGTTGGGCTGAGACCTATTATTGCCCAATGAGTGAGAGCTAGAGTGATTTGGATTTAAAGGTATACACAGGTATCTCCATTTGAATCCCAGTGGGCTTGATCGAAGACTGACTTACCGGAGCTATATTTCAAGAAATCATAAATGAAAACTACATGAGACACATGTATATGTATGTATACATACACCTACACACATAGAATATGCCTCTTCCAGACTGCTTTGTTCTGTTTTATAGGCTAGAAACAGGGATGTTGCACAGAGCTACAACAGTCATCACTCAATCAGATGTCTTCACTGAAAGGCCAATGGGTCAACAAATGTTCAGACCAGAACCTGTGGCCTCCAGGCAACACATGACCCTCTAGGCCCTCAAGTGCAGCACTTTGATCTAAACTTTATAGAACAGATCCTTTCATTTAGGGGATTTGTTCTGTGAAGTTTGAATTCGGTCAGATGGCTGCACTTGAGGACCTAGAGGGCCACATGTGACTTTGGAACTCCAGGTTCCCTACCACTAACTCAGACCAATGGTAGTCCTTATGTCTTATCAAGGAGGTGTTATCAATCATCTCAATCTCAGTTGTTGTTTTTTTATTTGCTTTTTGTGTTGTTTTTTTTTAGTTAGTGAGGAGGAACATACTTTCCATGGGGAGATATGTTTGAGGTTAGAAAAAAAAGTCAGAATTAAGGTCTCGATGTTAAACCTTGTAAAGTTGATCAGGTTACTCCCAAAGACACCTTCTACATGAGCACTGAGCAGTATAAAAATAGAATTGACTATGTCTTTTTTTCTTATAGTTTTGCAAAAGACTTTCATAAAAGTCATGTTGTGTAAGACTGTATTTCCCTCTATCCTACCCTGTCCCCCATTTATTCTATTCTCTCATTTGACCTTGTTTCTTCCCCAAAGTGTAATTACTCCTTCCTCCCATTTGCCCTCCCTAATATCATCCCCCACCCCACTTGTCCCCTTCTCCCCTACTTTCCTGTAGTGTAAGTTAGATTTTCATACCAAATTTAATGAGCATGCTATTCCCTCCTTAAGTCATATGTGAAGAGAGTAAGCTTCACTTTTTCTCTCTCACCTCCTTCCTTTTCTCCTCCATTGAAAAAGACTTTTCTTAGCTCTTTTATGAGTGATAATTTGCCCCAGTCTATTTCTCCCTTTTTCCTCCCAATATATTCCTCTTTCACCCCTTAATTCATCCCTTCTTATTTAACTCATTGTGTGCTCTATATCTATACATATATGTGTGTGTGTATAATCCCTCCAACTATCCAAATATTGAGAAAAGTCTTGAGTCACAAATATTATCTTTCCAAATAGGAATGTAAACAGTCCCTTATGATTTCTCTTTCCTGTTTACCTTTTCATGTTTCTCTTGATTCTTGTCTTTAAAAGTCAAATTTTCTATTCAGTTCTGGTCTTTTCATCAAGAATACTTGAAAGTCCTCTATTTCATTGAATGACCATTGTTTCCCCTGAAGTATTATACTCAGTTTTGCTGGGTAGGTGATTCTTGGTTTTAATCCCAATTCCTTTGACTTCTGGAATATCCTATTCTAAGCCCTTTGATTCCTTAATGTAGAAGCTGCCAGATCCTGTGTTATCCTGATTGTATTTCCACAATACTCAATTTTTTTTCTTTTTAGCTGCTTGCAATATTTTCTTCCTGACCTGGGAACTCCAAAATTGGCCACAATATTCCTAGGAGTTTCTCTTTTCCAGTCTCTTTCAGGAGATGATTCTTTCAATATTTATTTTGCCCTCTGGTTCTAGAATATCAGGGCAATTTTCCTTGATAATTTCATGAAGGATAATGTCTAGGCTCTTTTTTTGATTATGGCTTTCAGGTAGTTCCATAATTTTTAAATTGTCTCTCCTGGATCTATTTTCCAGGTCAGTTGTTTTTCCAATGAGATGTTTCACATTATCTTCTATTTTTTTCAATCTTTTGGTTTTATTTTATAACTTCTTGGTTTATAATATAGTCATTGGCTTCCCTGAACTCCACTCTCATTTTTAAATAACTATTTTGTTCAGTGAGCTTTAGAACCTCCTTTTCCATTTGGCTAATTCTGCTTTTTAAAGCATTCTTCTCCTCATTAGCTTTTTGGACTTCTTTTACCAATTGACTTATTCTATTTTTAAAGGTGTTATTTTCTTCAGCATTTTTGGGGCTCTCCTTTAGCAAGCTGTTGACTCACTTTTCAAGCTCTTCCATGGCCTGAGACCACCACATATCCACTTTTCAGGTTTTGGCTGCAGAAGCTCTTGCCCCTAGGTCTTCCTCTGATGGCATGCATCATTCTTCCTCATCCAAAAGGATGGAACAAAATATATGCTCACCAAGAAAGTAACCTTCTATTGTCTTATTCTTTTTCCCTTTTGGGGGCATTTTCCCAGCTAGTTACTTGACTTTTGAATCCTTTGTCAAGAGGAGGGTATACTCTGGGGATCTGTAAGTTCTCAGTTCCTCTAAGGTGGCTAATCAAGGGAGAGGCGTTTACTCCTCCCCTTGTAGTAGTAGAATTCCCTCTCCACAGCCATCTCCAACTCTTTCTCCTCACCCCACGGCTGCCACTCAGGCCTGAGATTCAGTTCAGTTGCTCAGTTTCCCTAGGTGGGCTCTAAAAGTCGATGCTGCTGCTGCAGTGGCTGCTGCTAGCAAGGCCAGATGGCTTTCCCTTCTCAACCAGATAAAAAAGCTTTCTCATTGACCTTTGAAGTTTTCTTTGGTGTTTGCGGGTTGAGGGATCTGAGAACTGCCCCTGCTGCTGGGGATTCTGCCCCTGAGGCCTGTTCTGGTCTTGTTCCTGCCAGTGCCGAGCAACCAGGGCTGGGCTGGGCTCCACTCCATGTGCAATAGACCTTTGCTGTTGGCTTTCCAGGCTACCTTGGGCTGGAAATCTCTTCACTCTGTCATTTTGTGGCTTCTGCTACTCTACAATTTGTTTAGAGTCATTTTTTACAGGTATTTTATAGACTGTGGGGGAAGAGGTAGAGTATATGCATCTTTCTACTCCATTGTCTTGGCTCCGCCCCCTCGAATTGACTATCTTAATAGGTACAAAATATATAGGGGTCATTTCAGAATTATCTGTTTGTAATCAAATGCCTCTTCTTCATAGAGTAAAGATGGAAGCATCAAGTTAGAAAAAAATTAGACGTATGAACAGCTCTTTAAATAACCTATTGGCTGAAATATGAGAAAAGGATAAAATTAAAGACATTGACTCTGTTTACTGCTGTCTTTTTGGAGAAATTTAATCAATGTGAAGCAGTTACCAAAACAGAGACTAAAATGTCCCCAAACCAACTGAACCAACAAACAGATAGATCTCCTTGACAAACTGAGATGCATGGAAGACAAGGACAGCCCCAGTTTAAAGTCCAACTGCAAAATCTCAATTTCATTTTCAAAACACTATGCAGGAGGATAATAGAAGAATAGAGATGATACTACTTCACTTTCAACTTTATGTTAAAGTTGAGCTCTGCTTATCAGGTGGGAGGGGCACACTATGCCAAACTTCAGGCTTCTGTGCTGGTATTTTCAAAGCTATTTCTAAGAGTTTGGGAGTTTTTGACGCTTCCAGGTTGGGTATTATCCTGAGCGAGGTAGGATCACTGCTCTCCTGGTCTGTACTCTGGTCTGTACCCAGGAAGGGCCCCTCCTCCCCTGTAGCTACACGTGCTCCTCTAGGCCCTGGAACTGTGACCGGGGGCACAAAGACTCCTCTCTACCCTGGAATTGTGATCCAGAACTGCCTATGGGCAGTAGAATTGCCAATAAGTGCCAACTGCACCCAGTGCCAGCAAGGGTCCCCTGTCATCTTTCTGACCAGTTATGTGACCCCTTTGCTGACTCTGGGCTGAGAATTCATGAAGCTGCTTCTGCTGTCCTAGCCTTCTTCAAGGTCTGCTGCTGGTGCTCTTCACAAGCTCTGGGCCTGCTCCCAATCTGGTGCTATAGACCTCTCCTGCAGACCTCCTAAGTTGTTACAGCCTGAAAAAGTGTCTCCCTGTAACCTTTTGTTGCCTCTGCCACTCCAGGATTTGATTTGAGGCATTATTTTAAAGTGGTTTAGAGGAGAAAATTAGGAGAGTTCCCAGTTTGTACTCTGCCATCTTGGCTCTTCCCTGGAGATCACTTTTCATGAAAGCTCAAAAAATGGAAGATTCTCAAAGAAGGGAAAAGATCATGATAATACAAAAGTTTAAAAAAAAAAAGCCAAGATGAATCAACAGACATCAGCAGCTACCTCTGCCTTTATTTATAGCTGTAATGTGTTTCTGAGGATTATCTACACATCAAATGAACCCTTGATGAAAATAAGAAAAAGGAACATTCACAGATGGTTTTTTATAGCCGACTACAGGTTTTCTGTCTTGATGATATCAAGTCTTGCTGATGTCATAGACAGAGATGTCTAGGGAATACAAGATTCAACTGTATCTATTGTCTGCGGGTTGTAAAAGAGCTTTTAATCACAAAGAGAAAAAATATAGGTTTAAGTGCTCCTTTTTTCCCAAAACAGAGGGATCTTCCATGCATATGTGTAGGTCATAGAAGATTCCTTGACCATGCAGCCATAGAGATAAAGCTCTTAATCATTTATTTATCAATATTAAAGGAGATGCACTAGTTAAAGCTATTTGCCATTGCCACGACAGATGTCTTACGCAGAGTCTGTATCTGAGAGGGATTCCCTGTAGATAGTGAGTTCCCTTTACCCCCTCCCTGAGACACTGGACTGATTGCATTAAGTCCCAGAATTCTACAGTGCATCCTTGATGACAGTAGGAGACAGTGCAGTGTTTTCAATGATCTCAAGCTGTTCTCAGATATGAAAACACCTGTTTTCAAGATGATTATTCACCCAGTGATGTGATAGAGCTATGTCATAGTATACCATAATCCCTGACACATGCAAACTGTTTTTAACCTAAAGGACAATGGTGAGACACACGGTGTAGGTCACAACTAACCATATCTTCATGCAACGATTAGGTAAAAGATATAATTAAGGGGGAAAGGACACACATGTGCAAAAATATTTATAACAGCTCTTTTTGTGGTGGGGATTGAGGGGATGCCCATCACTTGGGGAATGACTGAATGAGTTGTGGTATAGGAATGTAATGGAATACTATTGTGCTATAAGAAATGATGAACAGATACACTAGAAAAATCTGGAAAGAATTGTATGAACTGATGCTGACTGAAGTGAACAGAACCAGCAGAATATTATACACAGTAACAGTCATAGTGTACAGTGACAGATTTTGATAGACTTAGCCCTTCTCAGCAGTGCAATGACCTAAAACATTTTCAAAGGACTCATGGTGGAAAATGCCTTTCATATTCAGAGAAAGAACTATGGAGCTGGAATGCAGAACGAAGCAGACTATTTTATTTTTTGTTCTTTTTTCTTTCTCATGGTGTCTCTCATTCGTTATAATTCTTCTGTGCAACATGACTAAAGTGAAAATGTGTTTAACAGGAATGTATGTATAGAGCCCATACCAGAGTGCATGCTGTCTTGGGGAAGGGGGAGGAGAGAAAATTTAAAACTTATGGAAGTAAATGTTGAAAACTAAGAATAAATTGCTAAATTAGGAGGGAAAAGACATCACTGAGGACATGTATCAACAACCTCAGCAACAAAATGTATTTAACTACCTGCTGTGTGCCAGATTGTGCTAAGCAGCATGGACACAAAGATATATCCCCTGCTCCCCAGGAGTTTCCAGTCTACCAGAGAAATGTCATGTGTTTATGTAAAATGTATATAAAACAAATACAAGGTAGTTTAGGGAGGAAGTGAGCTTTCAGTTGCAGGAGTCAAGAAAAGTACCCTTATGGAAATAGTAATTCTTGAGCAGAGTCCTAAAGGAAATGAGGGATTCTTTGAGGTAAAGATGAGAAGAGAGAAAGCACTCTATGAATGAGGAGCACTTAAGGCAAAGATATGGAGATAGGAGACAGCAAAAAGGAGTGCGGATGGAGAATAATGTATGGGAATACTGTTTAGGTTCTTTGGGGTCAGGTTGTGAAAGGTTTTAAGTGTCTATGTTATTCTAGAGGAGATAGGAAGCCATTGTAGCTTACTGAGTTGGTGGGTGACGTGGTGAGACCTGTACTTAAGGAAAATAGTTTCATATACCTGAAAGACTTCATCAAGAAGGTAGAGCTTGGGCTGAGTCCTGAGTTATCCTATGCCTATATGGTTCTTTACAATTTATAGACAACTTTGCCTTTCATTATCATATAACCTCGTGGGAAAGAATATGGGAATAATATCTGGTTTTATAGTCAGCAAATTTTTTATTAAGTATCTACTGTGTGTCAGGTACACAGAAAAGCAAAAAAACCCCATAGTCCCTATTTTCAAGGAGCTCACAGTCTAACAGGGAGACAACATGCAAACAGACTGTGTACAAATAAGATATGTACAGGAAAAAGTGAAGGCACTATAATTAAGGAGGACTGGGAAAGATATCTTGTAGATACAATAAATATTACTTATTTACTTTGTATTTCTTCTCTTCATATTTCTTCTGTATATATTTGTATGAAGCCCCTCTTTGCACATCAGCAAGGGATCTTATTAAGACTTGTGGTTAAGATTAAGGCAACTGATCTCACGTTCTTCCTTTGACCTTCCCTCCCTCGCATGGCTTCCTCCTTTATAACAAATACCACTGCAGAATTTCATTGTAAATCAGCTTATCTTTATCTACAGACTAAACCTCTTAGAGATGTTCAGACAGCCAATTTAATGAGGTTAAAATAGAACAGGAAACTCCTGAGAGTAGTGATGCCAGGTGACCAGATAGTAACAAGGAAAAGGAGAGGGAGTGGGGAGGGGATAACTTTACCATATCCTTCAGCAGGGTAAGCAAGCATATTCTGGCAAGCAGCAAATTCTCTGCAGACAAATGCACATCACTCCTCCAGTGGGTCATTGAGTCAGATAAGGCTCTCACAATTCATGATTATCTTGTTGGGGGTAGCAGTACCCTGCCTTGTCATTGCTTTGTGACTAGCTCTCTTTTTGCCCTGGGCCTTTCCTTTCTCCCCAGAAAGAAAACATTCCTGGGCTTGCCCTGTGCCTCTTTTGATGCTCTATCTGGTTGGAATAAACTATAGTTCCAATCAGCCCTCCTTGCCAGTGAGGGGCTAGCTATACACACACACACACACACACACACACACACACACACACCTTCATTTCTCTCCCATTTTGATGTATGCTCCTTGCTAATAAGGATTGCTTCATTCTTTCTACCTATAAAAAAAAAGTAATGATTCTAGACCTCTATGTTCTGGATACAGATTTCTATTTATTTATTTATTTATTTGCATTTACTTGATCCGAAATCAATCAGGCTTAGCTAGTTGAACCTTTTGTGGCGGTGGTGGTGGTGGCAGTTCAGTCCTTTCGGGCATATCCAACTCTTCTTGACCCCATTTGGGGTTTTCTTGGCAAAGATACTGGAATGGTTTTCCATTTCCTTCTCCAGCTCATTTTATAGATGAGAGAACTGCAGCAAACACGGTTAAATGACTTACCCGGGCTCATCCAGCTATTAAGTGTCTGAGGCCAGATTTGAACTCAGGAACTCTTTCTGACTCCTGAAGTCTTCCTGATGCCAGGTCTAGACCTCTATCTTCTGTGCCACCTAGATCTTTAAAAAGAAAAATAAATAACCACCTGCAATCAAATTTCATGAGTTGAAAATTGTCCCAGTATTGGAGGGAAAGGGGGAGTCAAGTTTCAATGTCTTTACTCTGAACATTTCTGAATATGTTCTGATCATGTCTAAATGAATTCTAGATTATAGATTAAGAGCTAGAAAGGTGTCTGATAGGACATCCAGTTCAATCTTGTTAGTTTATAGACAAAGAAACGGAGGACCAGAAGACTGACTTATCAGAGTTAATTGACTTATCATCAAATATAGTAATCTATTACTATCTATATTAATATTATCTATAGTAATCTATTGTAATAGATATAGTAAGCAGCAAAGTGGAATTTGAACCAATTCTAATACTTTCCAAAGTGATCTGCCTTAGGTCCTGATTCGTCCTCCCCTGACTCATTCTCCCCTCCACTGCTTTTTGCTGGACCTTCCAGCCTCTGCCATTTATTGAGTGAGCTAAGGCAAATCATTTCCTCTCTCTGGACCTCAATTTCTTACCTGTAAAATGAGTGCATTGGTCTAGATTAACGATGTCACACTCAGAAACAGGTGAACGTGCACATAAGAATCCCTATGGGAAAAATGCTGACTTAGGTTTCAAATATAGTATTATTTATGTCTTATGATACTTTTACTTATTCTGTTAACTATTTCTCAATTACAGTGTAATTTGGTTTAGGCCTACACTCAATAGTGCAAGCAGCCTCTGTGTTTGACACTTCTGGTCTGGACTCATTCATTCATTTGGTCACTCAGTAGACAATTTTTGTTACTGTTGAGTTGCGTCCATGACCCGGTTTGGGAGTTTTCTTGGCAAAGACACTAGAGTGGTTTGCCATTTTCTTCTCAAACTCATTTTACAACTGCCTTTCAATAAATACTTCTTAAGTACCTACTATGTGCCAGTCATTGTACTAAGCACTGGGGAGACAAAAAAAATGCAGAGGATAGTTCCTACCCCCACAGGGCTTCTAATCTAATGCAAACAAATATATACAAGGTGAGCTATACACCAGATAAACAGGAAATATTTAATAGAGGGAAGGCATTGGAATTAAGAGGAGCTGGGGACTCCCTGTAAAAGGTGAGATTTTAGTTAGGATGTAAAGGAAACCAGGGAGGTCAGTATCAGAACAGGAGAGGGATAGAGTTCCAAGCATGGGGGAGATTCAGAGAGAATGCCTGAAACTGAGAAATGGAATGTCTTGTTCTTGGAACAGCCAGGAGAACAGTGCTACGGAATTGAAGAGTACATGCCTAAAGCTCCAGTAAAGGAGACGGAGAAGAAGTGATCAGAGAGGTAGGAGGAAAACCAGGAGAAAGTGGTATCCCAAAAACCTAGAGAGAAGAGAAAGTCAAGGAGAAGAGAGTGATCATCAGGTCAAAGGCTGCAGAGAGGTCAAGGAGCATGAGGATTGAGAAAAAACCATTGGATTGGACATCTTGGAGATCATTAGTAACTTTGGAGAGAGCTCTGATGGAACAATAAGGCCCAAAAACAGATTTTCAGGGGTTAAAAAAAGAATAAATAGAAAGTGGAGGTACCTACTGTAGATGACATTTTCTGTTTTTACTTTTGATTCAGGACCTTTATTTTAACAAACAGTTGAACCCTCAACCTGAACTAGATGCTTCAATAGCTGCTCTCTTGGGTTGAGGTGTTGTTCCTTCATGGAATCCATTCCTGAAATAACAGTAGATAATTTTTAGGTGCCTCACTGGACCAGTCCAGTGGTGGTGTGTCCCTTAGCCTTTGCACTCCAATTACTCTTTCTTCTGCATTTAGCAGAGTATCCACATTTGCCACATGCTGACTTTTGAAGATAGAGTGCCTTAGAACCATGATGACACCAACTACATGTCTTTATTCTGGTACTTACCAAATGAGAAAATCCCCTTTATCCCCTTCTTCCTGCTACCAGGACCAAAGAGAACCTGGAGCTGACACTTTCTAGGAGTTTAGTTACAAAGAGTGGAAGAGAAATGGGGCAATTGTTGTCAGAGAAGGAAGGATCAGGCAATTTTTTTCAGGATAGGGAGACATGGGTATGTTTGTAGTTAGTAGGAAAGGGTCTTAGAGAGAGAGAGAGAAAGAGAGAGAGAGAGAGATTGAAAATCTGTGAAAGAGTGAGGATACCAGAGGATGACTTCTAAGATTCTCTCCTGCTTTAGAGTTGTGATTATACTTCTTCTGAAACTCAACAAAATACCTTTCTAGAAAGCAGTTTCTTTATGGAAAGCAAAACTAAAGTTTCTATAGACAAATTCCATTTATCGTCTTCATTTCCTGAGATTTCCCCCAAATTCCTAGGGAATGTCGGTTTCATGCTAACAGTTCCTCCTCCTTCTGAATTTTGAACACCTATGGAAACAGTGTACAAAGTCACATACAATAGTCCTTTAGAAAGGACACTGTGAACAGAATGACACAATTATCCATAGATGAGAACTACTTAAAAACTGCTCCTGAAAAGACTGGTGAGATGAAATGAGATGCTGTAGGAAGAACACTAGGAGGAGGGGCTCTGGAGACCTAGGTTCTAATACTTGTCATGCCATTACTTTATTGTGATCATAGACAAGTCACTTGACCTTTCTTGGCCTCAGTTCTGCCATCTATGAAATTGGTGGGTTAGGTGAGATAATCTCTAAGTGCTTTTCCTCATCTCACATTCAGTGATACTATGTCTATGTTTAGTAAGCCTTTTTATATTGCAAATTTAGGAAGACTCTTCCTTGGTTATCTGTAGAATGCCATCTCCTCAAAGGCAAGAACAATTTGATTTTTCCCTTGGTTTCTTCAATGCCTTGTCTCTCCACTGAAACAGGGAGATTAGAATGAATTACTAGAAGGTCATAAGGTAAGCCTGTGCTTAAGTCAAGGCCTTGACATATTCTTTAATCATTGTCTTCCAGTTCCTGAAAAGACTTGGGTTGTCAGTAATGTAGACTAATGTTTCAATGAGCTATATATCAATCAGACTAAAAGGCATATTTGATAGATATTCCCTTCTCAAAGTGGAAGGCCTCAACAATGCTGATTACAATCTACCTATCCACACCCATTGGGTGTGCTGAATACAAATCCTTAAATCTCACCTACAGAAGGGTAAAACTTTGTCTTCTTCATAATATTGTTGAACTAGAGCTGGGAGGGATTTCTAAGTTCGTCTACCCCAACTTACTCATTTTACAGAAAAGAAAACTGAGGCTTATGAAAGTTAAACTACTTGCTCAAAATCACAGGTGAGCATCCAAGGAAATGATGATGACAGCTGACATTGACATAGCACTTGATGGCTTACATCACTGTATCATTTCATCCTCACTACCATTCTGTCGGTTAGATACTCTGAGTACCATTATGCCCATTTTGCAAGTGAAGAAACTGAAACACAGAGCTGTGAACTGAATAGATCCAGGTCTCACATTTAGTAAGGAGCAGAATCCAGATCTGAATCCAGATCTTCTTAATTCCAAAATCATAACTCTTTCTCTACTGTATAAGAAAGAGGTCTTTCTCTCCAATGTCTAATAACAAAACTTTGATGCAATTTACAGGCTTCCTGTTTTGCAATTTTTCACTCTGGGCCTTGTTTGAATAGAGGATTTAATGAGAAAAGGCTGTTGTCAGCTAAATGGAGCTTCTTCTTGGCAGGATCTCCCAAGGAAGCGGGAGGATCAGTACACAAAGCCAACCATGAGGGTGGCCATCAGCTGATCTTTGTTTCTCCTTTTTCACTCTTTTTTCTCCTTAAAGAAGGGTGCAACAATCAACAGTGGCAGCCAGAGGAAATGCTTTACAGGAAGTAGCAGATGGCTTCCAGCCACCTTCTTTTTGGAGAGAGGGAAAAAGAACGCCTGGGACCTAGAAAATTGAAGGTTTTAAACCTAATTTGGCTTGGCTTTTTAATCCATTTCAAACAGAAAACCAAAAACATAAGATTAAAGGATTTTGCTTTTGCTGCATGATAAATACAGCTTGGAAAGTTAAGGTATATAAAAGCTGGGTGACTGTGGATGAAATAGCGAAGGATTAAAGAAGAAAAAGAATTGGACTTTCCATACACCTAGGTGGAATAAGGGGCCATGGAGATGTCCAGATATAACAAGACCTTGAGCTTACTTCTTCAGTCTATCTTCATACAGGTTCAAGTCAGATTCCCACAGCTAAGCTACTATCTCCTTTTAGGGTTCTAGGGAGATCCCTAAGGGGTTGGGGAATAGCTATTTCTACTATGATTAGAATGAGACCCCTTTCGGATCTGTTCTCCCTGATGTTAACCAACAGTGATTTACAACTCAGTTTAGTTTGACCAAGTAGCACCAATTAGCTTTGACCAGGAGATATTTACCACAAAGTAACGTCTAGAACAGATGTTACAAAGCATTTTCCCCAACCTGGTGATAAACTCTTCCTTATACCACTTCTTTTCTACATAGAGTTCACACCACCATGTTCACTTCCAAATAAATGTAGCATAATTAATAGATGAGGCTGTATCTCTGCTACTACTAGTCTGGATCAAGTAATTCAGTCTTGATGGCTCCTATTTCACCTGTACTCTATCTACAGCATAGACTTCAGCTCTCGGAATTCTGGTGCTTGCTAGCTTGACCTTTCAAAGCCTTCTCCATTACTTTTTCACCTAAAACCAGGAAGAGACAGAAGCAGTAGCAGGACCATGTATATGTTCATGAGCTACAATGGGGATGGTAGGGGTGGGGGTAGATAAAGTTTGGAAGCTTCTCTTCCCATTGAGGACTTGCAGTGGTTCTTCTCTCATTACTGAATGTAGCCAGGCAGAAAAGAAGACTCATTTTTACCATTTAGTCCTTTAAAATGTACTCCATTTCCAGCTCAGCAGGCAATCAGCAATGGTCCATCGCTGTATCACTAGTTGGAAGATCAGTTAAAGAGTGTCTATGCATGCTCCAAGTCAGGAAGCAAGACTCTTCCATTACATGTTTTCGTGACTTTCCAGAATTGGGCTCCCCAGCCTTTTCCATGAAGAATGACATGCTAGTGATGTTCTGGGAATGGCACTCCATTGGTCAGGCCAC
This sequence comes from Bettongia penicillata ogilbyi, assembly GCA_023548195.1. Taxonomy (NCBI): domain Eukaryota; kingdom Metazoa; phylum Chordata; class Mammalia; order Diprotodontia; family Potoroidae; genus Bettongia; species Bettongia penicillata. Next base: position 8,114,491 of record JAJHZJ010000200.1, read on the forward strand.
CATTGCACACATAATGGGATTGGAAATGTAATGAAAAGGGCATCAGTTCCCTCATTTGTAAAATGAAGAAGATTGAACCAGATTACCACTCATGTTCCCTTCTCCTCTCCATCTATGATCCTATGATCCTGTATCTCTCACTCATCTATTGCAGATGCCTGAGACAGCATTATTATTAGGTTCATAACCCTGGGAAGTAAAGATATTTATGTTCAGTTATTTTTGTACTTTAGCTGACCTGATCCTTTCTAACCTGAAAGCTTGAAGTGCATGTTTATGTGAAATTCAGACCTCACCATGGATGGAGGGTTAAATATCCAACATACCCATGATCAGCTTGCTTTCTTTGCCTTACAGCCATAACTCCCATAGAGTGTGAGAGCTGTCAGCTGCCTATATCAATTTGTTGCTTTAATATTCCGACTTTTCCTAGTATCTTCATGTAACTAAGTGTAATTTGCCTTTGATAAACAAGTTGAATTGAATTTTCCATCACTCCATACTCAAAATCATGTAAGTAAAATTCATATTGTTAACATTATGAAAATCTTGATGTGACTCCCCATTTTAAAGCAGAATCTAGCATGAGCATGCCATAGGAGAGTGGGGTATAGACTGCAGTACAGGACAAATAGCCAAGAATGGGTAGCCAGAGCTAGAGACAATGTGTATCCTAGATGAGAATCAGGCCAGACATTAGGACCAGGCAGCTCCAAATGAGCCAAGGTACACACATGCATCAAGGTCAGATAAAATGTAGATCAGAGACAAATATACAGATTAGGAGGAGATAAGTAAAGTGTTGGGGGGAGGAGAGAATCAAGCATTTCACAAAATTCAGAAATCAGAGAAACTGTTGAAAAACTACAGAGAATGAACCTGGCAAAGAGAAGGATATGGAGGAGGAGGACTTGTCCAGACACTACAAGGACTGCTATGTGAAGGAGAGGCTAGACATATTCAGTGTGGTTCCTGCAAGGAAGGAAGGCTGAGTTTCAGGGAGATGGATATTAAAATCAGTATAAAGAAGAGCCCTGACATTAAAGCCCATAACCATGGAATTCATTGTCCTACAAAGCAGTGAGCTCCCTATTCATGGCTGGTTACTAGGGGTGTTGTAAAGGAGATTCTTGCATTGGCTGGAAAATTATGTATCCTCTAGGACCCTAGGATTAGCATTGGGTACGTGAATAAGCATGGGAAAGGCCAAGAGTATGCTAGAAATAACTGACAAGGCAGACACATGGTTTCAGAACCAAACAGAATGGGTCAGCTGAGACTGTTGCATCAGCTCTAGTGATCTGTATTTCTTTTTGCCCGAATGGGAGTTAATACCTGAGTGGAAAGGCCCTGGGGGCTTCAAAAAGGAAGGCAACCGGAAATAACTGTCTGGCTTGAGGCATGCTGGGGGAGGGAACAGGGGCAATTCCTGACTAGGATAGATCTGTTTTGGATCTCATCCAGGGTGATTTAGTTTTCAAACTATTTTATTCAAGTTAACTTATTCTAAGATCAATTTACTGATGAACTAATTCCAAAATATGGACCCTGAGACATTTGCCATCACTCTGTAAATTTATGTTTGCAAGGCTGGTAGTACTTCAAAAGCTGTTTGATTTCTTTTGGGTTTTGTGCCTATAATTAGGGTAGCCTACATCAGCTTCAGGTGGGCTAGGGGAATCTGAGTTAGGGTTTATAGCTTCCCTCAGGAAGGTTAACTGAGAAACAAAACAGAGTATTCTTTTGTGTTCATTCAATTTTATTTTATTTTCATTTCTCAATTTTCTCCCTCCTATCACTCTCTCCTCCACCCATTTAGAAGGTAAGAAACACAAGACCCGTTACAAATATGTGATAGTCATGAAAAGCAACTCCCTACTTTAGCCTTTTCAAAAAAAAGAAAAGAAAGAAAAAGAAGAAAATATGCTTCTATCTGAACTCTGAATCCATCTCTAACTATAGTAAGTCTTTTGGAATTGTGGTTGGCAGTTGTGTTATTGATTAGAGTTACTAAGTCTTTAAAAGTTGATGAAAAGATTAGTATTCTTTTCCACTCAGCTATGCCTTATGAAAATAAAGGTCAAATAACTATACAGGAAAATGATAATACTATATTTAAAAAGGTAATCATCTACAGTATGAAAGAAAGTAACATGGAGAGAATTAGATATCTTTCTCACTACCAAAGGGGAGTGTTTTCAGTTATGGTTGAATTCATCCCTAAGGTCCAAGCAGAAGATAACCTTCTAGCTCAACTGGGATTTGGCTGTTGTAGACTGGCATGAGGACCAAGTCAGCCTTTGTAGCATTGTTTCTAAGAAAAATTACGATCCAAGTCTGAACACATTTCCATCTCCCATATCTATAGTGATTATAGTAAGAAAATGACCCCACCCTACAGCTACTGTGTCTATTATGAAATAGCAGTGTGGTTGTAAATATACTGTCTTTTTCCCAGTAGTTCCCTCTATGGCTAGGCACTGTTGAGATCTCAAGTTTCATACTCTTAGATTTGAGTCTATATGGACTATCCAGAAGTCGATTCTTATCAATGTCCACCATAATCAGTAGGTGAATGAGCTTAGATTCAACTTTTCCTTCCCCTAAAGAAACACGCAAGTTCTTATATCTTCCCTGAATTCTTTTATAGGTCATTGGCCCAGAAAGATATATGTATCCACCACGCAGGGAAAAGAGGGAGGAAGGTAAACTTCTGGATGGTAAATACACAAGCCGTCAGCAAAACACATCCAATATAATCTCATTAATCGTATCTCACTAAGAGGAATGGCTCTGTAAATAACTCCCAGTGAAGGTGGAGAATGGCCATAGCTAGCATGCTGAAGTTTGCTGGCCTGGGATTTATAACCACTGTGGCTAGACTGTTTACAGATGAAAGTAGAAGCAGTGACTGGGGGGTGGGGAGGATGGTTGGTCAGTCACTAGCTCCACAGTTGTGCCCTAGGTCAGGTAAATCTTTTCTGATGTCAACTGACAAGAGACTGTGGTGATGATAGTTCTTGCTCTCAGTAAGCTGTAGCTCTAAGGATGCTTCTTGGGACTTGGGTGAAGCCACCACCTGTCTGGTTGCTAGTCGAAGGGTTTTCAAGTTGGCCATCGCTAAGTGGGAGAGCCCGTGTAATTATTCTATGTTGAGCAGTGTAGCAGCTAATAAACACAAGTCAAATCCAGGAAGGTGCATTTGAGTCTCCATCTGAGGAGGAGGCAGCGGCTCAGTCCTATCCCTTCACGGATGCCTCTGTCTTTTTATGCCTAAATCTTCCCCTGGATAAAGCCAACATTAAAGATTTAGTGCAGAGTCCTTGATGTGATCTACAATCCTTTTAAACTCCCTCCAATATGGCCAGTCATGCCTGACTCAGCAAGTGTGTTCAACTGCAACAAGGATCCTTTTCATATCCAATTAATGACACTATTCTTCTAAGTTCTTATTAAGTTGCCTGCTTCTTCTTTTGCAGAAAATTCTATTGATTTTTTAAAAATACAGCCACTTCACATGAATATTTATAATTAGTTGTATCTATTAAGCAGACCATTAACTTCGCCATCTAACATGTGGACTTAGTCACTTTCCTAACTCAATTCAGTTCAGTTCAGCAAACATCTCTTAAGTACCTGTTTATATTCAAGGCATCCTGGGATGCTGGGGAAGGGGAAAGAGACAAACATGAATCCCAGCCCTGTCCTCAAGAAGTTTAAATTCTATTGAGGGTATAAGGGTTGTATATGTAAAAAAAAATGTAAATATGAAGAGGAATACACAGAGGAATTTCGGAAAGGAAAGAGGACTAAAGATTGAATGACTCAGGGAAGACATCATAGAGATAGTCACACTTTGAAGGAAGCTAGAAACTTCAAGATGGGGAGTGCATTCCAGGCATGGAGACCATTTGCACAAAGATTGAAAGCTGTGAATGGAGAACAGCCAGCAGTCAGTTTAAGTGGAACACAGGGCATGGGAAGTGGAGAAATATTATATGAGACCATAAAGGTAGGTGGGGATTCAGGCTCTACAGGGTTTTAAATGTTGAGCTGAGGAGCTTAAGGAAAAATATTCCCTTTCTGCAGGTATTTAGCATTTACACACTGAGGATATACTTTAAGTATTTGTTACCTTGGTTCTTGGAATAATTAAGTGAATACTACTCCCATTAATTTAAAGATTAAAAAAACAGGCACGGAGATTGTCCTTGTTCAGCATCACATGGTGAGTTCGTATCAGATTCAGAAATGAATGCCTAGTTGCTTTGTCTTTCCGATACCATACAGCTTTGTTTTCTTCCTGAACTGTATGATTGGGAGCATTATGTTTATTTGAAGACAAGTGTCACAGAATCACATAGGATCACAGACTTAGAACTGGAAGTGACCCTAGAGTTTATCTAGTTCAACACCTACATTTTACAGATTAGGAAACTGAGACTGCAAGATTCAGTGTCTGGCCCAAGGTCATGCACAAAGTTGCAGGGGTCTGATTTGAATTCAGTGGTGCAATGGATAGAGTGCTGGGCTTAGAGTCAGGAAGACTTAACTTCCTCAGTTCAAAGCCTCAGACACCTACTAGCTGTATGACCCTGGGCAAGTCACTTAACCCTGTTTACCTCAGTTTCCTCATCTGTTAAAAAAAAAAAAAAGCTGGAGAAAGAAATGGCAAAATCTTGGCAAAATCTCTGCCAAGAAAATCCTAAATGGAGTCATGGAGAGTTGGACAGGGCTGAAAAACTGGCTCAACAACAAATAAATAAAACCCTTCTGAACATCTTTAATAATATTATAATGGATTCCACTTTGAGTTTCCTATCTTCTCTTGTTTTCTCCGGCTGGTTGCAACTTCAGTGACAACTTTCTCTCTAATCTTCCTCCTCTCTTTGTCTACTGTTTCTATCTCTACTACCGTCAGACATGCCAGTCTCTGCCATTAAAAAATCTTCCCTAGAACTTGTCCCCCTTCCCAATAATCATTTGACATATATATATTCAATTTTTCAGAAAAACTCCTAGGAAAAGTTTCTATTATCACTCTTGGACTATTCTTCTCTCACTTACTCTTCAGTGCTTTGCAATCTGGCTGATCTCATCACTGAAATAAAACTGCCCTCTCTAAAGTTACTGAGGATCTCAGTAGCCAATGTGACGGTCTCTTTTCAGTTCTCATGCTCTGGACCTGTCTGTTCTATCTGAGACTGTTCACCATCCTCTCTCTTCTCTGGGTTTTCATGATATTATTTTCTTTCTTTCTCCTCTTACCTTTCTGACCACTCTTGGTCTCCTTTACTGACTCATCAGTTAGATCACACTCTCTCACCTCTAGATATCCAAAGTTCTGTCTTAGAATACCTTTTCTTCCCTCTCTGCACTTTCGTCTAATCTATTCTGCTCTCATGTACTTATTTAATTATCAGCTCTCTGCCTCTGACTCCCAGGTCTAAATATGCAACCCAGGCTTCGACCCCATATAACCAGTTGCCTTTTAAACATTTCAAACTGGATATCCTGTAGACATCCTAAACTCAATGTATGCAAAATTGAACTCATCATCCCTCTCCCAAAGTCCACCCTACTTCCAAAATGCCCTGTTTCTGCTGAGGATAAAATTGTCGATTTAAACAAACATATACCAGCCCGAGAAAGTTTTGGAACCAATGAAAGTTTATTGATTTTTCCAGCAAGGGAGCCCCACCCTCATGGGCAGAGACTTCCCAAGAAATAAAAAGGACAAGTCTCACATAGGTCTCAATTAGGCAAAAGGTCCTTCAGCAACAGGGCACCTCTTGATTGGATGGGGTGGGGCTTGGAGATAGGATCGGGAACTTGTAACCGAAAAAGTTTTCTTTAGCTTAGTTATTTCTCATAATCCCGCCTTAAATTAAGGTGGGACTCTTCTGGTTTAACTGTTTCAGCAAAAAGAGAGAAGAATTGCCAACAGCGCAGAGGCTGCAATAATAACCGACCCAAGAATACACAAAAAGAAGTGGTTTTAGACTATCTACACTGCCAAAGGTACCGCTCAACTCCCAGTCTTTCAGGTTCATTGCATTAGCTTTATTCTCAGCTCCCACCCTTAGCTGACTTCACATAATCCAATCAATTTGGTCAATCTTGCTCAAGCAAGACTTTAACTTCCATCTCTCATATCTGACCCCTTCTCTCCTGGTACAGAGCTATCACCCTAGTTCAGGTTCTCATCACCTTTCTCCTAATTAGAGGTCCTACCTTCCTCAAATCTCTCCCTACGTCAGTCCATCCTCCACACAGCTGCCACAACTTTATTTCCTTATGTGAAGATCTGACCTTGTCCCTCCCCTGACTCAATCCACTCCAGTGACTTCCTTTTGTTTTTAAAATCAACACAAACACCTTTGTTGAACTTTCAGAGCTCTTTATAACCTGGTCCTAGCCTATCTTTCCAGTATCATTGTACATTACTTCCCTTCCGGAGTTTTGCAATCTAGCCAAACTAACTTCTCCATATTCCTTACTAAAAGTATTCCATTTCCCATCATTATGGCTGTCTTGCATGCCTGAAGTGCACTTCCTTTTCATTCTACTTCAAAGAATCCTTCTGTTCCTTCAAGACATACTTCAAATACTACCTTCCTTCTCCATCTCTCTAACTTGCCCTTCCTCTCAAACATATGTTAAACTACTTTGTACATATTTCTTATTTATTCTCCTTATATGTTATACATATATGTATATATACACACAAACATATATGTACACACCCACTCAAATACTTAGATACAGCCCAGTTGTCTTAGAGATGGTTTCATTCATTACATTTGCATCCTTAGTATCTAGCACACAATAGACAGTTAAGGAATGCTTGCTGATGGATGAATTGTTTGAAAGTCTAGGTACCAGAGCCAGATTCACAGAATGTTAGTGTTGGAAGGTTCATTAGAAGTCATTCAGAACAACCTCCTTTCTACAGCAGAAAAAGCTGTAGATCATAAAGGTTAAGTGAATTGCCCAGGTTGACTCCCTAGTAGGTGACTGGGTGTGAAAACTTATAAAGAGTCATGCAGAATAATGAAATTCAACTCTACCAAGTCTATGCAAACCATAAAACTCCAGTTCAATGACCTCCTTCCCCACCTGGGATAAGAAACTAAAGAAAGCTAGGGCTGCAGACTTTCCTTGATTTACTCAAGGTCACATGAGTAGCTGCAAAGTTCACCTTCCTTTTTCGGTGCCCTTTGCATGACAATGAATGTCTCCACCAAAGTCAATATTGAACTGCTGCCTTTTCTTGCACATAGAGGCCACTGTGTAGATAGGGACTGCAGGCGATAGGAGATACCACTAGGGTACCTAGTCTAGCCCTCGAGGTTCATCCCTCTCTTTTGATTGTTGTTTCCTTTTTAAGTCTTAACTCCTCAAGAGCAGGGAGAAGGGAGGAAGGAAGGGAGGAAGGAAGGGAGGAAGGAAGGAAGGAAGGGAGGAAGTAAGAGAAGAAGGGAGGAAGGGAGGGAGGGAGGAAGGAAGGGAGGAAGGAAGGAAGGGAGGAAGGAAGAAAGGAAGAGAGGAAGGAAGAAAGGAAGGGAGGAAGGAAGGGAGGAAGGGAGGAAAGAAGGGAGGAAGGGAGGAAGGAAGGGAGGAAGGGAGGAAGGAAGGATAAAGGTGAGAGGAAGGAGAAAAGAAAAAAGGAAGAAAGAAAAAGGAAGGAAAGGAGAGCAAGGGAGGAAGGAAGAAAAGAAAGAAAAGAGAAAGAGAAAAAAAACATTTATTAAACCCTCAGTATGAACCAGAGACAACTAGATGGTGCAGTGGTTGGAGTGCAGCATTTGGAGTCAGGAAAATTTAAGTTCAAATCTGGCCTTGGATACTTGCTGTGTGACCCTGGGCAAGTCACTTAACCCTGTTTGCCTCAGTTTCCTTATCTGTAAAATGATCTGTAGAAAGAAATGGCAAACCAACTCTAGCATTTTTGCCAAGAAAACCCAGATGGGGTCATGGAGAGTTGGACAGAACTGAAATAATTGAATAGCAGCATTTGCTACACATGAAAATAGAAAAGTGAGATAGTCCTTGCTCTCAAAGCTCTCCCATTTTAATTGGAATAGACAGATAAAGGAGAGTGAGGCTACAGGAACATGTGGAAAGGACCTCTCATTCTTAGGTTCAAGTTGATGTGTGAATAGCAAGGTGCAAAAGTTCTAGGGTGCAGGAATCTTGAATAGCAACCAGCTGACATTTAATAAATGTTTTAAAAAGAAAACCAACCATTTCCCCTTCTCCATCTATATTTTTGTGTGTATACACATTCAACTAAGTTTAAATTATTTATGCTTACACAAGTATGTATGTATATATTCGATTATATATGTGCCTGCATGCACACACACACACATACACACTTATCCCTGCATTTACCAGATCTGTGATGTCACTGGCACAGAGAAATTCTAATGAATTCCCTGTCCCTCACCAAAGGATATCAGCATTGATTTGTCATTTATAGTCTTAAAAGAGTTACCAGGGCGCTAAGCCTCAGTTTCTTTGTCCATAAAATAGGGATAATAATGCTTGCCTTGCCTATCTTTTTGACAGGGTTATTATGACAAAAGCATTCCATTAGTTGTTAAGTGCCTATATAAATTTAAGTTATTCATACCCTGGACACTTAGCTTTTCAGTCCTTGCATAATTTCAGCAGACTTTCTCAAGGCATTATAAGCTCCACTGTTAGGCTACACTGTTCAGAACATTCAACCAAAAATCTGTAAACTTTTTTTTTGTATTTATCACATCTTTTCCTGTTTAAATGTACAGTCTCAGAGTGAATGAGTCTGTTGCGTGATCATGTTTAAATTGTACCAGATTTGCCTCTGGGGTCCCTGGCCTCTGTATGCAACCAACAGAGGATGTTTGTGCTTTCTGTTCTCAAAGTATTTCTGATGACCTTGCTCCTGACAGGGAAAGGAAAATCCAATCCTCCCCCTCTAGGCATAATTATAAAAAATCTATCTCTTTCCCAGTCTGCAATTGGATGTCTGTTTCATAAGGAATCCTTAACCATCACTAAAAGGCTGTCTTTTCTTAAGTTGTTGGGTTTTTTTAAATTTTCCTCCAATGAAGACAGAACCAAAACCTTGGCCTTAGAATCAGAAAGACTTAAGTTCAAATCTAGTCTCAGAAACTTCCTAGCTGTGTGACCTTGGACAAGTCACTTAACTTCTGCTTGCCACAGGAGAAGGAAATATTAAACCACTCCCGTCTCTTTGCCAAGAAAAAGTCATGGGCAGAAGTTCATGGGGTTGCAAAGAGTCCAACAACTGAAACAACTGAACTACAACAGATCATTACACTGTTGAATTGGTATCCTAGATTCTTTTTTTATACTCTGTGAATGTTGATTGACACTGAACAAGACTTTCATGATCTGTTCTAATGTTTAACCATACACAAAACGGATTTGATCCTAATATCTTGCTGTAGGTTACGTACAGTTAACTTCTGAAATGGTTGCTACCTTTTAGCACTGCAATTATTCTTTTACATCACTTGTGTTTAGCAACAAGTATTAAATTATGTCTTGACCTAGAAATACTAATATTCAATCCCATATTATTCACATATTCAAAATCCTGTTATTCAAGGTTATTTCATTATTGGATAGTTTTTCATTTCCTTTGGCTTTTTCATGAAACCAGTTCCTAGTTTTATTTATTAATTCAATAATTTTCTTATTTTCAATTTTATTAATCTCTCCTTTCATTTTCAGGATGTTCAATTTGGTGTTTAATTGGAGATTTTTAACTTATTCTTTTTCTAGTCTTTTTACTTGCATGTCCAATTCCTTGATATACTCTATCTATTTTTATTGATGTTCTCATTTAAGGATATAAATTTTTCCCTTAGTGTTGTTTTGTATTTGGTTGCATCCCATAAATTTTGGTATGTTGTCTCATTGTTGTCATTCTTTTTAATGAAACTATTGATTGTTTCTATGATTTGCTCTTTGATTGACTCATCCTTTAGGATTAGATTATTTAGTTTCCAGTTAATTTTTAATCTTTTCCATAGCCCTTTATTGAATGCAATTTTTATTGTATTGTGGTCCAAAAAGATGTATTTACTATGTCTACTTTTTTGCATTTATTTTTTGAGGTTTTTATGCAGGGACAATTTTTGTGAAGACTCCAGAAAAAGTATACTCCTTTCTATTCCCATTCAATTTTCTCCAGAGCTTTGTCATATCTAACTTTTCATTTCTTTCTTATTTATTTTATGGTTAGATTTATCTTGTTCTGAGAGGAGAATGTTGAGGTTCCCCCACTAGTAAAGTCTTACTGTGTATTTTCTCCTGTAATTCATTTAACTTTTCCTTGAGGAATTTGGATGCTATGCCATTTGGTATATATGTGTTTAGTATTGATATTATTTCATTATCTATGGTACCTTTTAACTAGGTCTATTTTTGCTTTTGCTTTTTCCGACATTCTGACATTTCTGATTGCTATCCTTGCTTATTTTTAGCTTCAGCTGAACCGTGGTGGATTTTGTTCCAGTCCTTTATTTTAACTCTGTGTTTCTCTGTTTTAAGTATGTTTCTTATAAATATCACATTGTTGGATTATGGTTTCTAATATATTCGGCTGTCTACTTCCATTTTATGAGTGAGTTCATGCTATTCACATTCACAGTTATGATTACTGTGTATTTATCTCTGTTCTATTTTTCCCTGTTTTTCCTTCTCTCTCTTTTTACCCTGTCCCCTTCAAAAGTCTATTTTGCTTCTAATGAGTGCCTCCTTTAATTTGCATTCCCTTTCAGCTGCCTCCCCTGCTCTTTCTTATTCCCCTTTCCTACTTCTCTGTTTGGTGACATAGATTGTTAAACCCAATTGAGTGTAAATTTTATTCTCTATTTGAGTCAATTCCTATGAGAGTAAGGTTCAAGCAGTGCCTCCCACCACTCCCCATTTAGCCACTTCTGTAGAAGCTTTTCCTTTCATGTTTCTTTTACGTGAGATAATGTCCCCCCCGTTCTTCATCTCTCTTCCCTTCAGTACATTTCTCCTTGTCACTTCTTAATTATATTTTTTTTGAAATCATCCCATCATAGCCAACTCACCTCCATGACCTCTCTCTATGATGATTCCTTCTAACTGTCCTAACAATGATAAAGTTCTTAATAGTTACAAATATCATCTTCCCATATGGGAATTTAAACTGTTTAACCTTATTGAATCCTTTATGACTCCTCTTTCATGTTTATGTTTTTATACTTCTCTTAAGTCTTCTGTCTGAATGTTAAATTTCCTATTCATTTTGGTCTTTTCATCAGGAATGCTGAAAAGTCCTCTATTTGGTTGAGTATCCATTTTTCCTCCTGAAAAATTATATTCAGTCTTACTGAGTAGGTTATTCTTGGTTGTAATTCTAAGCTCTTTTGATTTCTGGAATATCATGTTCCAAGCCCTCTATTCCTTTAATGTGGAAGTTGCTAAATCTTCTACGATCCTGACCATGACTTCATGATATGAATGCTTGCACTATTTTCTCCTTGATGTAGGTGCTCTGGAATTTGGCTATAATATTACTTGGAATTCTTATTTTGGGATCTCTTTCAGGAGGTGATTGGTGAATTCTTTCAATTTCTCTTTTATCCTCTGGTTCTAGTACATCAGGAAAGTTTTCCTTAACAATTTCTAGTCTCTCTTTTTTGATCATGACTTTTAGACAGCCTAATAATTCCTACATCATATCTTCTCAATTTATTTTCTAGGTCAGTTACTTTTTCAATGAGATATTTCACATATTCTTCAACTTTTTTATTTCTTATGTCTCATAGAGTCATTAGTTTCCAGTTGCCCAATTCTAATTTTTTATGGAATTATTTTCTTCAATGAACTTTTATAACTCTTTTTTATTTGGCCAATTCTACTTTTTAAGGAGTTATTCTCTTCAGTGGATTTTTTGAGTCTTTTACCATTTGACCTGTTGTGTTTTTTAAGGTGTTAATTCCTTCAATATTTTTGCATCTCTTTTACCAAGATGTCAACTCTCTATTTATACATTTCTTGCATCACTCTCATTTTCCCCCAATTTTTCCTCCACATCTCTTATTTGATTTTTTTAAAATCCTTTTTGATTGCTTCCAGAATTCTTGTTGGACTTGTATCCAATTCACATTTTTCTTTGAGACTTTGCTTGTAGTTGTTTTGACATCATTGTCTTCTGAATTTGTGTCTTGATCTTCCCTGTCACCATGGTAGCTTTTTATGGTCAACTTCTTTTTTGTTGTTGTTTGCTCATTTTCTACCCTATTTCTTGATTTTGACTTTATGTTAAACTTAGATTCTGCTCCCAGAGTAAAAGGGACTTTGTCCAAGACTTCAGATTCTTTATGCTTTAGTTTTCAGAGTTAGTTCTGGGGATCTGCAAGTTTTTGGTGGGTCTAAGGTGAAATGATCCAAACATTCTGGTCTTCACACAGGAAGGATCTTGGTCCCCCTACAGCCACAAGTGCTGGTGTTCCACTTGGCCCTGGAACTGGAACCTAGTTCCCTGCTCTCCTGTAGTTGTGAGCCTTGGTGCTCCTTTCTGCCTTGGAGCTGTGACCAGCTCCCTTATAAATGACCACAATTAACTCTCTCTGTTCTGGAGTTATGACCAGTGCCCCTGCTCCCTTGTGGCCACAAGAATTAGTGAGCTATTGATCCTCTTTGCCCTCAAACTGTGACCTGGGAATGTATATAGGCAATGCAACAAGGTCCTGTACCCAGTACCAGCAAAGGATCCCCTAGAATCTCCTTCTGACCAGTTTTCTGACTCCTTTATTGTCTGTGGACTGAGTGCTACCAAAGTTACTGTTGCTGCTGTTGTGGTGGCACCAGTGATGTGGGTTGCACTATATTCTGGGCTAACTACTACCCCCAGTATCACAGAACTTTACCACCAACCTCCTAAGTTGTCTTGAACTGGAAAAATTTCTCGCCCTGACCTTCTGTTGACTTTGCTGCTCCAGAATCTAATTTGAGGTGTTATTTTAAAATCTTTTGGAGGGGAATGTTGGAAGAATTCAACTGAGCTGCTCCCTATGTTCCACCATCTTGGCTCCACTCCCAAGAAGGTGGGATTTCAACTGAGACTTGAAGGAAATCAGGAAGACCAGGAGGCAGAAATTAGGAGAGAGGGCATTCCAGTCATGCAGGGTAGCCAGGAAAAATGGCCAAAATTGAGAGACAGAGAGTCTGGTGCATCAAACAGCAAGGAAATCAATGTCACTGTATTGCAGTGTACTTGGTTGGGAGTAAGGTATAACAAAATGGAAAGCTAGAAAAGGACTTGGTTACGAATGACTTTAAAAGCCATACAAAGGATTTGATAGTTGATCCTGAAATTAATAGAGAATCACTGGATTTTATTGAACAGAGCAGTTGACATAGTTAGACTTGTGCTTTACAAAGATCAGAACAGAAGATGGACTGGCATGAGGAAGACGACTCAATTGACCATTGCAATGGCCCAGTCATAAAGTGACAGGGGTCTTAACGAGGGCACTTCAATGTCAGAGGACAGAAGGGGGCATATACAAGAGAGGATTTGAAAGTAAAATTGATAGGCTTTAGTCAAAGAATATACGGGTTGGGGTGCCGGGTGAGAGAGAATGAGGAGTCAAGGATGAAAGCTAGTCTGTAAGCCCTGGTGACTAGGGAGATGATGGTGCCCTTGACAGTAATAAGGAAGTCTGAGAAGAGGGGGAATCTTGGGGGAAAGATAATAAGTTCAATTTTGAACAGGTTGAATTTGAGACATTAATAAGACATCCAGTTTGAGATGTAGGAGATTTAAGACTGGAAGCCTGTAGAAGGATGTTAGGGCAGGATAAGTAAATCTGAGAATCATTTGTGGAGAGCTCTATGATCTTCAGGCATTAGGGAAATATAGTTGGATGAGAAAGGCAGCCCAATATTTCCTACTTCTATATGATTGAGGTCATGTAAGCTAGTTAGCATTAAAGACAGTAGCTGATAATTATATAATATTTTAAGGCTTGCATTCTCTCATTTGATTTTTACAACCTTGTAGGGCAAAGAGGTATTATTATCCCCATTTTATAGATGAAGAAACCAAGGATTGTGTAGGTTAACTGAACTGCACATGGTCACATATTTAGGCCAGAATTGGAGCGAAGATTCAAAACCAGGTCTCCCCTAACTTCTAGTTCAGCACACTTTCTCCTTTATACTATACTGAATACTGCTTTCAGCACACTACATTACACTGGGTCTTAAGCAGATGCAGACCCCAAATTTGTCCCTCTTTCTACTATCATACTTGTTCCTGTATGCTATCACAACTGTTATCCTACCAATGTGGAAATCCAGAGGAGAAAACAACCCAGAGAATGGCACAATGAAAATCTGAAGTCCTAAGACCTGTGTCTAAAAGTCAGTTTGGCTATTTACCGGTCTAACATGACCAGTTTACTGAAACTCCCTGGGCTTCAGTTTATTCAGCTGTAAAACAAATGACTTGAAATAAAAGACCTCTAAGGTACCTTTCAATTCTAAATCTATGATCCTAAATGACAGGCCTCCAGACTGCTCTGATTTATATGTATTAATGTGTTGTCAGTTATTATACTAGACAAACCTCTGTCATACACAGTGAATTGCTTTTATCAATAACTTGAGTAGAAAAGATCTTGCCCCTGCAACAAATAGCACTTATAATACATCTCTCAAGTCAATAATGACAAATGCATAACATGTACTCCCAGATCTCTTATCTGGATTTTCCTGACTTCTCCATGATGGAAACTCCTGCTTCTTTTCCTTCAAGTAAAAACAAAACCCTCACCCTACCACCACATCCCTATTCCTCTCATAGCCCTTTTCCTCTCTTTATCATCTCTTTTTTCAAATATCTTCTTTGAGTCTGATTGGCTACTCATTACCTCATAGTCTCTTGACTGGGTGTAGAATTTGAGGGGATGTCAGCTCCCAAGCAGAGTTAACGATTTCCTTTCTGAATAGGCACTTTCCCCAGTTGGATTACCACCTCTTTCTTGTAGGAGTGCCTAAAATTCTGGCATTAACTGGAGCTGTATAAGTCTCTCTGCTCTCTTCACCATTGAAAGACTTCATTCATGGTAATTCCAATCATTGTCCTAGCTTAGTTCCAGAGGGGAAATTGGAAACACCCCTTGTTTTCCATTTGACTTAAGAGGCATTTGAAACATTAGTATAAAAATGTTTCTTCCATATCCTAAAAGCTTAAAAAATTTTCTTCAAAGCTTTATGGAGGTTTTCTCAACCCGATTTTTTGGTGGTCCCTTGTGATGTGAAGAATTATCCTTCAATTATTGGAAATTCTAAGATCCCATTTGAGGCATAATATAAACAATGTGTTCTGAAAGCGGAATCACAGATAAGCTGGGAGGACTCTTAGAGGTCATCTAGATAGATCCCTGATATTAGAGATTAAGGAATTGAGGTCCAGAGGTCATACGATCATAAGATTTAGAGCTGGAAGAGATCTTACAAATGAAATCCAGTCTTTGATAAATGTTTGCCATTGTCTACCCCATGGTCATACAGATATGAAGTAGCTGAAACAAGATCTTCCAAAACACACAACCTCTATAAAAACAAAATTCCAAAATGGTGTCATGTTCAACCCACTCCAGTGTGGGGGACAATTAAGCCAATAAAAATTGTATTTAGTTTTGTTAGCATTTTCTCAAGAATAGTTCATGGCATGGTGAACCATAAAAAGATTAGATTAAAGATGTATATTTTATTTTACCCTCCCTTATCAAAACCTTCTCTCCCCTTTCCTTTCTCTTCCCCTTCTTTCCCTTCCCTTTGATCAAAACCTTTCTATGGTTCCCGACTGCCTTCAAGACAAATTCTAAAATCCTTAGCCTGGTATTCAAAGCCCTCTGGAAACTAGCTCCTACTTACCTTTCCAATATTCTCTTTTCTTTTCTCTCCCCGGTCCTAAGATCTCACTATTTTTTCTGTCCTTAACCTTGCATATGTTATCTATTGTTCCTTTGTTCATGTTCTTCTTTATCCAATCTCCTCTCTCTTTGTTTTCATTCTTTAGCCATGAAATTGTAAACTAACTGTATGTAGCTTTTCGTTATTCCATCCTGTATGACACGGTCTTCCACTGCATTCTGGGCCATCTCCAGTTGTCCCAAGCTATATCTTGTCATTGGACCCAAATGACTGTAACGGAGAAAAGTGAGGCTGGTGACTTTACAGAGCTCTCCCTCACTTAAATCCTATTCACTTATGTGTCATAGCTTCACCTTCCTGATGTCATGGCCCTCTTTGAGAATGAAAGACAAAATGTAACAACATGATAAGGGAGTAGATAGGGAAGATCCCCAGTGATGTATTTGTGTCTTTAGGAAATCCTTAGTTTTTGTAGAAATGAATCCATTCAATTTCCCAGTAGTCAGTAGTGAATGTGGAGCATATCTCCTCTTACATATAAACAAATACCAGAACTTAACTGTTCATATGGGCTTATTTCTACTCATGAGGGTGACAATGAAAAATAGAAATTCATTAACACAGTAGCAAGAAGTAATGCAGTAATGATGCTTGAAACTTCCTGTGATGTTGGGTTTTAGAAAACATAAATAATACATTATCAGCCAGGCCATGGGGCAGCCAATGTCTGTTCTCTTTGGCAGACAAGAAATCTCAGGATATAATGATGCTTTAAGTCAGGGGTACCCAACTCAAGATTGACTAAGTGTAGGCTGCCTACAATGAGTGCATCTGACTCAGAATAAAATGTAATTGGAAAAGATTTAACAAAATTAATAAATATACACATAAAGCATAGATGATGTTAATTTGTGGCTTTTTAAAAGTCAATATGTACCTGTAGGGATCCATTTCTATTTGAATTTGACATCACAGTACTAAGTGATATGTTACAAATCCTATGAAACTCTTAGAAAGGCAATTTGCTCTTAGATGAATGGGACTATTTTTGCATCCTCTTTGCAGATGAGAAACTGAGACTATATTGCCTTAGGCAGAATAAAAATAGTGCAATTGGGATTACAGATAAGGTTCTTCAGATTCAAGCTTTAACTAAAACTTCTAGAACCAGTAACTAGAATGGAGTTAATGTGAGGGGTACAATTAGAAACCATAAAGGGGAGACAAAAGAGTGAAGGGTTCACTATTAATCAAACATGTCAGGCCATTTTGTCCATCCACTGGCCACAGCAACTGGCAATAATATGCTAAATTATTCAAAGGTAGATCTTGCACAATGATAGTGCTCTGAACATATGGAGTGGTAGCCACTCAGGGAATAAACAAGAGCTCTCAAAGAGGAAGGAATGAGCCCAAGAGCTTATAAACAGAGAAGTAGAGTGCTTTCAAGTCTGTGGTCCTTATTCATCCATCTCTGATGAAGATATCTAGTCTTTTGGATGTATCTAGGCAATGAATAAGCTCCAATGGGCTTCTGGGATCCATTCTCTCCCCTTAGTGCATGCCCACCTTATTTTAATGTCATGGTGTGACTGTGAAGGTGGCATTTCACTCCATGAAAAGATGGATGCTATCGATTCCCAGATAGCTCTTCTACAGAATCCTGCCAACGCTCATGCTATTTCCCTCAAAAATGTTAAATATAAATTCTGTATAAAATTATACATTTCAAATATAACATCATACATGGCAGTTTAGGGGCATGAATATAGGCTTATCTTTATATTTTTTGCCAAATTTCTCTTCATCCTGCTGGTATTCCATATTGCCTGATTATCCAATGTAGCATAGATGGGTTCATTCAATATTTTTTAAGCCAAAAAAGAATTACATGGACAGATTAGTTTGGGAAATTCCAACTTCTATTACATTAAACATTTGTCTAGAAAGTCAAAGACTTGCCCTAATGGTAGCAGTAGACTTCAGGGATTCCCTTCCAGTGGTACAATGGATTTAATCCCCCTTTATTTGTAAGACAGATACTAGGGAAGGGATTTTGCCAAGAGATGTACTTCTCTTCAGGGTTACCAGCTGAGTCTTTGTTTTTACAATCCAGAGACAGGCTCTGACTCTCAAAGAAGGAAACTCCTCTCAATCTCATCCATTCTCTTCTCTTCAGTTTAGTTCTAAAGTTTTGCCTAGAACATTGGGAAGTTAAATGCTTTGCCCAGGGTCATACAGCTAGTACTTGTCAGGGGCAGTATTTGAAGCCAGGTCTTCCTGACTTTAAGGTAAACAGGCCACATCTAAATGAAAACTATACCTTTCTTAGCGTTTAACCTTTGAAAGTGGTGTGTCTGATGATGGAGAATTCCTTGAGATAGTATATATTCCTGATGAAAATTTATAGCAAGGTTTTGTTTTGTTGGTCAATTAGGTGTATCTCTCTCCATGGCTTTTCTTGGCGGAGATACTTGAGTGGTTTGCCATGTCCTTCTCCAGTTCATTTTACAAATGAGAAATTAAGGCAAGCAGTGTTAAGTAATTTACTTAGGATCTCACAGCTAGTAAATATCTGTGATTAGATTTGAATTTACATCCTCCTGATTCCTGGTCTGGCAAGCTATCTATCCTCTGTGTTACCTGGCTGCCCCCTAGCAAGGTGAACTATCCTTGATTAGCTGAGAGAGTGAACAGGCTATTTCACATGTCTGGGTGGGTCTTTATTTCCTTATCTGTATAAGGAAAGGGTTGGAGTGGATATTAATTTGGGGTTGGAGTTCATGGATAGATCTGAGAGGGTATGTGAACTCAGATGGAAAAAAAAGTCTATTTTTATTTTAATTAACCTCTAACTTAAATTTAGCATTTCCTTCAATTATGAATTTTAAAAAGGAAAGAAAGAAATAAGCACATCAGCCTGGTGCCTACTATGTGCCAGGCATTGTGCTAAAAAACAAAAATGCTCCTTTGAAGGTATGCGTAGACTTCAGACTACTGAAGGGATTCATATTACCAAAAAACAAAAACAACGACCCCACAACAATAAAACCCTCAAACTCTGTAATTCTATCATCCCATGATTTCTTCCCTTATTAGTGAAGCAGTTCCTTCCCTAAGAGGAATCATTATCCATCAGACCACTCAGCCCTGCAAGAACAACGTCTGATGATTTATTAATTCCTAATAAGGGTCCATAAAGCAACTCAGAAATCAACCCAGCACACAATGTAAGTCACTGAACACCCACCACCTCTCCTTCTCTGACAAGTTGATTTCTGTTAATAGCTTATGAAATCTTTGGAAACACTCTCCTTTTCCCCTCTCCCTATGGTTACTAAATTAATGACGTGACTTCAACCAAGGGTTCATGCCTTCCCTCTGTTCCTCCATCTGTCTAAACCTCAGGCGATTGTGATAAAAAAACAATTCTGGGTGAAACCTGAAAATTCAAGCCTTCTCTCTTCTGTCAATGGCTAACAAATTTCCAATTAACTGTGAGAACTGAAGGTAGGGAAGAGGAGAAATAATTGGAATCCACAGATAATCTCCAAACCTCATTTGGCCAGGCTCTTCCCATCCCCCAGTCCTACCCCACTCCAAGACGTTTTATCAATATGACAAAATGGATGGATATGAATTTCATCTCCACTCTGGGTTTTTGCTCACACTCTGATAGAGTTGTTAACAATCCATGAAATAGCCACAAGGCAGACAATGCAGGGGGAAGGAAAAAGGAAATGAACAAGTAGCCTGATTTAACCCCAAGAGCTGACTATATAAATTAAGGACTAATAGATCTCCATGAGGGCAATGTATTTGACAGAAGCACCTGGGATTCAGCCCAAACTGTGGGAAGGCTAAGTTCTGTTAATTCTTAGAGAACACGCATGTACAGACTGTTTCCCACCAAGTGTCATTTATTGTCTCCCAGAAGACGTGATGAAACAACATTGGAAGTGGGAGGATGGGTAATTTATGCGCATGCGGTAAGGAATTTAGCTTCAATAAGAAGGCTGTAGCTCTGGGCTGCCAGGGTTAGTCTTCCATCACCAAGCATCTGAGTAATTCTCAGCTGATTGGTTCAATGACATAACAGCAACACAGTTACTGTTTACTCCTTCCCCAAATGATCATGGACATACTTGATGGTTTACCTCATATTTCCCTGTAAAAATAAGCTCTTTTAGGGCAGATGTTTAAAAAATTTAATCCAGTTTAATTTAACAACATTTTATTTTTTCCAATTACATGTAAAGGCAATTTTCAGCATTCATTTTTTGAAAGATTTTGAATACCAAATTTTTCTCCTTCCCTCCCCCACCTTTCCCCAAGATGGAAGCAATCTGATATAAGTTATACCTGTGCAATCATGTAAAACATATTTTAGAGTAGAGTTTTTTGATTTTGTTTCCCCAGCAACGAACAAGTAGACTAGGTACTTGATAAGCAAGTATTTGTTGGTTTAGAGTTTCCTTATAATGTAACAATGACATCCTTATAAAAGGATGTCATAGGAATGTTTGCATTTTTTTTAAATGATGGAATAACCAACTATTTATTAAGCACTTAGTATATGCCAGGATCTGTCCTAGGTTCTGAAGACACAAAGACAAAAGCCAAACAGGATGATTTAAAGTTGAGATAAATCATGTAGAAACTCTGGTTCTATTTGATGTGACTTTATTTGGAAAATAGTAACTAGTATTTATATAGCATGCTAAGGTTGGCAAAATGCTTTACCTTTATTATTTCCTTTGGTCTTCAAAGCAACCCTTTTAGCTAGGTACTATTATTAGCCCTATTTCACAGATGGGGAAACTGAGGCTTTAGAGGGTTAAGTGATCCGAACAGTTCTCAGAAACCTGCCCCAGTGCAAGTAATGTGACCATCTTCTGTTCCAAATTGCTACGGGTTGGTGTCTCTTTCCTTGTTTAGTGTGATGCTGGATTCTCATTCCTATCAAACCATCAATAGTGTGTGTGTGTGTGTGTGTGTGTGTGTGTGTGTGTGTGTGTGTGTGTGTGTTTTAAAAGAAGAAGGTAAAAGAACAAGGGGGCATCTAAGTGTTGCAGTGGATAAAGCACTGGCCCTGGAGTCAAGAGGACCTGAGTTCATATCCAGCCTCAGACACTTACTAGCTGTGTGTGATCCTGGGCAAGTTATTTAACCTGGATTGCCTCCAAAGAAAAAAAAGAAGGCTAAAACTGACCAGTGTGTCTCCTAATTGGGCATTTTATTGGTTATGAGCAAGATTGAAGAGGTTGTGGAACAAAATAGGTAAGATTTCAATCCTGGCTCTGCAACTCACTTACCAACCCCACCTTCCCCTTGGGAAGTTACTCAATAGCTTCTCTGAGCCTCAGTTTCTTCCTAAAATAAGAAGGCTACACTATAAGGTTTCCAATATCACTTTCAGCTTTAAAACTTATAGTCCTATGAATCAAGAAACACCAAAGGTGTGGTGATTTGTAGTTCCTTTCCAGAACTTTCCAGACAGAGGCCAGAAGATGACCAGAGAGGAATGCTAATCATTCATTTGGCCGATAGCCAGAAGTGAGATCCAAGGCCCCAGGCTGAATCAGGAGGATTATGGAAGAGGATTAAGCAAAGGTACAGCCCAAGCTGCCTGCAAAATGCAGAAGTAGCCAATGCTGGGTCTAAAGCAGCCTAAATCAAAATATAGAGCACAGAACAGCAGAACAGGACAAAAGAGCATCCTGGCTGAACAGGTCATAGTTGGACAAAGGGGGCTGTGTCTCTGAGACAAAATCAGGAGAAGACTTCCTTTGGATAGTCAAGGTGGGCTAATAGCCTCTTCCAGGGCAATTTATGAATTTTACCAGAAGAATTGCTAGGGGGTTAAAAATGTAGGTAAGTTGCTCTAGAGTTGAAAGAACCCTACTTCCAGTGGGTTCTCAACGTCTGTTCTCAAGGTAGGATCCTCAGCTCTCTCATCCCATTCCCTGAGTCAAGACAAAAGGGAGCAGACAGATGACTTTAAGCCATGATCCTTCCTGAGTGTTAGTGTCTTCTGATATCTGATTTCTCCTTCAGAGGGAGTTGTGGGGCAGAGTTCAGGAACTGGGATCATAGACTCCTATATTTGGAGCTTGGAAGGACCTTAAAAGGTCATCTGCTACCTCTGAGTCCAAATAAAAACTCTTCTCCTTGGCATTTTAAGCCCTTTACAACCTGGCTCCAACACCTCTGCAGCCTTAGACATTGTCTCCTTCATGAACTCTCTGTTGTCATTTCTGTTTTGTCTGACTCTCCATGACCGCATTTAGGGTTTTCTTGGCAAAGATACTGGAATGGTTTGCCATTTCCTTCCCCAACTCATTTTTCAGATAAGGAAACTAAGGCAAATAGGGTTAAGTGACTTACCTAGGATCACACAGCTAGGATTCAGACCAGATTTGAATTCAAGAAGATGAGTCTCTATTCATTGCAGTACCTACTCTATGTGGTCATATTGACATCCCACACATATATCCATTCCTGTGCCTTTGCCTTCCTCCCATCACTGAAATGCACCATTTCCTCATTTCAAACTCTTCACATTCCTAGTTCTCTTCAAAAGTCAACTCAAGATCCACCTTCTACTTCTATCTCCACTCCTCTTTGAGAGTACCTTCTGCCCCCAAATTACCTTGTATTTGTTTTGCGTATTCTACTGTGAGTACATATCACTTCCCCTAATAGAATGTAAGATCTTTTAAGCCTCAGACTCTTTCACTTTCATCTTTATACCCCTCAGCACCTAGCACAGTCCTTGGTACACTGTAGGTGCTAAACAAATACTTGCTCATTCATTAATCTAGGCCAATCCCCTCATTTTCTAGATAAGACAACTGAAGCCTTAGAAAGAGCTGACTGGCCCAACTGGCCCCAGGTGGCATGTGGCAAAGCTGGAATTTGAACCTGGATTTCTTGATTCCAGATCTAGCCATCTTTCTAGAGGATCCCCTGTGGGACTTGGCATCCTTTCCCTCTAAGCAGATGCCTGATGCTTATACCAGCATCTACCATGGATACCCCCTTGCGGTTCAGACTTTGCCTCAACTCATTAGCATTCTGGCTCAGTTCTAAACCCAGGCCTGCAACAAGTCCCAGGGATCTGAACTCAATTTTTTCCTCCTCTCTTGCTTATTTGCATGGTTCACTGGGAACCTTCAGATGGGGCAAGTGTCAATATTTTGATGTGCTGCCATGACACAACTCTAGAGTCAATGTTTGCTGGGGTGCTTTTGCAATACAGGCTAAAGGTGGCAAAGCAAATAAATAGAACACACTGAGTGCACACACACACACACACACATATACACACCTGGAAAAAAATCAACTCTGAGATCTGTGAGGACAAACTCCAACAGGGAGAAATCATAGCTGCATGAGGACAATAAGGGACCCTACCCAACCCTAAAAGAATGGGCCCTTGAATCTTCAAGATACCATCCTTCCTTGCAAGCCAAGTCCAGTTTAAGAAAAATCAAACATCAGGGGATAGGTAGAAATAAATGAATAGGTACATCAAACATCAGGGGAAAGGTAAAAATAAATGAATGAATGAATGAATGAATGAATGAATGAATAAAATGTAAAAGGAATAAATAAGCAAACCAACAAAGGAATGAATAAAAATAAGAAGAATAAATAAATTAACAGAAAAGCAAAAGGAAACCATCTTTCTTCCAATGAAACAGAAGCTATGGGGTGACTCACTTTGAACACAAAGCTTCCTAGCTTGGAAAGAGCAGATTTTGCTAAAAGATCATTTAGAGTCTTCAGTGAAATTGAAGCAATTTGAGAGCACTTGGATGCTCCACTAAAGTCTAGAATCTTTTGTCTCTTCACCCCAAAATGGATTGAGTTTGGAGAAATATGGAGAAATTATTATGGAGAAATAAATAGCCAAAGGTCCAAAAGACAATGATTCAGTAAATCAACGTGTGAATGAGTATGGGGCAGTTGAAGAACTTGATAATGTTACTATCAGTATTTTCAGGTTGGAGGTCTACTTTGGGCAGCTCCCCAGAAAGAACCACTGGTACAAATCCTCTACTGGAGGGAGAGGGACAATCCATTCTGGAACGTGCTGGGGAGACTGTGCCAACCACTGCCTACACAGGACACTCACTGTCACAGTTAAATGAAGTCAGGAGACTGGGAATGAGTAGCTTTCTGAGCTAGAACATGATAGAAGAGCTCCCCCAATTCCCACCACTATCACCAATGTCAAAGAGAGCCAGCAGTAATTACCTCTTAATCCCCTGAATAATTTAGGCTTCATTAAATGAATAATATTTAGAAATTTAGTAGAATGTGACCCTTGAACACAAGCTTACCATATAGTTAAGGCAATGGGTGTCTTCCAGAAAAGTAATTTGTGAAAGGAATTTTTATAATTTGAAATTTTTCTACTGACTAACATTAAGAGATACTTCATGTGCATATTTGATGGGTCAGATGATACTACTGGCAGAGGTTCCTAATGTTTAATTTATCTTAATCATATATTTTATTTATTGCATTAAATATTTCTCAATTAATTTTGTAAAAAAATTGACATTCATTTAAAATATTTTTGAGTTCCAAATTTTTCCCTCCTTTCCACCCCTCCCCCACCCATTGAGAAACCAAGCAGCATGATATTAATTATATGTAAAATCATGCAAAACACACTTCCCTATTAGTCACTAACATTTAATTTATAAGGTTCCATGTCAATTAAAATCAATATAATTAATTCAATTCAATGATTAGACATTAAGTGCCTTCCATGAGCAAAGTATTCTATTACCAGCCAGGATTGGAAAGAAGGAAAACTGTAATCCAGCTCCTGTCTCATAGGACGATTGCAGCCTGATGGGGGAGGATGGCATGAATACAAATAAGTAAGTTGTAGGGCTGAATAAGATAGAGCCAAATGGGAACTGCAGAGTTCTTGTAGAAAATTTGAAGAGGGAGATAATGACTTTTAGCAAAGGTTGGAGGGCAGGGCGAACTCAGACAAGACTTCATAGAACACCTCACTCCTAAGTGCATCTTGAAGGAAGAGATAGTGGAATGGATGCTTGATTTGGAGGACACGCCAAGTTGTGTTCCTTACCACCTGTGACCTAGGCATGTAACTTAATTTCTCTGTGTCTCAGTCTCCTCAAAAGGTCCTTTCCGTCTCTAAACCTATGAGCCTATGATCCTGGAAAGTAGAGATGAGGAGAAAGTCCATTTCACATATGGGGGAGAGATGACCAAAAATTAAGACTGCCTTCTAGAAAAGACATGCCCCACGACCTCATTCACTATCTCTGTGACTTTTTCCTTCTCTGGCCGTCCCTTATCTATATATGTTGTATCCTTCTATGTAAGCTCCTTGAGCAATGGGACTGTCTCCTTTTTGGGTCTATATCCCTAGCAATCAACACAGTGCTTGGAGCATGGAAAATGATCAAGAAATACTTCTTTGTTCATTTCATTCATTGAGGGGTGCATGAATGACCTTCACACTTATCTAGAGGTCATAGAGTACAAGTCTAGATGGCAAAACATCTAATGGTCCAGTTTGATTTGAATCAATAGAGGGAAGTGAACAAAGGTCAGAGGACTGAAGTAAGACTGGAAAGGAAAAAAAAAAAGACAGATCTAAACTCTGCCTGGTAGATCATGATTAATAACTGAGAGTACGAGAGTATTCAGCTAGGTAAGAATGCTCCTGGAAAGTAGAGACGCCTTCTATAAAATATGTAAAATCACCCTATATTTTTTTTTTTATTTTTGAAGTTCAGATTTCCACAAATTATACAAGTTGTTCCAAAGCTACTTAAGGGTAAAAGAGCTCTAAGCTTTTCAGAACACCCTGTATATTGGGTTTTCTGAAATTGAGATGTGTACCTTTCAGCACAAAAGGGGCAAAGAAATGAAAGGTGAGCTTTCGTGAAATATTCAATCACAGAGTCATAGCTATAGAGTTGGAAGGGACATTAGATGCCATCTAATCTAATTCCTTCATTTGACAGATGAGTGCCAGAGAGATTATGTAACCTGCCTAAGGTCACACAGGGAACTAGCAACACAAGTGAGATTTGAACCTACCTTCTCTGGCTTCCAAGCCCATGTTCTTTCCATTGTTCCATATTATTGCATCACCTGAAGTTTATTCATCATCATTTCTAAAAAAGAATCATTTAAATTTAAAATTGCATTGTAAAAGGAGAGCAAATATAATTGTCTGTTAGTCATAACTAGTACCGGATTGCTTTACTTCTGCAATATTGCTCATTTGGCTCCTCACAACTGGAATGCCCTTTCTCCTATATCATTTGGACCTGAAGAAAACTGTATTGGGCAGTAGTGCTGGACTTGGAGTCAAGATGATCTGCATTCAGATTCTACCTCAGACATTTAATGAGACTATGTGACCCTGGGCAAGTCATTAACCTCTCAGAAACTCAGTCTCAGTTTCCTCATCTACAAAATGAAGGCAGTAACTAGGATGCTTCCAAAATCTCTCCTAGCCCTAAATTTGTGATTTTATCTGATACCCTGTTTTCTAAAGTGTATGGGAGTGACAGTGGTCGAACCTTCCTCAGCCTGTTTCCTCATCTGTAAAAATAGATATTTTCATAGTAGCACCTACATCACAAAGTAGTTGTGAGAGTCAAATGAGTTAGTCTCTGCAGTGAGCTTTGCAGAGCTCAACGCATGCTACGATAAATGCTAGCTATAATTATTTGTAGAGTAAAACCAAGGCAGATAAGCAACCTGGCCTGCAATTTATGGTCTTAGAGAGAAGCTTGGGGAACTGAGAGGTTTCAGAGCTCCTCCAGTCAAAATGGGGCAGGATTTGGACCTGACTCATGAGCCAGATTCTCTATCTGTTAAACCATCCTTCTCTAGGAACTCCACATCCTCTCAATTAACTGGAACTTCCGGGCCTTTTTTCTTCACTGCTGCTCCCCTACTCCCTCCTTTTTCTCTGGTGCTTCAGTACTAATGGGTGCCTTCTCTGGAGAACTGGGGAAAATGAAAGGAAGGGAAGCTAAGATTTGCAGGGTTGAGATTCTGTACATAAAGGTGCCCCTTCAGCCCCTATGGGCATCCCTCTGCAAATGGTGGAGGGAACTGGGATTGTTGGTTTTTATTCCCGAGTAGGAAGCCCATCTGCCTCCATATAGACTGAGGTAGAGTTTTCTGTTTGCCCAATTTCGACTAGACCTTGGGATAGTCTTTTTTTGGCCCCAAGTGATCATCAAACAAGTAAAATAAACAGCAAGTGTCCCTGGGATTATTTTTCCAGCATTCATTCTGTTCTTACTCTGACCCAGGAAAGTCCACTTACTGCACTTACTGCTGAACTTTGCTCTTTTTGGAACAGTTTGGTGTTTGCTTACTCAAAGAGCCGCAATTAACTGTCACACTGCCTTCTAAAAGGAGCTCAGCACAATTTCCTATAGCTCATAACTTGCTGCCTTTTATAGCCATGGGGCTGAAATATTTCCTCTTCTGGCTCATCTCCCTCCTCTGACTATCTAAATCCTAAATTCCCTTCAAGGCCTTGTTCAGCTCCCATTTCTTCCAAGAAGCGTTCCTTGACAAATCCCAGACTTGTGGTTTTGCCTAAAGCTGCCTTGTCTACCTTCATCTTGATGGTCACAGATGAAAGCTAAATGCAACAGCATTTTACCTCCTACAAGTAGAAGGGTATAGAAAGCTCAGTGGGAACTAGTCTTCCAGTGTGAGTGGTCCAGGAAGGTTTCACAAAGGAAGTGATATCTGAGCTGGGCTTTGAAGTGGATCAGAATATAAGCTTCTTGAGGTCAGGGACTGTCTTAGCTTCTTTCTTTGTTATCCCCAGCAATTACTACAGCATCTTAAGCACTTAATAAATGTTTGTTTGACTGAGGATGGGAAGGACCCAGAGTATATAAGAGAAAGAAGTAAAGAGGACATTTTTGTTGGGAAACTGAATGAGCAAATGTGTGAGGGTAATTTCTTACAAGGGCCCACTCAGGAACAATAAATATACTCCCAGTCTAGCAGGGGACAATGATTTATTTAGGGGGAAAGTAGACACTGAAGCTGGAAAGGGAGGTTAGGGACAAAATATGGAGGCTCAGGACTGTCAGAATTAGAAGTATGACCTTAAGTAGTGTTTAACCACTGAAGGATTTTGGAAGGGGGCTGAAAATGATGAAGGCAAT
This sequence comes from Bettongia penicillata ogilbyi, assembly GCA_023548195.1. Classification (NCBI taxonomy): domain Eukaryota; kingdom Metazoa; phylum Chordata; class Mammalia; order Diprotodontia; family Potoroidae; genus Bettongia; species Bettongia penicillata. The sequence continues at coordinate 8,142,633 of JAJHZJ010000200.1, forward strand.
ATTTAAGAAACTTCACTCTAGTAATAATGTGAGTAGTATGGATTTGGAAAGTTGGGTGGAAAGAGCAGTTAGGAGGCTCTTGCAAGAGGTGAGGCATTTAGTAAAGAGGGCCTAGTCTAAAGGGTTGGCATGGGAAATGGTAATGAGAGGACTAGAGGGGGTAGATAATAAATTCCTTCCTGATAAGGATCATTTCTCCATGAGAGAAAGACACAGGAGGGTCAAGCAATCTGCACTGACAAGAAGCAATGGTAATACTGATTTGGTTACTGTTTCCAGTAAGAGAATAGGGAGATAGGGACACAGTAAGTACATGATTTGAGTGGATTGTTGGATATGACACAGGGTCTGAGGTCAGCTAGGTTTGGTGGGACCCATGCCTTTGGGCTAGCTGATTCACCACTCAGTACAACATTTCCAACACTGAGTATATTAAGCCAACAGGGTAGGGTGCTCCCCATAATCATAGACTGTTAGAACTAGAAACAACATCTAGACCAAGAGGTTCTTAAATTTTGTTCATATCATGTGTTGAGGTTTCGACTCCGGGACACCAAAAACTTTTAGGGTTTCATGATGAGTTGTGGTGGAACCATTGCAAAGAATTCAGAGTCAGACCACCTCTGATCCAAGTACAGGCATTTACTGAGATTGATGCCTCTCATGAAGTAGGCTAAGTTCCAAGAGGAACCAGTAACTTCCGAGAAAGGAAGATGGATTTTTAGTGTAAAAATGCAATTACATAAGAGAAATGTATGTAGAATATAGGAATATGATTAATATTAAAAAGGCAGGAGGAGTTTGTAAGGGATTAGGTAATGGAAGAGAGATCCCATCTATGGTTCGGTGGTTGGCTGGCTATTGTGATTCTGTCTGGTCAAGACAGAGAGGTAGATATTGTGGTCCTGTCTTGGGCTAAATGGATGATGTAATTGTAGCTGACTACAAGAAAATACTTGTTCAAATATGTGGGAATGGGTCTGGGGGCAGTAGCTACATAGAAGCAGTGGCTGGATTCCCATCACATGGACATGCCTGCTGTTTCTGTAGAAACTAAGAGTTCAGGGTCACACCTGTTGTTCTAGTGAGCAGTGAGGTATACATGAAGGACATTGGTGGGGTAGGGGGTAAGGTAGATACAGTAGGCCTGTAATAAAGTTAGAATATTGGGGTTGGAAGCAGCTCTGTTAGGATCCCATCATCACAGACTGCTTTGGCAGAATGGAAAAGCCCAGGGACCCCTTCTCAGAATAACGCTTTTAAATGCATAAGATAAAATGCATAAAATTATAAAGGAAACCAATTATATTGAATTAATTATAAAAATGTTAAAAAAAATAAATTCACAAACCCTAGGGTCCCTGGTTAAGAACTCTAGTTCTCTACCAACCTTTTCATTTTTCAAATGAGAAAGGTGAGACCCAAAGCCCTTAAATGATGTGCCTCAAATTATATCACTGTTGAGTAGCAGTCAGGACTAGACCCCAGGTCCCCTACCTCTCATACCCATATTCTTTCTGCTTTTCCATTGTTTCCTCCTAGAAACCAGGTGTCCTCCATTCTCAGCTTGGCGTTGTTCAACAGAGATTGAAGAGGAAATATTGCATAGACGTTCCATGTGCACGTTGATCTTCCCATTTAAAAACAGGAAAAGCCTAATTTGATAGGATGAGATTCTGGGCAAAACTCTCCAATAGGGCAGATTTGTCCTCCACTTTTCACCTGGAGTTTTCTCTTCTCCTCTCATATATTTTCATTAGCAGGGATCCCAATCCCTTTTGTATTCCCCTCCTCTGACTACCCACCCTGGGGATCCCTTCTTCCCACTTTCCTCCCCTCACTATATGCCATTGAAGCTTCTCTGTCCCATAATTCAAAGGCACTCATCCAGAGGTTGGGGCAGTTAGGTGGGGCAGTAGATACAGTATCAAGCCTCAAGTCAGGGAGTCTCATCTATTATACTAGGTAGGTAGTCACAGATTCTGCTCTACTTCTCTCCCCCTCACCCCTCCATCATCCAACACAAAGAATGGGTAGGCTCTGAATATAGCCACATGAAAAGCCAAGAGCTGAGTCCAAAAGGAAAATTTAAGTTCTTAATTTCAGAAGGCAGAAAATTGTGGTCTCGGAGAAAAAACAGTCCTTCCTGTGTTAATTGCTGAAGAAGCACATAATAACTCACATTCGTACAGGACTCTCAGCTTTGTGAAGTCCATTTCTCACAGCAACTCTGTGTGGTGGGCAGTAGGGGAATTAATAGACTCATTTTCATATGCGGAAACTAGGACACTGAGCGATTAAATAACTTATCCATTGCTACCCAGCTAATAAGTAACCGAGGCAGAACTCAAACCACGTCTACTGACCCCAGTCTTCTTTCAACCACCCCTGACTGTGTTCAGACACCTGCAATTCAAGATTTCCTTTCCAAATGAATGAGAATGGGGAAGGGAGGTAATCAGCAATGTCAGTATCCCTGGCTCTGACTCAGGTCCCCTCTCCATTATCATTTTGCCCCCCAGCGCCATAGGAGTCGTAAGCCACTGAAAACCTATATAACTAATCTTCCACAAGTAAGGGATTGTTTAGAGGATCATGTAAGCTTTAAAGTTCTCTATTGCACTCTTTGTTGACTGAGTTGAACTCTTGAAGCTCCTCCTAATATCTGTCCCCCAAACTTTACCAATAACCTATTCTGAGCACATCAGGAATGATAATAACAGATAAATGTGTGTCCCTTCCATCTCCAAGCTTCTGTCCTTGACTTTCATTTCTTTATATTCAACTGAGGGCCAAGTCCAGACCGCAGCCTGCTTTTGTGGGGCCTTCAAACTAAGAATGGGTTTTATGTTTTTAAGTACAGGAGGGCTGGATGGAGGCCACCGGCAGAAGTTTGCCAATCCCTGCTTTATATGTTCTCTCCTGGTGATTTCATCTGCTCCCCTGGGTACCATTATCACCTCCAGACAAACGGATCCCAAAATTGGAGTATCTCATCTGAGCTCTGATGCCATGTTTCTAACTACTTTTTGGACATTTCCGACTTGATGTCCTTCCAATACTTTAACCTACATATATCCATAATAAACTCACCATCCTCTCCCACTAAACCTGTCCCTCCCTCAGTTTCCCTCTTTCTACTTATGGAACCATCCAGGCTTGAAATGTCAGGGTCATCTTTAATTCTTCCCTCTCCCACACCTTTTATAATTGTGCTTCCAAATCATCTTTCCCATCTGTCCAAACCTTCCATTTATACTATCACCATCCTAATTTCGTCCTTCATCTCTCTGGTCTATACTAATGAGATAGATCTCTTAATTGAACTCTCCACCACCAGTCTCTAAGTCATCCTTCACAGGCTTATAGATGACCTAATAGAAAGCTTGAGTGCCTTTTTCCTCTGCTTAATGGACAGTGGGGGCTTGCTATGACCTGTAGGATAAAATAATAATTGCTTATCCTAGCATTTAAAACCCTCCAAAATTTGGCTCCAATCTGTTTTTCAACATTTTTACCACTCTGTTTCTTTTATTTCCTCTATATTCTAGCCCAGTAGTTCCCATTTAGTGGAATTCACAATTACATTTTTTTAATGGTACTTTAAGCAATAAATAATTGTAAACAATATTATGAATGGTATGTTAAATTACCCTGGGGGTTCACAGTACATGTTTACTGTTGTTACTGTTGAAAGGGATATAAGGAACAAAAAAAATTGGGGTCACTGTCATTGTTCTAGCTCCCACCCATGTATATTTGCTCAGGCTTACCCTACGCCTTCTCATTTCTACCTGATGAAATTCTTCTTTTCCAAAACTCAACTATCACCTTTTTGTTTTTCACAGTCCCAGCTGAATGTGTTTTCTCTCTCTTCAAATTTTCCTAGAGGACTTTGTGTGGATGTCTCCTTTGTCCCATTCTCCCTTCCTCCACCAAGGTCTAATAAAATGTAGGCTTGAGAGCAAATATTTTAAGTTGCTTTTGTCCCCAGAACCTTTCACATTGGGGGCAAGGCATGTAGAGTGGATAGGAGAACTGATCAGTCAAGGATGCTACTGGAGAGGAACATCAGTAAAACCCTCCCCAGGGTCACACAACCAGTGTATCTCAGAGAGGGGTTTGAACCTACCTCTCTCTAAATCTGAGACCAGCTCTCTATCTACCAAAACAGGTGGCCATAAGTACATAGTAGGTACTTAACAAACATCTGATGTTCATACACAAGAACCAGTTTGGCATAAAAGAAAAGAAAGCACTGATTTTACAGTCAGAAGGTTCTAATTCCATCTTTGGGCCTGTTTCACCTTGGAAAAATCTCTGGGGGCTTCAATTTTCTGAGGTATAGAATAATGTACAAAAGATAAAATAAAATAAAATTATGTGTAAAAAACAGAAATAAAATAATCTGTATGGGGAGGGGGCAAAAGGAGCAGACTAGGTATCTGTTAAGGTCTTTTCTAGTTCTAAATCCTATGCAAAATGAACCAATGACCTTGATTTATTCCCCATCATTAACAATCCACTTGAAACTCAATAACCAGTTCCCAAGAAAAAGTAGTGATATTTAAATAGTTAAATTATAGAAAGCATGAATGGAAAAAGAAAAAGTCCTAAGTTTCTTCATTTTTTTGTTTCTTTAATCAGCCTTATTTGACTCTTCCAGACCCAAGGGAGCCAAGTTCTTCCTAGACCATAGCTTGCCCTGCCTAGCCAATGCCAGCTCTGGAGAGGGTTTCTAGATTGGGAGGCAGGCCTTCTGAATACATCCTCTCTGTTTGAACGGCTCACCTGGAAATTGGGAAGCACCCCAACTCAGTATTTTGACTGGGAAAACAGTGAAGATTGGAATCCAAACCTCTGAAAGTCAAGGGGAAGATTATCCACATTCTGCACTACCCTTCCCCCACAAAAAAGCCTGCTTGTTTTTCCCTCTGCATGAAATGGTTTTCCTACTCTTCCATGAGTAGGAGACAACTCCTCCAGCTCATTATTCCATAAGAAGGACATCTTCTTTCCTACAGCTCTCCAAAGTAGTCTTCATCACCCTTTGGGCAAAGAGCGATGGGGCAGAGGAGAATCAGCGACCCCTCACAGCAATTCAAAGCCATGACTGAAAATGCATGTTGTAAGTAAGATTCCCTCTCTCCTGGGACTTTAAGAAAGTTCAAAGGAGTTCATCATCATCTTGTTTATAGAAACCTTAGAGAGCTCTGCACTGAGCTGACCTAAGCCCTAGTGATCACAAGTGGGAAGGAGAAAGGAAGAACATCTGGTCCATCCCCTGCCTCCCCAGAAATGTAGACCAGGGCAAAGGGCACAATTTTAGTGCTGAACAGCCTGAGTCCAGCCCAGCTGTGTCCTCTGTATCCTGTTCCTGCTGTCCCACACCCCCTGTGCCCTGGGGACCTGGACAGAGGCCAGTGCTGCAATCAGTGCCACAAAATCAATTGGTGCTGACTCTTGCTCTTCTCCCTTATTCCCCCACCAGGTTGCACCAGGATTTTGTTGTGGTCCAGCTGGCAAGAAGGGGAGGGTGAAGGAGGAGGTGGGGGGCTGGGAACAGAGATGCTTGCAATAGTCCAAGAGACCCTAATAAAGATGTTATCTCATTTTTCAACCTCTGATCCTGGACTGTAATGACATTAATATCATTGTTTTAATAAGATTTTAATATTTGTTAATAGTAACAATTAATATTTATTTAATATTAAAATTAACACTAATTAAATAATTAACATGCATGATTCCTATTTAATGATATTTGATATTAATGATATTTTAATAATAGTAACAGCTAACATTGAAATAGCCCTTACTTGGCACCAGGCACTGTGCTAGGTGCTTTATAATTATTATCTCCTTTGATACAGCCCTGGGAGGGAAGTGCTATTATTATCCCCATTTGACTGATGAGGAAACTGAGGAAGGCAGCAGAAAGGGTCACAGAGCTAGTGTCATTGTCTAAGGCAGAATTTGAAAGGACTTCCTGACACCAGGCTGGATCTCTATCCACCATGTAAGGGCTTACTATGTGCCCGTCATTGTGGAGGTCCTAGAAATACAATAGCCAAGACCAAGCAGTCTCTGTTCTCAAGGAGGAGGGAAGTGTAGACAGAGAGAAGTAAACAAAAATGCACACAAAACACAGAGCACATGGGGGCAGACACTAATAATTTGAGTTAGGGGCGAGGGCCATCCAGAGGGAAGGAGAAAGTCCATTCCAAGTGTAAGGGACAGCTCAGGGAAAGGCCCAGAGGTGGGATATGTAAGGGGAATGGCCAACAGGCCTTGAATATAGAGTGTGTGGAAAGGAGCATTATTTGTGTTCAGCAAGCCTCTGAAAGCAGGCTGGAGCCAGACTGTGAAGACCTTTCCATGCCGAGCAAACAGTTTCTTTTTCAACCCAGGGGTAATAGGGAGGCCCTGGAACTTAAGCCAGAGGGTGATATAGTCAGACACTGTCATCGTCCAGTTGTTTCAGCCATGTCTGGCTTTTCACAGCCCCATTTGGGGTTTTCTTGGCAAAGATACTGGAGTGATTCTTTAAAAGCCTGTCAAAATTCTCATTGAAATCTGTCTTAAGCACGATTTCTTCGGTTTTGTTTTGACAGTTTGTTATTGCCCTCTCATGGGACTTTAATTACTAGTTCAATTCTTTGTTCCTAAATTGAATTATTTAGGATCTTTGGGGGAGCATATTGCAAATTTGTATATTTTATATTTCATAGATAATTCTCTATTTTCTTGAATCTCCAATCTTATTGGCATCTAATGTTACATAATAAGTTCTTGTAATTATTTTTATTTCTTCTAAGATCACTGCAAATATATTTTGTTCATTTCTAAAATTGTCAGTTTGGTTTTCCTCTCCCTTCTTTTTAATCAGGTTGGATAAAGGTTTATCAATTTCATTCGTCTCTTCAAAGAATACACTTTTAATTGGTTTTTTTTTTTTTTGTCGTGGTTGGTTTTGAAACTTATCTGTTTCTCCTCTGATTTTCAAGATTTTCCCTTTTCTGTTTATCTTCATGATTTTCAGAGGTAGAGAGAACTATGCATATGAGACACTACATAATATGATAGCTTTTTCAGTTTCTTTTGCTGCTCTGCTTACGTTTCTTTTTTAATTCATATACATGATAGCTCTCATATGAAAATTAAAGGAATACATTGATAAAGATGATATAAATAGTAAGATATTTATTAAAATGTACTTCAAATTCAGAGACAAATTTTTTTAATTTTTAAATGTAAAAAAATTAAAAATGCTCATAAACAGGGCAGTTCTGTTTGTTAGATTGAATATGCACTAAACTGTTAACTTGAATATACACTGAAAATATTCGTAATAAAAGTTCAGATTTTTAAATACAAAAAAAAAGATACTGGCATGGTTTGCTATTTCCTTTTCCAGTTCATTTTCTAGACAAGGAAACTGAAGCAGACAGAACTAACTGACTTGTGTAGGGTCTTACAGCTAGTGAGTGTCTGAGACCAGATTTGAATTCAGGTCTTCCTGACTCCAGGCCTGGCACTTTACACCATTGTACCACTTAGCTGGTTGGACATACGCTCTAGTAATGTCAATTTGTCAGCTGTGTGGAGGATAGATTAGAGAAACATAGGATTAGAGAATCAGAAGTAAAAAGTTGAGATCAGCTCTTAGGTCCAAGGAGATTAAATGATTTACCATATGGGCAGTAATCTTTAGATGAGGATTTGAACCTGGGGCTTCTGACTCCAAAGTCACATCTCTTTCCATTGAATCACTCTGTGTCTCCCTAGAGAGATCATTGAGGCAGGGAGTCACTGCCTATCAGCAGAACCACCCCACATCTTCCTTTGCCAAGATTAGGGAACTTAGCCCAAGGGTGTTTGAGGAGCTCATGGGAGAGACCATGAAGACTGGGTAACCAACGGTGACTAACTGCTATGATGTTCGGCCCAGGAGGTCACTGAGAGTTGATTAAACCTAGCCTTAGAGATGCCACCAACCAGTTTCATGAGGAGTCAAACTTTCAATAATGCTCATTAGCGGTGGCTATGCCAGTTGGTTAAAGTACATGCTGTCATACATGACCTTCCATGGGGAACTTCTAAAGGAACGTCCCATAGGTATGTTTAGGAATGAGAGCATCCAGGCTGGGTCTGCTCCATGGAAACATACCCAGTAGGACTCACACTCCTTATTTCCAGGTACTGGTTGTCTCCTGGGGAGCAATTGTTAGTTATAACATCTCCGGTTACCTTTACTCTGCAGTAAACAGGTGAGTCACGGTTCATCCCCAAGGTTAGTTAACAACCAATCCTAGGCAGCCAGGGCCGCCGTCTGGTTACTCAGGCGTTTGAGACAGCATGCTGGGTTGGGTGATTCTAAGGACACCATAAAGTTGGGTTTGACATAGCGCCAAGTTATTTTTACTTGGTAATTATTTGGCTTAAAGGGACTGGTGCTGTTATTTCTGACTGCTTTATGGACATAGAGATAAGCATAATTATGTTGAACCAGAGGACAAATAGACTTCCATTATCTATAGTGGTGGGTCAGGGAGGTTGTCACAGATTGTTAAAATCTATAGGGAGGCTCTGACCTTCGTGCGAATAATCCATCTCAATCCCTTACCTCGCCAAATCTTTTTATGGGTGGTGCTATAAAAGGGAGCAAATGAGCACTGGAGATGTCTGCCTTTTTCTTTTCTCCCTGGCTGGTTTTCGTGGGTACACTGGGGAATGCCTGTGTTATTCTAATTTACTTACATAGGAGGAGGACGTGTGTTACAGTGGAAGGAGAATCTGATATCATAAGACCTGGGTTCAGATCACTTTCTACTCATGTGATCACAGTTCTTAATTTGTAATTAGATTTGGGTTCAAATTTCATCTCTGTTATTTGCTGCCAGTGTGACCTTGAGCATTTCAGCTTAACTCTCTGGACCTCAATTTCCACTGCTGTAAAATCCTGGGGCATACATAATCTACTCACAAAGAAGGGAGAAAGTATCCTAGGGACAGATAACACACCCTTACCTGAGTACCATACACTTCAATCGACAGATCTTTACCCACCAAGAATAAACTTGGTAGGTGAGCTTGCCCTACCAAGGCTTACCTACTTTGACCAGCTTTGTATAGGAAAAATGTTTTTTTGGTAGAGCTAGCATGACCTTTTAAAAGTATTTGTGAGTCTTTTGAATGATAAAGAGGGCCATTTGTAGCTCAGTGAGAATGAAATCTCACATATCAGTGATTTAGAACTTTAAGGAACCTTGGGGAACATGGAGTCTAACTCCCTTTATTGTATAGAAAAGAAACCCAGAGAGGTTGTGATTAACACATCACACAAAGCATGCTTAATTTGCTATTGTCCAGTTGTTTCAGTCATGCCTGACTCTTTGTGACCTCATTTAGGGTTTTCTTGGCAGAGATACTAGAGTGGTTTGCCATTTCCTTCTCCAACTCAATTTACAGGTGGGGAAACTGAAGCAAACAGGGTTAAGTGACTTGTCTAGGGTCAAATAGCTATAAATGGGTAGAATCAAATTTGAACTCAGGTCTCCCTGACTCCATGCCTGGCCCGCTAGCCAACTAGCTTCCTACTCTTCAGTAAAGAGAATGGCAGAGATTCCTTATTTGGGGTGCAGACTCCAAACATAGAAATCTTTCCCCTTTGTCATCCATGAGTAATGAGCCAAAGGAAACCAAAGCCAGGGTAGTAGGAGGAAAGAGGAATAAATAGTGAGTTTAATTGTCCACAACACTCCAAAATGTGAAGATTCTCTTACCCCTTCTGTGAGAAACTTAGACTTTTCCTGAGGAAAAAGGGGAAGCTATGGTTAACCTCTTAGAACACGTGGTTGGAATGTGTTTGCCAATGCAATTGTGCCTACTTATAGAGTTCCCTAACTATTCCTGAAGGCTTTCATTTTATCAGTGCCTGAAGAACTCTGTGCTCTAGGATGGAAAAGCACCATTTTACTAATTATAACCAGCATGTATAAGGCACCTACTATGTGCCAAGTACCATGTTAAGTGCTTTACAAACTTCTCATTTGATTGTCACAACTTTCCTAGGAGGTATATGCTATTGTGACCCTCACTTTATAGTTGAGGAAACTGAGGCAATTAGAACTCAAATAATTTGCTCAGGATCACACAGCAAGTAAATGCTTTGATTTGAGGTCTGGTCTAACTGACTCTAAGGCATGGGAGGGTTAACTGCACCAGCTAGCTGCCTCCAAGTGCCCTTAAGCTTATTATGGACTCTCCCTTGAGTGACCAGCTAAAGTGAGCAGGCTTTTGAGGGAGGGGCAGCCTTGAACTGGGGAATGTCCCCAAAAGCAGCTGCTCAGAGCTTTAGGGGGGGCTAAGAGGCTCCACCATAGTGAAATAGGAGCCTTCTCCATCCCCATGGCTTCAGCTCGGGCATTTCACGGGACAGCGCTGACTTGTTTACTCTAAGCGCGGCAGAGAAGACATTATTTCAAGTCTTTCCGCCCTAATTAAATTTCATCAGAGGGGAATCTGCTTGTTTTTCTTGGATTTGAATAAGCAGCGCCACTCACTTCATTAGCCTGGGTCCACTGAGCAGAGTTGTCAGGCTTGAGAATGGCAGCTGTTTCAAATCAGCATTGTTAGTATTGATTTGTAAGGTCACTAGAGCTCTGCATTCTCCGACCTGGTAGGAAGTGGAGGAGGGGGAGGCAGATGCTCCCTTCCATCAGTGCCTTCAGGTTTTTAAGCCCCAGATTTTGCTTTGGGACCAGCTGTACCTGTCGGCAAGCTGGCAGGAAATGATGAACTCTCTCCCAGTTCCTTTGACCTAAGTTGTTGGTTCCCTGGCCACGACACCCTATGGTTCCCATTTTGTTTACTTCTGCTATCTGTAAATCTGTACATTAAAAATCAAGCTATTTTGCCCAATATTTTAAGAGCTAGAATCTCTTAATTTACAAAAGATAAACTTCATAACCCTGAGTTGGATTCAGTCTGTTCAGATTATAACAAAACTAAATATTTCCACTTTCACGTGAATTCTGACAGTATTTTCTTTCTCAGGAGAACAAATGCAAATTTTCACTTCCCCCCAAATTCCAAAATGTTGCTCGATATTCACGAAGCATTATATAGGGCTATGGAAATAATATTAGATTTGGAATGCCAGGTCCTGGGTTGGAATCCCACTTAAGTCACTTTCTAGCTATTTGACTTGGGGATAAGTCATTTGATTTTTCAAAGCCTCAGATTTCTCATCTGTAAAAGGAAGGCGTTGGGCTAGGTCATTTCTAAGACATCTTCCAAGTTAAAATCTATTATTCTACTAGGGTAGAGACTAGTGTAAGGGAGTTTCTTAAATAAAGGACTTTCCTTGAAAAGAGGATACTGACAATCAGAAAGCCTGGGTTCTGGAATCATTTTGACACCCCAAAACTTTGTGGTTACCGTCTTATCCTTTCCTACAATCAATCGTCTCAGTGACAGAATTTAAAGTAATAGTAATTGTCATCATAAAGTAACTTTTGTATCAGTGACTATTATGACATGAAAAGTTTCCTTCCTCTCTTCCGCCTTCTCTCTTTTCCCTTCTCCTTTCCCCTCCTCATAAATTACCTAATTCAACCATTAATCCCCACCCCTGACCACTTGCCATCCAGTTTCTGCTTGAAAATCTCTAGGAACAGAGAACTGCCTCAGTACCTCCTGAGAAGACTCATTCTGCTTTGGGACAACTCCAGTTGTTAGGAATTACATGGATAGGAATTATAGTAAAAAGATTTGTACATGAGTAATTGAACTATAGCACCCCCTACAATCCTACCAGCAAAGCATTATAACAATGAGCTGTCCCTTTGGAAATGTAAATAATTTAGTTCTTCAGTACCCTAATTCTTTATGTCATATGTTGAAATGGAAAGTTACACCATTATGGGACTTTTTATTTTATTTTATTTAGATGTGAAGGTGTGTATCCATTCAACAATATTTCTTAAGTGCTTTCTATATCCAAGGTACCTAAGTGCAATGCACCCTGGGAGATACAAAGAAGAATCTATAGATCAGGACCTTCTGTAGTTTATGGGCTAGTAGGGAGGATAAGATAAATAAGCAAATGAAAATAATACAGACTAGAAAAAATGAAAGGGAGCAGAAGATGAAGAGAAGGTTTTCTTGCCTCTTTAAAAATGAACTGATTTGCAAGTTTCCTTCCCACCCTCCAAGAAATAAGCATCTCTCTCCTCTGCTACCCACCCTGCCTAAGCCCCAGAGGAACAGAAATACCTTTCAGGTTCATAAGGATTTGAATTTGAACAGAGTCTGCCCTAAACATCCCTTCCTTTTTTTCTCTTCCAGCTTTGGGAGAGACTAACCCCTTCCTTTTCCAAGGTAAAAAGAAAAGAATGCCACCTGCCTCAGGGAGGGCTGAATTCCCACATCCCCGCACCCTTCCTCACACCCCTTCCTTCCCAGTCACATTCAATCTAATGTTGGCAGACTTCAGAAAAGGCTTTTTTTGTCGCCCCTCCCCCCTTTTTTTGATCAGTTACATATAATTCACTGAAGAGGATGAAATGATTCTGTAAGTCTGTGGGCTTTCAGATTTTTGAACATTAATAGGAAAAGAAGGAAAGACAGAATGCTTAGAACAGAGGTGGGGAACTTGCCCCCCCCCCAAGGTCACATGCGTCCCTCTAGGTCCTCAAGTGCGGCCCTTTAAATCCAAATTCATTCTGTCAAAGGGCCACACTTGAGGACCCAGAGTGCCACTTGTGACCTTGAGGCTTCAGGTTCCCCACCCCTGGGCTAGAACCACCTCATTGTATTCCCCACCAGGCAGGAAGAAGTCAAAGTAGAAGAAAGGACATGTTCTGGTCATCTGGTGCCTTTTGAATTCCCCCAGTTGTAGATATTCAGCCAATCACAGAGGCTGCTATGCAACACAGGACTGGCAGATAAGATCCAGTTCTGGAAGGTCAGAGCATGCTCCAAATATCTCCAAGGCACATCCATTACAAGTTATCCAGACTCTTTGGAAGTAGATTCCCCTCCTCTTCCACATGGGGGGATTGCATCAGCCAAGAACACCGGTTGACATCTGTTCATCAGCTCCCTTTTACAAAGGGAGGAGTTGATTGGACCTGTCTGAGGCCTGACTTTGGAGAAACTGATGATCTCCTTAAGACACAACTGTTTTTGTGTCCCTTCTCAGAATAATGTTTTAGAACGCATAAAGTTAAATACATAGAATTGCAAAGGAAACCAACCCTTTTGAAATATAGTTTTTAAAAAAATAGAAAAATGTCACATCTCATCCCAACACCCAACTACCCACTGGGGATCATTTATTAAAGTGTCTCCCATGGGTGAGGCCCTGGAGACATAAGGTCAGAAATGAAACAGCTCCTGCTCTGTAGGAGTCTTGATTCTGCAGTTGGAGTGATTTTATAATTATAGAACAGTGGGGAAAACACTTTTACAAGATTAAAGGGTTGTTTCTTTAATTGCTCCTGAGATACAGAAGTGTCTCAAGGGTTCCATACCCAAAGGATCTTTTTTTATCCGTTCACTTACTCGGCACACCTCACTTCCTCCTTTCTCTACCATCCTCAGCCTCTGACTAGCCAATAAGCTAATGCAGAAAAGGCTCCCAAAGTCCCCAGTCAGAAGCCAACCTTCCAAACTTCTCCTCCCAAGGCAGAACTGGCCCTGAGAGTCTGTCTGCAGAAGCACTTCCTGCTACACCCACATTTGCTAATCAGCACTATCTTCAGTCTTACCTAGGAATACACACCTAGATTTACACAGTGGCCTTCTGTCCTCTTATTCTCCAGGACTCCACCACAGCTGCTTTGCGGGGCCAGCTTGGACAAGTCACAAGACTCAGTTTCCCCCTCTATAAAATGGTGGTAGTACTTGTAATACTTTTTAATATTATTAATTCTTAAGAATACTAATATATTGCTATTCATTAATATTTACTCACAGTTATTTTGAGACTAGTTCTTTGAAAAACAAATACTATATAAATTATATCATCATCATTATTATTCTGTTGCTATTTTATTGCAATAATCATCATGATCATGTTGACAGAGCTAAGATAATGCAGGGGGTAAAGTGCTGAGCTTTAAGTCAGGCAAATCTGGATTTGAATCCCATTTCAGATAGTTGCCCTGGGTGAGCCATAATCTCTCTGAGTCTGTGTTTCCTAATTTGTAAGGGTTGGACTCCAGGACCTCGGAAACCCACTCCAACTCTAAATCTATGATCCCGCTTGCTTATTCTACTCAAGCTGAATAGCAAAGGTGAGATGACCAAGTGTCCCATGTTACATTCGTCCCAGCTCCTGACAATCAGCATTAGGGAGAGACTGGTTTGCTACCTATACATGTGTGTGTGATAAAGGGGCAAGGGTCTATTGCTCCCACTGTGGAGCTGCTATGAGCATTACTCCATTGGGCTTCCAGCTGCCAGGTCCTCCATTCTTACATTGTGAACATATTTAGGACACTCACATTATACCAGGTGGATGCCCATTCAATACATTAGACAAGAGGCAATATGACTTGATAGACAGTGTTGCCCTTGAAATGAAAAAACGGACAAACCATACCAAAGAGCCTGCAGTCACACAGTGACAAAAATGATTAAAAAAATTGGGAGGGTTGCACTTTGTGTTAGGGACTATTAAATCTTACATATATATCAACATATTTACTAGGCATCACACTCTATCGAGACCATTTAATAATTGGTACTCTTGGGGGAGCAATCATGATCTCTGTCAATGATAAAGCTAATGTAGACTTAAAAGAGAAAGCTACACTATATGTCAGCCATATTAGTCAATATTGTTGTAGACTATGTAAAATAACTAGGCAGTATAAGGTTGGAATATGGCTGTGGTGTAGGAAATGAGGAGTTGGTGAACTTAGAAAAATATGGAAAGAATTGGACTTATAAAGGAAGCTGTTATCCACTCTCGGGGAAACAGGGCAAACAAGTGTAGTAAGGTCTTACATAGAGGCACATGAGTATATATGTCTCTATATATGAATATATGTCTATATAATGAGTATGTATGTTTATATACATATGTGTATGTATATATAGATATGTCTACATACTAGTATGACTAGATATCTAAATATATGTAAGCCTATATTATATATGTTTGTGTGTATATAATATATACATCTAAACATAGATATATATGCATATGTTTATTATATATATGCATATATATGTGTGTGTTCATATATATGTATGTATGTATATGTATGTGAAATGTGTGTACATGTACATATATGTGTATATATGTGTGTATATATTATATATGTATAATATATATATACTTAATTATAGCCTTCTTGGGGAAAGGGAGGAGGAAGGGGGGGAAAGGAACAAAGTAAAAAGTGCACAGCAGAGAACAAAAAAATACTCACAAGGAAGCAAAGAGAAGATGGGCAGCTCTTAAGATAATATGTAGTATTTATTTATACAGGCTTTCTTGAAATGGAAATTTATTGCTGTATATTCTGAATCCTCTCTTATGTTCTGCTATATACACAGCAATGCTTTTTTTCTCTCTTTTGTATTTAAGTTTATGATATATTTCCTTTTCTTTTCTTATTGTATTTGTAAGATTTAATATTTAAGTTTAAAATAAATTAATAAAAAATTTAAAAGTTGTTGGTACTCAACATAAACTTCTTGACCAACACAATGCATATTGTTGAAGGAAATATCAGTCACACTCATTGCTGTTTGCCCTTCATTCTGGAAGAGGACCGTGACGTCAGGGAGGTGATGCCATGACTTGAGAGTGAAAGTCACCAGACTCACTTTCTCCTCCAGAGCCATCTGGGACTAGTGGCCAGATGTGGACCAGGACAAGTGAAGATGTCTTCCCTGATATTCTTGCTCTGTGTGAAGCCAGAAGATGAAAGAGTTACAGCTAACCAAAATGATAGCCCATGGCTATCAAAGAGAAAGAAGTTGCTTACTTTGAGAGTTCAAAGACAAGAAGAGAAGCATAAGTTGAAGGGATACAATCGTGACCATCAAAGATGTCACCATCCTCCCCACCTCCCACCTCTTCCTTTATTTCTCACCCTTATTTGCACCATATATACAATACATTGCTAAATCCTTTTCATTCTCTTTTCATAATATCTTTCCTCTATTTCTCCTCTTCTCTACTACACAGTCATCTCCTTAATACAAATGGCATGGTGGACAGAGCACTAGACTTGGAGTCAGGAAGATCTGAGTTCAAATCCAGCCTCAAACTTTTACAAGCTGGGTGACCCTGGGCAAGTCACTTAACCCTGTTTGTCTCAGTTTCCTCCTCTGTAAAAAAATGAGTAAAAGAAGAGAATGACAAACTATTTCAGTATCTTTACCAAGAAAACCCCAAATGGGGTCATGGTGAGTCAGACACAACTGAAACAAGTGAACAACCACAACATCATCTCCCACTTTATTTCCTACTGAAATAACCCTCTAATCAGAGTAGCAAGGTGGCACAATGGAGAGAACATCTGACCGAGAATCAGAATAGCCCTGAGTCAAAAGAGAGTGCACGTACCGTGTGACCTTGGAGAAGTCACCTAACTTCTGCCTGCCTCCGTTTGCTTGTCCATAAAACGAAGATAATAATAACACCTACTGCCCAAAGTGAAATAGCATCTGTAGAGCACTTTGCAGACCTTAAAGATTCTATAAATGTTATTATGATTAACAAATATATATATAATGATAATAGTATTTACATAGCAGTTTGTGTTTTTCAAAGAACTAGGCACAAAATAACTCTGAGGTGGGTAAGGGTTCAAAGAATACAATCACCTTTTTACAGAGAGGCAGTGGAATGAACTGTGATTTGTCCAAGGTCACACAATCAGCAATGGCTCAGAGGATGGAGAAATGGGGAAGGAAGGGAACTAATTAATCCTCTAAGCTAATTGATACACCATGCCATGATATTTGGTGACTTTAATGTGATGATCAGGACAAGAAAGGAAGGAGAAAATCCAAAGCAAGATGTCAAAGTCATAAGCTGCCAGCTTGCAGATCACTCAAAAGTCTCATCTGTACAGCACAAATTATTTTTTTTATGTAGAGAGTTGGAAGAGCCTGAAAATGACAATTACTCATTGACATCACACATACACACACACACACACACACACACACACAAATTAAATGATGTTCTGATTGAAAAGAATGCACAGTTTGTGTAGATAGGAGCAGAGGTGTGCCTAGCACAGCGCCATGAAATAGGAGATACCACTGATGACAGAACTCTCAACAATGAAATGCTCTTTACTGGTGCAGATTGCGCCTTCTCTTCACCTTGTAGTTATAGAGAGTTGCATAGGGCAACTGAGAGGTTAAATGCTTTTCCAATAGGTGTCAGAGGAGACTTGAGCTCCTATCATCCTGATTCTCAGGTCAGATCTCAATCCACTATACTATATTGATTGTCTCTGCTTGGCATATTGTACGTAATGAATTCAATTAACAAGAGAGAAAAGTGAGCAAACAATGTCTCACTTCTTAACTGACCCCATTTCTTTATCCTTTCCCCATGGATTCTGTTGTTTTAAGGAGTAATAAATTATTCATTTTTTTTAACATTTAAAAAAAATTCTTGAGTTCCAAATTTTCTCCCTCCCTCCAATTCTTCCTCAATTCATTGAGAAGGCAAGCAGTATGATACCATCAAACATTATTACATCATATATGAAGTCACACAAAACATATTTCCATATTAGCCATTGCAAAAAAAAAATAAAGTAAAAAAAAAGTATGCTTCAATCTGCACTCAGTTCTCATTCTGGAGGTGGATAGCACTTGTCATCATGAAACCTTTGGAATTGTCTTAGATCATTGTATTAATCAAAGTAATGAGGACTTTTATAGTATTACGGTTACCATGCTTATACAATGTTTTCCTGGTTCTGCTCACTTCACTTTGCATCAGTTAGTATGTCTTTTCAGGGTTCCTGAAACCATTCCCATCATTTCTTATATCATAATAGTATCTCATCACAATCCTATACCACAACTTGTTCAGCCATTCGTCAATTAATGAGCATCCTCTCTGGTTTCAGTTCTTTGCCACCACAAAAGGAACTGTTAGAAACATTTTTTGGTACGTATACGTCTTTTTCCCTTTTTAAAAATCTCTTTGGGATACACACTTAGTAGTATTTATTATTGTCATTCAGTTGTTTTTGGTTGTGTCCCAAGATACTTGAGCGGTTTGCCATTTACTTCTCCAGTTCAATTTACAGTTGAAGAAACTGAGGCAAACAGGGTTAAATGACTTGCTCAGGGTCACACAGCTGGTAAGTGTCTGAGGCCAGATGTGAGTTCAGGAAGAGGAGTCTTCGTGACTCCAGGCCCAGCATGCTATGCACTGAACCATCTAATGGTAGTATTTACCCTGGATCAAACTTTGTTGTGTCATGGACCCTTTTAACAGTAAAGCCTATAGACCCCTTCACAGAAAAATGTTTGTTGCCTATGCTCATAACTAAAGACAATGCTCAATTTCAGTGAGAGGCTAGCAAAAATAAGGATGTGATATTCCCCCATCAAAATTTGTGAACCCCCTGAAATCTATCCCACAGAAAAGGGTACATGGATCCCAAGTTAAAAAAAAGAACTCCTGTTTAGACAGGCCTTCCCTAATCTGGTTGGATATTTAGACCTATGCAGAGTCATAGCTTACATTTTATGTTCAGGGCCAAATCTACCATCAGCGTTTAATGAGTGATGATAGAAAAAGAGCAGTAATCAGATCATGGAAGCTTCAGCACCCTGACTTCTCTCTTATTGTGGGCCCCTATCAGACTCTGGAGGTCGAAGGGGACTCTGCTCCATTTTGTCTGCCTGGTAACTACTTTGAGTTCACCCATCTTCCCCAAAGAAAAGCTGACCCCAAAGCACACAGATAACATGGACTGAGAATACGATCAAGAAGGCCTTGCTGTAACAGGACTCACTAAAGCTTAGAGCAATGCAGATATTTTGGGGGGGCTTGAACGATGTCCACAGAAGTTTCATTTTTGGTCTCCTTCTCTATGGCCCTATCTACAACAAAGGTCTTCAGCATGGGCTCTGCAGCTGGCCTCAGAGCAAAGCCCAGCTCTGTAACAAGAGCTAGCGTACATAGATCTTTACTGTCGTGACGTTCTTTGCTCCATAGTCATTAAAGAGGCATTCTCTCTTAATGAGAGGGGAGGCAATGTAGAGAATTTGGAACTCAAAAATTTTTTAAAAATAAATGTTAAAAATGTTTTTTTGATGTAATTGAGGAAAACAAAATGTTAATTTTTAAAAAAGAAATGAACAAAAAAGAATCATTATCTTTGAAGATGAGCAAGCAGGTCCGGAGACGTTGAGGACTTCCCTAAGTTTATCCAGCTAATAAGCAGCAGAGGCACAATCCAAACTTGGGCTCCTTGATTCTACAGGTAGCTAGATAGCAGGGACTCTAGAGTGCTGGGCTTGGAGTCAAGCAGATCTTGAGTTCAAACACAACCTCAGATGCTCACTAGCTGTTTATCCCCAGGCAAGTCACTTAACCTGTTTACCTCAGTTTCCTCACCTGTAAAATGAGATCATACTAGCACCTGCCTTCCAGCGCTGTTGTGGGGAGCAAATGAGATCATATTTGCCTAACACAGTGAACATATAGTAGACACTTAATAAATGCTTGTTCCACTCCTTTTTGATTGAGTCTGGTGTTTTATACCTAAGTAATCATTCTGAGTCTCTAGTTGTTTATGAAAGGGTTACTTTGTTACCCTTAAAGCCTTGAAAAAAATGTGAGTTGTGAAAATAATGTAAAAAATTGCAGAACGGAATGTATCACAAGGAATGTGGGCATGCTCCTACTGTTTTTGATAGCTTAAGGTTTTCAATCAGATAGTATGGGGTAGTGGAATGATCACTGGACTTGTCATTTAGGAGCTACGTGACCATGGGTAAATCACCTTTCCAGCCTCAATTTTCCTATCTGTAATGTGGGGAGAATAAGAACCTCACAGGGTTCTTGTGGGGCTTAAAGGAGATGATACACATAAAACACTCTGTAAACATCACGTTTTAAGGGCTTATGGAAATGTCTGTTTTTGTTATGATTGCTAACTAGGAGGAGTTTTGATTCAGGGGATAGTGGGCTGGCCTCATAGCTCAGAAGGCCTGGGTTCAAGTTTCATTGTTGAACTCATTGTCTGACCATATCACTTAACCACTCATTGCCCTAGTCACTGAGAATGTTGTTTCAGAAAAGGTGCTGACATGCTTTGAAAGAAGAAATTCCTCACCTAGATAGATTCCCTGCACCCAATGAAAATATAGGTCCAAAAAAAATTTTTATTAGGTTAAGGTATGTCCATTTTCTGAGTCATAGATTCCTCACCTTTAAAATGGGAAAGCAGACCTAAATGATCCCAAAGGGTCCTTCTAGTTCTAAAATTCCAGTAGTCAAGTTTTTCTTTACCTTTAACAATAGGTTATTACTAAAAAAAAACAAAACAAAGCAAAAACAGTCCTGTACCTTGTCTTTCACATACTATGGCTAATTTGGATGGTGAGAAAATACTTCCATGCACTATTCAGGTTTTAAAAAATCAGGCAGCTGTAGACCAGGAAATTGAGAAATCAAGTTTTCTCCAGGCCCATTAGGTTGGCCACACTGCTGGCATATCCTGTGTACTTTATGGTCAGCGCTTCACTCTGAGGGTAGCATTTCACTCTACACTTTTCATATTAAAAGGAAAACCAGAAAATGTTGTATTTATGTGTCATGCGGTTGAGCTAACGTGCCTACACAGCAATTTCCTGACTTTGAAGTGTTTAGTTTTCCATTTTCACCTGACACCATATGTAGTTTTTTCTTTTTCTTTCTTTCTTTCTTTCTTTCTTTCTTTCTTTCTTTCTTTCTTTCTTTCTTTCTTTCTTTCTTTCTTTCTTTCTTTCTTTCTTTCTTCCTTCTTTCCTTCCTTCCTTCCTTCCTTCCTTCCTTCCTTCCTTCCTTCCTTTCTTTTTCTTTCCTTCCTTCTTCTTTCCTTCTTTCTTTCCTTCTTTCTTTCCTTCTTTCCTTCTTTTCCTTCCTTCCTTCCTTCCTTCCTTCCTTCCTTCCTTCCTTCCTTCCTTCCTTCCTTCCTTCCTTCCTTCCTTCCTTCCTTCCTTCCTTCCTTCCTTCCTTCTTTCTCCTGCTTTTATTTTTCAATTACATGTAAAAACTTTTAACATTCACTTTTAAAAATGTTGATTTCCAAATTCTCTCCCTCCGTCTTCTCCTCCCTCCTTGAAAAAGCAAACAATTGGATAGATCATATATATACATACATACAGTTCTGATGGAGCAGGCAGCTAACAAGGGCTGTGAGCAATCACTTTCCTCTGTCACCATATGAATCTGCCTCGCTGTGAACCTTAAATTTCATTCGCATTTTTGCCCTTGGAGAAAGCTCTTAGTGGCAGTTTTTGAGCCATTTGACATGAAAATGACTCAAGAGATTTTTGAGAAAGCTGGCCAAAGGGCCATGCTTATCCCAGTAGGGCAGTTAAAATCATCTGAGATTTGGAGTCCAAAGATCTACGTTTAAATCCTGGCACACTGCTTACTCAGTATGTGACAAGCCTCTTAACTCCACTGGACCTCAGTTTCCTCATCTGTAAAATGAGGAGATTAGACTATATGGTCTCTGAATTCCCAGCCCTAGATCTCTGAGTCTAAGAATTGAAAATAATTTTTAAAAGAATGGTAGTGCAGCCCTTTATCTCCAATTTGGTTATTGTTGTTGATTTTTTTCAGTTATGTCCAACCCTCTGTGACCCATTTAGAGATTTTCATGGCAAAGATACTGGAAATTTGCCATTTCCTTCTCCTGCTCATGTTATAGATGAAGAAACTGAGATAAACAGGGTCAAGTGACTTACCCAGGGTCACACAGCTAGTAAGTGACTGAGGCAGGATTCGAATGCAGGAAGATGAGTCTTCCTGCCTCTGGACCTGGAGTTCTATCCAACACATCACCTAACTGCCTGTCATCTTAATGATTAGAGCCATCTAAAGCATTATGAGGGAGGAGATTCATCATCATTAGAGGTCTTCAATAAAATGACTGAATGGCCACATGTTGGGGATATTGTAGAGGTCCCCACACTCCAACTCTTAGAACCTATCATTCAATCTTTTCATTTTACAATGTGAGTCACTGGACAAAACAGCATGGAACTTAGAGTGATAGGACCTGAGTTCAAATACTGACTCTATTCCTTACCATTTATATGACCTTGTGCAAGTCATTTAATGTTTCTAAGCCTCAGTTTCCTCATCTGTAAAATGAAAGGGTTGGGCTAGATGGGTTGTTATATCCTTTTCAGCTCTGGATCTGGGACTGTTTGGCAAATCATCGGTGCTTAATAAATGTTTATTGTTTGAATGAGTGTTCTTTCAGATAAAGAGACTGAGGTTCAGAGATGTGATCTTGTGTGTCCAAGGCTATACAAGGGAATCAGTGCCAATCAAAACTCCTTAACTAGTACTCCAATGACCTTTCCAATGCACCATGCTGCCATGCTGTCTACCCAAATGCCTTGTGGTTGGTTATTTCTGTTTCTGGGCTATTGGTATAAACATTTAAAATATATATATATATAAAAAGACTGTTGACATTGTTAATTGTCTAAATGATCAATATCTCCAATGTACAGAACATTCCCATATTCTGAAAGGGCAAATATTTTGGTTTGCCTGAGAAAACCCTTTGGAATATATCCTCATTGGTTGTATCAATAAGTACCCTGACACATACAGGATGGCCTGCTAGCACAGGTACTTAAATCTGCTTTTCTAAGGAGAGCAACTTGTGAGGGGTCAGCAATCTACTTTAATTACATTCACCAACAGAGAAAATACAAGCAGAGAAATAAAGATCAACATACAGGGCTTCTAACTGTCTGACCATAAGCAATACATACATCACAGATCAACAGACAAATCCAGCTGTCTGACCATTACATACATACATAGTTACCAGAGAGAGAAGCACCAACACCTGAGTTTTCAAAGCCTAGGGGCTGCTTAGCATCTACCCAGGGTCTTTTCTGGCCAACAAACACTTCCAATGAGTAAACCCAAAAGCAAAACCTCACTTCCACTTTTCAGAGCTGGAGGGCATCATGAGGCATGTGAACCAGTGCCTCATTAGAAATTAACAAAACGTGTGGGCCTTCCTACAAAAATAAATCTCCCCTAATCAAATTTCCCTTAAGGGCAGGCCCATTAATGGGTTGGGAAGATCTTTAACTCTCATTAGCACAATTAGCATTGTACTGGTCCTTCTAAGTACTGTATAACTATGTCTTTCAAAGAAACACCTAAATAGACTTTTTTCCCAGGCACCTCCCACTCTATTCAGTGTAATAATTATATTATATTTCAATAAGAATGAAATAGTTTGATCCACACCAAGTAAATGAAATTTGGAATGCAAAAGGCATATAAGTAAACTTTTTGTATACTTTTGTATCTTGTAGAACTTGTATATTTTTGTACCTTTAAGTATAATTAGTATACCTTATGGATTATAAAAATAAAGTTGCATGGAAAATTAAAAAAAAAATTTGAAAAGTTTGTGAGCTAGAAGAACATTCAGCCTTCCTATCACTGTTTTCCTAATGCTTTGAGAATTGTGAAAGCTGCGGAACATCTTCACATCACTCCATAGCCTGGAGTTTGACGGAATTTAACAGTTTCTCCTTCTGGAAATCATTTTGCCCATCAAAGCAAAACTTTATTTTTCCCTTCATTTAATTATTCATGTTTTGCCAAATTAAATTAATCCAGGTACTGGGAGCCAACAGCTACAAAGGAGTGCTCCCAGTCTGACCTGCTTTCTGCCAGTGTGGACTTCCATAAAAACAGGTATTGGGTGGTGGGAAAAATAAAGTAAAAGACTTAAAGCTCCTGCTGAGGGGAAAAAACACCTTTCCCTTCCTTTATTTTGGCTGATACTATCTGGCAAGACCAAGAGTGGCTGAGTGAAAAGTCACTTGTGTAGATTCCAACTTTTTTGACCTATGAGCTGGGCAATAGGTGATTTGGAAAAGAATGTGATGCTCTGGTACTTGGGAAAAATAGGAAAGTAAAAATCCCCAGCCTTGAAACTCATAAAATTTACTGTGCTTTTCATTTGGGAAAAAATACCTATACTGCATTTTTATTTTTTAGAAACTAAGTAGATGGTCCATTGATGGGGAATGGCTAAACAAATTGTTATGCCCAAGTGTAAGAGAATACTATTGCCTCCTCAGGAATGATGAAGAATGTAGAGAAACAGGAAGACTTTTATGAGCTGATGCAGAGTCGAGAAAGTAGAACCAAGAGATCAACATATACATAAAAAACAACCAAGTTAACAGAAAGAAAAATGCTAATAAAAATGAGTAAAATTGAACATCATGTAGTTCTGATGACCAAGGAAAGATGAGAAAATTGCTTTCTTTCCTTCTTTGCAGATGACAGGGCAATGAATAAAGCATGTTGCATCAAATTCAGTTGGCACGGCAGGTAAGTTTGCTGAGGTTTTCCCTCCTATTCCTTCTTAGTCTTTGTTACAGAGAATAGCTCTCAGGGTTGGGGTGGGGCAGAGGGAACACAGTTGATGATGATGATAATATAAAATCCAAAGATAAAAATAAAAAAATTTAAAGAAAGAAAAAGAAATGGTTTATTCTGTATGGAACAAACAGTTTTGGAAGAACATTCAAAACAATGAAATTGAATCTTCTACTGCAAAGATCCTATGTCACAATGCAAAAAAAATATTGTCATAGGTATTATTTATAGTGAAAATTTTGTTGTTCAGTCATTTTCTGTCGAGTCCAACTCTCCATAACCCCATTTTGGGATTGTTTTTGGCAAAGATGCTGGAATGTTTTGCTATTTCCTTCTCCAGCTCATTTGACAGATGAGGAAACTGAGGCAAACAAGGTTAAGTGACTTGCTCAGGATCACACAGCCAGTAAATATCTGCATAAATATCAAATTTGAACTCAGGATGATGAGTCTTCCTGATTCCAAGTCCGGTGCTCTACCCACTGTACCTCCTAGCTGCCCTTATAGTGAAAACAGTTATTCAGAAAATTTATGTGATGTACAATTTCCAAGGTTAATCTCTCTTCTTCTGGTGTTGCATTGAGGTGGAGATGGGAAATGTTTGATGTTCATGAGGCTTCTTTCAAGTTTGATGAGGAGGGCTCCTTGTATATTATTCCTTGTTTGATCATGGAAGATGTCTGCCTGGTTTACAGAAATGCAATCTTGTGAGTAGTCTGGGGTCAGGGTGGGGGTGGGAGTCTACTTTTGGCTTTTCCATTGATTCATCAGGCAACCTTATGTGAGTTATATAGCCAGTTAGCCAAACAGTCTCTCCATTTGAAACCTAGAAATCCTGATACTTGCCTCTTGACAGTTATTGTAAAGAGCTTGGAAATCCTTTTTGGAAATGCTTGAACTAAAAACCAACTGATGGTACCTAGAAAATTCACTGCACAATCCCTGCTCTTTCCCCCTCTTCAGCGCCCAGTCTCCACTCATTGCTACTTCACTGCTGGGACTTTGAATAGCTCAATATTCTGTATCTTAAATAATATGAAAGGCAGTTCCTAAGCCTTTTCCATCTTCCAATGACCCCAGTCAATTACTGTTCCCTTTAAACCTCCTTACAAGATCATCCTTGTTCTGCAAAACCTATTGGCTTTTGCCAACACTCAAAAAAAAAAAATCAAACCCAAAACACACTACTGTTGGGCAAATAAATCTTTCCAGAGAAAACAGATTCCTTTCCAATTCAGTCAACTGTACAGAGCTAGAAAGGAAGAAATATTATTTTTCCAGGATGAAAGGAAAACAAAATCTTTCCTTGTTTACTCTGTCTCCACCATTTCAAAAGAAAGTCAGTCTAATGCCTTCATTAATTTTCTTTTAACCTTAAGTGCTGTTCATTGGGAGTCATTCAGCCCCTTTAGCTTAGTGATGCATTTTACAAGATTTGCATTCCCAGTCTTTGGAGAGACTGGAAATAACAGGGGTACAGAAGAGAGACAGTATCTAATGACCTTGGAGTCTTTATTATTAGATCTCTTACTGCTTACTACCCAGCTTACTTCCCAACAAAATCTGTATACTTGGTTGCTGGGGTTTTTGTTTGTTTGGTTTTTTATTTTGTTTTTCTGCTTGCAAGAGGTATGATCTTGGTTTGGTCTGGCAGTTGAGTTCTCCTGGGAGCTGAATCCTGCCTCCTCTTAAGACTTCTTGAGAAGTCTCATGAGACATTCCTCTTCTTGAGAGCAGAGACTTTTTTGATTTTTGCTTTTGTTTTGCCTTTCTTCGTATTTCTATTTCTTAGCACAGAACCTGTCACATAGTAGATGATTAATAAATAGCTGTTGACTTAATTTTGACTTGTTTTGCTGTTCACATAAGTCCTGGAGCATGGAATTTAGACTCTGAGTCTCACACATCAAACGTCTAGACTGTTGTCCATCCCAAACAGTTGCTCTAGCTTGAGTAAAGGGTGGTGTCTCATGATGTCTAGACTCTAAGTTTGGACAGCCCACTTCCCATCGTATCCGACTGAGTTTTGTCTCTTGTGGCTAAGGGGTATAATTCTTTTTGTACCCACGTATCTTAAAACCCAAGAACGGAAGAGATAAGACCAAAAAATAATCCCAGAGTATTCAAAGAACAATAAAAACTATTGAACAATTTCATGTGGATCTTCTTTGGTTTCATCAAGCCTTTGAAATTAGCAGATGAAAGTTTTGTAATGGCATTTGTTTTCAAATAGAGTTTAGAGAAAGAAGGAAACTTATAGGTAATCTGGTAACCATCTTATTTTGTGGAGAAATTGAAGCTCAGAGAGGTTGTGGCTTGTCCAGTTGAATAAGTGTCAAAGGCAGGATTTGAATGCAGGTCTTTCTGACTCACTGACTCTCAGTGATATTAGTCATTTATATTGGAGAGTGAAATTAAATAGATATACTTCCACTTCCAGGGCTATCAGTATTTTTCTGTGTCTTATTGCAAATTGTAAAGTAAAACAACTTATTTCCCTGTTTAAAAAAAATCAGGTACCAGTGAGTAAATAGGGGACATGATTTTCTAGCTAAGTGGTACAGTGGCTTGGGGGGGTTTGGAATCAGGAAGACTCAGTTTTTTGTTTAAATCCAAATGGACATGACTGTGTAAGTAATTTAACCCTATTTCCCTCAGTTTCTTCATCTGTAAAAAATGTTGTTAGGCTCATGGGGATGGGACACTATACTTTCTTCCTCTCCATATACAGTCTCCTCTGCTCAAGAAATGGCAATGGAGAAAGAAATGGCAAACCACTCCAGTATCTTTGCAAGAAAATCCCAAATAGAGTCATGAAGAATTGGTTACAACTGAAACAACGCAACAACCACAAAATTTTCCAAGCAAACAGGTCCTTCCTGAGTCCCAGAATGTATACCCAGGCAGTTCATGACTCAGGTGAGATAGATCTTCGCTACTGTCACATTCATGGAGCACAGAGAACAGAACTGTCCAGTTCTTCAGTTTGAGCCCCTTCTGATTAAGCCTAAATAGAAGGCAGAAAGGGAAGGGAAGGAAGGAAGTTCTTTTCTACATGATATGGTTTTCAATTGGAAAGAAAGAGAGGAAGAAGATTTAGCCACATTGAGAAAGAGAACAGTGGAAATTGTCATCTGAGTGTATAAAGGATAATGATATGTACTTGTTGAAAATTTCCCAGGAAATGGTCTGTGTAGTTTGAAATGGAGAGTTGAAGATCAGGGTTTGAGATCTGCATCCCAAACGTCATTGTTTCCTAAGATATTACTGAGGCAAGAACATGGTTACCAGGCAGCCAGAAGAAAGCAGAAACAGTTTTGCTTCTAGCTCCTGTGATGATTTAGGAAGCTTAAAAAATCTGGAAAATGGAGTATGCTCCATTCATTCATCCTATTGGAGGGGTGGGGGTCATCAGTAAGAGTTTCAGCATTTTAACTATTTAAAAAAAGTATGAGATGTGAAATATATCAAGATGAGACCCCAGCACTGAGTGCAAAGGAGGAGCTTATTTAGAGTAAGAAGGGAATCTGTAGGTTACCTCATCAATTCCCCTTATTTTGTGGATGGGAAAACTGAAATCCAAAGAAAGGATTTGCTTAACACAAATAAGACAAACATAAGAGCCAAAGGTAGGATTTGAACCTGAAGCTTCCATGTTTTCTGTAATGATATTGGTCATATTTTAGAGTGAAATTTAAAGACAGTCAATCGTTTGAATAGACAAGCAGCCATCATCACAGCATATTACATTAATATTTCAATCATTCAAATTCTCAAATTCTTTTGATTTTTAGCATGTGGGTGTTCATTTTACTGATGGATATTGTAAATCCTCTATAACTTAGGAGACAGTTTAATGAGTTACGATGGGCAAAAATTTCTCCCCTCGACCAACTCTTCAATTGTAAATTTCCTGAGCCTTAGGTTGCATGGCTAACATTCAGAATATTTAGAGCCCATAACTGAAGACTTCCCACCTTAGTAGGAACTGTCAGAGCTTCCACTTGGTTGGTGTAACCTTTAAGAACACAGGACTGGAAATAGGTTTTGCATGACTTTATGTGTATAATGGATATTATATTGCTTGCCTTATCAACGGGAGGGAGAAAGGCTGGAGGGAGGGAGAGAATTGGAGACTCAAAATTTTAAAAAATTAATGCTAAAAAATTCAAAATTACAAAGAACTCCAAAAACCCAATCCAGGATCATGTTAACATTACAGTGAGATAGCAGAGAAAGACATTGAGGGCAGGGAGGAGGAGGTTATATCATATTAGTGTTACTAAAATTTTTTTTTTAAATCCATAAGTAGAAACTTGCAGAAAGTAGAGTATGATAAAGTAGGAGCACTTACTTTTGCCTGCCTCCGTCACTACATCTGCAATATTGATTTTATCACTTAACCCCTCTGGGCCTCAGTTTCCTTATCTGTAAAATTAGATGATCTCTGGGGTCTCTTAGCTCTAAATCTTTGATTCTCTCTTAAGCAGTTTCACATGTAACAATTAGAAATGTTGTTAGGCTCATGGGGATGGGACACTATACTTTCTTCCTCTCCATATATAGTCTCCTCTGCTCAAGGCATATAATAAGGGTTCATTCCTGAGAGAGCCTGACTAAATACTAAAAGAAGTATTGAGATCTTTTTTTAATACTCTTTGGATATTTAAATACCCTTTCACTACAGAACCCTGGGGAAAATGATTTAAAGCTTAGGTTTGGTTGTTGCCTAGGATCTTTAAAAAAAAGAGGAAATGGAAAGGTACTCAGTGTGCAATATGAATTGGGTATGGGACAGCTATTTCTTTCCTCTATGCAAAAGAGATGGGTGACCTGCACAAAAGACCCCAAAACAAATATTGATACAAAATAAGCCATGACAGTGACTATTGCCATAATTTTCTGAGAGGTTGGCATTGAAAACATCAATTCCTGATATGGTTTGTGAAGCTGTTGGTTCCCTTCCCTATGTGAACAATTACCTCTAGGTCCACATCGTCTTTCAAGTCAAGTCAAGTCAAGGCTGTACTCTTCTCCTTGTCAGTGATATGTGATGCAGAAACTGCTACCCAGTATCTCCCAACCTTTAGAACTCACAAAACTGACTCCAAGCCTAGACAAGCTCATTTTCATATTGTTATTCAGTCATCTATTGATTGTAGGTGACTCAATTCCCTTCTCTGGACTGGAAAGACAGAAGAGGAAAAATTCAACCCTGGTCCCTAAGGCTCAGACTCATTTTACCAAGACAAGTCCTTACTGGAGGTGTTATTCCCTGGCAGGTACTATATTCTCCTCCCCTCACTCATAAGAATTGTAGTGAAACAGCTATTTGCTACACAAGAGAGCTGAAGGAAAAAAAGGAAATTGAAAGTTGACTCTCCTTTTTAAACTGATTCAGCTCTTTCTCACCTTAAGTTTACAAGTTAAGGGACTAATAAGGGAAGTGTTTTTACTAACTCAAAGCTCCCCAGCTCCTCAGCGTTAAGTCATCAGCCATAAAGCAGGCAAGGCAGCTTCACACATGCTCCAAGGGTAGGGCACAACCCCAGTTACATATGCAATGACCTTTTGCTTACATGCTAGAAGACAGGTAAGAGAAGGTACTGACAAGGGGAAGAGGATGAACTAGTGGATTGTAGAGAACCAGTGGTGATACGTACAGCTAGGGAGGATATAAGAGCCAAGAAAAGAGCTGTGCTATATATAACCAACATGGACCAGGCAAAGTCATCAACAGGAAGAATTGAGGATGTGAGGGCTGTAGAGGAAGGAGCTAGAGGCTTATCTCCAATCTTGTGACCTTATAACATGTGAGGCCTTCTGACATTCTAGCATATAAGGTCTTCTGATCTTAATGTGCATAAGGCCTTCTCACCTTACAGCATATAAGGCATTAATCTATCAGGAAGACCTGTATTCAAGTCTTCTCTTATACACACTAGCTGTGTGACTCTCACTCATGACACTCATGAAACTATGTACAACTATCTAAATAGCAAAGAAGGTGCCTGTATGGGTAGAGGGAACTGCCTACAGCAATTAAATCACAGGATTTATCAAAACAAAACAAATCATTAGAAAGGATCATGGCTGATTATTGTAACCTTGGTTACATAAGGGTCAAAATACAATTGAACATAAAAAATTCTATCCTTTCTACTTACATATTGCCCCCAAACCTCTGGAATGCCATTCATTATGACTTCACACCATATTTTAAAATCATGATGCTTATTAAAAGGAATAGGTAACTTGGGAAAAAGTTTATTGACAAAACATTTTGGGGCCTTGGTAATTTTGACGTCCTCCAAAGGGGTTAATATGTCTAATGAATAATCATCACGAGAATTTCCCCCTTCTTCCCTCCTCCCTCCAAAGCCTCAAAGCCACACTAGGACAAACAGAAAGTTCAGAGGTTTAATCGATCAACAATCTAGTAAGAATCTGGCATCTATATTTCTAATAATTTTTATACTTGTACAATAATGGCATCAAGGCACTGGGGATGCAAGTACAAAGAATAAAACAATCCCTACTTGCAATTTGCTTCCATTTTAATGGGGGAGATAATCAGCACATATAATACGTACATGACATACATTTAAAGTGAATAAATATACATGAATATGAAGTAGTTCAATGCAAGGTAGTTGGGAAGGGAGGCCACCAGACAAGAGTGGTTTCATGAAGACGATGGTGCTTAAATAGCATCCTATAGGAAGAGAGGAGCTTTTCTAAACAGAGATAAGGTGGGCTGGAACAGCCAATGGAAAGCCAAGGCGGTGAGAGATGGAAGGAGGTGAGAGAAGACGAGTTGGGATAGACTGAAGAGGGCAAGATGGGAGCTAGAATGATGGGTCAAAACCAGGTTGAAAGGTTTTGAACACTAAACAGAGGAGGTTAGATTTTATCCTAGAGGCAAAGAGAAACCACTGGAGTTTGCTGAGTAGGAGAGTCACATGGTTAACTCTGACTTAGAGGAATATTATTTTGGATTGAAAAGTAAATGTAGCTTTTGAAAAAATCAGATAGAAAAAGAAAACCTATTTTGTCTTGGCTGTTGGGGGAAACCTCTAACATGCAAGATAAGACCTTAATGGGACAATGACAACCCAGGTTTTGCGCCAGGTGACCCACAGTTCATAGACATAGAGCAGGACCATAGAGGAGATCTAATCTAACTCTCTCATTTTATAGGTGAGGAATTTAGGCCCAGAGAAGCTAAGTAATGTGTTTGGAATCACATAACTAATGAATGTCAGAGGCAGGGTTTGAGCCCAGTTCTCTTGACTCCAAGCCCAGCACTCTGCCCATTACACCAGCAATTATCATAATTTTTGGTCTCAGGACCCCTTTATATTGTTAAAAATTACCTAAGATTTCCCCCCACCAAGATTTTTATGTAGGCTATATTTGTCAAATTTACTGTTTTAGTAAATTTCGTTTAAGAAATCTCAGTGTTATTACTAAAATATTTTTGACTTCTTGGACCCCTGAAAGGGTCTCAGAGATCCCCAGGAATCCCAAGACTACACTTGGAGAAACAACGCATGCTGCTTCTGAACTTTGAGTGAAAAATATGGTTTACTGTCATCTGGAACAACAGCCACTTAAAGTTTCCTTGTTTTTACCTACCCTTAAACCAGTAACTTTTAGCTAAGATAATGCAATGTTTCCAGCATATTGCATATACTCCTGATTAATCCTCCAAAGAATTCCTGTATGTTGGGTGGTAATAGCATTGTTTCCATTTTGCAGCAAAGGAAAATATGTAGCATCCTATCACCTGCTGCTCTACGTGATCCAGTGAGTCAGTCCTCTAGCAAAGGAGACAACGTGAGGGCCTTGGATGCTGAATCAAAAGCTGTCTCCATCTGTGTGTACCAGACAGTGCCCCGTTGAAGGATGCCCAGCTTGATGAAATGGAGGCAGTGGGTGGAAATACAGCCTTGAGGTGGGAGGAGATGCTAATAATACCTTAGATTTACATAGTTCTTTGCCTACAAAGTGCTCCTGGTACTCTTTTAAGAATAGCTTGCCCCCGTCTGTCTGGGAATCATCATGCCAGCATGAAAAGAAATAGCAGTGAGGCCTGTGTCCTTGCCACGTGCCTGGATGAGGTGATAGATACCACTCGTGGCTCTTGACACAGAATGCTTATATGCTTCTGTTCAGTGCTCGAAAAATGGGTAAAAAAAAGCTTATTGCCAGAATCAGACAACAGACATCAGGAATTACCACTTTCTATCTACCCATGGCATATAACATCTCTGCTAAGCTCATCCTGAGTCCACCAAACCTGTTTGTAACCCTATGCTTTCTTTAGTGCCATGGGAAGTGGTCCTTGATGGGAGTGAGCTTTAAACATGGGAAACCTAAATAGCTGCAAGCTATCTGGAACCTAGAAGCCTTTCCCCAAAGTCCACTTCTATTGATGGCCCAAAGTATCCCAGTTCCTGACTGGTGACCAGTGACTTTGACCCTTAGGCCTCATTATTGTTGACAAAGAACCATCTTATATTGATTTGATGTCTTTTCTTTAATCAGATCACAGTGAGGCTTTCCATGGAAGGATTGAATGGGTTTACTTGTAAATTCACTTGAACAGTCTAGTAATAACGTAAGGTGGACTGTTATATGTTTGTAGCAGCATAGAATGTAGAGATCTAGATAAAAGGGTCAACATGTGATGGCCCATGGGCCAAATCCAGTATGTTTTTATATAGCCCATGAGCTTTTAAATAAATATTTATTGAGTCACATTTGGCCCATTGGCCTTCATTTGCCAATCCTTGAAATCTAGTCCACTTTCCAGATTAGGGCTGGAATGTTGGTCCCCAGAGATGAATGACTTGCCCAAGGTCATTGTGACTGACTCCCAGGCCAATGTTCTATCCATTTATGCCAAGTACTGCCAGCTATTGTTTTTATAATATTGATTCCAAGGACTTCATTACTGTACTGATTTTCTGCCCATTCTCTCCCAAGTGAAAGGTATGGTCTGAAAAGTGAATTTGCAGCTTTCTCTTTATTCTTGACTTTCGTGAGCTTATCCATCAATCCGAAAGGATTTCTCTTTCAGGACCTTAATGAGCATCATATCAGTCTATCCATTTGGTCAATAATCACTTCCTATTTTCTTTATTTCTTCAGTCATTCAATGACTTTTTGCTTAGTAGGAGTTAGGAGAGGTAAAGGTCCCCACTGTGGTACTACCTGGGGGCACGGCCTTGGGCAAATGACTCCCCTTTGCTGGGCCTCCGTGGCCTCATGTATAAGAATTGGGTTGAGTTAGATAACGTCTCAGGTTCTCTCAGGCTCTAACATTTCTGGGTTGCTATGACTACAATGTGAGGGCACCAGACTAGGAGCTAAGAGAAATGCTGAGGACTCTGAGAAGACTTTTGGTTACTTTTCTCATCTAATCTTTCTCCTTCTGACAATCCCGTCTGGTCCCTGTCCGTTTTCTTTCCTGGTACCTGGACCTTATTTTTTCCTGACCCTTTTCTGGAACCCTACACATCTGGAATCTTCTATATCCAGCTAGAACCTTCCAGTTTCCTAGTTTACTGATGTCTCCCTGCCTGTGACTCCAGTGGTGAGATACCTGTTCCTACCTTAGTATGACATCCCATCTCTCCCTGTCAAACACCTAAGCTACCTTGAGGCATAGACAGCTATGTGGTGCAGTGGATGGAGTGCCTGGTCTGCAATCAGGAAGACCTGAGTGAAATCAGGCCTCAGATATTTACTAGCTGAATGTCCCTTGACAAGTCACTTAATGGCTTCACCTCAGTTTCCCCCTCTCTAAGGTGGGGATAAAAATAGCACTTATCACTCAGTGTTGCTGTGAAGACCGAATGAGAGAATGATTGTAAGTTCTTGGCAAAGTGCCTGGCATGATATAAATTGTAAATGTAGTGTATCTATTGTATGTATATGTAAATATATAATGCATGTATATGAATGTGCATGGCATATATGATGTACATACATGTAATATACATATAAAGTGTAAAAAAAGCACACAGTAAGCACTATGTTAATGTTGAGCTATCATTATTACAGAATTCCAACCCAGCTTGAGACACTTCCTAGCAGGATGACCCTGAGTAAATCACTTAACCTCTGTTTTCTTCATGTCTAAGATGGGGGTAATAAATGTACCGGTGTCCCAGGGCTGTTATAAAAACCAATGAGATAATAACTGTAAATGCTTAGCAAAGTGCCTGGTCCATATTAAGTGTGACCTATTGTTACTATTAGTCATTATCTTGGAGCCGCCATAACTGGATGAGCTTACCTGAAGCCTGGATCTGATTAATACCCTCTGCCAAAATCTGGGAGCGACCTCTCATTAAACCATCTGTGGCCTGATCCTCCTAACATTCCCAATTTTATCCTTTCCCTGCCTTTCCAATTCCCACTTTGGAGCTTCCAGGTCTAGTCCCAATGTAAGGGGTTTGGTGGGCTACTTACTATGGAGTTGTCAGCTATGGCCCCAGTATAGGCCCTTCCCTTATTGACCCTATCTTTTGAGTCCTTCGGTATCTCCACTCAAACCATATGACTTTATACCTTGGACTTTTGCTTTAAGATTCCATATAAAAGGCACACTCTTCTCAGTCTGAACTAGATGGTCTAATTTGTCACGCATTCTTCTAGTTCCAGCAACAGACCTGGTTAACCAGCAATGTCAACACTTGTTCCTGACATACAAGAATTTATGATCTGATTGGGGGGGAGATAAATAATATAAAGAAGAGGGAATGTGAAATAGTAATAAAAGGCAGTATCTTCAGGGCTAGCGTAAGCAATTCAGACTACATGCATTATGTGAATTCTGCATAAATGGAGGTCACTGGTCTAGAAGGAGCTGGTGGTAGTGACTTCACTTCCACATCATCTCCAAATATACCCTTTTCTCCTTGGACACAGCTACTGCTCTGGTACAAGCCTTCATCAGATCACTCCTGGGCTACTGCAATAGCTGCTGGTGTGTCTGCCTGCCTCTGGTCTCTCCCTACTCCCATCCATTCTCCATTCAGTCACTAAAGTCATTTTCCTAAGTACAGGCCCAACCATGTCACCACCTCCCTCCAACCTCACCAAACTCCAACAGTTCCCTATACTTCCAAGATCAAATGCAAAATCTTCTGTCTGGCCTTCACAGTCCTCCATAACCTCCTACCTTTCCAGTCTTCTTACACCACCTTACTCTCTAACACATATGCTTCAATCCAAGGACATTGGCCTCCTGGCTGTTCTACCAATAAGATGCTCCTTCTCTTGGCTCTGGGCATTTTCTCTGGCTGACCCCATGCCTGGAATGCTCTTCCTCTTGACTTCTGTGGCTTCCTTCAGGTTCCAACTAAAATTCCATCTTCTGCAGGAAACCTTCCCCAATTCTTAATCCTAATGCCTATTTTGTTAATAATTTCCTATTTATCCTGTATATAACATATAAGTATGTATATGTATACATAGATATAGATATAGATCTATATCTATCAGTTTGCATGTTATTTCCCTCATTGAATTATAAGCTTCTTGAGGGCAAGGACCTTTTTTTCATCTCTTTTGGTATCCTTTGGACTTAGCACAATACCTGGCACATAGTAGTTGCTTAACAAATATTGATTGATTGATACTCTCCTGTTGAGATGTGTTTGTGAACAGGCAGGGTGGTGTAATAAGTCTAATAGAATGGACTTGGACTCAGAAAAGCTGGGTTTGAATCTTGGCTGTGCTACTTAGTAAGATCATAGGTTCTGCACTGGAAGCCACCTTGGACCAGCTCCCTACAGAAAAAGAAATGAAGGCAGAAAGAGATTAAATGGTTTTCCCAAGATCACATGGGTCATAAAAAAGCAGACCCAAGAGATGAACCCGAGACCTTGCCACATTCTGAGACTCAGTATAAGACAAGAGGGAGACATTTAAAGTCTTTCTGAGCTCTAAATATTTGAATCCCGCTTAAAAACAAAATGACTGAAAGTCTACTTCAGTGGAGAGAACTAGTAGCTTCCCCATAACAGGAAAATCATAGGTTCTTCTTCATATTATTAATTAACAGCAGTAACTAACATTTATGTAGTGCTTACTGTGTGCCAGGCATTGTGCTAAGTGTTTTACAATATTATCTCATTTCACCTTTATAACAGCCCCAGAAGATAGGTGTCATTATTATCTCAACTTTACAGTTGAAGAAATTGAGGCAAACTTGCTATGCTAGTAAGTTTTTGAGGCAGGGTTTGTGTTCAGGTCTTCCTAATTCCACACCCAGTGCCCCAGATTCACACCAATCTCCCCCTCCTAGTTCCCCCAATTCTCAACCTTGACCCAGTAGAGAGAATCCCTTAACAACTGGCTGTATCTATGAATTTCATGGGGTTGTTATGAAGAAATGCTGTTGTCACATAGCGTGTTGACCTGAGCTGTTATTTCTTAGAGTATTTTATCCTTTCTAGTTTATGGAGTAGAACCCTAATGATCCTGTCTCCAACTTTAATTTTCTGTGCTTTATGGAGGCTTCTCTGCCAAGATATTTTTTTGCGGGTGGTAGCCTTTCTTCTCTCCTTAGGAAGCAGCGGTCAGACGTGTACAATAACACCAACTTTGCCCCTGGTTTGCATGGCCTCCTTTGGCTCAGGGTTCCCTGATATTATCTTTTATCTCCAGATCGTGGATCACGGCCCAGATGTCGGTGGAGGCTAAATGTGGCGATGAACATTCTTACCCACTCAGCCCAGTGTGGTCCCTAGCCCTGGACAACAGCAATGCCTGCTAGGCAGACAGCCAAAGGATTACATCGTCCAAACTGTTGCCCCAGAGGAGGATGTCTGGCTGCCAGGAGCTAGGGAAGGGGACTTGGGCCAGAAGCACAGATCTGGAAAAGTCTGCCACAAGAGGATGATCAAAGCAATGAGGTGGGTATGTGAGTGCCCCACTGGGTACCAGCTGTTGGGTTTGGAATTGTGGGCACCTGAATGAGCTAAAATCATTTCTTAGATCTGAAGGGAGATATGTAATGAGGCAGGGATGGAAACAAATTCCTCCTCCTTCTCCTAGTTTCAGATCAGAGAATTACAGTATCACAGATTTAAAGGGGCAAAAGACTTTAGAGGTAGTCTAGTCCAACCCCTTCTTTCTACAGATGAGGAAACTGAGGCTTGGATAAATTTAGTGTTTTGTTCATAGGGGAAGAGCCAGGATCAAGAATCTAGGTCCTGTGACTCCAAATGTTTTCTTCTTCTTAAAACAGGAACAAATAATAGCCTACAAACTCTTTCCTTCAGCTATGTAGGTCATTTAGACCAAAGCAGATTTGGGGTCTGAATTATCTGTCTTGCTGTAAGGAAGGCCTTGGCTTGGGCTGAGTGTGAAAAAAAAGGAAGAGAGGAAAAGCATGACATACATATTGGAATGATTAAAGCAAAGTCTTTTGGCTTCTCTCAGAGGCAGCAGAATACTTATTATAAAGGGACAGATAGAGAGAGAGAGAGCTCCTCTAGCACTTATTCAGACAGCACTTACTAGACAGCACTTATTATAGAGATGGACGTTGAGTTGGACCAAGAGGAGAATTGGCTGGATTGTTTTTAGGAAGTTTTGAAGTTTGTTATTACGTCATTTTTTAGTTGTGTCTGACTCTCCATGACCCCATTTAGGATTTTATTGATAGAGATACTGTAGTGGGTTTGCCATTTTCTTTTACAGATCTTTTTGCAGATGAGGAAATTGAATTCTTCATGACTCCATTTAGGGTTTTTTTGGGCAGCAATACTGGAATGGTTTACCATTTCTTTCTCCAGCTCATTTTACAAATGAGGAAACTGAGGCAAGCAGGGTAAAGTGACTTGCCTAGGGTTACACAATTTGTAAGTGTCTGAGGCATGATTTGAACTCAAGGCAATGAGTCTTGCTGACTCCAGGTCCAGAACTCTATGCACTTGCCACCTAACTGCTCATTAAGTTTTGAAGTACCATTCCTCCAAGTTTACCATGAAAACAAAGGTGTATCTTTTCAATAATTCTAATATTCTATTGTTATTGCTATCTGGCAGCAAGACCTGGAATACACTGCCTCTATTTTAAAATGTATATCATGCTGAAGGCAATATAAAGGGGCATGCAGTTGTAAACAGGCTACAGTGTGGGACTAATGAGGAGCTTGGAAGAACAGGACCAGATGGCATGGTCAAGGAATTGTGTAAAAGCAAGAGAGTCCGGATTGGGTAGTAAGAATATGGGGTGCGTGGGAGACAGCCAGAGCATAACCTCAGGAGAAAGCAAGGAAGGCCTCCAACATGTTTGTGGTCCTCCCTGAGGAGAATTTATGGAAGAGTCACATCCAAGAGAGGCGGGCATGGAGGGACTGTGACCCGAATCACAGAAGGGAACTCCAGAACTAATGAGATCAGAAGTTAGTTTGAGTTCTTTTGTCTATGGCAACTCGTGAACCCATCTACTCGACATGGAGGGGCTCCAGTCTGTGTGACTGGAAGGAATATTCATAGTGGTGAAATGACAGGATTTTTTTGTGAAGCATTCAAGAAACATATTTTCTTCTATTTTGGTAGAGTCCCATCTCTCTCTTCCTACCCCACCTCTCTTTTTCACACACACACACACACACACACACACACACACACACACATACACCAACTCTTTATGATTGAGTGATAATCTAAGCTCCAGCTTAGCAAGCTTCTAGGTGCCCTTGTCATTGTGAAACACATACACACACACACGCACACACGCACACACATACCATTTCCTTCTAGACAACAACTCATCTCCCTTAACAAAGCAAACTGTACAAGCCATTGTGATTTAGTCATAGGAGAGCTGAGCTCATATAACCAAGAGATTCATCTTCTGTGACCAGCCTAGACCATTCACTGTAAATCACATGATGGAAAATAGGTCTATTGAAGCTCAGTTCCTTGTTGGCACAAGATTTTCATGTGCATGAAGCAAGCAGTTCTAAATGGAGGGCATTTTTCATGGGATGATGGGCCCAAGGGACATGTCACATCGGGATTGGAAGAAGGGGGTGCTATATCCCAGGGCCATAAGAAACACAAAAGGGCAGGGACAGAGGCAGCAGAGACAGTAGTTGTCTGGCGAGTGCTAAAGAGTCCCTCGACCAGCTCAGAATCTGTTTAGAAGCCAGGATGATTGTGAAATTGTGTTGCACAGTGGTGATAGATTCAGAACAAGGGCCCAGACCCCAGAGAAAAGGAGGGAGGTGGCTGATACTACCCTGGTCCTGTAAACTACACTAGCAGGCCATGAAGGAGAGACTTGACTAGGTGACGCTATCAGTTTTGAGGGGATTTTGAACCTATGGTGAGGGAAGAAGAGGAAGAACAAGACATAAGAAAGTGGGCTTTAAATGCTTCATCATTCACATGATGTCAATGAGATTCCCTTCTTT
Organism: Bettongia penicillata ogilbyi; assembly: GCA_023548195.1. NCBI lineage: Eukaryota > Metazoa > Chordata > Mammalia > Diprotodontia > Potoroidae > Bettongia > Bettongia penicillata. The sequence continues at coordinate 8,182,721 of JAJHZJ010000200.1, forward strand.
GTTCTTGATGTATCTTTGAATAAATCTGTTCTGTAGGTTGGTTGGTAGATGAATGCTTATAAGGGAAAGGAAAAATAGAAATAAAAGTTAATGTTTACATAGCCCTTTAAGATTTGAAAAATGCTTGCACTGTCTCATCTGATCCCCACACCAGCAGCACAACATCATTGTTAGTCCCATTCTACATTTGAAGAAGTTGAGATTGAGAAAAGTCGAGGTGGGGAACAGGATCTGAACTTAGGTCTTTCTAATTCTGGGCACCTAGTTGGCTCAGTGGATAGAGAGCTAGCCCTAGGGCCATAAAGGACCTGAGGTCAAATGTGGCCTCAGACACCCAATGGCTTTGTGATCCTGGGCAAGTCATTTAGTCCTGTCTGCCTCAGTTTCCTCATTTATAAAATGAGATGGAGAAGGAAATGGCAAACCACTCCAGTATCTCTGTGAAGAAAACCCCAAAAGATGTCACAAAGGGTGGCCCACAAATATTCAATCAAACAGTAACAGCAAAACTTCCTAACTCCAATTCTACCCCCTTGCCCACCTAGTTGACTAATGAAGTTGAAATGACTCAGATCCAGATGTTTCTCGGGTTTCCATGGGCAGGAGCAAAATAAATCATACTCTTAGTACAGAGATTTTTTTTTTTTTTTTTTACAAAAGACTTCTGCAAGACTGACCTTGGTTCTTATGGTCCCAGAGCTGGGGTTTTGAGAAATGGGTTATGTGTAGTTTTAGGGAGTATTTGGGGTAGGGGAAAAACCAAAAAAATTCTTCTATTTATTATGTTATATATAGAGGTGACCCTGAGCTCTGGAATATAATATGAATCTAGCAAGAACTCTGAAATCTACCAAGAGAATAGGGTTCTTAGGTCTAGTGATAAGTCAACACCTTCTCCTGTAGGAAGACCAGCTTAGCTTTAAGTGTGAAGAGGTTCATTACTAATAGATTGCCTCATAAGGTCTGTGTATTAAGGTCTAGACCAATGAAGTCATGATCTTCAGCCATTTTTCTGGTTCTGTTCCTCAAAATCATCCCTTCTGTTGTAAAGGAACTTTCCTGAGTACCTAGACCTCCTCATGCTGGAACAGACTACCACCCTCTGCTGAATGCTCATCCTAAAATATTGAAAAACCCTCCCCACCAAGGTCCACCTCCCTCCTCTCATTGGTGAATTCTTCCTGAGTTAATATTTTGGGGAAAGATCCAGAATATCTTTATTTTCCTCCTGGCCTTCTTCCTGATTTCCTGGTCTTCTAAACCATCATACGACACCAAGTATCCTCATTTCTAAGTTGTGCAGTGGTTTAGTGTCAGAAGACTCTTCTTGAGCTCTAATCCAGCCTCAGACACTGACTAGTTGTGTGACCCTGGGCAAGTCATTTCACCCTGTTTACCTCAGTTTCCACATCTGTAAAGTGATCTGAAGAAGGAAATGGCAAACCACTCCAGTGTCTTTGCCAAGAAAACCCCAGATGGAGTCAGGAAGATTCCCACACGACTAAACAACAACCTTCATTTCCTAACCCTCTTTTCATATTCTTTTGCCTGTTGTCTTCCCTCGTGAACACATTTTAAGTGGTTTGCAAACCTTAAAACACCTTATAAATTCTAGCTTTGCTTTGGAAACCATAAACAATGAGCAAGCTAATGGTTAAAATAATCTAAACATAGCCCTGGTGATATTTTACATTTTGAGACTCCTATTATTCCTATTCAGACCAGAAGGAGTGGGAGAGGACAGCACAGTGTCCTACAGAGATGTCCCCTCCCCTTTTCTCCTCAAATAACCCTCATGGTTGCTGTCAACTATTTAGACCATATGGCACACATTCAGCATAACTCTAACCAACTAAACACTAAGAATGGTGTTGTTTCAAAGGAAGACTCACACAGCACATCGACCTGAGATCCCCACTGCTGGACTGGGTTATATCTGACTTTGGCATCTATGTAAATGGGGACTAGGTAAAAGTGGGGAGGAATCGCAAAATGAGAGTGTGGATGAGCAAAGGGTCTCTTCTCACCTCACTCTGTCATTGGCATAAATATGGGATTCAGCAGATTCTTCTCAATATTAGATCACATGCTTCAGGCCTCTGGGAACTGAGCAGGAGATGGAGAATTCAAAGGCTATATTCCCAAATGTCTGCCACTAACCCTCTGTGTAGCTTTGAGTAATACACATAACCTTGTTCTGTCCTGTTTCCTCTAGAGTGAGAATTCGCTTAGAGGATGGGGATAATATAAAATCCTAGCTCAGAAAATAGCTGCAGGCAATCGCCCGTTTAAACCCCAACTTCCAAATAAAGTTAGAATTAAACTAGTTTTAGTAGATATGTATATGTGTGTATATGTATGGACATACATATATATACATATATATGTATGTACGTACATACATATACACACATATATGTATGTCCATATATACATATACATAAGCAAAGCAAACAATATATAGGATGAGTAGACAATTTTTAGCAGAGGGAAAACAGAATTAGAAAAAAATAGAAGGTGTATAGAAAGCAATTCAATAGAATTAAGAGCTGTTGGGGAATGCTGTCAGTTAAAGATAGATTTTCGTGGGGACTTAAAGGAAGCCAGGGAGGTCAGTACATAGAGCTAAACAAGGAAAATATTCCAGGCATGGGGGGACAGCCAGAGAAAATGCTTTGAGCAGAGATGGAACTGCAACAGTCAGAAGGCCACAGCCCCTTTGATCTAGGATCTAGAGAATATTAAATTAAAATAGTAATAAAGCATATAAGAACATGGAGTCACATGAATGGTGGAAAGAGATAGATATATAAATCTGTTCAACATCTCTAAGAGGTGGCCACCCAGTCTTGTCTGAAGGTCTCCAGTGACAGCAAACTCATTATTTATGGATGAAACTCATTTGGACAACCAAAATTATCTGAAAGTTCTCCGTCCAACCTCCATGTTGAGCCAGATGTGAATATTCCGTCTTCCACACAACATCTCTTCAAATATATGAAGACAGAGTTCATGCTCCCTATTCCCTGCCACGTCCATGCCTTCTCTTTAGGTTAAAAATTCTTAGTTCCTTCAAGTGACCCTCACATTTCTAGCTTCAAGGAGTGTTTCAAGTCCCCTCAGCACCAGGGATACTTCCTTCTGGGTGCTTTACAATTTGTCAGAAACCGTTTTATTGCTATTTTTGAAACCGTGCTATTGCCACGTATGACTCTTTGTGGCCCCATTTGGGGTTTTCTTGGCAGAGATACTGGAGTGGTTTGCCATTTCCTTCTCCAGCTCATTTTACAGATGAGGAAACTGAAGCAAACAGGGTTAAGCAATTTATTCAGGGTCACACAGCCAGTAAATATCTAAGGCTGGATTTGAACAGAGGGAGATAAGTCTTCCTAACTTCAGGGCTGGTTAATCAGTTCTTTGCCTTAATTGCATTTGGTTTTTGTGGAGTGTGTGTGTGTGTGTGTGTGTGTGTGTGCAGTGTACATGTTTTCGAGATGCCTACAAGAAAGGATAGACAGCTCCTCATAACTGACTTATACTTGAATCTGTAGGTCAAGTTTTCTCATGTCTGTGTGCTCAAGCAAAGGTTGATGCAATCACTACAAATACAGAGACAACCAGGTCTTAGTCTCTGCTACAATGAAGTGATAACTCACAAATGACTCCTGTTTGGAAAGAGACTTTGTTAACCCATAATTGGCATTGGACTGTGTATGTGTATATGTTTGGGCAGGGGAGGGCAGGAGGAGTGACATCTTTGTCTCATTTAATAACAGTCCACTTTCAGAAACAAGGAGGCCAGATTCATCTATATCTCCACAATGCTACATTGAGGAGACACCAGCAGCAAAAATACAGCCTGTTTTGAGTTCAGGAAGGATCTAGCTGGACTGAAAGCACTCTTAAACTTCATTAAAAAATTCTCTGATTTAACACAAGGCCTTCTGAAGACGCTGGTGTCGTGCTCAGGGTTTTAGGGAGGGCACATCATGCTCCATTTCAGCTGTTGGTAATTTTAACATCACTGATGAAGCAGGATTGCAAAAAGCACTTTGGTCTTATGGGTAATTATGTAAGAGGAGTTAGATAAGGCAGTCGCTAACAAATTGTAAATGTTCCTGTCGGAGGAATTAGTCAGAAAAGCGGGCTGGAGTCTCAACACAGCCAACATCCTGACCACACTACTGGTATCCTACCCATCTTCCACCCCACACATTTTCTGTCATCTACTTCTCCCTCCCCACACCAAATTATGGTTTTGAGAGAGGCTGAAGCCTAACTGGTCATGTAATCCCAGCTCCGTAAATAGCGGATGGTGAATGGTTCCTGTCACAGGCACATTCGCATATTAACCAACTCTTAGCTAGTTTGTTTAGGAAATCCGAATTCAGCTATAAGGATTCCAATAAGTTTTGAGGCCTCCAATTCTGCTCTAACTGGCCACTCTGCAGGGCTATTTTGTTGTTTACAAATATTTCTAACCAGCTTTATGCATAAATGCATCCATCTTCGAAGGGGAGAGAAATAGCTAAGCTTTTGAAAGTGTCCGGCTACCATATTGACATAGCTAGTCCACTAATGATCTGAATAGCTGAATAACAGCCAACCAAAAGCATTTATTTGGAGCCAGCTGGGTTCCCAGTACTGTGTTAGGTTCTAGCAATACAAAAACAAGTAAGCAAGCAAGGATCAAACAGCCCCTGGGCTCAGGAAGATTCGAGAGCAGTGACCAAGGATGGCTACGAATCCCAAAGATTGTCCATTTTTTAAAAATGAAGAAACATCAACAATAAAAGTCAGCATTTTTACAGTTTTGCAAAGCACTATCCCTATGTCAAATCTCATTTGATACCAAGGAGAACTGCAAGAGAATCCACCAATGGGCACCCTCGGAATTCTCTCTTCCTTTACTTCTATCTCTCTGCTTCTTGAAATGGGTCTCCCTTTCTCTTCTCTCTCCAATCCTCTCCCTCATAGGGTTGCTAAAGAAATCTTCCAAAAAACCAGATCCAACTGTGTAATTCTCCTGCTTGAAAAGCTTCAATTACTCCAATCCAATAAACATTTATTATTAATTTTAAATAACATATAATAATATCTATTTTAATAAATTACTTTTTGCTCATAAGATAAAAAACAAATACCTTTGTTTGGCATGTAAGTCCCTGTGCAGTATGGATCCCATCTACCTTTCTAGTCTCTTTTCTTGTTACCACCCCCCAAAACTCTCTAGTAATGTACCGGAGCCAGTTCTTATGAGCTAACAAAAGTCAACTGTTAAATTTCCAATGAGAACAGTTACATTTTGGAAAGTGGCAAATGCTACCAATCATGGCTTGATCTACTATTCCTTTGCTTGTCTAGCCTTAAGAAAGTAATGGAGAAAATGTTAAATTAAACTTGAAAATGTCAGACATGACTGAAACAATTGAACAACAAAAGGTATAAAACACTAATTCAGATACCTGTAACACACAACTCAATAAGTATATTTAAGTTACAACATGAAGCGTTATGTATAGTTTGGAGTATGCTTCCTGATAGAAATGGCATTTGAGTTGTTTTTCAAATCATAGCAGTGGTTGAAATGGAAACACACCCCTGGGGACCCCACCGCAAAAGAATACTAGCACTTGCACAGAGGAGAAGAGAGGATTTCTTTAGAGTGGGAGACAATAAGGGTAAAGATACACTCCGAGGTGTTCAGGGCAAGTTCATGGGGCAGAAAGGAGTCTGGTTTGGCTGGACTACTGGTGAAAAAAGACCAACTGGGATTAAGGCAAGCCAAAAAGGTGACCCCTATCTAAGCAGCCATCACATATGGACAAAACAGAGTTGACTTAGGGGTCTTTAATTGAGGATGGAGCCAATTGTAGGTCTTTTAGGAACAACCTCCTTTGAAATCCTTCTATCAAACTTCTACACTTACATTTTCTCTGTCCTGTATTGAATATAATAATTGCTGAGGAAAATGAGGGGTGATTTTAGTCTCAAAATAACAAAACATCATAGGTTTGAGACTTGAAGGGATCATAAAGGCTGTGTCATGCAATTCCCTCATTATACAGAGAAAGAATTGAGGCTGAGAGAGGTTAATTGATTTGTCCCAGATGACATAGTTACCATTCAAACTCAGGTGTTCTGACACAAAGTCAAAACCTCACCTTTCTGTACCACACTTTACTATTTTTTGCCCTAGATAAAGAGGAGTGGTCAAGTATCAGTGTTGTATGCTGGTTACATATGATGAAGAGAAAGGCATTGCAGTCTTGTCATAGAATGCACCTTAGCATAGGGTTAGGCAGGAGTGATTCCTTGTACAATACCTCATACCTATGATCATTCTATAATTTTCCTTTTTCCAGGAGGAAGCTTATAGCTTAACGGATCTGTCTTTAATCTGATTTCTACTTCAGTTTGTTCCTCTGATCCTCCCCAGAGATTATCTTTGTCTGCCTTCTCTCAGGGTCTTATATAATCACACAGAAAGAAAACCACAGGGCAAAAGGGGAGTAAGACATACACTCACATATGGGGTTAAGATGGCAGTGAGGGGTGGGGTAGAGGTGGGGAACTCAATATACTTACATGCAGCCCATTCCCATGTATCTTTAGTATAATTTTAAATACAAATTAAGTGCCCTTTCAGCCTTGGACTCTCCTGACTGGTTTTGTAAGTCCTTTACTTTCTCCAATCCAAAGTATTCCAGTGAGCATTTATTAAATAGCTTCTACGTGCAAGGCACTATGCTATGTTTGAAAGACACAGAAACAAAATGAAAAACGGGTTTTTCCTCTCAAAGCAAGTTTATATTTGCAGAGGGAAGGGTAGAAGAATATAACATACATATGCTCAGTTGAAAGTCACTTCACTTCCTTGGTCAGTTTCACTCTGGGTTTTTTTTTGAGGCATCTTCATTAAGAAAATACCCTCAGACCTGGGTTCATGTCTTCCCCTTAAAAACTATGTCCTGTGATGTTACTACTACTACTACTACTACTACTACTACTACTACTACTACTACTACTACTACTACTACTGCTACTGCTGCTGCTGCAACTACTAGCTAGGTAGCATTTATATAGCACTTTAAAAGTTTGCAAAATGTTTAACTTTACATTATCTCATGTGCTCCTCATACTAACTCTGTGAGATAGGTGATATTATTATCTTGTGGGGAAAATACTTTCTTATCTATTATCTGTAATACTTCACTAGCTATTATTTATTATATCTATTATTATCATTTATTATCCATAATATTGTTTGAACCTAGATTTATGTGATTAGCAGTTATCTAATTGTAGGTCAGGCTGACCTTCCCCTCCAGGGAAGCCAGTGACTGCTGTAAAGAATGCTTGCATCCCACTCAAAATCTTATTTCGGGTCCACCCACCCAGGTTTTAGATCCACTCAAAGTTTATGTTTTGGATTTCCCAGTAGTTTGGGTTTTGGCTTTACCCTAGTTTTGTTGAATATTTATACTTACCTGTTGATATACATCTCAAGAAAACTGCCTATACTGAGCAGTTTGTATACTTGTTCTCTTGTTTGAATACTTTATAATATAAACCTCAGACTCAAGAAGGGAGGCTCATATTTTTTCCGACTCTCTCCTTTGCCAAACTAACTTAATAAATTTTTTTCTAAAAACCTTTTTTAGGTTTTGAGGTTTGTTCTCAACCAACAATCTTCATCTTACAGATAAGGAAGTTAAAGCTAAAAAGTTAAGTGATTCACCTAGCTAATAAATATCTGAGCCAGGATTGGAACATGGGTCTTCCTAACTCCAGGTCCACCACTCTGTCTAATATACCACCTACCTATATTGCCTTTGATTCATACACCACAGGGCAATGTAATGGCAAGGGAATCAGGAGATATGAAATATAGTCCTGACTTTCTTTCTAATAGGTAGTATGACCTAGGGCAAGTGACTCCCATCTAGACCATCTATTAAATGAAGGGGTTGGACAAGGTCTTTTACAAAGGTCCACTCCTGCTATCAAATTCAAAGGTCCTATGGCAGATCTTCTTTGGGGTTTATATTTGAAATCAAAGACAGAGGAGATGAAAAAGAATTGGGGTGGGAGGAGGGAGAGATGCACCACAGGTGCATCCTAGACTGCAGGTGTCCTAGCTTCCAGTGGATATGCCAGCTCATTTTCTTAAACAGTATCTCCCTGGTTTATTACGAATGCCTCAGGCTTCTTGTCACTCTAGGCATGCAGGAGAGTCTATTTTATCATGGTAATGAAGCTAATAATTATTGAAAAAGAATTCCCCAGCATTCAGTTCCAGGGGTGATAGCAATAGGTAATGTTCTTTCAGTTATAGTTCTTACCAGGACAGGGGGTCCCTGCAATTCTGTTAGTGATCGGCCGTTGCCTTTCCTGAAAACCATGTCTGTTTTCAGTTGGAAAATTGCTCTCTCATGTTCTTCCTGCCTCCCTTTCCCCCTCCCTGCTCTCTTAGTCATCCCTGCCTCCCCTACTTGCTGATTGAATTCAGGGAGAAACACCAAGGCCTTGCCCTGAGGGTATCCCCCAGGTCTCAAGTCATTGCCATCCTTAACCTTGATACATTTGAAACCCTTCCAAATGAACAGCTCCATGCAGAGGCTATATCGCAATGACTAATTGTCCCCCTGACAGCTCTGATTCTAAGAGCCCAAGGAGCCACACAGAGTCAGATGGGGGAAAAGAATCCATTTGCACACAGATCGTACATTTTGTAATAGCCTGCTGTTCACTCTAATGAGATTTCACCAAACTCATTAGAATAATTCCATGCCTCTCAATACCCACTGTGAATGTTTTATTATTTGATAAAGTCCAACAGTTGGCATGGATAAGTGCCCTCTCTGAGGATGAGGGAGGGGGCTGTGGATTGTGGAAGTAATGCTGCAGAGGTTTGCAGCCTTATAATCTGCCCCACAAGGAGCCTGTCCATCTCCCATTATGCCTGGATACATCTCTCATTGACTCAATGACCTGCCATTCCCAGAATCCCACAGGGTAGCCTTCACCAGGGTCTGTAGGTACTCTTGGGCTGTATAAGCATGACTGCCCTAGGGCATAGGCCCTCATTACCTTGGGTCACAAGTTGTGAGGATGATAAAGAAAAGGTTGTCTGGCTGCTTGCCATGAGTCCCCTGCTTTTTGACAGGAATTCTTCCTGGTGATTGAAATAATTGTTTTCATCTGAAGGTTGTCTGTATATTTTTTTTATTAAACTTCCACAGGATGGTAAAAAGACAATGTGAAAGGGGAAAAAAACAACTCTGTGTGTTGACCAGTAGATAGAGCATTGGCTCTGGGATTCTATACAACATTCAGGTCATTTTTCCCAGTTTATGAAGAATAGGTAGCCAAGGATAGTCTCCTATCACAGAATAACAGGATTTAAATGGAACTTGGAGATCGTCCTATCTTAACTGGAACAGGAAAACATCCACCTCTCCATTCTCACTGTTACAACCTCCTGAGGAGGCGATAATGTTATCCAGTTGCCTCACAGACAGAAGAGGTGGCCTGATGATGGAGGACCTGCTGTATTTTGGACAACAGGTGCTATATATCAATGAAAAAAGAACAGGATGGGAGGAGAGGTGGGTGGTTGTGGAGATAAAAGGATGGGAAAGGGCATATGATGCTAAGTAAAGACAGAAAAGGGCAAGGATTGTGTGCAACCTGAGACTGAAAAAGTCGGGGGAGGAAGAAGATCCAATCTCAAAGAAATGAAACATATACAGACAGGGATATAAAGAGGAATTCTGGCACCTGAAACAAATTCAGTTCAGTCATTGCAAGGGGGAAGGAGTGCTAAGGTAAGAATGGGCTTGTTTGTGCTTGATGTAGACCAGAGACAGAGGCCTTGAAGAGTTGGAGGGTGGTAGGAGAAACCAACGGGGAAGGCTGTGTGAAAGGAGAGTTGGGATGGACAAGGGCATGCAGTTAAGGGCCTGGACTTGGAAGGGAGGAAGGAGAGTGATCATACATAGCTGACAATAATCACTATCCGAAAGAAGCATAGGAAAATAGATGTCAAGCCTGAAGGCCATCCATTCCAACTAAATGGAGTGAACTTAATGATGATGGCAAAGCAAAAGTAATAGTGAGAAGCTAGGTGGTACAGTGGATAGAGGCCCCAGGAAGACATCTTCCAGTGTTCAAATCAGGCCTTGGATACTTCTTAGCTGTGTGACCCTGGGCAAGTCACTTCACCCTTTTTGTCTCAGTTTCCTCATCTGTCAAATGAGTTGCAGAAGGAAATGGCAAGCCACTTCAGTATTTCTGCCAAGAAAACCCCAAATGGGGTCACAAAGAGTGAAACATGACCGAAAAACAACTCAACAAGCAGAGAAGGAAGGCCTGATTTGAGGCAGTATTATCTCTGAAGCCATATCATTTTTTCTCCTGGGTTTCCCCCTTCTTGGAACCCCTGACTATGCAAGAGTTTTCATGTTACCCTATGGTTTTCTAGAACCCCCTTAAAATAGTGATTTCATCCATTCCTGAACTCCCCTAAAGTTCTCCCATGTTCCCAAATTATCTCTCCCCCTAGACCCCCTCAAAACTTCCATTCCCTCAGTAAATTTCAGCCAGATGTTAGAAAAACAAACTAATTAAATACATTTATTCTATAGTATGACTGGCTGGCAATTCTCAACTCTCTCAGGAGTATTTCAGAACTTAATCTAATTGATCTCTAATACCCAATGGATTTTCAGATAAGGAGGATGGTCACTTGAGGAAGAAGACCCTACTTTAAGTCATACTACTCAATCTACTCCTTTGTATAGGACTTGCCTTGGGAATGGGGAAATGAAAGGAGAATTCAGGGTATATATATATAGGGCACGAGGAAGAGTATTGCATCCAGGCATAGAAAAAACAGCTATCAGCTCTGCCTTTTGCCATTTACTTGCTTTGCCGAGGCCTGGGGGTCAGGAAGATAAGTTGAAATCCGTCCTCAGATGCTTACTAGCTGTGTGACCCCCATCTTGTTTTATAGGACAATGACTCTTCTTTCTCCTCTAAAGCTCAGTTCAACCCTCACCCCATTTCCACACTTGCTGGAGAATGGGGATCACTGCTTCATTTCCTTCTTTCCCACTAACTTCCTAAAATTTAGTCTACTGATTTTTCTTACATCTGTAGCCTTCAAAGAAGAGGAGAATGGCCCTGCCCTAAAGCTAAATAGGGGGCCACCCTTTCTGGCTCCCTCAACTCAAGGACCTGTATGTTTAGGCCCCATGAATTCTGGGCTATGGGCATGCCCTTCTGAGTACTCATAAGCACATATGGAGGGGAAAGATCAATGGCAATGCTCACCCTAGGGCAAAGTGGTACATTCAGTCCGTGTTCTGTGGCTGACTATGATGAGCCCATATCTCTGTCAGCCTCCCTGGGAGGCAGCTGGAATGAAGTAGAAAGAATTTTAGAGTTCGGTGCAGAGGGTCTGGGTTCAAATACAGATCTGCCACTTAATACCTGTGAGACCTTCACTAGTTTGCCCTCAGTTTCTTCATCTGTAAAATGAGGAATTTGGGTTAAATGGTGTTTAAAGTCCCTTTCAGGCAGCTAGGTGGTGTACTGGGTAATATATTGGGTCTGCACTCAGGAAAATTACTCTTCGTGAGTTCAAATCCAGCCTTAGATGCTGCCTAGCTATGTGACTCAGGACAAGTCACTTGACCCTGTCTGCCTCAGTTACCTCATCTGTGAAATGAGTTGGAGAAGGAAATGACAAAACGTTCCATTATCTTTGCCAAGAAAACCGCAAAAGAGGTCATGAAGAGTCGGAAACAACTGAACTGAAAGGTGGTTTCCAGCTCCAAATTTATGACCTGATTTGGGTAATTCTGGGCTGTTAATCCAGAGAGAGGCCTTAGAGGAGTTTCCTATTAGAACCAATCCTCCTTTTCCCTCTTTCCAGCTGAGGCCACTTAGAGTGTGTGAGAACACTCTTTACAGTTGTTTACACGAAGTGTTTATCATTTGCTCCTAATTACCACACAGCACAAGGATGATTATGCATCCCGTTAAATATGCCAGGTTGTCTTTATTGTAGGCTTTATTTGATTACCATGACAAACTCCAGGCACCCATGCGCAGCTTGCAGGGTTCTTGGTCACTGCTCTGCTCACAGCTTTTAAAAAGAAGAAAGAACATTGGCTAGGATCTGCCTAGCCCATTAGGAGTCTGATAGATTCCGTTGAAAGCCAAAAGTTTCTAAGTAGCTGTATCAAAGAAAATAAAGAATATTGAAAGAGGAATCCAGCTAATAAGGTACAGTAAATACCTTATAAGCCTGTAATAGCAGTGAGCTGAGTGTCGTCACACACACACACACGCACACACACTGCATGTGTACCTTTATTTCAGAAATAAATTTTTGTGGCCAGTTTGAACATTGGCTTTCTAATATGAAGTTTTGAAAACTGAGACCCCGAGCAGCCAAGAAACCTGCAACTGCCTGAGGGAAACAGTTGAGCTGATAAAAGGAATTAAATCTTTTCACAGGGGTCTGATCCTTAATTTTTCAACTTAATGGTCTATAGAGGTCTAAATTAGTTAAGATCCAGAAGGATGACTTCTATCCATCATCATAGCATCACAGAACACCAGGCTTGAAAAGGATGTTATAGGTCAAGTAGCCCAACACCCTCCCTTATACATGAATCCCTTCTATATTCCAAAAAGTAATTGTCCAGCCAGTGCCTTACCATCTCCCAATAACGGAGAACTCACTGCTGTAAGAAGTAGTAGGTTCCATTTTGGAATTTCTTGAATGTTCTTCCTTAAATGGAGGAAAATCTAATCCTCATGTAATTATCACCCAGTAGTACTAGTCTTGCCCTGTAGATTTACATGCCCTGGGGCCCTCCTCGCCTCCTTGGTGACTCCTTCCCTGAGGCCACCATTTTGGGAGGGATCTCAGCCACACTTCACCTCACTCTTGCCTCAAAATTCTCTGGAATCTACTTTGTTCTCAGTATCTGCTTGCCAGCCGCATTGTCCCTGTCTGTCTGACTCGTCTTCGTTCCCCTCCAGGCTGTACTCCTGACTCTCTGGACTTTCTCTACCACTTCCTCCAACCCTTTTTTCTTCCTTCTTTTATGCATTATTTTCCTTCATTAAAAATATAAGCTCCTTGAAAACAGAAACTGTCTTTCTTCCTACTTGTAACTGTATTTTCAGCTCAGTGCAGTGACTGAGATGCTATTGGGACCTAAGCAAGTATAAATACTTTATCTGTCTATCTATCTATCTATCTATCTATCTATCTATCTATCTATCTATCTATCTATCTATCTCCTATCTACCTATTTCCTATCTGTTTACCTGTCTGCCTACTTCTTATCTGTCTGCCTATCTACCTATTTCCTATCTATCATCATAGATGATGATATCTATCAATTTACATAGAAAAAGTCTTATAAACTGTTCAATCTGGAAGAGACCCTAGAGATGATCTAGTTCAAGCTCCTAATTGTATAGATGAACTGAGGCCCAAAGAGAAGAAATGACCTGCCTAAGCCCACATGACCAGTATGAGGTGGACTGACTCTAGGTCCAGAGCTCATTGCACTATGCCATGTGAACTTCACATAGAAGCGCTTAAATAGTTGAATGTAGCTGTCATGCTCCTCCCAGACTCCTCCTAAGTTAAACTGTCTTTAGCATCTTCAACAATCTTCACAGAAAATGGCTTTGAATCCCTTCACCATTGCAATTATACACCCTTTCCAAAATAGGAGCTTAGGACTTGACTCAGTCAAATGGCCTCCTCCAGCTAATGACACACTGATTAGGGTGAAGGGCTCCTCATCTAGGCTGAGTTCATAAAACTTCAAGCATCTCTATGCCATTTATTTGAAACTAGTGGCATTTAGAGATGAATGGTAAGACAATTTACCTTTACATCATTAGCTTGATAAGCAGAAGTTAGCAGAAATACTGATTGCTTTGATGCTCTAATAGATCTATGAATTCATCAGTGTGGATGCTTCTTCCATCAAGGCAGATTGCAATTCCTAGCTACCATATTGTCCTGTATATATGTATATGTGTACATACATACATACATATATATATATATATATATATATATATTTCCACATAAATTCCATGTTCCATCTCTTGCTCTTTTAATATCTTGGGGTGCCAATATATATGAGATGATGACATTAGAGTCAGAAGGGAACTAAGAACCCATAAAATTCAACTCAATTATCTTACAGATGAGTGAGGCCCAGAAATGCTAAGTGACTTGATCCTGGTAAGTCTGTGAAGCAGTATTTAACTCAGGGTCTTCCTAACTCCAAGAACAGCATTCTATCCTTTATAACACATTGCCTTCACACACAATGGAACTTGGGTTCTCCATCTGACTATATCCCTGTCTTACCTCCTTTTCTGGTTATATATTTCACAAATCATTTTTTTAATATCACTCCTTGAGTGCCAATCATAACTGGCAGCATGTGTCCTTTATGGATCTTTCTTCTTCACTTCGATGTATTTGTAATTTTAATTCTTAGGTGGAAGCATTTCATGATTTCCAACTATAGAGCATCTCTGGAAGAATATTCATATTGATGTGGTGGTCTTTTCCAATTTTGGATGGTTATAAGTACTATATAATTTCCCAAATGTAATTCCACCTGATCCTGTTCTGTCTCGCAGGTCTAAGTTCGCTTCACTAGATCTAGATCAATAGTTATATATATATATATATATATATATATGTATATAGATATATAGATTGATTGATTAATTTGTTGAGCAAGTTCTGAGAAACATTCATTTTTTTATCTACTTTGTTTTTCCTCTACAGGTGATTTTCTTAATTATTGCTGATTTTACTTTATTAATCTCATAAAGGTCTGGGTTTCAATTCAACCAGTGTGGAGGAAGGGAAAATCAGGAGAAATCCTGATCAGTTCTATGGGTCCCCCAATCAATTCAGTGAGTTTGTAGGGTGACCAAACTCACCAAATTGATTAAAGCTTTCCCTGATTACTCCCTGCTACAAATATAATGTCTTAAAACATACTTAATTGGAAAATTTGTTCAGAATTGACATCTGTCTGTATCCATCTAATTACAAGGGATTCTTAATTAAGGAAAGTCAAAAGAAATCTCTATTCAGCAACGCTAGTTGAAATTATATTTTTTGACCACTTCTATGAAAAAAATACTTCATAAGTTGAACTTTTTACCAGTTTTATCTTGTACTCTTCACCCTATGGTATAACCATGAATTAGTGAAATTTTCAATATAGCTTGAGTTATTCTGATGCATCAACATACCCAGTCAAAGCATGGTCCACAGAGATCAATTCTATAACTTAAGTTGGAACTGTGTGTATGAGCTGGTGCCAAAATGTATGCCTTCCCAGTGGGATCATTTCTCCTAAATAGAAGTGAACATGTATGAGTACTGTATATAGAATAATATAGGACACCTCAAGTGACCTCAATAAGCTATAAGATGCTCTTTTGCCACCACAGCCTAGGAGGTCCCAATAGCATCTACCCTTGTCCTAACTTCTTAACACTAAAGAGGTGCTTAGGAATAGGATCTTGAGTCTTGAAATCAAAACCAACAGTCCTGGCACCAAGGGCACCCATCACAAAAGCTGCTCTCAAAGAGACTTTTAAAGATGAATTGAGGTTAGGGATAGCACAGTTGAACCTTTGCACAAAAAGTCCTATGAGAGGAAAACAGGGAATCTACATTCTCTAAGGTCACTTCTATGGGGGCAGTACCTAGAGGAAGAAGTAGAAAGAACTCATCTTGGGAGCATTGTCTCCTAATAATTTCCTGGTGTTTGGTACCTTCCTGTTTTAATTATTCTTTTCAAAATATATTCTAATTTATTTTATTAAATATTTCCCAATTACATGTAGCAATTTTTAATTCACTTTTTACAATTTTGAATTCCAAATTCTCTCCCTTTCTCTTACTCTTCCCCCACTCCTTGAGAAGGCAAATATTATATCAGTTATACATGTGAAGTCATACAAAACGTATTTCCATATTAGCCATGTTGCAAAAGAAAACACACACACACAAGGAAAAGAAAGAAAAGAATGCTTCAATCTACACTCAGAGTTCATCGGTTATTTCTCTAGAGGTGGCATTTTTCATCATGAATTTAAGTAATTATTCTTATGAACTAACTGCCATGTGCAGTGATTTCTGTTCTCTGATGGAGCACAAGTTCTTTTAATGCCCTCTGAAATTTTGTTCTCTGCTTCAAAGCCCCGGTTGCCCCACCTTACTTACAATTCTATCTGAATCCTAAAATCTTTCTAGGGAGAAGGCATATTGATATTTTCAGCCTCATTATTGTTATAGTTGATTAAACGCTTTTGGAAAAAGATCACAAAGAAAGCAATGTTTCCAAACCCAGCCCTCCACACCCAACATCTCCCACTGCCCTCCATTCCCTTCCCCCATTTGTATTTCTAAAGCAATAAAAGCTCTCCTGCATTATGTCACTACCGTCAATAGCCCATATAACTCCATATTCACCAGAGGGCAATGAAAAGGGCCATAAAAACACAAGGTAGTAATTATTTTCACATTAGCACCAGCTACAATAATATCAACATAGGACAATTAACATTCCTAACCTCATATTAATTCTATAACTTCCTCAAGTCCTTCAGTACTAAGACTGACTAATCACACTGGGTGAATTGGCAACGTGGATGCATTGATTCAGGGGGAAAGCTGAGCGGTGGCATTGTGCCCCCAAAGCTTTGCAGGGGGGAAATCGAGGATCGTTAGCCAGGCCACTGGGTGCAAGTGAAATTGGTAAGCAGACAAGGCAAGGCAGACGGACGAAAGGCTTGCACCACCGTGGACAGTGACCTTCATTTTGATGTCAGCTAGTCTGGCTTTCCCCCCTAGTGCTGGTAGCAATAAGCCCCTGTAGTTCAAATAAGTGATCTTCTTTTAGCAGGTCCCCAGAAAGTCATTCTCTGAATAGGAGAGAGCTTCACAGGGAGTTTGCAGCCTCAGAGTTATTTGTAAGAGTCTCACCCCGCTCCCACCCCGTTTATGCTTCCTATCTCTAGGCAACAGTTCTGGCTTCAACCTGCATCTCATTGTTCCTGAGAACATTTTATCCTTAGGAACAATGGTTCACATTTCCAACTTTAGCAAGGAGCTATTTTATTTAATTCTCTTTAGGTCAACAGCTCTGCAGACAAACGTGGTAGTGTAGTTATAATGGCTCCTGGTTGAGTGGCAAAAGGCTTGAATTTCTTTCCTGGGATGGCCATTTATTTGCTGTTTGAGACTTAGTGCCAAGGTTAGAGTGGGGGCTTGAAGTCAGAAAGACCTGGGTTTGAATTCTGCTTCTGAAACTGTGTGACTCCTGGGCAGTCCCATATCACCTTTCTTAGTATCTATTTCCTTATGTGTGAAAAGGAAATAATAACGTAGTACCCACCTGATGTGATTATTGTGAAGCTCTTAATGAGGGAATATATATATATATATATATATATATATATATATATATATATATATACATACATATATACATATATATGTATATATATATACACACATACATATATATCTATATCTATCTATATATGTAGATATCTATCTATATATAGATATAGATATAGATAGATAGATAGATAGATAGATAGATAAACCTTCCTCGAAGTACTTTATAAAAGACAGTTACCATGAAGTCAAAATCTCTCTCTGAATCAGAGTTTCTTTATGGTCGAGATGGGAACTTTCATACGTATAGTACCTACTTCAGAGGATTGTGTTTAGCAAGTCTTAATTTGCTTTGTAAATGTCAATTATCCTTCAGTGGCTATCCAGCCCTGGACATTGATCTTCTCCTTCTCATTCATCCAGTACCCTTCTGACTTGGCATGGTTATTATACATAAGCATATAGTATGATAGAAAGGGGGCTGCTTCTTCAGTCAGAGTTCAAATTCCATCCCTATTGTTTGCTACATGTATGATCTTGGAAAAATCATTGCATTTCCCTGGGACTTTCCATCTTTATCTGTAAAATGAAGGGGCTGAAGCCCAGCTCCATACCCATGGTCCTCTGACTCTATGTCTGTTGTCTAATTCTTTTTCTCATTCTGTCTGTCATCAGTGTTGATAATATCATCAAAACACAATGATCGTGGAGTTGGGGTAATAATTCATTGACAGGCGATTTGGGAGAATTGAGCTGCCTTCATCACCATCCTTGGTCGGTTTTGCTTGATTTGTCCTACTTTCCAGCTCCAGTGAAAACATCATCATTATACTTTGGATAATGGGACTGTAATATTTAGACCTGAAAAGAGCCTTATAAATCTAGACCTATCTCCTTCATTTTAAAGATGAGGAAACAGTCTCTGACATCTGGCCTCATTGGTTTACAAGCTCTTTGAGATCTGGACTGTGTTTCACTTATGTTTTGTTATTTCCCTGAGTACCTAGTATAGCATTATCTACATAGAGAGTGTAGATAGACTCTTTTTTATTTAATATTTTATTTCCCCCACACAATTACATGTGAAAACAATTTTAACTTTTTTTCCAAATGTTGAGTTCCAAACTCTTTCCCTCCTTCCCTCCCTTCCCCGCCCCCCACTGAGAAGGTAAGCAATTTGACATAGGTTATACTTGTGTGGTCATACAAAACACATTTCCACGTAAGTCATGCTATGAAAGAAAACACTGACAAAAAAAACCATTTCTAAAACAGAGAAAGTAAAGAAAACGTATCTTCAGTCTGCATTCAGAATCCACCAGTTCTTTCTCTGGAGACGGACAACACTTTCAGTGTAGATTCTTGGCAGAATGAATGGAGGGTGCCTTGCCCCGGGTTACAGTGGCACGGAGATAGGGCAGAAGGAGACATCTCTTGAGTCCCATCTCTGGCTGTTGACTGGAAGCCAACCTAGAGAAATGTGACTTTTTCTACAGTAAGTACCGTCCCCTTGGGAGAGGCTGCTTCCCTATTCTTGCCAAGGACTTGTGGGCTAGAAAACTGCTTTGGGTGGGGCCTTGGCCTTGCTTGCTTATGCCCTGATGAGTAGTTGGGTGCCAACATGGCTGGAGAGTGGTTTAAGGGAGCTTGGTTTGCACAACAGCAGCTCAGCATGCTTTACCAGCTGGCAGAGAGCTGCTTTGGAGGGATTAGAGGAGCCTTTTACTGAGTCTCCAAGTCTGGACTCATTCTTGGACGGGGCCTGGGAGCAGGTGCGCAAGAACTATTTGTTGACAGGCTGGCTGGCTCCTGACCTCTGGTCTGTAGTGCCAGTAAATGAAGACCCCTGAAGAAGACAGAGCCAGCCTCCTCGACTGGGAACAGTTTCTGCTCCGGGCATTGCTCCACGAGCTGCCTCTTTTGTCTCCTTTCAAGGCACTCTTTGGAGGGAACAAAACCAACCATACATCGCAACCAATCTGGGGAGGGATGATGCCCTGTGGATTTGAGATCAAAGGTGGCTGAGCTGATGGGAGGGTTCTGTGACAGTGTGCCCAGCAAAAATCTTTTCACATGCAACAAACATTTACCAAGTTCCTGCTGTGCATGAGAAACCATACTAGGTGCCAGAAGAGAGATACAAATCTCAAAATGTGTGTGTGTTTGTGTGCACACACACACATACATAGACACAAATAGACATGCATATGCACATATGTATGTATGGCATTATATGTATCATGATGCATTATAAATACATATTTGTGTATGTATTTAATAATATATATTATATATAATATAATAAATATATATAATATATTATAAATACATATTTAAATAAATACTTGAATATGTATCAATGACATAAATATATCATATACATATGTGTGATATAGATATATGTATATATGCATGCATATACAGATGTGTTCTGTGTGTAAAGAATATATGCACATATGTGCAAAATATATGTATAAGTATACTTATACGTTATCTAGTTATTATTATTAGAGAAAAATTGAGAGTCCCTTCCCTCAAGGAGCTTATATTCTATATTTCTGCAATCCCTCAATGGGACAATTGACTTCATCAAAGGCTGTCTTTTGATGAATACTCATAGGCCTGGATCCCAGGATGTTCTGACTCAAGATATAGGGCACTAGGAAGAGTATTGCATCCAGGCATAGAAAAAACAGCTATCAGCTCTGCCTTTTGCCATTTACTTGCTATGCCAAGGCCTGGGGGTCAGGAAGATAAGTTCAAATCCGTCCTCAGATGCTTACTAGCTGTGTGACCCTGGGTAAAGTCATTTTACCCTGTTTGCCTCAATTTCCTCAACTGTAAAATGAGCTGAAGAAGGAAATGGCAAACCATTCCAGTATCTTTGCCAAGAAAACCCCAAATGGGGCCACAACTGAAAAATAACAACAAACTGAACAACTGAAGCAATTGAACAGCCATAAGCAATGGATAAGTCAGTAACCTCTCTGAATTTCACTTTGTTCATCTTTAACATAATGAATAAGAAATCCCTTTGTGGCCAGCCTTACAGGTTTATCATTGAACTGCCCCAAGGAGATAATGTCTAAATGATCTATTAGTAATGAAGTTCTATAGGAGTTAGAAATATTATTATTATGACATTCTACCTTGCTTAGTCAATGAACTCAGTCTTGAAGCATAGGTCCACCACTTGAGCAAAAGATTGTGTTGCCTGAGATGGAGAGAAGGTCTATCAGCCAAGTGTAACAAGGGTAGCTTAATTCTGTATCTCTGTGGTACCAAGAAGTAGATCTCAGCTAATCAAAAAAACATTGATTCTTATCTTAAATAATTTATAATCTGGTTGGTGATAAAAAAGGTAAATACACATGAAAATGTAACTTGCGATATTGAGTTGGACATGGTGAATGGCACAATGTGACCCATTCCAAAAGTACTTTAGGAGCTCAGAAGAGGAGAGTTTGTGTCCATGTGGTACAACCAAGGAAGGCTTCAGGGAAGAAGAGATGGAATTTGAGTTGGAGTTGAAGGATGGACTGGATTCAGCCAGTTGGAGGAAAATGAGGAGGGACCTCCGGATAGGGAAAATGGCATTGAAAATGACAATCATCTTTTTGGTTGTGTGAGTGTTTCTTTTATGTCCCTCAATACCATTTTTTATATTTATGTCATAGTAAACTTCTAGAAGGAAGGAATCAGAGTCCTGCCCAGGTTCACATGGGTATCCATGTTTCATATATGTTTGGTAGTAATTATGAATTATCATCATCAGATTCTTCTGTGACTTCTCATCAGCATCATTAGATCTAGCACCACCACTCATATTCACACATCATTCTTTAGGACGCAAAGCATTTTTGTCACAACCCTCCTGCAAGTGATTGGATGTTCATTCATTCTATGCCACATGCATTGATTCATGCACTGGTCTAAGTGTGCTGTAAATCTGCTTGTTATAATAATAATTCTATGTTTTTTGTCACTTAACAGTGAGAAAGTACTATGCACACATCAATGGAGTTCAAAGGTTGGCCATCAGTTATCCCACTATTTCCCTACATAATTGAATCACTTTCTTTCCCCATTATACTCTTAAGGTATGATGGGGACACCAGAAGACACAGAGGGAATTATTTTGCTTAGTCGCTAACATTTCACATTTATGAAGTTCTTTTAAGCTTTACAATGCACTTTCCTCACTACTCTGTGGAGTAGGCTCTGAAAAATTTATTGTTCCCACTTTGCAGATGAAGAAACCAAGGCATAAAGAGTTTAAGTGACTTTCTGATGGTCATAGAACTTGTGTCTGACCTAGAACGCAGTGGTTGGTGTGTTGGAGCCAGTTCTACTGGTTCATAACAGCTGATTGTTAAACTTTCATCATGAGCATTTACACCCCAGAAATTGCCAAATACACAAATTAAGGCTTTATTTGATGATCTAGACTTAAGAAAATTATGGAGTAAACTTTAAAAATGTATCATTCATACATTTCCACACCCCTCCCCCAGCCTTTTGTTAAATAATTGTCAGAGCACCCCTGAGAGCAAACCCAAGTCTCCTCATTCTGGACACAACATTTTTTGAAAATTATTTTATGCTACATGGGAGAGCTTTTCAAGATAAAGATGCCATAGGTGTCATAAAGCTATAACATAATTGAAATAGACTAGATTTGGTACAAGGAAAAAGCATGTTTGTTCAAGATGAGTCAGAGCTAGTGTCTATCTGTCTAGACTTTTAGTGCCAAACACACATTGAAGAGGACTAGCCTTAAGCAAAGTTCGGGACTGACCACATTCATAAAGATCCTACTATGTGAAATACACTATGGGAATTGCAGTGACAAATAATCCAAATAAAAAAACTTGAGATAAAAAATCAACTGTGTAGAAGAATGGTACATTGGACAGTGTCATTTCTCTCTGGCGTCAGGGCTGGTATTACACTATTGATTTTTCACATAGAAATTGGGACAGGGTGAGGTTAGTAGACCTGATCCAGAATTTCTCAATACCAACTTCTTATTTTTATCTTTAAACATTTTTTTCAATGCTTGTTCTCTACACCTTCCGTTGACTTTTCTCCCTCTTTCACTTCTCCATCTCTTCACTTTTCCCACAATGAAATATGATCTTTTGGGAGGAAAAGAAATTGTTCCTGGGTTTGATACAGCTACTGTTGTCAAGGTATCCTTCCCATATGTATGGAATGTTTTTGGTCAAAAATCTATCTAGGGAACCTTTGTATATAATTATTTCCTATAACAAAGTTTATTAATTAACCTTCCTGAAATAATCAGTATGAAACTTAATGTACCTCTAGGGAAAATGTATTGTTGGAAATCCTGCATTAGTCACTATGTTACTGATACTAAATATTTGGGATTGATCATAATTAAGGGGTGTGTGTATGTGTGTGTGTGGTTTTTTTAAAGCACCATTAAAAAAATACTCATGTTCAAATCCTCAGGGCTTTTTGTGCAGCCTATGACGCAAATGTGAAGAAAGAAATTGCTATTACTAATTGTAATGCCGCTGTGATTAACAATAATAGTACGCTCTTTGAAAGACTTAACATGATATTACAATGTAGAGACACGTAAAAATGTGCTAACCAACAAGGAAGAGAAAATAATGTTTTCATAATAATGAGTTTTGAAAGAGAAACAAAATGTTCCATGGCTCTGGGAAATTCTAGCTCCTGCCCTTGGTCATATGGGAGGCTATTGTGTTGGACCTTTTCTGTTTTTTGGCTTTCTTACTTCTCATAGTGACACCCTGCCATCCATCTTCCTATTCCCTGTGATCCTTTTCTCATTCAGGTCCTTCTCTATTTTGAGGTGACAGCCAATGGTCATGGATAATTAGATTTAATGAGTCATGCCAAAGGATTGTCAAAATCCTGTATTGTCTCAACCGAGTTAAAATGGTGGCAACTTCAGTTACCATGGTTAACTGTTAAGGGAGATGTTTTTAAGTATTAAAACTGACTTTGACAGTGCTGGGGTTGGGGGTCTAAAATCACACCATCAAGGAATTTTTCTACCATTCCTCTGTGCAAAACTGACTTTAAGGACCAATGGTGGAAATGGTCTGTGGAAAGATAGTGTTTAGGATCATAGTGGGATCAGAGCCATAACTAAAATTGTGCTGGAGTGGGGCAACAGAGGACAGTGGTGTTGAGTGGGGAAATACCCTGTGTCCAAGGGTGTCCTGGGTCCTGTCCCACAGAGATTTGGAGGAAAGCTAGGCCCCCAGTATGGCCATCTGATGAGGACCTTGAAGCAATGTTTGGATTCAGTGACCACTGCAGGAAAGAAGGATTAAAACATATCCTTCTCCAAGGGAGAAAGTGTGCCCACCTTTCCTCTCCCACTATTTACATCTTATCAGTCTCATTGAGACTTCACTCCCCAACCCCCATGACCCAGTTTCCCTGGTTGCCTCTTCTAGCACTAGCCATACTTTCACTCTTTCCCCTGATTCATAGATTGAGGTAGGGGAGGTGGAATATTCCTTACTCTCTATTGATGCATCCAATTCAAGTCAATTCAATAAACATTTATTAAATGTCTAGTGTGTACCAGGCGGTGTCCTAAACACTGGGGATACAAAAGGAAATCAAAGATAATCTCTGCACTCAAAGAGTTTACAATCTAATGGGGGGTTGTGTTTGTCCTTTGTTTTCAAAGAAGACCATGACATCAAGGAAATGATGACATGACTTGCTGTTGATTTTGATTTGAGTGAGGAAGGGTTGGGCAAGATCACTACCCTCTCTTTCTCCTCCACAGCCATCTGGGCCAGTACCAGATGTTCATCAGGATGATGGAGATGGTCCAGGATGAAGTGAAGTAATGCCCATTGAGTGAATAGGCCTTGCATCTTTAAGAAGTGAGTCAAGGGATGGCCCCTTTAATTAGAAGAAAAAAAATCAAGCTGGGAGGGGAAGACCCTCAGAGTTGATGTTCCAAAGAGAAACTGTTACCTTTGACATTCACTCTAAGTCCCAAGGGCCCAAAACACAGCCATTAAGGGGAGCTTGGGCAGGGACCTATTGCGGTCCAATCTATGAGCTTCAGAGTAAACTGGGTTTTAAGGTTTTGAGAAAGAGAGAGAGAGAGAAAGAAAGAGAGAGAGAGAGAGGGAGAGAGAGAGAGAGGAAGGAAGGAAGGAAGGAAGGAAGGAAGGAAGGAAGGAAGGAAGGAAGGAAGAAACTAGCTAGTAAACTCCCAGTTAACTGGGCAGCTTCTGGACATCAAAATGGCGGGGGGGGTGTAGGGGGGGTGAAAACATGCAAATATAAACAAAGCAAACTATAAACAGGAGAAATAGGAAATAATTAAAAGTGGGAAAGCTCTAAATTAAGAGGGATTCAAAAGGCATTCTGTAGACCATAGGTTTGTAGCTGGGAATTCCAGGTCCTCCCCTACCACAATCACTTAGAAACCTCCCCCTTTTTGAGGTTCACTGCTACCTACACTAAATTCTGGCAGTTGTTGCCTATAGACTTCCAGGACACACCACGTCCCTCCTAAATCAACTCAATATCTGGCTCACCATCTTTCTTTCCTTCCCAATTCCTGTCTTCACACTAGGAGATTTCAACATACATGGTGATACTCCCGCAAACATCCTAACCTCTCAGGTCCATGACCCACCTCCACTCCACTTCAGTTACTTCAAAGGACAGTCATACCCTTGATGCTACCATCACTCACAAGAATTCTGAAATCTCCTTATCTGAGCATCTATCGACATTCTACCTTTCTCTTTTGGCCTTCCAGTATGAAACTCTGTTCTTTATGTATCCTGTGACCCCCAATCACTTGACTCCTCAGGTCTTTCTCAAGCCATCACCCCTGTACTGGCTACTTTCTCCTCCTTTCCCTTGATCCCTTAGTGGATCCATCAGGACAGTTGGGGCCCAAGGACAGGAGTTCCAAAGCTGAGTAGTTAATATCAACTAGGTCAAGGTATCTAGAGCTCCTGTGGTCTACAGGTCTATAGGGTAGATGGTAAGAAAATAACCAAGGTTGGATGACTAGTTGGATTTTATATTAGTTATTTGTCATTTAAATAAGTAAATGTCTCTTGCTTAAAAGCCTAAAAGATCATCTCACATTCAAGGATGTATTCTCTGATGAGAGACAGGATTTGGGGGAACTTAAATACCTTTTGTCTGCCTTTGTTTCTTAGGTTGACAGACACAGTTATGACAGATTTGTTTATAAAATTCCCAGCAAGGTACTCCATGTCTATGTGTGACTCTAAGGACCTGTTAGTTGAGTTTTTCTACTCGTTTTCTAGTGCTATCTCCTTGGAGAGAACCCTCATGTCTTCCCATTTTACCCAGTGCTAGGTCAAAGATGGTGTTTCTGGAGGCTGGGGGGGCAGGGGGGAAGGGAAGGTCTTACTTTTCCATGTAGGAAGAACACGTCTTGTCAGTACATACTGTCCAGGAGATTTTTCTTTTCCATTCTAAACTTGAATTTTAGTGGGCTACTCTCCTATGTCATACATCCATTTGAAGCTAATTTCGGTATATTAATCCATATCTAATTTCTAACAGACGTCTCTAGTTTTCCCAGGAGGTTTTTTTTTTCTCCTAATTGTGAGTTCTTACCCAAGGAGTCAGAAAGTCTTTGGATTTATCAAACACCATGCTACTAAGTTTGTCTCTGTGTGTTGTACACCTAATCTGTTCCATTGATCAACCTCTCTCTTTTTAAACTGGAAACAAATAATTTTGTTGATTATTGCTTTGTAATGTAGTTTGATATTTTGTACAGTTAGGTTCCTTTCCTTCCCATTTCAAAAAATATTTCTCTTGAGATTTTTGACCTTTGGGTCTTGTAGATGAATTTTGTTATTATTTTCTGGCTGTATAAAATAATTTTTTGATAAATAAGTAAAGCATTGAGTAGGCTAAGTAATTTTAGACAGTATTAGTATTTGCATTATATTGACTTGTCTACTCATGAGCAGTTTATATTTCTCTAATTAATTAGATTTTTTTTGTTTCCGTAAAGTGCCTCATAGTTGCATTTATATACTTATTGTATGTGTCTTGATAGATAGGCTCCCAAATACTTTATATATTTTGCAATTATTTTGAATGGAATTTCTTTTCCTAACTCTTCCTGCTGGATTTTGTTGCCAATATACAAAGATGCTGACAACCTATGTGGATTTATTTTGTATTTCAGCAAAACTTTATTTCCATTACTTTTAGTTGACTTTTATGGGGTTCTCTAGATATGCTGATACCCATATTTATGACAGATGACCTAGTTTCCTCCTTCTTTGGAAAGCAAAGCTATCCCATGTGAATATACTCACTTGTCCTTATATATTCCTTAAAGCTTTTCAGCATCATCATTTCTTTTTTATTCTCCAATCATCGAAGAGATATTCTTATTACTCATTAAAGCTAAGCCCTCAGCATGTGATTCTGTTTCCTCGTCTTACTCCAAAAGTCATTCCATCTCCCTTCAATTTCATGGCTTTGCGTATCATCCATGCAGATGATCCCTAATCTATATCACCTCTCGACTGGGCTCTAGCTTCCCAGTTCTGAATATAAGATTTCTCCACATGGATGTCTCATCAGCACTCTAAAAATCAATATATTTAAAATTGAGTTCATTATTATTTCCCCTCAACCTAGTCTTCCTTCTGATACAACTAAAAAGAATATAAGGCACGTTTCTCCTTTCTCTTTTCTTTTTCTGTTCAAATATTAATTAGAGTGACAAGATTCCAAGAAAATGTTTTATTGGCCCTAGTTAGATGATCTGCCTTTCTAACCATGAGCCCACCCTTCCTACATCATAAGCCATGGTTCAAAAATCCAAATCCCATTCTCAGACACCACCTCCTTAGCCATTTGTTTACTTCCTAAGTCTCCCTTTCCCCACTGAATCCCTTACCTTCAGCAATCAATAATAATAAAAACACCACTTATTTCCCAGAGGGCTTTCACTTTTCATTTTGGTTGGTTGGTTTTTTGACTTGTTAACTTCACAATTCATTCATCTCACTCTGCTCACTTGATACACAGACTATACTTGTGTGCATGTAACTTTGCTCAGCCTCTTTGCTATGGCTGTGTTATCCTCCTTACTCTTGTTTTGTCTACTGAGTTTCCACCCATCCTTTAAAGCTCAACTCAATTGTAACTTCCTGTTGAAAGTCCCTCAACCTCCCCATGTGGAAATGGCCTTCCTCTTCACACCTAGCCCAACTCTCTTTTGATTGCCTGATGATGACATGTATTCCAACCCTGTGTTCGTGTCATCCCCCTATTAGATTATTAATTCATAGAGGACAAGAACTATATCTTAAGATTAAATAAACTTTTAAAATCTCTTTCTGAGCACCTAATACAGTATTCTGCAAATAGTAAGTACTTAAGAAATACTTGAGGAAAGAATACCAAGGAGAAGGTAGTCAACAGCATAATATGTTATAGTAAAGGATGAAGGAGAAACAAAGATCACTGGACTTGGCCACTAAGCTGTCACTGGTGATATCAGAGAGAATACTAGAGAGAAGTCCTGATAAAATTCAAATAGAAGGAACATATGAAAGAGTGAATGATTAAAGTGGTGAAATACCAGTGAGTATAGACTATTTTTAGAAATTTAGCAATGAGAAGTATAGTCTAGACATCTAGACTAAAACTAAGCCATATTATTTGGAATTATTCATTTGTAGACACCTTGCCAAGTTAACAAGTCAAAGAAGAATTAAATGCTTACTATATTCCAGGCACTATACACTTCTGGTTATCCTTTGGGGCAAAACATTAACAGTAGGAAGTGAGGAAGGGAGAATTGGGAGCAGGACTTTGAGGAAAGGATGATAATTTTTCCATAGCATCACATACGTCAATGATTCTTGAGATAGGTCAATTGACCTTTGGAGGCAGGTCAACTTAAGATCAGCAGTTTTTGGGTCTACTATGGAGTAGGTCTAGATTGCTCTGCCCTGCTCCCTGCCCAACCAACAGTTCTGACACCATGATCATATCAATTCAGCCTTAAGTGGGTTGTCTCCCCCTTTAGAACATGAGCTTCTTGAGGACAAAGACTGTCTTTGCTTTTGTAGTTCTATCGCCAATGCTTAGCACAGTCCTTGGCACATAATACCACAAAAAGAGCTTGATAAATTTTTTTTTCATTTGTTCATTCATAAAACTAACTAATCCCCTCCCTTCCACTTTTCTTTTTATACTCTCTTCCTCCCTCTTCCTTTCCCCCTATTGTCCCTCCCACCCCTCAGTCTTGCTAAGCATAAATATGGCCATCACCCCTCCACAGAAGGAGGACTGAGCTCTGTCATTTGCCCAAGAATGAACCCAGACTCCAGAATCAGTCACAGAACCATCATTTTTAGTTCTTGACTTCTTGGATTCTTGAGCCTAGGATGATTCTGGTCTTCAGCCTGAATGCCCTGGTGTCTTATGATGAGCTAAACCATGACCCCTGGGCCAAAAATCACGAGAGACTCAGGCAAGGGCCCATTCTCTGTGCCAATTTAAAAAGAGTTCTTAGCAAGAAGGCATGCTACGTCCTGCGCAGCTCAGAGCAGACAAGATGGCAGAAAGGGAATCCAGATTTCAAACTCGACATCATACTATGCTAAAAAGTCTAAAAAGGAGATTGAGAATGTGTGTGTGTGTGTGTGTGTGTGTGTGTTTAACCAATTGCAGAGAAAAAAAAACACACTTATCCAAACTGTGCCTCCCCCAAACACCACCTACTGGGTAGACAATAATGAGCAGCATTGATTTATTAGAGCAGACGAGACAAACAAACAGCCGTAAATGTCAGAACAGAGAGGACCCGAGGCTTGTCCAGAAAGAAATAAAACTGAGAGTGTCTTCTGTTCAAAAGCGCATGGCTGGGATGCTCATTCATGCAGGGAGTGGGAGCCAGGGCAAGTAGCAGGCTAAGAGATGCACAGTCTGATGTACACTTGCCGCATTAAAAATGTCAAGAACGAGGGAGCAAAGAACACAAGGGGAAGGAAGTGTGCCGCGTGCTTTGTAGGAGGCAGGTTATGAAATGTGAGAAATGTACGCCTGCTTTCATGTGACTGGAAGGTTTGAAGTCCAATCTGTTGTCTCTTGGAAGCCATCCTCCATGGGAACAAAGGGGTGGGGACCGTCAGAGGAGCCCTGGAGCCCCATTCCTGCTTTTCCCCAGAGAGCTTTGACTCTCCTCTCTGCAGTGACCAGGGATTTGACATCTACTCAAAGGATGGTCTCTAACTGGGGAGCCTAGTACTAAAGATGTTCCCTGCAGGAGAGAAGGAAAAGCATGAGAAATCCAGAAGCTTCATCTTCTCCGAATGATGGGCCCTTGCCAGGTGGGGCCTGCTTTACTTGAGAGGGTACATGAGCCATAGTCAGGCTCAGATACTGATTCATGCGATACCAAAAATCAACAAAGTAAAACAAAACTCATAACTTCAACATTTTAAGAGTTTAGAAGGATAGAGTTAGGGCTGGAAGGGGCTTTAGAAGCCATGAAGTTGAATCCTTCATTTTAGAGATGAGAAAACTGAGATAGAGAAGTCAAGTGATTTGCCTAGAGCCACAAAGCTAAGAAGTAAGTGACTGAGTTGGGATTGAGCCTCATATTCTCTTGAAAGATATTGAAGTCAGTCTCCTCCTTATCCATCAGAGTGAGCCAAGTGCCTTCTTGAGCATTAAAGGAAAAGCCTACCAACCGTGACATCCTGGATGCATCCCACCTGAGATACCATACCACATTCTGCCTCTACAAAGGATTCTCTAGTTAACCAGAGAAATATTCTGTATGTCTTCTGCTCCTGGGGATGGGGGATAAAGGATTAGGATGAGGAGAAGAACCAGGAATGATAAACAGCATTTATATAGCGTTTTGAGTTTTTCAATGCTCTTGATACAATAATTCATAACAATCCTGTGAGGTAGGCATGAATAGCTCTATTTTGCAGATGAAGACAGGGAGTCTCAGAGGGATTGAGTGACTTATAGATGGTTATATGATCCCATGTCTTTATGTTAAAGATAGGATTTAAACTCATCTCTTCTGAAATCATGTTTCAGGAAGTATACTAGAAAAATCTCCATAGCAACACACTCCTCAGTTACACACACACACACACACACACACACACACATACACACACACACACATACACACTCACCCCTTTTCTGCTCTCTACCACCTCCTACACCCTCTATGTCACATCTTCTTGACTCAGTGTGTCCCCAACGATACCCAGGACCCAACAACCTCAAGTCATATTGTGCCAAACTGCCAATACATAGTTGGAGTAGTGAATGTTTCCTCCTACCCGCTGCCATTTCTATGAGGCACGATCTAGTGAATCAGATTCAATACTTTGTTTCACTGGCCTTAGAATCAGAACACATCCAGAGGTCTTAGTCTCAGTTCTATCAGCATCTTATGCTTCATAGGATCGCAGATGTGGAGCCAGCAGTCCTCAAATCGAATTCCTATTATTGTTTTAACAGATGAAGAAACAGAGGCCCAGAGAAAGCTGACTTTGGGGAATACTGTTGGTATTATCGTTACTGTTCATCATCATCATCATCTTGTCACATACACTTATTACCTGGTCAATCACAACCACTCTGTCCACAATATCATCATCTACCTAATAAGGAAAGATATATGAGATGACCAATCAAGTCCACCTCTAAATCTATGATCTTTAGAAATGTCACTTGATGATGGGAATGGAATGAGAACCTCAGTTAAGTATTCTGAGCTGAAGGGCAAAGTTTTTTTTATTAAGTGCCTGCTATATGACAGACATTGTGCTAAGTGCTTTACAAGTACACTGTCATTTGACACAATCCTTCTATCTCTGAGGTACCTTCAAGTGCTAAATCTATGATTTACAGGTCTGCCATTCTCAGCATGTGGGGACACCACTGAGTGTATCCAGCCTCCAGATGCCTAGAGATGCCTAGAGATGCCTTTGTAGTTATTTCAGAATGCTGAGCCCCAGGGCTGGGCTCCATCGCAAGAATACGTTGGATGGGGCCTTTTTCTGGTAGTCTTCTCCTTCCCAGTCCAGGCAAGTGTTAATCTGAACACTTTCTGCCCCCTGGCTTGACTCAGCCTCAAACATCATCCCTTGATGAATGTGCCAATGAATGATTGGTGCAGCTGATGCCTTCTCACAAAATATAGAAAGATACTAGTGAAAGGGATGGCTGCTTATTCTCATCATATGTCATGATGACCAAGGAGATTGCTTCAGAGGGAGACACGCTGGAGCCCCAACACCACCTCCCCAGTCAGGTCCAGGCATGCTTGTCAATCCCACAGTACTGTTCTTAGTGGTGGAAGGGATGACTAAAGGTAACCAGGAAGAGTTTAGGAATGTTGGAAAAAAATGACAAAATCCAAGAAGTCTTCAGTTTGTTGCACGATAGAATAATGGGCTACGCTACCACCCAGTCTGTAGTCTTTGAAATATGTGTGTGTGTGTATACACTCAACAGATATGTACACACACACGTCAACACATAAGTTGAGTGTATATATATAACAAAAATATATTTTAAATCTTTCTCAATATATGCTTTTTGACAAAGCATCCCCACAGGGGTTTGGATGGAACTTTTAAGGAGGATAGGGCCAAAGGAACTTTGATCCAGGACTCTGACACGAAGCTGTTGGGGGTAGTGGAGAGGAGAGAGTCTTCTAGACCCCACCCTGAGCCCCATGGCCCTGGGCCATGACTCCATCCCTTCTCTGACCCACCTGGTCTCCAAATGCTTTCTCAAAAGTCATCCCTGGGCCAATTAAGGTGATGCATATTACTCACTGGCTGAGGTGTGATTCTCAGGTCTTTCTTCACTGCAGGTAAGCTTTTCTTGGCCCTGCCCTGCCATGCCCTGTTCCCTTTCCAGGTAGCTTCCCCAGCCACAGGATCCCAGGGACTCCTCCCAACAGGACAACTTGGGCCTTTATCTCCTCCCAAAATTGCTTCTTTGAATTGTACGATCAGAAGTTTCATTTCAGATCAACTCCCCCTTCTCATCTGAAGTGGTCCCACGTACTAGAATTCCTGTGGGCTTGGCCATGTATTTGTTGAGTACAGAGGACAATCTAAAAATGATATGTAATGAACCCAGTGGAGAAAATCCAGTCATTCTTATGGTCACAGAACTGAGGCAGCTGTCCAGGCTGTTGACTCAGAGAAGTGTAGAAATAACTCCCAATAAAAATTCCCGGACCAATTTCAAGAGGGCTCCTGCAAAAACTATATTTTCTACATGTGACTCTAATAGCATCTTCCAACTGGGAATGTTTTCCTTGGTACCTTGAGGTTAATTCAAGGAGTGAAGCAAAATACTTTTAACTTCAGAAAGATTCCATGTGAAATATGAAGACAACAACTGGTTGAGAAATAGAAATCAAAGCTGTTTGAGGGAAAACAAGGGGGTGGGTGGGAGACTGGTCAGTGACCAGAACAAAGATTAAGTGTCCCAGCCTAGTTGGAGTTTTGACCCTTAAAATAGAGAGAAATTAAAATGAAGACCTGGACAGTATCCCCAAAATAAGCTTAGCCATAGCAATGTTTTGGGATGTCATAGATTGGAATTTTTGAAAGGGCAAGGGCTGTTGGTAAATTGTTTTGTCAGGCACTGTGAAATGCTTTTGGGTGGTTGGGATAATGCCCATTATCCAGAGGAACACACAGTCCTCACCCAACATGACAAAGTGGGATGTCTCAGCCTTAATTTTACATTGTAAAAGATTTCCAATTGTAAGAAATAAGCAGACAAAAGCATGACAAGCTGTCAACATAGAGATCTCCTCTGTTAGATCAAACTACTATTGCCTTGGGTGAACATCCTGGGAGCTCTGGAAAATAGGGCATGTATACAGTTTACCAGAACTTTTTCACCAGAAAAATAATTCAGACAAGTCGCATAAATGAATGAATGAATGAGTGGCAATAAATAGGTATCAGATGATAGATAGTTGATAGAGAAATAAACAAATAAATGAAAAATATTTTTTTAAATGTCAACTGTCATTCTTGGTGAAATGACATACTGGATTACAAAAATGATAGCGTTCCCTACATTACTTGCCCAACAAATGCCCCATGCTTTGCTACAAAGCTTTGAAGTCTCTTACATTTTGGTAAATAATCGACCTCACTTTGCTAGTGTGAAAACAAATTCATCATGAACCCATTAAATTCCATCTAGAAGAATCGCTGTGGCCACATTAATTATGCAGGAAGCTACTTCTGTGTTTGCTATTGCAGAAATCCTTTTATTCAAAGAGTCCTCGTGAATAACCATACCTAGTTATTTATTTATGTCAACACCTTTCTCCAAGTATCTTGAAGCATTTTTCTCAGTATTACCTCATTCTTCATTGGATCCCTGCCAGGGAAGGAAGGAGAGAGGCATGGGGAAAGAGGGAAAGCATAATCACGTGTCTTTTAAAGATGGGGAAACTAAGGCACAGGCATTCTGTGAATCGGTATTTATTGGCATTCCTGAGGTCAGACACTGTGTCTGCAGACCAGCATAAACCAGATTCCAAGGTTCAGTTTGCTTCTTCAGGGACTTAGCTTGTCTGATGTGTAGTACTGGGACCACTCTTTCTTGCCATTGCTGGCGGAGGATGGTGTGCTGGACGAAATGCATCAGGAAGCATGGAAATAACCTGGCCACAAGATCCCACCTCCCCATACTAGCAAGCTGACTGGCCTTTTCCCACAAAATTTCTCTCTGCAGGTCAAAAGCTTAAAATCTTGCTGGTGCCAGACAGCCAAATGATGCCAGCAAAGAAGAAGAAAGCAAAAGCAGATTTCTAAATTAAGCACCAGGATCATGACTATAAAAAGAGATTGCAAGAGCCTAGCACCATGCCAACAGCACGCTACTCACTCTGGCTCTGTAACAAAACCCCAGTGACAGTAGTGCGTAGGTGACAAAGTCCCAGAGAGTACCTCTATGTCTTGTCTCCCCCCTACAAGTAGTACATGACTTGACACACTGAAGGGATGGTCTTCCATCCAAATACCCATAAGACCAGAAACCCAATGGACAGAGTGCCCAGATCTATAAGAACCAGTGGAGAATCAGGACTTCTTACATCTTAAGTGTCTCCAAGCAGGATAGAGGAGAGTTCTTAGAACTGAAAAGAAAAAAGGCAATACCAACTTAAACCAGAAGAAGTTATTTTAGTTGTTACAGATAACATATTTTATTCTGTATTCTCCAGGACTGGGTGAAGAAGGGTTAGTTATGCTGTTGTATGTAGAATATGTCATATATCTGCATAGATTGGATTTAATGTTTTAATTAGGGTCCCTGGCTGAGCTTAGGGTCTGAACCACCTGGTTTACTCTGTGGATGGACTCTAGGAGTCAACTTGGTGACCCAATCAATAGAGCTCTGGACCTAGAGTAAGGAAGTCTTGAGTTCTAATCCAGTCTCAGAGACTAGTAAGTCATTTAACCTTTTTCTGCCTCAGTTTCCTCAAATATAAAATGGGAATAGTAATGCCACCTGCCTCCCAGGGTTGTTATGAGGATCAAAAATCCTTGTGCTGCTGCCCAGGTAGATGGAGTGAATCAATTAGTCAGTATTAATCAGGTACCTACTATGTCCTAAGCATTGTAATAGGCATGGGGGAGATGAGTACAAAGAATGAACAAAAGCTATTGACCAGAAGTTTGGGGGGTCATGCCACCATTCTCAGAACTCCTGGCCTCAGTCTCATTGCTCTGGATAGCCGTTGTCTGCCAGGGTCTTAGAACAAAGAGTGGTCAAAACAAGGAGAGCAAAGGATGGCATATATGAATGACCTGCCTCAGTACTATCAGCTCCTTAAAAGTGATGCACATATGGCATCTCAGCTAACTGATCTCTAGTAATATCTGTCTTACCATGAACATAAGGAGGAAATGATTGGCGGGTCCTTAGATCCCACAAACCATGAAAGTGGCTAAAATTAAGGGAAGTAGGAATCTTGGGTAAATCTCAGAATACTTTGAGAATGAGTTATTTTTTTTAACTGAAAGGAAACTAGAAAAGGTAAGATGAGAACTGCCCAGTTACCCCTAGAGTACCCCTAGAGAACAGAGTTGTGACTAGTCATATCTTACACGTAGAACAAATGTTAGAAAAGTCAAAAATTTTATGGCAAGTTCAGATGGGAGAGGAGGGAGACAGAGACCTAGGAAACAATATGAACTGGGAAGAACTTATGAGTGGAGGAAGAGAAAATGTGAAATTTGGTAGCTTTTTATTTTGCCTTGTTATTTCTACAGGATCATAGATCTAGAGCTGAAAGTGATCCTAGAGGTGATATATTCCTACACCTTCAGTTTATAGATGAGTGACTGAGCCCAAAAAAGATCACATGACTTGGGTGGTCACATAGGTTGAAAGTGACAAAGCCAAGGTCCTCTTACTCCAAATCCAGAGCTCTTTCTGCTGAACCATGCTATCTCTCAGCAATCAACGAGTTGTTGAACTCATTTGTTTTTACATGTTCAGTTGGTTGATTGATTGGTTGTCCTTTGTTTTCAAAGAGGATCAAAATGACATCACTACATTGGAGTCAAGGTATAATGTGTCCAACTGTGGCTAAGCAGACCAATACATGCTCAGAAGGCTCTACCACATGTCAAGTACAAATAATCCATATGAAGTCAAAAGAGTACAGCTCCATCAGTGCCCTGTAAATTTTAGCACCTTGGAACAGAACCCCTATCACCTCAATTTAGTTGCACCACTGGTAGGCAGTGTGATGTGAGCTTCCAAAAAGACCAAGAAAGTAATAAAATGTTCTACAGTAAATTCACCAGTAAAAAGGAGTCAGGGACAAAGTTTTATAACTATGGACTGCTTGAGTAAAGGAGAAAGAGTAAAAAATTTAAAGTTATCAGGGCTTTGGGCAAAGCTATTTCAAAAGAAAAAAGAAACCGATCCATCTGAGCCCTGAACTGAACCAAAACCACGAAGTCAGATCCAAGTCACTGAGCAGGAGCTCTAAATAAATGTCAGATGTATAAGAATACCTGCAGGTCTATTTTTAGTGTAATAAGCCATTTGGAAGGGGAAAAACATCGAGACTAGACTGCGTCAAGAGTAGAGCTGAAATGGCTCTGGGGAATCATATTCAACAGCAGTAAAACAGAAAGCCATCTAAGTCCCCAAGGATCCCAGGACTGCTCCAATCCTGCAGCCTCCCTGTTCCACTGAGTCCTTCACGACATTAGGAAGCTGAAACCCTTGAAATCCTCAGCATTAACACAAGTAGAAAGGACTACTTTACTATACAATTACAGAACTAATTGAATTATTTAACGAAGAAGGCACAGAGAATGAATTCAAAGGGCAGCGGCCAACAGAAGGGACAGGGACTAAGTGGCAGCATCCTTCAGGTGGAAGGCAGGATAGCCTAGCTTCCCTGGAGAGCTAACCAAAGACAGTCCACTAATTCTTCTGGTCCTCCCCACCCTAGAATAATATCCTTGAATCCCAGAGGAGCTGCTCCTAAAACCTCTGCTCACCCACAGCGGGTCAGGATAACATATATAACCTGTCACAGGGAGTCTGGCGCTGTCACCAGTGCTCCCTGGAAGCTGGCTGAAACTCTGTTCTTGATTCTACAAAATGATGATACTATTAGCACCCACTTCACAAGGTTCTTGTGAGCATCAAATAAAATAATGTAAAGGTCATTGAAAACCTTAAAGTGCCATGTTCCTGTGAGCGATCACTATTACACCATATTATTTTGGGAAGAACCATAGCTAGTCATTTTTCTACTCAATTAAACACTTGGAATGTGCCCTTAAATGTTGTCATTGAAACTGGGGAAGATCAAGAAGAAATACTCACACACAGAAGAAATCTGGAATGGGCCACCAGAAGACCATCTTATAGCATCCTGTTTTAGCAAATTATTCTTTTTCATTAGATGCTAAGCTCAATGGTCTCCTTACCATTGAGGAATTTCTATTGATTCCTTATAAATTTTAGACACTAAAGTCAAAGTCCCAGTTGTTCCACCCTAGTTATCCTAGGCTTTTGAGTCAGTTCATAGTTTTAGATGTGGAAGGGAACTTAGCAGTTCAACTTTCTCATTGAACAGAAGTCAAACTAAGGCTATAGAAGTAATTTACCCAAGGTCACATCAACATTAAATGGAAATTGATCTAATACAGTGAAATGTATTAAGTACCTACTATGTTCAAAGTACTACAAACCCAGAAACAAAATCAT
This sequence comes from Bettongia penicillata ogilbyi, assembly GCA_023548195.1. NCBI lineage: Eukaryota > Metazoa > Chordata > Mammalia > Diprotodontia > Potoroidae > Bettongia > Bettongia penicillata. The sequence continues at coordinate 8,220,498 of JAJHZJ010000200.1, forward strand.
TCAGTCCTTGCTTTCAAAAAGTTAACATTCTACTAGAGGAAAGGAGCGAAAGGGTTTCTACATAATTTTAGTGGTCAAAAGGGAATATGTAGTAGTCATGAAGGGGAAAAAGATACAATTAAGAAAAAGAAACATAAGGAAGAGAAATACTTCAACTGGTGCTTCCATGAGTTGCTGCCCTCCATGTAGGCATCCTATCCTCACTATTTCACAGTTTATTCATGCCAGCTACCTCTGTTTCTACCCTACTTCAGTCCTATGCCACCAAGGTCACACTTTAGACGTCATCATCACATGGAACTGCAAGACTTTGGACTCTAAAATAAGACTCAACAAAATGACAACTTCCTATTGTTCCACATCTCCCAACTCTTCAGTTTGACCCCAAAATAACTTCTCATGCCTCAGTTTCTCTCAGTTGCCTTGAACCCTTCCAATCTTATTTCACTTGCCTCCATACAAATTCTTGACCCTGTGGTAGATAACTTTCTCAACTCATCAATTCATTAATCACCACTGCAGAATCCATTGCTTCCAATCCAACCTTTTGTTGTTCCCAGTCTTTTAAATCTCAACTCTGAGAAACTCCTCCATCTCAATCCTTCACTCGTGTTCCTGAATTAATAGACATGGTTGAGGAAAGTCATCTTGTTATGCTGATTTTTGCCAATATAAATGTATACATAATGTAATCCATAACTTCAGCTGGGTCCACACTACAACCTGACATTCCTTCTATTCATCTTTCCTTGGTTCTCCTTGATGTCTTCTTCCCTACTTCAAACTTTTTACACTGACCTTAAACTTCCAACTATATCCCTCCAAAACATATTTCTAAAAGCTATTTTTATTGAGATCCTATATTCTTTATATTCTCTTTTAGGGATCTCATGCACTTGTTGAGTGAACATGAATTATTTACCCAAGGAAGGGTAAATCCACAGCTCATAAATTGTCACTATTAGGAAAAAGACTCAATATCCATTTACACTACAATGATTTGTAGTGTTACTGGTCTCCCTCTACATCAAATCACAGTCCTTCCATGTACTATCTATGTACATCTCATGATTTGCTGTGGATAAACATATTTATCATCTGTTGGCCAATGTTCCAGGAATAAATCTGATTTTAGCTAGATTGGTGCCTGAATATCAGGCATTGTGAGGCCTGTACTTCAACCATTTCTGGATTAGCAAGATACATCTAGACCTTAAACTCTATCCATGTAACCTTAGAGAACCCAGAAGTGCTGCTACAGTGAGGCAATGAAGGGAGAGGGGAGCAGAGGGTACTATCTATATGCTATTTAAAATTCTCTTCAGATAAAATCAAGGAAACCTTGAGATGTGGTACCTAAACATCACTAAATCAAGGCAACTGAGAGAAATTGAGGCATGAGAAGTTATTTTGGGGTCAGACTGAAGGGTTGGGAGATGTGGAGCAATAGGAAGTTGTCATTCCATTGAATTAGTAACCTCTGATTTCCATTGCTATGACCTAAGCATCACTAAATCAGTATCCTTTATCTGGCACTTACTGTGTGCCAGATACTGTACTAGGCACTGTGGAGACAAAAAGAAAAACGAAACAGGATCTGCCCTCAAGGATGTTATATTCTAGCAATGAATCAATTAATAAATATCAACCGATAATCATTTACTAAACACCGCTATACACTAGGCACCGGGCTAGCTATCATAAAAGTTAATCCCTACTTCCAAACGTATCTCGAACCCTGAACCACAGAGCCACTGAATCGCTGATCACAGCACATGGACATTCAGAAAGCAAAAAACAACTTCTCCTTGACAGTAGGGACCACTGTGTTTTCTTTTATTTGTTATCTCCAGCATTTAGCACAATGTCTGGCATATCATAAGCACTTAATAAGTATTTTGTCTGTCTGTCTATTCATGCCTCCATCTATCCATTTATCATCTCTCCATTTATCATCTATCATCTGTCTGTCAATCTGTCTGTCTATCTATCTATCTGTCTTTCCATCTACCAACCAATCTATCCCCTGACTTCCCAAAGATTTCAGTGTGGGTTCCATGCACTGGTGCTGGAAGCAACTTGTGTCCTCAGAATCTTTAGGGCCAGGTCTCTCTCAACTGCGGGCAGAGTGAGGGGTTGAGTCATCCCCCTCAGAAGATCAGGCAGCACAGAGGGTGATCTATAATTTAGACCATGGGAGCTATCCACCTGTGGTGTTCAAATCATTATGTTCAATTTGTCCTTCTTCACTTGGGCCTAAAGGAACACACACTGTCCCTGCTTTAACCCAAGGGAACCCACAGCAAAATCTGATAGCAAAGTAAGTGGGAGCTCCAAAGATTGAAGTGCTATTTCCTGGACTGATAACAGAGTCTTGAACTTGAGCACTGCTGCCACTTCTGTCACCAGAGTGAGCCAGGTAGCCCCTAACATCAGATCAACTGCCAAGACAAACATCTCCCAGCAGGCCTGTCTCACAAGTCAAAACATTTGATCTGATTCTGGATTGTACCCCCCTTGATATACCTCTTCAATGCCCCTGTTATTCACTCCCAGCAGGAGACTCAGGTTCATGAAGATTAAACCCCTTTTCCCCCAGTTATACACATGAGCCAACTTTAGGGTTACTCATGAAAAGAGAGAAAATTCACAAATTATACAGTGTATCTCAGAGAATCTCGGAGTTAACAAAAATGTCTGCTCAGCAACTAACTTAGCACTAAAGTTGCCATGCTAGTAAACCTCAGTGACTCAGGTCAACTCAAGAGGCAGCAAAGTACCTTCTGTGTGCCCAGTATTGTGGTAGTTGTGGAAGGTACAAAGAAATAAGCAAGAGAGTCCCTGTCCTCCCTGGAACTTTACTGTGTGACTTGGCCTGTTGCCCCCTGGCACGTTAGAATCAACTCCTCAGAGCTGACTGATTCTTGACATTCTCCCCTTTTCCCTCATTTGTGGATGTAATCACTCTGCTTTCCCTTTTGTCTCTCTATATCTTGATCTCTATCTGTCTCTTTTTTACCTCTTTCTGCATCACTCCCTCTATGTGTCTCCCCCTCTATATCTCTCTTTCTCTTTGTTTTTGTCTCTGTGTCTCTCTTTCTTTCTCTTTTTCCCCTTTCCTCTCTCTCTCTCTCTTAGTCTCTCTCCTTTTCCCTCTCAATCTCTGTCTCTCTGTCTCATCTTTGTCTATCTTTGTGTCTTTCTCTCTATTTTTCTGTGTGTGTGTCTCTCTGTCTCTGTTTCTCTCCGTGTGTGTGTCTCTGTGTCTCTCTCTGTGTGTCTCTCTGTGTCTCTCTCTGTTTCTCTCTGTCTCTCTCTCTGTCTCTCTCTCTGTCTCTGTTTCTCTCTCTGTCTCTCTCTCTCTCTGTCTCTCTCTCTGTGTCACTCTGTCTCATCTTTGTCTGTCTTTGTGTCTTTCTCTCTGTGTGTGTCTCTCTGTCTCTGTTTCTCTCCGTGTGTGTCTCTCTCTCTGTTTCTCTCTCTGTGTCTCTCTGTGTCTCTCTGTGTGTCTCTCTCTGTCTCTCTCTGTTTCTCTCTGTCTCTCTCTCTGTCTCTGTTTCTCTCTCTGTCTCTCTCTCTCTCTCTGTCTCTCTCTCTGTGTCACTCTGTCTCATCTTTGTCTGTCTTTGTGTGTCTCTCTCTGTTTCTCTCTCTGTGTCTCATCTCTGTCTCTCTGTCTCATCTTTGTCTTTGTGTGTCTCTCTCTGTTTCTCTCTCTGTGTCTCTCTCTGTGTCTCTCTCTGTGTCTCTCTCTATTTCTCTCTCTGTGTGTCTCTCTCTGTCTCTCTCTGTGTCTCTCTCTGTGTCTCTCTCTGTTTCTCTCTCTGTGTCTCTCTCTGTGTCTCTCTCTGTGTGTCTCTCTCTGTCTCTCTCTTGAATTCTGTTTTCCCTACTACTGGTTAATTTTATGGTGCTTTATGCCCAGGCAACAATTAGCCAGCGATTAATCAAGAACATCGGGCTGGCCCTGACACTTTGCCCATACACCTGGATGATAACTTACCCAAACAATGGCAGCCATATCTTCTGGACCAAAAATAAACATCCATATCTGACCTATGGTTTGCTTTTTTGCAAACACTTATTCAAAGTATGCTTTCTTGAAATTGGGACTGACCTAGAAAATCTGGTCATCGTATCTATAACTACGATATCTCACAAAGATCAATATATGCCCCTTTCAATGTGACCCCAAAATTTCAAAATATGTCTAGTCTTACTAGAAAAAATGATGGACCCATGTTTGAGTATCTGCTCTAAGACTTACTAGCTAGTGACTGTAGACAAACCACTTTACACCTCAGAGCTGGTTTCCCTTATCTGTAAAATGGGTTTATTACTAATATTACCCATCTCCTGAGGTTGTTATGAGGAAAGCCTGTTAAAGGCAAAGTGATACTATGAAAATGTAGGTGTTTGGAGCCAGAAGTCCTAGATTCGAATGTCTCACCTGTGTGTCCATGGGCAAGATTTCTATTTCATATTTCTTGTTATTCTGTAAAAGGAGTGAGTTGGATGGTCTCTAGGATGCCATGTTGCTCTAGATCAATGATCCTAAAGTACTTAGTAAACATTAAAGCACCAAGTAAACGTGTTATTCTGTAAGTACATGGCATCTCCTCAGTTATCTTAATAGAAAGCACCTCATTACTCTGTACCTACTAAAAAGAAACATGGTACCTCGGTTACCTAAAAATTTCCAGTCAGCTGTTAAACAATGAGATTTGCTGAAAATGTATTCTCAACCCCTTTCTCTCATCAACCCTTCAGAAAATAAAAGAAGAAATCCTTTTGCGTAACTCAGTTATTAAGTTGAAGGCACGAATCCTTAAGAAAACAAGCCTCTGCTTACCTCATGGAAACTTGTTTTTAATAAATCTATCAGTGCTGCTAAGCAACCCAGATCTAGTGCCTCTTCTACAACAATTAAAGTGAAATAAGAGTCATCAAGTGACTGCAGAGGATGGTCAAATAAACCTTTGGTTTATTTGAGTCAGAGGAAGGAATGGGAGAAAGTCTGACTCTGGTTCCTTGAGGCTGGGGATATGAAATTTTGCCTCAGCATCAAAAGGATGTGACACCACATTTGGGGTTCTGCAATTGGTGAGGCTGTTTTGTCACACTTTAGGACTTGAATATTGATCTGGGAACTCAATGTAAAGGGGATGGGTTGTTTCTTCTTAGCCTAGTGGATGAGTTACCACTGGGGAGATGGTCTTTCTCAAGTGTTTCGAAAACGAATAAGTAAAGTCAGAGTTTGGTTTCCTGCTGAACCAAGGGTGGTTCTGTTCAAATCCAGGGAGAGGGGACAAAGAAAGAGAGAGAGAGATATATAGAAACAGAGAGAAAGAGAGGGAGGGCAGAGAAAGAGAGAGGGGGAAAGAGAAAGGAAGAGAGAGGGGGAGAGAGAGAAATAACTTTTGAGGTAGATTATATGTTGCAACACCCAAACCCCACAGCCAAGTCATTAATGCAAAGTGGATGAGGTGAACTGTGAGCTGGCCTATCAGAGTGACTGCTGAGTGGTACCATTTCTCATTGCTCCCCGCCTTTGGCTGGAGCAGGGAAGAGGGAGAGCCAGGGGAAGACAAGACCTGCAATCCTTTTCACAAAGCTGACTCGCTGGGTGGCAATCCCTATGATTTCCCAAAGTATGGAAAATCCTTCAGAGTAATTTCCTAAACCTCTAAGTCTATCCTTTCCTTAATGACTAAAACTGGTTATCCCCCAAAATACAATCAACTTGAAAAGACAGAATCTCGAGAGTGGAATTGTATGGATTTGTGTATGTTGTGTATTAGTATATGTTTTTCCACCTCTCCTCATTACCAGATCCTGAGATTCGTTTAGCTTTTTTATGACCACTTTTTTCTATAATGCTGAAAGGATACAAATCAAAAGCTTATTCTAAGTTGTTTTGAACCTGCCCTGTTCCAAACCAAAAGATAATAAAAACACATGCAGTATAGACTTACTTAAGTCAGTTTTTCCCATATGTGTCTGACTCCTCTTTACCTCACTGTCCCTTACTACTGTCACCGCAATCTAACCAGATACCAGGTCTTGTGGATTTTTCTTTCACAATGCCTCTCTGCGCCCACTCTTCTTCTCATTCTCTGAGCTACTATCTTCTTAAGACAGAAAAAATGCAGTAGCTTTCTAACTGGTCAACCTGCCTCTAGTTGCCTCCTTTCCACACAGGCTACCCATTCTAAAATGCTATTTTATACATAGAATCATAGATTTGGAGCTCGAATTTCAAGGTTATTTAGTCCAACCTCCTCATTTACAGCTAAGAAAACTGAGGCTCAGAGAGGTTAAGTGAGTTTGCCAAGGCAGTAAGTGATAGAGTCAACATTTGAGCACAGTTCCTCTGACTCCAAAATCCAGTGTTCTTTTCACTTTAGTCAAACTGAGACTTGAGAAAAATCTTGAATGAAAAGGGCCAAGGTCTTCCTCTCCATCTGGAACCATCTTCTGTGGCATTGGACCCAGATGTCTCCAGAGGAGAGAGTAAGGCTGGTGCCTTTGCCTTCACTCAAATCCAATTCACTTGTGAGTCAAAGCCTCACCTTCCTCATATCATAGGCCCCATTTGGGAATGCAGGACAAATAACAACTTCCTCTCAAATATTGGCCCATTTGGAAAATACCTTAAGAGGGTTCCCTTCTTCTACAGGACAAATCCAGTTTTTTTTTTCATTCGTGAAAAAATATTCATTTCCTCCCGAAGAAGTCTATTCAGACTATCTATCCATTGGACAGATCTTTCATTAGGAAAATTTTCCCTGCCTTATATTAAGCAGAATATGCCTCTTTATAACATCTGTCTATGAATTTTCATCTAGACTCCAAGACCACCATAGACTATGTGTTTCCACATGAGAGCCTTTAAAAATTTTAAAGACAACTATCATGTCTCTCATTAGTTTTCTCCAGGACAAATAATCCCAGTTCTTCCAAATGTTCTTCAGAGGTCATTTCCATATCCTATGACCCTGAATCCCTTTGTTTCTGATACGGAAGCTTTTGTTTTGTCCTATATCAGGCCCAGGCCTCCACTTTACTTCCCAGAAGTCTCCTTACCAAGTAGTATCCTCTTCCACCTCCTCTTTCCAACAGTCCACTCTTAGAATGTGAGTTTCTTGAGGGCAGGGGTCTATCTTACTTGCTTGTATCTGTCTCTCCATCCCTTATCTCAATACTTGACACATAGTGAATGCTTAATGAATGTTCTATCTATCTAAACATATGAGAATCAATCAATCAGTATTTCTTAAAAATCTGTTACCATGACAATCACAGAATATCAGTGCTAGAAGGAATATCAAAAAAGGGAACATGGTGGATAGAATGGTGGACTTCGAGTCGGGAAGACCTGAGTTCAAATCCAACTTCACACACTTATTAACTGTGTGACTCTGGGTAAGTCATTTAACCTCAGTTTTTCCTCCTGCACGATGGAGATAATAAGAATATCTCTCTCCCAGGGTTGTGGTGAGGATTAAATGAGATAGTGTTCCAGAAGTACTTAGCAGAGTACCTGCTCATAGAAGGCATTTAACAAATGCTTGTTTCCTTCCTTCCTTCCTTCCTTCCTTCCTTCCTTCCTTCCTTCCTTCCTTCCTTCCTTCCTTCCTTCTTTCCTTCCTTCCTATCTATACAAGAATCCACTTTATTCAAGAGTTCTTTCTCCAACGTACCATTTGACTTGAAGACCCGAAGTGAGGGTCTTCCTAAGTGCTTCCTAAGACAAGAGGAAACAAAATGAACTAGGGAAGGTAGGCCAAAGTGAAAAGCCTTCAATACCAGGTTGAGGAATTTGGGCTTAGTGTGATAGACAATGGGGAGCCATTGTAGATTCTTGACACAGGAAGTAACCTGAGGAAAACAGTAATTCAAGAAGATTAACAATTCAGGAAGTTCAGGAAGATAATATATAAGAACTAATGAAAAAAAGGAGAGAAAGGAATGCGGAGGATTAGTTATGAGCGTGGCAATAATTCATGAAAGTATAGGGAGAATGGAAAAGAAGAGGGTATATCCAAAAAGTGGAAGAAGAAACGAAAAGATTTATTCAATAAACTGGATATGAAGGAGAGAGAAAAGTCAAATTACCACAGGTTAAGAGATTGAGAGAATAATGGTACTATTGAAAAAATAAGATTGTTGGAAAAGGGAAAATATGATGAGCTGAGGTTAAGAATTCAGGTTTTGACTTTATGATTTCTAGTTGATGGTAGACCATACAAATAGAGAAGAAAACAGTTAGAAATATGGGACAAGATGTGTAAGCTGATATGTCAGAGGTATCAATAGGTTTCTAGGAGTTATCCCATAGAGTAGTTGAATCCAGAGGAATGGATATTGTTTCTGAGAGAGACAAAGGAAAAGCCAATGAGAGAGACAGAGAGACAGAGAGAGGAAAGAGAGAAGGAAAGGCCTATGGAGTCCTAAAGTTAAGGGGCTATAAGATAAAGAAGACTCAGAAAAGGAGGTAAAGGTCTAACCAAAGAGGTAGAAGGAGAACCAGGAGAGTATGGTATGAAGTAGGCTAAAGAAGGAGAGATACTATGGAAGGCCACTGAATTTTAAATAAACAGTTTCAGCAGAACAAGTATCACTGGAAGTCAGATTACAGAGAATTAAACAGGGAATGAAAAGACAAGGACATTGGGTGTAGACAATGAGTTTGGAGAGTCTGATAAAGGACAGAAGGTGGAAGCTCATTAAGAAGAGTAATAAGTTTCAGCAAAGTATTTAAAAACAGTAATCTAGGGGGAATGTGAACATGTTTGAAAGTGAAAGAAAAGGAGTTAGTAGACGATATAAGACGGTAGGTAGTAAAGTAGCTAGTTAAGTACAAGGGGTAATGGGACAGGATGCAGTCCAGAGTATAGCTAGAGGAGTTGGTTTAGAGGAGAAGATGAAGACAGCCCTTTCTGAAAAAATGGAGGGAAAGATCAAAGGCTAGATATAAGAATATTGACATAGGATCTAGAATCAGAAGTAGCTTTAGAGATCAACTAATCTAAATCCCTAATTTTACAGATGGAGAAACTGAGGCCAGGAGATTAAGTTATTTGCCCAAAGTCTGTTTTTGTGAAGATAAAAATGTATTTCAAGTGTAGGAATTTAGTCCTTTATTCAACAAGCACTTAGAGCTATTGAAAAAGACACATTTAGTTACTTCTGGCAATAGTAAGTCCCTGCTCCCTGAACGTCTTCAAGCACAGACATGTCAAGTCTGTTATAATAGTGGGTTTTTTCTGGGTAAAGGCTGGACTAGATGGCAGTTGAGGCCTCTTCCAACTCTGAAATTCTATGTGATTCATTTATGAAAATTGGAGTGGAAGAAAGAATTAAGGTCTATAAGAAAGAGAAAGAAAGAAAGAACTAAGTAACAGGGAATCAATAAGCTTTGTGCCCCTGCAATAATGGACCATGACTCTGTATTAAGGATCATAGAAAATTCAGGAAGTCATTTAACCCCCCCCACACCCACCCCGATCTCTCAATGTTGTCATCTATGAAATCAGAAGACTTGCTGCCTGCCCCTCCGTGGTGGATTGTGCTCAAAGTACTTGTTAAGTTTCCATAAAGAACTGAGAGATCCTGGAATGAATGAAGCTATTGCACCACTAAGGATGTTTATTATGATGAGCAATAATTTGAATCCGTTTAGCATAACCACTGGTTGCTGGGAAAGAAAAGTAGCAAACAGACAACCCAGGCCTGAGGCAATTACAGAGGTTGTGGGCAATCCCAGTACAAACAGCGTGGGCTGTGATGAAACACAGAGGCCTAGCCATGAACAGGGGGGAGAACTTCAAGTGGCCACTGGAGCTTCTCATCTGCCATGTTTTGGACCATCAATCACCAACCATGCAGGTTATGGAGTACTTAATACCTGTTCTGTGCTGTCTGTGCTAGGGCTGGAGAGCAACAGAAGAAAACTAAGACATGGTATCTTCCCTCGAGGGGCTCAGAATGTCAACAGGGAATTTCTAGACGAGTGTGTGTGTAGCAATATTACAGCTGTAATTATCCTCAGTATTGCCTAAAAGTTTGTATTAAACAAGGAAACACTTTGCATGTGTATATGTATAAACATACATATATGTATGTATATATAGGGTATCCTCAAAGTCTTGGACTGTCATAAGTTATTAAATCTTAATACACTCAAACGTAACACATATATGTATATGTACATATATGTGTATGTGTATATACATATTTTTGTTTTCAACAAGACCCGACATTTCATTGGCATAAGGGACTCCCAGTGAGGAATCTCCTCCTACCAACGCAAGTTAGCATCTATTCTATAACTTTGAGGTTGGGATTTAAGGTCCAGAGGTCGCATGGCCAGTCTATGGCAGAGGTAGGTCTTCGCACTTTCAGCTCTTCATCCACTATATCACACCGTTTCTGAGAGTCTATCTATATAAAATAGAGGTCACAGATAGAGACCAGACCTGTGATTTCATTGGCGAAGGAAATTTCTGAGTAAGGAAACTCCTTCTGTCAGCATCTTTGTCAGAATTTAGAGTCTTAAAGAATTGCTGGGGGGCACTGGGAGATTAAGGGACCTGCTCAGAGTCACACAGTCAGTGTCTATCAGAGAGGTGACCCAAACCTTCACGGGCAGAGCCTGGATTCCAGTGCAGGTAGTCTCACTCCACATTTAGCATTCTTTCCACTTCACTAATGCTGCCACTCTTTACCACACTGTCTGCCCCCAAAACTTCAAGAGATAGATAGACAGACAGACACACAGACAGACAGATAGATAATGCATGGATAGATCATGGATAGATAGAAAGTAGCTAGATAGTGAGTAGAGAGATAATGCATAGAAACAGACAGACAGATAGATAGATAGATAATGGATGGATAGAGAGATAATGCATGGACAGATAATAAATAGATAGATATGGATAGATGATAGTTGAATGAATGGATAGAAAGATGATGGATGGATGGATAAATGGGTAGATAAATTATAGATAGACATGATTAAAAAAAGATAATGGATGAATGGTAGATAGATTACAAACATACATACATAGGTAGATAGACATACTTTTTGGGACCTATATTTTCACTCATATAGGGAACTCTTTGTGAATAAAGTCCTTGTATTAATTCCATAGGCATTTTCCCTGGCAGTATTAGTTTTATAAAATTGCTTATAAGGCCTTGCCTAGGTCACTAAGAGGTTGAGTGACTTTCATGTAGTCACACAACTAGTACTATTCAAAGTCTTCCTGACTCCTTAGCTTGCATCCCATAGAACACAAATATGAATCCACACGTTTGAACACTTTGATCTTATGGAATTTCACTGGTGTGGGTATTCCCATCCATCACCACAATGCACAACTCTTCTATAACTTAATAGAAGGTCTTCTGGACTTGTTGTGGGCCAACCTTCACCTTGTCACACCCACGTCAACCTGGTGATGGACTTCTTTGAACTCAACTAGTCTGGTCCGTGGAATACAGACTTACATAGTACTGCTAGGACTGTGCTTGGAACCTCCAAAGACTGGCAAAACTTGTCATCACATGGAAGAATCTCCCCTTCTTGATGAGGCATTCTTTTATAGAGTAGGGCGTGGAAGGGATAGACAGGGCCTTGATTTCATCAGTACTGGGGACTCCAAGGTAAGGAAACTTCCTCTAATAATTCAGATTGGTATCTTCTCTCCAATTTATAATTGCCCAGGGCTGTGAAAGGGTGGCGATTCATCCAGGGCCACATAGCCTGTGTGTCAGAGGCAAGATCTGAAACCAGATCTTCCTGGTTTCTAGGGAAGCTTTCTATCCATTACACCATGCTGCCTTTGGTAACAGGCACACAATAGAAGCTAGTTTATTTGACATTATAATTATTACTAAGAAGCAACATGGAACTGGCTTCAGAAATTAGTTGATCTGGGTTCAAGTTTCATCTCTGACACATGTTAGCTATGTGACCTTGGGCAAGTCACTTAATTCATCATATTTCCTCACAAACACTCCTATCTTGGCAACTTCCCTGTTACTCTTGAGGGCACCAGCATCCTTCCAGTCACGAGGTTCAAAACCTAGGCACCATCTTGAACCCTCACACTCACCCCATGTATCACAACCATTGCTAGAGCTTCACAATGTTTCTCATAGATATTTCATTCTCTGCACTCACAGAACCCTCACCTCTGTCCAGAGCTCCCCCAAGCTACTGTAGGGACCCAATGGTTGGTCTACAGGCTTTAAGTTTCATCCCACTCCAATTTTTCCTCCATTTAGAGGCCAAAGTGAATCTCCTAGAATGAAATATTCTCTCTGTCTCTCTCTGTCTCTCTGTCTCTGTCTCTGTCTCTCTCTCTTCCTTCTCTTTCCATCTCTCTGTCTTTGTCTCTCTATCTCTTCCCCATCTCTGTCTCTCTTTGTCCTCTCTCTATTTCTTTGTTTCTCTGTCTCTTCTCTCTTCCCATGCCCACACACACCCTACTCAGTAAATTCTAGTGGGAAATAATTTCTTCTGGGATCAAATACAAAGTCCTCTGTTTGGCCTTTATACTTCTTCACAACCTGTTTTCCTCATGCCTTGGGAGTTCCCTTCCATTGTATTCTCTTCTGTGGACGGTAACTACACTGCCCTATTTGCTGTTCTCCTCTCTGTGCCCTCACCCTGGTTGCCTCTCATGCTCCTGACACTTGTCTTCCTCCTCCCCTAGCCCCTCTGCTTCCCAGGTTTGTTCAACACTCAGCTTAAATCTCATGTTTCTGCAGAAAGTCATCCCCACCACCCCTTGGATGCTAGGGCCTTTCCCTTTGGAATAATCTTCCATCTGTTTTCTCTAGATCTTCTACATACCCATGTGATCTCTCCCTCTAGAATGTGAGCTCCTTGAGGGTAGGAATAGTATTTTTTGTCTCTCTTTGTGTCCCCAGCACTTTATATAGTTTCTAGCACATAGCAAGCCTTTGATAAATGGTTGTTGACTGACTGGAAACCTCTTAGTGCCTCAGTAAACTCACGGTTTTAAGACAGGTTCTGATCCACCTAGGTAGAGTCCAATTCCTTTCTGGGGAATCCCCATAATGTGAAGTCACAGGTCCAAACAAAATGGTACTTCCTCGCAACTACGATATGGTAAATTTCAGTGGTGGTATTTCTCTGCAATGTGCCTACATGGATAAGAATCTCTACTGCAAGTGGAAGATATGCCTTTACTCAGGGTGAATTTGACTTCACAACAGTGACATTCTTTCTCTGATGATCATCATGGAAAAACAGGAATGAGTACAGCATGTTTTTGAGCTTGTCAGCTACAATGTGCTTTGTTTTCTTTTCCTCCCAAACTCCTAGAACCCTACAGTTCTGCATCATGTGGGCAAGGGATGGGGATGTTGGGGTCCTCCTGTCCCTTCCCCAGATTCCTTTGTCCTAACCGGTACTGTTTCCTCCAGCCCTCTTTCTAAACCAATTATGGATGCTTGTTCCAACATAAAGTGTTCTGCCTTAACTCTGACCTAAGATCAGGCAATTGTCCCAGTCAACTTTGAAAAAAAGATAAAGATGACCAAGGAGCAATGATATGTCTGTCTTGGTTCTGTCTAAAGCTTGGCTCCTGACCTATATAGGTAACCTGGTTTCTGATTCTTGACTCCGCTCTGTTGCTGGCATTTGACTCAGGTCTGGTCTCATGACTGGTCCTGCAATAGACATTGGTTCTTATAGACTGTCAGAGGACTCTGGAGTTGTCCTAAGGCCAGGCTGTGATAACTTGACCTATTTTCCTTCTCATCAAGGTTACCCTGGACAATCATCACATTTCATAAAAGACCAGGAGAGCCCCTGATGCTTAAACAAATAACTGTGGGGGTTCTGGGACATGATGACCTTGTCAAGAGTCTCATTAGCACCTGGTCAGAGCAACGAGACTTAGATATAGGAGACTGGGCCAAAAGTCATCTAGAGACCATTAGGAAGCATAACTCCTGATACAGATTAAAATAAATCTAAATTAGCTCTAGGTATAAGATACTTCTGGTTTCCCATAAATAAAGAAGCCTGCTCAAAATGTGTATGGGAGTGTGGGAAAGTAATGATACTTTCAAACCTAAAACAAAATGCCAATAATAACCACAATATAAAGTTTTTCAAATCACCCATGTATTGATTCTTTTATTTTGATGCTTCCCAGTTGTTTTTCCATCTGTGACATACCTACCACATTGCAAAGATGCATGTAGAATATATTCCCTTCAGCCCCTGGTCCAATTGTTATCTGTGAAATCATCTTTCTATACAAACACCATTCTGCAAACCCTGACTCCCATTTTCCTTCCTATGCCATGATAAACACTGAAGGTGCCTTCACCAAGCATCCTATTGTCCCAAGACCTTTTGGGACATGACAATTTGCTTTATTTGTTCAGAAAACACATTCTTATGGCACTGCTCACCTCCACTGAGGCCCTCATCTCTGCCTCTCCCACACCAGAACCTTGGACTCCATCTCTAGAGTCACTTTGGGTTTAATAGGCCAACTCTGACCTTATCTTGTCCCTATCTGGGTCCCACTGCATTCCCACCATGCCATGCCAAGATAAGTGTACTCTTTCCCATTTTCCAACATGTTTCCCAACATGTATTGATTTCCCCCATTAGAATATAAGCACAAGGTCTCTTTCATTTGCTTGTACTTGTATCCCAAGGGCTTAGTACATAGTTTAATAAATCTCTCTCTCTCTCTCTCTCTCTCTCTCTCTCTCTCTCTCTCTCTCTCTCTCTCTCTCTCTGTCTGTCTCTCTCTCTCTCCATATACATATGTACGCATGTATGTATATATACATATATATGTATATAGATAGATATAGATATAGATAGATATCATCTGTCTGTCAAATATGTATCTATCAATCTAATCTCTACAATTCTTCTAAAGAGTTCATGGTTCTACTGGAATTTTCCAAGCACATAGAAAAAAATCCAAGATAAGAATGTTTGAAATCATTATCAGAAGAATTTATTTCTTGGCCTCGGGATGTGCGGCATTGTACTAGCTCCAACTGAGTAGACAAGGTGTAATGGAATCCGTTCTGCTATCATCATTAGTCATAACGTTAAAAGTTCCCAATGAAAGTTCACAAAGCACTTTCCTCACAACCAATAGGCAACGCATGTCTTATTCTACTTGTTCTTGTTTGCTATTTGGTCCGGACCTATTATGGCAGCTAAGTGGCACAGTGGACAGTGTGATGGGCCTGGAGTCAGCAAGACCTGAGTTCAAAGCCAACCTCAGACACTTTCTGGCTGTGAGACTCTGGGCAAATCATGTAACCTCTGCTAGTCTCAGTTTACTCGTCTGTAAAATGGAGTTAGTAATAGCACTTCCCTATTGTAAAAGTAGGGATAGTAATACTGACCTCCTCTTGTTTATTGTAAGGATCAAATGAAATATTTGTAAAACGTTTGGCATATTAACACATAGTGAGTGATATATGTATACATACATACATACACACATATATACATATACATATATATTAGCTATAACTAGCCCTCAGTGTAGGGGACTCCTGTTGAAGAAATTCCTTCTAACAAGGCAGATCAGCAGCTACTTTCCTTCTGACAGTAACAATAAAGTTCAGGCTGGATGACTTCTTGTCAGGGAGTTAGCATAGAAGATTTCCTGCATCAGGTATAGTTGAGACAAAGTGACCTCTAAGGTTCATTCCAAAGTTAAGACTTTGGGATTCTCTGACTTTTGGAAAGATTATAGAGAGAATTCAAATTCAGAAGGAGGCAGAAAGGATGGCGAAGGGATATGAAAGGAAGGGAAAGAAAGAGTATGAACCACGTGGCTCTGGGTAGTAACAGGTCAACACACTTGTCCAGAGGTCTTACAACTGGCCCAATCTGGCTCCAGGTGTAGCCTCTCTTGGGGGTTAGGGGGAGAGGAGCATCTGATATTTGAGTTCCTGTTCTCCCTCTGATCCCAATGCCCTCACATTTCATCTGGCCCTGTGATAGGTATGGTGTTGTCATAGGTGATATGAGGCCAGAAGACTATCTCTTAGCAGAAACACAGTCTTGGAGTGATCGGATCCAACCACTCCTGAGGCCAAAGAGCTAATCCCAGATATTTGGCACTGTCCTTCACCCCTGAAGCCCGACTAACCCAAGCTGGTTTGGTATTTCTAGACTTCCTGGGCCTGATTCCTTACTGGTTATGTCTTTTCACTTCCTGGAATAGTAAATAGCAATAATAAAAACCACCTGGCTCACCCCATTACCTCCTCTGGCATCCCCAATGCCAATCACTTCTCCCCAAGCCTTGCTTTACTGGCTTTCATAGTCCTGGTATGTCTCTTGGCAATCAACACCACCAGCCTCTTCTGTGTTTCCGTTTCTCGTTGTCTTTGGGTACTTTCTCTTCCAGGTGCAAGTCTTGGATCTGGAGAGTGGGGTGACTAAGAGAAAGGAGGAGCTAAACAGTACCTGGAAATGAAATTATATCAACAAAAAGGTAAGTAAATGAAACTTTTCAAAAGCCATTTCATGAATTCAGGTCCTTCAGTATTAGAGATCAATTCAGCTATGTGGTCCAGGAGAATAGAATGCTGGACCTGGAGTCAGGAGGACCTGAGTTCAAATCCGACTTCAGACCCTTCCTAGCTCTGTGATGTTAGGCAAGTCACTTAACCACAATTAGCTCCAAAAAAAAAAAGTCAGATCATATGTGATATGATATGTAACGTGATATAAGCAATAACATAAAATAATATATAAGATTGTAATTTTCACACCAGTGATTTCACGGATGTGGACATTGTCTGTGAGGGAACTCCATGTATCAATGCAGACAGGAAATCTCTGTATAATGTAGAGGTTGTGACTTACACAGAGTCAGCATAATTAGTATATAACTTAGGTTCTTCTGGACTCTCAGGTCTGCTATCAGCTATGTCTATATTGCATATTTTTGTTATAATTCTAATATTTGCATTTGAGGAAACAAAGGCACACATTCTCAGCCATAAGATAAATAGGATCATAGATTTCATGCCAGAAGGAACCTCAAAGGTCATCCACCCCACTTCCCATTTTTCAGGGGAAGAAACTGAGGCACAGAGAGGTTAATTGATTTGCCACATCTAGTTCCCTATCTACATTCCACATGCTTTCTGTTGTTCTATGAGCCCTGGACAGCAGCTGCTAGATTCCCCTGGGAGCCTAGACTCTTACGATTGGAAATGTGGCTTCCTGTTTTGCTATGGCATGGACATATTTAGCTATGTAAGCAGCAGACAAGTCAGCATATGAACCTCAAAGGAGGCTCTCGAAGGCTTTTCAGACCAATTACTCCTCCTTGAGAGTCTAGGTTTCATCTCTCCTGAATGTACAGGTCTTGAAGCATTCTTGGTCAACAGCAGTGGTTGGTACTAGGTGCTCCGTATGGTAGGGAACATTTCAAAGAAAGACCATTAACACAAATGACTGATTGCCTAGAATGAGGAGCTGTTGCCCTGGCTCTTCCATTCACCCCCTCTGAGTGCTTGGGTCAGTCCCTGAATTTATCTGGGCCTCAATCTCTATCTCTACAATGAGGAACAAATGAGATGATGTAGGTAAAATGGATTTTAAACATTAATGTGTCATATAAATGGTAGCTATATATACACATAATACACATGATATCACATATATCACATATGTTATATGTCATACCTATATATCCATATTATATGTTACATGCATATATTATATATTATCTTATTTGATGCTCACAACAACCCTGTGATTATTGTACCCATTTTATAAATGAGGAAATGGAGGCTATTGTCTCTTTTATATACTGCACAGAACAGGGTATCATGGAGAATCCAGGACTTAGAGTTGGGAAGGACCTTGGAGATGTTCATGTTAAAATCTGGCTTGTTTTAAGATGATAAAAATGAAGCTTAAAGAAATTAGTCACTTGTCCATGGTCACATAACTGGTAAATGTCCGAAGCGGATTTCAAACTCAGATCTTTCTAACTCCAATGTATGTCTGTGCCTTGCATTATCCAGATCCCCTGCTTTTGGCACTCTGGGAATGGCATGGTACTTGGGGAGTTTTCATAATGTCAGGAGCATATGTAATTAGACACCACAACTCTGAGGATCCTCATTCAGAGCTGGCCACCTCAGACCCTCGCCACCCTTTCTTCTGCTGGAGCAATATCAGCCTACTAAGGATTCCACATTCTGTGAACATCCAAGATGCTGTCCTCAGGGCCTCTGAAGGACAGGGATATGGACAGCTTGTCCTGACCTCTTTTAAGCAAGCAATCACTGACAAGTGAGTTAGGAGAGTTCCTCATCCAGTGGACTAAAAGCCCAGGACCAAGATTCAAAAACTGTCCTCAACCATGTGACAGGCTTGCTACAGGATAAGAATAAAAGGAGCATTGATTCTGCAGTCAGATGCCCTGAGTTCAAATCTCACTTCTGGTGATACTTCTATTTTTGACATTGAGTAAGTCACTTAATGTCTCTAGATATCAGTTTCCTCATTTATAAAAGAGAGAGATTGGGCTAGCTGGTCTCTGAGGCCCCTTCTAGTTTGTGAATTATGATTCTCCGGAACAAGCTTTTCCATGACCTAGAAATGGTAGCTTTTCTCACTGGGATTTACCATTGCTTTTTACCGAGTGTTTCTAACATACAAGATTCTGAGAAGAACCAAAAGTTAGATAGCAAAAAACAGTAAATATTAACTACTCTATCTTATGCTTTTCAACTATTCTTTCCTTTTTCTTTTTTGTTTTCTTCCTTGCTTCTTTTCTTTTTCCTCCCCTCCTTCCTTTCCTCCTTCCCTCTCTCCTTCTTTCCTCCCCTCTTTCCTTTTCTTCTTCCTTCCTTCCTTCCTGCCCTCCTTTCTTCTTTCATTCCTTCTTTCTTTTATCCCTCTCTATCCCTGCAACTGGCCTCCCATGTGTGCTAAATAAACAGAAGGCATTACATAAGGTGCAGTATCTTCAGGGGTCACTAGATGGCAGCTGCTTGAGCCCCACAGAAGAAGGCTCCTGGGGGGAGGCCTTTGAAAGAGTACACTCAAAAACTCCATTTTGGCTGCCATTGTCTTGAAGATGTGTTGGAGTTAATCCATTGCCATCTGTCTTTATTTTGCTAACATGCTCAGTCAGACGCCACACAATTGAGTCCTGCAAATGCGTGCTATATCATACAGCAGTTGCTGTTTCTCGTTTTCACAACAATACCACTGCATGACATTCTTTTGAACTTACATCAGCTTTCCGGCTCCCAGTCTCCATTTGCTTATTGAGATTGTCAACTTCAAAAGTCGTGGTCTGGGCCACTCAACTCTGAGAGACTCTGAGGCTCTTTCTAGACTGAGAAAGTGCCAATCTACAGTCTCTGATGCCATCCCACACCATGCGTTAGTACCCAAGCCAAGAGGTCATTTGTGCATTTCTACTGGAGGCTCGCACAAGCTGAAGTAGCAGTCTTTGTGACAGCCTAGGATACTGGGTTTTCTTTAAAGGTTTGTATGTGGGCGAGGTAAGGAGAAAGATGTAGGTTCAACTGTCTCTGTCCTTTGGCCATATGACACTGGACAAGTCGCTTAACCTCTTAGTGTCCCAGGCCACTCTTTAAGACTAGAAGTTTCCAACCAATGATCAAGTGGTTCTTCTCATCCCAGAATTTAATGGATCAATGGAATCACCAGTTGGATATCTATATGTTGGAATCACTTTGCCTTGGTTTTCTGTTGCAGTAAAAGGAAGGAGGACACACCGAAATGATCCCAATAGCCTAGCCAAAAATAGAATTGAAAGGACAGTATGTATGACAACTTCCAAATCTACACAGGATTATTTCCATCCCTTCTCTTCCCCTCCCCCCATTGCAAGCTCCTTGAGAGTAGGTTTTACTTTTGCATTGGTCACCACTCCACACCAGAGACTAACAGTGTGCCTTTCACATGACAAATACATAATAAATGCTTGCTGGGTTGGACGGATG
The DNA here is from genome assembly GCA_023548195.1 of Bettongia penicillata ogilbyi. Classification (NCBI taxonomy): domain Eukaryota; kingdom Metazoa; phylum Chordata; class Mammalia; order Diprotodontia; family Potoroidae; genus Bettongia; species Bettongia penicillata. The sequence goes on from JAJHZJ010000200.1 coordinate 8,240,532, forward strand.
ATTTAAAACTGGAATGGACCTTGGAAGTCATGAAGTCCCTTATTTAACAGATAGGAAAACTTAGGCCCAAAAGAGGTTAGGTTAGTTGTAGGTTGGATTTAGCAAGGACAGGATTAAAATTAAGGACTTCTGAATCACTCCCCTCCACAACACTGCCCCTTCAATCTTAGCCTAGGCTCGTAACCCTCTCATGAACTGCCACCACTTACATGTGCTGCCTCCATCTCAAATTTATTGTGTTGCCAAGTGAGACCATCTTCCTACCACAACGGAAACATTTCAGTGATATCCCTATTATTGTCAGCAGCATCACTAACCTTTCAGATACCTAAGCCTGCAAACTTGAAATCATTTTAAAAGTCTCCTCCTCCTTTATCCCCCCATAGCCAATTCATCTCCAAATTCTTCTAATTACTTCTTTGAGGATACTTCTTTCTATTTCCAAGGGCATTGACATTACCACATCCCTGATCTATTTCCACAGCCTCCTAGCTGGTCTCCCTCTCTCCCCCTTAGATGTACAAATCCTCCCTTCAGAAAGCCCCGAGAAAAATGACCCATCTTTTTAACCATGTGATGTTGAATCTCATCCACCTCCAGGAGTTTCCTACTACTTACTATATCAAAGCAAAATTCTTTGGCCTCATTTTTAAGGCCCTAACACTTCCCTATCACCTTAGCCTCAATTCTTGTCATTCTCCTACACAGGCCTGCCTCCTCAGCCAAGATGTTTTGTTTTCTGTCCCAGGTCCACAGTTTGCTGATTGCCTCCAAAACCTTGACTGAGACGAATTCTTCTCTATTCTACATGAAGCTCTAGCCCTCACCCTCTTGAAAATTCAGCTCTGACAATGCATGTCCATAAAATGAGGTGGCCAGCCAAGCTGATCACAAAGGGCTCTCTCTTCTAGTCACAGCACTTTAGGATTCTGGGATTCCATTTCCTTTTGGGAACCTCCTGGCATTGACCTTACGTGACTCATTTCACTCCTCTCCTGGGCACCTCTTTGATGCTTATGCAATCCATTTCTACTACATTACTTTGCACCTGTTGATTCATTACTCTGTAAAAGTGTTTGACTCATGCAGGCCCTGATCCCATAGCTAGATTGTAAACTCTAAAAGGGCTTGCCATCTGTGAGTCCTGCACCCCTTGCCACGCCTAGTACAGTAGATGTTTACTGACTGGCTGGCTGATTGGAAACCAGCTCCTGAAAAAGATCTCAGGGAAGGGAGTGCTCTTGGCCAAGTTAATCCCCATGCAGGCTTAAAGAACACAAGCTCAGCTCAGTAGAAAGAACACAGACTCTGAAATCAGAAATTCCACCTGTTATGCACTGCCTGCCAAGGCAATCACTTTAGCCAAGTCACTTAACCTGTCTGGACTCAGTTTCTTTCTCTTTTTCAATTATCTCTGCAATAATCTTGAATATTCAACCTACTCTCAACTTCTCAGTCTATATGCCTCCATCTGTATGATTTGTCCTCAGCCCTGCCCTATCATCTATAAAATGAGAGGGCTGAACTGAATAGCTTTGAGGTCCCTACTGGCTTGAGATCTCTGAACCTATGACCCAGTTAGTCATATAATCCTGTACTTTCTTGGCAGGTGGAATACAAAGAACCAGGTTGAATTCTTGGTTCTATTGTGACTAACTAGCTCCATGACCCTGATCATGGCATTGCAATCCCCTGGACTTCACCTTTCAGTGAGGGAGGTAAACTAAATGACCTCCATGATTCCTATCTATCATCTATCTATCTATCTTTCTGTCTATCCATCTATCTCTATTATCTGTATATCATCCATCTATCCATTATCTGTCCACCTGTCTTTCTATTATTTATCTATCTGTCCATTGTCTATTATCTATCTCTGTCTATTGACTGCCTATTTCTGTCTATTATCTTTCTAGCTATTATCTATCGAATTCCTATGCCTTTTTATTATGTCTCCATCAATTGCCTATATACCTATCTTTCTATTATCTATCTCTGTCTATTAACTATCTACCTATCTACATCTATTGTCAATCTGTATTATCTTTCTATGTGTTTATTATCTATGGGCCTACCTCTAACTCTTTTCTCTCTCTCTATTTTCTACCTATAATCTACCTATGTAACTCTGTCTTTTATCTATCTACCTATATGTCTGTTCTTTGTATCTCTGTCTATTATCTATCTGTCTATGCATCTGGCAATAATAAACATTTAATTATTAATATAAACATTTAAATAAACATTTATTATAAGCCTACTATGTAGGCCAGGGTCTCTCATTGCATCCTGGGCCATCTCCACTCGTCCTGATAAATATATGGCCACTAGACCCAGATGTCCCTGGAGGAGAAACTGAGGCTGGTGACTTTCACAGCCCTCCATCGCTCAAATCAAAGTCAACTGCAAGTCATGTCATCATCTCCCTGATGTCATGGTCCTCTTTGAGAATGAAGGACAAACACAGCCACAATCATAATAAACTTTTATTATAAGCCTACTGTGTACAGGCACTATGCTAGGCACTGGAGAAACAGAGACAAAAATGACATCATTACCTGCCCTCAAGAAGCTTGCATTCTGTGAGCCCATGTGATCGCTTCCTTACCTCCTCATCTTTCCTTGCTTTCATCTAGTTTGTCAGCATCATATAACAGAAAGGAGCCTAAATCTGGAAGGCTGTTTTGCTCCTTATTCTGCCACTGACTAAAGGTGAAATTCACCGATTCACAAAATCATACATTTAGAACTCAAAGACACTTAAGTTCTCCTAGTCTTGGGTTTCTCATCTATAAAATGGAGATAATGGTAGTGGCACAGATGGTTTCCTCATCTATGAAATGAGAGGGTTGTGAACTAGGTCATCTCTAAAGTTCCTTCTAGTTCTAATGCCTCAAATTCTATTGGGAGATACATCCATCAGTGCCTACTACATGCCAGATACTGCAAGGTGCTGAAATACAAAGGCAAAAATAAGGGAGTCCCTCATGGAAGTCATGTTCTATCAGAAGAGATGCTTTGAACATATGGGAATGTAGCTCAGTTCTCAAACTTGGAGCATTTGCATGTGTTCTCCTCCTTGATGGAGAGACTGATGACTTGAGACTATCTGTCAGTGTAAGAGATATAGCTGGCACTTTGGAGATGAGAGATATTCTGGTTCTGGATTCTCTTTAGTGAGAGAGCTGTACACTAGGGAGTTCCTAGCCATACACTACTCTTGAAGTCACATGTGGCCTTCTAAGCCCTTGGGTGCAGCCCTTGACTGAGTCCGAGTTTTACAGAACAAATCTTTTTGTTAAGGGGATTTATTCTGTGAAGTTTGGATTTACTCAAAAGGCCACACTTCAGGACCTAGAGGACCGTATGTGGCCTCAAGGCTGCAGGTTCCCCACCCCTGCACTACAGTCATCCACTAGAGGGAAGAGATCTTGGAAGACAAACCTGGAAGGAAAGCAGATTCCTCAGCATGTTCTTGATTTTTATTTTGTTTTCCTAGAGACTTAGGGGAGTGACTTGGGTGACATTGGGGGCTCTCTCTTTTGATTAAGTTAAGATAAATTGTTTTCAGTGGGAGAGCTCATTCACTCTCCTTATCATCTGGCATATTCCAATCTCTATAACTTTTCTGATCTCTGTTTGCTATCTTCTTGATCTTGCTAGTTTCGAGGCCAGCCCTCCATCCATTACAACACATTGCTTCATTCACTACACGATATTTAACTACATGAAGAGACAAAGGGAGGCAGATAGACAGAGACAGATGAGGACAGAGAGAAAGAGAAAGATGGAGGGAGAGAGAGAAAGACAGAGAGAGAGGGGAAAGTAAGAAAAAAGAAAGCGAGAGAGAGAAAAGAAAGTGAGAGAGATAATGAGAGAAAAAGAGGGAGAGAGACAATGAGAGGGAAAAATAGAAAGTGAAGGATAAAAAGAAAAGAGAGAGAAAATGAGAGAGAGAATAAAGAGAAAATAGAAAAAGAGAAAAAACAGAGAAAGCAAGAAAGAGAGGAAAAGGAAAATGAGAGAATGAGAAATAAAGGGAAGGAGAGAGAGGAAAGAGAGAAAAGAGAAGGTCAGGGAGGGAATGAGAAAGAAAGAGAAAAAATGAGAAAGAAAAGAAAGAAAGAAAGTGAGAGACAGAATGAGAGAAAAAAGGAAAAGGAGAGAGAGAAAAGAGAAAGAAAGCAAGAGACAGAGAGAAAAAGTATGAGAGAGAATGAAAGAAAAAAGAGAAAGAGAGAAGAAGAGAGAAAAAAGAGAGAGAAAGAAAGAGAAAGAGAGAGAGCTACAAACAGCTAAATTTAACATGGCATTGGGGCTGATAAGCAAGCTGGAGGTTGGAAACAATTCAGTCTAAACACTGTGTTGGCTCCCTAAGTCTGTCCCTTTCCCCTGACAAACGAACAGAGGCTTAGTGCCCTTGATGCTCAGGAAACAAACAGGGCTCACCTGCACTGTCTGTCAGAGCAGAGGCACCAAACAGAGGAGTCCCCGCGTCTCAGACACTGGGCCGTTCTCTGAACCTCTCCTCCTCACCTTTGCCCTTCGGACCTCATTAAAGTCCATTTATCAGCCTCGTCTCTCTCGTGCTGATCCAAAGCTGAGCCCAGCCTTGTGACCCATCCCTGTCATGATCCGAAGGTATGATAAGTGAACTTTCTGAGGAGAGACATCCGCAACCATTTACATTTTCTATTTATGTGGATGACCCATGGGAGAAGTGTTCACAGACTCCTTTGGGTGAGAGAGTATTGGGTCATCCCACCAACCTCACATTCATCCTCCTGCAGTCAGTGTGGCTCTGCCCTGCTCTGTGCTGCAAGGATCCTAGTGCCTGGGCTTGCTCCAGGGTGATGCCAGATGAGTCACGTTGGCCATGGCATATTTACTGAGCACTGTGATGTATCTGTGTTTGTGCTGAAGGAGTTGTACCACACAAGGGTGTGGTTGGCAGAGCTCTTCTGAGGACCTATCTGGCAGCCCCAGTGTGCTGTGCGCCAGAGGGCCCACTTCCTAGACTTGTGGCAGTGATCTTCAAGGTGGCGGAGTCATCGCCGCTGAGCAAAGTGGGGCCTGGACCCCATTAGCCTAGAGGGCTGCTTACTCCTTCCCCACCACCTACTTCTTGTGCCAACACAGCATAGCATCACTGCCTACAGTGTGGGAAGACAATGACTTGACTTCCCCTCTAATTGGACGTAGAAAGTTGCTGGGGCTGCAGCTAGCGTGACTCATCAAATTACACCCCAGACACATGTTGACCTAACTCTAGTGCTGGGGATTCCCCGTGGAAAAGAAGAACTTAGTGGGTGGGAAGACAAGAGAGAATAGATTTCAGCGCAGGGGCCCAATTCTTCAAAAACACGGAGACTGAATAGATTTTCTGCTCCTCTACCCCAATCCATCCATTTCCTATTTTTGTTGGGAATGAGAAAGAATATGAGATCTAGAGGTCATGTTATACACAAACACACATACATTTTTCTATACACATATAATAGCTGACATATTGAGCATTAAAGTTTGCAACACTCTTTACAAACATTATCTCATGTGAGCCTCATGATAAAGTAACACAGGTGTTATCCCTATTTTATAGATGAGGAAAGAGAGGCCCAGACAAGTAAAGGGATGTGTTCATGGTAACCTAGTTATTCCTAGCTAGCAAGTGTGACTTTCTCAATTAGCACATTTCTATAGGAATTAACATAACAAAATGCAGCCTAGTATAATATAACACAATTTAATGTGATGTGATGTGATATATGGTTTGATATAATATATTTTATTTTTGATACATAACATAAGAATATATTTTTGTTGTTGTATCATTTCAGTCATGTCTGACTTTTCCTAAACCTATTTGGGGTTTTCTTGACAAAGACACTGAAGTAGTTTGTTATTTCTTTCTCCAGCTCATTTGACAGATGAGGAAAATGAGGTAAACAAAGTTAAGTGACGTGCCCAGGGTCACACAGCTAGAAAGTATCTGAGGTCGGATTTGAACACAGGAAGATAAAACACCTCCTGATTTCAGGGACAGAACTCTATCCATTGCACCCTCTGGATAACCAATTCTTTATATATATACATATATAAAATAATCATAATATACATATACACATAAACATGTACAAATAAGCATATGTATATGTAATGTTTAGAATACATACATACATATATATATATATATATATATATATATATATATATATATATTCAACCTTATATAGATGTACAGGATGAGAGACAGAAAAACAGTAAATAGAGCTGGAGCTGGAATCAGGAAAAGTTGAGTCCAAACACAGCCTGTGACATTTCCTCGCTGGCCTTGGAGTCAGAAAGACCTCGGTCCAAGCCCTAACTTTGATTTATATTGGCAGTGGGACCCAGGGTATGTCATTAAATCTCTCAGGGCCCTCAGCTAACTCTAAACCTATACTAACCACCACTGATAGAGGGAATTTCCTCACTGAGAATTTCATACTCCGATGAAATCACAGGTCTGGTCCCCCAAACATGAAGATGTATATAGTCTGTGTGCTCTGAGGGTCGGGTTATCTGGTGGCACAGATCCTATTTCAGATGTTAAGATTATTGGCTCCAATCAGGAAAGGACTTCAGAGGTCCTTTGAGTCCAATCCCTCCACTTCACAGCTGGAGAAAACTGAAGTCCAAGGAGGAGGTTCATTCAATTACAAGACAATTGACTACCCCAAGCCTTATAAGGAAAAAGTTGGTATTTTCTCAGAGGCAGACCTGGGCTGTATTCTCATCCCAGCCAACTATAGCCTTCTGGGAATTGCTCTGAATGATGTGGTGCCACATAAAGTAATGGGATGGAACTGAACAAAGGAAAATTTCTACCAGTTATCAGGATAATTGTCCTAGTGGTAGGGTCAATTACTATGGAACCAAGAGAAATCGTTAAGAATTAGATGGGCCTGGATTGCACAACAGTATTTTTCAAGAATTGCATTTTAAAAGCAATGAGAAAAAGAGCATTGTTGCTGCTCTCATAGCAATGAGAAAAAAGTGATTGTTACAAAGTAAATTGCTTCTATCCTGGCTAGTGGTGGTTTGTCTTTTAAGTAATTGCAATGGGAATTTGTAGGTTGGGGTTATGATCCTTGAAAATTGTAAGGAAGCATGAAGTCATCGACTAGGTACAGGATTTAAAATTGAAGACTTGAGTTCAAATTAAGACTCACTTACTAGCTGTGTGACCCTGAATAAGTGACTTAAGCTCTCCGGGCCTCAGTTTCCTGATCTGCAAATGGAAGAGGCAGCCTACTAGATAATCTCTAAGGTCTTTCCAACTCTAAATCTTATTTTATTTTATTGTTTAAATGGGTTGTTTTATTCTGTTGCTGTTCAGTTATTTCTGGCCCTTTCTGACTTTATTTGGGGTTTTCTCAGCAAAGATAATGGAGGAATTTGCCATTTTCTTCTTCAGCTCATTTTATAGATGAGGAAACTGAGGGAAATGAAGTTAAGTAATTTGCCCAGGGTCACACAGTTAGCAAGGATCTGAAGTCAGATTTGAACTCAAGAAGAGGAGTCTTCCTGGCTACACCCTACACTCCATTCACTTCATTACCTAGCTTGCCCCCAACTCTAAATCTTATGATTGGATGATCCTATAATTAAAGATTATGGAAACTCATTGATAGATAACTATAGCACTACTAAATAATGCTCTTAACTACAAAGAAATGATATTACCATGAAAACAGAGTAGCAGAAGGGAGCAGACCAGGCACCATAGTCTAGTGATTAGGACTCTTGACTTGAAGTTAAAAAGACCTTGATTCAAACAAGTCACTTAACCTCATGGTGCCTGACTTTCTCATGTATAAAATGATGATAAGATAGACGGCTTGGGGTCTGAAATCTCTTCCATCTCTATGTCTCTGATGCTTTGATATTCCAGCATGGGGTAGACCTAGTCTCAGTGATATCCCGTAGAACCAAAATGAATTTTCTCTTCCTGTATCTTTCTTTCCTGAGTAGTAGTTTCTTCTTTTCCTGAGTAGTAGTTTCTTTGTTTCTGGTTCAGTTCCCTCCTCTCCCCATGCCACCATGAGCACTCAATTCTTCCAGCCAACACTTTCTTAAACATCTACTTCCCTGTCCAAGGCTCTGTCAACATGTGCTCTGTTTCTTACTAGGTTTGTTAAGATTTCTCAAAGTTCCCCCGCAGGAAAAATAGAAGTGCTCAGACACCTGTTTTTCTGGACACTGAGATCCAGTAGCACGTTTGATGGGCTTTGGTTTCTTATATAATTTTGATACTTACCTCCCAGAGAACAAACATACATGTTTAAATGGAAATGAAAAACATACAGACAAGATTTGGCTGGGTGTAGAAAAGGATTTAATTCAAGTTGTAAAAATGAAACAAGATGAAGCACAATGAAGGTAATTTAAAAGGCAGTTATATTGATTTGAAAAACAGTAAGTTCAGAAAAAACAATCAAATCTATAAATTTCTCCCTGCTTTTTTGAACTCCATGGAAGTTTCCCCACCCCCCCTCCCCACCCCCACACATTTCTTTGCCTTTGAAGTCTAAAATTGAAGAAACAAATGGAAGAAACATGTATTATTAAGCTTCTGTGTTGTACATAAGATACTCCTAACTTATTTTTTTCTCCTAAATGTTTCTTAAGTCCCGAGTTAAATTATTCCTTTCCCATAGACTTCATATTAGACACTATTTTGCAAATGAAAGTAGGCCATTTGCGAATCAGTCATTTTGGTGCATTGACACAAAAAGAGATTGTGAATTCATAGACAATTTAATTCTTACTTAGATAAAATGCTCTTCCAAAGGCAGAATAACACAATGAAAAGGGCTAGATTTATCGTTTAGATAGGGACTCTACCTATCATTAGCTTTATCACCCAGGTCACCCAAATAGTAAGGATGAGGGCAACCAGGTAGTACAAGGGTTAGGGTTCTGGACTTGGAGTCAGGAGCACCTGAGTTCAAATCCAGCGTTAGACCCTTAGTAGCTGTGTCACCCTGGATAAATCACTTAATCTCTCAGTCTCAGCTATGAAATAGGTATAACAATTGCACCTACCTCACAGGATTGTTGGGAGAACATAATGAGATAAAGGGCTTTTCAAAATCCTTCAAATGCTAGCTACAACTACTACTATTATTATTCGGTTCTCTGGGGCCTCAATTGTCCCACCTGTAAAATGAACAGATTAGAGTAGATGGCTTCTAAGGGCCTTTCCAGCTCTGAATCTATGTGTGATTGTAGATCACAACTTCCTTCTCTCCCCTGTCCTGGAATATCATTTGGCTAGCATTTTTTTTCCTTTCTTATGCATTTAGCAAGGATCATTTTGCACTATAGTCATCTGCTTCTGAGTCACATTCCGTGCAAGATCGTAAGTTCCTTGAGATCAGGAATCCAGACCTTATCTAAACTTCTCATCTGCCCCACCAACTCTGTGTTCTGCAAGCAGGGGTGGCTTAATAAATGTGAATAGAAAGGAAGAAGAAATAAACTCGTGTCAAAGGAATTCTACACCACCTCCTGCTCCCTCGGTTATTATTTTCCGGGAATAAGATCAATCTTTCCTGACCACTGCCGTGGGAAAAATGTCTCTTGCTTTCTGGAACAGGGTGCGCTTCCTATGACAGGAAGCCTCTTCAGCCTAGACAAAGTGAACTCAATCTTGCCATTATGTAGGTGCATGAGCTTGCTCACTGTCTATCTCTGCTTCCTCTTTCGGAGGTTTCGTGGGTCTCACTCCCTCTTTTAATAAATTATCATCTTCGGTAGACTTCTCTCATTGAGTTATTTCCTGTTGTCGTTGGTAAATAAATATTACATTCATCACAGGTCTTATTATTAGCACAGAGACCTTCCTGCTAACTGAGAAGTTCACGCATAGATTTTCTTTCCCAATACTAATGAAGATGCTAGTGTACTTAGCTTCACACTGACCTCTAAAAATGTCTGCTCTTCATTCTCCTTGGTTTAAAAGTCTTACTGGCAAAGTCAAACAGAAACAGAGGCCACCAAACCACATAAAAGATTTCCTGTAGGTCCATATTGATTTAGAAAGTCACATATTGGCATTATCTGCATTTTATTGTATTTTTATTTTATGAAATATTTCACAATTACATTTTAATCTGGTTTGTCTGTACTCTGGCTTATTATGGGCTGAGTTTTAGACACCTCTGTTTTTTAAGGACAATTGCATTCCCATGACCATTTTAGATCATTTCTCCAGTAAGAGTCATCGTGAATAAGACAGCCAGACTCTCTGGCTAGGGCTAAACCCTGCACCTGGGGTCCTCTTCCTCTGCTTCCCTAGGTAACCTGAAATAAATGATGCACCCTGAAAAAGTCTCAGTGTAGTCACATACGAGTGTCCTGGTAAGTATTTAACAAGGAAAAAAAATGTACCCAGGACACACTTTTAAGCTTAACCTGCAAAATTAGTGCTTTCTTCATCATTTTCTTAACTGTATAAATTAAAAATAAACAAAACCAATTGATTGTATGTAGCTTCTGCGGATTTCCAAGGTGTAAATTCTCACGCTTAAATTTTCACAATGGTTAAATAGGGTTTGTTCAATTTGTTAACAAATTTGTTAAATTTGCTAAATTGTTAAAATGGTTAAATAAGCAGAGCAGAGCTGGCTCCAGCACACCCAGTCACAAAAAAAGAGACCATAAGACTACCTATACAATTACCTCAGAGGGACTTTGCAAATATTCAAGGCTAATTAACGAGGAAACAAAGGGCTGCCCGGCTGTTAAATAATAGGGAAAGTAGGCAAGGGGAAAACTGTGTGTGATAATCTGTTCCCATGGTGGCTCTGGTGTGAAGTTGGAATATGGCATCTGCATTGCTTCCTCAACTTCTGTAACTATTTTTAAGAGTTGGCCCGTGCGACCTTACAGTTCTCTTTAAAGATTGTCTATAGAGATTGTTTCCCTCCTCCCTCATTTTTCTCCTTAATTTATGAAAATCTTTTGATTCTCTCCATGTCATGGCCTTAGGGTAGAAGGTCAGGGAGGAAGGAGAACTATAAACCTGCTGCTCTCCCTGTTCACAGAGGCAGCATAAAAGGAATGACCCAAATTGGAGGAATAGGGGATTTAGGTTAACTAGACATAAGACTATATCCCAACATTAGGACTTATTAGACACTGGATGGAAAATTGTTAAGAGCTGCTAGTTATCTTTCTTCTCAAGGAACTTACTATCTCAATGAGGGGGACAACCTGCAAACAATTTTAGCCAAACAAGATACGTACAGGATATATTGGGGCACTCTCAAGGGGAAGGCATTAAGATGAAGGAGGAGTGGGAAAGGTTTCTTGTAGAAGGTGATGCTAGCTGGTACTTGAAAGAATCCAGAGAGGACAGGAGGCAGAGATAAGGAGAGAGAATGTCTCAGGGAAGGGGACAGAGTCAGGGGAAATTCTCCAAATTGATAGATAAAGTGGCATGTGCCAGGAATAGGCTTGTGTCACTGGATCAGAGTCCCGTAGGAGAGTAGGGTAGTAAGTAGAACATGTCTCGGAGTCAGAAAGCCTGGCTTCTGATCCTTAGCTAGCTTGTGGCCCTGGAAATGTCAGTTAATCTCTACTTCAGTTTTCTCATCTGAAAAATGGAAAAATAATATCTGTCACAGCATTGTGGTGAAGAAAGCATTTGCCAAAAAAAAAGAAAGAAAGAAAGAAAAAGAAATGTGAGTTACTATTAAGGAAGGCTGAGGATTATTCCTCTGGAGAATTTTTTTTCTTAAAAATAAAAAGCAAATAAACAACAGGACAATATGTGAAGTCACCTGGTCCATTGAAAAGAGCACTGGATCTAGAGTCAAAGGAACCAGGTCCAAATACCAGCTCTACAGTTTATTAATTAACTTTGGATTTTTTAACTACTTGAGCCTCAGTTTCCTCATCTGTTAAACTGGAGGGGGAGACTAGATTGATCTAATGCCTCTTCCAGCTCTAGATGATTACAGAGTCCTAGCTATGCTCTCCCTCCACTGCTTTAGCCATGGTTCTGAAGGCAGAATTTAAATTAGAACTACTTGGCAATCCTGGCCTGGGATTATTTATCATAATAAATTCTGCCTCACATTTGTACAGCACTTTACAGTTTACAGGAGACTCCCAATAGAACAACCATGGGAAGTCAGTAATATAAGTATTATTGTCTCCATTTTATAGATGAGAAAACTGAGGCTCATATAATTAATAACTGACATTTATAGAGCATTTCAAAATTTTTGAAATGCTTTTCATATCTTCTATTTGAGCCTGACACCAACTCTATGAGGTAGGTCATATTATTCCTGTCTTTTTGTTTTGCTTTGAAAACAGATGAAAGAAACTGAGGCTTGGGGAGTCTAAATGATTTGCCTAAGAGGCCAGAGCAAGTCTGGACTGCCTTTCTCAGGGGAAAAGTGAATTCGTATCCAGGATTAGCGACCACTAGGTTAATGCTCTTTTCAGTTCCCCACGATGTACCTTATTCTCCCCACCCCATCAATCTCAAAGATGGCAGATGCTTCCTATCCCTGGACCTATTCTTTACAAGGAGTCTCTTTATTATTGGCTCTTCTATTAATTCCCCAAAAGATTAAAAAAAAAATTCTGGCATAAAAATAAGACCTTGAGCAGCCTCAAATAAGAAAACCAGAAAAATAACTTGCTTGAAGTCAGAAAGACCTGAACTGAAATCCTGCCTTAGATAAATACTAGCTGAATCACTCTGGACAAGTGTTTTTGTTTCTCTCTGACTCAGTTTCATCTTTGGTAAAAATGGGGATAATGATATCACCTATCCCCAACCCTGTGTTCAATGAGAATAAAACTAGACATTTTAATTAAAATGCTGTGCAAACTTTAGAGCACCATATAAATATCTATTTACTATGCTTGTGACCTTGAAAAAGGTCCTGAAGCTATAAACATTTGCCGCCATCAGGCAACTCCTACTATAGTAGAAGGAACACTTTGTACCACTGGGTAGCCAGAGAGCTGGGAGGTATCTAAAATTTAATATTTTAAATGGCTTCCCTATACCTGTCCTTGCCTTCCCTCTCTGCCCTCACCTGTGGCTGAGCCTAAGTCTCCCTCTCTTAGTAGATTCAGGCAGTAGCCTCTTCCTAATGGGGCTACTCACTCAGGCCATTCATTGTATATGCACCATGACCAATTTCTCAGTAGCCTCAGTTCTGAGGCCTACATTTCAATCACTTAGTTTTCCCTTGGACAAGGAGAAAAACTGATGTCCTTCAGAGAGAGCAGTACTCCCTTTTTGCTGCTGAGTCTCTCCCTGCACCAATCATTCCCTCCCCTCCTCAACACTTGATATGATTTCACTGGAGCATATCTAGGTCCCAAGGAGCACAGTTCATTCCTCTGGGGAATGTTTGCTTCGGCTCAGTTAAACCCAACTGTTTCTGTGCGTGGCCCATGCATCCCCCTGGACACTACATTTCAGGCTTTCTGTGATCAGTGCCAACCAGATGTTGGGATGACAACACTGAGCTATGCATCACTTCTTGTCAAAAGGATTGAGATGAACAGAGAAGAGAATGAGAGTCATTGCTTCCATGACTGCTGCATCTTGAAGGGTCCTTACAGATAATCTAGTCCAACACTCCCATTTAATAGATACAGAAACTGAGGTTAGAAAAGTGAAATGTCTTACCCAAGATAAGATTGCACAGCTAGTGTCAGAAATGGATTCAAACCCAGGTCTCCCGATTTCCCAATGGGCAACGGAAACATCATGTCATGATTCATATCAGTTTCTGTGGCTTGATTTAAAGTTCAGATGCCAGGGAACTCTCCCAGTAAGAAAGGCTAACAATAACAACTGAAACTTGTGTAGCCTTCAACATAAATTATCAACTCTGTGAGGAAAACGCTGTCATTTTGTAAATAAACTAAGGCACACAAAGTTGAAGTAGCATGCCCATGGTCACACAGGTGGGATTTAAACCCATGTCTTACTAACTTTCACATTATGAATTCACAGGAAAATTTGAGTTGGGACTTGAAATCAACAGAGCACTTTGGACAGACTTCCTAAATCATTTTCCATGTTGTCATCCCAAACTCCTCATACATGGCTAGCCAACAGTCATTGCCTCAGGCAGGGGTGGGATGAGATGGTCTTTTATACCCATTCTAATGGCCACATTCTATAAGATTCTGTGACTCAGTGAACTCCTTCATACATATACCCTCATCCCTCTCAATGCATCTGTAGTCATTCATATTGCTTGGTGCAGTCAAGCTATGGTTATGAATAATGGACTTTTTCTTAAGATCTTTTACATATTAACTGATGTTGCTGTTTCCATGTTTTTTCACATCCAAAGTCTCTGGCCCCTTCCCACTGGTACCTTCAGAGTTAGCTTTATAGTCATAGACTATTCTGGGATAATGTTGGAAGGGACCTCACCTGCCATCTTGTCCCCCAAACCTATAACATAGCTGACAAGTGGACATTTAACCTCTCCTTGAAGACCCCCAAGAAAGGGAAACCTACTACCTCCTAAGGCAGCCCATCTACTTTGCTGTTACTGGTTGTTTTCAGTCACATCTTACTCTTTATGATCCCATTTGTTTTGTTTTGTTTTTTTATCAAAGATACTAGTGGAGATTAAAATTGTCCAACCCAAAATAAAACAGACTGAGATAGAAGTCTGAGCCAATGATACTTCATTAAGGAGTCCATGGTCCCCTCCAATTAAGTAGACCCCAGATGTTCCTCATGATCTGAGATGCCCCCTTCTTCCAGGACCTTGTTTTTGTAGGGTTTGATATGCAAATATACAAAAAAAGGCATGGTAAAATACAAAATCTCATTGGGTGATAGATCTTGCTCTTGAGGGCCAAAAATGATATATTAGCTGGGGGGTGGGGCATAGATGGAGTGAAGCATGGGGCAACTCTACTAAGTTGTCATAAGATGGTCACCTGCTCATGATGGACAAGAGAAAATGGTCCAGAGATACAAAAATAAGTTGGGGGATTTCCAAAACCTTAAGGCACCCCACCCATGCTGAGTGTGGACATGGAATTTGAGTAAAACAGGATGGAGATAGCTTTGTCAGCATTCTGGTGGTTGCATAAGTAAGCCTCATTTCTTGGTAAACAAGTAGTGAACATTACATTAAAGTCTGAGGCCCACTAGAAGAACCTATCTAGCCCTATTTATTTATATGATTTATGTAGAATATCAAAGTGATTAATACTGATTGGAAGAGAGTAGGGGTCAAAATGACTTATTTCTCACATTCTCTCACTTCAATCCACAAGGAAAGATCACAGTCTTTCCTTGGATCATTACTACCAATGGGCATGGAGGGCTATCCTCCATGGGTGATGGAAAGTCAGAAAGCCTTCCTGAGGTACAAAGGTGACACTGGAGAAGAGAGAAAATGGACACAACTTATAACATACTGATCATGTTCCACTCAATTCAGCATTGATCCGTAATATACTAAATAGACAATAAATGTCTGAAGGGACTTTCTCACTTAACCAAGTACCACAAGTGAGAAGTACCTTCTAGCAAAACATGCCCTACAAGATACACAAGTTAGGGCACCATAAGGCATGCTCAAGCATAACAGTACTGGCGTTGTTTGCCCTACACACAGGTTCTGGAAATCTTTGGAATTTATGGAAACAATTCAAGCAATTTTAACAAAGAGCCACCTCTCAATGACCAACTTTGATTCCAAAAGACACATGATGGAAAATGCTATCCATATCCAGGAAAAGAACTATGGAGTCTGAATGCAAATGGAAGCATACTCTTTTCTCTTTTATTTTTCTTTCCCATGGTTTTTTCCTTTTGTTCTAATTCTTTTTTTCACAACATAACTAATGGAATATGCTTAATATGATTATACATGTATAGGCTGTATCAGATTGCATGCCATCTTGCAGGGAAGGGAGGAAGAAAAATATATAATTCAAAATTTTATAAAAGTGAATGTTGAAAACAAAAAAAATAAATTTGAAAAAAGTATTTAAAAAGAGCTGCCCCAACATCCCTGCAGACAACACAAACAGATCTAGATGGCTGAAGTATGGGAAAATAAGGAATAGGTTGAATGAACACAGGAATTATCAGTCATTGCTGTTGGTAGTGAAGCAAAAACTGAAGCAGGAGATTGAAAATAAGGATTTGAGGTTCTAGTCGCTGCAGGCTCAGAACAGGTGCATTGGGAATTGTTTGTGGAGAGGATGATGATGATGAAGGTGTAGTGCTTACTCATGCATCTCATATGGCTGTCCAGTCTTTGAAATATCCTCTGATGTAGTCCTATGGTCCTCTGGAGAGCTCTCCTCTCAGGAAAGCTGGAATGAGTGGGGCTTCTGAGCAGCTTCTAGAGGATTTGCTTCTCTAGTTCAAGCCACTTGCAGATATCCCTTCGCTGTTAAACATCTCTGACATAATAGATCTTAATATAGTTTGCTATTACAGTAACCAGGTCAGATAATGCAGCTCCAACCATAATAACACTAACATGAATATCACTAGACCAGAGAATTTACATTTTTAAATTGGCAAATTCAAATAATAAGTGAAAAATTAAAAAATTCTGAACCTAATTTTTATATTTGATATAATTACCTAATCTTGTTGCAACTATTTTTTAAATGAACTAAAATTTTCACTCTAGTCACATTCCTTTCTTGTTATTCATACCTCCTCTTATTTTCTCCCTAAGAAGGACAAGATTCTGGTAGAAAACTATTAATAGAACACTTTTTTTAATACGTTGATGACTCTGATGCACAACTGAATTCATTTAAAAGTTGCCCCAAAAAATTGCAATTGTCAGAAAAAGTTCTGGAATGGGATGTAATCGATTTCAAGACAATGCAGATCAAATAAGTTGCTCATAATAAAACATGTTTGCCTTTCAAGACATGCTCAATATCCAAAATAGTAAACTCAAATAAAATTGACTTTTCCCATTTTGCTAACACTAGACAGTCTGACATTCTTTTCTTCAAACCAAAGTGGAATATGTTTTTTTAAGCTTAATAATTAATAGAACAACAGTTTGGTCCCATAAACCATACCATCAATACCCAATTGATATAATTTATGGGACTTTTGCCTTTATTTATCCAGCTATATGTAAAAGCAATTTTTAACATTCACTTTTTAAAATTTTGAGCTCCAAATTCTCTTCCTCCCTTCTTTCCTCCCTTTTCCCTTCCCTGAAATGAAAAGCAACATGTGCAATCATATAAAACATATTTCCATATTAGTCATGTTGTGAAAGAAAATGCAGACCAAAAAAATCACACATACACAGAGAAAATAAAGTGAAAAACAGTATGCTTTGATCTGCACTTAAACTCCATCAGTACTTTACCTGGAGGTGCATAGAATCTTCCATTAAAAGTCCTTTGGAATTGTCTCAGATCTTTGTATTGGTGAGAATAGGTAAGTCATTCATAGTTGATCATGGTACAATGTTGTGCTACTGTGTACAATGTTCTCCTGGTTCTGCTCCCTTCACTTTACATCAGCTCATGGAAGTTTGATGGCCTTTCTTGTGGGAGATGGGTTAGACTTGTTCTGTTGGTCCCAGAAGGCAAAAGGAGGAACAATAGGTAGAAGCTTTAAAGATGCCTAAAGAAAAACACTTCCTAAAAAAGTCAGTCTGTTCAAAAGTACTCCTCAGTCTCCTTTACTGGTTCTTCATCCCACTAACTGCAGCTACTCCTCAATGCTCTACCCCGGGCCTTTGTCTCTGATTATCTGCCATCTTTCTGACTTGATAACCTCATCAGTTTTTCTGGAAATAATGATTCTATCTATGGACATCTGGTCCTATTTTCTCTCCTGAGGTCTTACATTACCAACTGCCTTTTGGATATCTCAAACTGGATGCTCCAAAGGCACCTAGAACTCAACACGTCCAAAACAGAACTCATTATCCTTTACCTCAGATCTTCCTCTCTTCCTAGAGTTTCCCTACTACTGAGAAGGGTGCCAATATCTTCCCAGTGACCCAACCTTGCAGACTCAGTGTCCTCCTTGACTCCTCACTCTCACCCCATGTATCCAATCTGTTGCCAAATCTTATCTATTCTATTCACTGTCTTCTACATGTCTCCTTATTACCACTCAAACAGCTCCCACTTAAGTTCAGGCCTTTATCACCTTTCACCTAGACTACTGAAGTAACTTTCTTATATGCCTTTCAGCCTCAATAGTTTTCCTATTCCAATCCATCCTACATTCAGCTTGGCAAAGGGATTTTCCAAAAGGACAGAAGGGAGACTTTATCCACTCCCCTACTCAATAAGCTCCACTGTTCCCCTATGACCTCCAGGATCAAATATGAATCCCTGTGATTAGCATTGAGAGTTCTTCACAGCCTGACCCCTTCCTACCTTTCTGGTCTTCCACATACTTTGCTCCCCTCTTCATAGTCTAGCTATACTGGTTTGGTTTGGGGTTGGGTTTTTGTTTTTTCCTTGCTTTTCCTTACATATCATCCCCTATCTTTTGTCTTCATGCCTTAGCTCTGAATATCTTTCTTTTCTCCTATTTCACTCTAAGCTTCCCTGGCTTCCTTCAAGACTCAACTCAAATTCCACCTTCAGGAAGCCTTTCCTTATCCCTCAGCAGTTCGTGCCTTACTCTCTGAGATTACCTTATATTTATATACATATATTATATATATTTATATATGTATATGCACATGCATGTAGGTATGTATATATACATACATGTATGTATAACCTAATTTTATATTTTATTTTTTCATGTAGAAATATATTTATAAATAAAAATGTATACTTATTTGTTACATATTTTTTCATTTATATACAAATGTATTTTTATATACATTTATTAAAAGTTATTTATATATAAATATATATAAAACAGCAAAATAAATATTTAGGTTATACATATACAGAGAGAGAGAATCTAATTTTGTATCTGTTGAGTCCCCCATTGCAATAGCATCTGGCACACAGAAATACTTAAAAGATGCTTATTAGCTGGCTGTTTTACTGGAAGTAAATTCCCCATCAATAAAGATCTTCAAGGGTAAACAAGGTGATCACTCATAGGTGAGTGAAGTTGTAGAGGGATTCCTGCTTGTGTATGAGCTGGACCAGATGTCTTAGGATCTTTTCATCTCTGAGATTCTAGAATTTATAATATTGGTCATTTAGGAAAATATGTTCCAAACGTAAACAACCAATTTACAACTTGACATTAGAAAATGCTACCTACCCATTTGTCAGCTAGGGATTGTCCAGAAAGGTTTTGATGTAATGTTCCTATCAGTTTGTCCTGCCTCCCACTTCTCCTAGTTCCCTTTCCTTAATTTGTAGGGTCTTTGAAGGCAGACCCAATCTCTTTTCATTTTTTCTCATCCCTCTCAGCTTGAGCACAGGACTGAGCGTACACGTGAAGCCCTTAGTTATTGACTGATGAAGGAAGTATACTGGTTAATGGCACAGTTTTTTCTTCCATCTTTAGTACCTCTGTGGTACCTTACACTGCCAAACTATAACCCCATGTTCACGGCCAACTGCCCGATCATCTCTGTCCCTAAGTCCCAACCCTCTTTTCTTTAATGGTTAGCCATCTGTAAGCTTTTGGTTTCTCTATCAGAACATCATCACCCATCTCTAGCTCACCTGCCTGATGTCACCAGTTCTCTTCAAGCACAAAGAATGAGTAACATCAGCTGACCTGAAGCAAGAGAAGGCAAGCCTGAAGAAAAGATGACATTGGTGTGAAATGAGGATCTAAAAAGACAGTTGGCCCCAGACTTAACTTTCTGTGAAAGAGCCCATATCCTTGCAGCTTATGGAATCTGTTTCAGGATGACAAATAAGAGAAAGAAAGCTTGGGGACTGAAATTCTCCTCATTCAGCAAAGGCCAAAACAGAGGGAAGATCCTGCATAGATGAGAGACAGCTGTTCATCGTTAACTGAGGGTTCCTGCCAGGTGGTCCTTCATGGCAGATCCTCCGATGGAGTCAGACATTCCCTGTGTTCAGAAGCCACGTCCAGCTGTCCCATCCCATAGTTTGGGAAGAAAGGTCTCCCTTTCAAGCAGAGAGACCATTTTTGGTTTTGGATGCGAAACAGATGATGTTATTGTCAGGTCAGTTGTCAGGAACATACTGCTCTCCGTCCTACTAGTTTGGCCATACATAGACGAATGAAACATGACTATTGTCCATGGAATTTCATCATTTGTTTCAATGCACCCACCTGGTCCTTTGAGTGGACGAGGTCAAGTTAACTTCCCTCCTGCCCTCAAGTGACCCGAACACACTTTCTCTTCAGTCATTTTTTTAAAATGAAATTCTAGGTAGCAGGAAGCAATGAATTGAAACGGTCAGAGACCAAAGTCCTCTGGGAGAAGCAAAGCAGACTAGTTAAGGTGTAAACCTGGTATAAGAGGAAAATATTAATAAATAAATAATGCAGTCTATTCTGAAAGCCTCTGGACTGGTTGGGAGTCATTTAATTGTCTTCTGGGGTAGTCCGACCCCAGGGCCCCAAAGCTTGGCAATGAGGTTTGTCCTCATTAACTGAATCCACAACTTACGGGTGTGTGTTTACTTAATCAGGGTACTGTGCAAACCCAGCCTTTTAACCTTTATCCTTGAAACCTCTTTTCATTGATTTGGGCAGCTTCCTCACCTTTGAGACAGAAGAGGAACAGGCTGATTATGATTTAGTATTGGAGAATTATTAAGAATACTGTGTTCCCAAACACAATGTGATTATGAGAGAGTCAAATTTCATTGGAAGAAGAAAGTGCCAAACTGGCAGCCTTCAGTCAGCTTGAAGGGAAGTTCTGTTTAAAAAAAATAGGATCAGTCCTCCACAGCATCTAGAGAAAGATCCTGGGTATGCTGAGCACACATGAGAGAGTGCTGGAAGACAGTGTTAGGATCCAAAAACAGACTGTGATAGGCAAAGATGATAAATAGATTCAGGGATAAATGGAAAGTCCAATACAGGTTTAAAAAATCGATGATACACTTGTAGGATATAAGATGACAGTTCCAGTGAGGCAGAGTAGTGTAATGGGCAAAACACTGGATATGGGGTCAGAAGAATTGGGTTTGCAAGACTGCTTTCTTACTTATTACCCTTTTTAACCAGGACACTTAAGTTGCTACATGCCTCTGAGGTTTCAATACCTTCATCTATGCAAAAAAGGGCCAGGTGCATTATGGAGCCCTGAGAGCCCTATAATCTTCAAAAAGATCTTGGTATTTTAAAGAAATTCAACTTAATATGAGTAAATATTGTGATATATGTATATAATATACATATATTTGGAGAAAGAGAAGGAGCGAGAGGGGGGGAGGGAGAGAGGGAGGGAGCAGATTATGATTCTTTTTTTTTTTTTGAGGGAGAAGGGAGATAGGAAGACAAGAGGGTCAACAAGGACTTTAAATCTTAAACCAGACCTAATGATTTAAATGGAATAGAGGAACAAGGGGGAGAGAAAGTGAAAGCAGTTACTTCATTATATAGTGTAATTCAGCAACTTTTCTGTTGGAAGAGTAGAGCCCTAGGGCTATTTACCTGAATAGGTGGAAGGGAGGGGAGGGGTGAGAGATGATAAGAACTATGAATTAAAATAAATTTCTGACCATAAATGGGATAAAAGTTAAACTGAAAAAATTATTGGAGACTAGAGGGAAAAAAAGAGTTAAACTCTCTTGGCCCTGATATTTGCATACGTTTTTCTTGTTATTATTGTGCAGTCGTTTCCAATTCCTCATGATCTCATTTGGAGTTTTCTTGGCAAAGATACTGGAGTGGTTTGCCATTTCCTTCTTCATTTCATTTGACGGATGAGGACACTGAGGCAAACAAGGTTAAGTGATTTGCCTAGGGTCACACAGCTATAAAGTGTTTGAGGCCAGATTTGAACTTACGTTGATGAGTCTTCCTGACTTAGGCTGAGCACTCTATGTATCTGGCTGCCCTATCTGCACATAGTCCTTCCTAAACCCAGGATTAAACCACAGTGCGTCCAATAAGTAGATGGTCTAAGTCAGAGCTGACTGATAAATCAGTGAGCCCCTCCTGTATGGCAGATCTTTGCTAATCACTAACCACATCTCTAGCGGGTGATATGGTCTTTGAGGTGGCCCTGAATATAGGTGGATTGTAGGATTATAATGTAAGATACTTCTCCTTTTATAAGTAAACAGTTGAGTACTGAAAAGGAACTGAACATTTCTGTAAGGAAAATTGATTCGATCCACTTATGAAGAAAATCTCTTAAATAAAGTTTGAGAAGAGACACAGATAGTGCTAAGGACCAGATAGAGAACTGCCCTTCCAATGATGTAGTCTACCAGTGGACACTGCCTGAGTCCTCTAGAACTGTTAAGTGTCCAGACTTCAGATTTCTCACCTGCAAGAGAACTCCTACAGTGTGAGAGCCTTAGATACTGAGATGAATCAAACCAAACTTCCTTAAAGACTCAACTCAGATGGATTCTCAAGTGCAGATTGAAACATTTTTTTTTCTCTTTTTCTTTTTTTCCTTCCTTTGCAATACAACTAAAGTGGAAATGTTTTCTATGACTTCACATGTATGATGAGCATAGTACTACTTGCTTTCTCAGTGAGTAGAGAAGTGGTAGAGGGAAACATAATTTGGAACAGAAAATTAAAAATTAAAAAAAAAAAAGACAACCTGTATATACAGCCTGTATTATCCCAATTGTCAATACCTTCTTCTTATTCAAATCATCTTGTGTGTACATGTTGTATCCCTCTCAGAGAGGAGAAATTCCTGGAGGGTATCTTCTTTTTGTCTCTATGTTCCCCAGCACAGGCACAGTGATTTGCATATCCTATAGTAGTTACTCAGTAAAGGTTTGTTAAACTGAATTCACTTGTATATATGTCATTTTCCCCTATTACACTTTGAGCTCTGAAGCCTGGAATTATATCCTTATGTGAACTTCTACAATTACTACTGAGTTGGAGAAGGTTCAGATACAAATTTAGTAGGGACTTCTGTGTCTGCTCTGAAGACCATCCCTAGCTAAATTCACAGAGATTCATCATCAGAAGGTTGACCACCAAGTAATAAATCTTTTTAATTGCTTTTTTTAGGGTGGGGTGGGGCAGCAACTCAACACGTTTGCTAGGCGCTGAAAGAGCTGCTATCTGGTTCAGAGGAGGGTGTATCCACACTGATGACATAATGAGTCTGCTGAAAAAAAGAAATCATATGTGAAGCAAATCTTCAACAATAAATCAAAACTACATGGATTCTATGGGGCATGTGGGACCAAGAAAATATTAATATTAAGGAGATGCCTTTTTTTACAGTGATAAAAAGTTTAGGATCCTCAGAAGTACTTTTGCAATTTCTCAAATGCAATCTAACCCCATGTCCCCTTCCTGAGCATCCATAGGTCCATTTATTGCCTCCTGAAATGCATGACTGCCCACTGTTCACTTCTAATGCAGCCAAATGGCAAATAATCATGTAAAATAACATCACAGTGCTAATGATAATTGACATTTACACAGCACTTTAAGGTTTACAAAGAACCTTTCTTGTAACAACTCTATTAGGTAAATAGTACAATTGCTATTATTATCTCCACTTTGTAGATGAGGAAATTCAGGCTTAGAGAAAAATCATTTGCTGAGGACTTGAATGATGGACTTTTGGCTCCAGAGACAGTGTTCCTTAAGCTCCACCATGATGCCTGCCCAAAATATCCAGCAGAATGGGACTTTTCTCTGATCTAGGACCAGATCTGCTCCTACTCTGAGCAGAAATGAATGAATGAGCTGGAGAATGTCACTCAATGGCACTGAAGATATTGACATGAAGCTCTAGGATCAGTCAGAGGTCAGTGATAGAGAGGCAGAGTAGTGTCATGGATGGAATGCTAGCCTCAGGGTCAGGAAGATGTGGATTCCAATCTTGTCTTGATACTTTCTAGCTCTGGGGTGCTGGGGAAGTCACAACCTCTCTGTGCCTCCATTTCCTGGAAAATGAGGGGGCTGAACTCTACCTCTTCCTTTAAAGCTCTAAATGTATGATTCTTGGTTCCCTCAATGGCCATAGGCTTTCATACAAGGAAATGTAGGTACTGAATGATGTGACATCTGGGCCACCAGATATTCCTTGCAGGATGCCAGTTGGTCAATGCATTAGTAGTGAGTACCTTACAGAAGGACAAATGCCAGGAGGAGAAGGTCAACTTTGAGAAGGCCCTTGAAAGATGGATAGGATATGTATCCATCCATCCAGTTCTGCCTAGTTCCCTCCTAAAAAGAGACATGGATTTGGCAATGACCATTGGGAAATCATCAGCACTAGGCCTGGGCAAGAGCCTCATGAGGTCATATCTTTGGGCCTCCTGAGAGCTACTGAAATGAATCATGGAGACAGACAGCCAGCACTGACATTCAACTGATAACATTCCTAATGGGGCAGAAGAATGCATTTTGCCAAATTTAGTTCTAATTTTGGAACTTAATTTGAAACTTCTGAACACCATGTTCCATTTGGCTTAGACCAAATGCAAGCATTGCTTTTTGTTTACTTAATCCTTCTGTAACTGGGCATCCTTTACTCTTAGTGAGTTTTGCATTAGTACAGACCTCCATCTAGATAGAAAAACATGTTGTTTTCATTTCCTAAATTTCCCTGAGGAAAGGTGATGTACACAATGGAGGAAATGGTTCCTTAAAAATGTTCTATAGAGAAAATATTATGCCAATGAATGGATAAATCTAGCAGAGAAATAAACGATGAAGTCCACGATTTTCTGTATTGTAGGGCCATTATCATAAAGCTGAGGTGGGTGGGGAGAAGGGAACTTCAGAATCCATCTAAGCCAGTATTTCTTAACCTTTTATGTATCATGGATTGCTTTTTCAGGCTAGTGCAATTTTTGGACCTCTTTTCAGAACATTATTTTTAAATGCATCAAAATGAAACACATAGGATTACAAAGGAAACCAATTATAATAAAATTTAGTTAACAAAATATTTTCT
Organism: Bettongia penicillata ogilbyi; assembly: GCA_023548195.1. NCBI lineage: Eukaryota > Metazoa > Chordata > Mammalia > Diprotodontia > Potoroidae > Bettongia > Bettongia penicillata. The sequence continues at coordinate 8,265,599 of JAJHZJ010000200.1, forward strand.
TTTTCAAAAGAACAAGTTCATGGGCACCAGGGTAAGAACCTTTGATCTAGTATTTCATCACCCCCTCCTCATTTTACAGAAGAGTTAGAGGCAGAATTTGAACCCAGGTCTTTAACTCCAAAGCCAGTGTTCTTCCCCCCATCATACTGCCTGACCCTAAAAGTACAGTTTGGTGGATTCTGTTTTTCTTAGATATCTAATTCAAAAGGACAGCATTTATAAATCGATCAACAACCATTTATTAAGGGGTTACTATGTGCTAAGATGAAAATAATCCTGCCCTCATGAAACTTAAAGTTGGAATAACATTTCTCACTGATCTAACATATCAAATATTACATAATGATATCTCATGATGAAACCATGGGACTGAGATTATTATTTCCCCCAAAATATTAACAATATTTAGAAGAAAAATCTAACAGTATTCCTTGGGAATATGCCTTACTGTCTCATTGAACTTATGATCAGTTAATTCTTCTTAATTTTTAACACAAATCTTTGCTTTTACCATTTTGGTTCAATCTCTATGTTCATGTTATTTGTTTCTCCAAAGAACTGCTGATAGATTTTTATAGAGCCAAATCCTGCTCTCTGCAAAAGGTGATTCTATCTCTGCAATGATGCATGTCCACTATAATGGTGGTGCCTGATGTGTTCATAGTGTTCATAGCTGAGTCTCATTCTGAACGTATTACTTAAGTATGCACTAGACCCCAAAACGATCTAGTCTGCTTTCTATCCTGAGCTAATTCAGTGGGCAGTGTATCTCTTTTTATAAACTCAAACCTGCTTGAACATCCATCTTAAACTGTTGTCTAGTCTTAGAATTCATTTCTATGTTTTATTTAAAACTTGAATCCCAATGCTACTCCACCATTGACCTTACCTTTGGAAGCTGAACTTAGCTCCTGTGTTTGGTATCTGCTTGCTTACTTGGGTTAGTTCCTTTAATGAATGACTTTTTCATCTTAAATATTTCTTTTCTCTTGCTTCGGAGCTTAATTTGAAACTTCTACCCACCACCTCCTACCTTCTGCCTCCCAATGTTACTATGACATACAAACTACCTTAGAAGATGCTTGGTGGGGAACGTTGTGGCTTACTGCATAACGTACTCTTGACCTCACCTTCTAAGCAAGGCCTTTCTATGAACCAATCACCAGCCAGGACCAGAGTAGAATTATTAACAAATAAAAGAAAGAGATGACTTCAAAGACTTGAACCAATGGAAAGTTATAAACAAAAGAATGGGATTTTTAAAAGTCCAAGTGGGACTGAAGAAATAGATGGATAGGATAGATAGATAGATCTTATCTGGAAAAAAACAAACAAGAAAATAGCCTGGAACTATAAGTTGATGATGATTCAAAAGAGAAACATGGCAACCAAAGTGAATATAATCTTTGGGTGCATTAAGAGATGCCCTGAGCAGTATACTTTTAAAGTACTGCATTCAGTTCAGATGCCATGTTTTAGGAAGGGCATCGATAAGATATAGATTGTCTGTAAGAGGGCAACCAGAAAGGGTGAAGACCCTATGGGGATAAAAGGAACTGTGGATGGAGAAAAGATGGAGTATGGGAAGGAGAAAAGGATAAGGTACATGCATTCAAGTATTTGAAGAACTACTATGTGAAAGAGGAATTAATCTTTTTTTTTGGCTTGGCCGCAGAGGGCAGAAGAACTAATGAGTAGAAGTGATAGAGATACTGATTTAGAGTTGATGCCAGGAAAAATTTCCTAATATATAGTGCTATCAAAAAATGGAATGCGCTAACACTGGATGTAGTGGTGGGCTCCTCCTCAAACTAAGCCTGGAATGACTACTTGGTTATGATGTAGAAGAGAATTCTTGCCTCGGGGACCAGATGGATTCAATGTCCTCTGACGTCCTTTCCAACTCTGATTCTGTGTGTGTGTGTGTGTGTACGTGCGCGCGGAGCGGGGGGGGAGGTACCCTTTGCTACTTTCCAAGAAAATAACACCACATAAAAATTCTGTTTACCCATCAGAAAGAAGGGAATGATCTTCCCAGAGTGTCTTTGGGACATATCCACCTCTACAATGAATAACTGTTTATCCAGACTTTAGTTAATAAGAATGTCTGGGAACCAAAATTCTAGAGAGTGCTAGGGCTAGCAGGGACAACATTGCATCCTACCTGGACAGGGATTAAAGTCACAGACCTTGACCCTGCCCTAGAGATCTCACAGTATGCCCTCTATACCCTCTTCTCATCACCCCACTTTCGCATCAGGATCCACACATAACCCTGGATAAATTAAAATTGCTTTCCAATCCCCTCCAAGCTCATGTTCCTTTTACCCACTGAGGCATAAAACATTAACTTACCTCAGTGAAATAAATAACAGAGAAATTGTGCCCTTGGTACTTTTTTTAAGTGTTCCCAGAAGAGATTTCACAGAAAAGTCCAAGAAATTGAGGCCTTAAGAAGCATCTGAACTCTAGGTAACAAAAGCTAATCCTTCAGAATGATGTAAAAACCACTACCCAATTGCTGGAACCAATTGGCAAGGCAATGTATAAGCCTCTTAAATTAGATTACAAGAAAGGAGAATGTGAACCTTTGAAGGAAAACAGAGTTCTCGGAAATGGAATTCTTACTTGTTAGGGTATGGGAGTGCTAAGGAAGCTGAGAGGAGAGGGATGCTCATCATTGACCATATTATTTCCTTGTTTTTTTCCCCTAATGCTTTCCATTTGAAAGGCTTATGGAAAAACAAACTCTAAACACACGAGTAACTTCTTTTTATCTGCGACTGATCCTTCTCGATGTGGGACCTTGCGGCCACTAGACAGTGCCAATAATGCCACAGGAAGTGATGTAGTATTCATTGTCCAGTCATAGTAAGTGGTTTTGGCAGAGAGGAGAGAAAGAATCACTTCTGATTTTTTAGGATTATTTTCTGCTCAGGGCTACCTTTGAGGGTGGAGGTGGGGCAAAGGGTGAAAACAGAAGTTTCAGAATGAATTTCTTTTGTGTAGTTCTAGAGTCCTTGGGACACAGTGATACTTCTGGAGGCCTTTGCAAATATAGTCATATTACTTCCCACCATCAGTCCCAGAGGGAGTTTCTCATGCCTCAGAGGTTAAAATGCAGAAGGGAGATGACCTGATAGATCCCTTTTGGGTTTCGAATGGTTAATTTTGAAAAACATAAAGGGAAGCAGGTAGCTAGAGGGGACATAGAGGATGCAGTAGCATGTCACTATGAGAACCAGGAGACTTGGAAAGACCCAGAGAATACGAGTGAATAACAAGGCTATACCTGAGAGGCATAGCCAAGAACAGTTCATGACGTCTTCTAATGGGAAGTTTGGTGCTAAGCTTTTTTTTTTTTGGTTCTGTGTGTCTCTGTCTCCTCTGTGTGTCTCTCTCTCCCTTCCTCTCTCCCTTCCTCTTTCTTCTCCTCTTTCTCCTTTTCTTAGATTGGACCTTATGATTTCATTGATATAGGGAACTCCCACTGAGAAAATTCCCTTTCTCAATGCAGATTGAGCCTTGCTCTGCAGTTTAGCCGTTTAAAGTTATCTTGGTCACTGAGGGTAACTCGCCCAAAGTCACACACTCAGGAGGTATCCAACGTGGGACTTGCATCCAGGTCTTCCTACCTTTGAGGCTGCCTCTCTATCCATGGCTCCTAGCTCTGTTTGTGAAGTTTGATCTCAGGGAATATTGGTGGCTCAAGACGAGCTGTAGTAATATTACTCCAAATCACTTCAGATTTACACCTGGGAAACAATCACAATTCAATTCAGTTCAACAAACATTTTATCAAAGATTTAGAGTAAGAAGGGACCTTAGAGATTATGTAATCCAAGCCTTTCATTTTACATGTAGCACCTGGCCTCCTCCTTCTCCCATGACCTCCAGAAAAAGCTGGTAGAGCTTTGATACTCTCTAGAGGTCAGCACCCACTCAAGATCATAGTTTGCAAGTCCAATTAATGCATTTACTTTTGTCAACAAAGTCAGTCAACTGACATTCATTAAATGTTTACTATGTGCCATGCTGTCCCTAAGTTCCAGGAGTACAAAGAAAGGCAAATAAAAGATATTTAGTCAAACAATATAGCAAATAGAATAGAATAGTGTGAAATACTTAGATAAATTTGAAGATAACTATGCCATCCCGAGTGTCTAACCGCTTTTAGAACCCTATCAAAAATATATATATATATATAAATGAATTGAGTCTGGCATGAACTATTGTTGGTAAAGCCATGCTGACTCTTGGTGATCACCACCTTATTTTCTAGGTTCTCAATAATCATCTCTTTAATAATGTATTTTAGAATTTTGCTAAGAATTGAATTCTAGCTTATGACCTGTAGTTCAAAGACTCAGTTTCTTCTCTCTCTCTTTTGAAAAAAAAATCAGGCTACCATCTGAACTTTTCCAGTCCTACAGCACCTCTCCTACTCTCCAAATCCTTCAGATATCACTGATGGGGGCACAGGAATGACAAACAGTAGTTCAATGAGCATCTGTGAGGCATGGTTGACCTGGGCTTGTTGAGATGAATTCATCAAGGACAGTTAGATTCACTCTTATTCTCTCCCTCATAAGATAGCCACAGAGTCCTGGCAGAAACATCCAAGCTGTTCATATAAATCCTCAGAGACTAAGCGATGAATTCAGAATTGTAGCTAAAAGCTAGTAATCATTTAAATCCCAAATCAGCAACTTTCAGGTGTCCAAAATGACCTTCACTAAATGCTTAATAAGCAAACACCTGGAGCCTTTTCTTTCTGAGAACTACACATCCAGAGTTGCTAATGGTAGAGGCAAGAAGGAAGTATTATCCAGGAAAGTCTATTCCTATTCATTTAATGATCTTTCCCCTCCCTGTACTCTGTGCTCACACTATCCTCCTCTCAGTGTCTTGTTACCTGTTAAGGTGGCAAAGAGAATATTTTAAAATATTTAAATTAAATTAAGTTAAATTAAGTTAAAATATTTAAAAGAGAATTTTAAAAGAGCTTGAGCTGAGAGCACTGAGGATAAAGAGGCCAATCTGAGCTCCCATTTCCCAAGCTGCCCTTGGATGTCCCCTTTACAAAATGATCCCTCAGGCCTGCCCGCAACTTGGAACCCACTCATGACAAGTAGACTTGCCTTCACTCTTCTCCTTGTCTGTTCTTCTAAAATATACTATTTTTTTAAAGTTTTTATGACACACTATATTTTCCTACCAATTACATGTTAAAATATTTAAAATATTTGTTTTTTGAGCACCAGATTCTATCCTCCCCTTCCCTACCCCCTCTCTGGAACAGGAAGCAATCAGATACAGGTTATACATGTGCAATCATGTAAAACGTTTCCATATTAGTCACTTTGCTCAAGAAGATGGAAGTAATAGAAACAGGATGAAAGTAAGAAAGTGAAAGTATGCTTCGGTCTGTATTGAAACAATATCAGTTCTTTCACTGAAGGCAGATAGTACACTTTATCATGAGTCCTTTGGGATTGTCTTGGATCATTGAATTACTGAGAATAGCAGAGTCATTCACAGTTCTTCTTCGAACAATATCGCTATTATTCTGTACAATGCTCGTCTAGTTTTGCTGACTTTCTTATGCATCCGTTCATGTAAATCTTTCCAGGATTTTCTGAAATCATGCTGCTTGCCATGTCTTATAGCACAATAATACTCCATTACAATCATACACCACAGCTTGTTTAGCCATTCCCCAATTGATGGGTATCTCTTCTATTTCCAATTCTTATCCACTATCAAAAAAAGCTGCTATAAATAAAACACAAAATTTCTTTAAGAAACTCATTCATTCATATGTTCATTTAACAAATATTGAATGTGCATCTAGTACATCTTGGACAGTGAGGAGTATACAAAAATAAATAAAGTGCACCCTTACCTTTAAACAGCCTAAAAGAGAAATGCATTAGGACTGTCTCCATTAGCAAAGAGAAGTAGAGAAATGAAGCAATCTTATGCCTTGTACATATAGTCCTGGTATCTTACTATCTCAAATTCAGAGAATCTCAATCTTTTTTTAGCATGAGAACCTCTTTTTAATGTCTAAAAAAATGTATCAGGGTCCTCAGTTGATAGTTACTACATTGGATGGTTTACTAATTGAGAAAATGCATAATTGAATACAGACAATTCAGTAACCCCCAGTCACTCCTTCCCCCAGCAGAGCTATAACTAAGTGGTTTTTATGTGGGGGGAAAATACTGCAAAACATATCTAGGCTGACTGTGCCCAAATGTAAATTACAAGTAACATCCTTTAAGGCAAATTTTGGATTAGGGAAAACCACCACAGGAGAGCTACAGAGACCCTAGGACACTTCATGTTCAAAGCCCTTGGGACGCTGTGGAGTTTGGAGGGTGAAAAACAGGGGAACAGCTGAGAAAGCACCATCTGGCAGTTTCCAATCTTAACTAACTATTCTTGCTCACTAGGTACTAACTTCAATCATTTCTAAACTATTAAGTATTCCCAATGCCCTCTAAATTTTGGTACTTTAGAGAAAAGGTCCAATTGCCCTGTCCTAGTTATGGCTCTGCCCAAAGTTTGGAAACCAATGTGTGGTGAGGATATGAGAACTAGGAGCTACCTTTGAGATCACCCAGTGCACCCTGCTCACTAGTACAGGTGAGAAAACTGCAGTCTAGGGCTAACATGAGTTTTCCAAGGTCATATAAGTGGGTTTATTGGAATGCTGAGATAGGAACCAGTCACACACAGTCTGGCAGATATCTCACTCTATATACCAAGAAAAGCTCCAAATTGATATAAGGCAAATATTATCATAAACAAATTAGAGGAGCAAGGAAAAAATGTTTATTGCAACTGTGGATACAAAAAGATTCCAAACAAGGATGAGAGAGAATCACAGAAGATAAAATGGGCAGTTTGATTAGATGAAATTGAAAAACTTTTGCATACACACTCATGTGCACATAACAATGCAGTTAAAATTGTAAAGGAAGGAGTTAACTGGGGGAAAAGAATCTTTGCAGAAAGTTTCCTTAATAAAAAGTTCTATATTATCAGAGATATCAGGAACTAATTCAAATATATGAGAACAAACAGCATTACTCAACTATCCATATTTGGATATCCATATCCATAAAAGATAAGAACAGACATAATCCTAAAAAAATAAAAGCAAGCTATCAATAGACATATAAAAATACTCCAGATCAAATCAGCAAGGATTTATTAAGCACCTGCTATATGCCAGGTACTGTGTATAGCATACAGAGAAAGGCAAAGACAGTCCATTCTCTCAAGCAGTTCATAATATAGCAGGGGAAAGAACATACAAATGGTCACATACAAACCAACCCTGTGCAAGACAAATTGGCGGTCATCTCCAAGAGAAGGCACTAGCAAATGATGAGAGATTTTTCGAATTAAATCAGTTCTGAAGTTTCACCTCAAAATCAAAAGACTGGCAAAAGTTAGAAAAAGAGAATCACAATGGTTGGAGTGGCTATTGGAAAACAGGTTTGCTAATACTCTGTTGGTGAGGCTGCCATTTTGCAAAAGAATTTGGAATAATAAATTTTTAAATCACTAAATCATGTATACCCTCTTTCTCAGCAATGTCATTACTTGGTCTGTAATAAAGAGATCAAAGAGAATCCATACATATAATAATAGTGACAGTAACTCTTCTTTATTTTTCATCAATTGAGGAATAACTGAACAAATTATGGCATAAGATTGTAAGGGAATACTGTAGCATAAAAAGGATGAAAGGGAGGGTTTCTGAGCAATCTATGAATTTGTGTGAAGTGAACAGAACCTGGAGAACTATTTATATCACAACAACACTGCAAATTAAAACAACTATGTAAGACTTTAGAACTCTGATCAATTCAATGACCAGTCATACAAGCTCTTAGCTGACTCAGAAAGCAGAATGAGACAAATATTTTTGAACACGGTCAAGGTGAGGATTTGCTTTATTCAACTATGCATAGTTGACAAAACTTTTTGTTTTTCTTTCTTTTCATTTGGAGAAGGGGGGAGTTAGAGGGAAAAGAGGAGTAGTTGCTGAAATGAAAAAGAAGAAAAAGTAAGAAAAAAGAGACAATAGCATTTTTAAATGCTCAGAAGAGAGCACACAGAAGGAAGGTCAGTGGTACACAGACAAGCAAGACAGCTTGGAAAATTACATATTGAATTTGTTGGGTTCCTGGGGGCGATGCAACCTATACCAGATTCATAGTTGCGTGTACAATCTCCTCTTTCCAGACTGTTTTGTGTATGCAAATGTTCATCTTATTCAAATAAAATTCAAATATTAAAATTAAAAATGAACATATTTTTTAAAAAGAGTCAGAGTCAACTCAATGGCCAATCCAGGCCTCTTTCCACTACTCAAAACCCTAATACCTTTGAACTGAGGAAGCAACTGTGGTTTGATCTTAGTGACAAAAGCAAAGACATGTCCAACTTCTCGCTTGTGATTCCATCTATCCATGTCAGAGTAGCTCTGACAGCCCATGAGTAGTGTGCTACCCTGTCTTTTTGGACCACACTGATGGCTGACCACAGCAGGCTGATACCTAGAAGATGAAGTGCACTGACCCTGGGGAAAGAGCAGAACCTGCTCTCTGCTGGTTTTGTATAGCAGCATGGGCCCCCCTTGAACATGTCCTATCCAGTGGTATTCCAGACATTCCATGGTTCATATATTACAGCCAGGCAGCTCGGACACAACTGGTATATATATGACCCAAGAATGGAGAAGGGAGAGTGGCAGTGGGGAAAGCCCACATCATCAAACTTGTCACAAAGGGGACTAGACAACTCGTGGTTTTCTTGCTAAGTTACAGAGTGTAAGAAATCAGAACATAATTTGTAACAGCCAGCAGTTAATAATTTACTATAGAGTGAGTGACCTTTTCATGGAAGGTAACAGGTATAATTAAATAGCCCATTATGGTGTACTTATTGAAACTGAAATTTTCTAGGCCTGACTCACTCCCTTCTTTTTTTCTCCACTGTGTTCCGCAGCTCTTCTAAACAATGTAGAGTAAGCTGTTTGTCTCACATTGCTAGTGTGGAGGGGAATCCCTGTTCATAGTCTTCCTGGGGACTCTCCACAGGCTCTGTTTGCTTTTGTTATTTAAGGCTGGTCTCTAGGGAAGCTACTAACTGGTTTGGACTTGGGCAGCCACATCCTTGAGCTGGCAAGTGCTTGGGATCCAATTATCTCTCAGCTCCAGTGCCCAGGTGAGGAGGGTAGGATAGGGCCTGGGCACTTAATTTGTATCAGTTTCTGGCTGGAACCCACTAGACCTTCTATGCTTCCTATGTCAAACAATTAGAGGTTTAATATTTAAGGAGAGTTATTAAAATTAATAATGTTGAAGATGGGTGTCTTTCATTGGTGCTTTGTGTCTTTAATATCACTGATATAGGGGAGAGGTTGTAGAGGGGTGTCTATTGATTTGAGTTTAAAATTCCCATTCCCTGATAAATCTTCTGGACATCATCTCAACTCTCCAACCCCAGTCTATACCCAAGAGCCCTTAAGATGGTCATATTAATGACAAGGCTTAACTCAGACTATATGTTCCACATAAACCCGGCATCCTATGGATCCCTTGAGAGAGAAAAAGGAAGCGAAACCAGATCGTTTGAATAATGTCAAAGTTCAGGAGAGAGAGATCAGGAAGAATGGCTACAAAGGGTTCTGAGTCTCTGTACTCTGAAAGTCAAATTCTCCCATTGGCTGCACACATATATGTCCCACTGAAAATCATGGCAGAGCAGAGCAAAGAGGAGTTTCCAGCTCCTCTTTTTGTTTACTGACCCACCTGTCTCTGTAAGAAAGGTCCTGGGCAAACCTCAGGGAAGATGAAATCCTCCCCTTCATTGTAGTCATGAACGGACACAAAATAATGAGGTTTAGCACAAAAGGATTTGCACGTGACTACTCATGATGAAAAAAACAAACACTTAATTCATGTAGCCATTTCGTGCAGAATAATAAGTGATGGGAAAGAAAGAAGGACCCACAGGGTATGTTACGTTCACCCAGAGAAAGTTGTTTCAAGATAAACTGAGATAACGAAGAAGGTGCACTCTACCATATTTTCCTATCTCTTCTCTATCCCTCCTCAGTTGCTGGTGTTTGTCCTTCGTTCTCAAAAATGACCATGACATCAGGAAGGTGATGCCATGACATACACGTGAATTAGATTGAAGTGAGGGAGGGCTGTGCAAAGTCTCCAGCCTCACTTCCTTCTCCAGAGCCATCTGGGTCCAGTGACCAGATATAGATCAGTATGACTGGAGATGGCCCCCATACCTACTAGGAGTGGAGTCTTGTAGGGACAAAGATCTAACTAGGAATTCTTGCTCCTGGGGATTTTAGCTATGGCTAAAAAGATGTCCTGCCTCCTAGGACAGTCACACCACGAAAGAGGGTAGCCTGGCCTCCAGAGAGGCATACATGCACTTCTTCAGGAGGTGGGCAGTAAGGTAGAGAAGGGGAAGACATCACAGCATTAAAACTCTGGGGGACTTACCTAGACAAGGGACTGTAGCCAAGTTTGCTTTATCTCCTTTCTCTCTTGTCCTTCCATCTATGTCTTCCATGAAGACAACAGTGATAATCACCAATTACCTTCTCAGAGAAATAATTAAGATGGACACCTTCTTGGATCTGATCCTATCTGAGAAAGTTAAGTCAGCTTCTTGGAACTGTAGTAATGATGCAAGACTGGTTAACGTTGCCTCTTTTTGCACTACAGACCAGACCCAACCCAAAGTAAGCAACTCACACAGGATCTAGTACTGTGTATAAAAAGCACCTTCAAATTCTTAGGAAAGTGAAGTAGTTTCTAAAGCTGTTACTAGGGCTAGGCAATAGCAGATTTGCTTCAGGTGACAGCATTTAGAGGATGCTGATAGATGGTGTTTGATAACTTTGTTAGCAGTTAGAGTTCAGTGCCTAGTGATCTGGAATAATTAGTTAAAATAAGGCACTACCAGTTGCCATCAGCAACTTCCTCCTCTCCCTATATCATATGTCCCACAGGACTACACCCCAGGTAAGCTTCATCTCCTTAGTTCAACTTGGACCAGCCCTGTTCCCTCATTTGGTAGGGCTTTCCCTTATAGCAGCACTGAAGTGTTTCAGGGTCTCCCTTGACAAAGCATTGTATCCAAAGGGCCAAGGGCTCTTGTAGAGCATAGAGGCAGAGATTTAGATCTAGAAGGAACCTTACAAGCCATTTAATAGAACACCCTCATTTGACAGATGAGGAAATTGAGGTATAAAGATAAATTACTTACTCAAGGTGAGGTAGGTAATAATTGGAATATCCAAAATTTGAATCCAAGGTCTTCTGACTGGGACAGCTAGGTGGTGTAGGGAATAGAGTATCCAGACCTGGAATCAGGAAAACCTGAGTTCAAATCTGGCCTCAGATATTTACTAGCTATATGAACCTGGGCAAGTCATTTAACCTTGTTTTATCTCAGTTTTCTCATCTGCAAAATGAGTTGGAGAAGGAAATGGCAAACCACTCCAGTATCTCTGCCAAGAAAACCCCAAAAGGGGTCACAAGGAGTGGGATATAACTGAACAATCAAGCATTTTCTGACTTGAAATCTATTAATCTTTCTACCATACCACAATGACACCCAGAGTCCCCCCATCTGACCTTCACAACTGAATTTGTCTCTGTTTTTCATGGGTGCATTTTGAGGTTTTCAGTCTAGGAGCCAGAATTGGCAGTTACATTTCTGGAAATCAAATCTGTTATTTTGGTCCTGAGTACCATGTGACTCACATGAGGTGGGGAGAGGGGAGAACAATCTTCCCCAAAGCATGCTGGGCAAATGGTCCTGATGCCAGGCTGCCAGGAAATTACCATTGCTCCCCCATCAACTGGGAAAAGTGGAAGAAAAACAAAAGATCTGGCAGCCAAAAGAGCTCATTAATAGAAACACAGTGTTTGGAACCAGGGAGGTGACGGTGCTGCTGCCCTCTGCCCTGCTCAGTCCCCATCTGGAGGATTGTCTAGCTTCAAGCTTAGTAACAAGCTGAACTATTTCCATAGAAGAGTGACTGAGATGATGAGGTGCCCTGAAACTGGCCCATGAGCACTGGTTGTTCTGCAATGCTCAAGAAGAAGAAGAAAGAAAAGAAGGAAAAGAAAGAGGAGGAGAAGAAAGAGAAGGAGGAGGAGGAGAAGGAGAAGAAGAAGTTCTGTTGAAGTGGTTCTGGAGTCAGAGGCTGTTATTGGTCAGTTATATCGGATTCTTTGTGACTCCATTTGGAGTTTTCTTGACATGGTTTGCCATTTCCTTCTCCAGCTCATTTGACAGATGAGGAAACTGAGGCAAACAGGATTGAGAGACTTGCCCAGGGTCACACAGCTATTAAATGTCTGAGGATAGATTTGAACTCAGGGAGATGAGTTTTTCCTTACTCCAGACCCCATACTCTATCCATTGTGCCTCCTATCTCCAGAGTCAGAGAATACGAGTTCAAATCCTGTCTCCACCACTTACTACCAGCTAGACTTCAGTTCCTCAGTAGCAAAATGATGTTGTCAGATTATAAAAACTCTGAGGTCTTTTCCATCTCCAAATGTATGGCCCTATGAAGTTCCTGTATCCCAGTTTCCTTTTTAAATGAATAAAAAAGCATTATTAAATGCTTCCTTTGTGTAAAGTACTGTGCTTTTTTCCCCCATATTTCTAAAAGGAGGGAAATTTGGTTGCAATCTTCATCAGAGAAAGGAATTCTCACAAGGGGAGTTCCTACAGAACCTTGACATATGGAAGTAGAACTAGATTTATTCTGCTTGACCCAAAGGTAGGGATCAATGACTGGAATGTACAAGGAGACTGATTTTAGCTAATACAAGGAGGTTACTATTTTTTTTTTCTTTTAACTGAACCTGTGTTACCACTGGCATAGGGACATGCTGTTGAGAAAACCCTCTCCACTAACACAGATTGACCCCTTGTTTGCAGTGTCATCTAGACAGTTGCTTAGAAGCACTGAGAAGTTAAGTAATTTGCCCATGAGCACGCAGCCAGTTCATCAAAGGCAGAGCTTGAAACAGAGGGATGAGATAGCTGGAACCATCTCATATTAGCTTTAGGGAGCCAGTTGTTAAACCTGCATACCACCAGCCTGAACCCAGAGTTTCCTGAATCTTCATCTGACTCGCTGTCTGCTGTACTATGCTGCCTTTTTCCCTAAAAATTAGGAATGACTCAATATTGGAATCTCCTACAGGGATAGGTGGTGAGCTGTCTGTCATTGGAAGTACTCAAGTAGAAACCCATCAACTAACGATTCCTGGATGTTGTAGAAGGGACAAAACCCCCTGTGCTCAAAATATTATTCTGAATCATCCATTCCTCAACTCTTGGGCAAATTTTTAGAATATGTAGCTATTCTGATTTTAGAATCAACAAAAGCCCTGCAACAAGACCCAAATGAAGGGAACTTCACCATGCAGCAGAAATATTTTCCAACACTGCTCTGCAAACAGGGGGCTTGGAGAGATGTTTGTTTCCTGTCAGCTTTCCACACAGTGTCTTACATAACATCACATGCTAAGACAGGCTGTACTTCCTTGGCCTCCAAATCAGGAATCATGCTTTGGGGATCATGACTGGAACAACAAAGAGACAACAATTCTGACAGTACAAGTTCAGTCCAGGAAGGGGGTCAAGCACGGGCTTGCCACGGCTCTCTGTGCTGTGAAGAGAGAGGGTCCTGAAAGTACCCTGGATTTGTAAAGCATTCAGATGGCGGAACATTCCACAATGAAGGCTGACATCCATCTGAGAAAGCTCAGTCTGAAAAACAGTTTCCAGGTTTCCTTTGGGGAAACCCTGCAATGCACTCAGGCTAGCATGGGCTCTGAAGGGTTAGGTGTTCATTGGTGTGCTGGATGCACTCTGATTCCTCTTTAAAGCTGGGAGCATTTGAATGGTTTGGATCAAACCATCTACATTTTATTCAGCTGTTTACTGCAAAGGAAGGAAGGAAGGAAGGAAGGAAGGAAGGAAGGAAGGAAGGAAGGAAGGAAGGAAGGAAGGAAGGAAGGAAGGAAGGAAGGAAGAAAGGAAGGAAGGAAGGAAGGAAGGAAGGAAGGAAGGAAGGAAGGAAGGAAGGAAGGAAGGAAGGAAGGAAGGAAAGAAGGAAGGAAGGAAGGAAGGAAGGAAGGAAGGAAGGAAGGAAGGAAGGAAGGAAGGAAGGAAGGAAGGAAGGAAGGAAGGAAGGAAGGAAGGAAGGGAGAGAGGGAAAGAAGGAAGGGAGAAAAAGAAAGAAAGAAAGAAGAGACAAAGAAAAAGATCTTAATGCTTCACAAAATAAACATTAAAAATTAACACGGTCAGAGGGGCTTAAAAAAAAAAAAGGAAAAACCTTCAGACAGACAACGAGCCCAAAGGGATAGCTCAGCTTCCCCTACATTGTTACCACAAAGCAGATGTCATGGGTAGAACCCCAAAGCATTATAATTGAGCTCAGTGCAAGAGCCATGAGGCCATCTAAGCTTTCTCAAAAGTTTGCCCCAGTGGAGATCCCACAGCTTTTCTGTGGGTGCTGTTCCAGGGTTTTAAGTGACTATCGAAAACATTTTCCATATGTTTTGAGTATACTTCTTATATTTCATACTAGACCTATTCTTTTCCTCAACAGCCCTGATGAGCAAGGGATCCACCTGCCACTCAACATGCAGCTGTTTATTTTTCTTTGATCAGCCATGCCTACAATTCTAGCTTTGGCCTCCACGGATCTGTGATTTCAGGGATGCAGTTGTTCCCTTCAACAGTACCAGTCACTTTCTTGTCCATTCTGTGGGATGCTCATCTGTCTCATCCTGTACATTCATCACAGTAGGACCGTCTTCATGTTCTTTTGATATTGCATGGGTACCATTGGAGCAGGGGAAGGGAGGGTTGTGGGATAGTCCTGTTACACTGTTATAATACTAGGCTCACCTATCTTTTTCCCCATCATTCATGTCTTTGATGACATCTATCACAGCAGTTCTCACATCTAATTCCTCCTTTGTAGAGAAGGCAGCCTGTTCACACTCACCAATAAATCTCTGTTGCCCTTTGGGTGATGGTCAACATCCATCCTTTGGAGATTGTAGCATTCCACAACTCACACCCACACACTCTTTTTATCTCTCTTTGGAAGTGAGGTTTCTACTCATGACTCTCCTTTTTTTATTACTCCCATCTGTACTCTCGCCAAGCTCCCTCTCAAAGACACAACTTTCCCTCCTCGGGCCTCAACAAGCACTTTGTTTAAGGCCCCTCAGCAAAGCATGAGGAAAGGCTTGGAGCTAGAAGGAGCACAGTGTGTTCTTAGGACAATCACATTTGTCTGGCTGGAACAGAAGGATCATGTCAGGAGAGAATGAGCAGTAAGTCTGGATAGGCAGGATCAGGCCAATTCGAAGAGTATCTTGAATGCAGGGGCCTTCTCCTGTGTGGTTCACTCTGTACCCATTGATACATACTCATTTTATGTACAAGTTGTTGGAATGTCAAGTACTGCTGAGGGCAGGCACTCTGAGTGTTTTCTCTTAGTACCTTGACTGGCACAAAGCCAGGGATAAATGAAGGCTTCTTGATTGATTCATTGAATGCCAGGCTAAAGACTATGGACTTTAGCTAGTTTGAAGTGGAAATTGTTGGAGTGGAAACATGAACCAGGGGAGTGGCTGTATATCTTCTTGGAACTTGTGTCTCTCCCAACTAGCAAGTACCTTGAGACAGGAACCGCCTTTAGTCCGTAATTCGCCCCAGCGCACAATCTGTACTTGGGAAATGTCAACAACAGTGAACTAACAGGGGGAAAAATAGAAGGACTTCTCTGCCCCCAGGAATTCTGTGAATCATGGAAACTCTTTTGGTTTGTGGTAATTTGCTTGGAGATCTCTTTCAACAACTGCTTATATGTTCCCATTAGCACTTTCTGTACTCTGCTTTTTCTCCAGAAAGCCCAGCTCAAGTCTCACTTTTCCTGGAAGTCTTTCCTAGCCACTCCTACCTTAATTTGTCCTTCCCCTCAATTCTAAAAATAATAATAACCCCTACTATGTGCCAGGCACTATGCTAAGTGCTTTACAGATATTATCTCATTTCATCTTCACAACTTTGGGAAGTAGGCACTGTTGTTATTCCTATTTTACAGTTGAGGAAACTGAGGCGAACAATGGTTAAATGACTTGCCCAGAGTTATACAGTCAGTGGTATTTGAAATTAAGCTATCCTGACTTTATGCCTGGTACTCTATCTACTGAGTCAGCCCCATAGCCCTTCTGCTCATGCCAATAAGAATCACAGCCTACTGATGCTCAGAGGGACCCCACATTTTATAGAGAAAGAAACTGATGTCTAAAAGAACCAAGTATCTCCTCCAAGGTCACACCATTAAGCTTGTTAAATAGCAGAGTAAAGCCTTAAACCCAGGTTTCTGACTCCAAAGTCAATGTAGTATTTTGCAAAGTTTTCTCCTAATCATTTGGCTTGTGTCACAAACAATCCCCTTCATTTCCCATATCTACTCCGTTGCCAAGTCTAGACTACTCTCCTCCAGGATATCTGCTCTACTTCTCTCACACTACCCTAACTAGATTAGGCCTTCGTCATCTTTTGTCTAGATGACTTCAATAGCCTCTTCTACTTCGGTGGGCTTCCTGCTTCTGTTCTGTTTCTCCAAGCCAACCTCCAAATAATCATCTCACCGCAGGCTGACCATATCCATCCATTGCTCCAAAATCTTCAAAGGTTCCCTATTGCCTCTAGGGTAAAATGAAAGCTCCTTACTTTGGCATTTGAAGTTTAGAATGGTGATGCCTGAGCCTACTTTACCAGACTTATTTCACATTGCTCCCCTTTATACACTCTACACTCCAACCAAAATGGCAGACTTGATGATGCCCAAACTTGACCATCCAGAGCCTGCCTCCCCTGTCTTTATACAGCCTGTCTCTGATGTCTGGAATGAACTCGCTCTTCTCTTCCTCTCTGCCTCAAATTCCTCTGCTTCCATCAAGGTTCTCTGTTCTTCCAGAATCCTTTCCCAATTTCTATAGCCATTAGTGCTCCTTGAATTATCTTGATTACATATATAAATATTATGTACCCCCAGCAGAACATAAGGGAACAAGGACTGTATTTTCATTAGGTCTTTGGAGCCCCAGGGAATAGCATTGTGCCTGGCACATAGTCATCTCAATAAATGCTTATGAAATGAATGAATGATCTTGTAATGATATTTCCTCATCTTTGGGAGGCAGTTTAGGTCAATGAAGAATGCACTGGATTTAAAGGAGACAAAGGAGTTGGTTTCAAATGCTGATTCTGCAAATCAGGTCAGATCAACAAGCCAATGGGAATTTACTAAATGTCTCCTTTAGCACCAGGCTAATCTCTCTGGACCCCAGCCTCTCCTTCTGTAAAATGAGGGGTTTGGAATAAATTGCCTCTTAGGTCCCTTTCAACTCTAAATCTCTGATTCTCTGTGTTTTAGCCTTACGTTACCAATCAGACTGAGAGTTTCTCAAAAGGAAGGGACCATATTTTGTGCATGTGTGGATTTCCTGCAGTTTCTGTCACAGTGATGTGAACATACTAGGTTCTCAATAAGGATTTTGCTTTTAGATTGATTTATCTTCTTCTCCATTCTCATGCAAATTGGTCAAGGGACCCAGCCTTCCCTTCCCTTGGCTTCTCCCACAGTCTTCATGACTAGGCTTGCCTCCAAGGCTAAGTGCGCCCCCTCTCTCCATTCCCTCCTTCCCCACCAGCCCCCCTGCAGCCCAGGCTCAGGTTCCTATTTTTAAAAAAAGGTAAAAAAAAACACCTTCTTATTTTTAAGATTGGAAGTTGGGTTTTGAGCAGGGCTCTGTTGTGATCCCTACTCCAGAAGCAAAGTATTCAAGGAAACCTGTTTAGACCAAGTTATCTCAGACCCTCTACTTGAGGGGATCCTATGCTCACATTTCAGCAGAAGAAAAAAAGGGTCATTAAGTCATAAACTCCCAAAGTTGGAAGTAACTTCAAGGGACACCGTGTCCAAGATTGTAATCTTCTTGAGGGCAGGGATTGCCTTATGCCTTTTTATATATCCCAGTGCTTGACATGTTGTCTAACATGTAGGAGGTACTTAATAAATATTTATTAACTGATTGAATGAATTGAATTTATTAACTCTCCATTCTAGAACCGTGGGGAGATGGTTTCCTGGAGAATCTTGATAACATGCAAGAGAAATGATGTGGAGAAGCTAGGGAGCGTGTATGGACCGTATGTAACTGGTTCTGCTTGATTAAAGGGTTCTGTGGATTTAGGTGGAGATTTTTTCCATTGGTTGCTTAGCTGGAACTCTCAACATTTCCAGAAAAGGCCTGAGTCAGCTTCAGCTACCTCTTGGTTTCGTTCACATATGGGAAGAACTTAGTAACTTCCTCTCGTGGTGTTCAGTGAGAAATTCTGCCATAAGAGAGAAAGCCTCAGAGTCTTCTTCTCACTCAGAGGGCATTTGACCTCCCAAAAAGGACCTGAATACTTAGTCTTGAGTCTCCAGCCTTGGTCAGGAGCATGAACTATAGGAATCCAGGAATCAGAATCCAAGTGTTATAGCCAGCCCAATATCAATACCCCCAAGGAACAAGGAGATGGGGTGTCTCCCTCAATCCTACAGAAAAAATCATCTGTTAGTCAAGTTATACCTGAACGTAAACTTGATGGGACACTGCCCCAGAGAGGAATAGTATGCCTACATGGTACTGGAAAAAATGCTGGTATTTATTGTTGCTCTGTCTTTGAAGTAAATATTCCCTTGTAAAAGCTACATACTGTTGAGTGGCTAAGTACAAGTAGGGAGCTGGAGGCTGGCCCCTAACCAGAAGGGAAATATAGTCAGTGTAAGCCTGAGCTAATGGCAACAGAGAATATATACACTCTTCCCCACAATTCCTCAGGGTACCCTGGAACTCTGAGGGGGTGATGTGTCAGGTTGGCTCTGAGAGAATGGGGACACAGAGTATATTTTCCATCTCCATTATCTCCAAAGCATCATAATTTCAGTAGGGACAAAGACTACCAGCGCTATTATCCTAATAAATGTTGTACTTAGAGCTAATTCAGTTTTAGGCAGCCCAGATCGGGAGCCCTTTGCCAGCACTCACAGAGCTCACAATGCCCTTCCCAGAGAGGAAAGTAGATGGCAAATACTGCTGTCCAGCTTTTAGCCACTCAAAAGTGAACCTGAGGTAGTAAAAAAGCTTTAAGGCCGAGCTAATATAATAAAAATGACAATTCTACCTAAATTAATCTACTTATTTAGTGCCATACCAATTAAACTATCAGATAATTATTTTCTAGAGCTGGATAAAATCATATCAAAATTCATTTGGAAAAACAAAAGGTCCAGAATATCAAAGGGACTAATGAAAAGAAATGCTTGGGAAGGTGGCCTAGCGCTACCAGACCTCAAATTGTATTATAAAGCAGCAATTATCAAAATCACTTGGTATTGGCTAAGAAACAGAAGGGTAGACAAATGGAATAGGCTTGGCACTCAAGACACAGTAGGCAAGGAATATAGCAACCTCCTGTTTGATAAACCCAAAGATCCCAGCTTCTGGGATAAGAACTCACTGTTCGACAAAAATTGCTAGGAAAACTGGTTAACTGTGTGGCGGAAATTAGGCATAGACCCATACCTGACACTGTACACAAGAATAAAGTCCAAATGGGTACATGATATAGGTATAAAGATTGATACCATGAATAAACTGGAGAAGCAAGGTATAGTGTATTTATCAGATTTATGGAGAGGGGAAGAATTTTTTTCTAAAGAAACGATAGAAAGAATTATGAAATGCAAGATGGATAATTTTGATTACTTTAAACTGAAAAGTTTTTGCACAACCAAATCCAATGCAACCAAAATTCGGAGGGAGGTAGTAAACTGGGAAAAAATTTTTACAGCTAAGCTCGGGGATAAAGGCCTCATTTCTAGAATATATAGAGAACTGACTCAAATATATAACCATCCAAGTCATTCCCCAATTGATAAATGGTCAAAGGATATGAACAAGCAATTTTCAGGGGAAGAAATCAAAGATATCTATAATCATATGAAAAAGTGCTCTAAATCACTATTGATTAGAGAGATGCAAATCAAAACAACTCTGAGGTACCACATCACACCTGTAAGATTGGCAAACATGACAGAACAAGAAAATGATAAATGCTGGAGAGGATGTGGGAGAGTTGGAACACTAATTCATTGTTGGTGGAGCTGTGAGATCATCCAACCCTTCTGGAGAACGGTTTGGAACTATGCCCGAAGGGCTACAAAAATGTGCATACCCTTTGACCCAGAAATATCGCTACTAGGACTGTATCCCCAAGAGATTATAAAAACGGGAAAGGGTCCCACGTGTACAAAAATATTTATAGCAGCACTCTTTGCGGTAGCCAAAAACTGGAAGTCAAGGGGATGCCCATCAATTGGGGAATGGCTGAATAAATTATGGTATATGAATGTAATGGAGTACTATTGTGCCATAAGAAATGATGAACAAGAAGACTTCAGGGAGGCCTGGAAGGACTTATATGATCTGATGTTGAGCGAAAGGAGCAGAACCAGGAGAACTTTGTGCACAGCAACGACCACAGTGTGCGAGAGGTTTTTCTGGTAGACTTGGAACTTTGTAATAACACAAGAACTTACTGAGAAAAAAAAAAAAATCCTGTTGGTCTTCTAAGGCAAAATGCCTTCCACACTCAGAGAAAGAAATGTGGAAGTCATTTGCAGAATGTAGCAGATCATGTTTGTGTGTGGGTGGGTTTCAGTGTATTATGTGTTGATTTGTTATATTATTTCTTCCATTTATTTTAGGTCGACTACGTAGCATGAATATAGTGAAAATGTGCTCAGTAGGAAAGTATATGTGGAACCTAAACAGAATTGTATGCTGTCATGGGGAGGGAAGGGGGTATTGGGGGAAGGATGGGGGGGATAAAATCTTAACT
This sequence comes from Bettongia penicillata ogilbyi, assembly GCA_023548195.1. NCBI lineage: Eukaryota > Metazoa > Chordata > Mammalia > Diprotodontia > Potoroidae > Bettongia > Bettongia penicillata. The sequence goes on from JAJHZJ010000200.1 coordinate 8,286,656, forward strand.
TTAAGGAAATGATTGTAAAACATTAAAAAAAAATAAAATATAAAAAAAAAAAAAGCTTTAGGGACTTTTCCCAAGTCAGCCATCAGGAAGCTGAGGGAGCATAGGCTTAAATAGAATGCAAGGTTACAAGGTACTCAGCAAGTAACTCCTACCATGCAAGAGAAGGCAGAAGCAGTTAGAGGCACCTACTCCATCATCTGCTTTCCCAAGCTACATCCTAAGCACACAGCAAGTTGACCCACAAGGGATTGGGCTAAAGATTTTAAAGTTCCTTTCAAAAGCTCCAGGAAGAATCATTCTTTCCTTTTTTATGCATCTCCCTGATCATAACACAGAATTAGCACTTGTGGGGAAATGGACTGCAGGCTCAAAGTATATAATGCAGTCCTTAATTGTACAGAGAATAAAAATCTAGTTGAGGTTAAAAGACATATAGAAAGCAGTACAGTGTAAGAAAAAGTATACGTATTTGAGTTTAATTCATGGTTCTATCATTAATTGTCTGTGTGCCCCTGGGCAAATCATTTTAGCTAATTTAGATCTCAGTTAACTAATTGTAAAATAAAAGGTGGGTTCAGGTAAACTAGATAATCTCTAAGGTCCCTTCAAATTCTAAATGCTATGGTTCAATGTACTGATTGAATGTGATGGAATATTATCATGCCATAAGCAATGATAAAAGGGACAGTTCGAGAGCAACCAGAAAAGACTTGTATGGACTGATGAAGGATGAAATGAGCAGAACCAGAAGAATATAATTTATACAAGAAGGACAACATTGTAAAGCTAAACGACTTTGAAAGCTTTAAGTATTCTGATCCATGCAATAGACAATCATTATACAGATGATAAAGAATACTTAGTCATCTCTTCAATAGAGAAGAGACAGAGACCCAACATAAAGAATGGGACAAACATTTTTGGATACAAACAAGGCAGGCAGTTGTCTTGCTTGACTATATATACTTGTTACAATAATCTGATTTTTTAAAAAATCTCCAGTGGGGAAAGAGAGAGAGAAAATAAGTCCTTGTTAATTGAAAAATAAAAACAAATTTTTTAAAGTTTAAGAAAAAAAGGACAACCATCAATATCTAGAAAGTGATATAGGCAGGGCAAGGACAATCAGTGTTTTAGAATTTCTGAGGGACAAGACATCACTTTGGGATAAAGTGATTTAGAAAGCCCTTATGGAAGAGGGAGACAGACTTGAGGGATAAGGAAGGAAGATTGAAGACAGGCAAAGAGGAGGGCAAAAGGCATTCTAGGCAGGGTTAAGGGCATGACTGAGGCACCGTAGAGTCAGGTGTACACTTGGGAGGTTCTGAAGTTTAGATAAAAGATGGTGCCTGCCTTCATAAGGTTCATAGAATGTAGGCTGCCTTCATGTATAATTGTAATACAAAATGATAAGTCCTTTAGAAATGTAAAAAACAGGTGTTACGTAACATCTAAAGGAGAACATATTAACATGAACTGGGGGAATGAAAGGAGAGTTTATGAAAGAAATGATATGGGTAAGGGTGTAAAGGATGTGTAGGAACTCAAGTCAATAAGCATTTAAATGCTTACTATGTGCCCGGTACTGTGCTAAGAACTGGAGATACAAACAATTGCAAAAAGAAAGACAATGTCTGTCCTTGAGGAGTTTACATAGAAGCTAATATATGTATGGAAGCTAAAAAAAATAAGGGGGTCAAGGAGGAAGGGATCTATTTGAGAACATGGTAGAGATAAACATCCAGATTCCAGAATGGATCTCATAGAGAACTGTTGGAGTGAACATGGTTGGATACTTTCCTTAAAATGGAGGATCTAGTAAGAACTTGTCAAGCATAGGAAGGTACTGTAGGGGAGGAAAGACCTTCCAGAGTAAAAAATGCTACTGGCTAATAGAGAAAAAAGAAGTGTACCCAGTCAGAAACATGGCCCAAAAAGGAATGGAGGAGTGAATATGGATGACCTGGGTATTTTCCTTAAGATGGAGATTCTAGGAGGAACTCACCAATCAGAGGAAGGGTCTACAGAAGAGGGGGCATCTTCTCCGAAAGGTGGAAAACAGGGAGAGAGGATGTTTCAGATATAAGAAATAGTATGAGCGAAGGCAATGAGGTAGTAAATTCTTGAACATGTTTAAAGAACAAAGAATACTCCAGTTTGGTTGGATGGTAGACATGTTGAGGAAAATAGCATGTGATATGGGTGATGAAACATTTTACTACATGCTGGGCAATCTAGGAAAAGAAAAAAAATACTTTAAAAAAGTGACCATTAATTTTCATATGCAAACTCTGCATATATTGTTTCTGAAGTGAATTGTTAAATTCAACACTACGGGTCTTGGAGCTTGCAACCTTGGGTTGAGTTTTTTGTTTGTTTATCTCTGAAAGGGACCTGTGGATTCTTTTCTTCCTTCCTTCCTTCCTTCCTTCCTTCCTTCCTTCCTTCCTTCCTTCCTTCCTTCCTTCCTTCCTTCCTTCCTTCCTTCCTTCTTTCCTTTCTTTCTCTCTTTCTTTTTTTATTTTGAACATTTTATGTTTCCCAATGACACATAAAAATAATTTTTAACGTTCATTTTTTTTAAATTTTGAGTTCCAAATTACCTTCCTCCATTCCCCTGCTCATTGAGAAAGTAAGCAATTTGATATAGGTTATACATGTGCAATCATGCAAAACCTATTTCCACATTAGTCATATTGTAAAAGAAAATACAGACCAATAAAAAACTATGGCAAAAATAAAGTAAAAATAATGGGCTTTGAGCTCCATTCAGATTCCATTAGTTCTTTCTCTGGAGGTGAATAGCATTTTTTATCAAAAGTCCTTTGGAATAGTATTGGATCATTGTATTGCTGAGAGTAAATAAGTCATTCACCCAATATTGCCATTACTGGGTACAATGTTCTGATTCCACTCAATTTCCTGTACATCAATTCACATATCTTTCCATGTTTATCTGAAACCATTCCGCTCATCATTTCTAATGGCAGAATATGCCATCACAATCATATTACCATACCTTGTTTAGCCGTTCCTCAATTGATGGGACACATCTCGCTCTCCTTATTGTTATTCAGTCGTTTCCATCACGTCTGGCTCTTTGTGACCCCATTTGGGATTTTATTTCTGGCAAAGATACTGGAGTTATTATGCCATTTCCTTCTCCAATTAATTTTACAGATGGTGAAACTAAGGCAGAGTTTAGTGACTTGCCCAGGGTCATACAGCTAGTAAGAGTCTGGGGTCAGATTTAAACTCAGGGAGAGGAAGCTTCCTGACTCCAGACCCAGAACACCATTGTGCCACCTAGATGTTCCCTACAATAGATAATAGCTTTCTAATTGGACTCCAAGTCTGATCATGTCAGTCCCTTACTCAATAAATGCCTGTGGTTTACTATTGACTCTAAGATCAAATATCATTTCATTCATTGTATTTTTAATTTTCATATGATTTACCACATATAATTAATGGGATAGTAGTATGTGTATATTATTTTATAAAACAAATAATCCTATATTGGGAGTGTGTGCACAATTTTTTATTTTTTTACTGATGAGGTTCATGAGTAAAAAAGTTTGGAGGTCTCTAGGTCAAACACCTTTAACTTCTCTTCAGAGGTCCTGTCTACTCCTCCTTACCATAATTAATCTTATTTTTCTCCTCTGATCAGTCCCCACATCCTCATTCTGATGAAGGAAGAGGGGGAAAAAGAGAAGAAGAAAACTTTACATGTGTTCTCAACTGATTGATCTATCTTTTCTCTTACTAGTTGGCAAGGAGCACAGCTATAGTCCAAGGAAACTTGACCTCATATGGGCACTGAGGATATTGATGCAAACCTAGCCAAATGAAGGTATAAGCCTGTTACTTTCCCATGGATAGCTCTTCCACACAAGCCAGAATGGCTTGTGTACAGACAGGAGGTGCAAGCGCAGGGCCTAAGAGACTATGTCCCCCTCCTCCTGAGTGGATAGTCTTAATCTGGCATCAACTGAGACTGCACCAGGGAAGATCTGATGGATTAAGTAGAATGAGGCATCAAAATGTTATTGAGAAAAACCATCTGTCAACAGTCATCTGCAGGTGCTTCCTGCAGAAGGAAGGGATAGAAATGTCTTAAGAAAAACCTAAATAACTCTACACCAGGGAGGTTGATTTGATAAGTGACTCACCAGCAATGACCTGGTTGATTTCTGTAGGAGAATTAGCCTGATGCAATAACTGAGCTTGCACCCGAGGGGGCCAGTCCCTAGGTATGGCCCTGGCACATTGGGCCCTTGGTCTGTCCAGATCCTGGGTGGATAATAATAATATATTACATAATTATATTATAATGGTAATATTATGAATTAATAACATTATTACTACATTATACCAATATATTATAAGTATAATATATAATCATAATTGTGACTGGGGAAAGATAGTAGAACATGTGACTCCACAAGTTCCAGAAAGAAGAGAATGTCATAGTGTGAAATCTTTCCTTTGGTGTTCTTTTTACCTCAATGACTTGTCTTCTCTGACAGAAACTTCTTTCCCTGCAGCAGTCACAAAGACAAAGGTTTGCACCCCAAAGTTTTAAGTTCTTCATCCCTGAGCCTGCACAGTGTAGGAGAGGAGTCAGTGTAAGTGTACCTCTGGAAGAAAACCAAATCCTGGCATGTTCTTTGAGGTATACTTTAGCCAGAGCCTTTTGAGAAACAAGGGAGGGTTCCCCTGATTACTCCCAGCCCCCCATTACATATATAAGTCCTATGATCTAGCTCTTTTCACAGTGAATCCAGAGAGCTTTGGAATTTATAAATCCCAAAGAATCAACTACAATGTACAGAAAGGGTCAAATGGTATTCTCTTGTGTATCTGTCAAAGAGGCTGAGGAGAGATGTCATTTTGTCAACACAAGAATATGGCTCTTTCTGGGGGCCTCTGGCCATTTTCTTTTGCTCTCCTTGGTCTACTGTAGGGGGAGGGATATCTTTTTCCCTGCAAGGAACTGGCCCCAGGAGGTCCCCATAGCCAAAACAAAGGTTCCCTCTTTTTAAGCCTCAGAGCTGGGTTGCCAAGGTGTGAAAGTAATTAGCTGCAGTTCCAACACCACACTTAGAGATGACGTGCTCGGGGAAAGAAGCATTTGAAGGCCAAGTCATGATCCTGGAACAGCCTTTTACCAAGAGCAGAGGCCTGTTTGGCCAGGTGAATGAAGAGCCTGAAGAAAAATCTCCCTGAGGGAAACTGGGATTGCTAAGGATTCTGGGAAAGGTCATGAGTACTAACACCCAGCTGGCTAAGACAGCTTGTGAGAGGAGAAGCCCCTACGTTCTCTTATTCCTGGCTCCCAGCTCAAAACAGGGTATGGATTTAGACTTCCAGGAGTGCTTTCTGTCGAAGTGATTTGTCTTGTTTTCTATAGAAACTAACAACACTGCCATTGATTGGTATGACAGGCATTCAGAATCAAGGCACATCTACCCAGTATGGAATAAAATTAATCAGAGGATGACAGCTTTGAGAAACAGGCTCCACGCTGGAATTGCAGTTGTCAGACTCTTCTGTGGATCCTCAGGACAGCCAGGCAAGCTGTGAGCAGACTATCCCATGCAAAATGGCTGCAACCTCAGTGCCAACTCCTGGGCACTAGCACACACACACAACCACACACGCACACACTCACTCCTCTTTGCTGTTAGCCTAGAATTCCCCGAACAATGACTTTGCTTTGTTGTGTCACAGAAGAAACTCCATAAGCCAAAGAACTAATTTACACGTGACTGAGGCACCTTGGTGAAAAGGACCCAATAAAACCCAGGAAGGTTAATAGTACTATGTTATGTCGGGCATGATCCCAGGGCTGTGTGCCAGGCTGGTGCAGCCTAAGATTTGAGTCATTATTCACAATATTCACATTATGGTGTTGTTAGGATATCCCCTCTGGGCCTGAATTTTAATTGAAGTTATTATGTACCTTTTACCTGGTTTTTCAACATGCTCTTATTTATTCTAATTTCTTAGTATGCAAGGTAATTTATATCTCCCAGACCCCCTCTTCTCCCCTCCCTCTTCCCACATTCCATTCTATTGCTCCCTCCTTCCTTCCACTTTTTTTTCTGTCTCTCTGTCTCTGTGTCTCTGTCTCTGTGTCTCTGTCTCTGTCTCTCTGTTTCTGTCTCTCTGTCTCTCTCTGTCTCTGTCTCTCTCTCTCTCTATCTATCTCCACCTTTCCTCCTTCCCTCACCTCTTTCTCCTTTTCTGTCTTTTTCTGTGTCTCTCTCTTTCCCTTGCTTCCCTCTCTCCCTATCTCTCTCCCCTCCTTTCCTTGCTCTCCCCTCTCTTTCCTCTTTTTCCCCCACTCTCTCCTTCTCTCTTTCCCCACTCTTTCCACCCTCCTCCTTTCCTCAGTGTCTCTCTCCCCTCTTCCCCCACCCTGCTTTGCTGTCTCTCTCCCTCTACTTCATTCTTTACTCTTTCTCCCTCTCTCTCTCTTCTTCTCCTTCCTCCCCTTCTCTTTCTTTTTCTCTCTTTCCTCTCTCTCCTTCTTCCCCCCAACCCGCCCCACTATCTATGTCAATGTAAACAAGTTACTTTATCTCTCAGCCTTAGCTTCCTCATCTGATAAATATAAGGAATTTAGACTAGGCCTCCAACATCTCTTCAAATATATGATCTTATATTTCAACTTAAAGCAATTCACAAGTCTGCCAAAGTAAGTTATAAACACCGATCATTGGTCCTCCTTCTCTCCTGTTCTTGATAGAAAATATAGGGGAAGAGAGGGTGCTTCACCAAACAAAACCTTACCAACATGCCAACATCTGCCATATGTGTCACACTGGGTTAGGTTCTGAGATACAGACGTAAACAAAAGGAAAGACAACTTCTTTGTGTTCCCATGGAATTCAAAGATCCAAATGCATGCACTGGGACAATAATACAAAGAAAAGATATGAAAAGATATCTTTGAAAGTTTGAATTTTCAAAGCCAGATCCTCCAAGCTTTCCTTCTCAGAATTTGCATCTGCAAATTAGGTAGGCTCCTACCCCATCAGTGACAGTTCTTGGAAATGGGTGAGTGAGCCGAACACATCTCCTAGGTCTGGAGAATTGGGTTGAAGTCTCATAGTTCCAGTCAATTGTGGTTTGCTCTCTTTCTTCACTCAGGAAGAACAGCAAACATTGAGCAACAGAACAGATTCACCTAAATCAGACTTTTTGGACAAATGCTTAAGACAGACAGCTTAAGACACATGACTTAGTTTTGTTTATTTCTTTGAAATAAGACTTTTATATCTTTCTTTACTTAGCATTCATACTACATGTCTAGACATTCCTGTAGTTTGGCTTTTGGTTCCATTGTAGTGTGTGTGTGTGTGTGTGTGTGTGTGTGTGTGTGTGTGTGTGTGTGTGTGTGTGTGTGTGTGTAAAACTCTTACCCAGGCCTCTACAAATAATTTACCTTATTTTTTTTAACGAAGCATATATATGATCTCTCATTTTACACAACAAATAAGAATTTGGGACTGTTTCATTGCTTTACTGTCTCAGGAAAAGCAAGATTTTTCACTGCCCTTTGTGACTCTATTTGAGGCAACAACAAACCTTTGCTGTTTGGCCTTCGTTTTCGAACAGAACTATGACATTAGGGAGGTGATGGCAAGACGTGCTAGTAAATTGGATGTAGGTGAGGAAAGACTTGCAAAGTCACCAGCCTCACTTTCTCCTCTGGAGCTATCTGGGCCCAGTGACATCAGGACAACAGGGCCCTCCTCTGCCCCTGAAAGATGGTTAGAGACGCTAATTCTTTCAGACTTTGGAAATGGAGGACTAGTAAGAACATATATTAGGAAATCAGGATATATAGATTCATGTTCCAGCTGCTCCTTGCCAATGGTGGGACCTTGGTCAAACCACACAAGTCCTATGAATCTCAATTTCCTCAGAGGTATAAAATGAAAATATTCAACCAGATGAACTCCAAGTCTTCCTCCAGCTCTAACTTTCTCAGTTTGGATCAATGGCTCCTTGTGTCATTACCTGCACCGGGCTAAAGGAGAAGTGCAAAGAGTAAGGAACCCAGAAATTGATCCAAGATCCTGACCACTGATCCTCTGGTCTGCCTGTTGTGGGAAAGATGTCTTTGTTTTTTTCATCGACTCACTGCAGAGCTTAGTACAAAAATCCATAAAGTGGATGTTGAGACAAACTCTTTTCCATTGTCCTGTTTCTTAACTTGCCAGCAAGTGACATAATATAATAGGCATTGCTAACCTGTCCCAGTGTCTGCATTTTCTCATTTAAATTCATTCACTTCCCTGTACAGAAGACACATGCTCCGGGGCAGAAGTCAGCAGTGTCAGGATCTATAGAGATCAGAGGCAACTTCCATTTGTGTTCCTGGGCACATCAAGTCAGTTTTTCAAGGGATCCCCTTGCCGAGACTGAAATTGCTTTATTCCCTTTTGCCTTGCACGAGAATGAGCCAGGATGAATTCTTCCTCGACGAGAAGAGTTTATTTTTCTTTCCCGAGCATTTTAAGATGCTCAGACACATGCCCCACAGCAATTCCCTTCTCATTTCAGTTTGGGGTCTGGCCAATCTGTAAAAGGCTTCAGCGTGTGTTTATTGCTTTTTGTTCTCCAGCGTTTTCCAGGGATTGGTGGCGGATTTTCCAGGCTGCAGCAGGCAGGCAATCAAAATTCTCTGGACTCATCAAGCCCTCTAAAAGAACCCAGGATTATTTCTCCACCTGAAGCACCCCCCCCCCCACTAGTATATAGGGGAACTCTCATTTCCCTCTCTACAATGTTGCACAGAGCTCTCCAGTAGCTGCAAGACATATGAACGAAGAGACAACTCACCCAGACCCCAGAGCTTACAGGCCGTTGTGGTGCTAGTTTGCTTGGCTAGCTTTTGTGTGGAAGACAAGGGACCTTTCCCCTAGACACTAGGATCTCAGAGACTGTGGGCCCTCTGTTGTCTGCTTTCAAGTAAACAGCTAATATCAGTTTGGAGAACAGATTCCTGGGAGTTGAAGTGGGTCTTGGATTGTTTTCCCTCCCCCACAAGTTTGTCCCTCATCTTTAACTCTGCCAGCTGTCTAAGCTTCTGGTTATATGCATCCGATGCAAAAGATTATTAACACCCCTTCATAACCAATTGCATTCGTAATCAACCCCAGCTCTTCCTGTCCCAGCCCTGCCAAGACCTGGTCCAATTTGCAGATCTCTTTCTTGTCTGAGAGGTGAGACAATGTTTTGTCTGAGACCCATCCCAGCGCTCTGCAAAGTGTAAAGCTTTATATCAACGGGAGCTGTTATTATCATTATCATTACGATGCCCACCATCTCTGCACTCTCCATCTGCTGCCGAGGCTCCCTGGGGATCAATGTTGCACAACTTGAAACAGGGCTACAGTCATTCAGCCGTGCTTGAAATAGTCTTTCCCCTTCCGCTCCTGCCCCCATCCCCCTTGCCTATAGGATTGCCTTCCTTCAATTCACACAACAGCAAACTCATTATCCTCACTCCACCCTTCCTTTAGCATGACCATTCCCATGTAGTGGGGTAGAAAGGAGAAGGGTTTTGTTCTCTGAGGAGTCACAGCCTTCCTCACCAGGGATTGCGTCCTGCTATCTGATATGAAACAGGTCACCATACACAAGTCTGAGAGGATGATTGTAAAGTTGGGTCTCACAACAACTCAGCAACAACAGAGGCTCAGATGGAAATGGAAGCCCGAGCCAGAATGGGCCCGGCTCCCTCATCTATACCTGATACGCAATTTCAATCCCAACTAAGATTTTCTTCTTCTGCTGTCATATCCCTGACCTTTACTTTTTGTCAAAGTTTAGGGTGGAGAAGAGGGCTATGACACCACTTGTATTTTTTCATTGGTATCACTAGATCTTTTACCCACTTCCTTTTTCTTTCCTGGCCAATTTGGAAGCAAAGATTCTTTCTTTCTTTCTTTCTTTCTTTCTTTCTTTCTTTCTTTCTTTCTTTCTTTCTTTCTTTCTTTCTTTCTTTTTTCTTCCTTTTCTTTTCTTTCTTTCTTCCTTCCTTCCTTCTTTCCTTCCTTCCTTCCTTCCTTCCTTCCTTCCTTCCTTCCTTCCTTTCTTTCTTTCTTTCTCTCTTTTCTTTCTTCCTTCCTCTCTCTCTCTCTCTCTCTCTCTCTCTCTCTCTCTCTCTCTCTCTCTCTCTCTCTCTCTCTCTCTCTTTCTTCTTCTTCTGTTGTTTTAGTCATGTTTGACTTCATGACTCCATTTGGGGTTTTCTTGGCTGGTTTTTGCCATATCCTTCTCCAGTTCATTTTACACATGAGGAAGCTGAGGTAAACAGAGTTAACTGACTTGTCCACAGTCACATAGCTAGTAAGTGTCTGAGATTAGATTTGAACTCAGGAAGATGAGTCTTCCTGATTCCAGGCCTAGCATTTTATTCACTGTTGGCCAAGCAAAGACTGCCTCTTCTCAAAAAAGTTGTCCTTTCATTGAGACTGGACAAAACCATGTTCCAGAAGAATCTGGATCCCTAGCTGGTTTGGGGGGAGGTTACCCAGTTTTTCTTTATATGCACAGAGCCAGTATCTTACACATAGTATGTGCTTCATAATTGTTCATTAGGGTGGATTAGATTGAAACAAAGGCAAGGCCAAACCGAATTGATGGCCACATGTTCAAAGAATTATCAGTCTAGAAATAGGAGAGACCTCAGCAGTTATCTAGTCCAAACCCCTCATTCTACAGATAAGGACGTTGGGGTCCAACATCACATAGGAGGTTAATGTCAGATGTGATATTTAAACCTATGTCTTCTCACTCCAGTCAGTGTTCTTTCCATTATGAGTCAAAGGTTATTGCCCTAAGATAACCAAATCCGTGACAAGTCTGTCAGCACAAACTTCTGGGCCAAATAACCTCTTCTCCTACCTACACAGCCTTTGGGTCTGTCCAGTTGCCATCTTTCCACAGTCTTTTCTCTTCCAATACATCCTTCCTCTAACTGGGACAATCACTTATCTTTCAAAGGAAGCCTCTTATCCCTTCTGGCTTCTCACCCAAATTCCAGTTTCAGTAATCCTTTCTACCACTAGCAGTAGAGAAATTAATTGAGTCTTTCCAGGGAAACTTTATACAATGGCTTCTCTTCAACTGGGGGCCAACTATGAAACCTCACTATGAAATGGGGGTGAACCTGACTTCTCAGAGGCTTTGCCAATGGAGTAGAAGTTCCACCAAGGTTTGACCAAGGAAGAAATACTTGTACTACATAATTAGCAATAGTATTTATCATCCAAAGTTAAACATGGAAGACTTAATCATGAGAAGATGGAACATTAGATGAATTTTTTCAGGCACAGTAACATAGGCAGTCAGGGGAATAACAGTATATTCTATGAAGAAGAGTTGTGAGTACAGTTATTACAGTGAGTGTCCAAACTAAAACAATCACAACCTGTGGCATGTTAAGTATAACACCATATACAAATCAATCTCTAATCATATCCAAATATAATTCTCACTAATAGGGGAGAAAAGTCCTTTGTTCCCAAGGTTCATAGTAATTTTTCAAGGGCTAGGTAGAATAATTCCTTTCTTGGTAAGTTCATTTGTATTTCTTGAGGAAGTGGTTACTGACCTGGTACAAATGGTGATGTGGAGCTACACTGATATCTGTCCACTAACTTATTTTCTTTCCTCCAAAACCTTCCTCAATTCTTGACTTCTATATTACTGGGGCAGCTAAGGTGGCCCAGCGGATAGAGCCCTGTGCCTGAAGTCAGGGAGACCTGAGTTCAAATCCAGTCTTAGTCATTTACTAGCTGTGTGACCCTGGACAAGTCACTTAACCCTGTTTGCCTCAGTTTCCTCATCTCCACTCTAGTACCTTTTCCAAGAAAACTCTAAGTGGGATATCTGAGAGTCTGCCACAACTCAACAACAACAACCTCCTTCCAGGCAACTAAGTTCTTGAGCCAAGGGGTCATCTTTGACTCTTTTCTGTGTCTCAACCATCATATCCAAGCTGTCATTTCTACGTTCAGTAATATTTCTCGTATATGCACCACTTCTCTCCTCTGACCTGCAACCATCCAAGTAAATACCTTCATCCCCTCACGCCTAGACCATTTCAACAGCCTTCTGGTTGATCAAATTGCTTCCTATCTCCACTCAGATCCATCCTTCATGTGGCTATCAAATTCATCTTCCTAAAAACAGGTCTAATCATATCACCCCTCTATTGAATAAATTCTAATGACCCCCCCCATCATCTCCAAAATTCTCTATTTGCTGTTCAAAACTCTTCATCACCTGATCCCTTCCTATATTTCCAGTCTTCTCTAGTAAGTACACCTTACTTCCACCCCACATACCCTTATATTTGGTGATAGTGGCCCTCTTGTAGTTCTTCACCCACAACACTCCACCTCCCAACTCAGAACTTTTCCCCTACTGTCCCCTACACCTGGAACACTAACCCTTTGTCTGCCTCTTAGCCTCCCTGGCTTCCTCCAAGTCCCATCTAAGGTCCCACCTTCTCCAAGAAGCCTTCCCCAAGGCATAGACCAATGTCTGACACCGTACACAAGGATAAAGTCCAAATGGGTACATGATCTAGGTATAAAGATTGATACTATAAACAAATTGGTGGAGCAAGGAATAATGTATTTATCAGATTTGTGGAGAAGGGAAGAATTTTTGACTAAAGAAGAGATACAAAGCATTATGAAGTGTGAAATGGATAATTTTGATCACATTAAACTGAAAAGTTTTTGCACAACCAAATCCAAACATAATCCAAATCCAATCTAATCCAAGATTAGGAAAGAATTTTTGCAACTATTATTTGTGATAAAGGCTTCATTTCTAAAATACATAGAGAACTAAGTAAAATGTACAAGAATACAAGTCATTCCCCGATTGATAAATGGTCAAAGTATATGAACAGGCAGTTTTCAGAGGAAGAAATTAAAGGTATCTATAGTCATATGAAAAAATGCTCTAAATCATTATTGATTAGAGAGATGCAAATTAAAACAACTCTGAGATACCACATCACACCTATCAGATTAGCTAACATGACAGAACAGGAAGATGATAAATGTTGGAGAAGATGTAGGAGAGTTGGAAAACTAAACTAATTCGTTGTTGGTGGAGCTGTGAGCTGATCCAACCATTCTGGAGAGCAATTTGGAACTATGGCCAAAGAACTATGAAAATGTGCATCCCCTTTGACCCAGAAATATCGTTTCTAGGACTGTATCTCCATGAGATCATAAAAATGGGAAAGGGTCCCACATGTACATATTTATAGCAGTACTCTTTGTGGTGGCCAAAAACTGGAAATCAAGGGGATGTTCATCAATTGGGCAATGACTGAATAAATTATGGTATATGAATGTAATGGAATTCTATTGTGCTATAAGAAATGATGAACAGGAAGACTTATGAGAGGCCTGGAAAGACTTATATGATCTGATGCTGAGTGAAAGGAGCAGAACCAGGAGAACTTTATACACAGCAACAACTATAGTGTGTGAGGACTTTTTCTGGTAGACTTAGAACTTCATTGCAATGCAAAGACTTAAAAAATTCCCAATGGTCTTTTCAGGCAAAATGCCTTCCACATCCAGAGAAATACTATGGAATTCAACCGCAGATTGTAGCAAATCATATTCTTTTGTATTACATTTTGGTTTGTTTTATGATTTCTCCCATTCATTCTTCTATACAACATGACTATGATGAAATTGTATTTAATAGGAATGTATCTGTAGAACCTATATAAAGTTGTATGCCTTCTCAGGGAGGTGGGAGATGGGGGGAAGGGAGAGGGAGGGTAGGAAATAGAGAATCTAGATTGTATGGTAGTGATTGTGGAGCACTGAAAATAAATAAATAAATATAAAAAAAAAAAAAAGAAGAAGAAGCCTTCCCCAGTCCTTAATCTTAGTGACTTCCCTCTGTGGATTACCCCCAATTTATCCTGTATAGGCCTGGTTCACACATAGTTGGTTCCAATGTTGTCTCTCTCATTAGAATGTGAGTTCCCTGAAAGCAAGGAACTCACCATTCCTTGCTTTTTTTTTCTTTTTTTGCCTTTCTTTGTATCACTAGCATTTAGCATAGAGCCTGATACACAGCGTGCTCTTAATAGATGTGTGTTGACTGACAGACTAGCCTGTAGAACAACCCATTCAGTATATTTGTAAGGCTTTTTAGCCCCCCAAGAAATGAGTCAGGACAGACAAGTGTAATAAGTGCACCCTATGAGTCACACATTTATTACACTAGTGCCTCCCACAACTTTGGCTGAAACTGGCTAAGTCGGCAAACTGGATAAAGCCAAGGTAACTTTAATTGCCCTTTCAACTCCCTCATCCAGGATAGACAGGGATTTCAGGCGCGTGCCCAGGCTCATCAGAACTGTGAGGATTCTCTCAACTCTCTCAATCACTTGGCAGCTTCTGGAACCGAGTCCAGCCACAGGGCAAGAGCCAACAGCAATAAACCTGAGAGAGTCTGACCTGACTATCAATCACATTTCTCTTAAAACAGCCTAGAGGACTAGAATCTGCCTATTAACTCAAACCCATGAGTACCGATGTAACCACCCATTGCTAGTTATGTCTCTGCGTATATAGAGACCCCTCAGCTTTCTGCTATTTGACACTGGTTCTGGGCGTGATTGTCCAGGCTCCAAGTCTGGGTCTCTAGATTTTCCCACCTCCATTCCATCAACCTTCTCACCCTAAAGATTCATCCACCCTGGGGTGGCCTCCTCCAATAGTGTGTTCCTGGAACCACCCTTTAAGGAAGTGCTAAAACTATCCCACATTAGGACCTCCCGCCCCCCGCCAAATCAACTGTATTTTACCTTTTATACGTAGTCTTCCCACATTAGAATATAAGCTAATTGAGGACGTGGATGTTCTTCTTGTTCATCTTAAATTCAATATATCCAAAATAGAACTGACTATCTTTCTCCCTAAATCCTTCCCTATTACTATAGAGGGCAATGCGATCCTCCCAGTCCCTTAATTTCACAATCTAGGAGTCGTCCTGGACTCTTCACTATCTCTCATCTCCCCCTACCCCACCTCTATCTCCCAACATCTGCCAAATAAGCCTCCCTCTCTCCTCTAACATTGTACAGACCTTCATCAACTCACACCTAGATTATTACAATAGCTACTCCCATCTATCCTATATTCAACCACTAAAGTGATTTTCCCAAAACAAAGATCTGATCCTGTTACCTCCTCCCCCCAAAAAATATTTAGTAGAATAATAATGGGCACACTCGAATTAGTGCAAATAGGACTTTTTTTAATGCAAATAGACAAAGGAACTATGCTTTGTTAGATAAGATTTCCAGGATGGAAACTCCCTCCACTAACCTGGGGAGTTCCTTTGCTTAGGATCACACAGTTAATAAGGGTTAGAAGCAGGATTCAAACCCAGTTGTTTCTGCCTCCGAGCACATCTATGTATTACGTTTATGACTTTTTGCATTTAGAAAATAACACTAATATTATTTACAAGGAAAGTTTCAGAAAGGTGGTCAGAGAGGACTGTGGGAGGCATACTGAAAATGACTCATATTTGAAAAGAAATACATCAATTAAACTTTCTTAAATAATGCTCATTATAAAGGTAATGACACCATCTTTTACTGCCACCTCAACCTGACCTTTTCCCAACAGCTCTCACCACTTTTATCTCCTTTATTTTCATAAGGTATTATTATTTCCAATTTTATGGATGAGAAAACTGAGGTCAGGGCTCTCTAGGGAAGTGAGTGTGCTGGAATTCAGAGGAAAGTCAGTGAAGTGATAGAGGAGCCATTCAAGGCTCAGCCAGGCATTTATGGGCCCCTGGGCAAGTTCTTCTTTGAAGTCTTGTAAGATGTTCTAAGATCTGACCTTGATCTTCCTGTGGTGTTTCCCCTACCCTTTGATTTCTACGGTTGCTGACCTTGGCTTAGCATACCTGGTCATTCTCAGAAGTTCATGATTTTGACCTGTAGGATCAATGACCTATGGACCATCTCTCTTAATTCCTGGCCTCATTTCCTCTTTGGCCTCCTCTTTGCCCCAGCCTACAAACAAGTTCTAAGTCCTGAATGTTTGCTGAAGCATTTGTTTGGTTTGTCATCCCTGCTCTTCTTGGCTTAATCCTGACATAAAAATGGAACAGGGAAGATCCAAACTCCCTGCCCCAGGCAGGTCTAAAGGGGGCAGGTGGTTTCACATACTTATCAAAGTTAAAACCACAGCCCAGTTCTCCTTCCAGTGGACAGACTACTGGTTCCCAAACAGGATGTCCCTGCCATTGTGTAAAACACAAAACAAAACATCAGTGTTGTGAGGATCTGAACTTCCTCATTCTCCTCTGGTTACTTCTGATTTAAATATGTTTTTCTTTGCATGGGTAGCCTGGGGGAATTTGCCTAATTTTTTTATCTCTTTGAATCATCTCTCCAGACCCAGGGAAGGCAAATTTTCCTGGGCTATACATGTAAATGTGAGAAAAATATCTCCCCCTTACACCATACTGAGTGAGCCAGGCCTAACCAAAACTGTGCTCCAGCATTCCTGATCCTAGATAAGGAAGCCTCCATCAGGGCTTCCTCCTATAAATAGATATCTTTCTTCCCATAAATAGATAAACTCCTCTTGAGTCCACTGGTGACAAGCAAATATGAGGAGATCAAGCCATCCATGGGACCATGGAGTCACAGCATATTCCAGGAGCTATGAAATGAATCACCTGTTTGAGTTCAGCGTTGGTCTTTGGGACACATAAGTATTTGATTTTCCACATTCAGTGCCTAAAACAGAAATTTATCCAGTATAGCCCCTCTTGGACAACACAATCAATCGTCCTATGTAGTTTGCAGGGCTGGAGGGAAGGTGTCAAACGTATACAAATAAATCACTATAAAGACTTTAGATTCCTTTCAGAGCTCAGCTCAAACACCACTTGATAAGAAACCATTCCTGATGCAATGGATTACATGCTGTGTTTGCAGTCAGGAAGACTGAAGTTCAATCCTGCCTCAGATACTTGTTAGCTGTATGACCTTGGGCAAGTCACTTAACTAGTGAGGCAAGTCTGCCTCAGTTTCATCATCGGCAAAATGGGGATCATAATAGTACCTATCCTACAGGGTTGTTGTGAACATTGAATGTAATAATGGGTAAAGTTCTCTGAAAACCTCAAAGTACTATAGAAATGCTAGCTTTAATACTGCCTCTCTCTCAAATACCTTGTATCTATTTTGTTTATGCTTATCTCTTTATTTCCTGTTTCCCCCAGGTATAGTATAAGTTCCATAAGGGCAGGGTGCAAAAATCCTTTTATCCCCAGTGCCTATTACAGTGACTGGTACACCTTGGATGCTGATAAATGATTGTTGACTGGATGTGGTCGTGCACATCATGCCTGTTATCCCAGCTGCTGGGGCAGGGGGATCTACTGGGCTGCATTGGGGTTAAACCCATTCTGGTGTCCACACCAGACATCAGATACAGTCTGGCACCAATATGACATGTCCCAAGGAAGAAGAAGCTACCAGGTTCATCCAGGGGGAGCAAACCTGCCCGGGTCTGATGCCATCACTAATGGGATTGGACTCATGGGTAGCTACTGCATTTAGAGATCCAGCCTATCAGTAAATAAATAGATAAATAAACAGACAAACTAAATGAGTGAAGGAATATAAATAAGCAAATAGACAGATAGCTAAATGGGTAGACGGCAGATAGATAGATCGCCTCCCTGGATCACTGCCTTGTTGTGGCGGAGCAGCTTGTCTAGCTCTATGAGACTCTGAGCTGTTCCACTCAGGGTTACCCAAGATGGACAGGTCATAGTGAAGAGTACTGAGAAGGAAATTGCAAACCACTCCAGTACCTTGGCCAAGAAAATGCCAAGGGCAGTATAAAAATGCTAAAAGATATATCAGAAGAGGAGCCCCTCAGGTAAGAAGACGTCCAATACATTCAACAAACTTGAGCTTGGACAAACTTTGGAAAACCAGAAGCTCCTGACGTGCTCTGATCTATGAGGTCATGAAGAGGTGCACATGACTGAATAGTACAGCAACAGATAGAAAGTTAGAGAATAAGAAGATAGATGATTAAATAGAGAGAGAGAAAATGATAGGAAATAGGTAGGTAGCCAGGAAATAGATTGATAGGAAATGTAGACAGATTAGATAGCTAGAGATAGATAGATAGACACATAGATACATAGATAGATAGATGATAGACACATAGGAAATAGCTGGTAGATAGTTTGATAGATAACAAGAAAGCAAATGCTTCTTGATTGATCCATTGACTTGGGGGGAAGATAAGGCATTTTGGATACATACATGAGAGGTTCTGGAAAATAGTGATGTAATAGCACAAAGAGAGTTGAGTTGAGACTTGGATTCGAGCCTAGATCTGAAGACCTAGAATTCAAAGGGACTAGGAGATCAGCTGACCCAAATGGTTCATTTTATAGTTGAGAAAATCACAATAAGTGATTTGCTCAAATTCATAGTTAGCAGCCAGCAGAGTTGAGATTCCAGCCCCAGGTCTGATTCTAACTATCTTCTTCTCTTTCCCCAGGACCAAGCTCACCATGGGACTTGGAGGAGTCACTTAAATACTTGGTGCCTCTACTACCTCACTTGTAAAATAAGAAAGCTGGTCTGGTGCCAGGTGGCAAATAGACTGCCCATGGACAGCCTGTGGCCTGCAGTAGGCCCCGGTGTGACCCAAACCACATTAAAATGTATTTGTGGAATATGTAACAAAATAAAAATACAATAAAACACAGGTAATACTACATTTTAAAATGAAGTAAATATGTAGACCACAGGGATCTTTCAGGACAGCTTACTGGTCCCCATTTTTATTTGAGTTCTACACTTCTGGCATAGATGACCTTTAAGGTTCCTCCCAGCTTTAAAAGTCTGCCAATAAAGAGCCTGTGATTGCTTATAAATCCCATTATATTGTGTAGTTGTCATTTGCTTAGTAAGGTAGGGAGGTCCTTTGGGGAACCCTCAGTATTATTGTACTGCTGTTTGCAGATGACCTTTAAAAATAATTTGACAACCTTTTTAGAAGAATCCATCCTCTTTAGAGCTAAGTTGTTAAATATTGACTAAGCCCCACCCCTCTTCAGTTTCAGGGACTAGTCTGGTAGCTGAATTGTGAGGTAAGGTTATAAGAATAAGCAGTGGTCTCAGGGGTAGGAGAGACCCGCATGTGAATCCCACCTCTCTCAGATACTACCTGCATAGACAAGTCAACCTCTCTGCACCTCAGTTTCATCATTTGGCAAATGGAGATCTTGATAGGACTTAGCTCATGGAATGATAAATCTAGAGGTGGAAGGGACCTCAGATGCCATCGATCCAATCTTCTCATTACCCAAGTTGACTTGCTTGTATCAGGAATAAAATCTGAACACAGGGTCACTGACTCCAAATCCAGTGCTTTCCGCTGCCTCACAGAATTGTGGTGAGAATCAAGTAAAAATAATGTATATCTAGTGCTGTCTAAACAGTAGCTAGTATTTTTTTCAGGTTAAAAACATCAGCAGAATGTTTTTCCAATCATTCCACAAAGGACGTTTCCAATCAAACGTTGATTCATTGGCATGTTTTTTAAGTAGGAAGCATATTAGTTACAACTGGGTCTGCAGGTTCTTTGAAAGAAAGGAACTATTCAAGGAAATTGGGTCTGTATAGGGGATTGTGGACAGTCAGTCAGGGCAATGGGTTGAAATGTTGCATTCAGATCCTTTCTTCTTGGTATTTCCAATGGGCCAGATGCTTCGATTTCCCAGTGCTGAAAGATTCTGTAATCTGACCTGTGTCAAAGCCAATGGGAATCCTTCAGCTAAAATTGATAGACTTTTCTGAAGAGGTCAGCAGGGCATCCCTGCTGTATGAGAAATATTGCTCTTCCATTTTTCATTAGAAAAATTGTGGTCCACAGGGATACTCAAGTTGGAAATTTAAGATGGCTGAGTTCTATTTGTCTCCAGTGATAATTCACTGTCTGACTCACCCAAGTTATCCAAATGCTTGATGTCTCCGTTGGGAAAATGAGACTATTGATGGCTGCTTCTCCAGGCATGGAGTAAGCTTGATGCTCTGACCCATCAGAGGTCAGAGACTGGCCTCGCACCACCTGTGGAAGGAAATCTCCATGCATTGAACAGGAGAATGTAGGAGGAGATTCCATTACAGCTTTTTTCTTGCTCAGTTTTTTCAGTCATATCTACCTCTTCATGACCTTCTCTAGGATTTTCCTAGCAAAGGTATTAGAGCAGTTTGCCATTTCCTTCTCCACCTTATGTTACAGATGAGGAAACTAAGGCAAACAGGATAAAGTGACTTGCCCAGGGTCACACAGCTAGCAACTTTCTGAGGTGAGATTTGAACTCAGAAAGATGTCTTCCTAGTTCCAGACCCAGCACTCTATCCACTGTACCACCTTCTTCTACCACTTCTACATAGCAGCAGATTCTATGGGGCAGAATCTGGAATGGAACCCCTTTTAAAGACCAAGTTGGTTTCCCAACTTGGGTTCCCAACAAAAGGTTCTTTGCTTAGCCACTACAGCCACTTAGGAAACACGTTAGAGATCTATATAGCTGAAAGGGACTGTAAAAATCATCTAGTCACTCTCTCCCATTTTACAGATGAGGAAACCAAGAGCCAGAGGGAATTACTTTACTTTTCCAAGGTCACACAGCTATTTATTAGTAAAGTTAGGACTCACACTCAAGTCTCTTGATTCCTAATTCAGTGATCTATAGAAAGGAAAGAAAAAAACATTTGTTAGGAATTTGTTTACCTATAAAAACAGGAAGAAAAATAGAAAGCTAGACAATCTCTGTTCTCAAAGAGTTCACATTCTAGCCAGCAGAAGTAACATGTATACTAGAGTCCAGGTGAAAGACCAATGGCAGAGTCTTGTGGTCTGGAGGTTGTACCTTAAGGAAGGAAAGATCATGGTGGGATCTGGGAGAGATGGTTTCAGCTAAGAATGTTGAGGATGTCCAGAAGTACAGGTTCAGTCCTTCAGTGCTTAGTGAAAATCTTTGAGTGGATTCTGGGGTGGGACAGTTGGGGGGTCACCCTTCAACAAGCTGGTGTATGCCATTCAATTTGGGCATAAACTGAAAAACTGGGTTTATGGGGAATCAGAGAAAGACAGGAAGCTTTCTGATCTTTCTGCAAGATCAGAAGGAGGAAATATGCCACTCCAAGTCTATCCATCAATGTTCAGCTCTGTAGAAGAAGCCATTTGTGAAACACATATATAGTATTATCTTCCCTTTTCACTGACGACTTCAAAGGAGGAAAAACATTTCAAGAGAACCAAATCAGTAAGGGCTGAAATGAAAGATTTCTGGAAAGCTCTGACCTCTTCTGTTTTTGTTTTGTTTTGTTTTTAAGAAATTTTATCCTTCAGTGATGAAGTTAAAGACCATTACAGAATGACTGCTGCACAGTGTATATGGGGAAAACAAAATGGACTCCAAGGCTTACTGCCTTCCCACTGAACTGGTTCTCTCTTCTTCTATGAGCCGATTGGCTTATGGACAGTGCACCCCGGAATGTCGCAGTACCCTCCTAATTGGTCTGTTCATACCTAGTCTTTCCCCTAGCTCCAAACCATCTTCCACACAACTACCAAAGTGAATTTCCATAAGCACAGGTCATTCTATTACTCAGCAAACTCCATTGGCTATTTATTATGTCTAGGATCCACTATAAACAGGTTTGGCTTTTAAAGCCTTTCACAACCTGCACCCTCCAAATGCTTCCTATATTTTGGGGTTCATTATCCATTCCTGGACTCTATGGTCCAGCCAAGTTACCCTTGCTGACATGTCATGCCACATTCTATTTCCATGTCTTTCCACCAGTTGTGTTCCATGCCTGGAATGCACTCCCTCTCAGAGAATCATTTCTGTCAAGACTGCTCAGACACCACCTTCTATGTGCAGCCTTCACTGGCACCTTCACTGCTATACCTTCCCTCCCTAATGACTTAGTATTTACTTTGCTTATATTTCCCCTTTCCCCCTCTCCCAATAGAATGTAAACTTCTTGAAAACAGGAATTGTTTCATTTTTTTGTTTGTTTGTTTTTATGTCTCAGGCACTATTTTGTATCCCTAGTGCTTTGTAAATGTGTGCTGATTAATTGAATCATGGGATCATAGACCTTGAGCTCAAGGGACCTCAAAGGTCATATAGTCCAACTGTCTCATTTTACAAATAAGGAAACTGAGTCAGTCCCAAATATCTCATAGGTAGTAAAGGAATCAAAGAGGATTTGAATTCAGATTTGCTAGCCCCAAATCTGATGTTCTTTTGTGGTCCTATGTTGCTTCTCAAAGAAGAAGATGTAAGTCTTTTACTCCTTTAGTTAGCAGACGAAATTTAAGCTCGTCTCTCTTCCTCACCAGCATCACTTCCTAAAAGATTCTCTAACCAAGTCAACCACTTAATAAGAACAATAATGACAATAATAGCTTTTTTAAAAGCTTTTTATGGTTTGAAAAATGCTTTACATGCATTACACACTTTTTTTAGGTAAATGTTATCCCATTTTGCAGATGAGAAAACTGAGGCTGATAGAGGCTAAAGTGACTTGCCCAAGGTCATACTTCTAACAAATATATAAGGGAAAATTCAAACTTGGGTCTTCTGGACTCCAAGTCCAACATTTTACCCACTGCTGTTAAATAAAAGGGTGACTTTTGAGGTCACAGCATTCTCTCCCAGTAACCCCTGGAACACAGGTGATGTCTGGACAGAATTTACATTCATGCCTGTGCCTTCAGAGACTAATCCTGCAGGTGTGGGAGACAAGTTGGTTAGGAAGCTTTCAAATCTGCCCACAGTTCCTTGTTCCTTCTTGGCCACAAACAAAGAAGCCAAAGTCCCCAAGTACTACCCTCTCCCCTCCACCCACCAAACCACCCACCAGTGGCCAGTAATGGACTCCCAAGAAATCCAAATGTCCTTTGTATGAGAAAGAATACTCTGCCTCTTCCTTGCTCTCTGTGGCAACCCCCAAAGGGCACAAAGTTCGGCAACCCAGGTTCTATCTCAGCTGGATGATTAAGGTGCTTGGAAATCTAAACATGATGGTGGTGGGGATGGGGGAAAGGTTAGGTGAGAAAATGGGGGCCAAACGATGTGAAAGAAGCAGAAAGCAGGAGAGGAAAGAAAAAACTAGGGAGAGGGAAAAACAATTCATCAGCAGGAGGAATTGCCATCAGTTAGATTTACTGCCCTCATATGCCAAACTGCTGCCGACCGTAATTAACTTCAAGAAAAACCCTATTTCCCAGCTTAGATTCAATTAATTCACATGGTGTTTATTGGAGAGTTTTCATTACTGCATGATAGGAGGATGGGCAGGGCCCCCAGCTTAGCTAAGCCTCCGGTCTCTTCCCCAGGACAATTTATATGTCAGTTATATTGTGCTCGGGCTGTAGGGCAGTGACAGAATGAATAGATAAGTGTTTGTAGGAACAGATATTCAGGAACATGCCACATTAAGCAAGCATGGAGCTGGGTGATGTCATTTTTTTCTGGCTATTTGTTTGAAATCTGAGAGAGGAGAAAAAAACACATCACCACCACCCATGGCTATCAGAGTATGATTTAATTTGATATGTCTTTGAAGCTCTAATTATCATCAAATTAATTTGTATAAAAAAGCTAAGGCTCTTTGTGCTGGTTGTTTGCTTGAAGGAAAGGAAAGAGAAAAGAAACAGCTGTAAGAACATGCTAAATGTCTGTGGAAGGGTCCTGTGGTTTGTAAACATCTCAGATAAGGCATCTTCCTTCCTCAGGGAAGTAGCCTCTGACAGGGACTGCTATCTTACCCTCCAGAGACAGTTCGGCTGAAATGAATGCATTTTATTCTGCTTTCCATCTTCCTGAAAATGGATGAAAAGTTCTTCAAAATGTCCTCTGTGTAAAGGAATGGGGAGGGGAAAAGCAGAGGCTAAAGAGGAAGTAACCTGGTCAAAAGAAAAAAAATCCAACAAAGAGCCCTATAAAAGAATACATATCCTGCTGCAAGGGCAATTTCTTTCCCCTGAAATGAAAATCAATATTAAATTAAACGTGTGAGTTTCATCTCCATGGGTAACTGGTAGTGAACTTGCTGGTTCTCTTTCCTGGCCAACTGACACCTAGCATCACCTTCAGTAAGTCTGCCTGGATGGCTGATATTTGGGGCAAGTTTCCATGCCTGCAACGTGCATGTTCCCCAGGACAAAAATAGATTAATACATTTGTCTATTCCCTGCTGCTTGAGAGCAAATGAGAAAGAAAAAAAAACCTCATAAAACCAAGGTTTGTAGAGAGAACAAGGAAAATGGAGGAAAAAAATTTCAGCTCCTACAGCATCCACATCCTCTTAACAAACACTGTCACCTGTGGCAGGTCATTTAAGGGGATATTGATCTCTGGAAGAAACTGGTTTGAAATATTATCTCAGAGCCTCCAATGAGACTCTCTTTCTCTCTTGCTTTAGAGAATAATTATTCATTGTCGTTTTAATCTTTCAATTCACTGACTTTACTACTTAGCTAATTTTTTTCCTGGAAAGAGTGGTTGTATGTGGAGGCCGCCCAGGAAGACACATTAGGAAAAAGTCATTTAGAGAAGCTAACACAGAGCCCCAGAATCACACCGTGGAAGTGAACACAAAAGCAATTCTCTTTGTCACAGCTGCTTTGTTATTATCATTCATTTATCATTATTGGTTTTTTTCTCCTTGGCCAGTCCGTAGTCCTTACCAGAATGTGATTTTCATTCAACAGAAGGATGGAACTTGTCTTCCCCTCAACGTCCTCCTTCCTCTTGTGGCTCCTAAGGGATGGCACATTGCCATCTCTATGGTGAAAAGAGGGATGGTGAGCCAAAGGCATCAGGACCCCTGAGGGCGCCAGAAAGAGTGACCTTAATTGAACTGGCACTGACAGCATTGAGTCAGATTAAAAAAAAAAAAAACCAAACAAGCAAGAACTTCCTAAATAGGAAAGCAGTGATCATAAGCAACATGTTCACAGATCCTATCATCACTGTCCCAGAGAGCCCCAGCCCCTCTTCCGGAGCTAGCTGACACACTGAGTGGCAGGAGAGACAGAAGTGATGGCTGTGAGATACACAACACTCCTAAAAGTCACTCCTGTCTTTGTCTAAATAATAGTTTCCAGTTTGCTCAATAACTAGTATAAATTCCAAAATGGCAAATACTACTTCTATAGGATGTGCTAGAATACTGTAACTGTACCTATTAATATGAGCATGTTAATGATAGAGGAAGCAGTAATTTTCCTAGGTTACAAGGAGTCTAAACTATGATTTTATTTTATTATATATTTAATTTAATTATGTATTATATATAGTTTTACTATTAAAAAAAGATCCTATCCAGTGTGACCCTGGACAGGATGGCCTCATGAGAACCTTTATAGTCCTTTGTACCTTATGGTACAATTTTATGTTCCTAAGGCAAAATAGAGCTCTCCATATTGAAAAGAGGAATCTGGGAATATATGACAAAATTGGATCGTAGATTTATAATTGGGAAGGACCTTAGAGATCGTTTAATTCAATATACCCATTTTATAGATAAGGAAACTGAGAACCAGGGAGATCTTAACTGAAGTAACCTGTTATGGTAGATGCCACATATTACCTGTGAGACTGTGGTAAAGTCATTATTTCACTTGGGTCTCAGTTTTCTCATCTGTAAAACTAGGGGATTATGTTCTCATCAAGCTTTCAATCTATTATCCTAAGATCCTAAGTGACTTGCCAAGTGATAAGTAGCCGAGACAGGATTTGAACCCAGACCCTTTGTTGGGAAGAAAAACATTTAAGTAGCATAGCTGTTATCAGGTGAGAGTCAATTTATCCTGGTGGATGGAGAACCATTCTCAGAATCAGGATGTCTTAGGTGTAAAGTATATGCTGATTGAAAGTCATTTAATCTCTCAGTGACCCAGGCCATTCTCTAACATTTTAAGTTGAAAGTTAATTGCTCTGGGAAGACTTCTGTAAACTGATGCAAAATGAAATAGCAGAACCAGGGAAACACTGTATATAGTAACCGCAATATTGTGCAATGATCCACAGTGAATGACTTCGTGATTCTCAGTAATACAGTGATGTAAAACAATTTCTAATGACTCATGATGGAAAATGCTATCCCCCTCCAGAGAAAGAAAGGATGGAGTCTGAATACAGATTGAAGCAGACTTTTTAAACTTTATTTTCTTGGGGTTTGTTTTGTTTTGTTTTGATCTGTGTTTTCTTTCACAAGATGACTAATATGGAGATACATTTTGCATGACTGCACACATATAACCTATATCAAATTGCTTGCCTTCTCAGTAAGGGCAGAGGAAAAGAGAGAATTTGGACCTTAAAATTTAAAAAAACTAGTGTTAAACATTTTACACATAATTGAAAAAAAAAATCCTTTCTAAAAAATCAGTTGCTGATAGAGGGCATCTCCTCGCCACGAGTTCCCTATATCAAAGAAACCACAGGGTCAAAGTTTTTTTTAATGACTTTAATTACTTATATAAAAACAAGCTTTACAGTTTGGCCCTTTGGACAAAGGGTAATGCGCTATCGTATACAGACCCCAAAAGAGATATATGCCATTATTACATGGTCTGAGTATGGACAACTGATGTTGCCTGCCTAGGTCAGGAAATCAATCATGGGTTAAGACAACTTTTACAAACAAGGACCCTTCATTTGTCTCCTTGGGAACTCTGCTTGGGAATATCTACATGCAACTGATCACGTTCATTTGAAAGCAGTAGCTTTACTAGAGAGCAGTAATGACCCACTGGAAAATAAAGTATTTTCCCCAAAACTATCAATAAAACATTTTTTAAAAGAAAGATATTCTACATAACTGAATTTTTAATGTAACTTGGTTTTCCTTTAGCCATTCTTGAATGGAAATCTAACTCATATTACATGTTTTACTTTCTGCATTTTAAAAAATAACCTTTCCTTGATGACTGAGCTGTCAAGGTGGATGCTAATTATTATACTACACTAATTATTATAATATACTTTGCTAGTTATCATATTATACTACAGAACAATAAAATGATGCTCTTAAGGATCCTTGAGGCACCCCTACACTTCATGGTTAAGTCAATGTATTCTATGTCCACCACTACCCAAATGAAGCGCCAACCAGGACAGGAAGCACTACCAGAAGAGAGAAAGTCTGAACAGACAAAACTCAGGTGGAAGCTTAGAGGGGATAGGAAGAGTCCAAACACCAAGGCTTTAAAGAGTGGTATCCTGGAAAGTATGCTTTTTGGGGTGAGCCCCACCTCTTTGGGGGTCACTTTTTCCTTGAATATTCATTTTCACCTTCGACCACACCAGGAAGTTCTTCCCTTTGCATAGGAGTACTCCCGAAGCACTCTGTTTCTGAACTTGGGATACATCTCCAGACTCTGGCTCTCTTGCTCCCCATCACCTTGGCCTTCCATAGTCTTTCTTTTATTTCTGCAGACTACCTCCCAAGAGTCTGCCGTTGTTTTCTTTCTTCCACTATAAAGAGGCTCTTGTCTGTGGATAGGGCCGGGGGAACATGCTTGCTTCTGAATTTAATATTCCCTTAACACGGTTGGATGGTAAAGAGTCAGCTAGGTAGTGTGGTAGATTATCATTTCCATAAAAACATGCCTGGGTCATTTGACATGTAATAAATACACTGGGAATTAAGTGGGTGCTTCAACAGGGAACCTTTGGGAATGGAACTGAGTCGGGTAGCTCAGGTCTTGCTGGCAATATTCAGGTCAGAAGAGGTATCTCTTACTGTAGTTTGTACTAGATACTTGTTGACCAACTCTGAAGCCATGGAGAAGTTAACTCTTAAAGAAGCTGCCCTGAAGTTCAGGAAAGGCTTCTGGAACATGTGTTAACCATTCTCCTTGGGTTTAAGAAGGCTGGGTTTTCTACTAACAAAAAAGATTTCTGTTTCATGTCATGTATGTTCTGTATCATCTCACAAGAATAAGTGTCAGTAGCTTCTCCAAATGGTGACATGGACAGAACATTGCGCTTGAAGCATACAGACTTCCCTTAACGTCCTATCACCACCATTTGCTGGGCAAATGTCTGAACTTTTGTGGGTCTCATTTTCTTTATCTGTAAAATGGGAAAAATAATATTTTCAACCTCTTACAGTTTTTGTGAATGTCAGACAAATGATATCTACATACCCAGGTGGTTCCTTATACAAATGTAAGTTGCTAACATTCCTCTAACCTGAAGCTGCAGGTATCGACTATACTGGAAATCCAATCTAACAATTTCTTAAAAACAAAAAACTAGACTTTCTCAGTGAGGTAGAAACAGAAAATTTCAGCAGGCTGTGGTCTTCTTTGCCAACCCATTTTCAAGAAAAACAATCTTGTATTCCTTTTGAGGATCACCAAGAGACATTGACCTTTTTACAAAGCCCTCGGAAAATGGCTTAGAAGAAAAAACTGAACGGTCATTTCTCCTCAGCTTTAAATATCAGAAAGATTGCACCATTGTGTCATACTACAGTTAAACTCTCAGAGTTTCCACTGTTTCATTTTCTTTCTCAGTGTCTGCCAAAAGGAGGTTATGTCTAAGGACCTTGTTTCCTTTATTTTGGTTTTGGCTTCTGCTTTCTTGTCCTCTGGGTATTTTGGAGTAGCTGGAATGTGTCTTTGTCTCTGTATGTCCCTCTCCCAGTCAATCTTTTTCTCTAACAATTATTACCTATTTGGTTATCCAGGAGATGTAGAAAAACGAGGATAAGAATCACACAGGATGAGAAGGTCTTTGGAATTGCAATTTGCTTCTGTGGAGGGAGTATCCACATAGATGTAATCACAGATTTTTTCAAATGATTAATAGCTAATAAAACAGAGCATTTTATTTCATCTGATCTACACAGCAAATTTGGGAAAGTAGAAATCAAAATATTTTGATCCTTCTAGAAGGGGCATAGGGATGTCCACTATTTGATCTGTGGATAATAGGATGCTAAAGATTAAAAAAAAAATTTTCAAGAAGTCATGGGAGAAATGACCCTTTCTTAAATCTGGTCATTTTTTAACATATTTTTTTCTACTTTGGTGACCCATAAAGAGTATAATAGAAATGACATTGCATTTAAAGTTAGGGTGGATGGGTACAAATTCCAGCTCTGATGATGAATATGCTCATACCCTTATCTGGATCTCAGTTTTCTCATCTAGATAATGAAGGGTTGTCTTAGATAATTTCTAGTATTCATCTTCCATATAGGGGACAATCTATTATTCCTAAAACATAAATCTCACCATTTTATCCCTCTTTTCAAATAATTCCTTATTGCCTCTAGGAGAGAATATAAAATCCTCAGCCTGACATTTAAAGCCCCCCAGAATCAGGTTTATATCTCTCCAATCTGATTTCACAGTACTTAGTCTCACCCACTCTCCATCCTATTGAAGCAGATCTGCTCCTTGCTCCTCATTACATTCCATCTCTTTCCTCCATCCCTTTGCAAAAGTGGTCCTTCGTGCCAAGGATGTATTCCTTCCTCCTCTCATAGAGTCCTATAAAGTCTGGCTCAGGTACCAGCTCCTAGGAAGCCTTCTGTGATTTTCCTGCTAGTTATTAGCACTTTCTCCCTTTTAAGATTACTCTGTATTTATTTATTTGTGTAAATGCTGTGTTTGCTCCCTTTCTCTCAGTTGAGTCTGAATACCTTGTGGGCTGGAATGACTAGATTTGTGTTTATGTTCTCC
This sequence comes from Bettongia penicillata ogilbyi, assembly GCA_023548195.1. Lineage (NCBI taxonomy): Eukaryota > Metazoa > Chordata > Mammalia > Diprotodontia > Potoroidae > Bettongia > Bettongia penicillata. The sequence goes on from JAJHZJ010000200.1 coordinate 8,316,511, forward strand.
CCCAGGGCCTACCTCAAAGCTGGGCACATAACAGGCACTTAATAAATATTTACTGGATTACTTCCCGATCTAAATTCCATGAATATATGATCCAATGACTATCGGACAAGATGCATCTTTTCCTTTCTTCAGGCATTTTTTCTGGCTTTCATGCCTGGAATGCTCTCCCTCCTCATCTCTGCCTCCTTACTTCCCTGACTTGCTTCAATCCCCAGCCAAAATCTCTCTATAAGAAGCCCAAGGTCCTTCCGGGCCCCCAAACTTGTGCTCTCCCTCTGCTGATTCTCTTTAATTTATTTCTGGATAATAACTTGCTTAAACATATTAATTTTTTTTTAGGATTAGCGATAATATAAAAATCATATATTTCCATGGACTCTTAAAATCAGAAAGATCATCAAAGAATATTTAGTCGAGTCCTCTCCCTGATTTGAATCTTTTCTACAATACCAATCTTGTCACAAGAAACTCTGCCCTCCTAAATAACCCCTTTCATTTTCAGACAACTTTAGGTGTGTGTTGTCACGAGCCAACATCTTTCTCAATGCAGTTCTCACTTCCTTCTCCTCATTTTCACTCAGTCTATTTCACAAAATGCTCTTTTTTATTTCTTTTTCCCATGGGTGTTTCTTTCAGCCAAACCTCAAACTATGGTGATGTTTTAGAAAAGTCCTTATGACTGCAGCTCCCTGGGGATGGTGCCTATATGCAGTGGTGTGTTGGTACATGTTTAACAAGTGGCTCTCTGAGAAAACAAATAAAGACATGAGGATACACTTGTAAGTTTCATCTGCATTATTAACAATTCATCCATTTCTTTCTTAAATCTAGACCAGAGGTGGGGAACCTGTAGCTTTGAGGCCACTGGTGGCCTTCTAGGTTCTCGAGTGAGGCCTTTTGACTAAGTCCAAGTTTTATGAAATTATTAATCCTTTTATTAAAGGAGTTGTTCTATGAAGTTTGGAGTCAGTCAAAGGGCCCCACTCAAGGATCTAGAGGGCCACCTGTGACCTAAGGTTTGCAGATCTCTCACCCCTGGACTCTAGACAATCAACAACATATTAAATCACTCCTAGTTTGCTTATATGTGCACATTTCCAGGGTATAAACATTCACCCTGAAGACTTAATAATTAGGCTCTTGGGCTGGGTTTGAACTGGCTCCAACACACTACCACAAATTCCCTTCCCCATTCATCTTCCATGGAGCATGCCCAGTCCCAGTGTGTAAGCTGTATACATTATGTATCTATCCACCCAGTAGAATGGAAGTAGTCTGAAGACAGGAATGGTTTCATTTTTTTTCCTCCATATCCCTAAGGCTTACTTAGCACTGGCACATAACAGTATGTGCTCAATAAATACTTCTTGATTCATTACTTCCAAATCTTTCAAATTTTCTTCATAGCTTGGAGTGTAGGGTCATTTTCCCAAGGCAAAATCTCACAATTTCAGGACATGAGGCAGAGTTTTCATCTCCTCAAGGAAAACTTCAAAAGAATAAACCACTCAGCAAACACTGATCCTGAAAAAAAATAATATGCAACTTCCTCCTTGGTATCATAGGTTTCCTTTGCCAACAGAAAACCAATGGAAGATTGCAGAGTTTTCATCTCCTCAAGGAAAACTTCAAAAGAATAAACCACTCAGCAAACACTGATCCTGAAAAAAAATAATATGCAACTTCCTCCTTGGTATCATAGGTTTCCTTTGCCAACAGAAAACCAATGGAAGATTTCACAAAGAGCAACCTGCAGTAGCTTTGGGTATTCTGGCCAGGCTGACAGATTGCCTCACCCTGGGGGGATGTTGTTTCTAGACCTGAGGTGTTAATGTCCATTCACGAGAGCTTAAAGAAGATGAGGTATGACACCTGGGTCCTATTTCACATGCATTTCCCATTAATGTGAATGGCCATGGATTCCCAAGCACAAGAGTTCTATTTCAAGTATCCAGCTCCAGAAAAATCAGATTATATTGAATGTCACTGCTATGCAGTACAATAGATAGAAGGAAAAAAAGCATTTATTAGACACTTAGTATTTTCCAGGTACCATGCTGAGCACATTACAAATATTATTTAATTCTTTCAGGAGGTAGGTGCTAATATTATCCTTATTTTGCAGTAGAGGAAACTGAGGCAGGCTACTAAACTAGTAAGCATCTAAGGTTAGATTTCAGCTTGGGTCTTCCTGACTCCAGTTCTAGAGTCCTGTTCTTCACTCAACCTAACCTTGTCTTAGAAACTTGCTATCTGTGTGTCCCTGAGACTCACAGATTTAATCTTTCTGGGGATGTCTTTAAAACAAGGGGGTTGGATAGAATGACCTCTAAGGTCCCTTCCTGCTCTTAGTCTATGCTTCCATTATTTGGGATTCTCCTCTAGTGCTGGATCTATAATCCTCTGACCTTGGTTACACCTACACATATTAGAAAGGAGAAATTCCTCATGTCACCATGGTAACTCCTTCCCAAATCTTAGGAGAGGTTGGTTTTGTTTTTAATACTAAACATAAAAAAACAAAGAACGAAAGTTCAGGCCAAAGACTTCCATTGTGAGTAAAACTCACATGATTCATGACTGTGTGCTCACAGAAAGTCAACCATTAGCTCAGCGTTTTCCAAACTTTATGTAGCAATGTCTTGCTTTAAAAAGGAAAAATCTTAGCAACCCCCACCACATTTTTCATAAGATAGTCACGCAAATATGTCTGTTAGCTCGCATTTCATTCAAATTAAATCAAGAATTTATTATAATTGTATGACAGAATTAAAATTTAAATATGTAGTAAAAATATGTGCTATGTAGATATTTATTGATGAAAATCTTTTAAAATGTTCATATCTACAGGACAAAAAGTAATGATAAAAATATTAATTATTAATTATATACTAATGTATTAATTATGCAAGTACACAATTATATATCAATAATGTATTGAGTAGACTTGTCTTTCAGTTTCTTGAAACATATATTACTATTCATAATTCTAACACATTTGTATCAAAGTATTTGGTTTTTTAATATTACCATAGTTGAGTAGGTTTTCATTGATTCTGCATGCTTCCTTCTGCATCAGTTCATATAGATGTAATTGTTTTAAAACTACTACTAAGATCAATCTTTTTCTTTATAACAATTGTAGGAGGAGATCTCATTTCACATAAATAAAAAGTCATACAATTGGAGTAAAATTTGAATCACTTCAATAAACTAGGGGACAGGGTCTAAACCTATGATTTCAATGATATAGAGAACTCCCATTACCAAGTCTGATGGGTACCTTCTTTGCAATTTATAGACTTAGAGAATTGTGGAGAGCTCCTACGAATAAAATGACTTTCTTATAGTTACACCTTTTCCATGTGTCAAGAGGCAGCATTTAAACTTAGGTCTCATGGGTCCCAGAACAGTTCTCTACCCACTATACCAGACTGCCTCTTACTAAGAAGTCAGAAATAAATTCTTTATTCACCTATAGCTCTAACATAAATCTTTTTAAAATGTTTGTTTCAGTTTATTCTCACATCCACAATATGATCATATGACAAAGACCAAATATATATTTTAATGACATTTATATTTATATATTTTATTATTGCATTTATTATATATATTTTAATAACATGTTTATAAATAGCTAAGGCTCTTTGTTAAAAAAAAAAAACCTCAGATTTGTTTTTGTAGACCATTCATCAATAGCAAATCTCTATATTTTATTTCATTCACAGGGCAATTACTTTTAAATTGGGAAATATAGCAAAATATTATTTAGAAATTCAGTATACGTAGCTCTTATTCATGAATGCAATCATTTTATCTTTCTAGATCACAGGCTGAAGTTGAAGATGGTATGGTTTTATTTAGAATACTCCATTTAAAAAAATCCATCAAAAGTACAAGTTTCAGGAGAAAATAATTTTGTTATAAAGTGAATTTGTTTTCTTTTTATTATTGTCACTAAGAAAAAATGGCATTCCTTTAGTTCAAACACTTTTTTGATGTACTTCAGCATGAAAATGTTGGAATATTTGATGAAAACAAAAAAGTGTCCTCTACCCTACCTCCATACCATCACACAATTTTGTCAAGAGCCTTCTTTTTCCTGGATTAGTTTTTGAAAAGTTGATGACACTTGTAAATAAATGAAAAATTACATATATATTACATTACAAATAGCTATTGATTCATAATTCTTGATACAATTGATTTGCTCTGTGAGATATGTAACCTGTCCAAATTGCATGAGGGGTTCCATTTTAAACTACTGTGTGTATAATTGTATTTTGTGCTCACATGGACTGAACTTTTTTACATTATATCATTTTCATTTAAAAAATCATTAGCTATATAGAAATTTTCTCTTGTGTTTGTAAAGTTAAAAAAAAGTTTAAAAAAATCTTCCCTGATGTCAGTTTCAACACATCATACATATGTAACCAAATGAGCATCTTTAACATCTGTTGCTTCATTCCCTTACAATGCAAATTAGGAAGATTTTAGTTTCTCAATTAATTGTTCACAAAAGTCTTCAGATGCATCAGTAATTCTCTTTCTTATTCTATTACTGCAACTGGAATCCTTCAAAACTGCTTTGCATATGATTTTCCAAGCATCATTTCAATTATTTCATTAGCTGCAAGGAACAAGTCTTTCACCTATTGAATGAGGCTTTTAACACATAGTAATTCTATAAACAATGTAACAAACTTATTAGTGTCATAGACGTGATGAAACTATTAAAAAAAAACTTATTTTTCTTATTAAAAGTGTATAATTCTTTTGGGGAAAAATTATCTTGCCATGCCAGCATGTTCTTTATGTAAGCTTTCAAGATGTCATTTCTGTACATTAGGTTCCATACTATCCACAATTAATTATAAAAAGCAAGCACAGCAGCTTTTCCTCTCCATCAGTAGCAGTACTTGTGAATGCCTATATATATAATTTATAACATTGTAACAAATATATTATACATGTTATATATACTGTATTATATATGATATACCATAACATACCATATAAAGAAAATATGACCCACTATCAATAATATATATCATGTAATGTATGCTATATTATTCAATATTATATATTACTATTTAACTAATGGAAATAGAGAAATGCAAAGTAGACAGTCATAGTTCAGAAAACAGAATACACTATATAATATAATTTATTACATTAGGATATAATGTTATTTATTGTGCTATAATTTATCATTATATTCTATCACAAAAGACTGGAATTATATTAACTGCATCTTATATCACATTATATAATATAGTATATTCTATTATTTTATATTATATCACATATATACATATGTATGTATGTGTGTGTGTATATATATATATATATATATATATATATATATCAAGTATATAGGGTGCTCGGGAAGGACTAGCATCTCTTGTGTGAGTGCTTGGCAAGCCCTTTCTAGAACTGCTCATTTACTTTTGGTGTCTACCTTTCACCTGTGGCTCCAAGAAGGTCTACCATGTGCAGCAACCACGCCCCAGTAAAACCATCTCGACAAACAGGCTAAACAAGGTTGAGAGTAACCCATGGTCCTCGATCCTGATGGTGCATGATGGGGATGTCTACCCCCAAGTATGTGAAGACTTCCCCCAACAGAATGGACAGATAAGGCTGTTGTGTCAACAGCCACGAAGGCCGCTGAAGCAGGTGCTGTGGAGCTTAGAGCTTGGTCAGGCATCCAAGATGCCAAGATCATCCGCTGCATCCCGGGTCATCACCAGTTGTCCTAAACTTTGTCTTGTCACTAGACTTCAATGACTCTGGAAGAGAGCGCAGGGTTGATGACTATATGCAAATCTGCCTCACTTACATCCAGTTCATGTGCAAGACATTAATCTGTGATGTCACTGGCTCTCTTCAAAAATGGAGAATGGACAACAAATACACACACATACGTATAAATATAAATATGTGTGTGTTCCTATTTCCTGGACTTTTCATCTATTTCCTTTAGTTAAATGGTCTCTGTTGTCTTTGCTTGTACTCGTTTGAACTGTTCCAGTGATTTTTCTTTTCAAATTTGTAATATGATTATTCATCAGGAAGATACATTATTTCCCTTTTTATTGGAGATAATAAAAATTTGTCAGTTAATGCAAAATTTAATCATTGAACATTTCACATGGTTGTCTATAACCATTCTTAAAATTCTTAAAAATTAAGTTATTTAATTTTTTTTAAGTGGAAGGTTTTTTTGGAAACCACTTTATTATATTGCACTTAGAGTAAGTTGTTAAGAAATTTAATAGATATTAGGGTAATTTTAACATCCATGAGACTATTGTTTAAGTTAACACTTTTGAGCTTATACACTTTCCATTCAAATGCAGGAGGCAGAGCAGTGATACAACTCCTTGGTATCAGAAGGCTCTGTTGATTAATGGTGGCAGTGATGTGCCCTTATTGAAGAACAGTGTGTGCTTACTTTTATTTGCCCTTGTGTGCACATAGTTTATTTAATTATGACTGAAGTTTATTCATTTATATACTGTACATTTATACATGTATATGTTGTCTCCTACAAATATGGAATGCAAACTCCTTGAGGAGCAGGAAATATTTCAGGTTTTTTTTTAACCTTACCACCTAGTATAATTCCTAGCACCAAATAGGAACTTAATAAATGTTTATTGATTATTGAACTAATGCTGTCCACTTGAGAGGGAGTTGTACTAATATTCAATAATTTTGACCATCGCTTTTAGCCCCCTAAGAGGATGATTCCGTGCCCTATCCTATGGTGGCATGACCTGCAGTTTAGAAAATTCTGCATTGGCAGATGAAGTCAGAGGTACAGATTCTGCATTTAAGATCTTGGACTTCAAAGCTCAAAATTATCATAGAAATGATCTAGTCCAACACTTTCATGTTATAGATGGAGAAACTGAGACCAGGGAAGTGAAGTGATTCCCTCAGGATCCTACAGGTGGCAGAGCAAGATTCCAACCCAGGTCTTCAAATGCCAAAACCCGTGGTCTTTCTACAGAAAAGTGCCTCTTATGGAAGGCTACCTTCCTCACATAGAAAATGCTACTGAAACTAACCTTGAGAATGTGCATCTGCCAGCCTCAGTCTGGCCCACAAACTTGGCATTCTCTGAAATACTATCAATGTGACCTAGGACTAGCCTAGATTCAACTGGGTTATTCTGGCTTGAAGTGGATTTTCTTGTGCTTATCTGAGTTGAACTTTCATCCCTAGGACATGAACCAGAGCTGAACTGATGTTTCATAATCTCTTATAATAACAGATTGGAAAGTAGTATATAATAAGTTTTGTGAGGGCAAGAACCATCTTTTTTTTTATTTTATCATAATCCTTGGCACTTAATTGCTACTTTGCTGATAGTAAGCATTCAATGCAATATTCATTAAATGTCTACTACAGATCAGCCATTCTTGGGTGCTAGGGATTCAAAGACAAAAAAGGAAGCATCTGTACTCTCAAAGAGCTTACATTCTATTAAATGTAAACAGTTTACAGAATGTGAATCTTTTGTGTGAACTAACCTTGGGCTTTGCAGGAGCTTTTAATGTTTTCAGTGACTGTAAACAATGCAAAAAGATGTCAAAAAAACTTCATCTTGGTAGTATTCCTTGAAGCATGTCCTTTGGAAACGGGAAATGTTGATTGGGAAATGATTAAATAAATTGTGGAACATGAATAGAGTGGAATACAATTGTGACCCAAGAAATGACAAGCATGAGTAATACAGAGAGGCAGAGAAAGACTTCCATAAACTGATGCAAAGGGGAGTAAGTAGATGCAAGAACTGACGACTACAACAATGTATGTGGAGAGAGCAGCCCTAATCGAAACTGAATATAGCAAAACTCTGTAGAATAACCATGGTGTCAAAGATGAGATGTCAGAAAATACCTCTCCCCTCTCCTTTACAGGGGACAGGCTCTATGGGCATAGAATATTGCATAAAACAATAGTTTGGGTTTTTTTCAGCATGTGATAGATTTGGCTGAATTTTTTCTCTTGTTTTTTTTTAAATTCTTTTTTGAATTTAATTTAATTCTTTTTTTGAAGGTCTTGGACTCCTCATGGAAGGGAAACATACGTGGCAATGTTAAACAAGCAATTTCCTAACATTCCACTTAATCCTGTTTACATCCCAGAGATCTATACCAGCATGCCTTATGGCACTACTATCAAAGAAAGGGAATGGGGTAAAATTTTCTGCCTAGAAATGTTAGAGTTAAGAAAAGACTTCAGTGTCCATATAGTTCAACTTCCTCATTTTACAGATGAATAAATAAAGGCCCAGAGAGGTGACATTATTTACCCAATTCCATAAGTGTCAGAGGCAGGATTTGAACTCCCATCCCTGGACTCTAGGATCAGGGCTCATTCTGCTTTCTCATGCTGCTTCCTTATTCATGCCAATTTCCTAAATGCTATTTTAAAGTCATCCATTAGTCAGAAGCAACATTTTTCTAATCCATAAAACTTTAATTACCAAAAGTCCTTCTTAGAATCTATAACCTTAAAAAAAAGTAAATTACTGAGTTGGGCAGCTAGGTGGCACATTAGGTAACTTTTCAGGCCTGGAGTCAAGAAGACCTGAGTTCAAATCCAGCCTCAGATATTTTCCAGTTGTGTGACCTTGGAAAAGTCACAACTTCCATTTGCCTTAGTTTCATCTAGTGAAAAATGGGGATAATACTAGCTTCTACTTACCATGATTGTTGTGAGTATCAAATGAGACAATAATTGTAAGGTGCTGGCATAGAGTAAGCTCTCTCTCTCTCTCTCTCTCTCTCTCTCTATATATATATATATATATATATATATATATATATATATATATATATATATATATATATATATTAGCTTTTATTACTAAGAAGATAGATTACAATCATACCCATTGGGGTTGACATAACCATTTCTAATTCTCAATTTCTTGGACATGAGGTAGCAGTGACTGATTACACACTTAAGGTAGGTATGGTAGCTTGCGGATCCTGAACATGGGCTATGGCCCAAGTATAAGAATGAAAATTAAATACATTTTCATAATTGGAACAACATTTACATAGCATTACCTTTATCATGAATATTTGGCAGTTAAAAAGTTATCTCCCAGATTAAATGAGGTATACAAAACTTTTTATATAATTAATTAAAACTGTATATTTTATCTTGAACATTTGATCACTGACCACAAGGACACCTTTCCCATAGCAGAAAAAACAAATTCCTACAACGTCAGTACTAATAAGAAGAGGTTTCTAGGGACTAAAATGTCCCCAATACATCAGGTTACTATTTCATACCACAGCCCTCCCAACAAGGAAAACAGTCAAAAACTCTTCCATGGGAAGAGATACTACCTGGTACTTCATACCAAAGTTTAAGGACAGTGGGTCCTCTTAATTCAGTCATAAGTCTTTAGCAGAAATTCCTGTTCTGCATGAAATTCTATTGCTTTTGTAAGTTACTTAACCTTTCTGAATTTGTTCCCTCCTTCACAGATGAGAGGATTAAACTTGATGCACCTTCAGGTCACTTCCAAACACAAATCCTATAAATAGGATTGACTATCTAGCATCAGAGTTTTGAGAAAATTATTTGAGTGGTCAAAGTTGAAGTATTTGGGTTACCCATCACAGCCCCACCTTGCCCAGTCTTTTGGTTTACATGAACTGTATTCAGTCCTGGGGATAGCCTTCAAAATAATATCTCTCTTGGACTTTCCTTGACCTTGTTCAGAGTTTACTCTGAGAAATATTGATATAGGTCACGTCTAGTTTTCAAATGTAGACTTTGGTCTACAGCTCCCCTGCAAACAAACACACAGAGTAAATGTGTATTTCAGATATAGGACAGTCTTTATTTCATGCTGCAGGAAAAAACAACAGAAAACACATTAAAAATAAACTCAAAGTAGTTCATAGATTATCAATACAAGATACTCCTTCATCAGCAAATTCAAACTTTTCCTTGTGCCACATAAGAGTATTCAGCCTTATCAAACTATCCTGAAGACTCAGACTACTTTTGGAAATTTACTTGGCGTTGTTAAAATAAAAAAGCAACTTCCTAACATTACAATTAATCCCACTTGCATCCCAGAGATCCATACAAGCCTCCTGCTTTATGGTACTACCCTGAAATTTTAGACTGCATTGGAAAAGAAAAGAAGTTGAGGTTGCTGGATGTTCTATCTACCAACATTCTGCTGAGATCTGTTTTTGCCCAAAGACCCACATAGGCATCCATCCTTATGGTGCACAAGCTGAGAGCATTGGATTCATCCCTGAACTTCCCAGGAAGGAAATTATATTTAGAGTTGCTAGGAATACAACTACTTACCATCAGATCCATTATATCCAAATATTCATAGACATAGGGAGGCAAAGACTAAGTCTTTTCTTCTCCCATATTCATTCTTTTGCTGCTCCTATTAGCCATAGGGGCCACATATGCAATCCTCTCCTCATACCAAGAGGCTGAATGCCCAGGAACTCCTCTTCTTTCTTTGAAAGGGTGAATCCCTAATCTACCCAACTTGGGAATGCTACTGAAGTAACATTAAAACTGATATTTCCCAGGAACTACTCCATCCTCTATCCAAAAGGCTCAAATACAAGACTTATCATCTGGATAGTTAGAGGTCAGATATCCTCATCACTTGGACCATGTGGTTCTTTTATACATAGACGTTGGCAAAAAAGAAGGCAGAACCTTGAATGAAAACTTAGCACAAAGAGCATAACTCTGTTCCTACAATACTGAATCCGGAATAGTTTGAGTTGGCATGTTTCCACTCTTCACATGGAGATACAATTAAAGTCTGAAACAAAGCTCACCTCTGCAAATTCACCAAAGTTGACCAGGGAACTCTTCTATCCATCTACTACCCTTTTGGATCCAAAAAGTTCAAATTAGCCAAATAGTTTCAAAAGGAAATATGGGTTGGAAAACTTACTTCTCCTGTATATTCTTATTTATAAATCAATTAAGTTTTCATCTCTAAGGGATTGTGCTTACTGTTTTTCATCTGTATAGCAACTTTGATAATGTCAGCATAGTAGAAAAAGCAATGTAGCTGATGAGAGTTAGTGACAGGGAAAGGGAATAACTGTAGACTGCACCAACTTTTCCTCCCATCCTAAGGCTGCCTGCAATCAATACATAAAAACTAAGAGAAGCAAGGTTTTCACTATTCAAACTGGTCTAGACATCCTTGCTATTGCAAATAAGAACTTTGGGAAGAGACAATAAAGAACAAGAATTAAGACAAGACTCATAGGATCAATGCAACAATATGTGTGTATGTGATTAAGTGCATTGTTTCAGAGCCAGGACACAGATTCCACCATCTAGAGAATGAGGCAATGGGTCCTAGTTCCCCCTGGGCTGAGGCCATTCCCCTGTTCCTGCTGGGAGCACCAAGTCATAAGAGGTAAAACTTTAAGTGAAACATTAAAATTGTGGGGTGATAGCCCAAAAATCAAAATAACTATGAGTTATGTCCTTCCTTTCAGCAGTTACATGCTATGGTAATGACTTAGGTAACACAGTGGATCGATTCCTCAATATGGAATCGGAAAGATTTAAGTCCAAATATGGCCTCAGACACTTACTAACTGTGGGACATTGGATACATCACCCTCTGTACGCTTCAGTTTCTTCAACTGTAAAATGGTGTATCATATCCATAAAGCACTTAGCATGGTGCCTATAACATAGTAGGCACTAGTAACTCTTCTTTCCTTCTCTCCCTCCCCCCTTCATCTTCATCATTTTCGGTTTCAGACTTGACTCTATTTTTCAACAATTAGAAGCATTTTTTCAAATCTGTCCACCAGAAGAGTACTTCCACTTAGGAAATTTGTGAATGATTCACCATTTCTTAGTGACTAAATGGAGAACTTGTTCAAAAAGCAAAACAAATAAAATTATCTACAGTTTAAGGATAAAATTTCTTCTGTCTCTCAATCTCTTATCCTAAGATTATGTTTAGAATTTAAATTTTTGCAAAAGCAGAGACAGTGCCTAGTTGCCTCCTAATTTAGTGAAGAGAGAAGGCTAGCCTTAGAATCAAACATACCAAGTCCAATTCAACCCTAACTTTTATCAAATGTTAGCTACATAAGGCAGTTACACTCTGTATGACCCTAAACAACTGAGTTAATTCTTGTATCCTATGGATGAGTTAATAATCTGCATAAATAGAGAAAATAGTCAAAAATCTAGTCTCACCTGGTCAAATAATTTGAGATTTGTCTGGCATAACTTCTTAATACTAGAAGGTCTGAAATTTAATAATACCTTGAAGAACCAAGCTGCATCAATTGCCATAATGCTTTTTTTAATCTACAAGGGGAAAAGAAGAGATAGTATAATGAGTATTTTTATTTCAAAGTAAAATTATAATTTTGTGAACATTTTATATAATGTTATGTAAATATGAAATAATGCTTCCTTCCTTCTAGTGTTAATTAGTCCGGGATGACTCGTAGTAGACACTGTTTCTCTTTCTAAATTCTCACAAACCATCTATTTAATAATTTCTTCAGGAATTTTGCTGTGTACTAACACCAAACCCACAAGTCTAAAGTTTACAGAATTCAACTCTTTCCCTTTTCCTAAATTCAGACCACATTTGCCAGTTTCTAGAGTATTCCACTGATTCCCCTATTCTCCACAATTCTTCAAAAACTGCCAACAGTGGTTCAGTATTTATATTACAGTACTGAGCTGTTTAATTATTCCGGGCCAGAGCACTTGAACTCATTTAGAATTTCGAGGCATTTGTTACTTATATATCTGTGACCGTAATTCTTCTTTATCTGGATTTTTTCAACATTTTTCCAACCCAAAAATCATTCTCCCTGATGGAAAATATGAAAGGCAAACAACAGTTTAATCATTGAGTTTTCTCTCCGTTATCTGATCACATTACACCTTTAGCTCCACACGGAGACAATCAACCTTCTTATTCCTCCTCCCTTTGCTCCAAGTTTGGGATTAAAAAATTCTTTTTATTTTCCCCATTTTTTATTTGCCTCATTTCTTTTGGTTCATTGTCCTGATACTATTCCTGATCCATTCTCATAAATCCATAAAACTCATGCTTTTTCTTCAGGTGTCCTGTTACTATATTAAGTGCATGATGTTTTTGAATATGAACTCAACCGTAAGATCCTTGTAAAGTTGCATTAGTGCCTTTAGCTAGCACCTCCTTCTTCTCTTCATTGACTCTCTTTGAAATTGAATCATTTGTATTTCATTTTCAAAGATTTTCCATCCTTCTTAAGTCTGGCCTGGAATGTACTCACATCTCACTTTCACCTCCTAGAATTCCTTGTTGCCTTCAAAGTTTTGTTCAAATTACATCTTTTACATGAAGCTTTTCCCAGTCGCCCCTAATTATCCACAATTGTCAGTTCCTCCCCTCCAAATATTACCCTGCATTTATTTTTTATGTGTTCCATATATCCTTATTTATGTGCATGTTGTCCCTTCTAATAGATTGCAAATTCCTTGAAGATAAGGACTATTTTATTTGTCTTTGTGCATTCTCTCTCTCTCTCTCTCTCTCTCTCTCTCTCTCTATATATATATATATATATATATATATATATATATATATATATATATCTGTGTGTATGTGTGTATGAACATGTATATACATACATATATATATATATATATATATATATATATATATATATATATATATATATATATATATATATATATATATATAACATACACACACATAGTAGAAGTGTAACAAATGCTTGTTCATTGACAGAGTGATAAGAGTCCATGGAATAATATCTATTTTTTTCTCTTAATTTTTTGAAATATACTTTCCTAAAATCAAGGGAGCAAATCCAAGAATATACATCTACTTGACTCTCAAGAATTCTAGGACAACAGAGTCACAGTCTCTGAAAGTTGCTATCACTTCCACTTTGCCAAACACATTAGCAGTACTAATAGTCAAATAGATGCTTCTAGATTATTTAAAAACCATGTGAGTTTTATCACTTTGTCCCTTTTCTGCCACTGTCACCATTACCAAAGAATGAGAACACAGAGAACTGAGAGCTATATTGAACTTTCATACTTATGTAGTGGCCAAGGCCAAAGAATTCACTGTCTTACTACTACTTAGCTAGACTGGTCCATGGAATAGAGACCCTGTCTGTTGCCTTTCCAACATGACATTTATTGTCAATGCTGATGCTTTGATATGGTAGTCTTCAAGAACCCAGGATCACCTCCATTCCACAGGGAGGCATTGAAGTAAGACTTTGTGGAGGAGCTTTAGGAGATAAAGAAATAGATGCTTGGCTAGGGTTGAAATGCATCTTATCAGGAGTAGGAAGAATGTGTTTGGCTATAGACCTGTTGATTGACCAAGGGGTTTTAGATAGAAAATGGAAGAGAGAAAAATGACCAGATACAATTTTAAGTCCAGATATGATAGAGAAGCTCAAAGAAGGTTCAGAAGTCAGATGAGATAATCAGGGATGCAAACAAGATGCGAAAAACTAGAAACACTCTGAGATCAAAAGCTGGAAGAACTGGATAAAAGATGCAGTAAGCTTGAGAGGAATGGGGAAAATAGAAAGGATGCTCTGCAGCCTAAAGTGTCATTCACTGGCCATTTTTTAACAGATAGTTTTAGTAGGCTAACCATGCTATATCAATCATGCTTAGAGGGATGAAGGTATGAGGACCAGAGCAGAATGATACTGGTGCCCTCAAACAGTTCGCTTTTCAATCCTAGGCTATCTACTTAGAAGGCAATATTATATACTAAGTCATCTCAGTTCAGAAAGATATGAATACAAATTCTACCTCTGATATTTACTAGCTTTGTGGATCATGGGCAAGTGATCTAACCTCACTGAGCCTTGGTTTCCTTATGGTGCTATTTTTATTTTACTTGCTTTAATGATTTCAAAGGCATTTGTAAGGCTTAACTGAGATGATGTACCCAAAGCATTGTGCAAACCTAAATATTCCCTACAAACACCAGCAATTATCATAGTCTCCGCTGATACTTTTTGAGGTTTCTCAATGCTGTAGTATCATTTGTCCCTGCACAAATCACCAGAAAACTGGTAGCAATCAATGGACTTGGTGAATCTCTTTGGCACTTTTAAATCCAAGCCAGATGGAAACTATACTTTCCAATTTTTCATGTCAAGTGTACATATGCGAATCCCTCTGTATCTCTTCAGAAGAAAGTCACCAGCTACCTGACATGCCTCTTTGTTTTTCTTCATAGGCAATTGAGATTAAATTGTATAGCTAGTAAATGTCTGAGACTGGATTTGAACTCAGACCCTCCTAACTCCAGGGCCAGGGCTCTATCCACTGCACTGCCTAGCTGCCACCAGACACACCTCTTAAACATTTTGGCAATTATTAAATTGTAAGCTTCTCAAGGGCTGGAACTATCTTGTGCCTCTTTTTGTATCCTCAGTACTTAGTGCAGTGACATTGGCAGAGGACCCCCGAAAGGTGGAATTGAACCACTCTGTCGCTAGACAGCTACAGGTTTGAAGCCTGCACCCCAGACCTCGGAGGGTCATCCAGGCAGTACCTGGTACATAGCAGGCACTTAATGTTCATTGATCAATTTAATTGGTTAGTGCATTTGAACTGGACATTGTTGTTTTATACACATAGGAGGCTGCCTATTTCTTGGATTATATAATCACCTCCCCCAGAAAAACACCTCCCATCCCTTATGTAATTCCTTCCCTTTCTCCTTTGTGTCACATTCTTCCACTCACTGGCCTCTTGAACCTTGTCCTAAATCCCCTCTGACTTCTGAGAATCTTTTGCTTCCTGTCTCCCTTCTTCAATAATTTATTCTACCCTGTCAGGGCACTCCTCACCCTCCTTCATGAGCCTGACTCTAGGGAGGCATTCCTCCAATTCTCTGTCCTCCCTTGACCTTCTCCTTGAGCGAGGAAGCCAGCTTGGTTCTTACGCAGCCAGCTGCTGATTTCCTCCAGCAGAAAGACAAAAATAGTACAATCCCCACCCGATGCTGGGACCTGTCCCCTCTAGTCTTCATGCCTCCTGACATAGAAAGGCTTAGGGCTAATTATCTTTAGGGGCTGAAAACTTCTTCTGGTCCTGCTTTCTTGATTGGGCCTCTACTCTGCGCTACTGGCTCCTAGGGGTGGGGTGGGGGTGGATATTAGTGGCCCCATGTTTTCTTATGTATCTAGAAGGTGTCTTCCTATTCGTACTGTTACATCCTGTCTCAGGTTAAATGAGCCAGACTAAACTCCACCACGTCCTGTTTCCGTCTCCCACTTCCTTTTCCAATCCATTTTATGCGTCTTCTCCCATTAATGGGTAGAGTGCCAGACCTGGAGTCGGGAAGGCCTGAGTTCAAAATTGGCCTTACCATTTGTACAACCAAGGGCAAGTCATTGAACCATCATTTGCCTCTGTTTCCTCATCTGAAAAATGAAGATAATAATAGCACCTACCTCCTGGGGTCGTCAGAATTAAATAAGATAATAATTGTAAAGTGTTTAACACAGTGCCTGGCACACAGTACATGTTCTATAAATGTTGACGATGACGACAATGATGATGATGATGGGCCTTTAGGACAGGAAGTGTTTTTCTTTCTACTTGTATTTTTATTTCCAGGACTGAGCATGGTACCTATATAACATAGTAAACACAATAAATACTCATTGACTAACTTACATAAGTAATATGTATTTACTATCTCCTAAATGAGTGCCTTGGGAGGTGCAAGGATGTAAAAGTACAAGCGGCTGAATGTGACTTAAATGTCAAAGGCCAAACATAGTCCCCATAGATCCCTGGATGTGGGAATTCAGAGCATCAGTACCATGGGATCATGAGTTAGAAGAGATTTTAGAAGTAACCTCATCCAAGACCATTGTACAAATGAGAAAACAGAGAAAGAAAGAGGTAAAATTGTTATGTCATTAGTGAGTGGCAGAGACATGATGTAAACTCAAGTATTCTGATGTCAAATTATCTTACTTATCTACCATGGTACACTGATTTACCATCAAATCTCTTTCTCTGAAGATTTTCCAACATTCTCTAGTTTTTATCTTGTTTCTTCATTTGGTCTGATTAGAAAACCCCCAAAATCCCAACTGCCTAACACATACCTACTAATATTTTTAAAATAAGGACTGTATTGGGCTGGTTTGTCCATTCTTAGCCCCAAGATTCAACATTATCATTTATTCCCCACAACCAGGCTGCTTCACACCTTTAGTATGTCACTTAAACGTAGATTTAGAGCTGGGAGGAGGGGGGAAAGCCACAGAGGCTATCTAGGTAAACCTCCTTGTTTTACAAATGAGGAAGCTGAGGTCCAGAGAGAGGAGCTTCTGAGGTTTCTCCTTATACCAGAAAGTGACCAAGGTGAGTAAATCCCACCCACTTGAATCCCACAAGGTCCTCAGATACCAAATCCCATCTTCTTTCCGTTGTACCACCAAGTCCAAAACACTTTACCCAATCAGCATACCATGTTGTCATGTGGGTATGTTTTTCTTTTTTCATAATTGTTAAAACCATTAAAACTGTCAGCATAGAAGTCACCAAATCATCATATCTCTATATTGTAGATCAATGCAGAAGCAAGGCACACATCTTGTGGTGAGCCCCAATCCCTCTGTCCAATCCAGTAGCATTTATTAAAGAGCCTGCTATGGAAGGCTAGTAGCTAGGTGGTACAGTGGATAGAGTGCAGGGCCAGAATTCAGGAAGACTCATCTCCTTGAGTTCAAATCTGGCCTCAGACACTTATTAACTGTGTGACCCTGGGCAAGTCACTTAACCCTGTTTGCCTCAGATTTCTTATCTATGAAGTGATGGAAATGGCAAACCACTTCAGTATCTTTGCCAAGAAAAGTGTCAAACAGGATCAAGAAGAGTTGGACACAACTAAAAAAATGACTTAACAACATGGACACAAAAAATGAATCAGGAAGAGCTGGACAGAATGAATAAGTTAAGAGGTCTTTTGTGGAAAATTGGTTCACTGTAGAAAGTTGAAAAGATCTGGGATTATCTTCACTAGATCTAAGACTCCTGGGTGACAGGACATTTCTTACATTTCCAATACCTGGAAGCAAATATGTTGCAGGATGATTGAGATAAAGACACAACAAAAGTTGCCTTCAAAGACAAGAAAGAAGCAGAGCATTGGAGAGAACCCCCCAGTTCAAAACTGAAGAGGAAAGAGTTCAAATTTACAGAGAGGAAGCAAGTAGTAAGAGTCCTTTCAATGAGAAATGCTGAATCAGGTCAGCTAAGGAGCCTGTGAAACTGCCTTTTATAGAGATCTCCAGGAATGAAACACCAATTTCAGATAAAGAAAGTTCAAACTGTCTAGAAGCTGAGGAACTCCAAGATTCAGTGATGGAAAAAGAGATAAGGCAAGTCATCATACCTGTCCTTGTTACCTCATATATAGAATAAGAAACCAGAACCAGTTAGTAATAGATGACATTTAAGAAGTCATGACCAAACAAAGGATAAAGAAGATCACAAAAAGATATAATAAACAATTTTTTATTATTTAAAATTTAAAAGTTTTTGCATAAACAAAACAAAAAAATTAGAAAGACAGCAGCTAGGTGCAGGTAAATGTTTAACAACTGGATCTCAAAAAATGGATATGTAACAGACTTTTAAGTTGAATTATTAATATTTTCTCTATCACTTTCTTAAGTTTCGACAATCAAAAAACAATAAATCAAGGCCCAATTTGCAGCATTCACCAGTTTTCAAGGGGTAAATGCTCACGTTGAAAACTTCACAATTGGTTCTTGTGGGCCAGATCAAGCATGGAAAGAGAAAACTGGAAGGAGTAGAAGAGGAATCTGTGCAGAAAGTTCTTCTGATAAAAGTATCAACTGGAAGGAGTAGAGGAGGAATCTGTGCAGAAAGTTCTTCTGATAAAAGTCTCATATCTAAGACATATTCAGTTTAGTAAAAGCAAAGTCATTCTTTCCCCAACTGGGAAATGATCAAAGCATATGAAGAATTTTCAAAAGAAGAAACACAAGAAAAAATGCTCTAAATCACTATTAATTAGAGAAATGAAAACTAATGCAATTCTGAAATTCTACCTTGGATCCATCAGAGGCACCCAGGTAGTGTAATGGACAGATCACTGAACTCAATTTAACAAAAAGGAGTTTGAATCCTGCCTCAGAAACTTACTAGCTACCTGACTCTGGATAAACAGTTCAATCTCTCTTTCTCATTTTTCTCATCTATAAAAAGGAGAGAATAATAAGACCTACTTTCTAATGGTTGTTGTGAGGGTCAAATGAAATTATGTTTGTAAAGCATTCTGTAATAAATGGCATTTAATATTGCCAAATTGGCAAAAAATAATGATAAAAGGAAAATGGCAAGTGTTGGAGAACCTGTGGAAAAACAGGTACACGATGAACTGTCAGTAGACCTGTAAACCGGTCCAATCAGTCTGGAAAGCAATTTGAAACTAGCCCTCCCCACCAATCACTAAGCTACGACCCAGAGATACCACTACTAAGTATATGCTACAAAGAGACTAAAGAAAGAGGAAAAGGAAGCAAATGTACAAAAATATTTATAGCAGCTCTTTTTATAGTAGCAAAGAACTGGAAACTAAGGGGGTTCCCATCTATTGGGGAAATGACTGACTAGGTTATGGTCTATGAGTGGAATGCATTATTATTGAGCTATAAGAAATTATGAAATAAATGGTATCAGAAAATGAATTTGGGCTTCAGAGAAGACCTGTATGAACTGATGATACAGAGTGAAATAGGCAGAAGTAGAATTTCTACAATAACAATATTAAAAAGAAAAACCACTTGGAAAAATTTGAGAATACTCACTCAACAACACAACCCATTTCTAGAGGATAAATGATAAATCTTGGAATCTACCTCTTAAGGAAGAAGTGATGAATTCAAGATGCAGAATGAGACGTGCATTTGGGGAGCATAGTCAATGTGGGAATTTCTTTTTTGTTTGACTATGTGCATTTTTTTGCTAGTAAAGGAAATGCAAACCACTCCAGTATCTTTGCCAAGAAAATCCCATGAACGGCATTGGCGTGATAAGGTCCATGCAGTCACAAAGAGTCAGGCATGACTGAATGGCTCAACAATAACAATGTATATTTTTAATAAGAGCTTCATTGTTTTGGTTTTTTCCAAAAGGCAGTAGAAGAGGTAGGAAGATAAAGGGAGTAAGGAGCCTTCCCACCCCACCCGTAAAAAAAAATAAATAAAAGGAGGGTTGGTTTGTTTGTTTTACAAAAGACTAGAAGGAAAGTCGGAGAAGTGGCCACCTTTGAAAGCTACGGTTTGATCTTATCGTATACTTTAAAAGAAAAGCAAGTTGTACATAACAGATCTGAAGCTTCATGTAAAATCTTTTTTTGCTCTTTGTGCAAAGGTCCATCCGATTTGGTATTAAAGTTCAGAATAAAAATGTCACCCATGTTTCCAGCCTCAGGCATTTGTAAAACATTTCATGCCTCCATGAGGAGTGGAAATATGTAATGGCAGAAGTTTTGTAGAAGAGATTTTCTTTTCATTACTGCTTTGAAGAAGAACAAACATGGTCCCAGACCCTCTTTAAGGACAGACCTGTGCAAAGAAGAGCACAGAAAAGTGTACACAAGTTACACAAAAGTATAAAGGAAAGCAGTCTTCCCCACATGATTTCCAGTTCCCCTTGGGTGACATTGGCACCTCTCTGTGCTGAGAAAATCTTGATTCCAAAGTGGGAGTGTTCATTTACTCTGTATATTCTAATCTGTATAATTCCTCTGATTTCTGTTTGTTATCTGCTTGAATAAATGGGCTTAGTCACTATTTGTGATAGCATGTGGTGGGAAAGAGTCAAGCATTTACATATAAGCTTTCTCTTTAAAAGGTAAGAACTAGTTAAGTGACCTAAACCTAAAAATCATAATATGGCAATCATTCCCCTATGCTAGCAATTAGAAGGACAGATAGATATAATTTTAGTCTGGTACCCTTCTCTCTCAGAGTATGGGTGATCAGCCAAGGCTAGCCATTGCCTCTTCTCTTTCTCATATCTAGACAGGAATAAAGGTCTCCAGGGGAGAGAAATGGCCAAGATTATAGAGATATCTTCAGTTCTCTACAAACCACACTTAGATAACCCAAGTGAGTTGGCAACAAAACAAACCTGGGCAACAAAAATACCCACTCTACAGTGAGAACACCTTCACAGGAACATGCCAATAATTTCTAACCAATTATTTTGCAAGAAATTATTTTTTTTAAACCATTGGACTTTTCTTTCAGTGGTTCTGAGGTTTAGCCATGTCATGAACACTATGTGCCATGTAGCTGTTTAATAAATACATGTTCCCTTTACTTCTCCCTCTGATGTTAAGTCTTTGTAGCTACTTCTTTCTCTCTCTTTCCTTACTTAGCCTTTTTCATTTGAACTGGTGTTTCCATTAGCTATACATTGAGTTGCAAGAAACTTCTTTGACTTTGGAGAATGATTTTCCATAATCATCTCTCATTTTATCTTCCTATTCAAGAAAACACATTTTGGGGCACTTTTTTTTTTTCCTTTTCACAGTGAGCAATTTTTTTCTTTTGAAGCACAGACAATTTTGTTTCTTTCTAATTGAAGTCTACAATTTTTTTCATATGTATTTATGTATTGTTTTTATTTTTATTTTATTTTATTTTATGGAGTCATAATAGGCTTATCCAATCTTGCCTGATGATTGCTAAATTTATTGCTATGCTATATTTCTTAAAAATTTTAATGCAACTACATACATAATTTATTACTATGTGTAAATACATGAAAAGACTATTGGTTCTATTTTCATGATCTGAATTTCTCAGTTGTGCTATCGTACTGTATTGCTTAAGCAAGGTATTTTAATTCAGTTGAGCATTGTTGCTATAATGCCTCATGTTTATGGTATACATCAATACTTTTCTATTAATGTGAGCATACAGGTAACAATCCTTAAAAGAAGAGAGGTAGTGAAACAGTTGAGTGATGGCTTGCATTTGCATTTGAAAAGGATAGTGGTCTCCCAATAGTGGGCATAAAGCTGTCCCTTAAGGAAAAGGACATTTTAAAGATAATGGTGGGAAAAATGAGTCTTAGAAGAGAAAATAACTAAGAAAACTAATATTAAGGCAAATAAAACCATTCAAAAAAAATTTTTCCCCCAGTCCTACTGGAGAATTTCAAAGGAAAGAAAGGAAAGGGAACAAGTATTTATTAAGCACCTACTATGTGCAATTGATTGTGATAAGCACTTTACAAACATTTCAGTTGATCCTCACAACCACTCTAGTAGGTAAGTGCTCTTGTTATTCTCATTTTACAGTTAAAGAAACTGAAGTAGACAGAGGTTAAGTGATTTGCCCTATGTCACACAGCTGGCAAAGTCTCTGAGACAGAATTTGAACTCAGGTGTTCCTGAATACAAGTGTAGCTCTCTGTCCACTACATCACTCAGTTATCACTGAACTACATCTGAGGAATGGGCAACAGGGAGTTATTCCTGGAATTCCATATCACAATTCAATATCACAATGAAATCCAGAAATGTGGCACAGCAAATAGAATTCCAGACCTGGAGTCAGGAAGATCTGAGTTTAAAAATGATGCCATACACTTATTAGACACGTGGCCCCTGGGCAAGTTGTTTTACTACTGTCTGTCTCAGTTTCCTCAGCTATAAAATGGAGATAATAAGAGCACCCATCTCATAGACTTGCTGAGAGGATCAAATGAACTAATATTTGTAAAGTACTTAGTGACTGTCACATAGTAGGCACTTAGGGGGGGCTACTTGGTGCATTAGACAGAGCACTGGTCCTGGAGTCAAGAAGACTTATCTTCCTTAGTTCAAATCTGTCTTCAGACACTTACTAGCTATGTGATCCTGGGCAAGTCACTTAATCCTGTTTGCCTCTATTTCCTCATCTATAAAATGAGATGGAGAAGGAAATGGAAAACCACTCCAGTATCTCTGCCAAGAATACCCCAAATGGAGTCACAAAGAATCAGACACAAACTGAAATTGCAGAACAACAACAGGCACTCAATAAATGATTGTTCCCTTTCCCATTTCATTTGTGAGTAAAGCTGAGACAATAGCCTTTTTTTTAATTTAAGTTTTTAACATTCACTTCCACAAAATTTAGAGTTTCAATTTTCTCCTCATCTCTCCCCTCCCCCCCCAAAATGCCAAGCATTCTAATTACCCCTATCACCAATTTGCCCTCCCTTCTAATATCCCTCCCTTCCCTTATCCCCATCTTCTCTTTTGTCCTGTAGGGCAAGATAAATTTCTATACCCCATTACCTGTATTTCTTATTTCCCAGTTGTATGCAAGAACAATACTCAACAGCTGTTCCTAAAACCTTGAGTTCCAACTTCTCTTCCTTCCTCCCTCCCCACCCATCCCCATTGGGAAGGCAAGCAATTCAATATAGGCCATATATGCGTAGTTTTGCAAATGACTTCCATAATAGTTATGTTGTGTAAGACTTACTATATTTCCCTCCATCCTATCCTGACCCCTATTTCTTCTATTCTCTCTTTTGACCTTGTCCCTCCCTAAGAGTGTTGACTTCTAATTGCTCCCTCCTTTCATTGCCCTCCCTTCCATCATCCCCCTGACCCTGTTTATCCCATTCTCCCCTGTATTGTAAGATAGGTTTCCATACCAAAATGAGTGTGCATTTTATTCCTTCCTTTAGTTGAACGTGATGAGAGTAAGCTTCATGTTTTCTCTTTTACCTCCCCACTTTGTCCCTCCATGGAAAAGTCTTTTACTTGCCTCTTTGATGAGAGATAATTTGCTCCATTCCATTTCTCCCTTTCTCCTCCCAATATATTCCTCTCTCACCCCTTAATGTCATTTTTTTAGATATGATCCCATCCTATTCAACTAACCCTGTGCTCTCTGTCTCTCTCTCTTCTTGTGTGTGTGTGTCTGTGTGTGTGTGTGTAATCCCACCAATTACCCAGATACTGAGAAAAGTTTCAAGAGTTACAAATATTGTCTTTCCATGTAAGAATGTAAACAGTTCAACTTTAGTAAGTCCCTTATGACTTCTCTTTGCTGTTTACCTTTTCATGCCTCTCTTCATTCTTGTGTTTGAAAGCCAAATTTTCTTTTCAGCTCTGGTCTTTTCATCAAGAGTGCTTGAAAGTCCTTGATTTCACTGAAAGACAGTTTTCTCCTGAAGTATTATACTCAGTTTTTCTTGGTTTTAGTCCTAGTTCCCTTGACTTCTAGATTATCATATTCCATGCCCTTCAATCCCTTAATGTTGAAGCTGCTAGATCTTGTGTTATCCTGAGTGTAGTTGCACAATATTCGAATTGTTTCTTTCTACCTGCTTGCAATATTTTCTCCTTGACCTGGGAACTCTGGAATTTGGCTATAATGTTCCTAAGAGTATCTCTTTTTGGATCTCTTTCTGGATGTGATCTGTGGATTCTTTCAATATTTATTTTGCCCCCTGGTTCTAAAATATCAGGGCAATTTTCCTTGAAAATTTCATGAAAGATGATGTCTAGGCTCTTTTTTTGGTCATGGCTTTCAGGTAGTCCCATAATTTTTAAATTGTCTCTCTTAGATCTATTCTCCAGGTCAGTTGTTTTTCCAATGAGCTATTTCACATTGTCTTCTTGGTTTCTCATAAAGTCATTAGCCTCCCCATCTGTTTCATTCTAATTTTTAAAGAACTGTTTTCTTCAGTGAGCTTTTGAACCTCCTTTTCCATTTGGCTAATCCGGCTTTGTAAAGCATTCTTCTCCTCATTAGTTTTTTGAACCTCTTTTGTCAATTGAGTTAGCCTATTTTTAAAGGTGTTATTTTCTTCAGCATTTTTTGGGTCTCCTTTAGCAAGCTGTTAACCCACTTTTCATGATTTTTTTGCATCTCTCTCATTTTTCTTCCCAATTTTTCCTCCACCTCTCTTACTTGATTTTCAAAATCCTTTTTGAATTCTTCCATGGCCTGAGACCATTGAAGATTTATTTTGAATGTTTGGGATACAGAGGCCTTGACTTTTACATCTTTCCCTGATGGTAAGCATTGTTCTTCCTCATCTGAAAGGATGGGAGAAGATATCTGTTCACCAAGAAAGTAACTTTCTATAGTCCTATATTTTTCCCTTTTTGGGGCATTTTCCCAACCAGTTACTTGAATTTTGGGACCTTTGTCAAGAGCAGTGCATACCCTGGGAATCTGTAAGATCTCAGTTCCTCCAAGGTGGCACAAGCAAGCGTGCACACTGGTCTGGGAGCAGGAAGAGACCTTTGTGCCCAGAATCTTAGTAGAGTTTCCTCTTCACAACCATCTCGCCTCCAGTTCCACCAAGCCAGCACTGGGGGCTGAGATTCAGGTAAGCTGCAGGGGCAGGGCGGCCATTCAGTGTGAGATAAAGATCAGCTGCTGCAGGGCCTCTACACAGGGCTGAGGTAAGAAACAGCTGCTCAGTGCCCCCAGGGGTTTTACGATCCAACAATGGATGTGGGCCATTGTAGGGGCTTCTGTGGGAATTGCTGCTGCCTGCCTGATGTGGCTTCTGCAGCAGCTGCCTGAGGCCAGAGTTATGGAAAGTCCCTTCTCTCTTCTCAGCCAGCTGAAAAACCCTGTCACTGCCCTTTGGCACCTGTGGGTTGAGGGATATGTGAATCGCTGCTACTGCGACTGGGGATTCCACCCCCGAGGCCTGCTCACATCCTCCTCCCAGAGCCATGGGGCCAAGCGGGGCTGGGCTGCACTCCACGTTGGGTGCAATAGATGTTTCCAGTCAGCCTTTCAGGTCACCCTGGGTTGGAAATCTCCTCCACTCTGTTGCTCTCCACTTCTGCTGCTCTAGAATTTGTTGAGAGTCTTTCTTTACAGGTATTTTATGGGCTGTGTGGGAAGAGCTAGTTATATGTACGTCTTTCTACTCTGCCATCTTAGCTCTGCCCTTCCATAGCTCTTTTGTTGACAGATAACATATGTGACATTTTCTCTAAACATAAGCCACATCTCCCAAGAGAACAATGCTGGGAGACTGGGACATAAAACAGTGGTCTCAAGACACTAAAAGACCCCAGAGCCACACAAACTGATTACACTGGCATACTCTGGGTGGGCTATTCTCACTTGCAATGAATAATCTCTTTGATACATGGTGGGAAGTCATTTGGTATGATATACATGGTATATGTATTTGGTATGCATACAAATTTTAGCTGAGCTTGGAGCTTGTAAGGGGAGCATATCACAAGACGCCTGAACTAATTTTGTCTATAATACTGTGCAGCAAACAGAAGGGGGGAAAGCCCTCTGAGTTCCTTCTCAGAAGGCAGTGATGTTTTCAGAGGCTGATGCAATGATCAGAGTGGAGAGAGTAGGTAAAATAGTGTGTTGTGGAGACTGAGGCAGGGCTTGATTCTATGACATCTGATGTCATCATTTTGTTTTGTTTTGCTTTTAAATCTCTTCAAGATACAGACTTAGCAGTAGTATTGCTGGGTCAAAGGGTGTGCACAGCTCAACAGCCCTTTGGGCATAGTTCCAAATTGCTCTCCACAATGGCTGGATCTTATCCATAATAATGTGAGGAGAAAGGCATCAGCCCCAGCAACTAAGAAGATCACAAATGACACAAGAGTTGTGTTTTTAAGGAATTTTCCAAGTGACCGAGGTGAGGAAGGAGTGCATTCTAAGCAGGGAGGAAATAGGTAGGAGATCAAGTATCTGCAATAGGAGACAATTAGGCCAGTTTGATTGAAATGTAGAACATATGAAGGGGGATAATGTTCAATAATCCTGAAAAGCAGACTGGAAATTTGGAACTATCCCCCAAAAGCTTTATACTATGCATATTCTTTGCTCCAGCACTACCACTACAAGGTTTATATCTCAAAGAGTGAATAGAAAGAGGGTCCTTTTTAGATCCATGTATACAAAAATATTTGTAGTGGCAAAGAATTGGGAACAAAGAGGGCACCTATCATTTGAGGAATGACTGAATAATTTACAGTATATGAATATGATGGAATGCTATTCTACCATAAGAATTGATGATAGAGAGGGTTTCAGAGAAACCTGTAAAGATTTGTATGAACTAATACAGAGTGAAGGGAGGAGAACCAGGAGAACAGTTTACAGAACAGCAACAATATTTTAAAGACAATCAGCTTTCAAAGATTTGGGAGTTCTGATCATCAGAATTCCCAATCATGATTCCAAAAGACTCATGATGAAAGAAGGTATCCACCTTCATGTAGAGAGGTGATGAACCAGTAGTGAAGACTGAAGCATAGTTGTGGGGGAGAGGAGATTTGGTCAATTTAGGAATTTGTTTGACTTGACTTTAAGTTAGTACAGGGGTTTTGTCTTTCTTGCTTTTTTCAGTTGCGGGAGAGAGGAGAGATGGAAGATACTAAAAGTAGATCTTCATTTGAAAGAAATATATAACTTTTTAAAAGAAAGAAGAAGAGGATGGAGGAAGGAGAAAGAGGAAAAGGAGGAGGAAGAAAAAGATGATGAGGAAGAGGAAGTAGAAAAGGATGGAGAACAAAAAGACAAAAAATGCTGAGGTGGGTTTTGACTGCCAGATTTATTTTACCCTCGAGGCAAGTAATCAGGAGCCATTGATATTTCTTGAGCAGGAATAAAAGCCATCAGAATTCTGCTGTAGGATTGGATTACTGGATTTTCCTTCTCACCCAGATGGTCTATGTGCATTACCTTCCTCCAGCTACTCTTGTTTACAGAGCACAAAGCAAGTTTCTGGTCATACTACCATTGCTTTATCTTTTTTTTAAAAAAATTTTATTTATTTATTTATTTAATTTTTTTACATTCATTTTCACAAATTTTTGGGTTCCAAATTTTCTCCCCTTTTGTCCCCTCCCCCCACCCCAATACCCCAAGCAATCTAATTTTCCCTATCTCCAATCTGCCCTCTCTTCTGTCATCCCTCCCTTCTCTTGTCTCCATCTTCTCTTTTCTCCTGTAGGGCCAGATGACTTTCTATTCCTCATTAACTGTATGTCTTCTTTCCTAGTTACAACAACAATATTAAACAGTTGTTCCTAAAACTTTGAGTTCCAAATTCTCCCCATCCCTCCCTCCCCACCCATTCCCTTTGGGACGGCAGGCAATTCAATTTAGGCCCTATCTGTGTAGTTTTGCAAATGACCTCCCTGATAGTCGTGTTGTGTAAGACTAACTGGATTACCATCCCTCCTAACCCGCCCCTCATTGTTTCTCTTCTGTCTCTTGATCCTGTCCCTCCCCAAGTGTTGACTTCAAATTGCTCCCTCCTCCCTTTGCCCTCCCCTCCATCATCCCCTCCCTTGCAATATCTCCTTCTCCCCCACTTTCTTATACTGTAAGATAGGTTTTCATACCAAAATGAGTGTGCATTTCACTCCTTCGTTTAGTCAAATGTGATGAGGGTAAACTTCTTGGTTTTTTTTGTTTGTTTGTTTGTTTTGTTTTTTCTCAGCTTTCCTCTTTTACCCTCCACTAAGAAAAACTCCTACCTGCCTCTTAAATGACATATAGTTACCCCCTTCCCTTTCCCTCTCTTTCCTCCCCCTACATTTCTCTCTCACCATTTACCTTAGTTTCTTTTAAGGTATGGTCCCATCCTATTCAGTTCAATCTGTGCTCTCTATCTCTGTATGTGTGTGCATGTGTGTATGTGTGTGCATGCGTGTACATGTGTATGTGTGGTCCCACCAACTACCCAGATACTGAAAAGTTTTAAGAGTTACAAATATTGTCTTTCCCTGTATGAATGTAAACAGTTCACTTCTGGTAAGTCCCTTAAGACTTCTCTTTGCTGTTTACTTTTTCATGCTTCTTCTCATTCTTGTGTTTGAAAGTCAAATTTTCTTTTCAGCTCTGGTTTTTT